>OX336400.1:91096467-92525076 GCA_946902985.2 Meconema thalassinum | reverse complement strand
GTTATTAGAGTAATAGTTTGCGGATTGCGGCCATCTTTGTGTCAAAATCGATTGCCCCTATTAATTCAAACACGGTGAAACCGAATAGAACGAAATTTGGTACAGAGGTAGCTCTAGCAAAGGGCACCTCAGTGTCATTTTTTATATTGCCGCCATATTGACAGAAACGTAATGGCGGCCACACAAATGTTCAAAGCTTAAATAAAATTACGACTAACCTAATCATCCGATCTCTACCAAATTTTGCAACAATATACCTTTCTGGAGGGAGCATCATTTGACCAAAATAATAGGTCATTAGCCTAATATTTTGCGGATGGCGGCCATCTTTGTTTGAAAATCGATTCCCCCTATCAATTCGAACACGGTGAAACTGAATGGAACGAAATTTGGTACAGAGGTAGCACTAGCAAAGGGCACCTCAGTGTCATGTTTTATATCACCGCCATCTTGACGGAAACGTAATCGCGGCCATCCAATTGTTAAAAGCTAAAATGTAAATACGACCAACCTAATAATCTTGTCTCTACCAAATTTGCAACAACATATCTTTATGTGGAAAGCATATCCTGACCAAACTGCAAGATCATCTGCCCAATAATTTGCAGATGGTGGCCAAGTATGTGTAAATCCATTCCCCATATCAATTCAAACACGGTGAAACCGAATTGAATGATTTTTTTTACAGAGGTAGCACTAGCAAAGGGCTCCTCATATTCATGTTTAATATCCCTATAGCACGTTGTATTTCAACAAGCTAATACAACCAACATTCAATTATACTCCTTGAAAAGGACAAAGAGTTATAACAATACCCATGCATTTAGGAGAAAGTAGGCTATATGTTCTTTACTGAACATCTTGTTTTTAATGATGAGTTTAGATGCCGTGTGTCACATCCCCCAATGAAACCAATCGGGGGATATTGCAATTCAATTAAATGCAGGTCTACCTCCTTAATACCCCTTTAGAACCTGAATATCCAAAAATTCTTTCTTAGTGCGCGTTTGCGGCCCTTGAGGAAGCGGCATACCAAATTTAATTCCAATCCGTTCAGTGGTATTTGAGCTTTATATAGTAGATTTGACCTTCATTATTATCCCGTAACACCACATTTCAAATGATTCAATTCTCCTCTTTTTGGCTGCGTCAACAGTCTTAAGTCTCACTTCCATAGAGCACTAACGCGCCACCCCGTGCTTCGCTGGTATCTGGAGAGCGTGGGTTCGTTTTTTGTCGTGTGGCCTCCTGAGAGGCCGAATGCAGTTCACTCTAGTCGACGCCCGTGGGCGACCTGCACACCGGAATGAGAGAATGGAATGGATGAAGATGAATGAAACTGAGCAAGGATGTGGAAGGAAGCGGCCGTGGCCTGTCAGAAAGTACCGCCCCAGCATTTGTTGAAAATGGAGAAACCACGGAAAACCATTTCAAGGCAGCCGATGGTCGGGCTCGAACTCACGCGTCTGCCGAGTTAGCAGAGAGCTTGGTGCCATGACCTAATGCTGCGCTTTAGCGAGCCACCACTGTCGGTGTCATATCCATTGAAGACTAACACACTCGTACACATCCACATTAGTGATGAAGGGTCACATGACCGCTTATTACTACTGCAATACCGTCTACAGCGCCAGGGGTTGCTTTGTCCGGTAAGCTTATTTGATGAACACATACACAGCTTTTGTCGGCAATAAAATACAATGTCCAGAACAATATTTTATAGGTACACACAGTTGTAATTATATTGTTTTAGAATGAAACTGTTTACACACATCAAATATTTACAACCCAGTTGGTCAGGGACAAAGAGATCGCAATGTTTATAGTTCCTTGCTACATGTAAAATACTGTAACGCAACCGAAAGAATTTGGCAGGTGAATAATTATAACTGGAACTGACAAAGGATTACCGTACACTCAGCTTGATCACTCGATTCCCGGACCTGCCCTAAAAATTAATTCTGGTCTGAGGGTTGGAACAGGGTGCACTCAGCCACGCTGGAAGTGGTTTTCCGTGGGTAACCACTTCCACTCCAAGCCTATGCCGGGATGGTACATAACGTAAGGTCACGGCAGTTCCTACCTAGATCCTACCTCGATTAGGGTAGGGCGGGGCTATTTCGATCACGGGGCAATTCCGATCAACATAAGAAAAACTGCTGCTGCTCAACCGCACAGTGTTTGTCGGCCGTCATTTTACTTTCAGTCGCGCGCCACTACCTTTGTGTTCAGTGCGTTGGATAATGACATCACAATTCCCATTTGTTTGACAGCGATTCGACAGAATACATCGCAAGGTAAGTAGCACACTGCTCATTATAGCCTCTGAATAAGGTGCCAGACATATATCATAAGATTTAGCGTAATGATTATCAAACATTCCAACTTACCCATACTCCACGCTCGTAGTCTAAGGATTCTAGTTTACATTCCTGCCACATATAGCAGCACTTGTCAAACACTTTTCCAGCTATACGGACAAACCTAAAGCATGACATTGCGGGGTAATTCCGACCAGAATATTGGGGTAATTGCGATCCGACCAGAATATTGGGGTAATTGCGATCACTAAAAATAAAGTATATTGACACGTGGGAAGGAAGCATACCTTTCTAACCCATACTTGCGATTATTAAGAGATTGTAGGTCTATAGAAAACTGGTAATACGAATTATGAATATTTAAAAACGAATTTTTTCTTTAGAGACTACGCTTAGTATAAAATTTAAATCGGACAAGTGCCACCTTTCTTACTTTTAATTAAAATCTGCATCTCTCAAATAAGATAATATTCGCAAATAGATACAATTCTCACACAATTTTATCTTTATCTGTAGCACCTGCTCCATCACCTGTATTCAGTGAAATAATTCTGACTCCAAAAAATCAACCTGTAACCGCAAGAAGTCAAATAGAAAACAGCAGGCCCGCCACCTCACTTCACAGAAAAAATATCAGAAACCATTGAAAAAATGAGACTGAAGTTGGAAAACGGAATGAAGAAAATGCGTCACCTGGAAATGAACAAGCTGAAAAGGCGCAGACTCTTTGAGGTCGAAGTCAACGATGACATTTCTCCCGGAGAAGAAAGTGAAGAAATGGAAGATGAAGAGAATGTGCCTTGTGGGTTTTGTGGAATTAAGTGGAGCCAGTCTGCCAATAGAGGTGATCGGATTCAATGTCAGAAGTGTAAAACGTGGTTTCATGAAATATGTGTTGGCGCAGTCGGTAGAAAGCAGTTTGTTTGCGGAAAATGTACGTGATCAGAATAGCCCCATGGCTGATCGCAATTACCCCACATTTTTGTCCATAGATCCATTATGTCAGTTTATGGAAAACACTATATATATAACATACATGTAGTTTTTAGCCTACTTTCGATTTTTGCAAAAAATGAAAGTAGACTTATGAGATCAACACAGGGCGAAAAAAAGTGTGTCTGTCTGTGTGTGTGTATGTGTGTGTGTGAGTCTGTGTGTGTGTGTGTATGTGTGTGTGTGAGTCTGTGTGTGTGTGTGTGTGTGTGTCTGTGTGTGTGTGAGTGTGTGTACTCTGAATGTCTGTCCCCCCCTATCAATTCGAACACGGTGAATGCGAATTGAATGAAATTTTGGTACAAAGGTAGCACTTGCAAAGGACACCTCAGTGCCATGTTTTATATTGCCGCCATCTTGACGGAAACGTAATGGCGGCCACACAAATGTTCAAAGCTTAAATCAAATTACGACTAACCTAATCATCCGATCTCTACCAAATTTTGCAACAACATACCTTTATGGGGGAAGCATCCTTTGACCAAACTAATAGGTCATTAGCGTAATAGTTTGCGGATGGCGGCCATCTTTGTGTGAAAATCGATTCCCCCTATTAATTCGAACACGGTGCAACCAAATGGAACGAAATTTGGTACAGAGGTAGTACTAGCAAAGGGCACCTCAGTGTCATGTTTTATATCGCCGCCATATTGACAGAAACGTAATGGCGGCCACACAAATGTTAAAAGCTTAAATGAAATTACGATTAACCTAATCATCCGATCTCTACTAAATTCTGCAACAACATACCCTTATAGAGGAAGCATCCTTTGACCAAATGAATAGGTCATTAGCCTAATAGTTTGCGGATGGCGGCCATCTTTGTGTGAAAATCAATTCCCCCTTTTAATTCAAACACGGTGAAACCGAATGGAACGAAATTTGGTACAGTGGTAGCACTAGCAAAGGGCACCTCAGTGTCATGTTTTATATCGCCGCCATATTGACAGAAACGTAATGGCGGCCACACAAATGTTCAAAGCTTAAGTTAAATTACGACTAACATAACCATCCGATCTCTACCAAACTTTGCAACAACATACCATTATGGAGGGAGCATCCTTTGACAAATCTAATAGGTTATTAGCCTAATAGTTTGCGGATGGCGGCCATCTTTATGTCAAAATTGATTCCCCCTATTAATTCGAACACGGTGGAAACGAATGGAACAAAATTTGGTACAGAGGTAGCACTAGCAAAGGGCACCTCAGTGTCATGTTTTATATCGTCGCCATCTTGACTGAAACGTAATGGCGGCCACACGAATGTTCAAAGCTTAAATCAAATTACGATTAACCTAATCATCCGATCTCTACCAAATTTTGCAACTACATACCTTTATTGAAGGAGCATCCTTTGACCAATCTAATAGGTCATCAGCGTAATAGTTTGCGGATTGCGGCCATCTTTGTGTGAAAATAAATTCCCCCTATTAATTCAAACACGGTGAAACCAAATGGAACGAAATTTGGTAGAGTGGTAGCACTAGCAAAGGGCATCTAAGTGTCATGTTTTATATCTCCGCCATATTGACAGAAACGTAATGGCGGCCACACAAATGTTCAAAGCTTAAGTTAAATTACGACTAACATAACCATCCGATCTCTACCAAACTTTGCAACAACATACCTTTATGGAGGGAGCATCCTTTGACCAATCTAATAGTCATTAGCCTAATAGTTTGCGGATGGCGGCCTTCTTTATGTCAAAATTGATTCCCCCTATTAATTCGAACACGGTGGAACCGAATGGAACGAAATTTGGTACAGAGGTAGCACTAGCAAAGGGCACCTCAGTGTCATGTTTTATATCGCCGCCGTCTTGACTGAAACGTAATGGCGGCCTCACGAATGTTCAAAGCTTAAATCAAATTACGATTTACCTAATCATCCGATCTCTACCAAATTTTGCAACTACATACCTTTATGGAGGGAGCATCCTTTGACCAATCTAATAGGTCATTCGCCTAATAGTTTGCGGATGGCGGCCATCTTTGTGTCAGAATCGATTCCCCCTAATAATTCAAACACGGTGAAACCGAATGGAACGAAATTTGGTACAGAGATAGCACTAGCAAAGGGCATCTCAGTGTCATGATTAATATCGCCGCCATATTGACAGAAACGTAATGGCGGCCACACAAATGTTTAAAGCTTAAATCAAATTACGACTAACATAACCATCCGATCTCTACCAAACTTTGCAACAACATACCTTTATGGAGGGAGCATCCTTTGACCAATCTAATAGGTCATTAGCCTAATAGTTTGTGGATGGCGGCCATCTTTATGTCAAAATTGATTCCCCCTATTAATTCGAACACGGTGGAACCGAATGACCGAAATTTGGTACAGAGGTAGCACTAGCAAAGGGCACCTCAGTGCCATGTTTTATATCACCGCTATCTTGACGGAAACGTAATCGCGGCCACCCAAATGTTAAAAGCTAAAATGTAATTACGACCAACCTAATAATCTAGTCTCTACCAAATTTTTCAACACCATATCTTTATGTGGGAAACATATTCTGACCAAACTGCAAGAACATCAGCCCAATAGTTTGCAGATGGTGGCCAAGTATGTGTGCAAATCGATTCCCCCTATCAATTCAAACACGGTGAAACCGAATTGTACGAAATTTGGTACAGAGGTAGCACTAGCAAAGGGCACCTCATATTCATGTTTAATATCCCTATAGCACCTGGTATTTCAACAAGCTACTACAACCAACATTCAATCATACTCCTTGAAAAGGACAAAGAGTTATAACAATACCCATGCATTTAGGAGAAAGTAGGCTATATGTTCTTTACTGAACATCTTGTTTTTAACCAAATACTGTATGCTAATGTAGAGAGTGATAGTTAATCTCTCTCAACAGTAAATTATGAAGTGATAAGAAAATATTGAATGTGTTTTATTTCTGCTTTTAATAGAAGTGATCGAAATAGCCCCACCCTACCCTACAAGTACACACGGCAGTACAGGACATCACAGTGTTACAACTTATCTGACACCGACAGTAGTGGCTACGCTGGCTAAAGCTCAGCGTAAGGTCATGGGGCCAAGCTCTCTGCTGACTCGGTAGACGCGTGGGTTCGAGCCCCACTGTCGGCCGTTCTTGAAATGGTTTTCCGTGGTTTCCCATTTCCACCACCAGGCAAATGCTGGAACGGTACCTTCTGACAGGCCACGGCCGCTTCCTTCCACATCCTTGCCCAGTTTCAGTCATCTTCATCCATTCCATCTCTCATCCCGACCCGCAGGTCGCCCACGGGCGTCGACTCGAAAGACCTGCACTCGGCCTCTCAGGAGGCCACACGACCAAAAACAAGCTTATCTGACAAATTGCAACCACACCCAAGTACACGGGGATAAATGACCACGATGTCGCGAAGCCCCCAAATAATCAACAACAATCATATTCCAAGATGTTCACAGGGCTGCATTAATACGTGATACCTAGATACCGAGCCTGGACCTGTCCACTAAATTAACCTATGTTAATCTCATAGATGCAGATTAGATCACTTGATTGTTCCGCTGCATATCGAAAGCACAGAGAATGTCGACATATCAGATGTTTATTTGAAGCTCCTATTAGTGTAGGCAGCCCACCATACTGAGCTGTAACTGTTACGCCCTGTATGGCCAGGTACGTTGTAAATGGTACAGCCAAATAGCAATTTGGGAAACAATCCATTTACTCAAACCCAGTGTGTTGCACGGTAGTCAATTGTTCTTTGTTGTTTGAGTCTCCAGTCCTTTGACTGGTTTGATTCAGCGCTCCATGCCTCCCTGCCCTGGGCTAATCGTTTCATCTCAACATAGTTACAACATCTGGGGTTAATCTGTTAAACATATTCTAACCTTGGTCTACTTCTACAGTTTTGACCTCATTCCTTCTTTCTATAACTAAGTTTTCTATTCCTGAGTGTCTTAGTTTGTGCCCTACCAAAGTATCTCTTCTCTTCATCAGCAGTCGCCAGAAACCTCTGTCCTCTACCACTCGTCTTCTCCTACAACACAAGATTCACTTCCATGGAGCACCACGCTACCAAAAAAGCCTTTCAATAATTACTGTTAAATACCTAAATCTATGATGTCAACAGATCTCTTTTCGGTAAAAATGCTTCCTTTGCCTGAGCTACTTACAGTTCTCTTAGCTTCGTCCATCACTGGTTATTTTGCTTCCTAAGTAGCAGAAGTCTCCCACTTCCTTTAGCTTTTCATCTGCCAATTTGAAGTCAATAGGGGTTTCTGAATTTTTTAGGCTGCATTCCATTATTTCGGTTTTTATATTTATTGATTTTCATAATGAATTATTTCCTCAAGACGGACACCATACCATTTAAATACTTATTCAAATCCTCTGGTATATATATATTAGCCTACTTTTGATTTTTGCAAAAAATGAAAGTAGACTTATGAGATCACTACAGGGCGAAAAAAAAGTGTGTCTGTCTCTGTGTGTGTATGTGTGTGTGTGAGTCTGTGTGTGTGTGTGTGTGAGTGTGTGTACTCTGAATGTCTGTCCCCCCTATCAATTCGAACACGGTGAGCGCAAATTGAACGAAATTTGGTACAAAGGTAGCACTAGCAAAGGACACCTCAGTGTCATGTTTTATATCGCCGCCATCTTGATGGAAACGTAATGGCGGCCACACAAATGTTCAAAGCTTAAATCAAATTACGACTAACCTAATCATCCCATCTCTACCAAACTTTGCAACAACATACCTTTATGGGGGCAGCATCCTTTGACCAAACTAATAGGTCATCAGCCTAACAGTTTGCGGATGGCGGCCATCTTTGTGTGAAAATCGATTGCCCCTATTAATTCGAAAACGGTGAAACCGAATGGAACAAAATTTGGTAAAGAGGTAGTACTAGCAAAGGGCACCCCAGTGTCATGTTTTATATCGCCGCCATCTTGATGGAAACGGAATGGCGGCCACACAAATGTTCAAAGCTTAAATCAAATTACGACTAACCTAATCATCCGATCTCTACCAAATTTTGCAAAAACATACCTTTATGAAGGGAGCATCGTTTGACAAATCTAATAGGTCATTAGCCTAATAGCTTGCGGATGGCGGCCATCTTTGTGTCAAAATCGATTACCCCTATTAATTCGAACACGGTGAAACCGAATGGAATTAAATTTGGTACAGAGGTAGCACTAAAAAAGGGCACCTCAGTTTCATGTTTTATATCGCCGCCATCTTGACGAAAACTTAATGGCGGCCACCCAAATGTTCAAAGCTTAAATCAAATTACGACTAACCTAATCATCCGATCTCTACCAAATTTTGCAAAAACATACCTTTATGAAGGGAGCATCCTTTGACAAATCTAGTAGGTCATTAGCCTAATAGTTTGCGGATGGCGGCCATCTTTGTGTCAAAATCGATTACCCCTATTAATTCGAACACGGTGAATCCGAATGGAATTATATTTGGTACAGAGGTAGCACTAGCAGAGGGCACCTCAGTTTCATGTTTTATATCACCGCCATCTTGACGGAAACGTAATGGCGGCCACACAAATGTTCAAAGCTTAAATCAAATTACGACTAACCTAATCATCCGATCTCTACCAAATTTTGCAACAACATACCTTTATAGAGGAAGCATCCTTTGACAAATCTAATAGGTCATTAGCTTAATAGTTTGCGGATGGTGGCCATCTTTGTGTCAAAATCGATTACCCCTATTAATTCGAACACGGTGAAACCGAATGGAATGAAATTTGGTACAGAGGTAGCACTAGCAAAGGGCACCCCAGTGTCATCTTTTATATCGCCGCCATCTTGACGAAAACGTAATGGCGGCCACCCAAATGTTCAAAGCTTAAATCAAATTACGACTAACCTAATCATCCGATCTCTACCAAATTTTGCAAAAACATACCTTTATGAAGGGAGCATCCTTTGACAAATCTAATAGGTTATTAGCCTAATAGTTTGCGGATGGCGGCCATCTTTGTGTCAAAATCGATTACCCCTATTAATTCGAACACGGTGAAACCGAATGGAATTAAATTTGGTACAGAGGTAGCACTAAAAAAGGGCACCTCAGTTTCATGTTTTATATCACCGCCATCTTGACGAAAACGTAATGGCGGCCACACAAATGTTCAAAGCTTAAATCAAATTACGACTAACCTAATCATCCGATCTCTACCAAATTTTGCAACAACATACCTTTATAGAGGAAGCATCCTTTGACAAATCTAATAGGTCATTAGCTTAATAATTTGCGGATGGCGGCCATCTTTGTGTCAAAATCGATTACCCCTATTAATTCGAACACGGTGAAACCGAATGGAATGACATTTGGTACAGAGGTAGCACTAGCAAAGGGCACCTCAGTGTCATGTTTTATATCGCCGCCATCTTGACGGAAACGTAATGGTGGCCACACAAATATTCAAAGCTTAAATCAAATTACGATTAACCTAATCACCCGATCTCTACCAAATTTTCCAAAAACATACCTTTATGAAGGGAGCATCCTTTGACAAATCTAATAGGTCATTAGCCTAATAGTTTGCGGATGGCGGCCATCTTTGTGTCAAAATCGATTACCCCTATTAATTCGAACACGGTGAAACCGAATGGAATTAAATTAGGTACAGAGGTAGCACTTGCAAAGGGCACCTCAGTTTCATGTTTTATATCACCGCCATCTTGACGGAAACGTAATGGCGGCCACACAAATGTTCAAAGCTTAAATCAAATTACGACTAACCTAATCATCCGATCTCTACCAAATTTTGCAACAACATACCTTTATAGAGGAAGCATCCTTTGACAAATCTAATAGGTCATTAGCTTAATAGTTTGCGGATGGCGGCCATCTTTGTGTCAAAATCGATTACCCCTATTAATTCGAACACGGTGAAACCGAATGGAATGAAATTTGGTACAGAGGTAGCACTAGCAAAGGGCACCTCAGTGTCATGTTTTATATCGCCGCCATCTTGACAGAAACGTAATGGCGGCCACACAAATATTCAAAGCTTAAATCAAATTACGATTAACCTAATCATCCGATCTCTACCAAATTGTGCATCAACATACCATTATGGAGGGAGCATCCTTTGACCAAACTAATAGGTCATTAGCCTAATATTTTGCGGATGGCGGCCATCTTTGTGTGAAAATCGATTCCCCCTATTAATTCGAACACTGTGAAACCGAATGGAACGAAATTTGGTACAGAGGTAGCACTAGAAAAGGCCACCTCAGTGTCATGTTTTATATCACCGCCATCTTGACGGAAACGTAATCACGGCCACCCAAATGTTAAAGGCTAAAATGTAATTACGACCAACCTAATAATCTAGTCTCTACCAAATTTTGCAACAACAAATCTTTATGTGGGAAGCATATTCTGACCAAACTGCTACATCATCAGCCCAATAGTTTGCAGATGGTGGCCAAGTATGTGTGCAAATCGATTCCCCCTATCAATTCAAACACGGTGAAACCGAATTAAACGAAAGTTGGTACAGAGGTAGCACTAGCAAAATGCACCTCAGTGTCATGTTTTATATCGCCGCCGTCTTGACGGAAACGGAATGACGGCCACCCAAATGTTAAAAGCTTAAATCAAATTTCGACCATCCTAATAATTTGATCTCTACCGGAATTTGCAACAACATTCCTTTTTTTGGAAAGCATCTTATGACTGACTACAAGGTCATCAGCCCAATAGTTTGTAAATAGCGGCCATGTATGTGTGAAAATCCATTCCCCAGATCAATTCAAACACGGTGAAACCGAATTGAATGATTTTTTTTACAGAGGTAGCACTAGCAAAGGGCACCTCATATTCATGTTTAATATCCCTATAGCACGTTGTATTTCAACAAGCTACTACAACCAACATTCAATTATACTCCTTGAAAAGGACAAAGAGTTATAACAATAGCCATGCATTTAGGAGAAAGTAGGCTATATGTTCTTTACTGAACATCTTGTTTCGTATGGCATCCATACATGATACATTTAGTTACAAATAAGTTTAATTAATTGCTAGTATATACAAAATGTACATAAGTTCTGCCAGGGAAAAAGATACACGCATTACAAATGATAAATCGTCTGAGGCACTTCACTGCAGTCGCAGGCTGGACTGTCAATCATCTTCCACTTATACGTTCATTACTGGTATCTACCATGTCGGGATCTTAGTCGATTTAGTGACGTCCAAGTTTTCCGAGATAAGTTGAAACCTGGAGAGAGTTGTGTTAGATCCAGAATTAGGTGATATTTGTCTGGATTCGAGGAAACCCAATTGTTGCGCCATGCTTGATAGACGTTAAATCGCTCTTGAACCAATTCCTCACCTAGTACCCAGAAGGTCTCCGAGAAGTTAATCTGAGATATGGTTGAAAAGTGCCTTAATGTATGGCCAATAAAGGATCTTTACAGTATTCTTCCCATTCTTTCGACAATGCCAATTGTCCACGGAGGTGAGGAGGCGGGATGTTTGAGAGGACTGGTAACAAATCCAAAGGTGTAAATAGGATGGTTCCTGATATAGTCCTATATTGGCTGCTGGACCTTAAGTTTTACTTTTGAATATCCCAGCAATTTGAGAATACAATGAAATCCTCTGGTGAATGATAATGATAATACTATACACTTCCTTTCTAATAGCGTTTGAAAATTGAGTAGATAATGTTGAAACTACCGTTGGAATATTTTTAACCACCACCACATCGGCGAAATTTGGATACATTACCACCAGAATCTACAAGCCTCCGTGGCTTAGGCGGCAGCACGCCGGCCTCTCACCGCTGGGTCCGTGGTTCAAATCCCGGTCATTCCATGTGAGATCTGTGCTGGACAAAACGGAGGCCGACAGGTTTTTCTCCGGGTACTCCGGTTTTCCCTGTCAAAATTTCATTCCAGCAACACTCTCCACAATCATTTCATTTCATCTGTCATTCATTAAATCATTGCCCCAGAGGAGTGCGTCAGGCCTCGGCAGCCGTCACAATTCATATCCTCGCCGCTAGATGGGGGCTTCATTCATTCCATTCCTGACCCGGTCGGAGACTGGAAGCAGGCTGTGTATTTTCATTTTTCACCACCAGAATCTCTATTGAGTAACATTATGTGTGTACTCGTCAATGCCGATAAGTTGACAGCAACTCTAATGCTGCTTTACCAAGTATCGGCGAGGCTTCATAACGCAATGGGGCGCATTACACGGAAAGCACTGATGAACATGCAGCAAGCGGCCGTTCTGTTGTTATCTTTTCGCAATGTGACGTAATCTGCTTTCGTGCAGTGTTACTCCTGGGAAATTCAGTTATTAGGCAACCCATTAATCATTAGTGCATACGCCACACGGATAAGTGGAAAGTACGCTGCCAAAGTGCCACCTGGTAAATTTCCACTCTTTAATTATGTATACCGATTCTCCTTGTCAATATTCAATTTACATACGTTTTGGATTTTAGGCCCGCATTTGGTACTTGTTTCGGAGATATGATCTGCCCCTATATATCAGCCTGCCAATAAAAGCATAAATAATTAGCAATTAAACAAGATTGAGTGAAAATAAAGGAGACAGCTACAAATTTAATTACTGGAAGCTTTCGACCCGCTGCACACGTAAGGCAGAGAAGTTAACGACATATCAGGGGGTTTAGACTGCACATCTGATTTTCGAGGTTCCTGTTACTGTATGCGGCTTACCGTACTGACCCCTAGCAATGGGCGTGATGATGCAGCGGTGAAGCTGCTTGCCTCTCACCAATCCGGACTGAGTTCAGCTCTAGGTTAAAGCTTGTGGGATTTATTAAATGAAGTGTCACGTCCGATGGTTCGCAATCAACATAAAAAAGATGGTTAAATAGCTACTGATTGCAAGATAAACAGTTATGTAAAACTACAAGTTTCTCTTCCTTCATTTTTGGCCCCCCAGAGTCTCAAGTCTAGTGGGATGTAGTATGGCGACCATGAGACTCCAGCTGAGTCCAGCATTCCTTCCACTTACTTATGTCAAACCCCTCTCTTTAGTCTTCCCTGCCGACCTCCCTCGGTCAACTCTTGTTCTCTTCTAATGGTATTGGGGTGACCTACGGTATATTTAATTTCCCCGCCAATATTGACATTTTTATTTTGCCAATTTTCATTAATGAGATCACCTTTTGTCCGTGTGTGTTTCCCCGTAATGAAATCTAAACGTCTGGAACGATTTCAATGAAACTTGGATTGAAAAATATTTGTCCCTACTTTTTTAGATAACAAAAAATACATACAGGTAATTACAAATATCCGTACTGTTCTGCGTACCTTACACTATTTTTCCACCTAGTCTCCACAATTGTGCAGACATTTCTCCCATCGCAGCGCAAAATTTGAGATGCCGCTGTGGTAGAATTCAGCCCGCTGACTGTGGAACCATCGTTGGACTGTTGTCTTGGCATCATCGTTGCACATGAATCGCTGTACGGCCAGGGACATCTTCGGCGGACAATGACATTGTGAGACCACATGTGGCAACCTGAACCACCAACAAGCTTCGGTCATTTCACTGAGAGAGTCTGGACCACCCACCAGACAGTCCAGGTCTCGCCCCTAGTGATTTCCACGTTTCTGGTCTGCGTAGGTTGCTTCTGGAAGAATCACTGTTCTATAGTGCCTTAAGTGTGCGTCTATCCAAATACCCTTCTTGTTGTAGTCAGCTCATGTTCGCTTGTATGTCATCTGAAGATTGGTAATGCTTAGTTTATTAGCGATTCGAGTTAGTCCCGAGGACTGTATGGTTTCACCTAGGTATTTAAAATGGCAGACTTGTATGATTTTACCGTGTTTTGTTATTAAAGGGGATTCATTTGAGAATTTATGAATATCTACATGATTTAATCTTCTGTAGACCAATAAATTCTGTAGTATAATGCTAATTATTTCTTGAATAGGAATGCATGAATACATGTCAACCATGTCAAAGGAATGTACTGAATCACTGTTGGAATGTAGCCTACTAGCTCTTTCGTCCTGTTCAATAAGTTAACTGTGTTTTTGAGTTGTGTCCTAATAAAAAATGTATAATGGATTTTCAGAAATTTCTGTATAAATTGAGCTAGATTGTAAATTGCACTATTTCTGAAATTAATAATAACTGAACTGATGGGAATGTTTTGTTTATGAATTTTTGGAAGTGCTTTAGCAGTGGGATGATCAGAATTCATGTTGATAAGGCTGAATTTGAGTCTGTCATTGAATAGGAAAATGGTGTTCTTCAAAAACTGTTTAAATTTCTTTTGGATTGTCTGTGTGGGATTTTTAGCCTACTTTTCACATTTTGCAAAAATGAGGAAAAAGTAGACTTATGAGATCGGGCAAATGAGTGTCTGTCTGTCTGTCTGTCCTTCTGTCTGTCTGGCTGGCTGTGTGTGTGTCCCCCCCTATCAACTCCTAAACGTCTGCAGCAATCGAAACAAAATTTGGTAGGAGTAAAGATCTATACCTGAATAACTCACGCCCATATTTGAAAATGATGTCAGTGCTACCAAATGATGAAAAATCGCAATTGAAATTTGAGCTCCATGTTGGATATCTTGGAAGATATGAATAGGAGCTATTTCAAAATTGGCACCCGTATAGATAATAATATTGCAGTTTAATTTCCTGGAGGCCATACATCGCAGTGTTGCCAAAATGAATATACGCCTTCTGATAGGTCCAAATTTTAAATGCATATAACTTCAACACTATCAATTGGATTTCAAACAAATTTCGTATGTGCTATGTGTACATACACAGACATGACTGAACGTATTATTAAGATCCACCAGGGCTGCCAACTGTTAATAAATGCTCTCAATTTATTTTATCCAAATATCAATATATCAGAAAGTATGCCAGCCGACAGGTTTAAACTATGCACACGTATAGTACCTGACATTCTATATTAATTTGGAGAAACTTATATACGTCAGTGATACCAACATGATTCTAAGCCTGCTGAGAGGTCCAACTTTAAATACATGTAACTTCTATACTATCATTTGGATTTCAACCAAATTTCGTGTGTGCTATATGTACCATAACAGATATGTATATGCCGATTCTTAAGAGTAACCAGGGCTGCCAACTGTCAGTAAATACTGTCTCTATTTTTGTTACCCTAATATAAATATATCAGAAAGTATGCAAGCCAATAGCTCTAAACTTTGCACACGTATAGTACCTGGCATTCTAGATTAATTTGAAGTAACTAATATACGTCAGTGCTGCCAACATGATTCTAAGCCTGCTGATAGATCCAATTTTAAAATGCATGTAACTTCTATACTAACTAATGGATTTTATTCAAAATTGACACAACAATAGATCATATTATTTCAGATTATTTCTGACCAATACATGTATGTCATTGTTGCCAAGATGATTTTACGCGCGCTGTTAGATCCAATGTTTAACTGCATGTAACGTCCATGCTATCCATTGGACTTCAACCAAATTTTGTATTCTGTACCTTAAGAGGTGAAACTAAGAATATATTCAGTCACCAGGGCTGCCAACTGTAGTTCTCTATTAGGCTACAGTATGCCAGGTATACAGTATTTCGAACTAATTATAATTTTCAATATTACCAACTTAATTTCGTCATTATTCTAGATAGATCCATATAGATTAATCATTGGCATATATCTTAAAGTTTTAAGAAAATTAGGCTCTTTAGTTCGTCACGGAACTTCTTGTTGCTATCTATTTTGAACTTGTCATTATACAACAAGAAGTTCCGTGACGAACTAAAGAGCCTACTTTTCTTAAAATTTAAGATTCATGCCAATGACGAAATTAAGTTGGTAATATTGACATTTCTAATTAGTTCGAAATACTGTATACCTGGCATAATGCAGCCTAATAGAGAACTACAGTTGGCAGCCCTGGTGACTGAATATATTCTTCGTTCCATCTCTTAAGGTACAGAATACAAAATTTGGTCGAAGTCCATGGAAAGCATGGACGTTACATGCAGTTAAACACTGGATATAACAGTGCGTGTAAAATCATGTTGGCAACAATGACATACATGCATTGGTCAGAAATAATCTGAAATAATATGATCTATTGTTGTGTCAATTTTGAATGAAATCCATTTGTTAGTATAGAAGTTACATGCATTTTAAAATTGGACCTATCAGCAGGCTTAGAATCATGTGGCAGCACTGGCGTAGGCCTATATTAGTTACCCCAAATTAATCTAGAATGCCAGGTACTATACGTGTGCAAAGTTTAGAGCTATTGGCTTGCATACTTTCTGATATATTGATATTAGGGTAACAAAAATAGAGAGAGTATTTATTAACAGTTGGCAGCCCTGGTTACTCTTAAGAATCGGCATAGTCATATGTGTTATGGTACACATAGCACACACGAAATTTGGTTGAAATCCAAATGATAGTATAGAAGTTACATGTATTTAAATTTGGACCTCTCAGCAGGCTTAGAATCATGTTGGTAGCACTGACGTATATAAGTTACTCCAAATTAATATAGAATGTTAGGTACTATACGTGTGCCTAGTTTAAAGCTGTCGGCTTGCATACTTTATGATATATGGGAACTTGGATAATAAAAATTGAGAGCAATTATTAACAGTTAGCAGCCCTGGTGGCTCTTAAGAATACGCTCAGCCATATCTGTTTATGGACACATTGCACATACGAAATTTGGTTGAAATCCAATTGATAGTGTAGAAGTTATATGCATTTAAACATTGGACATATCAGCAGGCTTATAATCATTTTGGCAACACTGCCATGTATGGCCTCATGGAAATTAAATTACAATATTATTATCTAGAGGTGTGCCAATTTTGAAATAGCTCCCATGCATACATTCCATGATATCCAACATGGAGCTCAAATTTTCAATTGCGATTTTTCTGCAGTTGGTAGCACTGACATCATTTTCAAATATGGCCGTGAGATATTCAGGTATAGATCTTTACTCCTACCAAATTTTGTTTCGATTGCTGCAGCCGTTTAGGAGTTGATAGGGGGGACACACACACACAGACAGACAGACAGACAGAAGGACAGACAGACATCAGACAGGCAGAAGGACAGACAGACAGACACACATTTGCCCGATCTCATAAGTCTACTTTTTCCTCATTTTTGCAAAATGTGAAAAGTAGGCTAAAAAATGTTCTGTTAGCCTACCTTCGATTTTTGCAAAAAATGAAAGTAGACTTATGAGATCAACACAGGGGGAAAAAGTGTGTCTGTCTGTGTGTGTGTATGTGTGTGTGTGAGTCTGTGTGTGTGTGTGTGTATGTTTGTGTGTGTGAGTCTGTGTGTGTCTGTGTGTGTGTGTGTCTGTGTGTGAGTGAGTGTGTGTACTCTGAATGTCTGTCCCCCCCTATCAATTCGAACACGGTGAATGCGAATTGAACGAAATTTGGTACAAAGGTAGCACTAGCAAAGGACACCTCAGTGTCAAGTTTTATATCGCCGCCATCTTGACGGAAACGTAATGGCGGCCACACAAATGTTCAAAGCTTAAATCAAATTACGACTAACCGAATCATCCGATCTCTACCAAATTTTGCAACAACATACCTTTATGGGGGGAGCATCCCTTGACCAAACCAATAGGTCATCAGCGTGATAGTTTGCGGATCGCGGCCATCTTTGTGTGAAAATCGATTCCCCCTATTAATTCAAACACGGTGCAACCGAATGGAACGAAATTTGGTACAGAGGTAGTACTAACAAAAGGCACCTCAGTGTCATGTTTTATATCGCCGCCATCTTGATGGAAACGTAATGACGGCCACACAAATGTTCAAAGCTTAAATCAAATTACGACTAACCTAATCATCCGATCTCTACCAAATTTTGCAACAACATACCCTTATAGAGGAAGCATCCTTTGACCAAATAAATAGGTCATTAGCCTAATAGTTTGCGGATGGCGGCCATCTTTGTGTGAAAATCAATTCCCCCTATTAATTCAAACACGGTGAAACCGAATGGAACGAAATTTGGTACAGAGGTAGCACTAGCGAAGGGCATCTCAGTGTCATGTTTTATATCGCCGCCATATTGACAGAAACGTAATGGCGGCCACACAAATGTTCAAAGCTTAAGTTAAATTACGACTAATATAACCATCCGATCTCTACCAAACTTTGCAACAACATGCCTTTATGGAGGGAGCATCCTTTGACAAATCTAGTAGGTTATTAGCCTAATAGTTTGCGGATGGCGGCCATCTTTATGTCAAAATTGATTCCCCCTATTAATTCGAACATGGTGGAACCGAATGGAACGAAATTTGGTACAGAGTCAGCACTAGCAAAGGGCACCTCAGTGTCATGTTTTATATCGCCGCCATCTTGACTGAAACGTAATGGCGGCCACACGAATGTTCAAAGCTTAAATCAAATTACGATTAACCTAATCATCCGATCTCTACCAAATTTTGCAACAACATACCTTTATGGGGGGAGTATCCTTTTACCAAACTAATAGGTCATCAGCGTAATAGTTTGCGGATGGCGGCCATCTTTGTGTGAAAATCGATTACCCCTATTAATTCGAACACGGTGCAACCGAATGGAACGAAATTTGGTACAGAGGTAGTACTAACAAAAGGCACCTCAGTGTCATGTTTTATATAGCCGCCATCTTGACGGAAACGTAACGGCGGCCTCACAAATGTTCAAAGGTTAAATCTAATTACGATTAACCTAATCATCCGATCTCTACCAAATTTTTCAACGACATACCGTTATAGAGGAAGCATCCTTTGACCAAATGAATAGGTCATTAGCCTAATAGTTTGCGGATGGCGGCCATCTTTATGTCAAAATTGATTCCCCCTATTAATTCAAACACGGTGAAACCGAATTGAACGAAATTTGGTACAGAGGTAGCACTAGCAAAGGGCACCTCATATTCATGTTTAATATCCCTATAGCACGTTGTATTTCAATAAGCTACTACAACCAACATTCAATCATACTCCTTGAAAAGGACAAAGAGTTATAACAATACCCATGCATTTAGGAGAAAGTAGGCTATATGTTCTTTACTGATCATCTTGTTTTTGTAATGTAATCATGATTTCATGGCCGTCTTTCCATCCTTCATAGTCGATTTTGGCCAACTAAGGAATAACTCTTCATGATTTCAGTTTTCTTTGGCACCAATATTTCTTCATCCTCTTGCTCACAGCTTCTTTCCTTTCATCTGTCCAATGTTGTTACTTCTTGGTCGCTGTTTCTGGCTCTGGGAACCCCTCAAATGTGTGTATCTTATTTCTGAAAGTGGTTCTGTTGCGGATGTCTTGATCAGTGATGTTCATTTCTTGTAGATCCTTCTTGGTGTTAGCAAACAATTTTTCATAAGAGTTACCTTTTCTATTGGGATTGTTGAAGTGGTTAAGACGTTTCTTAGTGAGAGTGTCGTCAGGCATTCTTGAAACATGTCCAAACAATTTAACCCTTCGTTTTCGTAAGTTATCTGAGATTCTGCTGCATGTTGTATATAATTCTTTGTTACTACGTAATCGGTATGTGGCAGCACATTGTTTTGGTCCGAAAATGTTTCTTAAAATTTTTCGTTTCTTTTTGATGTGTAACATCTTTCCGCTCGGTTACTGGATAGTTTTGTGGGAGTGATTTTGAAAATTGGGGACGGAAGTGGATCGGAACGATCGAGCTGGCAGTGGTGGATCGAACGGAAGTGTACTAGCTGGTAGTGGTGGAAAACGGAAGTATGCACTGCCCGCTCGATCGACCGAACGGAAGTGTACTAGCTGGCAGTGGTAGAACGAATGGAAGTATAAGATGCACTGCCAACTCGATCGATCGATCCAGCGGGCAGTGGTACGACCCAGCTGGCAGTGGTACGAGAAACAATGAGCGCGCGGTGTCAGAAATTGATACCATGACGTACTCTCGGCCATGTGGAATGTATATTACATACTGAACGGAAAACGCTCATGCGAACTCTGCTGTTAAGTGATTGAAACAAATGAAAAGCAAAGCAAGCTTATAGTTTAGCGTGACCGTTAATCTCGAGATCATGAGCCACGGGACCTCCTTTTTACGTGGAATCCGAACCACAGGACATGGCATTTCACTTCGAAAATCTCACATGCATTGACCGGGAATCGAACCCGGACCGCCTTGGTGAGAGGCATACAGCTATACCGCTGAGCCACCACGCCCCCTGAAACAAATGACATGGTACATGTTCGAAGTCTTCGTATCAGTATTTAAATGGTAAATGCCTTAATATCAAACATTGTAAGTAGTCGGCATTGCCGGTATTATGTTTCTGCACACTGGCTATTCAAATATTAACCCACATAACGGTAATGCAGTCATCAATATAATATAATCGTTGTGGTTATACGAGAATTGAGCAAGCCTCCATGAACTATTACTGAATACATTCTCTTTACTCACAAAAGGGCCTATCATAAGGCATTTTAAACTCAATTTCGTGCAGGAACATTATCGTAACAAGCTAAATATGAATGAAACTTAATTCCGTAATGCAGTATTATTGGAACGTGGAAATAAGTCACCATCTTTTGCACAAAATTTGCGTAATCGAAATAGCCGTGGGGTTAGTGCTTATGACTGTGAATCTAGAGATCTTGGGTTCGAATCCCAGACGGGGTAGATATTTTTGCTACCAGATTATCATTTTAAACGATATTTATCATATCAATATGACTCATTTTAACAGAATCCATATGAAATTACGTTTTGGTCTGTGAATGAAGAGGACCTGTTTATAAGGAATTTAAAGTTATGAGCGGTGTCGCGTCTATTAATCTATTCTTTATTTAGGCTAGTGTTTGCGGAAGCTACAAATCATCTAATGAAATGAGTTCCGTATTATAAACTACAATAACTGTAAAACACTCCCTTTTACAATAGATTAATATTTGTGACAATAATAGTATTAAATACCGGTGTATCAACAATTTCACGTGAGGTTTCTTCTATGTCAGATGTTACACATCATATGCAACTACTGTAAGGCTCGTTTTTTTCTTCATTTTTTCAATGTCTTTTTAGATGTTAGTCCTAGGCATTCCGAAGCATACATGCACCCTGGTTGAATTACTGTATGATTGTGTCGTACTTTAGTTCATTATTATTATTATTATCGTCAATATACTCACAGAGATGTTATTGCATGTTGTATGGCTTTGAGCAGGAAGTTTCGACACCAAGCTATTTCCATGTCGTTCATTGTTGAGATATATTTTACTGCAAAATATGACAATGAAAGCTGGGTAAACATAAGTTTGGGAAACTGGAGATGACATTAGTGATGTCTATATTTGGCAACAGTAAGCGGGAACGCATTAGAGTTTGGATATGGAGAGGATTATCAACTCAGGAATTGGAGTAGAGATCAACTAACTTTCTAATTGTTCTGACGGTGCAGGTTGAAAGGGAGAGTGTGGCATTAGTGTTTGCAATAGACAAGGGTCGTCGAGGCGTATTATTTGATGCGCGTTACGAGTGGGCTGAATTCCCACATTCACTCCAGTAAAATGAGGATTATGATGATGATTCTTGCTGTTTTAAATAGAGTTGCTAATAAGCGAACTTATCGAACACGATTAATCGACTGGCCGAGAATTCGGTTAATCGACTAATTAAATATCGATTAATTGGCTAACCGAAGAATCGATTAATTGATTAGTAGACACGAAATAAGAAAAGCAGTTTAAATGAGAGGTCACCGCTTAAATTGAGTTATTCTTATTTTCCGAATGATGTATATAAATCTATAAAAATAACTTATTGCCTAAATATAAAAAGTCGTCGTTTAAGTTAACAATGACCAATTAAGAGTCAGTGACAGTGGAAGGACAAACATTAATCAAATTTGGAAAGGTTTTGAAAAAATAAAACATAGGTTTTCCAGCAAAGATTCTGAATTCTTGTTCAATGTTTAAAATTTAGGACATGAGCATTTTTGTTTTACTTTCTTCCAGCCTAGTTTTCATAAAGAAGGAACAGTATTTAACAAGAAGTTCCGTGACGAACTAAAGAGCCTACTTTTCTTAAAATCAAATTTCTTGCCAATGATCAATCTACAGTATATGAACCTATCTGGAATAATGACGAAATTAAGTTGGTAATATCCAAATGTCTAATTAGTTCGAAATATACCTGGTATAATGTAGCCTAATAGAGCATTACAGTTGGCAGCCCTGGTGACTGAATATATTCTTAGTTCCATCTCTTAAGGTACAGAATAAAAAAAATTGATTGAAGTCCAATGGACGTTACATGCAGTTAGACATTGGATATATCAGCACGCGTAAAAGCATTTTGGCAACAATGGCATGCGTGTGCTGGTCAGAAGTAGCCTAATCTGAAATATTATGATATCTTGTTGTGCCAATTTTGGACGAAATCCATTTGTTAGTATAGAAGTTACATGTATTTTAAAATTGGACTTATCAGCAGGCATAGAATCATGTTGGCAGCACTGACTTATATTAATTATTCCAAATTTATCTAGAATGTCAGGTGCTATACGTGTGCAAAATATAAGGCTGTTGGCTTGCATACTTCCGGATATATTGATATTAGGTTAAAAAAATATAGACAGCATTCATTAACAGTTGGCATCCCTGTTTGCTCGTAAGAATACTTATAGTCATATCTGTTATCTTACACATAGCACATACGAAATTTGATTGAAATCCAACTGATAGTATAGAAGTTACATGTATTTAAAAATTGGCCCTATCAGCAGGCTTAGAATCATGTTGGTAGAACTGAAGTATGTAAGTTACTTTAAAATTAATCTAAAATGTCAGGTACTATACGTGTGCATAGTTTAAAGCTGTCGGCTTGCATACTTTCTGATATATTGGAATTTGGATAAAAGAATAGAGAGAGCAATTATAAACAGTTGGCAGCCCTGGTGGCTCTTGAGAATACGCTCAGTCATATCTGTTTATGTACAAATATTACATACAAAATTTGGTTGAAATCCAATTGATAGTGTAGAAGCTATAGGCATTTAAAAATTGTACCTATCAGAAGGCTTAAAATTATTTTGGCAACACTGTCATGTATGGCCTCCTGGAAATTAAACTGAAATAGTGTTATCTACATGTGTGCCAATTTTGGAATAGCTCCCATGCATACCTTCCAAGATATCCAACATAGAGCTCAAATTTCTAGTGCGTTTTTTCAGCTGTTGGTAGCACTGACATCATTTTCAAATATGGACTAGAGATATTCCGGTATACATTTTTACTCATACTAAATTTGGTTCCGATATCTGCAGCCGTTAAGAGTTGATTGGACCTATCAGAACACACAGCCAGACAGACAGAAGGACAGACAGACACACATTTTCCCGGATCAATCTCATAAGTCTACTTTTTCGTCATTTTTTCAAAATGTGAAAAGTAGGCTAAAAATATGTGATACAATATATTTTAATTAAATGTCTGGTTTGCTTCTGTGAGAGCGTAGAGTACAAGGAGCGAAGTACATCGATTAATCGACAATAGAATTAATCAATTATTCGACTAATCGATTAAACACACAATCGATTAATAGTCATTTAAAACAATTAATCGCTTTTTAGCCTGTTTACATTTATTAAGAAGTAGGCTAATGAGATCAACTTTTGTCCGTGTGTGTGCGTCCGAGTGTGTGTCTCCCTAATTACTTCTTAACGGCTGGAGTGATTTCAATAAAACTCGGTAAAGTTAAAGTACTATTTTGGCCGACCCTGACCGTGCCATTCAAATTGTATTACGTCTCATAAATCCTACATTGCTGCTGTGCGAAATAGTTCACCAGCATTCTATATCTCCGAAACTATTACCGATATCGCCCTGAAAATTTGTAAGGTGATAAAGGGCACTGTTAGAAATTCACCTATGAGACTTTCACAAACCTGTTAACTACAAAACGAAGATGGCGGCCAAGCGAAGTTGAAACTTTTAAATAGACTTTTCTCGTGATTGAAACATCCAAACGCAATGAAACTTGGTACAACAAATGTTTACACAGTTTTCAATGCACTGGTACCTAAGTTAGTTCAATTGTCTACATAAGATGGCGGCTGTGCGAAATATTCCACCGGCATTCCATATCTCTGAAACTATTACTGATATTAACCTGAAGTTTTGTACAGTGATAAAGAGTGCCACTAAAAGTTCAGCTATGAGACTTCCAAAAACCTGTAAAATACAAAACGAACTACTGTAGTTCCTTAGAAAAAAGTAAATAAAAAGTGGGAAATAAGCCTAGGCGCTTAAGGGGCGGAACAGTGAGGTCATCTCACACAGGACAACACCAAGTAATCTGTGTGTGTGTGTGTGGGGGGTTGCTGACAGGCAATACAGTACTAGTTTTCTCAGGGTCATATTTAGATATTCTGCCACCCTGTCCTTTAATCGAATAATTGAATTGCATCCCCGGACGTCATGGGATAGCATCCACGGGACTCTAGCTGAGATCGACTATATTTCACTTCCCTGTGCGAGGCTCCCCTCTTGTCTTTCCAGTTGACCTCTCTTGGACAATTCTTGGTTCCTTTCAAACGTTGGCCACCTCGTAGTGTAGCGGCTAGCAAACATGGCTATCACCCCACTGAGGACCGGGTTCAATTACCGGCTCAGTAAAAAAAAAAAAAAAAAAACAGGTCTGGGTACACTCAGCCTCATGAGGCAAAACTGAGAAGAGGTACGTTTGATTCCCACCTCAGTCATACTGGTCGTGTTTTTCCATGGTTTCTCAATTCTACTCCAGGCAAATGCCGGGATGGTTCCTAACTAAAGCGCACGACTACCTACTTCCCAATCCTCGCTTAAATTACAAATCCACTCACTAATTCATCCATCAAAATACCACAGGTTCATTCATTCATGTTCATATTCTAAAGGCTAAAGCCTTGTCGATGCAACCACACTCTTCTGTCGTTGGCGGTTCGTTTCAGTTCCATGTAATTGTCACATCCCATTCTATTCTTGATGTGTTCCAAATACTTTGTCCTAGGTCATCCTCTTCCTTTGTTTCCCAGCATTTTCCCTTGAAGAATGTTAACGATGAAAGTGTTGTGTCTGATGACATGTCCAATAAATTTTATTTTTCTCTTTCCCAGTCCCTTCATTAATCTTCTCTCTTCTTTGACTTCCCTTAAGACTTCCAGGTTGGTTTTTCTTTCCATCCAGCTCGTTCTTGTCATTTTCCGCCATATCCACATTTCAGCAGCTTCGAGTCAATTCTTTTCCAATTTGCCCAGAGTCCAACTTTCACTTCCATAGAGCAGTGTACTCCATACAAATGATTTTGCAAAGGATTTCCTTACATCTATATTCATATGTTTGCTGGATAAAATGTTTTTATAATTTTAAATGATCTTGTCGACTTCGTCGTTACGCTGGGGTCTGGCGTTACGTTACGGTGACAGGATGAAATATACCCAGATGCACTGAGGTGTGTGACGTCATAGTACCGCTTCGTGCATGTGTTCGTTAGTATAAGACAAAAATCCCCGATTCTTGGATGTCACGGGTAATCTCG
Source organism: Meconema thalassinum (assembly GCA_946902985.2). Lineage (NCBI taxonomy): Eukaryota > Metazoa > Arthropoda > Insecta > Orthoptera > Tettigoniidae > Meconema > Meconema thalassinum. The sequence goes on along the minus strand of OX336400.1, from coordinate 92,499,192 downwards.
AGAACCACTGGATGAATTTTGATGCGGTTTCAACCATTCTGTAAAGGATATCTCGAGGAAAGATTCTGTAGAAAATAATTTTTGTATAGTCAAAGGAAGCCAAGCAGTAACGATTTCAGTGAAAATGTCGAAAACAAACTTGGCGTCCGTGCGCTTCTTAAGCTTACGCTGGGCAAACCGTTAAAAATATCAATATACTATGAGCGTAAGAATTGGTCAGCATGAAAAGTTCTACAAAAAAGTCCGGGAGAGCATATCTCTATCTTCAATACATCGCCCACTATAAGTGTTTTAGACTGGATGGAAGGGGCACGTTACCGCGCGCTCTGGTGAGAGTGCGGCATCCCGCGCACTTAACCTTGCTTTGCCCTTGGTTTGCACTTGCCGTTCGCGAGTAATTTGAAACAAGGTAAAGTATTCTAAAGCAAGATAAGTATTATGCAGGTAATTTTCTAACATGTTAAGAGTCTTTGGCTTCGGGACAAGCGAGAAGCCTCCAGCCTTTTTCAGCATTTGTAGCATTTAAAATGATACTAAATCTAGTCTTTCAGACTGACTGTCACTTTTTCTTAGTCATAAATGCGTGTTTTGCCTATGCAATCCTTCACTTCCATTAGCACAGGTTATCAGGCAAAATATTACACACACACATCCAAGTATGCTGGGATGAATGATCACGAGTTGTGAGAAAAGTAGGCGGTAGTAAGTGGAAACAATGCTGGACTCAGCTGGGGTCCAGTGGTCGCCAACACACGTCATACTAGTTCGGACGACTGGCTGCGTGGCTCAGAGGTAACGTTTTCACCTGCTGTACCCAAGGTTGCAGGATCGAATCCTGCCACAGTCAGTTGTCATTTAAGGGTGTGCAAATGAGAGGGTCCGTGTCTGTAGATTTCTTGGAACGTACAAGATCCCCTTCCGGACAAAATTCCGGCACCCCGGTGACTTTAAAAGCCACAGTGGCTTCGGTGGCGTAGTTGCTAACATGCTGACCGTGAGCTTCTATGCCCATGATCGTGGGTTCAAACCCGGCCGAAGTCGTTGGATTTTTTAAGAGTGTTAAAATCATTCAGTATGACTTTCTTTGGAGGGGAAGTAAAGCTGGTGGGCCCATGTCATTGATTTATGGCATGTAAAGGAACCTTCCACTAACTATAATTGTGTGAAGCTAAATTTATAGGTTAGATTTGATTAACGCTCTTAAGTTCCAACGTTTGGCACCAGATGATTGTTGTGGTGACAACAAGTAGCCAATTTCACAGCTAGGTGTGGATGACGGTAGCATTTGGTAGCAAAAGTAGGAACTACTGTACTTGAAATTGATCGTCTGCAGTCTTTACCTGAATTACAGATAACACACACTAATCAAGTGATCACAATTTACACTGGTTATCAGACAGATTCTACACACACCCAAAGTACACGGGGCTACACGACCTCGTTGACGCAGCCCCTAATCTGAGGAACCAACCAACCAACCTAAAAGCCACAGTAGTTAAAGGGACGTAAAACCAATAACATTATTATTATTATTATTATTATTGTTACAAGTTATGAGCCCCTGGAGTGTAGCAGGTGTTGAAGAATGTGGTGTTGAGCTGCAACTCAAGTCCCTCTAAATGATGATGTGGCACGGTGACAGTTTGTCAGCCTCTTGAGTGATTCCAGCGTCACTTAAGCAACTACGAAACGATTTGATGATGACCGCTGAGTGACATTAAAGAATTAAAATAAACTGTTGTAAGAAAGAGATAATGTATTTGTTTGTGACTGGAAGAGATATGATGTAACAGCTGTTCATGAATGAGAGATGGAGTGAGGACTTTGGTAAAATATATTAACCTCTTGGCACTGATACAGTAGCTGCATTGTCTGCCAATAATCCTGGCCAATGAAACACAACGTTTCCTCTCTGCACCGCTTACTAGTACATTATGCAACGAGCCTATAATGGCAATGATTAAGACACGAGTATGTTTATAAAACGAGCGTAAGCGGGTGTCTTAATTACCATTATAGGCGAGTTGCATACGACTGTTTATGTTCGACCCTGACTATTATATGTCTGAAAACTGTATCATAATGATGGTCATTATAACACTATTTTTCATTATGAAACAGTTTCTCCCACCAATCACAGCTCAAGAAACAGTTGTTTGACCAATTAGATAAGGATACCTTTGCGCATGCGCTCAAAATCCAACATGTCTATATAAATTACCGAAAGTGCACCGTCCATATGTTCGCGTAAATAAACTGGTGAATATGAGACAAGAAATAGCATTGTACCTTAATATCCCCAAATCCAATTTCTACACAGCGCGTTGTTTTGAAACGACTTCGGTGACAGTTTTACTGAATACTGGTGCAAAATCTGCACATATGGCATTGAAGCACATAGAGCGCATGTGTCGGTCGGCCAGAGAGCTTGGAGAACAGAGATATCCTACCCAGCGCAACACCCGATCACAAAATTCTAGTGACTGGACAGATATTTATGAATATTTATGTTAAAACATACAATAAAGTTATAATTATCGTCGAACATAAACAGTCGTATGCAACTCGCCTATAATGGTAATTAAGACACTCGTATGGAAATTATATACTCGTATCTTAATTATAGGCTCGTTGCATAATGTACTATTATGTTCGACGATAATTATAAATTTATTATATGTTTTAACATAAATATTCGTAAATATCTGTGGGATTCAGTTAAATCAGTTAGTGAACAGGGCGCTTGCTGACTGAACAGAGCGCATGGGTGGGTCAAGGCACTCCGAAAGCAGAGACCATTCACTTAGCTTGCCAACACTGAAATAAGTTGGATTTTGAGCACATGCGCGAAGGTATCCTTACCTAATTGGTCACACAACTGTTTCTTGAGCTCTGATTGGTGGGAGAAATTGTTTCATAATGAAAAATAGCGTTATAATGAGCCTCATTATGATACAGTTTTCTGACATATAATGTTTACATTTCGACATCGTCGAACATAAACATTAATTTTCAAGGTTTACCTTGAAAATGCAAGTCCTGTACAGGTTGTTTTAAAAATATATGCCCCAAAAATGTTCCAGATTTTAAGAACGAGATCGTAAATTATATCAACGAAAAACCGAGAATTCAGATTGTTTTAAGAATCTTAATGATTACGGTTAGTATGAGAATAACCATCGACATCCACTATATGGTCATCAGGCAGCAAGGTCTCGCCTCAGATCCCACAAGAGTTTCCTTGCTAAGACTCTGCCGCTGGAGGGAACACCAGAGACAACTCGTCTCATCGACACTACTGAAGACAAAATAGATTACAAGTAATCTTATTCTCATGAAATTGATATCACTGATTCCAAGAATATAAACTAGTGGAGTTTTGCTAAAAAAGAAAAATTAAATAAATTTGGGGGGTCGTTTTCAATAATTAATCACAAAAATAACGTGCATTTTTAGGACGCGATATCTTTGCTCTTTTTTCAACTTAATTGAGTCATTGCTGTTGCAAATTGATCTGCTGTTTGTTCAGAATGTTGTATAGCAGAATCTTTTTTGTATCATTGTTTGAGGCAAATATATTAGCTTTGTTTTACAATTTACGTTATTTTGATTGAAAAAATAAATTAATTGTGGGGGGCGCGACCCCTAATTTCAATTTAACAGCTTCATTCTGCTTTACAACATAGCTGCATTATTTGTCTATATTTTAGTTTTTAAATGAAACTAATATCTGAATTCTAAGTGTACATTTTAACTGCCCAAGTGAAGACAAATAATGAAAAAAAAAAGGAATTGAGAGAAATCGTAATTTAAAGTTGAGGTACATATTAAGAGTAAAGAGTCTTAACTTTCAACTCCCAAAAACTGCCTTTTCTTAGGATTTTACGTCAATCTTCTGCATTCTCCGACCCGAGAGTATCTCCTACATTGTTTTAGATCTAGAGTAGACTGTTTCAAAGCCAGATTAATGTGTGCTTTATCTGCTGCACCAATGCGTCAAAATGACAGCTGCTAAAAAGCGTGCTCACCGATCATTTAAGTTAATATAAATGAGCTAAACAACAATAAAACTAGTATAAACTATATATTTCTGAAAACTAGAGAGGACATACTATCGAATAAGACAATAAAAAAAATCGAAAATTTTCTTGAAAATGCCTAATGGAAGGTTCGATGAGTACCTTTCAGATGGAGGAGCTCACTGCCCAAAGACATGTCACCAAAGAAAGAACTGGCTCCCGGCGCCGACCTACCTCATCCTATGTGAAGGTCCCTCAACCGCTTAAGAGTGGGTGTCCCTCGATGCAAGACCAACCTACAAAAATGGGGGATCCACCCAGCAGACGCAGACACCTCTTGTGAATGTGGAGCTGAACAAGACCCAAGCCACCTACTTATCTGCCCCCTCCCGGACAACCCATGCACAATGGAAGATGTTTTAGAGGAAGCAACAAGGCCATCGCAGCTGCAGTTTTTTGAAAATGCTGACTGGATACGGAAATGAAGGAATGATTGATAATAATTACTGCTGCGATTATATTATTATTAATTGCCCCAAAACTGGGAGAAGAAATAAACAAATAAATAAACAAGATGTTCAGTATAGAACATATAGCCTACTTTCTCCTAAATGTATGAGTATAGTTATAACTCGTTGTTATTATCAAAGAGTATAATAGAATCATTTCTTGGTTGAAGACCTTAGAAACTATTTACCTCTACCAAACGCCACAACCTAGAAAAAAACTACTACCATCATTGAAGAAAGATAGATAAGAAGTATCTCAAGAATGTTATGGATCTGAAGACATAATCGACCGGAATGGCTGCGTGGCTCTGCGGTAACGTTCTCGCTTGCTGGGCCCTAGGTTGCAGGTTCGTATTCTGGCGCAGTCAGCTGGCATTTGAGGGTGCACAAATGCGAGGGAGCCGTGTCAGTAGATTTACTGGCACGTTAAAGATCCCCTTCGGGCCAAAATTCCGGCACCCCGGCGTATCTAAAAGCAGCAGTAGTTAAAGGGGACGTAAAACAAATAACATTATTATTATTGTTATTATTACATAATCGACCTGCCGTGGGCAACATCCAACTTTGAGTTGAGGCATGTCTTTACACGTCTGGTTGTGCATGGCTTTCACAACCCTAATTGAATTAACAAATCTTTCCGTGTCCCTACAGAGACGTGTGTATACAAACTATGTGGATATTTTCGATTGCTATTTGCCTGACATAAAAGTATTAATAACCTGAACTAGTACCAGCGGCTAGAATTCAGTTACTATGTGAAATCGTTTTGTTCTTTACTTGAAATAACATTTTCAAATAACGCACAATAGGCTGTAACAAACCCTTTAAAATAAGAAGTAAAAATGTATCATTGTATCATCCTGTCATTCTTCAAATTCGATGCGCATAGAATGCCAATGGTATACTATCAATGGAGTCCAGTCGTGAAATCTAGTGGAGAAATATCGAACAATATAATCCTAACAGGGCGAGTGCATTCTAGCGGCCATAAGAAGAAACTTTTCAATAAAATCTGGAAGTTAATAAGTAGGCCGGCGTGCAGTTGCCTTTTTGGCTGCTAGATGTCTCGAGCAAATCTGCTGGCGAATTATGTTTTAATTAAATATATGTTTTGCACCGTAATATGCACAATATAACGCTTAATTTTAAAATGTCTGAGTCATTACAAAGCAACAAATATGTAAAATTTCAAGCAAAAAACCAAACTCTGTTGGGGTTTGAACCATAGGCATATGAATGACAGACTAACGCTTTACCACAGAGCCATTTGTGCCAACGAACATTGATCTATATAAAATGACTTACATAGAACTTGTTAGCAAATAATGATTTAGACCTAACGATTTCATCAGTGGAGTATATTATTTATGTATAAAGCATTTCATACTAAGTTTATTTATTTTGTATCAGTACGCTATATTGCATGCAATACTCAAATTAGTGAAATATAAGTCAGGCACAAGATATCCGCTGCCATCTTGTCTTCTTACCGAGACGGGTCAGCTTTTAAAAATCACTTCTGCACTATAGTATTACAAAATAAACTTTTAATTTCGAACGTGCCTCTTCCTTTAGAACAGTTAAAACGATTCTCGGCTCGATAATCGGAACTGGTGGGTCCCATGATATGGATTATAAAGTTTGCATAATTCGCACGGCCGCCATCCTGAAATGGTACGGCAGATGACCTTGTAGTTTGGTCACAAGACGCGTCCTATATGAAGGTATTGTACCCGTTCGTCCTGGGGATGCGATGACCCATCTGCTATAACATCACATCCCTGGAGTTCCAGGACAGAGCGGAGTTAAATGAACCTCTAGTCAAATAAGGAATGTATCGGAAATTCAGCTGAGTTCTTGAAAAAGCAGTGGGTTTCACGAGACAAAGTATCTCTAGGGTCGTTACGGGCTTAAGTTAATAAAAATAATTCAAATATAAATGGGCGCCATCAACTGAATTCCTAGCAAAACCACTTCCTTTCCGGATAAGCCTTACTCAAGACAAGGAAAGAAAAAGGAACATCACACCATCATCAGATCACAACTAAGATAAAAACAAATTTATTTTACTTTGATAGTCAGACAGACATTTTAAATATAATTCCTACCTGAGAGTATGGTCGAATGCAAAGTTAAATTGTCATTGTCCAAAAATCGAACCATCTCCTTTCTAATGCAAAATTATTTCAATCCACATAACAAGAAAAATGTATAAAGTTCTCTTGGGTTCTCAGGATCACTGTCGCACTATGTCTTTCGTCACTGACATTTGTGAAACCTGAGACCTAATTCTCTTTAATTTAACATCAATGTGGATTTAATTAAGTTACTAATCTGCCTAAACATACACATATAATAATCACTCATGTTAAATATCACATAAATTATGGTTTGCATGGTATAATTTGAACGTAGAACATGTTAATCTAATGTTCCTAAACATTTACTAATTAATTTACATTATTTACATCGTCATTAATCTCTTATCTGCGAATTACAGAAAATTCAAATTCTCATTGGTCAACCTCATCATTATTATCAAAATTAAATATTTCTCACATTAATTCTCACTTCAAAATTCCAAATATTCCTGTCAGAATCGTTAATTCATCACCATTACATCATTTAAATTCACATTTCAAGTTGCAATTCCTTCGAATTATCTCTCAATCAAATTTATTTAATTGCATATAAATTCATTAATCATCAGCTTCTTTAATTAATCATCACCTTCTAATTCAGTTATTCATCATCATTACAATCGTCTAATAATTCATTTCAATCAGTTTAATTAATTCAATCTTTAATTCATCCACTTATTTAATTCATCGATTTATTTCAAAATTTAATTTATCAACTTATTTAAATTTCAATCATCTGATTATTTAGTTTTATTATTTCATCTAGTCATTCTGATTTTTATTTCATTTGGTCAGATCGTTAATATGCTTAAATCTCAGATTATTATTTCATTAATTATTATTTTCAGAAAATCTTGTATTATCAACTTTATTTATTTGTTTAATTTCCTAACAAATTGTTTAATATGGTTTATAGAACGTTGTCTTACAGTTTTATTACTTCCAAGTTATATCTCGTATTTAATTATCATGCCAAAAATATTATTGTCTCCACGACATCACGTTGGATCTAACTATCCACAACGACATTATATTTCTTCAATATTCCAAATATCACATTTGAATATAAGAATTGCTACAAAAACTCCATAAATATTCAGCACATACAGCATGAATTTCAACAATAACGCTAGACTGGGTACGACAACCTCATGTCCGCTTCAAAATACATTATCAACGTTGCAACTATCAAATGGCAAATTCCACAAAATGCCTATCACAAACTGCACTTAACCACGTTGCATGATCTACAAAAATATATAAATGGCTTCAAATTATTAACGCACATAATCTCCAATGACTGTAATTACTCTGATCATATCTAGACAACTTCTTAAACAATTGGAAAACATTACTTCAGTAATTTAATATTTGCTTTCAAATAGCATAAATTCTCTTTCACAAGTTTCATAATTCACATCGTAGAAAAACACCAATGTGCTATAATCTCTCACATCAAAATCTGCAATACTGATCTGCCTTAAAATAATTATGACCATTAATGATTAATCTTACTAGATTAAATTACTTTAAATCCTTCTCAAAGGTATCAAACACAATTATAAAAATCATCAAAGCATCAGCTGTGATAGCTGTTAAACTGAAATTACTCTCAAAAGAGTATAGCAACAAAATATTGGATTGGCAAACTAGAATTACTAAATGCAATCCTGTTGACATTTATCGTTACTTTATTTAACAAAATCTCGACTGATATGTGACTAGTAGTTCCTTGTTTAATTCACTTACATCTCGTGTACATTCGGATGATAAAATGAGTTCCTCAATGGCGAGTAAGATGTGTAACCACCGTGCAATCGTATAAATACGAAGGACCTCGCCCCGTCGACTTGGATGATAGTTCCCTAAACGGTGGGTAAGGTGAGTAGCCACCATACAATCGTATAAATACGAAGGACCCCACCTCGTAGGCTATATGAGTGAATGTACTAGAAAGGAATCAACAAGTTTCTAGTTGTCATATAAAAGCGATGTTCATTCACTAAAGTGAATAACTTCTTAATATCTCCAAACAATCCAATGGAAAAAAATCCCTACTGATGAATAATACACACTCGCTAGTATGCAATGAACTGACGAAGTAGTTTCTGATAATCAATTGCAGATCACGAGTTCGAAATACTCGTTACTCAAAAAAAAACTATCCATGAAAAATATCCTAGCTGGAAAAATGTCTATAAGACCAAACATCTTCTTAATAAAGTCAAACAACGGTGAGAATATCGAATAATGATGCCTGCCATATCATATGGTCACTCCATATTCTAGCAAATTCGAAGTATATAAATTCAAACTATGTCTTAATAATCAAATCACTCCTATTAGAAAAATATACATGTGTGCCCAGTATTCATGAAAATAATCGTATCAGGTAGATAGAACTCTTACAATACCTTTCATTATCAGTTGTAATATAATTTCCAAGATCGTCGATTTTCCCTACCTAAAGATTTCTCGTAAGATCGGCGTGAATATCATTTCATCCATGAAATGATGATTTCCTTCGAAATCCCAAGCGAATCAGCTGTTGGACTCCTCTCGTCAGGAACCGAATCCATCGCTCTGTGGTGCCATCTTGTCTCTATTCACGTTTACTCGATCATGTTGAACCTCGGATTACCCATAGCGGATATCGTCCAACTCCTTCTCGAAAAGTTCATGGAAACAGCGGACCCCCTACTCTTCTTCTAATATACGCCACTGTTCCGATAAATGTTCAGTTTGAGAATTGTAAGTCCTCCCTCAACTTACTGCAAAGTTCGACTTGAGTAAAATAAAAATTTTACTAGATAGTGTTCAAGATTACGATACACCCTGTATCTGTCTATAATTTGTAATCCATGAAAATTGTATAAGATAAAATTCTTATATATGCACGCTGTAATGTTCATCAGAGCCTATGCTAAACATTCAGTTTACTTGAAATAGTAAAAAGTCGTTTGAATGTATTATATAACAGCATGGTTATAAGGTTGTATGTGAAAGCCTGTGTTCGAACAGCGTCGAAATGAAGCTTGAAATAAAGTCTTCATATGCGATCAGTGTGGTTTTGAAATACCCCGGCTATCTACAATTGTCCTCTCGGCTAGGTCGCCTGTATCAACGACCCGCGCGGCCTCTGTTGCTCGGTGATGCGAGAAATGTCGCCTACTCTTGCCGTGACGGTTTACGTGTGTTGCGTGACCTTCAATGCCCGTCTCGCTGTGCTATAGAGCTGCTCTGTACTGCTCCTCTCATTGAGCCCAACTGAACTGCCTTAGCGCTGTGTTCCAGCTTATGAGCTCCGTGCGGCACGTGGCTAATTCTCCCCACCACGGTGCTCCTACGTCACGAAGATAGTCTCGAACCCGACTCCTCTCGGCTGTTCTGTTATACAATAACTTATTTCCATAAAATTATTTCCACATATAATGCATGTCATATATACTCTTCTAAGTTGTTTTAACTTATTATAATCCCATATATATTTCAATAAAGTTTCACATCTTTATTAATAATTCTATCTTCTCACAGATTTCAATGCCTCCTTGATTCTCGACCTCCTACGTCATCTTGGCTTTCTTCTTGACGCGATCGATGCGCTATCTTATCTGAATGCTTCCCAAAACCTCAACTATAGCTTAATGTCAGCTGGCGTAGCCGATAGCCTAAAATAGGTATCGGGTACAGTATGTTATTACCAAATTTGGTAGAGTTCGGATAATTTGGTTAGTCGCTATTTGATTTTACGTTTTGAACGTTTGAGTGGCCGCCATTCAGACTTGGTAAAGATGGCGGCGATATAAAACATTACACTGAGGTGCCCTTTGCTTGTTCTACCTCTGTACCAAATTTCGTTCAATTCGGTTTCACCGTGTTCGAATTGATAGGGGGGGGGGACAGAATTCAGAGTACACACACTCACACACACACACACACACACACACACAGACACACAATTTTTGGCCCTGTAGTGATCTCATAAGTCTACTTTCATTTTTTGCAAAAATCGAAAGTAGGCTAATGAATGAATAAATAAATAAATAAATAAATAATAACCTATAAAAATAAATCTCTATCAATGAATGCCAAATTCAGACAGTACAATTCCGTTGTAAAACCCGAAGCAACTTACGGTAGTGAAAGATTCTTCAAGTTGAAGAAAGCAGATAAAAAGTTCATCAGAACAATCATCACCAAGGAACACCAATGCCTAATGAAGGGGTATATCGAGAAAGTGCATCAATTATAGATACAATGCGGAAAAGGAAAAATTTCTTTTTTCTGCCTTATATCCAGCTTGCCAGAAATCAGGCTAGGTATTTAGCTATTTCTGGAAGAGTAAAACGAAGAACAATTGGTTCAAAGAGGTCCAGAATGATTTAGAAGAGTTAATTTTAACATTGCTCGAAATTGAAGGCAGAGAAGGGAAGGGGATTCTAAGGAACAAACACTTAGACTACGACTCAAACTAACAACATTTGAACTAAAAATTACACCATAACTGACAAACAAAGGGCAGCCAGGTCAGACAGGATGAAGAAATTTTGGGAGCAGTAGAAGAAGCTGAAAAGCCAAATCATGTTGGCAGCATTGTCGTATATCGGTTACTGAAAATTAACCTACAATTTCAGGTGCTATATGTATGCAAAGTTTAGAACTGTTGGCCAGCATACTTTATGATATATTGAGATTAGGATAAACATGTATAGAGTGCATTTTTCAACAGTTGACAGCACTGTTGACACTATAAAAGTGCACATTCATATCTGCTCCGGTGCGCCAATCACATATCAAATTTGGTTGAAATCCAATAGATAGTATGGACGTTACATTAATTTACAGATTGGACATATCAGCAGGCAAAGAATCATGTTGGCAACACACTCATGTTTGAGATACTGTAAATTAGACCGATATAATATTATCCATACGTGTGCCAATTTTGGAACAATTCCCATGCATATTGTGCCCATTTAGCAAGAAATATGCCAATCACAGTATACCAGCGTAGCTCAATTCGGGATTTCGGGGCAGCGGTAAGTTCCCCCACTCTGTGACTCACATATTTTGGATTAATTAGAGGATACACTTGCAAAAATAACAACAAAATCAACTCCTATTTAAACACATTTAATTAATAAAATTAATGGCGCTACAAACATTTTAACAATTTAATTACTGACCCAAATATCAACTGCTTGTTCCAAATGAACAAGGAATCACAAATAAAATAAACAAATATTGTATTCAAAACCTGTGGTTTCCACATAAACCAACAATTCTTACTTAGTCTCACTTCCATAAAGCACTAACATTAAGTTTACATAACTCCGAGCTCGTTGGCTCCATGCATTTACATTATTAAGGTGTCATTCTTGTACACCTCCCACTATCCTTTATATTTTCTTATATCTCAAAAACAAATATATAATTATATTTAAAATCTATGTTAATTATCTAACTCAATATTTTGGGCATGTCCACACATTCAGTTGTTATCATCTCTCTTTATTTCACAAATATATTAAGGTAATCAGAAAATCAATTGTGTACTCCAGAGCGTGAAGGTACTTGACACAGTCAAAAAACTATAGTTACTCCCGAACTCAGTTGCCTTCAATCAACTCGTGGAATCCCACGTCCATACATTATTACAATAGGGATTGTTATTTATCTCTTATGTCTTAATAGACCATTATCATATAAGAAACTACGATCTGAACCGGCAAACGAAATATCCATCTATAAGGACCTCGGTTCAACGCCCGGGTCGTTAACAACTTTAAACACTCCTGGTGTATTCATTTCTCTTTACAACAGCTTACGAGACGGTCTCTGTTCCCCCTCGCTTTAAGAGAGCTAGACTCTACTACTTGGGGTGCGATTTATGACACGTTAGGGTGACGGCGACTCCCTGTCTGACCCAACGTTAGTAGCTATTTCCAAGGCTTTCAAAACAAACCTTCCCATTATATCCAGTTCTGGGGAGACCGGGCTTTACTGTACCGTAACATTCAAACAACATTTCTTTGGTTCACAGACCATTTTCGTATCCTTGGCATTTATTAATTATGAGAGGGTCCTCATTGATTGGGAAGATTAATACACATACGACGACGGAGAATTAAAGGGGCTTTTATCATAAGAAGATCCTGCATTCGAATCTCTTCATGTGCCTCGGGAACCAATCCCTTATAGAGGACTTATACAAAATGCGATTTAGAGTCGGCCGTGGCCCATATGACATACGCTCAATAATACCATATATTAGCTCCCTTTTTAAATACATACACAATGCCTCGTGATACTATGTCACAAATAGAGGACTTATACAATTATCAATTCACTGCAATCAACTACCCTCCATAAGTAATGTACCAAGTATTTTAACCACTACGCGTTCCTAGCGTGACACTTTAATATTATATTTGCGCTCATTATGCGCTATGCATTACTTTAAGCCGAAATGTCTTCCCAAGAACTGATAAATCTCTTTAGTAACAATTCATATTATTTTAATTCACAATTTAATCCTTCCGTTGTCGATAAATCGCTCCCTGTTTTAAAATATTCCATTGAACCTCACCTCTTACACATACGTTAAGGCTTAACGTTCTTATGTTCATATCAATTTATTTGATTTTTATTTAACATTTCCATATTTAATTATTATTATTATCTTTATTTTTTATACAAGCTCAAAAGCTATTTCTTTCATATCTCAACTTTACTTTATTTCAATGTCTTTCATGATAATTAATGATATTTCGCTTGCTCTTATGACATTTGTTAAATACATTAACCCTTTATTCACATATTTCCTCTACGGGATTTATTCTTTACATAATTATTTATAATTTCTCAATTTATTTTATTATTGTTCAGACCGTGTTCTTGATTATTCAGTATTTATTTATTTAAACACATCCCTCTCACCCAAAAACTCCGGTGGGTTTGTACACAATCAATTTCTGACACCAAAATAGAATGAATTTAGTACTCACATGTTTCCAGATCATCCCATGATCTTTAATCTGGTGCGGTGCTTCATTTTTGGGCCCACTTTGAACTTTTTACTCCATATTAAAGGAATTCATCTTACTTAAAAACACTTTTTGATATACATTTAAAACACTTAACATTGACGACATTTTTATATACTGATGTGTTCCCTTGGAACACATAATAAACACTAAAAATATTAATTTAACACACAATCTTGATTATTTTACACTTCACAATTCTCGATCACTAGGCCGTATTTTTGAGCCTATCACACGTGATCTTCTTAAATTCCCGTTTCCAAGGGTGAAATTTATTCGATGTCGGCTTCCTATCCTGCAGAATGCGAAAGTCTCGAAACATCTACTGTTCCCTGGAGTCCAATTCTGCTACTCCTATCCTGGATAACCGGCTATTGATCTAGCTTGAACGGCTTCTTTGTAGATCTGTCTATCGATCCTAACGAAAGTCTATACGGATCGAGGTCTCCTCTAAGACCTATAGATTCAGTTTATAGCAGCTAGCACTTCTCAATTCTAGTATTTTTAGAATAGTTCGCCTGCTTTCTGGAGCTAATGTTTATAGTCTCCTATCGTCTTTATTTGAACTGTTTTATCATTCTGTTCTTCCCTTTTAGGTTTCTTTAATTTAAATAACAGTTTATCTGTCTGGTACGATACTTCCGTACGTTATGATCTATTCGTTCGTACATTTAACGACCTATCGCCTTTAAGTCCGATGTTCGCGGCCTGCTCTGACTATATCTTACGAATTTTCACTTTAACTTGTATACAGTCGGGCCTAAATCCTATAATTAGGATTTTCCTAATATTTCACTACGGCGATACTTTAAAATTTCGTCTTGACCACTCCTATGGAGGCAAGCAAGTCGTTAATACTGTGACGCCTGTGGCTATCGGGTCTTACTTTTGTGGTGTAACACAGCGTTTCTCCCCTCACGGAGTACTGGTAGCTGTTTTCGATGTAACGCAGAGTTACGTCCCCTCACGGACTGTCGGAATGACTACTTCTACGTCGTGGAGCAGCACTTCCCCTCACGGAGTGCTCGTAGGACTGCATGTGCTGATATAACTTCACGTCCTCCTGGACGGATTCGTACTGCGTGATGCGTGAACACCCCTCGGGTTGTTCAAGACTGCATTCAATGATGATCGTGACACAGTGTCATGCCCGCAGGCTGATAATAACTGCATTCGGTGCTTATACTTGTTGCACAGTATGACCTCCCCTGAGGTTCATACGTTTGAAGACTTTGATGCAGCACCTCCGCTCACGGAGTGCTCGTTGTAAAACTGCATGTGCTGTGATGTAGCCTTACGCCCCTCACGGGCTATTCGAGACTGCATTCGTTGTGATGTAGCACAGTGACGTGCCCTCAGGCCGTTTGAAACTGCATGATTGGCTTGGAAACGCCCGAAGCTTTATACTATTTTACTAAAAAAAAATAAGACTCAAGCCTTTTCTGTGGTCAACTTCTAAAATAATGGTGCCACAAATATAAAAATTATACCTTCCGAAAGCTCGTCTTCTCAATGTCAAATGATCTTATTGCACCTAAGAATCGATCGTGCAATTCGGAGATATTAATTAATTTCTCGTCCTCAATTGTGTGGGTGTTGCATTCCTTTTGCTCTCTCCCCTCCACAGAGGCTTAGGTAATTCCCCAATGACGTCGTCTTACGTCGGCAGTTTTTTTCTGCGCAATTATTAAATGGTTTCTATTTACTGAAAAATCTCTCATTCAAAATGATTCACTGTACTGTGCTTGTTTACTCATTATTATGCTCGTAAACGTGTTAATTTTAATTATTCCTCTTCTGGTGCATAAGCGACGTTGTCAATTTCCAGCAACATCAGCTCGAATTCCGATTCAGGCTTCCTTGTCTATCACGGTGGAAATTTCCATTCAGTTATTAATACTCGTGACCAGCCCTCTCTTGAATGTCGAGTGGGGTGATCTCATCTAAGGAACATCTGTCCCTAGTCGCTTGCACAATGTTAAGCTATAATCCTGGCTTAAAATCTCTCTCCGTTCCTTTAAGAAACTATACGTTTCTTTCATTTCTTCCTTAAGGACATGGGTTCGACCGTCATGGACCCTATGGCCCATGGGTTCAATATCTACTGACGTCATTTTCAAATATGGCCGTGAGATATTCAGGCATAGGTCTGATGCCAAATTTGGTTTCGATAGCTGCAGCCGTTTAGTTGTTGATAGGGGGTGACACACACACAGGCAGACAGACAGAAGGACAGACAGACGGACATTTGCCCGGATCGATCTCATAATTCTGCTTTTTCCTCACTTTAACAATATGTGAAAAGTAGGCTCAAAATTAACGTATAACAAACAGGTCAAGAAGGACAACGAGGAAATTGGTCCTACAGCAGGTATCATTCACAACCTGCAGGTATTCAGGAAACCGAATCGACTACATCTAGATGTACAAAGAGACACCACTGAAATGTAGGCCTAGAAAGAATATCCGATAAACGGAGACAGTTCAGAAGTAAAGGAATTAAGAGGTTATGAGAGAAAGAGAACAGATTAGCCAGAAAAACTATGTGGTCCATAGTTGGCCGGGAATGGAAGGGGAGCCTCCAGGGCGACAGCCAACAGTACTAG
Organism: Meconema thalassinum; assembly: GCA_946902985.2. NCBI lineage: Eukaryota > Metazoa > Arthropoda > Insecta > Orthoptera > Tettigoniidae > Meconema > Meconema thalassinum. Next base: position 92,482,871 of record OX336400.1, on the reverse strand, counting down.
CCGCTACAACACAAGTTAGTCTCTTTTCTTTTCGTAGTTGGTGACTACGAGGGATTCCTGAGCTGGGTTAGTTTTCCCTTTTATGACCCTACTTTTTTCCGAGACAGAGGCAGATGACCTCGTAGTTACGCCCCTTAAAACAACAATAACTAACCTTTTTCCGAGTCTTTTAATCCTCATTTTTTCTGAGAGTTGAGTTCATTTTTTCCCTGTTTTTAGCCTACTTTCGATTTTTGCAAAAAATGAAAGTAGACTTATGAGATCACTACAGGGCGAAAAAAAGTGTGTCTGTCTGTGTGAGTGTATGTGTGTGAGTCTGTGTGAGTGTATGTGTGTGAGTCTGTGTGTGTGTGTGTGTGAGTGTGTGAGTACTCTGAATGTCTGTCCCCCCCTTTCAATTCCAACACGGTTAAACCGAATTGAACGAAATTTGGTACAGAGGTAGCACTGGCAAAGGGCACCTCAGTGTCATGTTTTATATTGCCGCCATCTTTACCAAAAGGTAATGGCGGCCAATCGAATGGTCAAAACTTAATAATGCATTACGACGAAACTAATCATCGGATCTTTACCAAATTTGATAACAACCTACTTTCATATGGGACGCGTCTTGTGCCCAAACTACAAGGTCATCAAACGTACCATTTCAGGATGGCGGCCGTGTGAATTATGCAAAATTTATAATCCATAACATGGGACCCACCAGTTCCGATTATCGAACCAAGAATCATTTAATCTGTTCTAAGCGACGTGGTTCGTTCGAAATTAAAAGTTTATATTGTAATATTATAATCTAGAAGTGACTTTAAAAATCTGAATCGTCTCGGCTATTTGACAAGATGGCAGCTGATCTCTCGTTCTGACCTATATTTTACTAATTTCAGTATGTTGCATGCAATATAACCTACTGATAAAAATTATATGAACTTAATATGAAATGAACTCGGTTTGAAATATACTCCAGTGAAGAAATCTTCAGTCCAAGTGATTATTTGCGAATACAGTAGGTTATATGTATTTAATCGATAACGCGTGGGTTATGAGTGTACGATTGGCTGTGTGGTTAGAGCTCCCGTCTCTCATCTGGCTGGCCGGGGTTCAAATCCTATCAGATTAGAACTTTTTTTGCTTGATTTTTTATATTTATTGTTTCTTGAGTACTGAGACGTTATAAAATAAAACGTTATATGGTGCGTTTTGCAAAGGAAATTATATATTAAAAAAAACGACATTCTCCACCGGAGTGTCATCTACCAGCCTTCAGTTGTACTATGCAGAAACTATAGATTCGAGCAGCGCTCTATACCGGCCAGTTAGTGAACCCAGTCTTAACGACTGCTAGGAGTAATAATACAGTAACATTCGTTTATTCCTTGTGCACATCGAACCAAGAATCGTTTAATCTGTTCTAAGCGACGTGGTTCGTTCGAAATTAAAAGTTTATATTGTAATATTATAATCTAGAAGTGACTTTAAAAATCTGAATCGTCTCGGCTATTTGACAAGATGGCAGCTGAGATCTCGTTCTGACCTACATTTTACTAATTTCAGTATGTTGCATGCAATATAACCTACTGATAAAAATTATATGAACTTAATATGAAATGAACTCGGTTTGAAATACACTCCAGTGAAGAAATCTTCAGTCCAAGTGATTATTTGCAATACAGTACGTTATATGTATTTGATCGATAACGCGTGGGTTATGAGTTTACGATTGGCTGTGTGGTTAGAGCTCCCGTCTCTCATGTGGCTGGCCGGGGTTCAAATCCTATCAGAGTAGAACTTTTTTGCTTGATTTTTTTATATTCATTGTTTCTTGAGTACTGAGACGTTATAAAATAAAGCGTTATATGGTGCTTTTTGCAATGGAAATTATATACACACATCAAAAAAAGTTTCGCATCACCTCGGTTCCCAGATCTCCGGCATATAGACGTTGACTGTGTATATTGTATCCAAGATACAGTCCCTTTGACTGTTCATAGATGTCACTAAAACTGCTCAAAGATGTAAACAACCATGCATGAGCAGGGCCTATTAGACGGAGGGGGTACGACAGCCGATCAGTTCCAGTCATTCCACCAGGACGAAGGTACGCTGCTCATGTTGTCTGTAGTTCTACCATGCCTAGAAGGTCAATACCGCAGTTCGATCGCGTCCGCATTGTTACTTTGTGTCAAGAAGGGCTCTCAACAAGGGAAGTTTCCAGGCGTCTCAGAGTGAACCAAAGCGATGTTGTTCGGACATGGAGGAGGTACAGAGATACAGGAACTGTCGATGACAGGCCTCGCTCAGGCCGCCCAAGGGCTACTACTGTAGTGGATGACCGCTACTTACGGATTGCCGCTCGGAGGAACCCTGACAGCAATGCCACCATGTTGAATAATGCGTTTCGTTCAGCCACAGGACGTCGTGTTTCAACTCAAACTGTGCGCAATAGGCTGCATGATGCGCAACTTCACTCCCGACGTCCATGGCGAGGTCCAGCTTTGCAACCCCGACACCATGCAGCGCGGTACAGATGGGCCCAACAACATGCTGAATGGACCCCACGGAATTGGCATCACGTTCTCTTCACCGATGAGTGTCGCATATGCCTTCAACCAGACAATCGTCGGAGACGTGTTTGGAGGCACCCTGGTCAGGCTGAACGTCTTAGACACACTGTCCAGCGAGTGCAGCAAGGTGGTGGTTCCCTGATGTTTTGGGGTGGCATTATGTGGGGCCGACGTACGCCACTGGTGGTCATGGAAGGCTCCGAAACTGCTTTACGATACCTGAATGACATCCTCCGACCCATAGTGCAACCATATCGGCAGAATATTGGAGAGGCATTTGTCTTCATGGACGACAATTCTCGACCTCATCGTGCACATCTTGTGAATGCGTTCCTTCAAGATAACGACATCGCTCGACTACAGTGGCCAGCATGTTCGCCAGACATGAACCCTATCGAACATGCCTGGGATATGTTGAAAAGGGCTGTTTATGGACGTCTTGACCCACCAACCACTCTGAGAGATTTACGCCGAATTGTCGTTGAGGAGTGGGACAATTTGGACCAACAGTGTCTTGATGAACTTGTGGATAGTATGCCACGGCGAATACAGGCATGCATCAATGCAAGAGGACGTGCTACTGGGTATTAGAGGTAGTGGTGTGTACTGCAATCTGGACCACAAATGCTGAAAGTCTAGCTGTATGATGGTACAACATGCAATGTGTGGGTCTCATGAGCAATAAAACGAGCTGAAATGTTGTTTGTGTTGATCTCTATTCCCTTTGTATTTAACGGTTCCGGAACTCTTGGAACCGAGGTGATGCAAAACTTTTTTTGATGTGTGTATTAAAAAAAACCGACATTCTCCACCGGAGTGACATCTACCAGCCTTCAGTTGTACTATGCAGAAACTATAGATTCAAGCAGCGCTCTATACCGGCCAGTTAGTGAACCCAGTCTTAACGACTGCTAGGAGTAATAATACAGTAACATTCGTTTATTCCTTGTGCACAGAGGCGTTGTTGATAACCTCAAAACTTGCAATATGGATGATTTGGAGATTTTGTTATACCGTGTATTTAAGATTAGCCTATAAATTAACGGGTTGCGAAGTTACTTCACTTAGTCCTATATCATTCGTATACGACACAGAACAACAACGTGACGTCAGTTTCTGATCTGCTCTGATTGGCTATTACATTGCTGCAGTCGGGTAGTTGGCAGTCAAGGATAAAATTCGCGACTGCCAACTGCCAGCTACCAACTGCAACTTCATGTTGTGTATGGTGCCTATAGTATACACGGAGTCGATCGCGACTGCCGACCGAGGACTAACCAACTACGGACTGCCGACTGCGCATTGTAGATGGGCCTTATTAGAGCAACGAAGTTTCAATTATTGTAAGTAGTCGGTGTTTGGAGTGTTTGCTGATGAAATTGCAAAATGCTGGGGTAAATTAAAAACTATGGTTTGAACGCCACTGTTCAAATCCTGTGTGCCAATTTGCACTTCAAATAGGAAGAAATTAGGAGATGATAAGGACAGAGAGTTATAACTATACCCATACATTTAGGAGAAAGTAGGCTATATGTTCTTTCCCGAACATCTTGTTTTATTTCCCTTATGATATTTATGAATCTAGTTTTGTTAAATTTCTTGGCAGATCATGGAATGTCAATACTTTGCCATATCTTGATGAATGCTGTATTTTTGGCCTACTTTTCACATTTTGCAAAAATGAGGAAAAAGTAGTCTTATGAGATCGGGCAAATGTGTGTCTGTCTGTCTAGCTGGCTGTGTGTGTGTCCCCCCCTATCAACTCCTAAACGGCTGGAGCAATCGAAACAAAATTTGGTAGGAGTAAAGATCTATACCTGACTATCTCACGGACATATTTGAAAATGATGTCAGTGCTACCAACTGCTAAAAATCGCAATTGAAATTTGAGCTCCATGTTGGATATCTTGGAAGGTATGAATGGAAGCTATTTCAAAATTGGCACACGTATAGATAATAATATTGCAGTTTAATGTCCAGGAGGTCATACATGGCAGTGTTGCCAAAATGATTACAAGCCTGCTGATAGGTCCAATTTTTAAATGCATATAACTTCTACACTATCAATTGGAATTCAACCAAATTTCGTATATTGTATGTGTACATAACCAGATATGACTGAGCGTATTCTTAAGACCCACCAGGGCTGACAACTGTTAATAAATGCTCTTAATTTATTTTATCCAAAATACTAATATATCAGAAAGTATGCAAGCCGACAGCTTTAAAATATGCACACGTATAGTACCTGACATTCTATATTAATTTGGAGTAACATATATACGTCAGTGCTACCAACATGATTCTAAGCCTGCTGAGAGGTCAAATTTTAAATACATGTAACTTCCATACTATCATTTGAATTACAACCAAATTTCGTATGTGCTATGTGTACGATAACAGATATGACTATGCGTATTCATAAGAGCAACCAGGGCTGCCAACTGTTAATATGTGCTGTCGCTATTTTTGTTACCCTAATATCAATATATCAGAAAGTATGCAAGCCAATAGCTCTAAACCTTGCACACGTATAGTACCTGGCGTTCTAGATGAATTTGGAGTAACTAATATACGTCAGTGCTGCCAACATGATTCTAAGCCTGCTGATAGGTCCAATTTTAAAATGCACGTGACTTCTATACTAACTAATGGATTTCATTCAAAATTAGCACAACACTAGATCATATTATTTCAGATTATTTCAGACCATTACATGCATGACACTGTTGCCAACATGATTTTACGCGCGCTGTTAGATCCAATGTTTAACTGTATGTAACGTCCATGCTATTCATTGGACTTCAACCAAATTTTGTATTCTGTACCTTAAGAGATGGAAGTAAGAATATATTCAGTCACCAGGGCTGCCAACTGTAGTGCTCTATTAGGCTACATTTTGCCAGGTATACAGTATTTCGAACTAATTAAAAATTTCAATATTAGCAACTTAATTTTGTCATTATTCTAGATAGATCCATATAGATTAATCATAGGCATGAATCATAAATTTTAAGAAAAGTAGGCTCTTTAGTTCGTCACGGAACTTCTTGTTAGCCTACTTTTCACATTTTGCAAAAATGAGGAAAAAGTAGCCTTATGAGATCGGGCAAATGTGTGTCTGTCTGTCTGTCTGTCTGGCTGGCTGTGTGTGTGTCCGCCCCCCCCCCCTATCAACTCCTAAACGACTACAGCAATCGAAACAAAATTTGGTAGGAGTAAAGATCTATACCCGAATATCTCACGGCCATATTTGAAAATGATGTCAATGCTACCAACTGCTGAAAAATCCCAATTGAAATATGAGCTCCTTGTTGGATATCCTGGAAGGTCTGCATGGGAGCTATTTCAAAATTGGAACACTTATAGATAATAATATTGCAGTTTAATTTCCAGGAGGCCATACATGGCAGTGTTGCCAAAATGATTATAAGTCTGCTGATAGGTCCAAATTTTAAATACATATAACTTCTACACTATCAATTGGATTTTAACCAAATTTCGTATGTGCTATGTGTACATAAACAGATATGACTGAGCGCATTCTTAAGAGCCACCAGGGCTGCCAACTGTTAATAAATGCTCTCATTTTAAAAAATCCAAATACCCATATATCAGAAAGTATGCAAGCCAACAGCTTTAAACTATGCACACGTACAGTACCTGGCATTCTATATTAATTTGGACTAACTTATATACATCAGTGCTACCAACATGATTCTAAGCCTGCTGAGAGGTCCAACATTAAATACAATTAACTTCTTTACCATCATTTGGATTTCAACCAAATTTCGTGTGTGCTATGTGCACCATAACAGATATGACTATGTCGATTCTTAAGAGTAACCAGGGCTGCCAACTGTTAATAAATACTGTCTCTATTTTTGTTACCCTAATATCAATATATCAGAAAGTATGCAAGACAATAGCTCTAAACTTTCCACACGTATAGTACCTGGCATTCTAGATTAATTTGGAGTAACTAATATACTTCAGTGCTGCCAATTTGATCCTAAGCCTGCTGATAGGTCCATTTTAAAATGTATGTAACTTCTAAACTAACTAATGGATTTAATTCAAAATTGGCACAACAATAGATCATATTATTTCAGATTATTTCTGACCAATACATGTATGTCATTGTTGCCAACATGATTTTGCGTGCGCTGTTAGATCCAATGTTTAACTGCATGCAACTTCCATGCTATCCTTTGGACTTCAACCAAATGTTGTATTCTGTACCTTAAGAGATGGAACTAAGAATATATTCAGTCACCAGGGCTGCCAACTGTAGTTCTCTATTAGGCTACATTATGCCAGGTATACAGTATTTCGAACTAATTAAAAATTTCGATATTACCAACTTAATTTCAGCATTATTCTAGCTAGATCCATATAGATTAATCATTGGCATGAATCTTAAATTTTAAGAAAAGTAGGCTCTTTAGTTCGTCGCGGAACTTCTTGTTGTATGTGTATGTTGGCACAGGCTAGAGCAAAATGGGGCTTCTCACCGATATCTCAGTTTCATTTATGGCTGTGTTCATATGGAAACCTTTGAAGTATAAATCGTCCCGAGTAAGTCATAATATTAGTACAGTTGTACTGAATCAGTGAGGTAAGCAATGGCAATCTAACTCCTCACCTTGCTTAGTAAGCTTCAATAGAACAAAGAGTGGCTTAGGTGGCGTGGTCGGTAGCATGCTGAACCCCTATGCCCAAGATCGCGGGCTCAAACCCAGACGAAGTCTTTGAATTTTTAAGAGCATGAAAATTCTTCAGTATGCCCTTCTTCGGAGCGGAAGTAAAGCCGGCGGGCCCATGTCATAGATTTATGGCATGTAAAAGAACCTACCACTACAATTGGTAGCGTGTAGCTAAATTTATATTTCGCTGGTTAGAAACACTCTATCAAGTTCCAACGTTCGCCGCTGAGTGACAGTAACAGTGGCATCTGGTGGCCTTAGTTGGAACTACTTGTAATTGAAATTGTTGGGAGCTCACGGGCGTTCAATTAAAATACCCTGCTATGGCCATTGGCTGCAATTCAAAAGAATATTACGAGCCTTACAGTAATCGCATATGATGTGTAACATGTAACATGTGATCCTACTATGTGTCTGTTAACAGTGAACTCTGTTGGTCATTAAAATAACTACTTGTAAAACTCCAGTGCCAAATCCTTTCAGCAAGTATGCTGTAATGAATATTCTCACACCAACGAACGATAACTGGAAGATGATTTATTGTAGGAATATCTTTAATGGGGTCTCCAAACCTTGAAGTAAACCGTTATCTATAGGATAACATTCCACATCCTACTTCGTGTCTGCCGGGAGCGAAAATCCCTTGTTAACAGTGAACTCTGTTTGTCATTGAAATAACTACTTGTAAAACTCCAGTGCCAAATCCTTTCAGCAAATATGATGTAATGACAGTTTTCACACCAAATTACGATAATTGGAAGATGATTTATTGTAGGAATATTTTAATGGGGCCTCCAAACCTTGAAGTAAACCATATGCAATATACATTCCACATAGGGCTGTATGTTGGCCAACAGTACCTCGAATGCTTACATTAGATAAGAATACAGCAAAAGTTTGAAGACTTAATAAATCATAATTGTTTACATCAAATGTGATATAATGAATATTTTCACACCAAAGAACGACAACTTGAAGATGATTTATTGTAGGAATATCCTTAATGGGGCCTCCAAACCTTGAAGTAAACCGTATATGATATATATTCCACATAGCCACATGGCTGACGACGTGGTACCAATCTCCGCCACCACGTGCGTTCATTGTTTCCGTCCCATCCTTTTCCGTCCCTATTCCAAAATCACTCCCACAAAAAATATACAGCAACCGAGTGGAAAGATGTCACACATCAACAATGGAATGCAACCAAAAGAAAACAGAATACCCTATTGACGTCAAATTGTCAGGTAAAAAGCTAAAGAAAGTAGGAGACTTCTGCTACTTAGGAAGGACAATAACCAGTGATGGACGAAGCAAAGAGGATATAAAAAGCTCTGGCAAAGAAAGCATTTATACAGAAAATAAATCTATTGACATGAAATATCGATTTAGGCTTTAGAAAATAGATTTTGAAAGCTTTTATCTGCACCTGGCGCTCTATGGAATTGAAACTTGGATTGCTGGCACAGCAGAAAGCAGGACAATAGAAGCATCTGAAATGTGGTGTTAGAGGATAATGATGAAGATCAGCTGGGTAGATATATTAACAAATGAAGAGGTATTAAGGCAAGTCGGAGAAGAGAGATATTTCTAGCGACTGGTAATGAAGAGAAGAGATAGGTTGGTAGGACACATTCTAAGACACTCAGGAATAACAAACTTAGTTATGGAAGGAAGGGTGGAGGATAAGAATGGTACGGTTAGGCAAGGTTGTTGTTATTGTTGTTGATGTTGTTGTTTGTGTCTTGAGTCGTTTGACTGGTTTGATGCAGCTCTCCATTCCTCCCTGTCTTGAGCTAATCGTTTCATGTCTACATAGCTACCACACCCTGCGTCCGATGCAATCTGTTTAACATAATCTAACCTTGATCTACCCCTACAGTTCTTGTCCTCGACCCTTCCTTCCATAACTAAGCTTGCTATTCCTGGGTGTCTTAGTATGTGTCCTACCAACCTATCTCTCTCTTCATTAGCGGTCGCCAGAAACATCTCTCCTCTCCCACTAGTCTTAATACCTCTTCGTCTGTAACCCTATCTACCCATCTGATCTTCATCATTCTCCTGTAACACCACATTTAAAACGCTTCAATTCTCCTCTTTTCTACTGCACCAATAGTCCAAGTTTCACTTCCATAGAGTGCCACGCTCCAGACAATGGCCTTCAAAAATGTCTTCCTAACACCTAAATCTATATTCGATGTCAACAGATTTCCTTTTCTGTAGAAATGCTTTCCTTGCTTGAGCTAACCTACTTTCTATATCCTCTTTGCTTCGTCCATCACTGGTTATTTTGCTTCCTAAGTAACAGAAGTCTCCTACTTCCTTTAGTTTTTCACCTGCCAATTTGAAGTCCATAGAGGTTTCTGATTTATTTCGGCTGCATTCCAATATTTTTGTTTTACATTTATTAATTTTCATCATGAATTCTTTCCTCAAGACGGAGTTCATACCATTCAAAAACTCATTCAAATCCTCAGGCGTGTCGGCCAAGATGACTATGTCATCGGCAAATCTCAGAGTTGAAATTATTTCTCCTTGAATCTTCACTCCCACTTTAAATTTTTCTCTAATTTCCTTCATTGCTTGTTCAATGTAAAGATTGAAAAGTATGGGTGATAAGTTGCAGCCTTGCCTTACACCTTTCTGAATACCAGCTTCTCCCTCATGTCCTTCAGCTCGAATGACTGTTCTTACATATGCCAGGTTAGAATATGTTAAACAGTTTGCCTCGGATGTATGGTGTAGTAGTTATGTAGAGATCACACGATTAGCTCAGGACAGGGGCGAATGGACGGCAGCGTTAAACCAGTAAAAATACTGATCACTCAAACAACAACGTTTTGAGTTCCAACCTGCCTCCGGGCTGACCTATCTAACAGACTGTCAGACCACCAAGCAGGCATGAAAGTGTTCCTCTCCCAGCATAAAGCCACTGTAAGACTTTTTATATGAAATATACAGTATCTGCGTAGGTTTTGCTCATTCGACTAATGCTCTGAGCTCCCATTTGCATAATGAACAGTTGGCGGCGATACGCCAGGCCTCTGTCTCCATCTAGCGCTTCAACACAATTCAAACGGACCTCAACGCAGTTCCAGCCTAACGATAAGTGTAGTTGAGCTTTCCCTCCGGGGCTTACAACTACTGTCTTCGTGGGTGGGTGAGTGCGGGGCCCAATTAGATCCTAGCATTAGTTTTCTCTTACATATGCCGGACTATTTTCGTCTGTAATGCAGACGTCTCTTAATTAACTCTAGTTCTCTTCCAAACCAACAATATTAAAGTATCCATTGTTGTTGTTGGTGTTGTTGTTGACTGGCTGCGTGGCTCAGCGGTAACGTTCTCGCTTGCTGTGCCCAAGGTTGAAGAATCGAATCCTGGCGCAGTGAGCTGGAATTTGAGGGTGTGAAATGCAAGGGAGCCGTTCGGTACATTTACGTTAAAGATCCCCTTCGGGGCAAAATCCCGGCACCCTGGCGTCTCTAAAAGCCGCAGAAGTTAACCAATAACATTATTACTAATTATGTTGTTGTTGTTGTTGTTTGGTCTTCCGTCTCTTCACTGGTTCGAGTCAGCTCTCCATGCCTCCATGTCCTGAGCTAATCGTTTCATCCCTAATTAAGCCAAAAATTATTAAATAAATAAATAAATAAATAAATAAAGCAATTTAAAACAATTTGAAGCAAAATAAAACTGAATAAATAAATATGTACGGGCGTTCGTCAAGGAGACACATCTCCTATTCTATTTTACTTAGTTCTAGACAAAGTGTAGCCTAATAGAGCAGTACAGTTGGCAACCCTGTTGACTCTGATTATAATCTTGGTTTCATCTCATAAGGGCGGCTTCGGTGGTGTAGTCGGTAGCATGCTGATCTTCTATGCCCAAGATAGCAGGTTCAAACCCGGTCAAAGCCGTCGGATTTTTTAAGAGCGTTAAAAATCCCTCAGTATGCCTTCCTTCGGAGGGGAAGTAAAGCCGGCGGTCCCATGTCATAGATTTATGGCATTTTAAAGAACCTTCCACTAGTTGCACCTGTGTGAAGCTAAATTGGATAGGTTAAGAATGTAAACAACGCTCTTAGCTTTCTACGTTCGTTGCCAAGAGCCGACTGCGGTGGCGTCTAGTAGCCAAGTTCTGAACTTGGCCTAGTAGTCGTTGACGGTGGCGCTTGGCGGCAAAAGTAAGAACTATCTGAAAAATATAAGTTGCAGTACTTAAATTAAAAAAACAGATAACACACACTAATACAGTCATCACAATGAACACCGGTTATTAGACAGATTCTACACACACCCAAAGTACACGGGGCTACATGACCGATTTTTCTCAGCCCCTAAACTTAAGAACCAACCAACCAAAGTTATTAGAGAATGGGAAAATGATATCAAGGGTGTGAACATCGGAAACTTGGAAAGCAAGGTCAATGTGAAATGTTTAGCATTTGCTGATGATCGAGCAATCATTACTAAGACCAAGGATGAAACAAGATATGCCATACAGAGTCTACACAATATAGCATCAAAGGCAGGCCTCCTGATATCATACGAGAAAACCATGTACATGTAAAATCTACATCAAAATAGCAAATGAACTACGCTAGAGTTGAAAAACGGCACAATTTCACAGGTTTTTCCCCCTTCAAATATCTTGGAGAATTCATACTACCATCAGGACTAGACAGCAGTGCCAATGTAGAAAGAGCCGCCAAACTCCATAAGGCGTACAGACTGACATGGAATTACTACAACAAAAAGTAACAGTCAGTCTGAAGGACTAGACTTTGTATCATTTTAAATGCTACAAATGTTGAAAAATGCTAGAAAGGCTAGAGGCTTCTCGCTTCGCTCGAAGCCAAAGTCACTTGACATGTTAGAAAATTATCTGCATAATACTTATCTTGCTTATCTTGTTTCAAATTACTCGCGAACGGCAAGTGCAAACCAAGGCCAAAGCAAGGTCAAGTGCGCGGGATGCCGTCACGCTCACCAGAGTGCGCGGGGACGTGCCCCTTCCATCCAGTCTCTCGCGGACGTTTTTGTAGAACTTTTCATGCTGTCCAATTGTTACGCTCATAGTATATTGATAATTTTAACGATTTGCCCAGCGTAAGCTTAAGAATCGCACGGACGCCAAGTTTGTTTTCGACTTTTTCACTGAAATCGTTACTGCTTGGCTTCCTTTGATCATACATAAATTATTTTCTACAGAATCTTTGCTTGGGATATCCTTTACAGAATGATGAAAACCGCATCAAAATCCATCCAGTGGTTCTCGTTAATACCGGTGATATCCAAGAATCGGGGATTTTTGTCTTATAGTAACGAAGTAGAGATTGTCGGGGAACACATGCACCGAGCAGTACTAGGACGTCTCACACCTCAGTGCATCTGGGTACATTTCGTCCCGTCACCGTAACGTAACGCTAGACCCCAGCGTAACGACGAAGTCGACAAGATCATTTAAAATGATAAAATAATATCGCGTAATGCAAAATTATAACGCTAGAAGACAGTTGTATTGCCGGAAGCATTATATGCCTCATGGTGTATTCTTTGAATACACGGTACCTGAGATATAATTTTTATTGCTCTTTGCATGTTCATTTCTTCCTTCCTCTTTGTCAAACACCAACAGTGATCATCTGTTTTCTCCTTGTTGGGCATATCTCTTATGTCTTCATAAGTCTGTTCTAGATATATAACTTCTGTGACCCACCTAGCGTCACCTCGCAGCGAATCTCTGAAGCTCCTCAACTCTTCCTGGTGCTAGAGGACTTACTTATCCATTTGGTCACCAGATCCTGTTACCATCGCCAGCTATTTTCTCTTGGAGCAAGAGGACTACGTCTACTTCTTTACTCACCATGCTGCGCTAGTATCATCTGTTATCAACTCTTAGAAGATCAGCTCAGCAAGAGATTAATTTTTTGTTTTAAAGTTTGCAATGCTTATATGTTCTCCTTTTGTCTCCTACCCCCCACTCTTTTCCCCTTTCTTGGTCCCTCCGTGCTCCGTTGAGCTGCTCTCACTTCTCAGTCTGCAGTTGACTCGTTCAGTCAAAGCTCTGCTCGAGCTTGCCTCCTCAAACCAAGAGGCTCACCCTCTTCTACGCCATGTTGGCTAAGTAATCATCAACGGAAACTTCGACATCAACATGAAATCAAGATAAGTACCATTTTAAAAGTTTTAACCTCATCTTCATGGTTTTAACTTCCACGTGCTTTTAATTATAATTTATAGACAGTGTGAAATTATTTACTTTGGGGCAAAAATCATTCTTCGTGGGATTTGCCATGTTGAGCTTTTGCTTGTATAAGCCAACCTTACTAAAAAGAGCTTTTCTTAAGCTATTCAAACGAGAAATCCTCTCGCTACGTGGGATATTATCTAATACCCGCTGTCTATAATTATAAAGCTAGTTCCTCCGTTGGATTTTCTCAACCCCATTTTCTGCTAAGGTTGTTCTGGAACCTTCGAGATCTTGTTCTCTATCTGCGAGTCTTGCCGTCAAGTATTGTTCACGCACTTGTGAAAATGCTAGTTAAAATGAGGAATCTTCCTTAAATTACTGCAATAGCGAACTTTCTTCCCCCGTTGGAACATTCTATGGCGCATTTAATTGTAAATCACAACTTTTTCAAGAAATAGACTCTCACCTATATAGTGCAATCAGTTATTTCCATAATTGCAATAACTTTCTTTTTCATAAACTTTAGTGTTTCTACAGTGAACTTTGCATCCATCTTCATAGACTACAGTGATAAACAGTGCTTGCTCCACGTTTCTACCGCGTCGCGATCGTCCGGTTATATTAAATACGGCCATGAACATTGATCCTATATCCCAATGATCTTTCCTCAACCTTCTACTAACAACCATTATTAATAAAATTGAAACTTTTCTATAAGGTGTCACTCACGAGGTGCCCTTCCAACTTTGCTAGTTTAACATTAATTAAATTCTGCATATTTGCTTGTGTGATACAAGTTTTAAATTCACGTTGTTCCTTTCCCATAATCAGGGAAAACAATTCTTTAAACTCTTGAGCGAGTCATGTTCAGGTTTCACGAAATGGAAACTGTCCCATTTGGCTAGTGATTCCTGCTCAAGCTTGGGAAGTCTAGAACTTTCCCTTTCACTTTCTTCAGGTTTCACAGTAAGTGACCTGCCCTCTTTGTATAATTCTCATATATTAATTCTGTATAAATATAAGAAGTTGTAGGAACTTCCATCTTATTTTTCATGTTTTTATTATTGTTATTTTCGAAGTTGTCACTTTCTCTAGAACATTCTCTCAAGAATTTCTTAAGGTACACTCTTTGTACTCCAATTCACGTTCAAACTTTAATTACTTCATTGTTTATTTGTTTAAATCTTATAAAGATTTTAGAAACATGTAAGGTTTCAAACCGCATAAATTGTCAATTGCCTGGAGCAACCGTTTAATGTTGAGAGGTCTGCGACCCCATTTGTTAAAAAGTTCAAATGAACTATGTTTGTCAAATTATATTACACGCTTGTTAATTTCCTCAAACTTCTTTAAGTTGTTAAATAAATTAAATATTTGTTTTTGGATTCATCATTTCTCTGATACTACAGTTAGGCAGGATCCTGGCTTTCCTAGCTCTTCCTAGGTTTATGCCCTCGTTCATACTCAATAAAGCTTTTACTATCTGTCTGGCCAGACCATCACCCTTCCCTATAGTACTTTTATTCGTGCTTGGGAGGAAATACACTAAAGCCTTTCTCTGGCAAACTGCCCAAGTCTTAGCTGCGGCTCCCGTCAGCTTCGACCAAGCTCGTACCCACTTTAGGTATCCGAGCACGGATTTGCGGTGGCAACCGCTTCTAAATGTATTGAAAGTCAAATTCATAACTTTTGTGGGACTCTCCTCCTATTTTTCTATCCTTTTTCTCCAATCCAAAACCTACTTCCTTTTCTTAATCATCTTCCCTTGGTGGGTGGGTTATTCCTCAGCCAATAAACTACCCACCTCAGAAGCCGTATGTCTGGGTGGCCACTCTAAATTTGCAGATATTGAACAACATGGACGGAAATTTCTTCGGAAAATGTATAGTCCCAGGAGAGAAAATGGAATGTGGATTAAGAGGAGAATAGCGGACCTCTACTCCTTCACTGGCAGGCTCACTGATGACGTTCGGAAGTGACGCCAGAATTTCTATGGCCATATCTACAGAATGAACAGCGGCAGACTAAGAGATTATTCAAAGTAATCAACTCAAAGAAGGTCAAGATAAAATAGCTAGAAGAAACCAAGGCGGACCTACAAGAAATGAATATCACAGACATCATAGACAATCGTGGAGCTTTTAGGACAAAGGTAGCCAACCATAGATTTAGGGAGAAACCCATTAAGAAAACTGGTAGGAAGTGGTCGACAGATGATGATGATGATGATGATGATGATAATTGTTTTTAAGGGGCCTAACATCCAGGTTATCGGCCCCTGATGGTTTGGGTGATCGTGAAGATGAAAATGAAATGCAAACTTAAAACTAAAACTAACTACTAACCTGTATACTAGAAGAAGAAATGGAAAACTAAAGGAGAATAAGGCAAATAAAGGACAGGAGGAAAAGAAATGCCCTCAACCCTCGAAGAATGTGGATTGAGGGACTTGGAAGGAACGATAGCCATGGAAGGCAGATAGGAAAGTGAAAGAGGAGAGGGTCCACCCCACAGGTAAGGGGAAAAAGGGGGAAACCGGACCCAGCTCAGGAATCCCTCGGGGTCGCCAACTCCCGAACTCACCACCCGTGAGCCCCTGAGGGTGTAGCAATATCCAAGGTGCACCAGATGTGGTTGGGCTACATACACCCTGCCTCCTTGAGGGCCTTGAGCAGAAGGCAGGAGATAACAGGAAAATAAAAAGAAGGCTGACCCCTCGCAGAAGGAGGTTATGAGAAAAGATGAGACAAGGGCCAATTAAGGCGGGAAAGAAAGAGACTCCCTAGGCCTCGGATACCCTAATACCGTCGGGGTCGGAAGAGAACAATAGTTGACCAAGGGAGGTCGACAGGAAAGAAGACATAGAGGAGCCCGGCACAAGTAAGTGGAAGAAATGCCTGACTCAGCTGGGGTCCCGTGGTCGCCAACCCACGTCCCACTAGATGTGAGCCCCTGAGGGGAGAATAAGAAGTCAAAAACCATCAAACCAACTAACAAGTTCAAACGCGCTCTTTGAATGGACATCATGACGAAAGAAGAAAAGAGAATAGCGAGTAACCCATACATTTAGTGTCCGGGCCCGCTCCAGCATGCACTTAGTATAACCAGAACTGCAGTTGAGTTTTTAAGTCTGTCTCGCCAGGAGTATATCGAATAACAACCTTGGTACTGCTCTTTATGGAACGAAACATGCAAAGTATCGAGTGTCTAGGTCGGTTTCTACTCAAACAGGTTGTTCGTAACAGTAGTCTTCAGCCAGACGGTACCAGGGGAGTACGCACGGACTATAAATGAACAAACATATTTTGGACACAGGAAAAGACCTGGGAGATAAGTTAATCTGAAATCTTCAAAAGAGGCGAAGTTTCAAATATCCACAGCCATTAACATAAAGATTTGCATAATGACCGATCGAGTAGCGATTAAGGGAGGTGAATAGCTGAGATCTACTTCTCAGATGAAAGATTAACGGAAGTAGTAGAATTCTGCTATTTAGGAAGCAAAACAAGTAGTTCCTTAACAAACTAAAGAGCCTACTTTTCTTAAAATTTAAGATTCATGCCAATCTATATAGACCTATCTATAATAATGACGAATTCATCACAGGGATACAGGATCTACAAAGGGCAGCCAGGTGAAAGAGTGATGAAGAATGTGCCTCACTTGGGTACAGGCTTCATAGTCAACAACAAAATGATCAACTCCATCATCTCCTTTTCATCTCCAAATGGCAGAATGTCCACTATAGCCTTCAGAACTCTCAACAAAGCATACACAATTGTTAATTTTCATGCACCTACTAATGACACCAATAGGAAAGATATTGAGAGTGTGGAAAACTTCTGGAGGGTACTCGAAGAGACAATGGACCGGATTCCAAAGCACCATGTAACTATTTTAATGGGGGACTTTAACGCTCAGATTGGTAGAGAACGGAAATTTCAGGCCATAGTTGGAGAATATCCAGCACACAAGAGGACCAACAGGAATGGAGAAAGGCTGATTGATCTGTGCAGAAATTATAACTTAGTCCTCAAATCTACAGCTTTCAAACGCCTTCCTAGAAAAGCTATGACGTGGAGATGTCCTAATCCCATGCTTGGGGAATTCCAACTAGATCATGTAGCCATTAGTAGAAGGAACAACCAGGAAATATTAAATGTCAAAGTATTGAGAAGTGCGAACATTGACTCGGATCATTATCTTTCTTTGATCAAAACCAATTTCATCCCTCTTAAAACAAGCAGAGGAATCCATTGCATCAAGTCGCGAATTCCAAGGTTCAATCCATCTAAGCTGAGAGACAGTGATGACTTCACCAAGACCCTAGCTAAGAACAAGGAAAAGAAGGACTGGCCCCAACTACAGAAGGCACTAGTAGATGCGGCGACAATAACTATCCCGGCAGTCAGAAAGAATAAACATCCGTGGTGGACAGCTACATGTGACAAGGCAATAGAAGAGAGAAAACAAGCATGGCTGAAATGGAACCGTAATAAAAGTTTGGACAATCATGATAATTTCTTAGAAATTCGGAAAACTACTGCCAAAATTATCAGAACAAGCAAGAGGCAGCATAATAAGGATATCATTGACCAGGCAGAGAGGGATTTCCAGCGGAACAACACTAGAGACTTCTACCAGGCTTTTAAATCACAAATAACACCCTATTCAGCTCCTACACTTCACCTTCGGGGAGCTGACGGAGATCTGAAACTGAACAATGAGGAGTGCACCACAGCCTTATCAGAGTATTTCAGCGACCTTCTTAACTCCGAGGAACCCATGGAAAAGCTACCTTTTGAACCCAAGAACGTTGCTAAGCCGCACTCTTTCCCTCCAACAAAGGAAGAGATCCAGAAAGTCATTTCCGAATTAAAGTCCAATAAAGCAGCAGGCGAAGATGGGATCATTGCAGAGCTCTGGAAGTATGCTGAGGAGGAGTCGATACAGAGTATCCATGACATCATATCTAACGTCTGGTTGACAGAACAATTACCTAGTGACTGGACCTCAGCTATCATTCACCCACTACATAAAAAAGGTGACAAATCAGATCTCAACAACTACAGAGGGATTTCCCTGGTATCAGTGACATACAAGATACTCTCCAAAGTATTGCTCACAAGAGTAGAGGTTCAACTGGATTCCTGCATTGGAGAGTACCAAGCTGGGTTTCGAAAGTCAAGGTCATGCACCGAACAGATTCTGAATCTCAAAACCATTCTCACGTACAAAAATCTAAGTGCCTCACCTTATGTTGCAATTTTCGTTGACTTCCAAAAGGCATACGACTCAGTAGATAGAGAGTCACTCTTTGAGACACTGGCTGAATTGGGGCTAGATAAAAAGACCCTGAATCTAGTGAAAGCGACTCTCACTAACACCACAGTCAAAGTCAAATTCAGAGGGAAACTGTCCAAGAGCTTCGAGGTCAGAACTGGTGTTAGACAAGGGAATGGCTTGTCTCCGATCCTCTTCAATTGCCTACTAGAAAAAGTAATTCGTGAGTGGACGAAAACTCTGAAGGATGATTCTGGATTAAGAATAGGCTACAAGAAAGACAAGTTAACAGTCCCCTGTTTAGCCTTTGCAGACGACCTTGCACTCCTAGCGTCCAGTGTGGAGGAAGCTAACCATCAACTATCCTCTCTGAACTATATAGCAGCTAAAGTAGGCTTAAAGATCGCCATCAACAAAACACAGTTTATCAGCAACATCAGAGATGCGCCCGAGTCAATCCCACTGGGGGACAAAGTAGTACAAAGGACTAACTCCTTCAAATACCTAGGAGAATGGATAACCCCAAACATCAATGAAGACCTGGCCATGAACGACAGATGCATCAAACTGGAGAGAGCCTACCACCTATGCAAGAATATGTACAAATCAAAATACCTCTCAATGAATTTCAAACTCAGACACTACAGTACTGTAGTGAGACCATCAGTACTATATGCCTCAGAATGCCTAAATATGGTCAGAAAAGGACAACTCCGGAAATTGGAGCTGAAGGACCGGAAGATTCTACGAAAAATCATGGGCCCTATTAAAGAGGAAGGCAAGTATAGAATCAGGCACAACAATGAACTCTATGAACAAGTGGAGAGCATTACAACAGCTATGAGGAAGAGGAGGCTGATCTTCTATGGTCATATTGTGAGAATGGATAATCAGAGGCTCACCTCCAGAATTTTCAACACTGTCTCTAGAGGGAAAGCAACTAACGCCAAGTGGTCGAAACTAGTCAGAAAAGACCTTGAACAATTGGATATTGACCCCAGTAACATCTATGACAGGAATAAATACAGGACTTTAGTCAGAACATCAGACTCTCTCCAGTCACTAACAGCAAAAGCAGTGCGTCCAGGAGTAGGTGTGAAATGGACTCAGGAGCGGAAGGACATTCACAGTGCCAGAATTAAGGAATACTGGGCTAGGAGGAAAACTGCCAGAGATAAGAACCACGTGGTCCACAGCCGGCCAAAACGGAACTAAAACAATGACGAATTCATGTTGGTAATACTAACATTTATAAGTAGGCCTACTGCAGTTTGAAATACTACTGAAATAGTGCAACCTAATACAGTAGAGTAATTTACTACAGTTGGCAGCCCTGGTGACTCTGGATATATTCTTAGTTCCATCGCTTAAGGTATAGAATGCACATACAAAATTTGCTTGAAGTCTAATGGATAGTATGGACGATACATGCTGTTTGATATTGGATTTATCAGTGCACGTAAATTCATGTTGGGAACAATGTCATGTATGTGATGCTCAGAATTAATCTGAAATATTACGATCTATTATAGTGCCAATTTTGGATAAAATCCAGTTGTTAGTATAGAAGTTATATGTAATTAAAAATTAGAAACTATCACAAACCTTAGAATCATGTTGGCAGCACTGAGGTATATTATTTACTCCAAATTAATCTAGAATGTGAGGTACCATATGTGTGCAAAGTTTAGAGCTGTTGGCTTGCAGTAAGTAAGCAAGCAAGCAAGCAAGTAAGGAAGCGAGTAAGTAAGTAAGCCAGCAATTAAGTAAGTAAGTAAGCAAGCAAGCAAGTAAGCAAGTAAGTAAATAAATAAGCAAGCAAGTAAGTAAGCAAGCATGGAAGCTAGTAAGTATGTAAGTAAGTAAGTAAGTAAGTAAGCAAGCAAGTAAGCAAGCAAGTAAGTAAGCGAGTGAGTAAGGAAGCAAGCAAGCAATTAAGTAAGCAAGCAAGCAAGGAAGCAAGTAAGTAAGTAAGTATGCAACCAAGCAAGGAAGCAAGTAAGTAAGCAAGCAATCAAGTAAGTAAGCAAGCAAGAAGGAGGCAAGTAAGTAAGCAATCAAGTAAGTAAGGAAGCAAGTAAGTAAGTAAGCAAGGAAGCTAGTAAGTATGTAAGTAAGCAAGGAAGCAAGTAAGTAAGTAAGCGAGCACGTAAGTAAGTAAGTAAGTAAGAAGGCAAGCAAGGAAGCAAGCAAGTAAGTAAGCAAGCAAGGAAGCTAGTAAGTATGTAAGTAAGCAAGGAAGCAAGTAAGTAAGCAAGCAAGGAAGCAAGCAAGCAAGTAAGTAAGTAAGTAAGTAAGCAAGCAAGCACGTAAGTAAGTAAGTAAGTAAGAAGGCAAGCAAGGAAGCAAGCAAGTACGTAATTAAGTAAGCAAGCAAGCAAGCAAGCAAGCAAGCAAGCAAGCAAGCAAGCAAGCAAGCAAGCAAGCAAGCAAGCAAGCAAGCAAGCAAGCAAGCAAGCAAGCAAGCAAGCAAGCAAGCAAGCAAGCAAGCAAGCAAGCAAGCAAGCAAGCAAGCAAGCAAGCAAGCAAGCAAGCAAGCAAGCAAGCAAGCAAGCAATTAATAAATTCCTAGGTTAGATTTCGTTGTAACGCTCTATCAAAGTTCCAACGTTCATCACTAGGTATCAGTGACATCTGTTAGCGAAAGTTGGAACTACTTGAAATTGAACGGAACTTGTAGCTCACTTTATGGGTGTCCTCTTGAAGCAGTTACACCCTCTGGCGAGCCGAATATGTCCTCGGACACTCCTGGCACTAAAAGTCATACGCTAAATAATAATAGCGAGTGTTCCAAAACTTCCTACGTTGGTGCAACGTGTGTGTAGGAATTGAAGGACAGCATTTCCAGCAACTACTCTGAAATTCTCAAGTAAATAATAATAATAATAATAATAATAATAATAATAATATCGTATGGCCTCGAGTGCCGGGTGCAAGCTTTGTAATTTGACACCCAGAGGGTAGCTTGCATGTCGAATTCCGTTGTTCCTTGAATCACTATGAAAGTCAAGGAGGTTAGATATCTAAGCTCCTTGAACACTATAGCGCTTTCTAGTAGAGAAATGAGGAACTTTGTGTTGGCGGAAACTCCCGAGATTAATTTTGCCATTATGAACACGGCCTACTGAATTCAAATGGGTTCTTTGACATGCCAACATCGTATGACATGCGTGTCGTATTTTTGCCGCCTTTCAAAAAAAATCACCTCGGCCAGGAGCGAACCTGCAATATTGGGGTTAGTATACCGACACGTTGCCACACACCCACCGTGGCAAGCTATTTCACAAGTAATTATGATTATTAAATACGTTAAAACATGTAAGTGTGTTGAACTAATTCGGCACTGTGTTGCTGCGGCTAGCACGAACGCCTTGCTCGACACGCTGCAATACACAGTGGCCCTAATGCCACACGGCCTCCGCGAGTCTCCGTTCTATAGGGAGGGCACTCACTTTATCATACTAATATATAAAAATGAGCTGGTGTGTGTCTGTCTGTCTGTCTGTTACTCAATAACTCAAGAACCACTGGTCCGATTTAAATGAAATTTTGCATGGATGTAGCTGATTTACCAGGTTTACATATAGGATACTTTTGATTTCGAAATTTTGCACTATTAAGAAATGGCGACCATTTTAGTGACGTCATTAGACCGTTTGGTTTCAAAATGTCGTATTTCCATATCAAATAAAAAGAGAACGGTAGGAAATAGCAACCTTTTGATGGCACATACGAGCTTCAAAATTTAATTTCCTATCCGAAAGGTCCTTATCACTTTACGTGTATCTCCAACAGTTAGCGAGTAAAACAGACATTTGTGACGTCACTACACCCATTGGATTCAAAATGTCATATTTCCTTTTCATATAAAAAGAGAACGCTAAGAAATAGCAAACTTTTGATGGTATACATGAGCTTTAACATTTAATTTTCTATCCGAAAGGTCCTTATCACTTTTCGTATATCTCCAACGGTTAGCGAGTAAAACCAAAATCTGTGCAATAAAACACGGTCAACACCGAGCGGTGCAGTATATCTCTATTATATAAAAATGAAAATTTGTGTGTTTTTCTCTGAATTTCTACGGAAATTTGAGTTGTTTACACGTTTCAGACTGTTTTATGATGGATGCGCGCGATTTTTTGTCTGTCTGTCTGTCTGTTTGTTTGTCTGTGGACAAATTTGTTCCCTTATAACTCGAGAACGGCTGGCTGTATCAACGTAAAATTTGGTACTGATATCCATCAGAGGCACGACACTAATCATTGATGTAACTCTTCTCCGTACCTCTAATAAAAGGGGGCCTATCCCCTTAAAATACATGCTGAAATAGGCGTAGAAGGACGAGACAAAACTCATCTTCAGCCCCTCAATGTGAGAGACAAAACTCGGATTCCCGAAAACCACATTTTAAGGACCGAAGGCCAACCGTTTTTGAGATATTCCCAGAAAGCTAATTTAATTTAATAAACTAATGAACGAATGCAAGCCAGTAACCATGTCAACGGTTTCTCAGAGGTCCATATATTGCTGTAAGACGCAATGCAGTTCCATTAATTACATTAGTGTGAAAATTTGCAAACGGCTAGAAGGTTATCACGGAAGCAAATTAAGCCGTAAAATTCATCAATACGTATAATGCGCTTAAGGGGATCAAGGGGTACTCTAGAATTTTTTCACGCGATTTACACCTGCGGGTGTGGTACGGCAGGTCTATTATATTTCTATCCCCATATTATTCATTCATTCATTCATTCATTTCGTATAGGCCATCTATGGACCGCGTCATTCCATCCGTCTCCTACTGGCTTTGATGTTTGCCCTGTACGCCCGCATTCATTCTCGGTGGACTTCCTTCCGTTCCTGGGTCCAAATCTTTCCCGTTTTCAGCTTCGGTTTTTCTTGGAAACCTTTACAAGCTTGAAGTTTCCCTTTGAGTGGGACGCGCTCCTGAATGTCTGTTGGTGTAATCCCCACTTCTTTCAGATCTTCATCCAGTTCAATGAACCAGGCCCATTTTGTTTTCCTCTCCTGAAAGTAATTTATGTTGCGGTTGGTCAGTCTCGCTGGGCTCATTAGTTTCACATGCCCAAAAATGGTAACCTTCTCTTCCGGATGACGTTGCTTATCTTCTCCACATGAGTATATAGGTCATGGTTATGTCTTCTGTATTCCCCATTGTCTTTGATGGAACCCAATATCTTTCTCATAATTTTCCTGTCTTTGGCCTCCAGTTTCTCGACCAAGCCTTCTTTGTTCATCGTGAGGCATTCAGAAGCATGCAAGACCTCCGGACGGATGACACTGCAGTAATGTTTTAGATTTGCGTTGAAGGATATTGATATTTTCTTATAGATGTCCTTAGTTAAATGGTAGGCCATTTCCATTTTTTCATGCACTACAAGCCTTTATAATTTATGAAAGGGGTCTTCCTGTGTATGGGCACCTAGCACAACGTAGAGGGTCAGTTTTTATGTGACGTGTATTGCGTTTCGTCTACAAGGCTTTCAGTTGTATTTCACGTCAGGAAGTACACGTTAGGTGAATTTAGTCTGAGAGCTCATTTTAACTATTATTTTTTTGTCGACATACGGGTTCATCGTAAGGATGATTTTATTTGATACTGTGTGGTAGATATACCCATATTTAGATATCTGGGTAATATGTTGTAGACAATAGAATTGTGTGTCTGTCTTTCTGTGTATCTTTATGTACGCCTATACCTCGTGTTCGGATGCTTGGTGCATCGTAAAATTAGGTATGGTAACCACGAGAGTCAATACACCAATCATTTATAAAACTCTTCACCGTACTTTTCATACAGTAGAAGGGTGGATATAGAGAAAAACTTCTCAATATATGCTAAAATAGGCGAAATATAAAAATTATCCTAGAAGGACGACCAAAGCATATGTTGCGCTTCTCAATGTGAGACACAAAATTCGGGAATCTATAAAGGGTCTCCGAAAACTACATTTTAAGGGCCTTAAATTAAGTGTTTGTGATATTCCCAGTAAACTAACTTCGTTCTGATAAACTTGAAGGAATGACAAACCGCTAACCATTGCAACAGTAGCTCAATTGATAATGTCTCGTGTTAACAACGAACACCGTTCGAAGAACGGGTACTTCTGCTAGTATGTTCATAAACCTCACGCTTCAGAGTCATATTTATTAGTAATTAGTAGGACCCGGATGTTGATCACATGTCATCTTTTTACTGAGCTGTCTAAAACAATGCTGAAGTAGCCTACATAGAAACTCCGTCTTCAAGTTGGTTGGTTGGTTCTTAAGTTTA
This sequence comes from Meconema thalassinum, assembly GCA_946902985.2. Taxonomy (NCBI): domain Eukaryota; kingdom Metazoa; phylum Arthropoda; class Insecta; order Orthoptera; family Tettigoniidae; genus Meconema; species Meconema thalassinum. Next base: position 92,457,831 of record OX336400.1, on the reverse strand, counting down.
GGGGCTGCGACAACGCGGTCATGTAGCCCCGTGTACTTTGGGTGTGTGTAGAATCTGTCTGATAACCGGTGTTAATTGTGATGGCTGTATTAGTGTGTGTATCTGTTTTTTAATTTAAGTACTGCAACTTGGAATTTTTCAAATAGTTCCTACATTTGCCGCCAAACGCCTCCGTCAACGACTACTAGGCTTAGTTCAGAACTCAGTTACTAGACGCCACGGCAGTCGGCTCTTGGCAACGAACATAGAAACCTAAGAGCGTTGTTTATATTCTTAACATATAAATTTAGTTTCACACAGGTGTAATTAGTGGAAAGTTCTTTAACATGCCATAAATCTATGACATGGGACCGCCGGCTTTACTTCCCCTCCGAAGGAAGGCATACTGAGGGATTTTTAACGCTCTTAAACAATCCGACGGCTTCGGCCGGGGTTGAACCCGCTATCTTGGGCATAGAAGCTCAGCATGCTACCGACTACGCCACCGAAGCCGCTACTCCGTCTTCAAATATGCCATTTTTATTTTGCATCTTTTTGCAGTTTTTTTTGCTATTTTTTTTCATTTTAAGTGCATATTTTTAAGTTTGGTAGATTTTTTGGGTCATATTTTAGAGAAATCGGCCTCAATGTCATTTTTTCCCAATTTACTCATGTCACAGCTTTATATGAGGGAGTTACATCTCTTCGAGTTAACAGCAAGCGACCTTCCTCACTTCAAGTACGCTCCAATCTTACAGTTGATGTTGAACTCAGCTTTTCGAGATATAAAAACTTGTTGGCTGATAACCGCAGATCATTTACATTTGACAACATCAGAATGACGTTCGGAGTGCAGTGCAACTAAGACTAAAATTAACATAAACCTTTCGTTAAGTGCTAGAAATCTATTTTGATTGACTTTTCAGTTTGAGCATAAGATGCCATTTTTGAATTATTGGTGAGTTTATTATTATAAGATCATATTCTCCATTTTATAGTGCATTTTTCGAATTTTTGAAATATTGGTGAGTTTATTATAATCAGATCATTTTCTCAATTCTATCGTGCATTTTTTGAATCTTTAGGTCATTTATTACAGTCATTTTTGAAAATTTTAAGTGCATTTTTTGAACTTTTTTACGGCATCGACATCTGGGCCCTAGTAATTAGCAGTCGCACCCAGCTTCACCCGGGTGATGAATCCCCACCCCTTCCGAGTCCTGGTTAATCGCTACAGCAGAAATCAGTCTCACTTGACGTCATAGCGAGTAGAAAGCCAAATGTATCCGAAAGCGATTTCGTCTTCGTTTCCCAATGTTAGGGAAGTATGGTTAAAAGTGGTGGAAGTATTTAATATATAGACGTTCTCATAGGTAGATATCATTGCAATAGGTACCATGCTGGGACTTACAGAAAATGTCCTCGCGTTTCACATCCCCTAGGCCCTCAAACCACCGTCATTTCAAACATTTACATATGTATCACTCTCTTGTACCGTCCACGGTGGCCGAGAGCACTAACATGCTACCTCGTGCCTCGCTGGCATCGGGAGAGCGTGGGAGAGTATGGGTTCGAATCCCACATCAGCACCCTGAAAATGGTTTTCGTGGTTTCCCATTTTCACCACCAGGCAAATGATGGGACGGTTCCTTTCAATAGGTCCACGATTGAATCCAATTGCATCCTTTTAATATCCCTTCCCTGACCCGTCCTGAGAATAAAAGTATCGTACATGGCCATTGGCTGCAAGGGGCTGGTTGGATGCGCAAACAGTACCACCTGTAGGTTATATGGGTATATACCCACAAACCCCAAGGCGGTGCTATAGTGAGGCGTATTAGGCAAGATGAGGAGTGAGGTAGTTTGCCATTGCTTTCCTCACTGAGACCGAACAGCAGTACTAACTCTTATGAGTAGAACCTTTCACAGCATCCACGAGCACTAGCCGTGTGCCCTGAATGTCAATACTAAGCACCACACATACCTCAGTAGCTTCCATATAATCACAGCCATGAGTGAGACTGAGACATCGGTGAAAAGCCACATTTTACTCTAGCCTCTGACAACAGACAAATGCAAATTTACTGCATTCATCAAGACGAGGCAAACAGGCCTCATTAATGAATCAAAGAAGGAAAAAAATCACTTTCTTGTGGACACGATAACTACCGTCATTATGCAGTTTAAAATTAATATATACACACATCAAAAAAAGTTTTGCATCACCTCGGTTCCCAGATCTCCGGCATATAGACGTTGACTGTGTATATTGTATCCAAGATACAGTCCCTTTGACTGTTCATAGATGTCACTAAAACTGCTCAAAGATGTAAACAACCATGCATGAGCAGGGCCTATTAGACGGAGGGGGTACGACAGCCGATCAGTTCCAGTCATTCCACCAGGACGAAGGTACGCTGCTCATGTTGTCTGTAGTTCTACCATGCCTAGAAGGTCAATACCGCAGTTCGATCGCGTCCGCATTGTTACTTTGTGTCAAGAAGGGCTCTCAACAAGGGAAGTTTCCAGGCGTCTCAGAGTGAACCAAAGCGATGTTGTTCGGACATGGAGGAGGTACAGAGATACAGGAACTGTCGATGACAGGCCTCGCTCAGGCCGCCCAAGGGCTACTACTGTAGTGGATGACCGCTACTTACGGATTGCCGCTCGGAGGAACCCTGACAGCAATGCCACCATGTTGAATAATGCGTTTCGTTCAGCCACAGGACGTCGTGTTTCAACTCAAACTGTGCGCAATAGGCTGCATGATGCGCAACTTCACCCCGACGTCCATGGCGAGGTCCAGCTTTGCAACCCCGACACCATGCAGCGCGGTACAGATGGGCCCAACAACATGCTGAATGGACCCCACGGAATTGGCATCACGTTCTCTTCACCGATGAGTGTCGCATATGCCTTCAACCAGACAATCGTCGGAGACGTGTTTGGAGGCACCCTGGTCAGGCTGAACGTCTTAGACACACTGTCCAGCGAGTGCAGCAAGGTGGTGGTTCCCTGATGTTTTGGGGTGGCATTATGTGGGGCCGACGTACGCCACTGGTGGTCATGGAAGGCTCCGAAACGGCTTTACGATACCTGAATGACATCCTCCGACCCATAGTGCAACCATATCGGCAGAATATTGGAGAGGCATTTGTCTTCATGGACGACAATTCTCGACCTCATCGTGCACATCTTATGAATGCGTTCCTTCAAGATAACGACATCGCTCGACTACAGTGGCCAGCATGTTCGCCAGACATGAACCCTATCGAACATGCCTGGGATATGTTGAAAAGGGCTGTTTATGGACGTCTTGACCCACCAACCACTCTGAGAGATTTACGCCGAATTGTCGTTGAGGAGTGGGACAATTTGGACCAACAGTGTCTTGATGAACTTGTGGATAGTATGCCACGGCGAATACAGGCATGCATCAATGCAAGAGGACGTGCTACTGGGTATTAGAGGTAGTGGTGTGTACTGCAATCTGGACCACAAATGCTGAAAGTCTAGCTGTATGATGGTACAACATGCAATGTGTGGGTCTCATGAGCAATAAAACGAGCTGAAATGTTGTTTGTGTTGATCTCTATTCCCTTTGTATTTAACGGTTCCGGAACTCTTGGAACCGAGGTGATGCAAAACTTTTTTTGATGTGTGTATAATATAACCATTCCACATCTCGGTTGAGTTAATTCGCAAAAAAGAAGCAAGGGGGTGGAAATCCGTTTAAAATAGACAATATTTCTCTAAAAAGTTTTGATATAACGCCAAGGAATGGGCAAAATGTTTTCGGAATTATAAGAAGTTGGGGCTTCACGTATGCTGAACCTGTAGACGGTTTGTAGGTTTACAACAATTGGCATATTTAGTGAATTCGAAATACAGGGTCTTTCTTATAAAATAAGAGCGCCAAGCGGCGGCTTTGTTAACCAAAGCTGCGGTCACCTTGGCCGAGCTTTTGGCGCGCCAAGGCCCCCTACTTTAAGCGTGTGTACAATCCTACATGATGCAGCGGCTTTGCTAGCGTGTGTACAATGCTGAAATCTTACTTTAGTTGGTTAGTTATTGTTGATGAAACCCAAACCCCTGTAGTATTGAAAGCGCGCGCATAGTACATACGATGGCTGCTTTTTTTTCAAGTTCCGATGGACTGTATAAAAATAACAGATTGACATTACCAAACTTGACCTTGCAATAAGCGTGCAGTTGCTCAGTCGCCAGTCTAAACCTCAAGTGCTAACATGGTGAGACAGTTATCATTGCAACATCGTATTTTTTATGTAAAACTTATTTTAAGTACGAGTCGGCTCGGCGGCTACGTGATGCATTTGTTCAGCAATTTCCTGATAAAGTGCCACCTTCACTAGCACAGATTCACGTAATTGCAAATAAGTTTGACACTACTGGCTCGGTGCTCAATAAAAAACATGCCCGCCCACGAACAGTTTTAACAGAGGATAAGCTAGATGACATTGGCGAGAATCTTGAACGGTCTCCGAATAAATCACTCACAAAATTAGCACAAGTAGGTTAACAAAGCCGCCGCTAGGCGCTCTTATTTTATATGAAAGACCCTGTACTTCTCTTCGCCCAGTGAAATCTACCTCCGCCTTTCAGCGCGCCGAGAGGGATAATTTTCATTGTTTTGTCTTTGACTGAAGATTTTTTGCATTATAATTACACATACTGGTTACCCGTCCTTCATACACACTGCTCACCTCGAGGTGTAGCGTCTAGCATTCTTCACTGTCGCCCCGGAGTTCTGGGTTCGATACCCGATTTGAAACTGGTCTGAGGGCTGGAACGCGATACACTCAGTTTCGTGAGGTAAAAGTGATAAGAGGTGGGTTCGATTCCCATCTCAGATATCCTGAAATTGTTTCATGGTTTCCCACTCATAGTGTAGGTGGTAACTAACTTAAGGCCACGACTGCATCCTTTTCAATCCTAACCTGCATTAAAACACACACACACTCTCTCACTCTCACGCTGTCTCTCTTTCTCTCTACTGCATTGTGCTAAAAGGTTATTAGCCTATTTTCATTATATATAAAAAAAGGCTTATGAGATCACATTTTGTCTGTGTGTGTGTGTGTGTGTGCGTACGTGTGTCTGTCTCTGTGTGTGTGTCCCCCTGATAACTTCTAAGCGGCTAGAGTGATTTCAATGAAACTCGGTAAGGTCATAGTAATATTTTGGCCTGTGCCAGGTCTACGAGTGTGGGTACCATCATTTGACCACAGCTGCCATACACGTTGTACCGTAGATGCCTGTCGGCCAACACATGCGGCGACAGTCCTTAGCGATAATCCAGCCTCACACAGCCCAATAATCCGAGCCCTCTCAAACGGCGACAGTTGTTGATAGCGTGCTCTTCTCTGCCGTCGAGGCATGTTTGACGGGGAACACTTCACTGCACACACTGCAAGTCAACTACGCTACACCAGAGTCCGTATACTGGAGTTGATTCCTCCGCGACCAATCACGTGGGGAGACCTGCAGCAACAATTCAATGGGTCAGAAACTTTGATCGTTTAAATACCTACATGGCATCGTTCCATATCTTGAAAATCAACACAAACGACCAATGCTTTCATGGTGTTGCAATTTCCATTTTCTTCAGTGTAACATGGCGGCTGTGCGAAATATTTTACCGGCATTCTATATCTCCGAAACTATTACTGACTAGCAGTAGTGCCCGGCTTCGCCCGGTGGATTTATTTGTTTTATGGAAGATAATGAATACTACTACAGAAGTGGCATATGATACTTAAACTAACAGGAAACAAATATTTTAAAAATATAACCTGTTGTGGTGGTGGTGGTGGTGGTGGTGGTGGTTGGGGTGGTGGGGGTGGTGGGGGGTGATAAGTAGTACAGTATAATGGACATTCAGGTCATTTCCCCGTAATTCTAATAATGATAATAATGAATACAGAAACGGCTATTTACTAACTACAGCACTCACACATGTAATTTACAAACGAATTTAAAAAATAGAAAGAAGAGTAAGTGAAATAAAAGACGCTGCCTAGAGCCTATATCTCATTGGCTGTTAGAAATGTAGAGACCAATAGTGTCGTCTTTGGTCGCATAGCGACGTAGGAAAACAATCAGAACACTTTAGAAAACGTTGTCTGTCCTGAGCTCCTGAGGTAGAAATAGTATCATTTATGGCCACATAACGCTCAACGATAAGGTTCGGAATAAATGAAGGTAAATTTGAAACCACCAACGCTTATTGAAGCTGGTAACCTCAGTGTACTGCACCAACACCATTGCATTTATACAGAGGCATAATATTTTCATGATGATAAATGTTTTAAGGAGCCTAAGAAATCTGTTTTGAAATAATTACTCCCCATGACTGCAATTTATAACATCGCAAGATTTAACTATTTTCGCAATTCAGCACCAGAACACTGGTAGGGGCGACGTGATGCAGCCCGAATTGCCAGTCAACAATAGACTTATTAAATTACTCTTACAGTTACACTACTACGGACATGAATGGTTCTAGGACCTTAATAAGTGGTTTTCAAGTTCATTTTGTCTGTTATTCTAAATGTAGGGAGTGGAGAGCGTTGTTAAAAATATCAAGTGGACAGTGTTACCAGCAGGGTTTTAAAGTGTATTTAAAATTTGGTGCAATTAGGACAAAAGGTGAAGATTTGTGATAAAGGGCCAAAATGCAGGGAATGGAATGGTCTGTCCGAAATTTAAAGTGGACAGTGTCAACCGCAGGGTTTAAAAGGGTAAGTATACAAAATGTGGTTCAGATCGGTGAAACGGTGTAGATTTGTGTCAAAATACCTAAATGTAGGGAAAGGAGTGGTCTGTCCGAAATTTCATGCAGACAGTGTTACTCGTCGGGTTCCAAAGGGTAAGTATGTAAAATTTGGTTCAGATTGGTGAAACAGTGTAGATTTGTGCCAGAGGGCCTAAATGCAGGGAATGGAGTGGTCTGTCCGAAATTTCATGTAAACAGTGTTACTCGCAGGGTTCCAAAGTGTAAGTATACAACATTTTGTTTAGATTGGTGAAAAGGTGTAGATTTGTGCCAATGGGCCTAAATTCAGGTAATGGAGTGGCCTGTCCTAAATTTAAAGTGGACAGTGTTACCCGCAGGGGTTCAAAGGGTAAGTATACAAATTTTGGTTTAGATCGGTGAAACGGTGTACGTATCACTAACCATAACGCCAGCGCCCGTGGATAAAGCTGTTCGGGAGAGCTTGTTCTTCCGACTTGCTGAACAAAAATCAATCTTTAAGGTTACCTGAGAGGTGTAGCCTAATGCTACATAGCCTAAACTATTCCTCTTGAATCTGGCTATCATATACAAAAAGAATTTTTCGAATCCGACTGGTAGTTCCAGTTATTAGCGCGTTTAAACAAACAAACAAACAAACAAACTCTTCAGCTTTATTATATTAGTATAGATATCACCCTGAAATTTTGTACGGTGATAATGGGCACTACTACACGTTTATCTATGTAACTTTCAAAAACCTGTAAAGTACAAAACGAACATGGCGGCCAAGCGAATTTGAAACATTATAATACACCCTTCTTGCGATTTAACCAAGTGAGCGCAGTGAAATATGGCACAGTAAATCCACTGGCATCTAATTTATTTCAATTGTTTTCATAACCACAAGATGGCAGCTGTGTGAAATTTTAAAATCTCGTTTTTACTTCCTGTGTCCTAATCATGCGATTGAAATTTGATTACTACACGTAAATAATAATCCTCATGTAATAGTACATAACTCAGACCTACATAATAAAAATCCAACATGGCGACCATCCGAAATATTAGACGGTTCTCAATAGATATGAGTCTATTACAGCCATCAAACTGAAATTTTGTATGTTGATAAGAAGGATATATGGAAATAGTTTTTAGTTCGTCTCGGAACTACTTGTTTTTATGTTCAATTATAACATCGGGACAATAGTTGACAACCTACCTACGTTAATATATCTCTTGTGTACGGGATTTGTTTTTCAGGCTGATACTTATGCACTCTTTTGTGTATAATTTATCCATGATTGTTATTATTATTATTATTATTATTATTATTATTATTATTATTATTATTATTATTATATTATTACTGTCTTATTGCTACTATAATTGTAAGAGTATTAATATTATTATTTATATTGTGAATGTTGCCGAAATGTTTTATTTTCATAAGCCCTAACTTGTTGTATGCAGGGCGCTACTGTAAACGAGTTGTTAAGCTCTGTGTAGCCATGGAAATAAATAAATAAATAAATAAATGATAAATAAATGATACATAAATAAATAAATAAAACTATCTCTCTCTCTAATGCAGCCATCAAAATAACACAGGTTATCAGACCAAATTCTACACTCACACGCACCCAAGTTCACGGGGCTAAATGATCACGATATACAAGCCCCTGAAATGGAACAACAACACATCCGAGCGATGCGATGGGCCGCAGTCGTACTTTGTCTAGTCTGTCTCCTAAATGAGGCCAAGGGCACACACACGTTAGAGTGGAATTTAATTAGACTGCACTACACAATGTTAGCAGGGTTATTATCCTGTACATATAGAGTGGACTACAAGTTCCTCTCTCACACCGTCACTCTCTTATCAGTTCGCATCCACCACTGCAAGGATTACAAAGAGTAAAAGATGAAATAAATGCAAGGTCGTTTTCTTTATTTACAGTATGGTCAAGCGCAAAGCATCACATTATGTTGCATTTTATTCTCTAATCGAAAGGGTAGAAGAGTGAGGGGAAGGTGGAAGTTGGGGAATGCAACGCAGCACGGCAGGTCGCACGGAGCCATTTCAAGCTGCAAGGATTCAAGGTCAGCTTTACCTCTTCCCACCTCCTCGCTTCTTGCCGTCGCCCGGCAGGTTTTCAGCGTTCAATATTGGCGTTCAAAATTGAAAGTTGCCAATGCGGTTTTCACTACGTCATTGTACAACTTTGTAGGAATATTGTGAACTAAATTTCAAGCAGATTAGAATTTTACACCGCAATCCGTTCCCTTGCTAGTAACATAATTTAAACGTCTAGCAGGTTAAACGTACTATTACCAGAGATCTGCATGGATAAACAAAACATCCGCATGACCATTATTCACATACGCCTCACATCTTTCTGGCATTACAATAATATCATTAGATAAAGCATTAAGTATTAAGGCAACACATTGTAGACATTTGAGGAGAAAGGCTATGTATGTCATGTGCTATATTTAAAATGACTGTTATACAGCCAGAATTGCAACCCTTTTCAGTTCGAAATGTTAATTATGCTTAATGACATAATTTGAATGAGATTAGCTTAAATCATCATCTTACATTTGCCACGATGTCATAAACATCCGGTTCCTAGTAATGATATTCAACAAGTTCGGATTGTATTCTAAAAACTATCCGCAATCTTACTCCGAACATTATCCGCAGCGTATCCGCTATCCGCACTGCCATGGAAACTATATCCGCATCCTATTACTTTGTGTTTGTGCTATGTCATGCAGATTTTTTTGAAAACTTATAGACTTAACATTTAAAATTTTAAAATTAAATTAAACAAGATGTTCAGTAAAGAACATATAACCTACTTTCTCCTAAATGCATGGGTATTGTTATAACTCTTTGTCCTTTTCAAGGAGTATAATTGAATGTTGGTTGTAGTAGCTTGTTGAAATACAACGTGCTATAGGGATATTAAACATGAATATGAGGTGCCCTTTGCTAGTGCTACCTCTGTAAAAAAAATCATTCAATTCGGGGAATGGATTTGCACACATACATGGCCGCTATTTGCAAACTATTGGGCTGATGACTTTGTAGTCAGTCATAAGATGCTTTCCACAAAAAGGCATGTTGTTGCAAAATCCGGTAGAGATCAAATTATTAGGATGGTCGAAATTTGATTTAAGCTTTTAACATTTGGGTGGCCGTCATTCCGTTTCCGTCAAGATGGCGGTGATATAAAACATGACACTGAGGTGCCCTTTGCTAGTGCTACCTCTGTACCAAATTTCATTCCATTCGGTTTCACCGTGTTCGAATTAATAGGGGTAATCGATTTTGACACAAAGATGGCCGCCATCCGCAAACTATTAGGCTAATGACCTATTAGATTTGTCAAAGGATGCTCCCTCCATAAAGGTATGTTGTTGCAAAATTTGGTAGAGATCGGATGATTAGGTTAGTCGTAATTTGATTTAAGCATTGAACATTTGTGTGGCCGCCATTACGTTTCCGTCAAGATGGCGGCGGTATAAAACATGACACTGGGGTGCCCTTTGCTAGTACTACCTCTGTACCAAATTTCGTTCCATTCGGTTTCACCGTGTTCGAATTAATAGGGGCAATCGATTTTCACACAAAGATGGCCGCTATCCGCAAACTATTAGGCTGATGACCTATTAGTTTGGTCAAAGGATGCTGCCCCCATAAATGTATGTTGTTGCAAAATTTGGTAGAGATCGGATGATTAGGTTAGTCGTAATTCGATTTAAGCTTTGAACATTTGTGTGGCCGCCATTACGTTTCCGTCAAGATGGTGGCGATATAAAACATGACACTGAGGTGTCCTTTGCTAGTCCTACCTTTGTACCAAATTTCGTTCAATTTGCGCTCACCGTGTTCGAATTGATAGGGGGGGACAGACATTCAGAGTACACACACTCACTCACACACACACACACACACACAGACTCACACACATATACACACACAGACAGACACACTTTTTTCGCCCTGTAGTGATCTCATAAGTCTACTTTCATTTTTTGCAAAAATCGAAAGTAGGCTAAAAAGGAAAGAAACAAGACACAAGAAAATAAAAAAAATATATTTTCCTGCTACTGTTTTGAAATTGTGACTTTAAAATTTTCCTTACATGTGCTAAGCTATTATGAGTAGTTGTGTTAATATTCCAAGCCAAGTGTTAATTATTATAATTTACTAGCTATTCCCGGCATGCGTTGCAAGGACAGAAAGGCAGATGATAATAATGAACTCCCGGCCAAAAACCGTGGCGTGAACTGTATTGGGCGGCTTCGGTGGCGTAGTAGGTAGCATGCTGAGCTTCTTTGCCCAAGATCGCGGGTTCAAATCCGCCCAAAGTCGTCGGATTTTTTTAAGAGCGTTAAAAATCCCTCAGTATGCCTTCCTTCGGAGGGGAAGTAAAGCCGGCCGTCCCATGTCATAGATTTATGGCATGTTAAAGAACCTTCCACTAATAGCAACTGTGTGAAGCTAAATTGTATAGGTTAAAAATGTAAACAGCCCTCTTAATTTCCCAAGTTCTTTGCCAAGAGCCGACTGTGGTGGCGTCTGGTAGCTAAGTTCTGAACTAGTAGTCGTTGACGGCGGCGTTTGGCGGCAAAAGTAGGAACTATTTGAAAAATTCAAAAGTCTGCAGTCCTTACTTGAATTTAAAAAAACAGATAACACACACTAATACAGTCATCACAATTAACACCGGTTATCAGACAGATTCTACACACACCCAAAGTACACGGGGCTACATGACCGCGTTGTCGCAGCCCCTAAACTTAAGAACCAACCAACCGAACTGTATTGGAATAGACGGAAATACCAGGTAACACGGCGGACTGCTGACAGTCTCCTAATGTCACCATCAGCAAGCTATTCTCACACCAGGCATTGGGTGTGATAAGTATACAGATTGTGCAATTGGGCTACTATGGGATTTAAGGGTTCCTGTAAAGTCCCTCACCCTTTTGTGTTACATAAATAATTTGTAGCCAGAAATCGTCCCTGTAGTGCTCACAACAACTCACCCAATTTTCATCGCAATGGGATGCATGGTATATAAACGCATAGGGGACAGACAAGCTATCCCGTGACATTGATTATTAGCCTCAATTTATGAAAAAAAATAGGCTTAGGAGATCACATTTTGTCCGTGTTTCTGTGCGTGTGTGATGGTGTGTGTGTGTGTCCCCTAATAACTTCTACACGGCTGGAGCGATTTCAATGAAACTCGGTAAGATCATAGCACCATTTTGGACGACCCCGACCGTGCCCTTCAAATTTTATTGTGTTTCACCAATCCAACATGGCGGCTGTGCGAAATATTTCACCAGCATTCAGTATCTCCGAAACTATTACCGACATCACCCTGAAATTTTGTGCGGTGATAAAGGGAACTACTAGAAGAAGAAGTTCATCTATGAGACTTTCGAAAACCTGGTAACTACAAAACCAACATGGCGGCCATGCGAATTTGAGACTTTTAAATAGACTTTTCTCGCGATTTAACCATCCAAACGTAATCAAACATGGTACACCAAATGTTTATACAAATTGTAATGCACTGGCGTCTAATTTAGTTCAATTGTTCACATAACCTCAAAATGGCGGCTGTGCGAAATATTTCGCTGGCATTCAATATATCCGAAACTATTTATGATATCACCCTGAAATTATGTACGGTGATAAAAGGCACTGCTTCAAGTTTATGTACGTAACTTTCAAAAATTAGTAAAGTACAAAACGAACATGGCGGCCAAGCGAATTTGAAACATTTTAATAGACTTTTCTCGTGATTTAACCATTTGAACGCAGTGAAATATGGTACAGTAATTGACTATACATATTGTAATGCACTGGCATCTAATTTAGTTCAAATGTTTACATAACCTCAAGATGGCGGCTGTACCAAAGTTTAAAATTAAGTTTTGATTTCTTGTGTCGTAATCATGCGTTCGAAGTGAAAGTTTGAATAATGAAGCTACGCAATAATTTTCGTTTAAAGGTACATAACTCTATGACCTATACATATAACAATCCAAAATGGAGAGCATCCGAAGTATTTTGACGGTTCTCAATATCTACGAATCTTTTACAGGAATCAAATTGATTTTTTTATGTTCACAGAGGCTATGAACATAAGTTCGCCTATATGACTTTCAGTAACCTGGTGAGCACAAATCGAACATGGCGGCGACGCAAAGTATAAATATTTAAATGGACGTTTCTCGTGATTTAACCATCCGAGTGCAGTGAAACTTTGCACGTTAAATGCTTATACAAATGTTGATCCACTGGCATCTAATATATTTCAATTGTTTTCATAACCACAAGATGGCAGCTGTGCTAAATTTTAAAATCTGTTTTTTTACTTCTTGTGTCCTAATCATGCAATTGAAGTCTGAATACCACACGTACACAATAATCTTCATGTAATAGTACATAAATAAAAATCCAACCTGGCGATCATCTGAAATATTTAGACGGTTCTCAATATCTAAGAATCTATCACAACAATCAAACTCAAATTTTGTATGTTGATAGAGTCAATTAACACGAGTAGAATATATGAAAATAGGCTGTATATTTCTTCACGGAACTACTTGTTATATATATATATAGATTACCTAATATAGTCGTTATCGCCAGTCAAAAATTCTTTCTCATACACTTCACTCAGCGTTAAAACCTTAGTATTATTTCCTCTTCATTCAAAGAGTATAGATACTTCGCCAAGTATCTAAATTAGGTCCAACTAAGAACGTAAATAAACATAACTTCAAAAGATCGCAGCGCGGGAAGTCAACCGACTGCAGCATGTTGAAGGAATACTCTTTACTTCGTAATTCAGTTATTCACGGAACTAAAACACATCGATATATTCAGAGAGAGAATGATTCCCACGTTGTCTTGACTACAACATTGGTAGCACTGCTTGGCTGGGAATAATGAAGAATAACTTTTTCTACGTACAAATAGAGAGGGTTTCCTTGTGCCAGGGAAATATGGTTAGTTTTTTATGGTCATGTGACGAGATTGCCTCCGAACAGACTGACTGTTCACCTTCTGGCGAAACAATAAGGTCCCTGCCACTTGGCTGACTGAAGGTCAGAAAGACATCAAAGAACTGAGACTAACAGACCTACAAGACAGACAAACTGATAGACACATTCTTACGGAAGTCAGTAGTTTTCAGGACAAACCTCTGAAGAATCTGGTCGGAGGAAAGAAAAGCAATACACCGGGAAAAGGCGCGTCAGTACTGGGCAAAACTCAAAACCCAACAGTTGAGTTAGCTTGGTCCCCAGTAGGGCCGTCCGAAGAAAGATGAATAATAATAATAAGAAAAACATTGTTGTTTTAGTGTTCACCCTTTTGGCTGGTTTGATGCAGCTCTCTATGTCTCCATGTCCTGAGCTTATCGTTTCATCTCTTCATAGCTACCACATCCTACATCCGAGGCAATCTGTTTAACATATTCTAACCTTGGTCTACCCCTACAGTACTTGTCCTCGACCCTTCCTTCCATAACTAAGCTTGCTATTCCTGGGTGCCTAAGTATGTGTCCAGCCAAACTATCTCTTCTCTTCATTTGCAGTCGCCAGAAACATCTCTCCTCTCCCACTCTTCTTAATACCTCTTCGTTTGTAACCCTATCTACCCATCTGATCTTCATTATTCTCCTCTAACACCACATTTCAAGAAAAATAGCCTACATATCAAAAACGTTTTGCATGTTCTTATCACATAGAGCGGCATTGGTACAAAACCTCCTCCAGAGGTCCGCCATTGCACGAATGGAATGGCCTGCGACGTCGCCGGACATGAACTGTATCGAACATGTTTGGATATGATGAAGCGTGCTATTGCTCAGCGTCCACGCCCTCCCATAACCCGCGAAGAGATCATTGAGTGGGATCGCCTGTCTCAAGCGGACCGGGACAACTTGATCTGTGGTATGCCATGGTGAATAAAAGCCCTGATGGACGCCCGTGGTGGCCATGTTCCTTATTGAAATATCACAGGATAGCAACATTACAAGACATATCAGTCCCTGTTTAACAGGCCAAATGCCTTCCTGTTTTGTAATTTTATTTTCACACGCGAATTATGTCTGCAGGATATTTGTCAGAATGCCGTCACTTTGTAATAACCACACCCACAATCCCACATACGCTCTGCATCATGACAAACAAGTGTTATGCGAAATCTTTTTGATGTGTATAATAACTTTTCTATTCGACCATGGCGAAACGCAAATGTTAAATGTTAGATAACTGCACTATAATTAGGCCCATTATAATACACGTTTTCATTAAGATACAGTTTCTGCCACCAATCAGAGCTCAAGAAACAGTTGTGTGACCAATTAGATAAGGATAGCATCGCACCTGCACTGACTTCCATGGCCCCCTATTTAAAATTTCACTGCGTGGCAACAGTAGTGTCACAGTGGGGTATTTGAGGAGGCCATGGTTGAATACAAGGTATTCCCTGCGTCCCAAGCGCTCTGATCAGTACATAAAACTGGTGAAATCTCGACAAATATTTATGAATATTTATGTTCGAACATAAAGTATTTATGGTTGGTTGGTTCTTAAGTTTAGGGGCTGCGACAACGCGGTCATGTAGCCCCGTGTACTTTGGGTGTGTGTAGAATCTGTTTGATAACCGGTGTTAATTGTGATGACCGTATTAGTACGTGTTATCTGTTTTTTTTTTTAAATTTAAGTGCTGCAACTTAGAATTTTTCAAATAGTTCCTACTTTTGCAGCCAAGCGCCACCGTCAACGACTACTAGGCCAAGTTCAGAACTTAGCTACTAGACGCCACCGCAGTCGGCTCTTGGCAACGAACGTAGAAGCCTAAGAGCGTTGTTTACATGCTTAACCTATCCAATTTAGCTTCATACAGGTGCAATTAGTGGAAGGTTCTTTAACATGCCATACATCTGTGACATGGGACCACCGGCTTTACTTCCCCTCCGAAGGAAGGTATACTGAGGGATTTTTAACGCTCTTAAAAAATCCGACGGCTTCGGCCGGGTTTGAACCCGCTATCTTGGGCATAGAAACTCAGCATGCTACCGACTACGCCACCGAAGCCGCCTAAAATATTTATAATTATCGTCGAACATAAACAGTCGTATGCAACACGCCTATAATGGTAATTAAGACACTCGAATGGAAATTATGAAAATAGCTTCGCTCATTTTATAAACATACTCGTGTCTTAATTATTGCCATTATAGGCTTGTTGCATAATGTACTATTATAAAAACGAGCCCGTTGCATTTTAGCAGAAGCTCCTTCAGGCGATAGGTCGTCCCACGGCATTATAAGGGTTAATACAACAGCTTCCCTTCCCTTCATAGAAGGCACCTTACTAACAACTCCGATGTACCAATAGTACAGTGTGTCATCCCTCACATCATCATTATTGGGACGGTCACCATGGAGACCTAGGGAGAGCGAACAAATGAATATAAGTGCTATTCTGGTCTCCAATTAGAACAACGGCAACCTAAAACTGAAATTATATATATGACATAGAGTGATGTATCCTGTTACCTTTGCTCTCCATTGCATAGCCCCCAGTGAATAATGGTCAAGCACATTTACCCCACCGGATATGTCGACACATACAAGAGGAAATCATGGAATAATATATAGCGGTGATTTACAGACCGGGGTTTTCCAATCCCCTCGCGAGGCGTGGTGAGGATGGGGAGTAGTGGTGCCGGTGATTGTAGTTTTAAGGGGCTACCGAAAATCCAAAAATCTTGAACATTCCCAAAAAATTGTTTTTGCATCATATTGATCTACGGACTTTTATCTTTCTGACGGTACATCTATTTCTTGGTTGGTTGGTTGGTTCCTTAGATTATGGGCTACGATAACGGGGTCATGTAGGCCCGTGTACTTTGGATGTGTGTAGAATCTGTCTGATAACAGGTATTTATTGTAATGGCTGTATTAGTGGGTGTTATCTGTTTTAATTCAAGTAAGGACTGCAGAAATCAATTGCAAGTAGTTCCTACTTTTGCTACCAAATGCTATCATACACGACAAATAGTACGCGGATTTGGCTACTAGATGGCATCGCTGTCAGCACCTGGCGACGAACGTTGGAGCTAATAGAGCGTTATCAATTCTAACCTACAAATTTTGGCTTCACACAAGTGAATTAGTGAAAGGTTCTTTTTCATGCCGTAAATCTATGACATGGGACCGCAAGCTTTACTTCCCCTCTGTAGGAAGGCATACTGAGGAATTTTTAATGCTCTTAAAAATCCGACGACTTCGGCCGGGTTCGCACCCGCGATCTTGGGCATAGAAGCTCAGCATGCTACCAACTACGCCACCGAATCCACCAACATCTATTTCTTAATGTTGAAAACCATTTTTAAAAGACACTAAGAGCACTCAGAGTCCAGTTCAGTAAAAACACAAAGTTTTGACAATTGTGTCAAAAGTTGAAAAGCTAGAAGCCCTTAAAAGTGTCAAAATGCGTTTTTCCAAATAAAAATTTGAAAATTACTTCCAGTTTAAATGATATTTTGAAAAAGAAAAGCCTGCTAAAATGCTTGTTTTTAAAATGGAACTTGTTCTACAAATTTAAATGAATTTCAAGTTAGATTATTTTGATCTATTCTTTGATTCTTATTTTCAATTTTTAGGAAGAAAATTTTTGAAATTCTCAAAACGTAGGTAGATATTTTGATTTTGATTAGACCATGTATGTGTCGACACTAGCGCGCGTAGAGATAGATTTATGGCTTATGCAACCAAGGGTTAAGGAAGTGGTTGCGTTAGAAGCAAGGGTGAAGGGATATGGAACAACAGCTAGCTGCTTGCTAGTGCTTCAAATGGAAGAAGAGGAATCCTATGGTAAGGAAATGTTCAAAGAACCGGAAGAATCTTAGATTCCAATTTCTCACAAAAATGTTTTTCTAGATTTAAAATTTTTCCTTCTTTTCCTTCCTTCTTTTGCCAGATGGAAACAAATTTGTAAGTGATTACGAGTTTAAACGATTCATGAAAATTCAAAATTATATTTATTTTCAAAAAGTCTGCGTCAAGGTAAGGAGAGAGGTTTGAAAAACATCCCTGAAAAAATCGATTAGTCCTATTTCCTATAAAGAGTTGTTGAAATAAAAATGGTACAGCAGTTAAAATTTTGGAAATTAGCCTGGGCAATATAGGATTTTCCGAGGTCACATACAGTAAGGGGCAAAAAATCTAGGTCATCTACTCGAAACTCAGTTTTGCCTCACGAGGCTGAGTGTACCCCATTCCAGCCCTCATAATTAAATTTCTTGGCACAGCCGTGAATAGAACCCGAACCCGAATCTACAACAACAACAAACCTATATTCCTGTAAAAAAAAAGTGAGCTTTTATCGTTTTCCCATTCTACCCTCCAATTCAAATTCACAGTTATGTAATGGGATCTATAGTACAAGCTTGAAAGATTCCAAACCGAACCCCCATAAAGGATCTACGCCTAACAAGCGACCGCTGCTGCCCTGCCATTTGGCCTTCAGATTATGGGGTGACGCGTGGTCGCCGCTTCAGGTCCCCTCGGCCGTTAACCTTCTCCATGACCGGAGCACTTCCTCACTGTCAGACAGCTACGGTACTCAATTGTCCTCACGTGACTGAGTGCACCCCTATCCAGCCCTCACGCCAGTTTCTAAAATTCCTGACGGAGCTAGGAATCTAACCCAGTGCCTCCTGGTGCGAGGCAGGTGCGCTACTCCATCATTGGGCAGCCTTAAAGAATCCACCATCACAAATTCCTACGTAACTCTAGATCTACGTCTCACGGGCTGTAGAAGTCCACATCATTATATTTACATACAAGAAGAGACTGAAGTGCTTAAAAAGCCGTAGCTCGTGTCCTGATATAAGGGAGTAGAGGTGTATTCTATGTATCTGGTAGAGGTGGATATTCTCTATTCTTCTGTGCGCAGCCCAGAAAATTGAACTCCCAATGTAGTTATACAGAAAACGAAGAGAAATCTAGTGTCTGCGGGGAAGAATTCGTCTTTGACAATTCAGAAGTAGGCTACAGTATGTCATTCTGAAGTCTGAGTTCCAACGCTTGTCCTATCCTGACTAAAGCTCTGACAGACAAAGGAAAATGAACAGACGATGTATCTCATTTGGAAGGGTTCCTTTAATACTAGCCGGTCCTTCTGTATGTATTGAGAACACTACAGTAGCAGCCTGAGTTTAAATTCCCAGGTAGACTTATGTTCCAGACTTACACAAAATGGTCATAACTCACAGAGCATCTCTACATTGTATAAAACAAAGTCCTCGATTCTTGGATGTGTCGGATAATCTCGAGAACCACAGGATGGATTTTGATGGTGTTTTCACCATTCAGTAAAGGATATATCGAGGAAGGTTTCTGTAGTAAGACATTCATTTATGACCAAGGGAAGCCAAGCAGTAACGATTTCAGTGAAACGAGTCGAAGAAAAACCTGCCGTCCGTGTGCCTCTTAAGCTTACGCTGGGTAAACCGTTAGAAATATCTATATACTGTGAGTGTAAGAATATTTTTCAGTATGAAAAGTTCTACAGAAAAGTCTGGGACAGCATATCTCTATCTTTAATCCATGACCCACTATAAGTGCTTTTACGTTTATTTTCTTCCAACAAAATCCATTCAGTGGAAATTTAAATTACTGTACTAGCTTCTGAGTGAGTTTACGAGCTAGCAAGTGAGCCTATCATCCCAGCTTCAGCCAGCATCAAACTGTCGAGTTGTGTCGAGTTGAAACTTCAGTAAAGAGTATATGCTTTTGGAGTTTTGCTGTTCACTTCGGCTTTTCTGAATTGAGTCTGGGACCTGCCGTCAGTGCGCCTTTTAAGCTTACGCTGGGTAAACCGTTCAAGATACCGGGCGAAGCCGGGGCGGGTTGCTAATAAATCATAAACTAATACTTACGAGGAAAGTTCCTAAAATAAGTTTAGTTTTTTTTCTCCCAGGGACCCTTTATTTTCAAACTGACCTAGCCTACACCACGCCATCATGAACTATAGGCTACACCTTGCACTATTTGTCGACATCGTCGTCACGGACATTGAGACATTTGTCGTAGCGTTTAATTAGTTTTTCAGAAACCACTCTGGTAAAACTCGGTGCTCTGCGATACAAGGAATTGTCACACAACCTGCTCCACCTCAGCATTGGTGTGAACAATTCGGGGGTGAAGTGATGACCCATGTATCATCGCCCAAGATGATTCTGAACAGGAACTCATTTCACTCTCATGCATACGGTATTAAGTGATCGAGGCTGGTGCCCATCTTGTGGACACTTTTCGGTAACCCAACACATCATAGAGCATGTGATGGGCCCGGGCATGACCAATACGCAGTGTGGACGACGTCTGCATTGATTACAAAGAGTAAAAGAGGAAATAAATGAAAGGTCATTTTCTTTATTTACAGTATGGTCAAGCACAAAGCATCACATTATGTTGCATTTTATACTCTAATCGAGAGGGTAGAAGAGTGAGGGGAAGATGGAAGGTGCGGAATGCAACGCAGCACGGCAGGTTGCACGGAGCCATTACAAGCTGCTAGGATTCAAGGTCAGCTTTACCTCTTCCCACCTCCTCACTTCTTGCCGTCGCCCGGCAGGTTTTCTGCGTTCAGTATTGGCGTTCAAAATTGAGTGGCCTGTGCTGTTTTCATTACGTCATTGTACAACTTTGTAGGAATATTGGGTACTAAATTTCAATCAGTATATAATTTTACACTGCAATCCGTTCCCTTGTCAGTAAGTGTGGAAACTGTTATTGATAAATAATAAGGAAATGAGCACCCGAAAAAAGAACTTCTTCTTCTTATTCTTCTTCTTCTTCTTCTTAAGATGTCGTCTCCGAAAGGAGGTTGACGATCCCCATAGCTAGCTGTGATCGTGACATTGCTGCATGAAAGGCCTCTGCTGATGTGCTACAATGCCATCTTCGGTTATCCATCTGCCACGAGTTTCTTCGTCTTCCAATAGACCATTTTTCCATGAATTTTCCGTTCATGAATAATATAAGTTGCAATAACTGGAATCTCTCGCTTCTCATAATGTGTCCCAAGTAACTTGTTTTTCGTAGTTTTGATTATAAGTAGTAGTTCTCTTTGCTTTTTCATCCGACGAAGGACCTCGTTATTCGAAACTTTCAGTATCCATGATATACGTAGGATACGTCTGTACAGATACGTTTCAGAAGCCTCAATTCGTTTCTCAATATTAGGGTCCAAAGTCCAACTTTCACACCCGTAAAAAGGACAATGTAGGAACGGATCATTCTGATTCTCAGTGGTATTCTGAGGTTTGATCGTATGAAGAATTTTCTCACGTCGCGTCGATTAATAGTTTCCGGGGCTATTCAATTATAGAGTTTATGTTCGACCCTGACTATAATATGTCAGACAACTGTACTATAATGAGGCTCTTTATAACACTATTTTTCATTATGAAACAGTTTCTCCCACCAATCAGAGCTCAAGAAACAGTTGTTTAACAAATTACATAATTAGATGAGCTGAGTTCCACGGCCTTCTAATTTAAATTTCACTGCCTGGCCTAGTGTCATAGTAGAGTAATCGAGGAGGCCATGGTCAAACACAAGGCATTCTCTGCGACACTTGCGCTCTGTTCAGTACATAAAACTGGCGAAGTCTCGACAGATATTAATAAATATTTATGTTCAAACATAAAATAGTTATAATTATTATCGTCGAACATAAACAGTCGTATGCAACTCGCCTATAATGATAATTAAGACACTCGTATGGAAATGATAAAACTCGCATACGCTAGTTTTATAAACATACTCGTGTCTTAATTATTGCCATTATAGGCTCGTTGCATAATGTACTATTATTTGGAGGATACTTTCTCAACTGCTTTCCCTTTTATTGTGAGAGAATACCATGATATTGGTCTTGGAAGTGTTAATAAATAGGTCGAATTCCTTGCTATATTGAACTAGTCGGTTTATCATACTGTTACGTGCCACCCCCCTAGTGGCACTTTTGTTAACTGGATTACGGTGGGTAGGAAGCACAACACCAATTACTGCTTAAAGAAGTAATTAACTTTATTGCGGCCAGAAAATTACACTAATCAGCAAATACAAGCAATTAGGAGCCTTACTCCAGTTTCGTCAAGTCTCTTCCTTGAGCGCTCTTGGCCCTTCCACTTGTCAACAAACCACAGAAGTTAATCCTGCCGCTAATGAGCCTAGTGGCCTTGACAGAACTACATGCAACTTCTTTCTAATGTGCGCCTACTACAGTACTTACGAGCACTTGCTGCGCGCTGTTCACCAGCTGGGAGAAACAATGTCACTTAATTTCGACACCACAATATCTGACACTCAGTGAAAGCACACTTACTCAGAACACGGCAGTCCCCTGTATGTTCCTCACTTCGCCGCTACACTAGGGGTTTCGCAAGTCACCACACTTCTGTCGCTCAGAATAAACGCTCACACTAGCTCGTAAAACACAACAACAACTGCTTCACGGGTCACTCTTATATAGCAGGCCGGTGACTCAATAAATGGTTCTAGATCCATCCAGAGTCCACGGCTTCTCGAGGTTTCCACCGCTGGTCCAGTCACGAATCTTCTGGACTATCCCTTTGTCTGTAGTAGCCCTGTTGCATAAGGCGCGCGCAATACAGGAGGCAAGCCACAGCCCAGCCCCTGGGGCAGTTGTGACTCAAGCGGCGAGCGATGACACAAACTCACAGCCGTAACACCACCCCCTTCCTAAAAAGGCTGATCGTCCCGATCAATCATTGGTCCGTCTGTGTCCCTCCGAAGGCTGCCAGGCGATCTCGATGAACGATCTTCATCTTCGCCGTCGGGCTCCGCTGGATCCTGTAGACGACATCGTTGATCCGTTTCGCGACTCGGTACGGGCCCTCCCAGGACTTCTGCAGTTTGGGTGACAGGCCTTTCTTCCGTAATGGGTTGAAGTGCCAGACCAGGTCGTCCTCGTGGAATCCGCCGGCATCCGTCTGCTGGTCGTATCGGGTCTTCATTCTGTCGGTCTCGATCCGCAGTTTCCTCCTCGCGAACGCGTGCACGTCCTCCAGTTGGTCGACCAGTTCTTGACAATACTGGCTTACCGGGATCGGATCATTCCCAGGTCGGCGAAAGGCAAGATCGACAGGTAGACGGAGCTCCCTCCCAAACATGGCCCGGGCTGGTGTGCACCCGGTGGCTTCATGCACGGCGGCGCGGTAGGCCAGGAGAAATAGTGGAAGATGTTTGTCCCAATCCCTCTGGCGCTCGCTGACGACTATTCGAAGATGGTTCTCGATGGTGCGATTGAATCGCTCTACCATCCCGTCGGACTGAGGGTGCAGCGGCGTTGTCCTCGTCTTCCGGATTCCCAGCAGCTGGCATAGGTTCTGGAACACCTGCGACTCGAAGTTCCTCCCTTGGTCGGAGTGCAGCTCCAGGGGTACTCCGTACCGGCTGACGAATTCCTTCACCAGGGTCTCTGCAATCGTCGCGGCTTCTTGGTTAGGGAGCGCATACGCCTCCGGCCATTTGGTAAAGTAGTCGCTGACGACTAATATGTAGCGGTTCCCTGCCTCGCTTAACGGGAATGGCCCAGCAACAGCGATGGCCACTCTCTCCATGGGGCCGCCCACGTTGTAGGGCTTCAGTGGACCCCGTCGTCTTCGTCCTGGGCCCTTGCTGGCTGCGCAATCGTGGCACCTCGCGCAGTGGTTCTCCACGTCTGTTCGGCATCCGATCCAGTAGAACCGCTCTCTCAGCTTCTCCAGGGTCTTCTTTATCCCTAGGTGTCCACCAGATGATCCTCCATGAACTTCCTTCAGGACTTCCTCCGTCATAGCCTTTGGAACGACGACTTGTTCCCGAGATGTCTTCCCGTCGGTGCTCTCCCAGGTACGGCAGATGAGGCCATCCCTTACAATCAGCGAGTCCCACTGTGCCCAGTAGGACTTAAACTTTGGGCTGCAGTCACTCACAATGTTCCACCCGGGTCTGGGGACACAGGCCCTCTTCCATTCGGCTATCAGTCCCAGGTCATCATCTTCCGCTTGCGCCCGCGTGAAAGATTCGCGGCTCCAGCTCCCTTGAAGTTCCACGGTAGTCCTTCGGCACTGTATCCCGGTGTTCTCCTCCCTTCGGGCACAGGAGGTGCAGTTTTCTGGGCACGGTCTTCGTGATAGGGCGTCGGCGTTAGAATGCAGTTGGCCTTTCCTGTGCTGAATCTCAAAGTTATACTGTTGAAGCCTCTCTAACCACCGCGCGAGTTGACCCTCGGGCTGCTTGAAGTTCAGGAGCCACCGCAGGGATGCATGGTCGGTCCTGATGAGAAATTCTTGTCCGTACAGGTACTTGTGGAAGTGTTCAATGGTCTTCACGATGGCGAGCAGCTCCTTCCTGGTGACGCAGTAGTTCCTTTCTGGCTTTGACAAGGCCTTGCTGAAGTAGGCCACTACTCTCTCCTCGCCGTCCACTACCTGCGACAGGATTCCCCCTATGCCAAAGTCGCTGGCATCGGTATCGACGATGAACCTTGTTCCAGGTCTGGGGTAGGCCAGAATAGGCGCGGTGCACAGAGCCTGCTTGAGTTGCTCGAAGGCATTGTGGCATTCTGCTGTCCACGTGAAGAGTTGGTCCTTCTCGGTCAGTCGATGTAAAGGTTTGGCGATGTCGGCGAATCCTCTCACGAAGCGACGATAATAAGTGCAGAGTCCCAGGAAGCTTCGTAGTTGCGACTTGTCCTTCGGAACTGGCCACTCCCTCACAGCTGCGGTCTTCTCTGGGTCGGTGCGCACCCCTTCCTCGGAGACGATATGCCCAAGGTACTGGACCCGCTTCTGGAAGAGCTGACACTTCTTGGGGCTCAACTTCAGCTGGGCAGCCCGTAGCTTCATCAAGATCTCCTTCGGGTTGTTGTAGTGCTCCTCGAAGGTTCTTCCCAGAACGATGACGTCGTCTAGGTAGACCAGGCAGGTCTTCCTGTGTAGTCCCCTCAGAATGGACTCCATTAGCCTTTCGAAGGTCGCAGGGGCGTTGCACAGACCGAATGGCATGACGGTGAACTGCCAGAGCCCGCTGCCCACAGAGAACGCCGTTTTCTCGCGGTCCTTAGGGTGGACCTCCACCTGCCAGTAGCCACTCTTCAAATCCAAGGTGGAGAACCATCTTGATCCTGATATGGTGTCCAGCGTGTCGTCGATCCGGGGTAGAGGGTAGCTGTCCTTTTTCGTGACGTTGTTCACCCGCCTGTAGTCCACGCAGAACCTGGTGGAACCGTCCTTCTTCTTCACTAGCACGACCGGAGAACTCCAAGGACTATGTGACGGCTCGATCACCCCTTGCTCCTTCATCTCTTCTACCATCCGGTCGACTTCGGCTTGCTTGGCGAGCGGGACACGTCGGAATGGGGCCCTAATCGGTGCGCTGTCCCCAACGTCGATTCTGTGCTGGACCAAGCTTGTCCTGCCGAAGTCTTTGCTCCCCACGGAGAAGACATCCTGGAATTCGCGTAGCAGGTCCTGAAGTTGGCGTGATTCCTCTTCGTCTAGATGGTCCTGGGATCCTTGGTACAGCTTCTGTAGTTCTTCTGGCAGGGCGCGTCTTCTTCGGTTGTCCGTCTGCAGGTGTCCGTCCGTCGTATCTGTGATGCGGGCAATCCAGGTAACGGGCTCGCAGACTCCTAGGTTGGTGTCCCGGTGAACCGTAATGTCGTAGTCGTTCAGGTTGGACAGGCGGACGTACGGCCGAGACGTCGTGTTGATGAGAGTCTTGGCAACTAGCAATCCTTTTGTCTGGATGTCCTCATATTTTGGCTCGATGACAGCCGCCACTCCCTCAGCAGTTCCGTCGACAATTACGGCGGCGCTGACCTCCGTCCTGGCAGGAACGATGACGTCCTCTCTCAGCCTTACTCGTCGTGCGGTGACGGCCTTGTGTGCTGGTTGCAAAGCAAGTTCCTCACCTCCGAAGTGCAGAGTGTTGGTACTCAAGTCCAAGATGATGTTGTTCTGGTCCAGGAAGTCCAGTCCGAAGATCACTTCGCTTGATACGTCAGCCACAAGCACTGGATGCTTCACCACCCGTCGACCAATGACGAGCTCCAGTGATGCTTCGCCATGTACCGATGCGGTCTCTCCGGTCGCGGTTATTAGCTGGAGGTTCCTTTGTGTGGGTTGCACTCTCCACTTCGGGATCACGGTGGGATTGACGATGGTCCTCGACGCTCCCGTGTCGATCAGCATGGGCCAGCTCACCCCGTTGACGACTCCGTCGACCATCAGGCTGCTATTGTCCCTCCGTAACTTCGTCACACGCACTTGGACTGCTGGGGCTTGACGACTGTCACAAGCCAACCTTTGCCCCCCAAGGCTGGCTAATACTCGTTTCCCTGGGCCGCACGGTTTTCAGACGACTGATTTCCCGTCGGATACCCTCGGCGGCGGCGATCACCGCAGTCCTTGCTCAGGTGGCCTTTCTTACCGCAGGCCCAGCAGGTCGGTAGTCCTCTTCCGGGCCGCTTCTCCGGTTGTCTTCCGGCTGTGTCGTTGCTGGTGGTACCGCGACTATCGAAGAAACGGCTTAGCGCCTCCATTAATTCGTCGGCCAGGGGCTTGGTCACGTTGGTTTTTACTGGTTCGTCGACGTCCACTTGACGCACCCGCGCGTGCATTCTGGATGCCTGTTTTGCCGTCTCGAACTCAAGTGCGTGGCTCAGCGCATCTGCCAGGGTCTTATTGCGCGCAAGACGCAGCGCCTGTTGAGTGTCCGAGTCCCGTAGCCCGTCGGTGAAAGTCTGCGTCGCTATCTGCTCCAGAAAGTCGGCCGGCGCTGTTGGGTAGGCGAGCCTTACGAGGCGTGCGATGTCCATCTCGAACTCCTGCAGGGTTTCCGCGTTCTTCTGTACCCGTGTCCGGAGCTGCATCTGATAGGCCTGCTGAAGATGGCTATCTCCATATCGGGACTCCATATGGGCGATCAGGGAAGCGTAGTCCTGAGATCCAGTCGGGATGGCCTGAAGGACGTTAAGGGCGTCACCTCTCAGCGCTACAATGAGAGCTGTAGCCTTTTCTGTGCTGTTCCAGTTATTTATGGAACAGGCCGCCTCGAACTGACGTAAGTAGGTGCTCCACGGGACCTTTCCGTCGAAGGTTGGGGGCGTCACTCTGCTATGTCCCGTTCCTAATATTCCCGGTGTAACGGTGGGCGGGCGTTGGCGCAGCTCGGCAACTTCCTCTCTTAGAGCGTTGAATTTCTCCTCCACCCCCGTCAGTGGGCGTTGGCGCAGCTCGGCAACTTCCTTTTGTAAGGCGTTGAATTTCTCCTCCACCCCCATCAGCGGGCGTTGGCACAGCTCGGCAACTTCCACTTGTAAGGCGTTGAATTTCTCCTCCACCCCCATCAGCGGTCGTTGGCACAGCTCGGCAACTTCCTTTTGTAAGACGTTGAATTTCTCCTCCACCCCCATCAGCGGGCGTTGGCGCAGCTCGGCAACTTCCACTTGTAAGGCGTCGAACTTCTTTTCCACTGCCGTGACTTCCTCACGCAGACCCAGTTCTAATTTCTTCAGGTCCTGTGTCAACTTATTCTGACCGTCTTCCATCTTCTTCTGGCCGTCCTCTATCCTCTTCAGGTCCTCCGCTAGCTTATTTTGACCGTCTTCCATCTTCTTCTGGCCGTCTTCTAGCTTCTTCTGGCCGTCTTCTAATTTGGTAGTTAGCTCCTTGGCTAACTTCTTCTGGCCGTCTTCTAGTTTGGCAGTTAGGTCCTCGGCTAACTTCTTCTGGCCGTCCTCCATCTTCTTCTGGCCGTCCCCCATCTTGGTTTCCATGCCATTTAACTTTTCAAGCAATGCTGCCAATTTCTCCTCCATTTTAGTTGTTTGTCTTGTAAAGGGCATGCACTCACAGGAAAATTAGAGAAAATGACCTGCTCGGGTTTTGAAACCAGGACCGTCAGGTGTTGTGCTTGAGTTCGTAATCCCGCTTCTGACACCAGTTGTTACGTGCCACCCCCCTAGTGGCACTTTTGTTAACTGGATTACGGTGGGTAGGAAGCACAAAACCAATTACTGCTTAAAGAAGTAATTAACTTTATTGCGGCCAGAATATTACACTAATCAGCAAATACAAGCAATTAGGAGCCTTACTCCAGTTTCGTCAAGTCTCTTCCTTGAGCGCTCTTGGCCCTTCCACTTGTCAACAAACCACAGAAGTTAATCCTGCCGCTAATGAGCCTAGTGGCCTTGACAGAACTACATGCAACTTCTTTCTAATGTGCGCCTACTACAGTACTTACGAGCACTTGCTGCGCGCTGTTCACCAGCTGGGAGAAACAATGTCACTTAATTTCGACACCACAATATCTGACACTCAGTGAAAGCACACTTACTCAGAACACGGCAGTCCCCTGTATGTTCCTCACTTCGCCGCTACACTAGGGGTTTCGCAAGTCACCACACTTCTGTCGCTCAGAATAAACGCTCACACTAGCTCGTAAAACACAACAACAACTGTTTCACGGGTCACTCTTATATAGCAGGCCGGTGACTCAATAAATGGTTCTAGATCCATCCAGAGTCCACGGCTTCTCGAGGTTTCCACCGCTGGTCCAGTCACGAATCTTCTGGACTATCCCTTTGTCTGTAGTAGCCCTGTTGCATAAGGCGCGCGCAATACAGGAGGCAAGCCACAGCCCAACCCCTGGGGCAGTTGTGACTCAAGCGGCGAGCGATGACACAAACTCACAGCCGTAACAATACGTTGAAGGGCAGGAAGCTCATCTGCTATGAAGACAGTGTCATCCGCATATCTCAAGTTGTTAATAACTTCTCCTTTATCGTGATCCCTCCACAATATTCTGCCAGAAAAAGAAACTACAGTGTACAGGGTCTTTCATATAAAATAAGAGCGCCAAGCGGCGGCTTTGTTAACCGCTGCTGCGGTCACCTTGGCCGAGCTTTCGGCGCGCCAAGGCCCCTTGCTTTAAGCTTGTGTACAATCCTATATGATGCAGCGGCCTTGCTAGCGTGTGCACAATGCTGAAATCTTACTGTAGATAGTTACTTAGTTAGTTAGTTAATTATTGTTGTTGAAACTGAAACCCCCATAGTATTAAAAGTGCGCGCATAGTACTGTACCCAATCGTCGTCATATGGAACATGTGTTCTTATCCCAGCTAACTCACGGTCTTTCGAGGTATGGGGCGTTCATTCCCACCATACGATCACATGCTCAGGATTTGAGTCTGTCAGGTGACTACTCTACTTGAAGGAAACAGCATAGTCCTAAGTATAACATTTAATGATAGAAAATCATGGCAATACAACACAAAACACAAAAAAGACACTTTACATTTACTTCCCACAACGAAAATCAAAGTTATCTGTGAGTCTCTCCTTAAAATTAGTGCTTCACCGCACTCAAGTCTATTCAAAACATCCTATTATTGATACTCTCTGACATTTGCGAGTGTCCATAGTGTTCTTCACGTGGCACAATTTAACACAAACTGGAATATCACAACACAATAAACACAAATTATATTTAAATGACATTAAATCTGCAATTATTAAACATTTATCCATTTTACACGGGGCATTTACTTTCAAACATTAATTCATTATCTTATGTCTTGATTAATAAGTGTTGTGTCGTGCGAATCGTATTCTTTTTCCTATCAATTTGAAACGCTGAAGTGGTACGCTTTCCCTTCCAAAAATACACATGGATAGAGATGTTTTATAGCTTCACCATGCAATGATTTTCTGGGTCTGGTCAAAACATTATCGTTACAAACGTTTCATGTCATTAAAATACGCTACCCATACGAATAAATTAGTGCGAACTGGGCAAATACACTTTACAAAAATGCCTATATTTATTTGGTGCAGTATTCCTCCTCAGAGAATAACTGGGCCAAATATTATCCGATCACAACGTTCCAACATGGTATGTGTGTGGAAATAATGCATTTAATTCAATTGGCATCATCACATCAATCATATCTTAATTACTTTTCGAAATATCGAGATTCTTCAGTGTCCCACTATACTTTTAAAATAAAAGGATCAGGTCTACAGACTTCCTTTCCAAGCGGACAATAAATTAGTCTCGGCTGCCTCAGAAAGATGGCCACCGGTCTAGTGGCCTCCCTGCCACCCCATCTGGCTTCTCGCAAGGTCAAGTTCATTTACTGGTGCAGTTACACTGGAGGTACCCTGAGTGGGTTGTGTCCCTAGTAATTGAGTCAATCTAATTATTTAACACCTACATTTACAATATAATGGGCTCATATCGGCTCCTAATTAATATTCATGGCAGGGGATGGATCACGTTATAGCTTTGCCGTTCTGTGGGCGACATTAGTGGCCCTGGCGCGCATCTCAAGTGAGTATCAAAGTTCTCTCACTGGTGCATCTGCCTATAACAAGAGGAAATCGACGTTTCCTATACGAAGAACCATTAGTCTTACCTCTAAGGGCAGATCAATTAATATATGGGCTCACACAGGGTCTCTAATAGTTATCCCTGGTGGCAACAATTCTGCAAACAGTGGATACAGACAGCCTCTGTCCCAACTTCGTTGCGAATAATACAAGTATGCTCCAAGGCGATACTATCTCGTAGATTCCGAAGATTAGCCGACTAGATTCGCCTAACGCGCAAGCTATGTTTGGATGATCCCCGCAACTTATTGACGTAAATCTCTTGATTCTACGTTACATGCTCGCTGAACGCGTCTCAAACAATACTTCTTATAGATGACTCAATTATTAAAGCACTCACGTCCTCTCTGCAATTACTCATATGCCAAATCTCTATGTAGCTCCCAAAACAAGTATAAATTTACTGGCTTACATTAACTACCTTAATGGCTCTCAAATACAACCCTGTAGAATATACCATAATAAACATTCATTCAACAATTCAATGACACTGAAAAACTCTCATTATCTCGATATTTTACGTTTCTTTCTTACTGTTTACAATAACACAGTATTCTTACGCTAGGCATGACACACTTTGCACGTACTATAGGCCTGACATGCCCATTTATTTATTCATTATTGTCACCGACCCCAGATTATTATTATTATTATTATTATTATTATTATTATTATTATTATTATTATTATTATTATTATTATTATTATTATTATTATTTAACGTTACCGTTACTTTCATCAATGTCTTACGCCTAAATGGCCGTAAACAAATCCAAGCCATATTTTACCAAAATACGAGGGGTGTGATCTCGTACATAAATGACTGTTAATTCTTAGTCTTAGAGTGATGCTTCGTTGTATGGTGAACTATTTAATCATATCAACATATTAAATTTGTACTCACTTTCATTTTTGCTGGGTTAGTCCAGCACCGCCAGCCACGAACCTACCATGATGCTTGGCTTAAGCCATCATGATATCTATCACACGACACATTGTATACACTTTACACATGGTAATCATATTTTCCATCACTGGCTTTTCTCACTTTGACACAATACATATTATTTTACCATATACACATAAACACTTTTAAAATCACTGTAATATAACTTTATACACAATTCTCGCACTATTTCACACATGAATCCTTGATTGGACTCCAACTATCGCCTGACCTCAGAGATGCGATGCAGCAAACTCCTGACAACCGCTGGTCTCCATGAAAGTCTATCTTGCGTGTGTGTGTGTTCGACTCCTGTCACCTACAGTTTATATCTCCTCTACTGCAATTCTGTTCAATCCTATGTCACGACTATTTGTGATGCCGTCCAGGCTCCCGTAACTGTAGTGATCCTTACAATAATGTGTCATTTTAACTATGACAACATCTCCTGGTATGTTCATTGTCTATAAACACCCTAAATTATCCCTACGCTGTACTGAATCTATACTCGCGTATGTTATTGGTTAAACGTCTGCTGTAGACTAAATCTTACAAGATGCGTAATTACTGTTGTGAAGCTGCATGATGCGCTTTTCATTGTTCTTCACTAATACATTTGAGCGTCGATACTTTATAAATTCGCGCACTTCCTTGCGTGATCTGGCAGCGTGTTAGTTCACGTGTTGAGTCAAGACGGACTGGAGACGAACTGAAGACGAACTGAACTTCCCTGCGAAGCTCCCCTATATAAGGCTTCCTAGTGAAACATAGTCCACTGGACGCTCAGGACCGACTCCCTTCTTGATATAATACATTTCCAGAAAAAAGTGAAGTATAATCCTCGTTTGTCTAAGTGTGGAGGTCCCAAAATCACTCGCGTGCAAGCGATCGCTTCGGCCAATTAATTATAATTAATTGCCTTCTTCCATGGCGTCATGACGCTATTCTGGTAAATCCCCTCGGCTCATCTACAAAGCCTTCCTCCGAAGCGGAAGAGGACTGTGCAGAGGTTCATTTACAGATGCAGGCTTTAATTTAGGCGTGAGAACACTCCTAAATTATCTTTCCTAGAATATATTCATCTGGGTGTAAGTTTCATTTCGATTCATTGCTCCAATTGGCTGTAATCAATTAATTTCTGTGGGCGACTGCCCCCACTCCACTTCTATGCCTTGTGAGACTGTGAATCCCAGAGCCATTAATCTTGGGCTGTTCCCGCAGTCCAGACGAAAATTAGTTCCTTGGCGTCACCTAAAAACGCCCCTTCGCTAACCACGATTTGTCAACTGTCAAGCTGGTTTGCTTTCTTGCATTCAGGCTTCTAAAACGTAAATGGGCTTGTATTTTCTTGCAATGATCCACCTTAAAAGCTATGATATTCCCGTTCAAGCCGTGAAATCCTGCTATTATGATTATATGCAGATATAACTCATTGTTCCTTGGGTTCCCTGTAGCTGTTCCCCCTCAGAGATCAATGATTCGATTCTGGACAGAATCATGGGCCTGGTCTTCTATCATAAGACCCGAGTTCGATGCCAGTCTGCCGTGTCTAATTGGGCACAGTACATATGATGGCTGTTTTTTTTTCCCAAGTTCCGATGGACTGTATAAAAACAGATTGCCATTACCAAAGTTGACCTTGCAATAAGCGTGCAGGTGCTCACTCGCCAGTCTAAACCTCAAGTGCTAACATGGTGAGACAGTTATCATCACAACAACGTACTTATTTTATGTAAAACTTATTTTAAGTACGAGTCAGCTCGGTGGGTACGTGATGCATTTGTTGAGCAATTTCCTGATGAAGTACCACCTTCACTAGCACAGATTCACATAATTGTAAATAAGTTTGACACTACTGGCTCGGTGCTCAATAAAAAAACATGCCCGCACACGAACAGTTTTAACAGACGATGAGCTAGATGACATTGGCGAGATTCTTGAACGGTGTCCGAATAAATCACTCACAAAATTGGCTCAAGTAGGGGTTTCGGTTTCATCAACAATAACTAACTAACTAACTAACTAACTAACTAAAGTAAGATTTCAGCATTGTACACACCCTAGCAAGGCCGCTGCATCATATAAGATTGTACACACGCTTAAAGCAGGGGGCCGTGGCGCGCCAAAAGCTCGGCCGCGGTGACTGCAGCCGCGGTTAACAAAGCCGCCGCTTGGCGCTCTTATTTTATATGAAAGACCCTGTATTTTAATGTTGCGGAACTTAGAAATGACGAACCCATCAACAAAACAGCTGTAGCTACCACTGCTGTGATACACTTCACCCTTTGTAGGGAAAACCTATTTTTAGCCTATTTTCAATTTTGAAAAAATAGGCTTATGAGATCACCTTTTGTCCGTGTGCGTGTGTGTGTGTGTGTGTGATTCGTGTGTGTGTCCCCCCGTAATAAAATCTAAACGGCAGGAGCGATTTCAATGAAACTCGGAAAGTTCATAGCACTATTCCCGGCGACCTCGACCGTGCCCTTCAAATTTTGTTACGACTCACCAATCCAACATGGCGGCTGTGCGAAATATTTCACCAGCATTCAATATCTCCGAAACTATTACCGATTTTACCCTGACATTTTCTATGGTGATAGAGGGAACTACTATAAGTTCACTTATGTGACTTTTGAAAACCTGGTAACTACAAAACCAACATGGAGGCCAAGCGAATTTGCGACTTTTAAATGGACGTTTCTCGTGATTTGACCAACCAAACGCAATGAAACTTGGTACAGTATATGTTTATATACATTGTAATGCACCGACATCCAACTTCGTTCAATTGTTTACATAATCACAAGATGGCGGATGTGCGAAATATTTGACCGGAATTCTGTATCTCTGAAACTATTAGCGGTATCTCCCTAAAATTTTGTACGGAGATAAAGGGCACTACTGGAAGTCCATCTATAAGACTTTCAAAAACCGGTTAACTACAAATCGAACATGGCGGCCAAGCGAATTTGAAAATTTTAAATAGACCTTTCTCGCGATTTAATGTTCCAAGCGCACTGAAACCTGGTACAGGAAATATTTATACACATTGTAATCCACTGGTATCTAATTTAGTTCAATTGTTTACATAACCTCAAGATGGCGGCAGTGCGAATTTTAAAATTAAGTTTTTATTTCTTGTGATGTAGTCATGCGATCGAAGTGAAAGTTTGAATAATGAACCTACGCAATAATTTTCATTTAATGGTACATGACTCTATGGCCTATACATTTAACAATCCAACATGGCGACCATCCGAAATATTTAGATGATACTGAATATCTACGAATCTATTTTAGCAATCAAACTGCATTTTTTAATGTTCATAGGGGCTATGAACTTAAGTTCACCTATAGGACTTTAAATAACCTGGTGATCACTAATTCAACATGGCGGTGACGCGAATTATAAATATTCACATGGACGTTTCTCGCAATTTAACCATCCGAGTGCAGTGAAACTTGGTACAGTAAATCCTTATACGAATGTTAATCCACTGACATCTAATTTATTTCAATTGTTTCCATAACCTCAACATGGCAGCTGTGAAAAAATTTTAAATCTCCTTGTTTTTTCTTGTGTCCTAATTATGCGATTGAAGTTTGATTACTACACGTTCACAATAATCTGCATGTAACAGTACATAACTCTAGGACCTACATATATAAAATCCAACATGGCGACCATCCGAAATATTTAGTCGGTTCTTAATATCTACGAATCTATTACAGCAATCAAACAGAAATTGTGTATGTTGATAGTGGCAATTAACATAAGTAGGATATATGAAAATAGGCTGCATAGTTCTTCACGGAACTACTTGTTTATTTCTATGTGTTTTTACATTTTAATTTATTTTAATTATTATTATTATTATTAATGTTATTTTTTTAAACTCGGCAATTTTTCTAGCGTTGTGCCGTGTCCTGTGTGGGGTTTCACCTAGGACACCAAGCTGGCCCATCACCGGGCTCTTGGTGTCCCCGCCCGGACCCCACTGGAGTAGCAAACTGCGCGCTACCTCCCTTTATATAAAGCGCTCCTGCGCCAATTTACTGCGAGAAATAAAATCTCAAGCAGCCATAACCTCCCTATGAATGCTTCCAAAAAGTTGGTATATTGGCTTTCACGGCCAGTGAATTAAAACTCAGCAATTTTTCTAGATTTATGCCGTGTCTTTAGTTCTCGTAGTAAAGAGGGGCAGGTGCGGTTTATATAAAGGGAGGTAGCGCGATGTTCACTACTCCAGTGGGGTCCGGGCGGGGACACCAAGAGTCCGCTTTTTTTTTTTTTTTTTTTTTTTTAGCGTATGGCTTTTAGTGCCGGGAGTGTCCGAGGACATGTTCGGCTCGCCAGTTTTGTAGCTGCTTCGAGACGGACACCCAATGGGCGAGCTACAAGTACCGTTGGGGAGGGAAGGAGGGAAGTTGGAATGTAAGGACGAGGAGTTGGAAGGTAGCGGCTGTGGCCTATAGGTAGGGACCAACCCCGGCATTTGACTGGAAGGAAGATGGGAAACCACAGAAGACCATCTTCAAGGTTGCCGGCGGGGGGATTCGAACCTCCTCGCCTCCCGGATGTGAGCGAC
Organism: Meconema thalassinum; assembly: GCA_946902985.2. NCBI lineage: Eukaryota > Metazoa > Arthropoda > Insecta > Orthoptera > Tettigoniidae > Meconema > Meconema thalassinum. The sequence goes on along the minus strand of OX336400.1, from coordinate 92,422,039 downwards.
TGCCATCAGTCATGCCGTAACCACCACGGCTAACTCACCCGGTAAGAGTCCGCTGATGGCAAAACAAAAACAAAACAAAAAAAAAATCGAAAATATAAAAAATACAATAAAGAAATGCAAAACACAAAAACAACAAAAACAAAACAAATACAGAAAACAAAATATATGTGATGATTAAACAATAAAATGCAAAATACATAAACAAAACAAAAACAAAAAATAGAATAAAGAATACAACAATAAAATGCAAAAAAATATATTACAAAAAAACAACCAAAAACCAAAATCAAAACAAAAACAAAAACAAAAACCAAAATCGAAATCGAAATCGAAATCAAAAACAAAAACAAAAACAAAAACAAAAACAAAAACAAAAACAAAAACAAAAACAAAAACAAAAACAAAAACAAAAACAAAAACAAAAACAAAGAAATATAGAAAATACAACAAAAATCCAAAAACAAAACAAAAAACAAAAACAAAAAAACAAAAAGGAAAAAAACAAAACAAATACAAATACAAAGACAAGGCTAGACAAGACAAGGCGAGACGAGACGAGACGAGACAAATGAAACAAGAAGTTCCGTGAAGAACTATACAGCCTACTTTTCATGCCAATGATTATTCTACAGAATATGAACCTATCTAGAATAATGACGAAATTAAGTTGCTAATATCGAAATTTCCAATTAGTTCGAAATACTGTATACCTGGCATAATGTATCCTAATAGAGCACTATAGTTGGCAGCCCTGATGACTGAATATATTCTTAGTTCCGTCTCTTAAGGTACAAAATACAAAATTTGGTTGAAGTCCAATGAATAGCATGGACGTTACATGCAGTAAAACATTGGATCTAACAGCGCGCGTAAAATCATGTTGGCAACAATGTCATGCATGTATTGGTCAGAAATAATCTGAAATAATATGATTTATTGTTGTGCCAATTTTGAATGAAATCCATTAGTTAGTATAGAAGTTATATGCATTTTAAAATTGGACCTATCAGCAGGCTTAGAATCATGTTGGCAGCACTGACGTATATTAGTTACTCCAAATTCGTCTAGAATGCCAGGTACTATACGTGTGCAAAGTTTAGAGCTATTGGCTTGCATACTTTCTGATATATTGATATTAGGGTAACAAAAATAGGGACAGCACATATTAACAGTTGGCAGCACTGGTTGCTCCTTAGAATACGCATAGTCATATCTGTTATGGTACACATAACACATACGAAATTTGGTTGAAATCCAAATGATAGTATGGAAGTTACATGTATTTAAAGTTGGACCTGTCAGCAGGCTTAGAATCATGTTGGTAGCACTGACGTATATAAGTTACTCCAAATTAATATAGAATGTCAGGTACTATACGTGTGCATAGTTTAAAGCTGTCGGCTTGCATACTTTCTGATATATTGGTATTTGGAAAAAAAAATTAGGAGGATTTATTAACAGTTGGCAGCCCTGGTAGGTCTTAAGAATACGCTCAGTCATATCTGGTTATGTACACATACAACATACGAAATTTGGTTGAATTCCAATTGATAGTATAGAAGTTATATGCATTTAAAAATTGGACCTATCAGGAGGCTTATAATCATTTTGGCAACACTGCCATGTTTAGCCTCCTGGAAATTAAACTGAAATATTATGATCTGTACGTGTGCCAATTTTGAAATCGCTCCCATTCATACTTTCCAAGATATCCAACATGGAGCTCAAATTTCAATTGCGATTTTTTAGCAGTTGGTAGCACTGACATCATTTTCAAATATGGCCGTGAGATATTCAGGTATAGATCTTTACTCCTACCAAATTTTGTTTCGATTGCTGCAGCCGTTTAGGAGTTGATAGGGGGGGACACACACACAGCCAGCCAGACAGACAGACAGACAGACAGACAGACAGGCAGACAGACAGACACACATTTGCCCGATCTCATAAGTCTACTTTTTCCTCATTTTTGCAAAATGTGAAAAGTAGGCTAAAAAACAAGACAAATGCAAAAACAATACAAAAACAACACAGCGGACGAGTAATCGCCATAATTACTTAAGAAAGAGCTATTATTTTTGGTTATTTTAAAGCTGTCTCTTGGATACAAACTGGCAGTTAACATGCTCCGGCGAAGACATAGTTAGTTATTGTTGTTTTAAGGGGCGGAACTATGAGGTCATCTGCCCCCCGGCAAGTCAGTGACTCAGTTTTGAGGAGATTAATGTTATATGATTTCTCCCGACAGTGGTGGCTACGCTCGCTAAAGCGCAGCGTTAGGTCATGGGGCCAAGCTCTCTGCTGACTCGGTAGACGCTTGGCTTTGAGCCTCACCTTCGGCCGTCCTTGAAATGGTTTTCCATGGTTTGCCATTTACAACTCAAGACAAATGCTGGGACGGTACCCTCTGACAGGCCACGCCCACTTCCTTCCACATCCTTCCCCAGTCTGAATCACCATCATTCATTTGATCTCTCATTAACTCCACTCATGAGGTTGGCGTCAGGAAGGGCATCCAGCCGTAAAAACCATCCGCCACAAGACTTCCATCGCATCTCATCCCCGACCCCGTTGGAAAACGGGAATACAATGTTATAAATGACTTCTGGCGCATCACGGTAATGTTGTATTTTTCCAAGCAGTGCATGAAGAAAGATAAACGACTGGCTTACAACATCCTCCTCTAACGCAATTACGTACCTACTGTATGTGATACACCGAACCGTGAAGAAGGTAGCTATTTATATTTCTAAGTACCTCGTTATCAAGTTAAAAGTAAATAAATAAAAACGAATACAGACGGCTTGTTTGCGAACTTAGTCGGCAGTATCACGACTTCAGCATTTCTGACGTATAAAGAGTTTTAGTGATACGTGGTAAATTCTGCAAAACATGCAGCTTTTGTAGAAAAATATAAAAGGTTCAGATTGTGGTGTTCTAGAACTGAAACGTAGGATCAAGTATATGCTTTAGTCGTCTATCTTATTATATAATACGCTAAGGTGTATGTTTCACAAAACTCAAGCTCCTAAACCAGAGGGAGTTAGAAGGTGTGGTTTGTATCGAAATCTTGCAAATCATCTCAATAGCTTTCCACGTTGGGTGAGTGGATAGCGTGTCGGTCTACTAACCCCAAGATTGCAGGTTCGCTCCTGGCCGTGGTAAGTGATTTTTGAAAGGCGGAAAAAATACGACACGCATGTCATACGATTTTGGCATGTCAAAGAACCCATTTGAATTCAGTAAGCCGTGTTCATAGTGGCAAAATTAATCTCGGGAGTTTCAGCCAACACAAAGTTCCTCATTTCTCTACCAGAATGCGCTATAGTGATCAAGGAGCTTAGATAACTAACCTTCTTGACTTTCATAGTGATTCAAGTAACAACGAAATTCCACATGCAAGCTACCCTTTGGGTGTCAAATTACAAAGCTTGCACCCGAGGCCATACGATACTATTACTATTATCTCAATAGTATAGGATCTCGTCTTCAGAGTGATGGCAACTTCATTAACGAAGTAAGAGCCTGGGTAAACGCAACCTGGTTGCGGTGGAATGGGGTCACGGGTGTGCTTTGCGACAAGAAAATGCCACTTCGTCTCAAATCGAAGATATATCGGTCAGTGGTACTGTGCCCAAATCTAGGAATGGGTATTCCAAGTTTCAGACACCTAGATATCAAGGGAAAGGCTGTAGCAGCTTTTGAAAGTTCAGATATTTGAATATCGCGCTACATTGCTTCTCGAAGCCTTTCGAAGAAAATTACCGATAGTTGGATGGTAAATGACGTAGCGAGTAACAGCAGAGGTGGAGACTATTTATTGATTAAATAGTTAACTATGGAGCAGAGACTTGAGACTGGGATCAGATTACTGGCACGGCCAAATAAAAGAGAATGCAATTAGTATCAAGTAAATCGGACCAGGGATTCAAGAGATATGAGGATTTTTAGATATCAGGCGATGACGCGTGACCCTGACCGGTTTTGTATAAAAGCAAGCTGGAGCAGGCTTAGTTAGCTCAATTCATCACAAGCACTTGGCGAACAAGTTGCGTCTACGCTGAGCCAAGGCACATGGTTGCCGCCTCTACGAAGAAGTACTTTTCAAATCGTGATAGTCACGAGAAGTGCTGCGCAAACGAGTTGGAACTTAGTAAGTTTCTGGTGAGGAGAATCACTGAGGTGATTGTTTTCTACAGACATTGGTGGAAATATTTATATTTCTTAAAGGACATATGCTAGACTTGGTCTAGAAAATAGTATTTGTCACAGTCCAATAGTAAATTTATACTTGGATGTTTAAATCCATTTAAAGTCAGTTTTCATATTTTGTAACTATTTAACCACTTCAATCCGTCAGTACATTGAAGAATAGTCTATAACGGTGGCGTTCATTAGTCTACGCAAGGGAAACTGCAAGTTGTCTAGCGCATGGCAGATGGTGATATTAATAAACCATGCCCAGGGAACGATCTTCAGAACAGCCGTTAATTGCTTAGACTGTCAACGTTTTTCTTGTACTGATGAGATTACAGTGAGTTAGGTTACAACTGACACATTTAAGAAGAGATCGCTTAGATCTGACCCTTTTCAAACAAACTGTTATGGCTTTGTTAGAAGCCCATATTAAAATGGAACCACAGTCATTTAAAACGTCGAAAGATACTACCACTATGTCTGACTAGACGATTTGTGGGTCTACAATGGCGGCCGATACAAGGATTATACGTGCTTGTCCGCTAGGGCATGTTTATGGATAAATCTGGTATAGACCAGGTTTACTACACTTCAAGAACATCAAGAAATGTAAGCCACATTTGAATTATTTTATGCTTAGCTAATTGGAACAAACTATTTTTCTGCAGATGACCAACACATTTTTTTCGTCGTATTTAAAGCTTGTAATGGTTTACGCAAGACTAGTTAGATTTATTCTGAGCATTTTCAGCACTCAGAACAGTTTAGGATCGATGACCGAGCATTTTGAGCATTTATTTGAATTTTTCATATTTTTGGGAAATCACGGTAATCAGCCGATGTAACTGTAAAAGTTAAATTTATTTTTGTTGAGGAATGGATATTTTTTCCATATTCGAAGGTTCGAACATGTGGATTCTCACATAATGAGATGATAATTAAACATATTTGAAATAATAATAATAATAATAATAATCCACTAATAATAATAATAATAATTTTCATAATTTTTCTAAATAATTCTTGGATATTATATTTTATAATAATCATATGTATTGAGAAAGAGCCTATGAAGTAGTTGAAACATTTCTAGTTTGGAACAGGAGATTTTCCGAAGGAGAGTGGTTAGCGCAAGCCCGCATTCAACCTACATGTCAGTTCTGGTTGAACAGTTGATATTTGCAATGAGCAAAGTATATGTTTCATCTAACACGGAGAGGCATGAAACGGGAAGCAATTGATATTTGTATCAAATAGGATATTGTTGTATTTATATAAAATCATGACGTAAATACACTTCGAAAGTGAAATAATGCTTTTCATAAGTATGGTAAAATCACGGGTTGAACTGAATGGGAAAATAAAATAAACTTGTAAGTTTATTAATCTTCCAGTGTTGATAACAAGCAGAGGCTTGATTTATTGTATAAATTTTGGGGAAGAAAATTTATGTGTGTGGAATAGTTGTAATGCCATTCCCAGGTGCGCATGTTAAGTCGCAGGAATGAAGGTTTTTTCGAGCATCAATCAAATAGCAGGTTCGATGGCTCAGGTTTATTGTAGGAGTATTGGAGCCACACATTTCGTCGTATGAATAACCCGAAGGTTATTTCTTTGAAACCATCAGTTCTTATTTCAACCTTGTTTACGAATTCCATTTAGACTTTGATTTTGCTAGAACCCGGATTTGTCATGATAGTAGTTTATTCTTCTTCAGAGGAAGACCTTTGCCGTTGTTGTTGTTGTTATAATATTGTGTTCTTACACAAATAGTAGAATGGGCCACTGCCAATTTAAAGATAATTCTTTAACCACGAATAATTTGAAGGATATTTTCAATCCTAGTGCCATGAACTAAATGAATTCATTATGAGACTACAATTCTAATTTCCGCATTCTGTCGAAGAATTGCAAGTTGTGAAAGTTGCTAGAAATGGCCATAAATATAAATATTTTTTTCATAATATTGTTCCCAAGTGGAAAATCAAGTAGTTGAATGGTTCAACCATTTATTGATCAAGTTGATGATTCAGAAATCATATATTTTGTTTGGAACTTAAAGTTCATAATCGAGTCACTTCTCGAATGTTTAATGTCAGAAGAACAATTAATTGTTGTTGTGCTTCGCACAGTTCTTCGATGCTATGCTCAATGGTCAAATACTTTTCAGATGTTATTAATATGTGTTAATAATTTGTGTTGCTTCGATGATGATAATATTTTCAACGATATGTTTTGAAACTGGAAAACAAATGAAAGTCTATGAAATTCTATAAACATTTATTCTACGAGTGTTAATATCATGTAAATAGTCAAACAGTGATCGACGTTATTTCCAGTATGGACAATTCATTTTGCACTGGAATAAAGTTTAATAATTTTGGAACACAGTCCACAGGACTAACAATCGGACTTGTGTTTTCAAAAAGATTGTCAGATGTGTTTGGAAGATTTCTGTATATTGTGTGTAAATAAGAGTGTGGATCGCCACACGTGGATGATGCTGCTTTGAGCATTATTCTTGCAGTCAGATTTTAACTTTAAATAAACTGAGATAATTTTACCAGATGTGTTTCACCCAATTAAATCTCCTTCTATCCTTATTGTTGCATTGAGCCAAAAATCAGTAAAGCATTTTTATAAATTTGATGTCGTTTTTGCGATTTGCTTTAACCCATCTGGCGCTCCGGGATATTTTGATTCTCGTGCTGACTGATTATTGGTAAAATGCATATGTGGTCGTGCGGACTCCGGTCTAAACGGGCACAGTACGGCCAATTGCGCTGTATGGCGTTGAATGTCGACCATCCGACAAAATTTCAGAACGTCGCCTGCACTCCATGGAAATGAAAAGGAAGGAAGCTTGTAGTTTAACGTGACCGTTAATCTTGAGATCATGAGCCACGGGACCTCCTCTTTACGTGGAATCCGAACCACAGGACATGGCATTTCACTTCGAAAATCTCACATGCATTGACCGGGAATCGAACCCGGACCGCCTTTGTGAGAGGCATACAGCTAGACCGCTGAGCCACCACGGCCCCGCCATGGGAATGAGAATGCTCCGTTGGACAATGGGCATCTCCCTTATTGACCATGTCAGAAACGACACAATCCGGGAGCAAATGGGTGTCGCCCCGATTGTGGACAAGATGAGAGAGAGATGGCTCCGAGGGTATGGCCATGCCCTGCGTGCAGCGCCTGATGCTATTACTGACACTGTTCTTCATTTTGAGTTTGAAGGCCTACGCCCCAGAGGACGACCGAAGCAGCGTTGGCAAGACTCAATAAATGGTGACTTGAAGGTTACCGGCCTAAATCCAGCTGACGCACGAAACCTGACAAAATGGAGGTCAATGACCAAAAAAAGCGGACCCTGCACCAGCGGGACAACGCTAGGAAGAAGAAGAAGAAGATTTCAACAGTAAAGGAAAAATTCTTGAATTTTTTGAAAAGTCAACGGAAATATATTTATTTGTTTATAAAGATGCCTGGCAGAACTGTGCCGCATACAGCCCTAATAGCACTAGAACCAGGCAGGTAGTCTGTACACATGGGGCGCACACAACCCATTATGCGAGAGTTTTCGCACGGGTCCGCTAGTTAATATTATAAGTATAGTGCACACTTCAATGAGTAGGAACTAAGTGCACTTATACTTGTCGCCATGGTAACTAGGCGCCAGCATTTTCTCCAAGAGGAATGATGACCTAAAGCCACTTCTATTCCTCAAACACTTATATTGTAAGATATTGTCCACCCATCACAGGTCTTCCCAAACCACTCAAAGAGAGGAATTAAAAAGGATAACAAGAAGTTCCGTGACGAACTAAAGAGCCTACTTTTCATGCCAATGATTATTCTACAGTATATGAACCTATCTAGAATAATGACGAAATTAAGTTGCTAATATCGAAATTTCCAATTAGTTCGAAATACAGTATACCGGGCATAATGTAGCCTAATAGAGCACTACAGTTGGCAGCCCTGATGACTGAATATATTCTTAGTTCCATCTCTTAAGGTACAAAATACAAAATTTGGTTGAAGTCCAATTAATAGCATGGACGTTACATGCAGTTAAACATTGGATCTAACAGCGCGCGTAAAATCATGTTGGCAACAATGTCATGCATGTATTGGTCAGAAATAATCTGAAATAATACGATCTATTGTTGTGCCAATTTTGAATGAAATCCATTAGTTAGTATAGAAGTTTCATGCATTTTAAAATTGGACCTATCAGCAGGCTTAGAATCATGTTGGCAGCACTGACGTATATTAGTTACTCCAAATTCGTCTAGAATGCCAGGTACTATACGTGTGCAAAGTTTAGAGCTATTGGCTTGCATACTTTCTGATATATTGATATTAGGGTAACAAAAAGAGGGACAGCACATATTAACAGTTGGCAGCCCTGGTTGCTCTTAAGAATACGCATAGTCATATCTGTTATGGTACACATAGCAAATACGAAATTTGGTTGAAATCCAAATGATAGTATGGAAGTTACATGTATTTAAAGTTGGACCTGCCAGCAGGCTTAGAATCATGTTGGTAGCACTGACGTATATAAGTTACTCCAAATTAATATGGAATGTCAGGTACTATACGTGTGCATAGTTTAAAGCGGTCGGCATGCATACTTTCTGATATATTGGTATTTGGATAAAATAAATTAGGAGCATTTATTAACAGTTGGCAGCCCTGGTAGGTCTTAAGAATACGCTCAGTCATATCTGGTTATGTACACATACAACATACGAAATTTGGTTGAATTCCAATTGATAGTGTAGAAGTTATATGCATTAAAAATTGGACCTATCAGGAGGCTTATAATCATTTTGGCCTCCTGGAAATTAAACTGAAATATTATGATCTGTACGTGTGCCAATTTTGAAATAGCTCCCATTCATACTTTCCAAGATATCCAACATGGAGCTCAAATTTCAATTGCGATTTTTTAGCAGTTGGTAGCACTGACATCATTTTCAAATATGGCCGTGAGATATTCAGGTATAGATCTTTACTCCTACAAAATTTTGTTTCGATTGCTGGAGCCGTTTAGGAGTTGATAGGGGACACACACACACAACCAGACAGACAGACAGACAGACAGACAGATGGAAAGACAGACAGACAGACAGACACACATTTGCCCGATCTCATAAGTCTACTTTTTCCTCATTTTTGCAAAATGTGAAAAGTAGGCTAAAAATTCCGATGCACTGTACTAGTGTGTGTATCTCATGACCTGTGTTTTTGTGGTGACAGTAGAAGTAACGGTTATTGTTAGAGTTAACAATTGTCGAAGTTCCCTTCCTGGACTGAATATGGAAATACCCGGGAAATAAACCACACATTGCATGACCGCTGTCCTGGGTGGGGAGACGAACCTTCATTCTCCAGACTAGCAGTTCTCACTTGCAGGTTGACGCCCTTGGCTACATGTGGGGTTAAAACCCGAACGACAAGTAAAGAAAGAAAATAAAATGGGAAATTGGAAAAGGGAGAAGGGAGATAGGAAAAAAGAAAAGAATAGGGAAAAAGGGACAAGGAAAAAAGGAAAGGGGTAGAGAGAGACGAAGGGAAAAAGGTTAAACTAAAAAATGACGGGAAGGAGAAAGGTAATGGGACAAAGGAGAAAGGAAAAAAGGAAAAGGGAATGGAAAAAAGGAAAAAAATGAAAAATAGGAAAAGGAAAGTGAAAGAGAAAGGGGAAGGGAAAAGGTGAAAAAGGAAAGGGAGAGGGAAAAATGAGAAAGGAGAAAGGGAAAAAGGAAAGGGAAAAAGTAAAAACGAGAAAGGAAAATTGAATAAAGGAAACGGAAAAAGGAAAAAGAAAAGGGGAAGGAAAAAGGGAAAGAGAGAGGGGAAGGGATAAAGATAAAATGAGAAAAGAAAAGGGAAATAGAAAGGGAAGGGATAACGGTAAAAGGAAAACAGGTAAGGGAAAGAGAAAGTCAAGGATAAAGGAAAAAAGGAAGGGAAAAAAGAAAAATAGGAATGGGAAAGAGAGAGGGGAAGGGAAAAAATAAAAATTGAAAGGGGAAAGGAGAAGGAAAAAGGAAAAGGGAGAAAGGAAAAAAAGGAAAGGAAAAAAGGAAAGGGAAAAAGTAAAAAGGAGAAATGAGAAAGGAAAATAGGATAAAGGAAACGGAAAAAGAAGAAATGAGAGAGGAAAGAAGGAAATATGGAAAGAGAAAGGGGAAGGGAAGAAATGAAAAAGGAGAAAAAGAAAGGGAAACAGAAAGGGAAGGGAAAAATGGAAAAGGAAAACAGGAAAGATAAAACGAAACGGGAATGGGAAAATGAGAAAAGGTAAGAGGAAGAGAGAAAAAGAGAAAAGGAGAAAGTGAAAAAGGAAACGAAGAAAGTTAAAAGGAGAAAGGAAAATGTAATGAAGGAAAGGGAAAAGGGAGAAAGAATAAAAGGAAGAATGGAAAGGAAAAGGAAAAAGGAAAGGGAAAGAGAAAGGGGATGGGAAATAGGTAAAAGGAAAAAAGGAAAGAGAAAGAGGAAGCGATAAATGAAAAAAGGAAAAATGAAAGGGAAAGGGAATAAGGAAAAAAGGAATGGGAAAAGTGAAAAAGGAAAATAATAATGGGGAAGAAAAAGAGAAAAAGGTAAATTGGAAATGGAATGGGACAAGGGAAAAGGAATGAAGGGAAAGGGAAAAGTGAAAATGGACAAAGAAAGATACAAACAATGAAATAAATAAAAAAAAGAATAAAATGAAATATCTTACTGTACATGCAGTTATGCAGCTGTGACAATGTTATTATGAAGCCTACAACGATGGGCGCACAAAAATAGCTATAGGGCAAATTAACTACAAATTGGTTCAGCTCCAAAATTAGCTTTAATTTGAAACATGTTTTTATAGTTGTTTTGTTCCATGGATTATCGCTTGAACAATTTAAAGCGATGGTGTGTTCATTGACTCTTTGTGAACCTACTGTTTTATCACGAGTATCACATGAACCAAACGTGTGAGCAAACTGTCGTGCTCTGTCATTATGTCCTAATTGAACATATGTTGTTTTAGCCTACCTGCAATGATTCCCATAACAAATACATTTGACAGGACATGACATCACAAAAGTACGTAAAACAGTTTGATTGAAAATTCTTTAAAGGAGCTTCTTTCACATAGTTATGCCCGTCTAAGAAGCGCGATTGAACCTATCTGGATAAACTTGCTCTCGTGTCCTCCTAAAATCTCTTTATCTTCCCACTATGGCTCTTTCTGCGCACCACTGTCCAGGTTCTGGTTGGTTGGTTGGTTCCTTAGTTCAGGAGCTGCGACAACGCGGTCATTTAGCCCCGTGTACTTTGGGTGTGTGTAGAATCTGTCAGATAACCGGTGTTAACTGTGATGACTGTATTAGTGTGTGTATCTGTTTTTTAATTCAAGTAAGGACTGCAACTTTGAATATTTCAAATAGTTCCTACTTTTACCGCCAAACGCCACCGTCAACGACTACTAGGCCTAGTTCAGAACTTAGCTACTAGACGCCACCGCAGTTGGCTCTTGGCAACGAACGTAGAAATCTAAGAGCGTTGTTTACATTGTTAACCTATACAATTTAGCTTCACACAGGTGTAATTAGTGGAAGTTTCTTTAACATGCCATAAATCTATGACATGGGACCGCCGGCTTTACTTCCCCTCCGAAGGAAGGCATACTGAGGGATTTTTAACGCTCTTAAAAATCCGACGGCTCGGTGTTAATTGTGATGGCTGTATTAGTGTGTGTTATCTGTTTTAATTTAAGTAAAGACTGTAGACAGTAATTTCAAGTAGTTCCTACTTTTGCTACCAAATGCTACCGTCCACGACACCTAGCTTGTGGACTTGGCTACTAGATGGCATCGCAGTAGCACCTGGCGCCAAACGTTGGAACTAATAGAACGTTATCAATTCTAACCAACAAATTTTGGCTTCACACAAGTGTAGTTAGTGGAAGGCTCTTTTTCATGCTATAAATCTATGACATGGGACCGCCGGATTTAGTTCACCTCCGAAGATGGGCATAGTAAGGGATTTTTAACGCTCTTAAGAAATCCGACGACTCAAGCTGGGTTTGAACTCGCGATCTTGGGCATAGATGCTCAGCATGCTACCGAATACGCCACCGATGCCACTTGGACAGGTTCAGTTGTAATGTAATGTTCGGATGGTCTGAAAATTGATGATTGTCAACTAGTTCCCTGAATTTAGACCTGTCGAGTACCACAACACTTGAGATATCTATTTCCAGAAGGTATTTTTCAACTTCAAGCAGCCTGTAGCTCTTACCTTCCATTGACGGAGTACGATTTAGAATTCTTCTAGTCAGCCTGTGATCACTTGTTCTGAGAATAGGCCCAGAAAATGTTAAACGTCATTTTTCTGAATGTTTCCGTTAATTATCTCCGAATGCTGATAAAGCTCCTGGGATGTCCTTTTCATCCAAATCCCCTCAAAACAAACTGGGCCTGCAGTAACTAGAGTAGCTCACTAGTATTTTTTGTCGGTCCTAAGCCGGAATAAAGGAGGGAGGATAAAGAAACTGCCAGAAATCATATTGAGGCAACCTCTTAAGGCTCACCACCTTAGTCGTGAAACTGAGATCGACCAACAGCGACCTATCCATTACTCTCAACCTACTAGCATGATGTTGTCAGTGGATATTAAAGGAGTTATTATTTTTAGCCTACTTTTCACATTTTCCAAAAATGAGGAAAAGGTCGAATTGTGAGATCGATCCGGGCAAATGTGTGTGTGTGTGTGTCTGTCTGTCTGTCCTTCTGTCAATCTGGCTGTGTGTCCCCCCCCCCCCCCCCCGCCCCTATCAACCCCTAAACGGCTGAAGCAATCGAAACAAAATTTGGTAGTAGTAAATATCTATATCTGAATATCTCAATGCCGTATTTGAAAATGATGTCAGTGCTACCAACTGCTGAAAAATCGCAATTGAAATTTGAGCTCCATGTTGGATATCTTGGAAGGTATGAATGGCAGCTATTTCAAAATTGGCACACGTATAGATAATGACATTTAGGTTTAATTATCAGGAGGCCATACATGGCAGTGTTGCCAAAATGATTATAAGCCTGCTGATAGGTTCAATTTATTAATGCATATAACTTCTACACTATCAATTGGAATTCAACCAATTTTTTTTATGAGCTATTGTACTCAAACAGATATGACTGAGCGTATTCTTAAGATCTACCAGGGCTGCTAACTGTTAATAAATGCTCTCAATTTATTTTATCCAAAGACCAATGTATATATGAAAGTATGCAAGCCGACAGCTTTAAACTATGCACAAGTATATTACATGACTTTCTATATTAATTTGGAGTAACTTATATACGTCAGTGCTATCAACATGATTATAAGCCTGCTGAGAGGCCCAACTTTAAATACATGTAACTTCTATACTATCATTTGGATTTCAACCAAATTTCGTATGTGCTATGTATACCATAACTGATGTGCATATGCGTATTCTTAAGAGCAACCAGGGCTGCCAACTGTTAAAAATGCTGTCTCTATTTTTGTTACCCTAATAGCAATATATCAGAAAGTATGCAAACCAATAGCTCTAAACTTTGCACACGTATAGTACCTGGCATTCTAGATTAATTTGGAGTTACTAATATACGTCAGCGCTGCCAACTGTGGTGCTCTATTATGCTACCTTAGGCTACAATATACCAGGTATACAGTATTACGAACTAATTTGAAATTTCCATATTACCAACTTAATTTCGTCATTATTCTAGATAGATCCATATAGAATAATCATTGGCGTGCATTTTAAATTTGAAGAAAAGTAGGCTCTTTAGTTCGTTACGGAACTTCTTGTTATTTTATTAAATAATAATAATAATTATCATGATGATGATGATGTTTGGCACAAGGAGGACTAAGGTTGAAACTCCCATTGTGTCTACCTGTTGGTGTAGTGACTAGCATTCTTATCTGTAACTGCGAAGTTCCAGGTATTATTCCCTTCAACCAACAAATATAATTCTGCTCTGAGAGCTGAAACGAGGATCACTAGGCCAAGAAGAGGTGTTCCTTGGTTTACGAATTCTACTCAAGGTGAATGCTGGGATGGTACCTAAATTAAAGGGTGACAGACACACACACACACACACACACACTTTTGGTCTGTGTGCTTCGATGACAAGTGTTTCTTACAATTTGAACATTTGTAATTCTGCATGTAACACACGGAAAGTTGTTCCTACTTGCTCTGCCACGGTTATGACTCCAATTGCAATCAGAAAACATCGTTTTCGCACTCAAGGAATTTGTCTAAGTTGTAAAAGGCAATGTTGAGGTAATGCTGCCAACTTCAGTTCACCGCAATCCCCTCATTGCAATTTACAGGGTGAAACTACTCCTCCCTATAGCCATTGTCGGTTAGGTCCGGTGGATACTAGAACCATTTGCCTATCTAGGTTAGGGTAGTTGGATACCAAAATTATTGGTCTGCTGAGATTAGGGTAGATGGATATTAAAACCATAGGTCTTCCGAAGTTAGGGTATTTGGGTACTAAAACCGTTTGCCTACCCAGGTTAGAGTAGTTGGATACCCAAATTATTGCTCTGTCGAGGTTAGGGTAGGTGGATATTAAGACCATCGGTCTGCTGAGGTTAGGGTAGGTGGGTATTAAAGCCATGGGTTTGCCGAGGTTGGGGTAGGTGGGTATTAAAACCATCGGTCTGCCGAAGTTAGGTTAGGTGGGTATTAAAACCATCGGTCTGCCGTGGTTAGGGTAGATGAATATTAAAAACATCGGTCTGCCGAGGTTAGGGTAGGTGGGTATTAAAACCATCGGTCTGCCGAGGTTAGGGTAGGTGGATATTAAAACCATCGGTCTGCCGAGGTTAGGGTAGGTGGGTATTAAAACTATCGGTCTGCCCAGGTTAGGGTAGGTGGGTATTAAAGCTATCGGTCTGCCCAGGTTAGGGTAGTTGGGTATTAAAACTATCGGTCTGCCCAGATTAGGGTAGGTGGGTACTAAAACCGACCATCGGTCTGCCGAGGTTAGGGGAGGTGGATATTAAAACTATCGGTTTGCTGAGGTTAGGGTAGGTGGGTACTAAAACCATTGTTCTATGATGGTTCCAATATGCGAATGGAGCTAAACAAAAGTGTTATTCTTGCTATTATCCCCATACCCCTGAAATTGATACCTGAATCAATCATGTCCAAAATATTACTAACCAAGCGACTCCATGTTACAAACAGAATGCCAATTTCTGCAATCTAGAGCCAGACGTAATGAAGTAGGGACTGTTAAAAAAATTCATTAATACCCCATCCAGTTCAATTCCTTGGTGTCGGTCATATTATTGGTGTCTATAGGAACTTGTCACTTTTATTACGGCGGCTCGCCTCGTACAGTACACGAGGTTCCAATGGGGATTACGACCTTAATCTAAAGCCTCTAAAACATCAAAGACGGTTGGCGTCCCGCTGTGCGGTGTTTACTGTGTAATGGAGCTGTCTGGGAAATCTCATGCATATTAACGCAATAATTCCGTATAATTAGACGAGACGACTGCTCACCTGTAGAGCCATCCACTGCTATATCACGCGATACTATTGTTGTTTCATTAAAGGGGATTCTGCATCGTGATCATTTAGCCTCGTGCACTTTGGTGAGTGTGAAATTTTGTCTGATATCCTGTGTTATTGACATGGCTGTATTAGTGTGTGTAGTTGTAATTCAGGTGAGGATTGGGAAGGAGGTGGCTGTGGCCTTAATTTAGGAACCATCCCGGCATTCGCTTGTGGTGGAAGTAGGAAGCCACAGAATACTACTTACAGGATGGCTGAAGTGGGAATCGAACCCACCTCTTCTCAGTTTTGCCTCACGAGGCTGAGTGTAGCCCGTTCCATCCCTAAAACCGGAATTACATTTTTTGATAGAGCCGGAAATCGAACCCGGTTCTCTGCGGTGATAGCCACTACGCAACGAGGCATACTTTGCGATGATATTCTTGTTTCATTTGAGGGGCTTCTACATCGAGTGCATTTAGCCCCGTGTACTTTGGTGAGTGTGAAATTCTGTCTGTTAACCTGTGTTATTGAGATGGCGGTACTAGTGAGTGATTCAAATTGAGGATTGGGAAGGAGACGGCCGTGGCCATAAGGTAGTAATCATCCCACCATTTGCCTGGAGTAGAATTGGGGGAAACAACGGAAAACCACTTCCAAGATAGCTGAGGTGCGAATCGAACCCACCTGTGCTCAGTTTTGCGTTGTTGTTGTTGTTCCTTTTGGGGCTTTGCGACATCGTGGTCATGCAGTATCAACCAAAAGTTTAAGACCACCTGCCACTTTCACATAATGGTTCCGTGACTTGGAACTTTTGAGAGAACGAACCTAAAATTACCCTCAATAAAAGCACGTGTGAAACGAAACATTTAGGTATAAAAACCATTAAAATATCTCAATTATTAGTCAAGTTATGATTTTAAAAGTTAAAAATGACCAATAATATACAATTTGTCAAGTGAAGAAACCTATGCACGTAATAATAGGCCTACTCGTGTACAAAATCATTTCTTATACACGATGTGGAACTACGCGGAATACATAACATAAGTTTCCGGTATCGAGAAACCCGTTGAATGTGGATATTTCTCAGCATTTCACATTTTTCATCTGAAAAAAAAAAAAAACAATACCATTGAAATAAGTGCATTTGTTTTTGTTATATTTCAAAAACGAAGCGAGCTGGCGAGGCCGGTTATGAAACAGCACGTAGTCCACAAGTTGCTCGCTAGATATCACGGCAATGTGGATTCATTGTACAGACTGTGTTTCATACAGGAACCACTCGAGTTGAGGTGTTTGTGAGTAAGCTATTTTTTCATTACATTGTTCCCAATATGGGCCGATAAAATATTCCAGAAAATGAAAAGTGACAAATTGTTGGTAAGCTAAGGTGCAGCATGAAGCCCGGCATTGAATCCCATCGAGAATGTGTGGAACTACATTGGTTCTTAAGTAGCGGAGTCTCGACCAAAAAATGTCCACGATCTCAGAAATTTCTCTTCAGTACTGCCAGAATCTCATTGGCAGTATACCTAGAAGAGTAAAAGAGTGTCTGAAGGCTGCAGGTGGTACCATTGACTACTAAAATGATTTACTGAACATATGCAGTGATAATTGAATTTGTAATAAGCTTTTGACAAATAAAATTCATGTTTCATCTTTCTTGCTAGGTGGTCTTAAACTTTCGGTTGATACGTGTATCCCCGTGTACTTTTAATCGAAGTAGGATTTGGGTAGGAAGCGGCCGTGGCGTTAAGCTAATTGCCTCTATCAACATACGAAATTTCAGTTTGATTGCTGTAATAGATTCGTAGATATTGAGAACCATGTAATATGTTGGTTGGTCACCATGTTGGATTTTTATATATGTAGCCCTTAGAGTTATGCACTATTACATGATGATTATTGTGTAGGTGTATTATTCAGACTTCAATCGCATGATTTGGTCCCAAGAAATCAAAACGAGATTTTAAAATTTTGCAAAACCACCATCTTGTGGATATGAAAACAATTGAAATAAATTAGATGCCAGTGGATTAAAATTCGTATAAGCATATACCGTACCAAGTTTCACTGGGCTCGGATGGTTGAATCGCGAGAAATGTCCATTTTAATACTCAAATTTCGCGTCGCCGCCATGATGCATTTGTGATCACTAGGTTATTGAAAATTCCATAGGTGAACTTATGTTTATAGCCTCTATCAACATACAATATTTCAGCTTGATTGCCGCCATAGATTAATAGATATTGAGAACCGTCTAAATATTTCGGATGGTCGCCATGTTGGATTTTATTATATGTAGGCCATAGAGTTGTGTACTATTAGGTGAGGATTATTGCGTAGGTTCATATTCAAACTTTGACTTCGGTCGAATGATTAGGACACAAGAAATAAAATCTTAATTTTAAAATTTCGCACAGCCACCATCTTGAGGTTATGTAAACAATTGAACTAAATTAGACGCCAGTGCATTACAATGTGTATAACAATTTGCTGTAGCAAGTTTAACTACGTTCGGATGGTTAAATCGCGAGAAAAGTCTATTTAAATGTATGAATTTTGCATGGCCGCCATGTTAGTTTTGTAGTTAACAGGTTATTGAAAGTCACATTGGTAAACTTCTAATAGTGCCCTTTATCACCGTACAAAGAGATATTGAATGCCGGTGAAATATTTCGCCCAGCCGCCATGTTGAATTGGTGAGACGTAATAAAATTTAAAGGGCACGGTCGGGGTTAGACGAAATAGTGCTATGTCCTTACCGAGTTTCATTGAAACCACTCCAATCGGTTAGCTTTTATTAGGGGAGAGGGGGGGGGGGCGCCACACACACCCACGGCCGCACACACACACACACACACACAAAAGGTGATTTGATGAACCTATTTTTTCATAAATGAAAATAGGCTAAAGACAACAACGATACCATACATCACTGGGGTTTACAAATGCAAATCTAGTAAAAGATTCCATCTCCTCGACTCGCATCCTTAATGACTGGCAACTGATTGGTTTCTGAGCCATCCATATTCATTATCTCCTGTAGATGAGGGAATGGTCGTGTATGAAACTCTGAAATATTCATCAACATGTATTAGACAATGTGTTGACTGTCGCTCTTGAGTGTCGTGCTGTGGGAAGTGGGAACTGGAGAGCGATGGTATATGTTACCTGCCTCTCACTGCTGTGTGAATGATGCATATTCATTTACCTCTCACCTGCTTCATCGGATAATGCCTAGAACCCAGTGCGGATAAACAAAACGTTATCTGCATCCACCCCGCATTCGCATCCACCCGCATCCGCACAGCTGGTATCCGCATCCGCCCAGCATCCGCACGTTTGTTATCCGAATCTACTGCCATTTTTAATTAGATAAAATGCTAAAGCTACACATCGTTTCCTTAGGTTATGTAGACTATGCCATGTGCTATGTTTAAAATGAATGTTAAACAGCTAGAATTGCAAGGCATTTTTGTTAATGTTTGCTTAATGACAACATTCCTCCTCCAGCCTTAAGAAGATCAGAGGTACTCTTAAAAAAATTACAGTCAGTCTGAAAGACTAGACGTTATATCATTTCAAATGACGCATGCTACAAATGCTACACATGTTAGAAAGGCTCAGGAGGGCTTCTCGCTTCGCTCGAAGACCCAGGACTCTTTCAACAGACTCCATTACCCATTAACTTAGGCTTCCCGCGCGGACACCTCTTTAAGGGTCACCCTCTATTTGAGTCTGACATCTTTTACAACTCTTTAAGAGTCACCCATTATTTGAATCTGATATCTCGCAAACCACTTTAAGGGTCACCCTGTATTTGAATTGAATCTAACATACTGTACACCTCGATAAGTGTCATCCTGTAATTTGCTCTGACATACTGCACACCTCTTTAGGAGACACCCTGTATTCTTATCTGGCATCTTGTATATCTCTTTAGAAGTCACCCTTTATTCTCGTGTTCGCTTCGCTCAAACCCCTGGTCGCTCGACGCCCCAGGACTCATTCAACAGACTCCAATAACCATTAGCTTCTGCTTCCCACGTGGCTGCATGACGTCACGCACTCGCTTCCCGCGCGGCTGCATGACGACGCTTCCCAGGCGGCTGCATGACGTCACTTCCGTCTCCGTCTCCGTAACGCATAACGTTGGACCCAAGCATAATGACGAAGTCGACAAGATCATTTGAAACGATAAAACATAGAAGAAATTCCAGCAGAATCCCAATTTGCCCATTCATCAAGATACTGTACACCAACCACCATGGCGCACAGCAGTTAGCCTTTAATGTGAATGATTCTTGGAAGGTCCAGTGGGAGCATTCTTCAGTAACCAACAAACACCTAGTTGGGAACCCTTTTGAACGGGTACATGGATTTGATCTTCCCAGACGCCAATGGAGGATCTTAAATCGGATACGCACAGGACAAGGCAGATGTGCTTATTCACTGCATAAATGGGGCTGGTCTAGCTCTGCAGATTGTGACTGTGGTGCCTCCTTACAGTCAATCCATCACATTGTCGCTGACTGCCCTCTCCGAGCTTTCCATGGAACGTTAACGGATGTCCATCAAGCATCAGTTGAGGCCGTTGACCTTGAACTACCGGATGAGTTAGCCGTGGTGGTTACAGCATGACTGCTGGCAATCGCTCACATCCGGGAGGCGAGGAGGTTCGAATCCCCCCGCCGGCAACCTTGAAGATGGTCTTCTGTAGTTTCCCATCTTCCTTCCAGGCAAATGCCGGGGTTGGTCCCTAACTATAGGCCACAGCCGCTACCTTCCAACTCCTCGTCCTTACTTTCGAACTTCCCTTCCCAACGGTACTTGTAGCTCACCCACTGGGTGTCCGTCTCGAAGCAGCTACAAAAACTGGAGAGCCGAACATGTCCTCGGACACTCCCGGCACTAAAAGCCATACGCTAAAAAATTAATAAAAAATAAAATAAAAAACTTGAAGTGTAAAATTGTATGAACTTGTGTGTGCACATTTTCTGTACATAATTATATTCATCATACGATAAATAAATAATCATCATCATACTAATATATAAAAATGAGATGGTGTGTGTCTGTCTTTCTGTCTGTCTGTCTGTTACCTAATAACGCAAGAACCACTGGTCCGATTTAAATTAAATTTTGGATGGATGTAGCTGAAATACCAGGTTTACATATAGGATACTTTTAATTTCGATATTTTGCACTATTAAGAAATGGCGACCATTTTAGTGACGTCACTACACCCTTTGGTTTCAAAATTTCATATTTCCATATCAAATAAAAAGAGAACGGTAGGAAATAGCAAACTTTTGATGGCACATATGAGCTTCAAAATTTAATTTTCTATCCGAAAGGTCCTGATCACTTTTCGTGTATCTCCAACGGTTAGCGAGTAAAACCTACATTTGTGACGTCACTACACCCTTTGGTTTCAAAATTTCATATTTCCATTTCAAATAAAAAGAGGACGCTAAGAAATAGCAAACTTTTGATGGTATACACGAGCTTTAGCATTTAATTTTCTATCCAAAAGGTTCTTATCACTTCTCGTGTATCTCCGACGGTTAGCGAGTAAAACCTAAATTTGTGCAATAAAACACGGTCACATCGAGCGGTGCAGTATATCTCTACATATATAAAAAATAAAATTTGTCTGTTTTTTTCTGAATTTCTACGGAACTTTGAGTTATTTACACGTTTCAGACTGTTTTATGATAGATGCGCGCGAAAATAATGTTTTGGTCTGTCTGTCTGTTTGCTTGATTGCCTGTGGACAACTTTGTTCCGTTATAACTCGAGAACGGCTGGGTGTATCAACGTAAAATTTGGTACAGATATCCATCAGAGGCACGACACTAATCATTGATGTAACTCTTCTCTATACCTCTCATAAAAGGGGGCATACCCCCTTAAAATACATGCTGAAATAGGAGTAGAAGGACGAGACAAATCTCATTTTCATCCCCTCAATGTGAGAGACAAAACTCGGGGGCCCTGAAAGCATATTTTAAGGTCCTACGTCCAACCGTTTTTGACATATTCCCAGAAAACTAATTTAATTTAATAAACTATGAACGAATGCAAGCCGATAACCATGGCAACAGATTCTCAGAGATCCATCTATTGCTGTAAGACGCAATACAATTCCATTAATTACATTAGTGTGAAAGTTTGCAAACGGTTAGATGGTTATTATGGAACCAAATTAAGCTGTAAATTTCATCAATACGTAAAATGCGCTTAAGGGGGTCAAGGGGTAGTCTAGATTTTTTTCACGCGATTTACATCTGCGGGTGTGGTAAGGCAGGTCTATTATATTCCTATCCCTATGTTATATTATTATTATTAGTAGTATTATATTATGGCGTACAACGACGAGACAAAGCCCCTCGGTGCCAGAAATAAAACTCGAGGGTCCTCGAAAACTACATTATAAGGCTCTAAAACCAACAGTTTCTGAAACATTCCCAGAAAACTAATTAAATTTAATTTAACAAACTAATGAAGGAATGCAAATCGGTAACCATGACAACATTATCTCAAGGGGTGGCATCCAACTTTCCATCTATTTCAGTAAGAAGCAATTTATTACATTTATTACATTTCTGTGAAAGTTTGCAAATATAAGGTTATCACGGAACCAACGTAGACTGTATAATTCATCAATGCAATTAAGGGGGTCAAGGGGTAACCTAGGATTTTTTCATGCAATTTTCACGTGCTACTTATAGTGCAGAAGGTCTATTATATCTCCAAACAACAACATTATTTTCAAAAATTCCTGAATTGAATCAGCATTTTTTGCGGCTTTTAGGAATTTGGGCCATTTGAGACTAAAGAACCTGAATTTTCATGCACCACAAGCTTTTATAATTTATGAAAGAGGTCTTCCTGTGTATGGGAACCCAACACAACGTAGAGGGTCAGTTTTTATGTGACGTGTATTGCGTTTCATCTACAAGGCTTTCAATTCTATGTCATGTCAGGAAGTACACGTCAGGTGAATTTAGTTTGAGAGCACATTTCAACTCTTTTTTTTTGTCGACATACGGGTTCATCGTAAGGATGATTTTCTTTGATACTGTGTGGTAGATATACCCATATTTGGATATCTGGGTGATATGTTGTAGACAATAGAATTGCCTGTCTGTCTTTCTGTGTATCTTTATGTACGCCTATAAATCGTGTTCGGATGCTTGGTGCATCGTAAAATTACGTATGGTAAACATGAGTCAATAAAGCCTCCGTGGCTTAGGCGGCAGCACGCCGGCCTCTCGCCGCTGGGTCCGTGGTTCAAATCCCGGTCACTCCATGTGAGATTTGTGCTGGACAAAGCGGAGGCAGACAGGTTTTTCTCCGGGTACTCCGGTTTTCCCTGTCAAAATTTCATTCCAGAAACACCCTCCACTATCATTTCATTTCATCTGTCATTCATTTAATCATTTCCCCAGGGAAGTGCGACAGGAAAGGTGAAAGGAGTGTTTTTGCCAAATATCAAGTTTGTAACTCATTTGGAAGTGGGTAAACATTTATGTCAGTGAGTGAATCAGTCAGCCGTGTGGTTTTATATAATATAGATGAGCATGGGACGTAGTGGAAAATAATTCTATCACCTGAAACCAAAAATGCATGGGACGAAAAAATACAACAAAATATCATGTTGGTTTCCGACCCTACAAGACGTAAAAAATATAATAAAAGTATTAAAAAAAACTATTTTTTGAAATTTCATTCGAATCAATTTTTAAGTAATTCGTGGGACATAGAAAAATTTCTGACAAAAAGTACAAAATCATTAATAACTCCCTAATTATACGTCGTATGATGAAATAGCAAGAGACAAAAAAGATGTAATGTGTTATTGTCTACAACATAGGCCATGGACAATATCACACTCAGAGAAAAATTTCGGCCAAAAAGTACAAAATCATTAATAACTCCGTAACTAAACGTCGTATGATGAAATAGCAAGAGACAAAAAAGATGTAATGTGTTAATGTCTACACCATAGGCCATGTACAATATCACACTCAGAGAAACATTTCGGCCAAAAAGTACAAAATCGGTAACCATGACAACATTATCTCAAGGGGTGGCATCCAACTTTCCATCTATTTCAGTAAGAAGCAATTTATTACATTTATTACATTTCTGTGAAAGTTTGCAAATATAAGGTTATCACGGAACCAACGTAGACTGTATAATTCATCAATGCAATTAAGGGGGTCAAGGGGTAACCTAGGATTTTTTCATGCAATTTTCACGTGCTACTTATAGTGCAGAAGGTCTATTATATCTCCAAACAACAACATTATTTTCAAAAATTCCTGAATTGAATCAGCATTTTTTGCGGCTTTTAGGAATTTGGGCCATTTGAGACTAAAGAACCTGAATTTTCATGCACCACAAGCTTTTATAATTTATGAAAGAGGTCTTCCTGTGTATGGGGACCCAACACAACGTAGAGGGTCAGTTTTTATGTGACGTGTATTGCGTTTCATCTACAAGGCTTTCAATTCTATGTCATGTCAGGAAGTACACGTCAGGTGAATTTAGTTTGAGAGCACATTTCAACTCTTTTTTTTTTGTCGACATACGGGTTCATCGTAAGGATGATTTTCTTTGATACTGTGTGGTAGATATACCCATATTTGGATATCTGGGTGATATGTTGTAGACAATAGAATTGCCTGTCTGTCTTTCTGTGTATCTTTATGTACGCCTATAAATCGTGTTCGGATGCTTGGTGCATCGTAAAATTACGTATGGTAAACATGAGTCAATAAAGCTCCGTGGCTTAGGCGGCAGCACGCCGGCCTCTCGCCGCTGGGTCCGTGGTTCAAATCCCGGTCACTCCATGTGAGATTTGTGCTGGACAAAGCGGAGGCAGACAGGTTTTTCTCCGGGTACTCCGGTTTTCCCTGTCAAAATTTCATTCCAGAAACACCCTCCACTATCATTTCATCTGTCATTCATTTAATCATTGCCCCAGGGAAGTGCGACAGGCTTCGGCAGCCGGCACTGTTCATATCCTCGCCGCTAGATGGGGGCTTCATTCATTCCATTCCTGACCCGGTCGGAGACTGGAAGCAGGCTGTGGATTTTCATTTCAAACATGAGTCAATACACCAATCATTTATAAAACTCCTCACCATACTTTTCATACAGTAGAAGGGTGGATATAGGGAAAAACTTCTCAAAATACATGCTAAAATAGGCGAAATATAAAAATTATCCTAGAAGGACGACCAAAGCATAATGTTGCACTTCTCAATGTGAGACACAAAATTCGCGAGTCTATAAAGGGTCTCCGAAAACCACATTATAAGGCCCTTAAATTAACAGTGTGTGTGATATTCCCAGAAAACTAACTTCGTTTTGATAAACTTATGAAGGAATGACAAGCCGCTAACCATTGCAACAGTAGCTCAATTGATAATGTCTGGTGCGTCTCTAAAAGCAACAGTACTTAAAAGGGACGTAACACCAATAACATTATTATTATTATTATTATAATGTCTGGTGTTAACACCGAACACCGTTCGAAGAACGGGTACTTCTGCTAGTACTAATATATAAAAATGAGATGGTGTGTGTCTGTCTTTCTGTCTGTCTGTCTGTCTGTCTGGTACTCAATAACTCAAGAACTACTGGTCCGAGTTAAATGAAATTTTGCATGGATGTAGCTGATTTACCAGGTTTACATATAGGATACTTTTGATTTCGAAACTTTGCACTATTAAAAAATGGCGACTATTTTAGTGACGTCATTAGACCCTTTGGCTTCAAAATTTCATATTTCCATTTCAAATAAAAAGAGAACGGTAGGAAGTAGCAAACTTTCGATGGCACATGCGAGCTTTGAAATTTAATGTCCTATCCGAAAGGTCCTTATCACTTTTCGTGTATCTCCAACAGTTAGCGAGTAAAACCGACATTTGTGACGTCACTACACCCTTTGGTTTCAAAATTTCATATTTCCTTTTCAAATAAAAAGAGAACGCTAAGAAATAGCAAACTTTTGATCGTATACATGAGCTTTAACATTTAATTTTCTATCCGAAAGGTAGTTATCACTTTTAGTATATCTCCAACGGTTAGCGAGTAAAACCAGAATCTGTGCAATAAAACACGGTCAACACCGAGCGGTGCAGTATATCTCTCTCTATATAAAAATGAAAATTTGTGTGTTTATCTCTGAATTTCTACGGAAATTTGAGATGTTTACACGTTTCAGACTGTTTTATGATTGATGCGCGCGAAAATAATTTGTTTGTTTGTTTGTCTGTCTGTTTGTTTGTTTGTCTGTGGACAAATTTGTTCCCTTATAACTCGAGAACGGCTGGGTGTATCAACGTAAAATTTGGTACAGATATCCATCAGAGGCACGACACTAATTATTGATGTAACTCTTCTCCGTACCTCTCATAAAAGGGGGCCTACCCCCTTAAAATACATGCTGAAATAGGCGTAGAAGGACGAGACAAAACTCATTTTCAGCCCCTCAATGTGAGAGACAAAACTCGGGTTCCCGAATACCACATTTCAAGGACCGAAGACCAACCATTTTTTAGATATTCCCAGAAAACTAATTTAATTTAATAAACTAATGAACGAATGCAAGCCAGTAACCATGCCAACGGATTCTCAGAGGTCCAATCTATTGCTGTAAGACGCAATGAAATTCCATTAATTACATTAATGTGAAAGTTTGCAAACGGCTAGAAGGTTATCACGGAACCAAAGCCGTAAAATTCATCAATACGTTTAACGCGCTTAAGGGGATCAAGGGGTACTCTAGATTTTTTTCACGCGATTTACACCTGCGGGTGTGGTACGGCAGGTCTATTATATTCCTATCCCCATATTATTTATTCATTCATTCATTCATTCATTCATTTCGTATAGGCCATCTATGGACCGCGTCATTCCAACCGTCTCCTACTGGCTTTGATGTTTGCCCTGTACGCCCGCATTCGTTCTCGGTGGACTTCCTTCCGTTCCTGGGTCCAAATCTTTCCCGTTTTCAGCTTCGGATTTTCTTGGAAACCTTTACAAGCTTGAAGTTTCCCATTGAGTGGGACGCACTCCTGAATGTCTGTTGGTGTAATCCCCACTTCTTTCAGATCTTTGTCCAGTTCAATGCACCAGGCCCATTTGGTTTTCCCCTCCTGAAAGTAAGTTATGTTGCGGTTGGTCAGTCTCGCTGGGTTCATTCGTTTCACATGCCCAACAAATGGTAACCTTCTCTTCCGGATGACGTTGCTTATCTTCTCCACATGAGTATATAGGTCATGGTTATGCCGTTTTCTGTATTCCCCATTATCGTTGATGGAACCCAATATCTTTCTCAAAATTTTTCTTTCTTTGGCCTCCAGTTTCTCGACCAAGCCTTTTTTTGTTCATCGTGAGGCATTCAGAAGCATGCAAGACCTCCGGACGGATGACACTGCAGTAATGTTTTAGTTTTGCGTTGAAGGATATTGACCTTTTCATATAGATGTCCTTAGTTAAATGGTAGGCCATTTCCATTTTGCTCAAGCGCGATGTGAATGCTTCTTTCTCTGATAATATCCCTTCCCTGACCCGTCCTGAAAAGAAAAGTACATGGCCATTGGCTGAATAAAAAATAATAAAAAATAGGAGTTATAATTTCTCCCTATATACTTACTTTACTTTCCGTGTCCGGTCCCTATATTATATTATATTATTATTAGTATTATATTATGACGTACAACGACGAGACAAAGCCCCTCGGTGCCAGCAACAAAACTCGGGGGCCCTAAAGGGTCCTCGAAAACTACATTATAAAGCTCTAAATCCAACAGTTTGTGAAATATTCCCAGAAAACTAATTTAATTTAATTTAACAAACTAATGAAGGAATGCAAATCGGTAACCATGAGAACATTATCTCATGGGGTGGCATACAGCTTTCCATCTATTTCTGTTAGAAGCAATGACACTCCATTTATTACATTTCTGTGAAAGTTTGCAAATGGCTATAAGGTTATCACGGAATTAACGTAGACCGTATAATTCATCAATGCAATTAAGTGGGTGAAGGGGTAACCTAGAATTTTTTCATGCAATTTTCACGTTCGACATATAGTACAGAAGGTTTATTATATCTCCAAACAGCAACATTATTTTCAAAAATTCCTGAATTGAACCAGCATTTTTTGCGGCTTTTAGGAATTTGGGCAATTTGAGGATAAAGAACCTGAATTTTCATGCACCACAAGCCTTTATAATTTATGAAAGGGGTCTTCCTGTGTATGGGCACCTAGCACAACGTAGAGGGTCAATTTTTTATGTGACGTGTATTGCGTTTCGTCTACAAGACATTCAATTGTATTTCACGCCAGGAAGTACACGTTAAGTTAATTTAGTCTGAGAGCACATTTTAACTTTTTTTTTGTCGACATACAGGTTCATAAGGATGATTTTATTTGATACTGTGTGGTAGATATACCCATATTTGGATATCTGGGTAATATGTTGTAGACAATAGAATTGTCTGTCTTTCTGTGTATCTTTATGTACGCCTATACCTCGTGTTCGGATGCTTGGTGCATCTTAAAATTAGGTATGGTAAGCATGAGAGTCAATACACCAATCATTTATAAAACTCTTCACCGTACTTTTCATACAGTAGAAGGGTGGATATAGAGAAAAACTTCTCAATATATGCTAAAATATGCGAAATATAAAAATTATCCTACAAGGACGACCAAAGCATATGTTGCGCTTCTCAATGTGAGACAGATAATTCGGGAATCTGTAAAGGGTCTCCGAAAACTACATTTTAAGGGCCTTAAATTAACAGTGTGTGTGATATTCCCAATAAACTAACTTCGTTGTGATAAACTTGATGGAATGACAAACCGCTAACCATTGCACATTAGCTCAATTGATAATGTCTGGTGTTAACTACGAACACCGTTCGAAGAACGGGTACTTCTGCTAGTAATTACATAATTTGAATGAGATTAGCAAAAATCATCTTCTTACATTATTTTGTCATAAAAAAGGAATAATATGATGTATCATGAACATCCGGCGTTAATAATGATAGACTATTCAACAAATTCGGATTGTATTGTAAAAACTATCCCGAAATTTGCTCCAAACGTTATCCACAGCTTATTTGCTATCCGCACAGTCATGCAAACTATATCCGCGTGGCAAAAAATGTTGCGGATATCCGCAAGCGTGCAGGCCGTTAATAATGCCCTATAGCAAGTGATCATACACAGGGTGTTTCTAAATTCCCATGACAGAGTTTAATGGCTTTTTCTGGAGACCAAGACGGTTAAGTTTAGCATAGGAACTTGTGTCCGGAAGCGCACCCGCAAAATACTACCACAGCACACGTTCAAATCTCCCGCATTTTCGGCGCCCTGACTAGAGTACATACGTCATTCCCCCCTACCTTCTTCCACGAAAACTCACCGCGTACTTGGTATTCTTTGTACTGTATGAGTTCTTAGACCATGTGCCACGGCATGTGCGTCAAAACATGTGGTTTGAGCACGATAGCGCACCACCTCATTTTATCACTTCAAATTATCTTGTCGACTTCATCGTTATGCTTTGGTCTACCGTTATGCGTAAAGGTTACGGCGTGTATGACGTCATCATGTTGTTCAGTGCATATGCACCGAGTCTGAGTTTACTCCTGGGGTCTGGCGTTATGCGATACGGAGACGGCGAGTGCGTGACGTCATGCAGCAGAGTGCACCTCCCGCTCTCCGTTCCCCGCGTGGAAAGCCAAAGTTAATGGGTAATGGAGTCTGTTGAAAGAGTCCTGGGGCTTCGAGCGAAGCGAGAAGCCCTCCTGAGCCTTTCTAACATGTGTAGCATTTGTAGCATGCGACATTTGAAATGATATAAAGTCTAGTCTGTCAGACTGACTGTATCCTTTTCACTTGCGGTCCGAGATCATCTGTACCACTGATTTGGACAACAGAGGATAGGTCGTGGTGGCCCGATTGCTTGGCCTGCACGATCACCCGAGTTGACACCACTAGACTACTACCTGCAGGGTCACATGAAAACCTTGATTTGCAAGATCCCTGTGGAATCCGAGGAATACCCACTGGCGTGGGTTATGGCTGCGACGGGCGTTGGTGATCATGATGGTATTTGTTGTTTTAATGGGCCTAACATCTAGGTCATCGTCCCCTAATGGTTTGGGTGATAGCGAAAATGACAATGAAATGGAAACCATAACATTAAGTGAGACTGAAATTACTTACAAAATGGAACTGAGATTGAAAAGACCCATAAAATGTGGGGTGGAAATATTTACAAAAGGTAATGTAGAAGGAAAATAGTCACAAAAGGAATACATTGCAAATGACCCACAAATGATAGGTTAGGCTCAAAATACGTACAAGATGCAATTGAGATTCAAACCACATATTGCAATTTAAATTGAAAAAGGTCATTTCAGATTCAAAATACCCACAAACTGCAATTGAAATTCAAAATACTTACAAAATGCAATTGAAATTGCAAATGCTTACAAAATGTATGGTAGATTCAAAATACCGGTACTTTAGATTCAAAATACTTACAATATGCAATTGAGAATCAAAATACTTACAAAATGCCCACCAAACAAAATGCAATTTAGATTGAATATATTTGCAAAATGCGGTTTAGGTTGAAAATACTTACAAAATGCAATTGAAATTCAAAATACTCACAGAAGTGCCTCCACCTACATTCAAAGACTGACTAAAATGCAATTTAGATTGTCAATTCTTTCAAAATACACTTGAGGTTGAAAATACTCGCAAAATGCAATTTAGATCGAAAATACTTACAAAAGGTAAATTTAGATTGAAAAAGACCTACAAAATGGAATTAAGAGTGAAAATACGCAAAAAAATGGAATTCAGATTCAAAATACTCACAAAAAGGCAAATCAACACAGACATGGCGTATTTTCTAAATTAGTGCCGATTATTAACATGTTTCGTTGCTGAGGGTCTACCTGTGATTAGTTGGGCAAAAATCCGACACGAATATCCGGTAGTTGCCATGGCATCAAGTATTCATCACCTAAGCCTATTCATTCTACAGTGAGAGCCTTCCCTAGAGAACAGGGCCTTGCCGGGCCGTTTGACGGGCGGAGAGTGATTAGTCACCGCCAGTTGACTAGCATTTGGCGATGACACAAGGGCGAGTCAAGAAGCCCTGAATGCTGTCTTTGCGTTTATGACATACGGGGCTGGCAAGACACCTCAGTTGAGAAAATTACGACTTGTTGTGAAGTACTGCAGGCTACCTTGTATCCCGTGAACATGGTTAGGTATGGAACAAATCATTGAATTTTCCTAGTGGAAACTTATCTTCTCAAAAAGATGTCTTCCAGTAGCCTAAATGTGTTCGTAAGGTTCAGCGCGGTGCGATTTTTACTTGTGGGGGAACCTTAACCCTAACGATGGTTTCTGTAGGTTAACACGAACTCCCTCAACGCGAAAAATTTGCTTAACACGAATTAATGGCGGCCACCTTGGTCACTAGCCCCTGCACCAGGATCCCACCAATAAAACAACTCCTTTGAGGTAATCGTTATGAAATTCCTCGCCACCAAGGAGCTCCTTCATATTGTGCCCAATTAGACACGGCAGACTGGCATCGAACTCGGGTCTTATCAAAGAATACCAGGCCCATGATTCTGCCCAGAATCGAATCATTGATCTCTGAGGGGGAACAGCTAGAGGGAACCCGAAGAGCAATGAGTTATATTGGTATATAATCATAATAGCAGGATTTCACGGCTAGAACGGGAATATCACAGCTTTCAAGGTGGATCTTTGCAAGAAAATACAAAGCCCATGTACGTTTTAGAAGCCTGAATGCAAGGAAGCAAACCAGCTTGACAGTTGACAAATCGTAGTTAGCGAAGGGGCGTTGTTAGGTGACGCCAAGGAACTAATTTTCGTCTGGACCGCAGAAGCAGCTCAAGATTAATGGCTCTGGGATCCACCGTCTCACAAGGCATAAAGTTGGAGAGGGGGCGGTC
Organism: Meconema thalassinum; assembly: GCA_946902985.2. Lineage (NCBI taxonomy): Eukaryota > Metazoa > Arthropoda > Insecta > Orthoptera > Tettigoniidae > Meconema > Meconema thalassinum. The sequence goes on along the minus strand of OX336400.1, from coordinate 92,390,229 downwards.
GCTCACAGAAATTAATTGATTACAGCCAATTGGAGCATTGAAATGAAATAAAACTTACACACATGTGAATATATTCTAGGAAAGATAATTTAGGAGTGTTCTCACGCCTAAATTAAAGCCTACATCTATAAACGAGCCTCAGCACGAACTGTTTCCGCTCGGGAGGAAGGTTTTGGAGATCAGCAGAGGGGGAATTACCAGGATAGCGTCATGACGCCATGGGAGAAGGCAATTAATTGTAATTAATTGGCCGAAGCGATCGCTTGCACGCGAGTGATTTTGGGACCACCACACTTAGACAAACGAGGATTATACTTCACTCTGTCTGGAAATGTACGATTTCAGGAAGGGAGTCGGTCCTGAATGTCCAGTGGACTATGTTTCACAAGAAAGCCTTATATAGGGAAAGCTTCGCAGGGAAGTTAGTTCGTTTTCAGTTCGTCTTGACTCAACACGTGAACTAACACGCTGCCAGATCACGCAAGAAAGTGCGCGAATTTATAAAGTATCGACGCTCAAACGTATTTGGAGAACAATGGAAGCGCATCATGCAGCTTCACGACAGTAATTATGCATCGTGTAAGATTTAGTCTACAGCAGACGTTTAACCAATAACATACGCGAGTATAAATTCAGTACAGCGTAGGGATAATTTAGAATGTTTATAGACAACGAACATACCAGGAGGTGTTGTCATAGTTAACAAGTAGTTCCGTCGAACTATACAGCCTATTTTCATATATCCTGCTCATGTTAATTGCCTCTATCAACATACAATATTTCAGTTTAATTGCTGTAACAGATTCGTAGATATTGAGAACCGCCTAAATATTTCAGATGGCCGCCAGGTTGGATTCTTATTTTTGTACTATTATATTAAGATTACTGTGTACGTGTGGTATTCAAACTTCAATCGCATGATTAGAACACAAGAAGTAAAAACGAGATTTTAAAATTACGCACAGCAGCCATCTTGTGATTATGCAAACAATTGAAATAAATTAGATGCCAGTGGATCAACATTTGTGTAAGCATTTAACGTGCAACGTTTCATGGCACTCGGATAGTTAATTCGCGAGAAACGTCCATTTAAATATTTATACTTCGCGTAGCCGCCATGTTGGATTCGTGCTCACCAGGTTACTGAAAGTCCAATAGGTGAACATATGTTCATAGTCTCTATGAACATAAAAATTTCAGTTTTGTTGCTGTAAAAGATTCATAGATATTGAGAACCGTCTAAATATTTCGGAAGCTCGCCATTTAGGATTGTTATATGTATAGGCCATAGAGTTATGTACCATTCAACGACACTTATTGCCTGGATTCATTATTCAAACTTTCACTTCGATCGCATGATTACGACACAAGAAATAAAAACTTAATTTTAAAATTTCGCACAGCCGCCATCTTGAGGTTAAGTAAACAATTGAATTAAGTTAGATGGCAGTACATTACAATCTGCAAAATCATTTACTGTACCACATTTCACTGCGCTCAGAGAGTTAACTCATGAGAAAAGTCTATTAAAATATTTCAAATTCGCTTGGTCGCCATGTTCGTTTTGTACTTTACAGGTTTATGAATTATACATAGGTAAACTTGAATCAGTACCCTTTATCACCGTACAAAATTGCATGATGATATCTGTAATAGTTTCGGAGATATAGAATGTCAGTGAATTATTTCGCACAGCCGCCATTTTGAGCTTATGTAAACAATTGAACTAAATTAGACTCCAGTGCATTGCAATGTGTGTAAACATTTGCTGTACCAAGTTTCATTACGTTTGGATAGTTAAATCGCGAGAAAAGTCTATTTAAAAGTCTCAACTTCGCTTGGCCGCCATGTTAGTTTTGTAGTCACCAGATTTTTAAAAGTCTCATAGGTGAACTTCTAGTAGTGCCCTTTGTCACCGTACACAATTTCAGGGCGATATCGGTAAAAGTTTCGGAGATATTGAATGCTAGTGAAATATTTCGCACAGCCGCCATGTTGGATTGGTGAGACGTAACAAAATTTGAAGGGCACGGTCGAGGTCGCCGGGAATAGCGCTATGAACTTACCGAGTTTCATTGAAATCGCTCCAGCCGTTTAGATTTTATTAGGGGGGACACACACACACCTCACACACACACACACACACACGCACGGACAAAAGGTGATCTCATAAGCCTATTTTTTCAAAATTGAAAATAGGCTAAAAATGACACATTATTATTCTCAGGATCACTACAGTTACGGGAGCATGGAAGGCGTCACAAATAGTCGTGACAGAGGATTGAACAGAATTGCAGTAGAGGTGATATAAACTGTAGGTGACGGGAATCGAACGCACAAACACGCAAGATGGACTTTCATGGAGACCAGCGGTTGTCAGGAGTTAGCTGCATCGCATCTCTGAGGTCAGGCGATAGTTGGAGTCCAATCAAGGATCCATGTGTGAAATAGAGCGGGAATTGTAAATAAAGTTATATTACAGTGATTTTTAAAAGTGCTTATGTGTATGTGGTAAAATAATATGTATTGTGTCAAAGTGAGAAAAGCCAGTGATGGAAAATATGATTGCCATGTGTGAAGTGTATACCATGTGTCGTGTGATAGATATCATGATGGCTTAAGCTAAGCATCATGGTAGGCTCGTGGCTGGCGTGCTGGACTAACCCAGTAAAAATGAAAGTGAGTACAAATTTAATATGTTGATATGATTAAAAAAGCTTACCATACAACGAAGCATCACTCTAAGACTAAGAATTAACATTCATTTATGTACGAGCTCACATCCCTCGTATTTTGGTAAAATATGGCTTGGAGGATGATTTGTTTACGGCCATTTCGGCGTAAGACATTGATGAAAGTAACGGTAACGTTAAATAATAATAATAATAATAATAATAATAATAATAATAATCTGGGGTCGGTAACAGTAATGAATAAATAATGGGCATGTCATGCCTAGAGTACGTGCAAAGTGTGTCATGTCTAATGTAAGAGTACTGTGTTATTGTAAATAGTAAGAAAGAAACTTAAAATATCGAGGTAATGAGAGTTTTTCAGTGTCATTGTATTGTTGAATGAATGTTTATTATGGTAAATTCTACAGGGTTGTGTTTGAGAACCATTAAGGTAGTTAATGTAAGCCAGTAAATTTATAATTGTTTTGGGAGCTACATAAAGCTTTGGCTATGAGTAATTGCAGAGAGGACGTGAGTGCTTTAATAATTGAGTCAACTATAAGAAGTATTGTTTGAGCCGCGTACAGCGAGCAAGTAACGTAGAATCAAGAGATTTACGTAAATAATAGCGGGGATCATCCAAACATAGCTTGCGCGTTAGGCGAATCTAGTCGGCTAATGCTCGATATTTACGAGATAGTATCGCCTTGGAGCATACTTGTATTATTCGCAACGAAGTGGGACAGATGCTGTCTGTATCCACCATTTGCAGAATTGTTGCCACCAGGGATAATTATTAAAGACCCTGTGTGAGTCCATATATTAATTGATCTGCCCTTAGAGGTAAGACTAATGGTTCGTCGTATAGGAAACGCTGATTTCCTCTTGTTATAGGCAGCTGCACCAGTGAGAGAACTTTGATACTCACTTGAGATGCGCGCCAGAAGCCACTAATGTCGCCACAGAACGGCAAAGCTATTACATGATCCATCCCCTGCCATGAATATTAATTAGGAGCCGTGTTGAGCCCATTGTACTCTAAATGTAGGTGTTAAATAATTAGAATGACTCAATTACTAGGGACACAACACTCAGGGTACCTCCAGTGTAACTGCACCAGTAAACAAACTTGACCTTGCGAGAAGCCAGATGGGGTGGTAGGAAGGCCACTAGACCGGCAGCCATCTTTCTCAGGCAGCCGAAACTAATTTATTGTCCGCTTGGAAAGGGAGTCTGTTGACCTGATCCTTTTATTTTAAAAGCGTAGTGGGACACTGAAGAATCTCGATATTTCGAAAAGTAATTAAGATATGATTGTTGTGATGATGCCAATTGAATTAAATGCTTTATTTCCACACACATACCATGTTGGAACGCTATGATCCGATAATATTTGTCCCAGTTATTCTCGGAGGAGGAATACTGCACCAAGTAAATATAGGCATCTTTGTAAAGTGTATTTGCCCAGTTTACACTAATTTATTCATACGGGTAGATTAATTTCAATGACATGACACGTTGTAACGATAATGTTTTGACCAGACCCAGAAAATCGTTGTATGGTGAAGCTATAAAACATCTCTATCCATGTGTATTTTGGAAGGGAAAGTGTACTACTTCAGCGTTTCAAATTGATGGGAAAAAGAATACGATTTGCACGACACAACACTTATTGATTATGGCATAAGATAATGAATTAATGTTACTGAAAGTAAATGCCCCGTGTAAAACGGATACATGTTTAATAATTGCAGATTTAATGTCATTTAAAGATAATTTGTGTTTATTGTGTTGTGATATTCCAGTTGTGTTAAATTGTGCCACGTGAAGAACACTATGGACACTCGCAAATGTCAGAGAGTATCAATGGTAGGATGTTTTGAATAGACTTGAGTGCGGTGAAGCACTAATTTTAAGGAGAAACTCACAGATAACTTTGATTTTCGTTGTGGGAAGTAAATGTAAAATATCTTTTGTTTGTGTTTTATGTTGTATAGCCATGATTTTCTATCATTAAATGTTATACTTAGGAATATGTTGTTTCTTTCAAGTAGAGTAGTCACCTGTCAGACTCAAATCCTGAGCATGTGATCGTATGTTGGGCATGAACGTCCCATACCTCGAAAGACCGTGAGTTAGCTGGGATACGAACACATGTTCCATATGATGACGATTGGGTACAATATGAAGGAAAAGATGGAAATCTCAAGTAACTACAGACAATTGACCGGTGGGGGCGTGGCGGCTCAGTGGTCAAGCTGTTTGCCTCTCACCAAGGTAGTCCATAACCTAGATCTTAGACCCCTCAAAACAACAATTATCAACATCATCTCACCAAGGTGGACCGGTTTATTTCCGGTCAATGCATGTAAGATATTCGAAGTGAAATGTCATGTATTGTGGTTCGGATTCCACGTAAATAGGAGGTCCCGTGGCTTATGATTGCGAGATTAACGGTCACGCAACACTAGAAGCTTCCTTCCTTAATTGGTCGGTCCACGAATCGCCATGTCTGATCTTCATTGAAAATTAGAACCCAATTCCTCACTTTGCCGACTAATGCTGCACTTTCACGATACACCTCAAATACTTGGCGATGTAGGCCAGCTGTGTTAATGTTTCTAGCCCTCAAGAAACGAACCACGGACTAGGTCTCATACGGTATTCGGAGGAATGAGCTACTATCTTGAACATTTTAAACACTCACTGCAAGATGACCACACTATGTGAATGTCTCCAACGTTGCACGCTGCGTGTTAACAGTTGAAGGACGCCATTGCTGATACCTAGCATCGCAGCCGGAGCGCTGCACTGGAAATATACCGAAACGATACCTACTTAAAATAAAGCGTGTTTTACAGTTGTATCCCACGAGGCTGAGTGTACCCTATTCGAGCCCTTACACCAGAATATTAAACTTATAGGCAGAGCTGGGAGTCGAACCCGGACTTCAGATGTGAAAGCCAAGAATGCTAGACATAGACACTACAACACGAGTTGGTCTGTTGTCATTTCCATCTAATATCCACTGCAAACAAGAAAACAAAACAAAAAAAGACCGAAAACCAGAAACCAAAGTCAATAAACAAAAAACAAAAAAAAAAACAAAAAAAAAAAACTAAAGACTAAAGACTAAACACAAAACATAAAAACAACACAAAACACTATAGCCTACACTTAACGCTAAAACCCAAAAACTAAAACTAAAAATTAAAAGTCTAAAAACCAAAAACCAAGACCGAAAAGGAAAACGAAATATGAAAGCTAAGAAAGAAAGAAAAGAAAAGATAGGATTAAATAAATATATAAGTAGACAGATAAATGAATCAATAAGTAGGACCTAATTTAATAAATCAATATAGAACGAAGGAAAGAACGAAGGAAAGAAAGAAAGAAAGAAAGAAATCAATCAATCGAATTAATGTGTAAGATATTTATTTAACCTCGATTCAAGAATACTTGGCCTAGGAGCTTGAAGTGCGTGTATACTCTAATCGAATGTCAAATATTCAGCACACGCTGTATCTGCATGCATTGGAGATGGTGTTCTTGTTGATACTTGTGCTCTGAGGGAAGTCTGGGGCTAAAGAGCCATTAATATTACATGCTATATGTTACCAACTTCTCGCAGCTGCATGAGTGTTGCATATTCATTCGCCCCTAAGGCAAAACGGATATAACCAGTCAGCTGATTTCAAGGGCCACTAGAACAATATCCTGAAGCCACCGTTCCATATAGCGGGGCACATTTTAATGCTGATAGTGGGGTTAGAGTGGGATGCACTCAGCCAGGTATCACTCTTAGCCGGAGGCGTAGTTGGTAGCATGCTGAGCTTCTATGCCCAAGGTCGTGAGTTCAAACCCGGCTGAAGTCGTCGAATTTCTTAAGAGCGTTAAAAATCCCTCAGTATGCCTTCCTTCGGAGGGGAAGTAAAGCCGGCGAGCCCATGACATAGATTTATGGCATGAAAAAGAAGCTTCTACTAACTAAAATTGTGTGAAGCCAAAATTTGTATTAATAATGTTATTGGTTTTACGTCCCTTTTAACTACTGTGGCTTTAAGAGACGCTCAAAATTTGTAGGCTAGATTATTTGATAACGCTATATTAGTTCCAACGTTCACCGCCACGTGCTAGCTGTGATGGCACCTAGTTGCCATGTCCGCAGCTAGGTCTCGTGGATGGTAGCATTTGGTAGCAAAAGTATGAACTACTTGAAAAAATTATCGTCTGCAGTCCTTGCCTGAATCACTGATAACACACGCTAATACAACCATCACAATTAACACCGGTTATCAGACAAATTCTACACACACCCAAAGTACACGGGGCTACATGACCGAGTTGTTGCTGCCCCTAATCTGAGGAACCAACCAACCAACCATCACTCTTAGCCATCCTACCAACAACAGTGCATAATGTGCTCTCGCTGCTTGCGCCAAAAGTGCCAAAGCCGATTAAATTGGTGCGCTGTTTATCTAATATTTGTAGATTTCTGTAGCCATATGTCCGTGATTATTCCATACTGTTGGAAAGAGGAGGTTCCAAGCTTGTCTGTGCGACGTCTACGTTTTTCCTTCGAAGTCCGTTACGCGATAGGTTTGAGTTTGTATTCACGCCCTCCCCCAATCACGCGCGTTCCCGCCAACATTTCGGTGCAGTTGTTTTCTTCTTGTTGAAGTTTTCTGCCTACATATGTATCTAAGAACTTTCAACAGCTTGAAACGTAGTGTTTCTTTGAATATGACTCTTAGGTGTCCTTAATTTAGGCTCAAAACTGATTTTTAAAAAATGAAAAAATTAACAATTATCAGAATAACCTCAATTAAAAATGTTTAGATGCCGTATTTACTTTTATGAACATAATGTATGAAAGAATGAGGTATTGGTTATAATGCAAAGCAAAAATAATGATTATATCGTTGGAAATGTGGTATTTATGATTATTTTCGAATTGTCAGCATGACCATTGAAAATGGCTTGGCATTCTTGGCAAGTATTTCAAGGAATGGCTTGGCACTAAGAGGGTTAAAACACGAGTGGGTTTGAACATTTTTCTTGAAATGGTATTCTGTAGTCACCCATTTTCAACACCAGTCTAATGCTTGGACTGTAGGTTATAATTAAAGCTCTGCATGTTTATCCGCGTGTTCATCCGCGGATATTCGCCAAACTTTTCGCCATGCGGATATACAGGGTCTTTCATAAAGAATGAACCTATTTAATCAAGCTATATCTACGTAAGAATCAGTAGTTCAAGACCGCAACCAAGACACATGTATTTGACTGATGTTGAAGTTATTTCTTTTCGCTTACAAGTGCATTACCACCATCAGCAGCACGGACCACATCAAAGTGAGAGGAGAATTCCTCTTAAACCCGACGCAGCATAACACGATCCACTGAGTCGATCTCACGTGTTATCCGCTCTTTAACGTCACCCGGTGTAGTGGGAAGAGGTGGAGCATAAACAAAGTCCTTTACGTATCCCCACAAGAAGAAGTCATATGGGATGAGGTCTGGAGGTCTTGGAGGCCACCCGAAAAAGCACTATCCGGAGGATTGTTGCGATCAATCCACCATTCAGGCACTGTTCCATTAGAAAATGCTCACTCTGCTAAGCTCCAATGGAGTGGGACTCCATCCTATTGGACAATGAAGTCACGTGAGTCTGTTTGCAGCATTTTGAGATATATTTGTTCTGTGTCAGTGAGTTCTGGAAGAACGTGGCAAATGCTGTGCGCAACAGTCAGATCAGCTCGTTTCGGGTGGAGGGTAATTAGCATGACAGAGCACTCTACTGGCAACTATTCGAAACGTGAGACTACGCTCTTAGTAATAGTATGCGATTCGTTCTGCTACGTTGCTTGCGTAATGCGTAATAAAGCTTCGAAATCGGTTCATTCTTTATGAAAGACCCTGTAGTTTGCATGGATGAGCGAATAGCGGATAAGCTACGGATAATATTCAGGGTAAATTTGCGGATTGTTTTAGGTAGATTTCATTAGAAAGCTAACTATTGCAATGGGTACCATGTTTCGACTTCCGGAAAATTTCGACATATCTTCGCGTTTCACATCCCCCAGACCCCAAAACCACCGTCAGTTCAAAAGTTTATATATAATTTATGTATATATGTATATATGTATCTATATATATATATATATATATATATCAGTTTCTTGTGGACACGATAACTGCCGTAATTTTGTACCAATCACTTTGATATTTTTACATAATATGTATCCCTATAAAATCTCGGTCGAGTTCGTTAATGGGCAAAATCGGTCGAAGGGGGTGAAAATGGGGGGCTCTTTTCGAAAAAGTGAAATTTCGCTATAACTCTCTTAATACGTGAAATATCGAATCCATTCAAAGTTCATAATATGTGTCGGATAAGTGTCAAAAATTGATGTCAAATAAGTTTTTTGATAGCACCAACCATTGACCAAAGGGGTGGAAAAAAGTGGGTTTTTCGGGAAACATTAGTCATATCTCTCTTAATAGGCACAATAAACCGTACAAAATGGAAAATATTCCCCTAATAATTACCTACAACTTTTGTCTGAAAGAATTTTTGATATGACCCACCATTACGCCAAGGGATGAGAAAAATGATTTCGGAATTTTAAAAAATGCCAAGTGCCATCAGAGGTTACCATAACAACGCTTTAGATTGATAAGGGATGATCTATCAGAGGTTGCCAAGACAACGCCATTGACGAGATCACATTCATTTTTAGCCTACTTTTCACACTTTTCAAAAATGAGGAAAAAGTAGACTTATGAGATCGATCCGGGAAAATGTGTCTGTCCTTCTGTCTGTCTGTCAGTCCTGTCTGTCTGTGTGTGTGTGTGTCCCCCCCCCTATCAACTCCTAAACGGCTGCAGCAATCGAAACCAAATTTAGTATGAGTAAAGTTGTATACCGGAATATCTCAGGCCCATATTTGAAAAAGATGCCAGTGCTACCAACTGCTAAAAAAACGCACTAGAAATTTGAGCTCCATGTTGGATATCTTGGAAGGTATACATAGGAGCTATTCTAAAATTGGCACACATGTAGATAATACTATTTCAGTTTAATTTCCTGGTGGCCATACATGACAGCGTTGCCAAAATATTGTAAGCCTTCTGATAAGTCCAATTTCTAAATTCATATAACTTCTACACTATCAATTGGATTTCAACCAAATTTTGTATGTAATATGTGTACATAAACAGATATGACTGAGTGTATTCTTAAGAGCCACCAGGGCTGCCAACTGTTAATAATTGCTCTCTATTTTGTATCCAAATATATCAGAAAGTATGCAAGCCGACAGCTTTAAACTATGCACACGTAAATTACCTGACATTTTACATTAATTTGGAGTAACTTATATACGTCAGTTCTACCAACATGATTCTAAGCCTGCTGATAGGACCAATTTTTAAATACATGTAACTTCTATACCAACAAATGGATTTCATCCAAAATTGGCACAAAAAGATATAATATTTCAGATTATTTCTGACCAGCACTCGCATGACATTGTTGACAACATGCTTTTACGTGTACTAATAGATCCAATGTCTAAATCCATGTAACGTCCTTTGAACTTCAACCACATTTTGTATTCTGTACCTTAGGAGATGGAAGTAAGAATATATTCAGTCACCAGAGCTGCCAACTGTATTGCTCTATTAGGCTACATTATGCCTAGTATACCTTATTTCGAACTAATTAAGACATTTCGATATTACCCACTTAATTTCGTCATTATTCTAGATAGGTTCATATACTGTAGATTAATCTATGGCATGAATCTTAATTTTAAGAAAAGAAGGCTCTTTAGTTCGTCACGGAACTTCTTGTTCCATCTGACTATGAGGGAAGCGGCTAACTGGTAGCAAGCTGAACTTCTATGCCTAAGGTCGCTTGTTCAAATCCGGCCAAAGTCGCCGGATTTTATAAGAGCGCTAAAAATCCGTCAGCATGCTATCCTTCGGAGGGGAAGTTACAACGTTCGTTGCAAGTTGCTGGTTGCGGTGGCATCTAACAGCCAAGTTCACAGCTAGGTGTCGTTGACGTTAGTATTTGGTACAAAATTAGGTACTACTACTTAAAATTGACCGTCTGCAGACCTTACCTGAATTACAGACTAATACAGTCATCACAAATAACACCGTTTATCAGACAGATTCTACACACACCCAATGTACACGGGGTTACATGACCACCTTGTCGCAGCCCCTAAACTGAGGAACTAACCAACATCTCTGCGGGAGATAAAATTTTGCGTGAAGAAGTAACAGACTGTTAGATAGTTACGCATTAGTTCCAAACCTTGCATAAGGACAGTGTGATCACAAGTATAAAAATGAACCCCAAATGACAAGAAGGTTACCATCCCCATAAGACAGTAAAATGTTAAAAATATGCATAGAAAGACAACAAAATGTTAACTAACCTCCAATTGTAAAATACTTTCTCGCAATAAATGAGGTCTGATCCTCCTACGAAAACCTGCATATTTTGCCTATTATAGCCTATCCCCTAGTTTGCCCGGTGAAATCTACCTCCGCCTTCCGGCGTGCCGAGAGGAATTTTTAGAATACAGTGTTGAACTTGATTATGTTAAAATAATTTTAGTTTTTGGTAAGATCTGTGTCTTTCACATTCCTTGCCATTTACCTATTTGCATTCACTTGGATTGTGTAAGAATAATAGAGAAGTGAGAGACCCCAGTCATGGAAATACCCTCAATTAGTGTTGATTTATGACAAAAATAAGTACAGTGAAACCTCTCTAAAAGACCACCCCTATTAAAAGACCACTCCTCTTAAAGACCGATTTTTTATGGAACCGATTTAAAACCTCATAAGGTCAATGTATTTGTTACCTCTATTTAAGGACCACCCCTCTCCCCGACCAAAGACCAGGCATTTTCTCAGTCTGACCTCTTTCAAAAGACCACTACTCGTCTGCCTTCCCATTGGAGATGATGATGAGGGTGATGATGTAAACAATGGTTCTGTTGGCACAGAACTGAATCAGCATACAATGTCAATAGAAAAAGGGTTATGTAACGTATAAAAATACAAAACACGGCTCTCCTAGAAGATTGTTCGAACCCAGAACAAATTAATGGGCTTTCCAACTCACTCAGAGATATTCTAGTAAGTGAAATTGTAAAAAAAAAAGAGATGTCCTAATCTGAAACAGAGATCAATTTGTGACTTTTTTAAATGACAGAGCTCAGAAAATAACTAATTGTAATTAATTTGTACTAAATGTGAACCAATGCAGATACATTGTAATCAAGTATGTGTTCCAACTTTACTTTATTAATAATGCAGTGTAACATTATTTATGTTCGACCCTCACTATTATGTGTCAGAAAACTGTATCATAATGATGGTCATTATAACACTGTTTTTCATTATGATACAGTTTCTCCAGCCAATCAGAGCTCGTTCATTGACCAATTAGGTAACGATACCTTCGCGCATGCGCTCAAAATCCAACATGTCGGACATAAACACAACATCGAACTATAATAAATTACCGACATGGAATATGCACCGTCCATATGTTCGCGTAAATAAACTGGCGAATAAGAGACAAGAAATAGCACTGTACCTTAATATCACCAACTCGAATTTCTACACAGCGCATTGTCTTGAAACGACTCCGGTGACAATATTACTGAGGGGCGGCAGATGTCAACATATGGCCTGCATATGGCATTGCAAGCACACAGAGTGCATGCGTCGGTCGTTCAGAGATCTTGAAAGACAGAGATATCATACTTAGCGCTCGCTCTCCAATCACAAAATTCAAGTGGCTGACTCTCAACAGATATTTATGAATATTTATGTTAAAATATATAATAAAGTTATAATTATCGTCGAACATAAACAGTCGTATGCAACTCGCCTATAATGGTAATTAAGACACTCGTATGGAAATTATAAAACTCGCATACGCTCGTTTTATAAAAATACTCGTGTCTTAATTATAGGCATTATAGGCTCGTTGCATAATGTACTATTTTAATGCCGACCCCTATTAAGAGACCACCCCTCTAAAAGACCAGTTTTCCATGGAACCGTCACGGATCTCTTAATAGAGGCTTCACTGTATTTAACACCTGCACTTGTCTGCGTGCGTACATAGGACTAAGTAAGTAGCCACCCGCTGTTTCACAGGCATGTACTCAGAGGGACAAATCTCAGTCAACATTGTCTTGCGATTCACGCACAGCCTAGGGGAACGAATTTCTCCTCAAATGTCTAAATGTGCTGCCCTAATACTTAATGCTTTATCTAATAAATTAATAACAAGTAGTTCCGTGACGAACTAAAGAGCCTCCTTTTCTTAAAATTTAAGATTCATGACAATCTATATAGACCTATCTACAATAATGACGACATTAAGTTGGTAATACCAACATTTCTAAGTACTGTAGTTTGAAATACACCTAAAATAGTGTAGCCTAATACAGTAACTTACTACAGTTGGCAGCCCTGGTGACTCTGAATATATTCTTAGTTCCATCACTTAAGGTATAGAATGCACATACAAAATTTGGCTGAAGTCTAATGGATAGTATGGACGTTACATGCTGTTTGATATTGGATTTATCAGTGCGCGAAAAATCATTTTGGGAACAATGTCATGTACTCGTATGTAATGCTCAGAATTAATCTGAAATATTACGATCTATTATAGTGCCAATTGGTAATAATTGTTAGTATAGAAGTTACATGTAATAAAAATTGAAACTATCAGAAAGCTTAGAATCATGTTGGCAGCACTGAGGTACATTAGATACTCCAAATTAATCTAGAAAGTCAGGTGCTATACGTGTGCAAAGTTTAGAGCTGACGGCTTGCATACATTTCTGATATATTGATATTAGGATTAAACAAATAGAGAGAGCGTTTATTAACAGTTGGCAGCCCTGCTGGTTCTTACGAATACGCATAGTCATAACTGTTATGGTACACAAAGCACATACGAAATTTGGTTGAAGTCGATTTGTTAGTATAGAAGTTATATGCATTTAAAACCATGACATATCAGCAGGCTTAGAATCGTGTTGGCAGCACTGTTGTATAGAAGTTACACCGAACTAAGGTAGAATGTCAGGTACTATACTGTACGTTGCAAAGTTTAGAGCTGTTGGCTTGCATACTTTTTGATATATTGACATGAGGGTTAAAACATAGTGAGAGCATTTATTAACAGTTGGCAGCCCTGGTGGCTCTTTAGAATACGCACAGTCATATGTGTTTTAGTACACATAGTACATACGAAATTTGGTTGAAATCCAATTGATGATATAAAAGTTACATGCATTTAGAAATTGGACCTAACGACAGGGTTAGAATCATGGTGGCAACACTGACATGTATGGACTTCTGAAAATTAATCTGGAATGTTATTATCTATACGTGTGCCAATTTTGGAGTAGTTCGCATGCATAACTTCTGAGATATCCAACATAGAGCTCAAATTTCAATCTCGATTTTTCAGCATTTAGTAGCACTGACGTCAATTTCAAATATGGCCGTGAGTTATTCAGATATAGATCTTTACTCTTACCAAATTTGGTTTCGATAGCGGCAGCCGTTTAGAAGTTGATAGGGGGAGGCGGCGGGGCACACACAGCGAGATCGACAGACAGAAGGACAGACAGACAAACACACATTTTCCCGTATTGATCTCATAAGTCTGCTTTTCTTCATTTTTGCAAAATGTGAAATGTAGGCTAGAACTATTATTGTAATGTCAGTGGATTCGGATAACGAACGTGCGGATGCGGGGCGGATGCCGAAACCAGTTGTGCGGATGCGGGGCTGATGTGGATAACGTTTTGCTTATCCGCGCAAGGCTCTGCTTATAGTCCGCCTCGTTGCGTAGTGGCTAACATTCTTCGCTGTCACCGTGGAAGTTCGGGTTCGAATCCCGGATCTGCCAAGACAATCATTTAATTTTGGTCTGAGGGCTGGAAAGGGGGACATTCAGCCTCGTGAGGCAAAACTAAGAAAAAGCGGGTTCAATTCCTACCTCAGCCATCCTGGAAGTGGTTTTCAGTGGTTTCCCCACTTCTACTGCAGGTAAATGCCGGGGTGGCACCTAACGTAAGGCAACGGCCGCTTCCTTCCCAAATCCTACCTCGATTACAAATCCACATACTAGAACAGACCGCACAGTGACACAGGTTACAAGACAAGTTCTACTCACAACCAAGTACACGGGGCTACTTGACTTCGATGTCGGAAAGCCCCTAAAATAAGCAAAAAACAATATACCATCTAATAAGCCTACTATTCATTTTCTCAACTCATTGCGCAGGACCCTGCGTGGTGGCCGTGCGCGTTTAATCGCTCACTACGGCCACAATGGGGAGGTTAGAGGTTCGAATCTCAGCGCTGACAGTGGCTATATTGAGTGTGCTTTTTACTCGCTTTTATTTCACACTCCATTCTAGAAAATGGATGTTTAAGTTAACCTCTTGGTTTTACGTCCCTTTTAAATATTGTGGCTTTTACAGATGCCAGGATACCGTAATTCTGCCCCGAAGGGGATCTTTAACGTGCCAGTAAATCTACTCATACTGTGCCCGTTTAGACCGGAGTCCGCACGACCACATATGCATTTTTCCAATAATCAGTCAGCACGAGAGTCAAAATATCCCGGAGCGCCAGATGGGTTAAAGCAAATCGCAAAAATGACATCAAATGAAAAAAATGCTTTACTGATTTTTGGTTCAATGCAACAATAAGGATAGAAGGAGATTCAATTGGGTATAACACATCCTGTAAAATTATCTCAGTTTATTTTGAATTTAAAATTGACTGCAAAGATGCTCAAAGCAGCATCATTCACGTGTGGCGACCCACACTCCTATTTACACAATATACAGAAATTTTCCAAACACATTTGACAATTAATTTTTTGGAAACACAAGTCTGATTGTTAGTCCTGTAGACTGTGTTCCAAAATTATTTATGATTAAATCCAGTTCAAATTTAATTGTCTCTACTGGAAATATCGTAGTTCCCTGTTTGAATTTTTACATAATATTAACACACGTAGAATAAATGTTCATAGAATTTTTAATTTTCACTTATTTTTCCAGTTTCAAAAAAATATATTGTCGAAAAATATTATTATTTCTGAATCAACACAAATTATTTACACATATTAATAACATCTGAAAAGTATTTGACCTTGAGCATAGCATCGAAGAACTGTGCGAAGCACAACAAAAATTAATCGTTCTTCCGACATTAAACATTTCGAGAAGTGACTCGATTATGAACTTCAAGTTCCAAACAAAATATATGATTTCTGAATCATCAACTTGATCAATAAATTGTTGAACCATTCAACTATTTGATTTTCCACTTGGAATCATTATTATGAAAAATATTTATATTCATGGCCATTGTAGCAATTTTTACAAGTTGCAATTCTTCGACAGAATGCGGAAATAAGAATTGTAGCTTC
The DNA here is from genome assembly GCA_946902985.2 of Meconema thalassinum. NCBI lineage: Eukaryota > Metazoa > Arthropoda > Insecta > Orthoptera > Tettigoniidae > Meconema > Meconema thalassinum. The sequence goes on along the minus strand of OX336400.1, from coordinate 92,374,050 downwards.
ATAATAAATTCATTTAGTTCATGGCACTAGGATTGAAAATATCCTTCAAATTATTCGTGGTTAAAGAATTATTTTTAATTGGCAGTGGCCCATTCTATTATTTGTGTAAGAACACAATATTACAACAACAACGGCAAAGGTCTTCCTCTGAAGAAGAATAAACTACTATCATGACAAATCCGGGTTCTAGCAAAATCAAAGTCTAAATGGAATTCGTAAACAAGGTTGAAATAAGAACTGATGGTTTCTAAGAAATAACCTTCGGGTCATTCATACGACGAAATGTGTGGTTCCAATACTCCTACCATGACGAATAGAAATAAACAGTGTCATCACTCCGCTACTTAAGCATTGTAGTTCATGGTCCAGCCAGTGTGTGGCGCGGAAGTCGCGACGAACCATAAGCACGTATGACAGTAACCCACGAGGTTAGTACTGTAATATCCTATGCGCGAGAAGTCATATTATTCGAGGGAATTTGTTTCTCTGTAATAATTTACGAATGTCTGTGCAGTGCTTTGTGTGTGCAAACAACTAAGTTTTCTGTTGTTTCGGGAAAATGTCGTAAAGTTTTGTTCCTGGAAGTAAATCGGGTTTCGAAGAAAATCTGATGGTAGATATTTTTCACACCGCCAAAAGAAACAAATCTGTTTTCGAAATGGGCGAGAGTTTTTCCGTGGAAGGATAAGCAATTGTCGATCAACAAGTAGTTCCGTGAAGAACTATACAGCCTATTTTCATATATCCTACTTATGTTAACTGCCACAATCAACACACAAAATTTCAGTTTAATTGCTGTAACATATTCGTAGATATTGAGAACCGTCTAAATATTTCAGATGGTCGCCAGGTTGGATTTTTTTGTACTATTACATTAAGATTATTGTGTACGTGTGGTATTCAAACTTCAAACTTCAGTCGCATGATTAGACAACAAGAAGTAAAAACGAGATTTTAAAATTACGCACAGCAGCCATCTTGTGATAATGCAAACCATTGAAATAAATTAGATGCCAGTGGATAAACATTTGTATAAGCATTTAACGTGCAACGTTTCACGGCACTCGGATAGTTAATTCGCGAGAAACGTCCATTTAAATATTTATACTTCGCGTCGCCGCCATGTTGGATTTGTGCTCACCAGGTTCCTGAAAGTCCTATAGGTGAACATATGTTCATAGTCTCTATGAACATTAAAAAAATTCAGTTTGGTTGCTGTAAAAGATTCATAGATATTGAGAACCGTCTAAATATTTCGGGAGCTCACCATTTAGGAGTGTTATGTGTATAGGCCATAGCGTTATGTACCATTCAAGGACAATTATTGCCTAGGTTCATTATTCAAACTTTCACTTCGATCGCATGATTACGACACAAGAAATTAAAACTTAATTTTAAAATTTCGCACAGCCGCCATCTTGAGGTTATGTAAGCAATTGAATTAAATTAGATGGCAGTGCATTACAATCTTCAAAATCAATTACTGTACCACATTTCACTGCGCTCAGAGAGTTAAATCACGAGAAAAGTCTATTAAAATATTTTAAATTCGCTTGGTCGCCATGTTCGTTTCGTACTTTACAGGTTTATAAAATATACATAGGTATACCTCCATCAGTACCCTTTATCACCGTACAAAATTGCAGGGTGATATCTGTAATAGTTTCGGAGATATAGAATGTCAGTGAAATATTTCGCACAGCCGCCATTTTGAGGTTATGTAAACAATTGAACTAAATTAGACTCCAGTGCATTACAATGTGTATAAACATTTTCTGTACCAAGTTTCATTACATTTAGATAGTTAAATCGCGAGAAAGGTCTATTTAAATGTCTCAACTTCGCTTGGCCGCCATGTTGGTTTTGTAGTCACCAGGTTTTTGAAAGTCTCATAGGTGAACTTCTAGTAGTGCCCTTTATCACCGTACACAATTTCAGGGCGATATCGGTAATCGTTTCGGAGATATTGAATGCTAGTGAAATATTTCGCACAGCCGCCATGTTGGATTGGAGAGACGTAACAAAATTTGAAGGGCACGGTCGAGGTCGCCGGGAATAGTGCTATGAACTTCCCGAGTTTCATTGAAATCGCTCCAGCCGTTTCGATTTTATTAGGGGGGGGGGGACACACACACGAATCACACACACACGCACACACACACACACACGCACACACACACACACACGCACACACACACGGACAAAAGGTGATCTCATAAGCCTATTTTTTCAAAATTGAAAATAGGCTAAAAATAGAATCTGTGACGTACGTTTTTCGGAAGATTTAATTATTATAAAGGCGGACTCTTTCGTAGTGAACTATGAGAACGTGAAACTTCCTCGCGTGAAGTGAAAATTAAAACCAGGATCAGTACCTCAAATTTTTCAAAATTTACCGAAATATCTATCCACTGATGTAAAATCACCAAAGCCGCCCTGTAGGATACGGAATGAAGGCAGCCTTCCATGGTTACTTGTTCTATTTCGTGCCATCCTTAGCTAAAACGAAAAAAAAAATCCGTCTTAATAATAATAGGCCTAAAATAATAATAGTTGTTGATTCATTAGGGACTTAACGACATCGTGGTCACGTATCCCCGTGTGTTTGGGTTTGTTTAGAATTCGTCTGATAACCTGTGTCATTATGATGTCTGTAGTAGTGTGTGTATTTGGAATTGAGGTCGGATTTGGGTAGGAAGCGGCCGTGTCCTTCAGTTAGGTACCATCCTGGCATTTGCCTGGAGGAGAAGTGGGAAACCACGGAAATCCACTTCCAGGATAGCTGAGGTAGGAATCGAACGCGCCTCTTAACATTTTTGCCTCACGAGGCTGAGTGAACACCGTTCCAGCCCTCAGACCAGTATTAAACTTATTGGCAGAGCTGGGAATCGAACCCGGACTTCCGTCCAATAAAATAAACGGTCATCCAATTCTTCGCTTCCGTTACCGTCCTCCTGATCTTCGGATCTTGTTTCAACTTTGTCTTCAGTATCAGAGTCACAAATTCCTTTGAAATTACTGAATCATGAACTAGCTATTCGTTATCTTTCAGCAGAAGGTGACACGCTTCATCTGCATCCTTAGGTTTTCGTAAGGCGCAGTCTCCTTACTGATATTAACTAAGGCAACATACTAAGCCAAATAATCGTTATAACAGCACACCTGCCACTCACTAACAGAATGCAACATCATTGGGAGCGCTGGTACTATCAATATCACGCTGACAAAGTGTTACACGTGATAAAGTTATTTTAAGGCACGCTATTTCACAACTCCAGAAAAATGCTTACTATGGTTTGGTGTAAGATGTCACGAGACGATAAGATCATAACTAGAACTGTTGGCTTGATATTAAAATTAATATAACGAACCATGGAGCTGTCAGACCAATGCGCGACTAACGGAGGGTTTTAAACGATAGTTCTACATGAGGACAGAGAATATTAATGCTAACTTTTTGACAGTATTATTCATAAGTCTAAACACACAATTTGTTGTAATCAGCGTAACGGCAGCCTTCGTAAAGAGGTTTACGTAGCCCAGCGCGTATCCCACTATTGAACATCTGTCTGTATAGCGTTGGGGATCAGCGCCGCTAGCGCTAGCAGAGCGGGGCGCGGTTGAACTCGGTGAGTGATAACACTATTTATTTCTATTCGTCATGCTCCTACTATAAACCTCAGCCATCGAACCTGCTATTTGATTGATGCTCGAAAAAACCTCCTCATTCCTGTGACTTAAACATGCGCACCTGGGAATGGCATTTCAACTACTCCACACACATAAATTTTCTTCCCAAAATTTATACAATAAATAAAGCCTCTGCTTGTTATCAACACTGGAAGATTAATAAACTTACAAGTTCATTTTATTTTACCATTCAGTTCAACCCGTGAATTTACCATACTTATGAAAATCTTTATTTCACTTTCGAGTGTATTTACGTCATGATTTTATATAAATACAAAAAATATCCTATTTGATACAATTATCAATTGCTTCCCGTTTCATGCCTCTCCGTGTTATCTGAAAAATATACTTTGCTCAATGCAAATATCAACTGTTCAACCAGAACTGAAATGTTGGTTGAATGCGGGCTTGCGCTAACCACTCTCCTTCGGAAAATCTCCTGTTCCAAACTAGAAATGATTAAACTACTTCATAGGCTCTTTCTCAATACATATGATTATTAGAAAATATAATATCCAAGAATTATTTAGAAAAATTATGAAAATTATTATTATTATTATTAGTGGATTATTATTATTATTATTAGTTATATTATTTTAAGTATGTTTAATTATCATCTCATTATGTGAGAATCCACATGTTCGAACCTTCGAATATGGAAAAAATATCCATTCCTCAACAAAAATAATTATTAACTTTTACAGTTACATCGGCTGATTACCGTGATTTCCCAAAAATATGAAATATTCAAATAAATGCTCGAAATGCTCGGTCATCGATCCTAAACTGTTCTGAGTGCTGAAAATACTCAGAATAACTCTAATATGTCTTGCGTAAATCATTGCAAGATTTAAATACGAAGAAAAATAAATAAATGTGTTGGTCTTCTGCAGAAAAATAGTTTGTTCCAATTAGCTAGGCATAATATAATTCAAATGTGGCTTACATTTCTTGATGGTCTTGAAGCGTAGTAAACCTGGTCTGTACCAGATTTATCCATAGACATGCCCTATCGGACAAGCACGTATAATCCTTGTATCGGCCGCCATTATATACCCACAATCCGTCTAGTCAGACATAGTGGTAGTATCTCTTGACGTTTGAATTAACTGTTGTTCCATTTTAATATGGGCTTCTATCAAAGCCATAACAGTTTGTTTAAATGGGGTCAGATCTAAGTGATCTATTCTTAGATATGTCAGTTGTAACATAACTCACGGTAATCTTATCAATACAAGAAGACACTGACAGTCTAACCAATCAACGGCTGTTCTGAAGATCGTTCCCTGGGCATGGCTTCTCGCCATCTACCATGCGCTAAGCAACCTGTAGTTTCCCTTGCGTAGACTAATGAACACCACCGTGATAGACTGGTCTTCAGTGTACTGATAGATCGAAGTGGTTAACAAGTTACCAATATGAAAACTGACTGAAATGGACTTAAACATCCAAGTATTAGGTTATTACTGGACTGTGACAAAGTACTAATTCTAGACAAAGTCTAGCATATTTCCATGTAGAAACATAAATATTCCCACTAATGTCTGTAGAAAAAAAAATTCAATCACCTCAGTGATTCTCCTCGCCGGAAACTCACTAAGTTCCACTTCGTAGTGCAGCACTTTTGTGACTATCACAACTTTGAAAATTACTTCTGCGTAGATCCGGCAACCATGTGCCTTGGCTCAGCGTAGCAGCAACTTGCTCGGCAAGTGCTTGTGTTGAAGTGAGCTATCGATGCCTCGGCCGGCCGGCTTTTATTCAAAACTGTCAGGGTCACGCGTTATCACGCTGAAATATGGAAATCCTCATATCTCTGGTATCCCTGGTCCGATTTACTTGATACAAATTGCATTCTCTTTCATTTGGCCGTGCCAGTAATCTGATCCAAGTCTCAAGTCTCTACTCCATGGTTAACTATTTAATCAATAAATAGCCTCGACCTCTGCAATTACTCGCTACGTCACTTGACATGCAAGTATCGGTAAATTCTTTCCAATTGCTTCGAGAAGCAATGTAGCGCGATATTCAAATATCTCAACTTTCAAAAGCGGCTGTAGCCTTTCCCTTGATATCTAGGTGTCTGAATCTTGGAATACCCATTCCTAGAGTTGGGCACAATACGCCGGCTCCATGGTTTAGGGATAGCGCGTCTGCCTCTTATCTGGCGGTCTTTCTGCGATTTAATAAACTGACCTGAGGGCTGTAAAGGGATGCACTCTGCCTCATGAGGACAATTGAGTAGCTGTCCGACTGCGAGGAAGTGCCCCGGTCAAGCTAAGACACGTAACTAAGACCTTGCGTTCTTATAGTAACGTATACGTGACGCTACTGACCTAGTATGCATAGATGATCAAACAACACGTAACTAAGAGCTTGTGTTCTTATAGCAACGTATAGGTGACGCTACTGACCTAGTATGCCTAGATGAACAAACAACACGTAACTAAGAGCTTTGTTCTCATTGTGACGTATAGGTGACGCTACTGATCTAGTACACATAGGCCTAAATAAATAAAACTCGTAACTAAGATACATAGCAAAGAGCTTGTGTTCTTATAGCAACGTATAGATGACGCTAGTGACCTAGTATACATAAATCAACAAACAGCACGTAACTAAGGGCTTGTGTTCTTATAGCACTGTATGGATGACGCTAGTGACCTAGTATACATAGATGAAGGAAACGCGTAACTAATACACATAGCTAAGAGCTTGCATTGTTATAGCAACGTATAAATGACGCTACTGACCTAGTATACATAGGTGACGATAACTGGTGGCCATGGTTATCATGGCGTTTGGAAATTTATGACCCTAATTCGAGATATACCCTCAACCCAAAATGATATTTATTTTAAAATGGATAACATGACTGATATATCTCAGTATAACCCATAAACTTTTATTCCAGTATTATATTTGCAAGCTACAGTATATTATTTCCACAAAACCGAGGTAGTCCTGTTAAAAGGTCCAATTATTTTATCAAATGCCTAGAGGGAATGTTCAAACATTGTACCAAATAAAACGACCATACACAAATTGCTGTCGATAACTAGGCTACACCTGGAAGAAGCAACGTACAAGGTAAAGAAATGTTACAGGCGTAACCGTGTTTATTATTTTATATTACGTAATTGCTTGCTTTATCATAATAATAGCAACTGAAATTCTCTCGTTAAAAGTCCAGTTCACTAGGGATATGTCGACCGCCAAATATACAATCAGAAAGTGTAAGAAGAAAACTACAAACACAACTCACCCGAAAATTTTTCTAATTCAAACCAAAGCAAAAATAATTCTTAAATAATGTTCATTCACCCTTTCACAACTACCCCTTTCTAAAATGCCAACACAAAAAATATATACTATTACGTGTACTTTCCCGAATCAATTATATCCAAACATAGCTTTGGGGCTATTATGTTGAGTGGAAATTTTAAATACCGACTTATATGTTGGTCAGACATGTTGGAAAATCATAGCAAGGGTCAATGAACATCGTAGGCATTTACGTCTTTGCCAACCAGTGAAGTCTGCTGTGGCTGAACATGTCATACAGAATGACCATCGAATTCATTTTGATGAAACTTCTGTCATCTGTATGGAGAAACATTTCACAACTCATATCATTCGGGAGGAGATAGAAATTAGTAAACAACCACAGAACCTTAATAGAGGCGATGATTATCCCTTGAGTAGGTCATAATAATAATAATAATAATAATAATAATAATAATAATAATAATAATAATAATAATCTTTTCTTTTCCCTCAGCGTTTGTCCCGCGCGCCTGCGGGGTCCGTTGTCTCCATTTCGCTCTGTCTCGGGCTGCATCTGGATGGATGTTCACTCTTTGGAGGTCTTTATGAAGCGTATCAGCCCAACGTTGCTTAGGTCGTCCTTTAGGTCTTCTGCCGATGACTTCAAGTGTGTATCCCGTCTTGGCAATAGAGTCATCATCGGCCCGTAAAACATGCCCAAACCAACGAAGTCTGCTCTCACGCATCTTGTCTTGGATCGGTGCAACTCCAAACTGTTTTCTGATGCTGTCATTGGAAACGTGTTCTAACTTAGTGAGGCCCGCTGTCCATCTCAGCATCTTCGTTTCCATTACACGTAGGCGGCGTTCTGTCTCGACTGTAGTCGGCCAGCACTCACAACCATACAAGGCGACTGGCCGGATGACAGTACCATAGATTTTTGATTTTAAATGATCTTTCATCCTGCGGTCGCAAGTGACTCCGGTTGTTGTTCGCCACTTCATCCAGGCTGCCTGAGTTCTGGTATTGACCTCTTCGGTGAGTCGGCCGTCAACAGTGATTGTGGAACCGAGGTACTTAAATTTACTCACACGCGTCAGATCTTCACCACTGACCGTGATGGTTCCCATTTCATGTCTACCTGATGTCATGTACTCAGTTTTCTTCAAGTTAAGGCGCAAACCATGTTGCACCAACCGGTCACACCATTCTTGAGTTTGGCTTTGCAGATCAAGCTTGTTTTCTGCTGCCAGCATCACGTCATCAGCATAAGGTAGGGTCCATGGTAATGGCCGGTGCAGGTCAACTGTCACGGTGTCCATAACTAGAATGAAAAGAAGCGGTGATAATGCAGAACCTTGATGGACACCGACTGTGATGGGGAAGTCATTGGATTGTCCTGAAGTTGTACGGACGTAACTTCTTGGCTGTGCATAAAGCAACTGCACCCAGTTAATAAGCTGCTCTGGCACATCATGTTTTCGGAGTGCTAGCCAGATGAGACTGTGAGGCACTCGATCAAAGGCCTTTTCGAGATCCAGGAATGCTAGATGCATTGGCTTGGCTTTCTCATGATGTTTCTCGACTAATAGTCTTACAGCATGAATCGCATCAGTTGTGCCGCAGTTCTTCACAAATCCCGCCTGGTTTCTGGAAATCTGTGCGATCTCACGGATTCTGTGGTCCAGAACACGCTTAAAGATTTTCATGGCGTGGCATAGAAGTCGAATTGGCCGGTAGTTGGTGCACTCAGCGGGACTTCCCTTCTTCTTAAAAATAGTCACAGTGATACTTTGTTGCCAGTCAGTTGGTGTTAGTCCCTCGTCAATGATATTGTTGAAGAGTTCCGTTAGTCATTATGCTACCTTCCAATGATTAGAACACCATAACTCGGCTGGGAGATCATCTGGACCGGTGGCCTTTCCAGGCTTCATTTTCATCAAAGCAGTCTTGACCTCTTCGTCTACAATTTCTCTTACGGACCCTTCAGCAACATGGCAGGTGGGAATTGGTTCATGGGGGAACTCTTCTGTTGAGATCTTCTTGAAATAGCTGCGCCATCGTTCCCTTGCCTTGTTCCAATCAACTAGCAGGTTACCAGCCTCGTCATTGACTCCGTAGAACCGATGAACATCTTCCGAATTGCGATATCTCGATATAAGTCCCGCTCTCCTTCACGTGTGTCTAGTTTTGCGTATAGATCTGCAAAACGTGAGCATTTGGTTGCTGCTATTATCTACGGGCTGTTCTGTACGCATTCCATCGATCCAGTGTTTTATCGGCAAGAAACACATGATACAATCGTTTCTTTGTGCGTACCGCGTCTTTGAAGGTGTCATTCCAAAGCCACGTATTTCTATTGATCCTCCGTCGTCCTGGTTTTGTTGACCCAAGAAAGGCATGTGCAGCTTCGTGAGCTTCTCTTTCAGTTTCTTCCAGCTTTCTTCAACGGTGGTAATTGGTGGCAGAGTAGTTTGGGCTATGATGTCGGCTTCCTTGTCCTTGAATTTACACCATTTGATTCTCGCAGGTCCTGTGCGATCTACGTGCTTCTTTGTAGGCAACTTGATTCGTAGCTTGCAGATCAATGGACGGTGTTGTGTCGCAATGGTTTCATAGGGGATGACCTTTGCATCAAGCATATCTTTGAGATCACGACGCCTCACAAGGCTGTAGTCAATCTGCGTGGCATTAGTGCCACTGTAAAACGTGATCAGATGTGAGTCACGCTTTTTGAACCATGTGTTCGCAATTACCAGGTTATGAGCTTCTGAGAAATCAAGGATACGTATACCATCGTCATTCTTTTCTCCGAATCCATGCCCACCATGAGCGATATGGTCTTCCTTTCTACACCCTACGTGCCCATTAATATCACCAGCGATGATGATGTAATCTTCTGGGGGCACTTCAGCAGTCTTTGCATCAAGCATCTTCCAAAAGGCGTCCTTGATGGAATTTGCTTGACCAGTTTTTGGAGCGTAGGCACTGAAAAAGTGGATTTTTCTGCCATCTGTGATGTACACAATCTTCATCAGGCGATCATCATATCTTTGTACTTCAGAGATAGTACCGTCAAACTTGGATGACACTATAATGCCAACGCCACTGGTTGTTCCACGGGAGCCATTATACATCAGCTTGTATCCGCATCCAATATCATACGATTTGCTTCCGCACCACCGTGTTTCTTGAACTGCACAGATGTCAATGCGTCGGATTTCAAGGGCTTTAGATAGCTCATTGTACCGTCCAGACATGGTGCCGACGTTGAGTGTTGCAAGACGGGATGTGAGGGCTAGCTTGTTTAGCCATCGCCGCCCATGCGATGGTTACCCTTGCACATTTCTCACGCTGACCGGGCCATGCCAGCGCACGTCGCCTACGGGGGACGCCCTAACCTTTATTTCCGAACCAGAAGACAACATTTCCATAAACATGTGGCATACTTTTTACGGTCGGCTCGTCACATGGCCTGTCACCAAGCATTTTAGAGCTACTGCCAGCATATAATTCGGCCGCCCCTAACATGGGGTACAGACGCCGTTTGTAGCCGCCCGCTCCGTATCAGACGCTACAGCTGATACCTACCCTCAACTGAGGACGATACCTTGTACCCAATTAATCCCGATCACTGGGCTGCCCCTTCCGCCATCTACACTGTACTAAAGAATATCCTCTCCACTGTAGCTGCCGTTGAGGTCTTCACCGTAACCCTGGCAAGGGGCCCTTACATATCACTCCCCCTTTGTCCTGACTTGTGACAGGCAGAGCCTGGCTGCCGAAAATAATGGGTCCAGGTTGGTGGGGTTATAATAATAACAATAATAATAATAATAATAATAATAATATCGTATGGCCTCGGGTGCCGGGTGCAAGCTTTGTTATTTGATGCCCGGAGGGTAGCATGCATGTCGAATTTTGTTGTTCCTTGGAGCGCTTTGAAAGTCAAGGAGGTTAGATATCAAAGCTCCTTGATACTATAGCACTTTCTAGTACAGAAAGGAGGAACTTTTGTGTTGACGAAAAATCCCGAGATTAACACGGCCTACTGAATTCAAATGGGTTCTTTAACATGCCAACAACGTATAACATGAGTGTCGTGATTTTTGACGCCTTTCGAAAATCTAGAATACCGTAATTCATACTTCCTACATCCTTGGATCACACTAAATACATCAAGCAGTATATACATCGTCTGCTTTCATACACCCCATAGAACCGCTACATACACAACATTAATTTTGCATAAATTTCCGTAAATTACACACACAATAAGACTGCCAACACAACAATAAATTCAACACCAACACAGAGACGGTGATGAGGCATATTATTATTAATTTACATATCAAATAACATACACATAATTAAAATAAACATTTACAGAACAAATACCTTCTACAGGTCTTATCAAAATATATTTATTTTTCAAACTATAGGACATAAAATCTATTTCCATTTGAAATAATTCTTCAAAATTACATAAAAATGACCATATATATATCGTATGGTTGTACAAGTACACAAAAGTTTACAATTATTTAAATTGAAATGTCCAAATTTGACAACCATTCCAGAGCACTTGGTGTCACTTGGTGTAGAGTCTTCAGACCACCATCAAATGCACGGAGTGGGCACTCCTGAACAATGTGTTTTATAGTTTGGTCCTCCACTCCACAGTCACAGGCAGCAGATGTACGGAAACCCCATTTCTTCAAAGTGTGACCACACCTTCCTTGACCTGTTCTAATGCGGTTCAGCTTCGACCAGGTTTGGCGTGGAAGTTGGAATTCCTCAACCTTCTTTGTAGGATCTTTAACCAGGTGAGCATTGTTGGGTGGATGCTCGTTCCAACGTTGTTGCCACTTGGAGGTCATGTCGAAAGAATTGATACCTTCTAAATCAACCCAGGGTGGCTTGCGTGATTTCAGACGTGTTGTTGGTGGATCTTGCAGGGCAACATACAACAGAGAGTTCTTATTAGAAGTGGTCTTCTTGAGCAAGCTTACCTTAGCTGCTTTCCTCCTTAGATCTTGCGGAGCGATATTAGCTAGAAATGGTAGCCATTGTGTGGGAGTAGATCTAACAGTACCAGTGATGACTCTCATGGCCTCATTGAGTTGCACATCAATCTTGGTGGTATGAGCACTGTTTTCCCATACAGGGGCGCAGTATTCACCAGCAGAATACACGAGAGCGAGTGCAGCAGAACGTCGAGTATTAGCGTCTGCACCCCAGCTGCTTCCGGCAATCTTGCGAAGTAGATTCACTCGAGCCAAGTTAAAATGACCATGATAGCCCCTTATTGACGTATTAATTATAATAAACGATTTATTACCTTCAGTCAATATTTAGTACATTCACATTGTGACCTCCTTCAGCGTGGTATAGGATAAGATGATGATGATGATAATTGTTGTTTTAAGGGGCCTAACATCTAGGTTATCGGTCGCGATATAGGATAAGTAAATGAGCAGTAACATACACTTACAAAGGAAGTACCCCAGCTCGAACGGCTAAAATCGTCTGGCAGTGCGCTTAACATACGAAGATATGTCTGTTCTACTACCCATCACGGGCATTTATCTGTAAAACCCCGCATTAGTGTACAATCAATGTTTGGAAGTTACGGCGTCCAAAGATTGCAGAAACACAATTCGTAGCAGAAACTACTGTGCAACAGGCAATTCGGACCATTATATTAACAAGAAACAGATGTGGTGCAGTATCATCTGGCAAAAGGTTGAACACTTGCTAACAACAAGAAATCTTAACACATACAGTACCGTGTTGACATAGTCATCTTTCCCACAGTAGAAGATACTGTGTTGTCCTTCATTCGACGTCGAAGTGTAAATGTGGAGTTGCAATGAAGTGATTAAAACACAGCGGAATGGAATAGTACGCACACTTAACAAGGGCAACATGTAGGCATACTCCATTATTTACAATGTTCCCGCATTGCAATAGTCCAAACTCCAATCACATTATCACATACTCAGATGGCACTGGCGACCAAATACATACTTTTACAGATGGAGGGCTATTGACATAGGTACAACTGTATACTTTAAACCCACTTTCAATCGGTTTTCGCCGTTCGAGCTGGGGTACTTCCCTCGTTAGTAAAACTTTGCCGAAACAGAGGATACAAAAATATTTTTGTTCAAAAAGCTCACAAAGTAAAATTTCAAAAACCAGATCTGTTACAAAATGTGTTAAGAATAACGTTAAAAATTCTTGATAAAGCAGCGTTGAATTGAAGAGATGTGGATGTGAAAATAGATATGCTGAATAAGTCAGGTTATAAATGATTGTTGGTATGTATTTGCCAGGTAGAGAAATATTGTAGAGAGAACGTTGGAAGTAGATGTGACGAAGTTGTTATGAATTGTTAAGAAATGTATTGGTTATATAGTTTTATCATTTTAAATGATCTAGTCGACTTCGTCGTTACGCTGGGGTCTGGCACTGTGGTGTGTGACGTCATAGTACCGCTTGGTGCATGTGTTCCGGGACAATCTCTACTTCGTTAGCACAAGACAAAAATCGCCGATTCATGGATGTCACGGGTAATCTCGAGAACCACTGGATAGATTTTGATGCGGTTTTCGCCATTCTGTAAAGGATATCTCGAGGAAAGATTCTGTAGAAAACAATTTATGTATGATCAAAGGAAGCCAAGCAGTAACGATTTCAGTGAAAAAGTCGAAAACAAACTTGGCGTCCGTGCGCTTCTTAAGCTTACGCTGGGAACACAAATATCAATATACTATGAGCGTAAGAATTGGTCAGCATGAAAAGTTCTACAAAAAAAAGTCAAGGAGAGCTTATCCCTATCTTCAACACATCGCCCACTATAAGTGTTTTTAGACTGGATGGAAGGGGCAAGTCCCCACGCGCTATGGTGAGCGTGACGACATCCCGCGCGCTTGACCTTGCTTTGCCCTTGGTTTTCACTTGCCGTTCGCGAGTAATTTGAAACAAGATAAGCAAGATAAGTATTATGCAGATAATTTTCTAACAAGTCAAGAGTCTTTGGCTTCGAGCGAAGCGAGAAGCCTCCAGCCTTTCTTGCATTTTTCAGCATTTGTAGCATTTAAAATGATACAAAGTCTAGTCTTTCAGACTGACATTTTGTAACAGATCTGGTTTTTGAAATTTAACTTTGTGAGCTTTTTGAACAAAAATATTTTTAGTATCCTCTGTTTCGGCAACAATTTATTTAGGCTATGTTATTGCACATTTACTTATTACGCTGAGGAAGGTCAAAATGTGAGTGAAACCGATCCGATTATAATGTACAATATACTGACTTAATATAATAAATAGTTTATTATTAATAATTCTCCATTTATTACATTTATTCAAGTTTACAAAACTGAAGTTGCTGCTCTGTCAAGCTGCCAACTCTCCAGGGAAGCTGTGGTCATTAGCCAGCGTCGCTGACTCAAGTACCGTTGACTGGAGAACTGGGCCATTGCGACAAGTAATGCTCGGCTAATCCTTTTAAAATGACATATTACCAAAATTAGCATTAATTATCTGATTGAACAAAGGAGATCAGTGGTCTCTAATATCAATGAGGAAGGTAACTGACACCGTTCAACCGATTGCATTGAAATTTTGTAGGATTGTAGTGCACACCTCAAGGAAGGTTTTTGGCAACCATCATTTTAGATAGCCTTCCCCATTCCCTTCATTTAGGCCCTTTGTCACAAATCTACACCGATTCACGGGGCCTTAAATCTACAGCTTTTCACCGATCTGAACCGAATTTTACGTACTTACCATTTGGAACAAGACGAGTAACACTATCTACTTGAAATTTCTGACAGCCCTCTCCATTCCCTTCATTATGGCCCTTTGGCACAAATACTGAATTTTCATGCCCCACAAGCTTTATAGTTTTATTTAAAGGCGTCATCACGGGGATGGGGACTTACAGCATTGGTAAGTATTCCTTTTTTTACAGTATGAGCGGAAAAATATTATAAACTGACTATTTTTTTACAAAACGAATTAATTATTCAAAATTTAACCACAGAATCAAGGTAAAAGTAGTACCATTCCCTAAAGATTGGTCACTCAGAAGGATGATCTCTCTGCCCTGGGATAGGTAGCCAATAACTATTCTACCATGACTAATCCTACTGTAACGATGGCAAAACGTCGACAACGAAGCAAATCCGAACGCAAGAAAACACCCAGACACTACAGTTCGCAGTGGTCAACCTGGTTGTTTCTCACCAAGGTGGACCGCGGTTTGATTCGCGGTCAATGCATGCACGATTTTCGAAGTGAAATGAATCGTCCGGTGGTTCGGATTCCACATAAAACAAGATGTTCAGTAAAGAACATATAGCCTACTTTCTCCTAAATGCATGGGTATTGTTATAACTCTTTGTCCTTTTCAAGGAGTATAATTGAATGTTGGTTGTAGTAGCTTGTTGAAATACAACGTGCTATAGGGATATTAAACATGAATATGAGATGCCCTTTGCTAGTGCTACCTCTGTAAAAAAATTCATTCAATTCGGTTTCACCGTGTTTGAATTCATCTGGGGAATGGATTTGCACACATACATGGCCGCTATTTGCAAACTATTGGGCTGATGACCTTGTAGTCAGTCATAAGATGCTTTCCACAAAAAGGCATGTTGTTGCAAAATCCGGTAGAGATCAAATTATTAGGATGGTCGAAATTTGATTTAAGCTTTTAACATTTGGGTGGCAGTCATTCCGTTTCCGTCAAGATGGCGGCGATATAAAACATGACACTGAGGTGACTTTTGCTAGTGCTACCTCTGTACCAAATTTCGTTCAATTCGGTTTCACCGTGTTTGAATTGATAGGGGGAATCGATTTGCACACATACTTGGCCACCATCTGCAAACTATTGGGCTGATGACCTAGCAGTTTGGTCAGAATATGCTTCCCACATAAAGATTTGTGGTTGCAAAATTTGGTAGAGACTAGATTATTAGGTTGGTCGTAATTACATTTTAGCCTTTAACATTTGGGTGGCCGCGATTACGTTTCCGTCAAGATGGCGGTGATATAAATCATGACACTGAGGTGGCCTTTTCTAGTGCTACCTCTGTACCAAATTTCGTTCCATTCGGTTTCACCGTGTTCGAATTAATAGGGGGAATCGATTTTCACACAAAGATGGCTGCCATCCGCAAAATATTAGGCTAATGACCTATTAGTTTGGTCAAAGGATGCTCCCTCAATAATGGTATGTTGATGAAAAATTTGGTAGAGATCGGATGATTAGGTTAATCGTAATTTGATTTAAGCTTTGAATATTTGTGTGGCCGCCATTACGTTTCCGTCAAGATGGCGGCGATATAAAACATGACACTGAGGTGCCCTTTGTCAGTGCTACCTCTGTACCAAATGTCATTCCATTCGGTTTCACCGTGTTCGAATTAATAGGAGTAATCGATTTTGACACAAAGATGGCCGCCATCCGCAAACTATTAGGCTAATGACCTATTAGATTTGTCAAAGGATGCTTCCTCCATAAAGGTATGTTGTTGCAAAATTTGGTAGAGATCGGATGATTAGGTTAGTCGTAATTTGATTTAAGCTTTCAACATTTGGGTGGCCGCCATTACGTTTCCGTCAAGATGGCGGTGATATAAAACATGACACTGGGGTGCTCTTTGCTAGTACTACCTCTGTACCAAATTTCGTTCCATTCGGTTTCACCGTGTTCGAATTAATAGGGGCAATCGATTTTCACACAAAGATGGCCGCCATCCGCAAACTATTAGGCTGATGACCTAATAGTTTGGTCAAAGGATGCTGCCCTCATAAAGGTATGTTGTTGCAAAATTTGGTAGAGATCGGATGATTAGGTTAGTCGTAATTTGATTTAAGCTTTCAACATTTGGGTGGCCACCATTACGTTTCCGTCAAGATGGCGGTGATATAAAACATGACACTGGGGTGCACTTTGCTAGTGCTACCTCTGTACCAAATTTCATTCCATTCGGTTTCACCGTGTTCGAATTAATAGGGGTAATCGATTTTGACACAAAGATGGCCGCCATCCGCAAACTATTAGGCTAATGACCTATTAGATTTGTCAAAGGATGCTCCCTTCATAAATGTATGTTGTTGCAAAATTTGGTAGAGATCGGATGATTCGGTTAGTCGTAATTTGATTTATGCTTTCAACATTTGGGTGGCCGCCATTACTTTTCCGTCAAGATGGCGGTGATATAATCATGACACTGGGGTGCCCTATGCTAGTGCTACCTCTGTACCAAATTTCATTCCATTCGGTTTCACCGTGTTCGAATTAGTAGGGGTAATCGATTTTGACACAAAGATGGCCGCCATCCGCAAACTATTAGGCTAATGACCTATTAGATTTGTCAAACGATGCTCCCTCCATAAAGGTATGTTGTTGCAAAATTTGGTAGAGATCTGATGATTAAGTTAGTCGTAATTTGATTTAAGCTTTGAACATTTGTGTGGCCGCCATTACATTTCCGTCAAGATGGCGGTGATATAAAACATGACACTGAGGTGTCCTTTGCTAGTGCTACCTTTGTACCAAATTTCGTTCAATTTGCGCTCACCGTGTTCGAATTGATAGGGGGGGGGGACAGACATTCAGAGTACACACACTCACACACACACACACACACACACACAGACTCACACACACACACAGACAGACACACTTTTTTTTCGCCCTGTAGTGATCTCATAAGTCTACTTTAATTTTTTGCAAAAATCGAAAGTAGGCTAAAAATGGAGGTCCTGTGGCTGACGATCGCGAGATTGACGGTCACCTAAAATTAATAGCTTCCTTTCTCTACATTAGTCCGCCTCGTTACTCAGTAGCTAGTGTTCTTGGCGGTTACCATGGAGGCCCGGGAACAATTTCCGGCTCTGCCAAGAAATTCTGGTCTGAGGGCTGGAACGAAGTACACTCAGCCTCTTGAGACAAAACTGAGAAGAGGTGGGTTCGATTCCTATCTCAGCCATCCTGGAGGTGGTTTTCCGTGGTTTTTCACTTACACTCCAAGCAAATGCCGGGTTGATACCTAAATTAAAGTCCTTGACGCTTCCTACCACAATTCTCACCACAATTACAAATAAAGTACACACACGAGTACAGACATCACAGTGCCACAGGTTATATGCCAAATTCTACACACACACTCAAGTACACGGGGATACATGACCACGATGTCGCAAAGCCCCAAAAGAATCAACAACAACAGGTCGTCGGATTCTTTAAGAGCGTTAAAAATCCCTCAGTATCCCTTCCTTTGGATGGGAAGTAAAGCCAGCTGTCCCATGTCATAAATGTATGGCAAGTAAAAGAACCTTTGACTAACTACAATTGTGTGAAGCTAAATTTTTCGGTTTGATTTTATTAACGCTCTCTAAGTTCCAACGTTCGCTGCCAGGTTCATCTAGTAGCGAAGCTCACAGCTGGGTGTTGATGACTATAGCATTTGGTAGCAAAAAAAGAGGAACTACTTGAAATTGATCGTCTGCAGTCCTTACCTGAATTACAGATAACACACACTATTACAGCCGTCACAATTAACACCGGTTATCAGACAGATTCTACACCCACACGGGGCTACATGACCGCGTTGTCGCAGCCCCTAAACTGAGCAACCAACCAACCATTATCAGAGCTCCAGCCGGGAATATTTACGAAGTAAAACACTGGGCTAGCCGGCCCCGTGGTGTTGGGGTAGCGCACCTGCCTCTCACCCGGAGGCCCCGGGTTCGATTCCCGGCTCCATCAGCGATTTTAGAAACTGGCGTGAGGGCTGGAACGGTGTGCACTCAGCCTCGTGAGGACAATTGAGTAGCTGTCTGACAGTGAGGCAGCGCCCCGATCACGAAAACCAAGATTAACGGCCGAGGGGACCCGATGAGCTGATCAAGCGTCACCCTATTATCCGCAGGCCAAATGGCTGGGTAGCGGTCGCTTGGTAGGCCTGGGCCCTTTTCGAATTGTAGTGCCAGGAGTTATTTGTTATTATTATAAAACACTGGGCTCAACTGAGAACTCACGTTCCATTGATTGTGAGCCCATGGGGTTATGAGGTACAGAAAGTGTCCGGGGATTCAATGCCCAAGCGAGTAATCTAGATGACAGAAAGAGGTGTGTCAATAATTTTCACTTTCAAGTTCAGTAAAACGGAAGGCAAAACTTTCTTTGGCTTTGCACGTGGAAAGTGAAGTGATAAATTGCACGTTTCTCCGGTCTACTGGCTGCAAGAAGAAACTTAAGGGTCTCATTGTGCTGTTTAATATTGTCATTCTGCATTGTAGGAAGGAAACAAAAGAGGAGTCCATACCACTCTGACGTCACCAGCGTCTGTAGTCATGGCAACTTGGAGAAACTTTCTATAACATTGGAACATTTTGTTCCTATTGTTTTCATTCCTCATTAAGTTAGCGTATAATTTTATTACCTCGTGTTTATTATCCACGAGGCTGACGCTTCAAATCAAAACTAATTAACCTGTTTAAGGGAGGTTGTCTGACGTAGCCAGGTTATTTGTTTTGTTCCAACCCCGACGACATTAGGGTATCCCGCCTTAATTGGCCCTTGTCTCATCTTTTCTGATACCCTCCTTCTGCGAGGGGTCAGCCTTCTTTTTCTTTTCCTGTTATCTCCTGCCTTCTGCTCAAAGCCCCTCAAGGAGGCAGGGTGTATGTAGCCCCACCACTTCTGGTGCACCCTGGATATTGCTATACCCTCAGGGGCTCTCGGCTGGTGAGTTCGGGAGTTGACGACCCCGTGGGATTCCTGAGCTGGGTCCGGTTTCCCCCCCCCCCCCCCCCCTTTAATCCATTACCTCTGGGGTGGACCCTCTCCTCTTCCACTTTCCTATCTGCCTTTGATGGCTCTTCTTCCTTCCAAGCCCCTCAATCCGCTTTCTTCTAGGGTTAAGGGCATTTCTTTTCCTCCTGCCCTTTGTTGCCTTATTTTCCTTTTGTTTTCCATTTCTACTTCTGGTATATAAGTTTAAAAAAAAGGAAGGAAGCTTGTAGTTTAACGTGACCGTTGATCTCGAGATCATGAGCCACGGGACCTCCTTTTTACGTGGAATCCGAACCACAGGACATGGCATTTCACATCGAAAATCTCACATGCATTGACCGGGAATCGAACCCGGACCGCCTTGGTGAGAGGCATTCAGCTAGACCGCTGAGCCACCACGCCCCCGGTATATAAGTTAGTTTTAGTTACAGTTTACATTCCATTTTCATCTTCACGGTCACCCAAACCATTAGGGGCCGATAACCTAGATGTTAGGCTCCTTAAAATAACAATTATCATCATCATCAAATCAGTAAATCTACAGACACAGCTCCCTCACATTTGCGCACCTTCAAATGCCAACTGACTGCGTCGGGATTCAATCCCACTATATTGGGATCAGCAGGTGAGAACGTTACCGCTGAGCCACGCAACCAGTCAATCGTATTCAGACTTGCACGTGATAACTGAAGTGTCTATTGATTGGATGAAGTAATTTAAAGGACCTCATTGTGTCTATTCGTGTTGTCATCCTGTATTGTGTGAGAGAAAACAAAAGAACTCATACCCAGCTGACGTCGAGGGAGACTGTTGTCATGACAACTGAGCAAAACTTTCAAGATTAATGACATATTGTTTTCATTGAATTAGTGTTATTATTATTGTGCTTCATTATCCTAACGATACGCACAATACAAACTAAAATGAAAGGAACTAACTTACGGATTGAAGAAGCAAGCACGCGGAACATTTAAATGTCACAGATAGGATACAATATCTAAAGAGAACAATATCGAATGACGCAGTTTTGCATTTCAATGCCATCTATTGAAGGAACATTTAAAACTTGAAATATTTCTTTCTCTAACTTTATATAATAGGCCTACTCCTTAAATTTCTTGACAAGAAATTTAGTATTAAGTTTCTTTTATATAACGCCGCAACGGATGCCGGTAAAATCAATGTTCACACTCCACTAAGTTACTTCTTTGCCAGCCACTTGTGTATCCGTGCGTGTTGAGGCGCTGACAGCGGTTATCCGGAGTTGTTAGCCTATTTTCATTATATGAAAGAACAGGCTTATGAGATCACCTTTTGTCCGTGTGTGTGTGTGTGTGTGTGTCCCTCTAATAACTTCTAAACGGCTGGAGCGATTTCAATGAAACTCGGTAAGTTTACAGGAGTATTTTGGCCAACATAGACCGTGCCCTTCAAATTTTATTACGTCTCACCAATCCAAAATGGCGGCTGTGCGAAATATTTCACCAGCATTCAATATCTCTGAAACGATTACCAATATCACCCTGAAATTTTGTACGGTAATAAAGGGCACTACTAGAAGTTCATCTATGAGACTTGCAGAAACCTGGTAACTACAAAACGAACATGGCGGCCAGGCGAAGTTGAGACTTTAACAGACTTTTCTCGCGAATGCACTGGTATCTAATTTAGTTCAATGGTTTACATAACCTCAACATGGCGTCTATACGAAATATTTCACAGTCATTCTATATCTCAGAAACTATTACTGAGATCACCGTGAAATTCTGTACGGTGATGAAGGGCACTGCTAAAAGTTTATTTATGTAACTTTCAAAAACCTGTTAAGTTCAAAACGAACATGGCGGCCAAACGAAGTTGAAACATTATAATATACTTTTCACGCGATTTAACCATCTGAGCGCAGTGAAATGTGGTAGAGTAAATGTTTATACACATTGTAATGCTCTGGCATCTAATTTAGTTCAATTTTTTACATAACCTCAAGATGCGGCTGTGCGAATTTTTAAAATTAAGTTTTTATTTCTTGTGTCGTAATCATGCGATCGGAGTGAAGGTTTGAATAATGAACCTACGCAATAATTTTCCTTTAATAGTATATAACTCTATGGCCTATACATATAACTATCCAACATGGCGACCAACCGAAATATTAGTCGGTTCTGTATCTACGAATCTATACAGCAATCAAACTGAAATTTTGTATATTCATAGAGGAAATTAACATAAGTAGGATATATGAAAGTAGGCTGTAGTTCTTCACGGAACTATTTGTTTTTCCCCGTTGAAAACATATCTTAGCAGACAAAGTAGGGGTCCCGATGTTTGCAAAAACGTTATTATTTCCTCAATTGTGCCAAATGTTGAAGGGCTAAAGGGTCGGGAAAGATTTTAAATTGTGCGTCATAAAGAGCTCTATCAAACTAGAAAAACTAATTTCGAAAACCACTTTCGGCCTAAATGCAGTTCCGGAAAAACAGCCTAAAATTACTTGATTCAGATCCTAGCCAAATCAAGTTATTTACGTAATTATTTCTTTAATGTGTTCCTCGGTTCAATACCCTCAGGCGGTCTTTCATTTTTGAAACATCTTCTCACCAGAAATAGTTATAAAGGCTTAAGGGGAGTTCCAATGGATAAAATATGAAACAATATCAATTTTCAGATTTGTATACGATGTAAAAGCTGACACTTTGTATAACACTTGATATTTGTTATTTGCAATAGGCCTACATGTCTAACATTTATTAAAATAATGCAGTACGCGTTAGAAAACATTGAGAATTAGAACATACAAAGGCATTTTGTCAGAACATACTTTTTGCACAAAAATGTTCCATATTTTTCAGTTGTTACTTATCACAGAAGTCTCAAATTTTTACCACCTGTCGCTTGGCTTGTAAATGAGATTTTAACACAGGGATTTTGTTCTAGCTCAAATACATTATGAAAAAAAAAGGTATATATATACATTTTTTGAACGAAAAATTTGAGATTAAAGAAAAAATTTACTGTCATGGTCACACTAGTAGAAACACCAAACGCCCGTGTTAAAGTACTAAAATTGATCACTAATTACGGCAATCAAATTTCGTCTAAATCTACCCAGTAGTTTCTACGAAATAGGAACATGAATTTATTAAATATTAACATTAAGAAGATAGGCCATTGAAACTCCCCTTAAGTGAAATTCTGCATTGACTCACACTAGCGCTCGTAGTTGACATAAAATATAGATTTAGGTATTGGGATGACATTTATTAAAGCCTTTGTCTAGAGCGTTGCAGTTTATGGAAGTGAAACCTGGACTGTTGGTGCACAAGAAAGGCGGAGGTTAGAGGCATATGAAATGTGGTGTTACAGGAGAGTGATATTGACCTTACGGATAGACAGATTAACAAATGCAGAAGTGCATGTGAATCAGTGTTTTTGAAAGGGCGTAGGTGAGAGAAAGGAAATTGTTTGCAAACTAAATAAAACTTCCCCAAAGGCTCAATTTTTAATTTAATTTTAATTTTAATGTTTTTTGTGACTATCATGCTTTTATGGAACATGTTCCACTCTCTATAATAATGTATAAATTTTTGTCCGGAAGATATGCGCAAAAGAAAATCGTGCAACTACGCCCTTTCAAAAAAATCGTCTAATTAGACACAAAAATATTCATTAAATTGTTGGAAAATGCTAGAGACAGATATTTACAGAAATATATGGCAAATATGGACACAAAATACAATGGATCGTTGTTAAATATGAGTCTAGGTCTTAAATTGGATTTTTTGCAATACTAAGAAATTGGTGCAAATCTAAAGCACAGACATTGTGTTCAGATGGAATGGATTTGCTACACACAAAAATTGCAACAAATCTGAAGCACAGGGAAACACTTACAACAATGTTGGTTGGTTCGTTAGTTTAGGGGCCGCGACAACGCAGTCATGTAGTCCCGTGTCTTTGGGTGTAACGCACGTCCGCCCTTTCAAATAAAACTCAGTATTTATGAACATGAGTTTTATACGGAAAGAACGCTTGCACAAGTGTCCTTTCCAAGGAAACAAGATGGCTCTATCCAAAAGAAAAACAAAACGCTAAAAAAGTGAAAATGTCAAAAAAATGTCGATTACGCTCTTTCAAAAAACACCGATTCATGTATTAAGACGAGTAGGAGAGGAGAGATGTTTCTGACGACTGCTAATGAAGAGAAGAGATAGGTTGTTGATCACAAACTAAGACACCCAGGAATAGCAAACTGATTGACATACTGGATCTAGACTGAATGACCTTCAAACGGAAACATTTTGATCACGCCTTATATTTGAGTCGTCCAGTTGCTAAACTCAATTAATCCACTTGTGAATAAGGATCATGGCGTAAGATTATTTATTTAATTATTTTATTTTACTTTACTTTATTATTTTGTTTTGTTTTGTTTATTTTTTGTTTTGTTTTTAGTATTGTTTTATTTTGTTTTTGTTTTGTTTTGATTTTGTTTTATTTTATTTTGTTTTAGTTTTGTTTATTTTGATTTTGTTTATTTTGCTTTATTTTGTTTTGTTTTATTTTGATTTTCTAGAAAACAAACACAAAACCAAAAACAAAAGAACACGAAGCAAAAAGCAAAATTCAAACACAAAAGCAAAACCAGAAAACAAAAAAAGAATCACAAAGCAAAATTAAAAAACAGCAAAAGCAGAAAACAAACACAAAACCAAACAAAAAGGCGAAGCAAAAAGCAAAATTCAAACACAAAACAAAAGCAGAAAACAAAACAAAAGAAACACAAAGCAAAAAGCAAAATTCAAAAACAGCAAAAGCAGAAAACAAACACAAAACCAAAAGAAAAAGACAAAGCAAAAAGCAAAATTCAAACACAAAAGCAAAAGCAGAAATCTAAAAAAGAAACATAAATCAAAATTCAAAAAAGTAAAAGCATACAACAAACACAAAACCAAGAAAGGAAAGCAAAAAGTAAATTCAAATGCAAAAGCACAAAGGATACACAAAACCAAATACCAAAAACCAAAAACCAAAAACAGAAAGCAAAAAATAGAAAACAACACACACACAAAAAAAAGCGTGAGGCAAAGTCCAGAGAAACGTTTCTCATGAAAATGATCCTTATTCACAAGTGGATTAAACGAGTTTTACAACTGGACGATTCATTTCAAGAATGGCCGACAGGGAGATTCAACCCTGCTCGTGTACCAAGTCCAAAGATAGCTTGGCTTGGCATGGCACTGCACCATAGGAAGCGTAGCTACCGCTGTCGGTTACCATGCCTAGTCAATATCAACTGTTCCTATTGTGTCTCAGCAGTGTATCATAACTATATGGTTATCAGAAAAGGAAATTTTAATTAAATATTCGAAATGCGGGATTGTTCTTTCTATGACAGAATTAAATGTAGGAGTTTAAAGAGACTTCTATTCTTGTGTATCCAACTGTATTATTCATTGTTCCTAAGAGTTGCGCTGAAACGTATGGAGTGGTAATGGAAAGCAAGATCAAATGATGGAAACTACATTTAGTTTTAATGAAAATAGCTGTACAGTAATATTAATATTTGTGCCAAATAGCCTATTTTGTCAGACAAAAGGAATTGTAATATTCATATAACTTTTTAATGGAGCTGTTTGTCTCCGTCAGAAGTGAACCGGGTTGGTTTTCCTGTTAATGCATGTTGAATTTTCAAGGTAAAATATTACGTCCATAATAGACGGAGGTATCGTGATTAATGATCGTGATAATAACGTTCACATAAAACTACATCCTTCTTTTCATAAAAAAGTTTTTATGGATAGTTCAGTAGTGTCGGATAAAATTCATTATTTCGTAAGTTTGTCGAAGTTCCGACACTATACCACAGTTGTAAAACCTGAGGGATTATATGCGTCCAAAACTTTGACCATGAATCGTGAAGGTCAAGCTGACCAACTGGAAAAAAGAGAAGGTAGGATATTAAGATGGACAGTGGCGAATAAGAGTAAATGAGGACTTGTACAACAAAATAAACACTATCACAGCATCAATTAAGAAGAGACAGCTACTATTTTACGGTCACCTTTTGAGGATGACCGATGATTGATTAACGAAAAGAATATGGAGTTTCATTAAGTCGGGGAGCATGAAAAAGATCTCAAGAAAATTGGTATTCTAGGCCGAGAAATTCCTGACAGGAATACATTTAGAAGATTGCTGAACAACTACCAAGGTTTTAAAATGTTATCAACTATCGGAAGACAGAGAGGACCTTTGTCCGAAGAACATAAACAGGCACTCGTCGCTGGGGTCAGAAGATACTGGCAGGAAGTCAAAGCCGGAACATGAACAGGACCTAGACACTAACTAATGTGAAGTTGGTTGTTACCACGCAGTCCATAGAGGCTCAACACGAAGTATTAAAAAATAAAACAAGATGTTCAGTAAAGAACATATAGCCTACTTTCTCCTAAATGTATGAGTATAGTTATAACTCGTTGTTATTATCAAAGAGTATAATAGAACTATTCTTTGTTGAAGACCTTAGAAACGATTTACCTCTACCAAACGCCACAACCTAGATAAAAACTGCTACCATCATTGAAGAAAGAAAGATAAGAAGTATATCAAGAATGTTATGGATCTGGAGACATAATCGACCGGACTGGCGGCGTGGCTCAGCGGTAACGTTCTCGCTTGCTTGACCGTATGTTTCAGGTTCGTATCCTGGCGCAGTCAGCTGGCATTTGAGGGTGCACAAATGCGAGGGAGCCGTGTTAGCAGATTTACTGGCACGTTAAAGATCCCCTTCGGGACAAAATTCTGGCACCCCGGCGTCTCTAAAAGCAACAGTAGTTAAAAGGGACGTAAAACCAATAACATTATTATTATTATTATTATTATTATTACATAATCGGCCTGACGCGGGCAACATCCAACTTTGAGTTGAGGCATGTCATTAAACGTCTGGCTGCGTATGACTTTCACAACCCTAATTGAATTAACAAATCTTTCCATGACCCTACAGAGACGTGTGTATACCAACTATGTGGATATTTTCGATTGCTATTTGGCTGAAATAGAAGTATTAATTAATATCCTGAACTAGCACCAACGGTAGAGTTCAGATACTATGTGAAATCGTTTTGTTCTTTACTTCAATTAACATTTTCAAATAACGCACAATAGGCTGTTACAAACCCTTTAAAATAGAAAGTAAAAATGTATCGTAGTATCATCTTGTCTATCTTCAAATTCGATGCGCATAGAATGCAAATGGTATAGTAATCAATGGAGCCCCACGTAGACTAGTCGTGATATCTAGTGGTGAAATATCTAACAATATAATCCTAACAGAGCGAGTGCATTCTAGCGGCCAGAAGAAGAAACTTTTCAATAAAATCTGGTCGGCGTGCAGTTACCTTTTTGGCAGGTAGATGTCTCGAGTAAATCTGTTGGCGAATTATGTTTTAATGAAATATATATTTTACACCATAATATGCACAATATAACGCTTAATTTTAAAACATCTGAGTCATTACAAAACAATAAACATATAAAATTTCAAGCAAAAAAACTAGCTCTGATCGGGTTTGAACCATAGGCATTTGAGCGATAGGCTAACTCTCTACCACTGAGCTAATTGTGTCAACGAGTATCGTTCTATATAAAATGACTTACATAGAACTTGTTAGCAAATAGTGAAAATGAAAATCCACAGCCTGCTTCCAGTCTCCGACCGGGTCAGGAATGGAATGAATGAAGCCCCTATCTAGCGGCGAGGATATGAACTGTGCCGGATGCCGAGGCCTGACGCACTCCTCCGGGGCAATGATTAAATGAATGACAGATGAAATGAAATGATAGTGGAGAGTGTTGCTGGAATGAAATTTTGACAGGGAAAACCGGAGTACCCGGAGAAAAACCTGTCTGCCTCCGTTCTGTCCAGCACAGATCTCACATGTTAGCAAATAGTGATTGATACTAAACGATTTCATCACTGGAGTATATTATTTATATATAAAGCATTTCATACAAAGTTTATTTATTTTATATCAGTACGCTATATTGCATGCAATACTCAAATTAGTGAAGTATAAGTCAGGCACAAGATATCCGCTGCCATCTTGTCTTATTACTAAATCAGCTCAGCTTTTTAAAATCACGTCTGCACTATAGTATTACAAAATAAACTTTTAATTTCGAACGTGCCTCTTCCTTTAGAACAGTTAAAACGATTCTCGGCTCGATAATCGGAACTGGTGGGTCCCATGATATGGATTATAAAGTTTGCATAATTCGCACGGCCGCCATCCTGAAATGGTATGGCGGACGACCTTGTAGTTTGGTCACAAGACGCATCCTATACGAAGGTATGTTGTTACCAAATTTGGTAGAGATCGGATGATTTGGTTAGTCGTTATTGGATTTTACGTTTTGAACGTTTGAGTGGCCGCCATTCAGTTTTAGTAAAGACGGCGGCGATATAAAACATGACACTGAGGTGTCCTTTGCTAGTGCTACCTTTGTACCAAATTTCGTTCAATTCGCATTCACCGTGTTCGAATTGATAGGGGGGGGGGACAGACATTCAGAGTACACACACTCACACACACACACACACACACACACACAGACACACAGACACACACACGCACAGACTCACACACACACATACACACAGACAGACACACTTTTTTTCGCCCTGTGTTGATCTCATAAGTCTACTTTCATTTTTTGCAAAAATCGAAAGTAGGCTAAAAATAATATATATATATATATATATGGAGATGCACAAGACCGAAATCTTTATAGAGCAGCCATCAAGACGTTTGGGACTTTCCTGGACGAAAAACGGACAACTGGTGCGACATGGACAGAAGAACGTCGGTCGTGCTAAACACAGTGAGCTCATGAAAACAATGTGGATCAAGCGAAAAATGAACAAATGCCAGAATGTAAAATGAGGCTTATCGTGGTCCCTAGTTGGCCGATTACCGAAATTGAATGAATGAATATATTAATAATAATCTAAAAAAATATGGTGATTGAAGCAACTTTTAAGTGTTGCCTTTGTAAACAAACGTTTCGTTCTTTTCAGTCGGTCAACACGATTGTACCCAAATGAGATGGGTTATTCCCTAATCCTGGAAAAAAATACATGAGAATGATAAACACAGTGTAATGGATCTGATGATGATCGCTTGACCATCGAAATTGGTCATCCAAGTGTATTTATTAATCTCATGTATTTTTTTTGGATTAGGGAATAACCCATCGTGTTGACCACCTGAAAATCTAAAAAATGCATATAAAACATATTTTGGAGGGCAGAGACTCTCTGTGGGTGTCACTGTAGGTCTGGTAATGCTTAATAGAGCTATTTGTCTTATAAATTTGGATCTGATGATGTTCGCTTGACGAGCGAAACATGCCATCCCTTAGTGTTCTCCTTCTTTAACAGTCCATAACAGTATATACAGTAGGCTACTGGTGTCCAAAATTAAAGCAACAAACGGAAATATTGCAAGGTTGGGTTTATTTTGCCACAAAACAGTTAATTTATTATTTATCGTATGACTTGTCCGAGGACATGTTCGGCTCGCCAGAGGCTGTAGCTGGTTCAAGCGGTCACCCGTTGGGTAAGCTACATATTCCGTTGAATTTCAAGTAGTTCTAACTTCCACTACCAGATGTCACTGACACCTAGTGGTGAACGTTGGAACTTTGATAGAGCATTCCAAGGAAATATAATCTAGAAATTTAGCTTCACACAAGTTTAGTCTGTGGAAGGATCTTTTACATGCCGTAAATCTATTACATGGGACCGCCGGCTTTACTTCCCCTCCGAAGGAAGCCATACTGAAGGATTTTAACGCTCTTAAAAAATTCGACGACTTCGGCCGGGTTTGAACCCGCTATCTTGGGCACAGCAGTTCAGCATGCTACCAACTACGCCACCGAAGCCGGTTCACAAAACAGTATAAACAGGTGATAGTAAAGTGGCAACCATTTAAAGAATACATAAAGTAAACCACTGCAACTTGCATAACAGTAGACAAAAAGGAGACTGATAGTCAGTCTGAAAGACTGGACTTTACATCATATTAAATGCTAGCAGCCGAGTACCAAGAAGGCAGTGCGAGAACAGAGTTTCAAGATTCTATTTTGTTTCTTCACTGCCTACTTGATTGTTCTCACACTGCCTTCTTGAAACTCTGTTCTCGCACTGCCTTCTTGGTACTCGGCTGCTACATCGTACTATGACGTCACACACTTCAGTGCATTCTCGGTACATTTCGTCCCGTCACCGTAACGTAACGCAAGACCTCAGCGTAACGACGAAGTCGACAAGATCGTTTAAAATGATACAATTTTCTTTGTTTCTTCCAACCTGATGGATTTGCAACACATACCGAGAACTGGTTAATGTGCTCAGTATGGGGTGTGACCCCCTCTGACAGTGGCGGGTCGTGCTGCGATTGAGGTCATCAATCTCGTGTTGAGGCAATAACGCCCATTCATACTGCACAGCAGCTCGCAAGTCTTGGAAAGTGGTTAGTGGATGCTAACGTGATTGAACTCGTCTCCCTACTGCATCCCAGACATGCTCTATAGGATTCAAATCGGGAGACTGAGTAGGCCACACCATACGTTTCCAAGAAAACATCAACCACCTGTGCTCTATGAGGTCGGGCATTATCATCCATCAGTACGAAGTCTGGGCCCAGAGCACCTCGCAACAACCAAACATGAGGTCTCATGATCTTGTCAAGATACCTGACAGCAGATAAACCTTGCCAATTTACTCGCACAATTACCTGAAGAGGTATTCGATTAAAGATAATCCCTGCCTACACCATTAGGGATCCTCCTTGATATCGGTCTCTTACCACAATGTTTGGGTCCCGAAATCATGTTCCAGGTTCTCTCCAAATGCGAATCTGTCGAGAATCACTCTCCAAACGAAATCGGGACTCATCTGTGAAATGAACATTGGTCCACTGTTCGACCGTCCAGCTGGCATGTTGACGACCCCACTCTAGACGTTCCCTTCTGTGCAGACGCGTCAGGGGTACACATAGAGCAGGACACCGACAATAAAGGCCACTGCCGAAGACTTCTGTACACTGATTGTCTCAATACAACTGTTCCAATGGATGCTGCGCGGTCAGATGCCAGTTGCCGTGCAGTACTACGACGGTACCGTCGTGCCCTTACAGCCAAATAACGGTCCTCTCATTCTCAGCCCTGTCCTGGTCTTCGGGATACATTTTCGGTCGCTGCAAACTGTCGTCACATCCGAGAAACAACAAGACGATTCAAATCGGGCAACACCACTTTGCGACTGTCCTGCTTCCGTTCTTCCTATGGCCCTCCACCAAAGAGGGTCGTCTAGACGTATTCTCTGTGCCACACCGCACCTTGTGTGCATGTTTACACTGCGAGTGTTGATGTGGAACCACCCAGTAAACATCACCCCGTTTGACAGGTGCGGTGACGTCATCATTGGCATGGCTGTACGATGACAGGAATGCCATCTTCCGTGCAGAACACGATTGTACGGACATTTGTTGACAGTTTGTCTGATTAAGTCTTGGGAGAGTCAGGAATTGAACCCGGGTCTCCGCGGTGGCAGTCAAGAATGCTAGTCACTAGACATTGAGGTGGACCAATCCTAGAGGGAAACAGAGTTTAAGATAATTTATTTATCGTATGGCTTTTAGTGCCAGGAGGGTCCAAGGACATGTTCGGCTCGCCAGTGGCTGTAGCTGCTTCAAGCGGACACCCATAGGGTGAGCTACAAGTTCCGTTCAATTTCAAGTAGTTCCAACTTTCGCTACCAGATGTCACTGATACCTAGTGGTGAACGTTGGAACTTTGAGAGAGCGTTCCAACGTAATCTAACCTAGGAATTTACCTTAGTTAGTGGAAGGATCTTTTACATGCCATAAATCTATGACATGGGACTGCCGGCTTTACTTACACTCCAAAGAAAGGCATACTGAAGAATGTTAACGCTCAGAAAAATTCCGACGACTTCGGCCGTGTTTGAAACCGCTATCTTGGGCACAGCAGTTAAGCATGCTACCAACTACGCCACTAGAGTTTAAGATTATCTGTAACCATCATTGTTTTCCATCCTGAGACCATACCCTGTTAATTACACAGGCATCCGGGCTGTAGCGATGTATCACCGGGAAGCGATAACGTTTCATGGCGCCGTGTTACGAGGAACCGCTATATAATTCATCTGTGGACAGCCCGGAACGACAATAAAATCCTGAAACTGGAGCAAGCTCTAATCCCCTTGAGCAGGAGGGGTCAAGGTTGCCAGTCTGGGTTCCTGATGGATTTTCCAGGGGATATCGCATCAAACCTGTTACAGTCACAGTTGGAGGGACGTTTAATCACCATCTCTGTGCACTCAAAAGCTTATTTCACTCCTGGCTAACAACATACATACTCCCTGTATATTGTACCTAGGTGATTTACAGTGAATAGTATCTAGGAAGTCATTTTTGAAGGCCTTTGTCTGGAGCGTGGCGCTCTATGGAAGTGAAACTTGGGCTATTGGTGCAGCAGAAAAGAGGAGAATTGAAGCGTTTGAAATGTGGTGTTACAGGAGAATGATGAAGATAAGATGGGTAAGGAAGGAAGGAAGCTTGTAGTTTAACGTGACCGTCAATCGCGAGATCATGAGCCACGGGACCTCCATTTTACGTGGAATCCGAACCACAGGACATGGCATTTCACTTCGAAAATCTCACATGCATTGACCGGGAATCGAACCCGGACCGCCTTGGTGAGAGGCATACAGCTAGACCGCTGAGCCACCACGCCCCCTCGATAAGATGGGTAGATAGAGTTACAAACGAGGAGGTATTAAGACTAGTGGGAGAGGAGAGATGTTTCTGGCGACTGCTAATGAAGAGAAGAGATAGGTTGGTAGGACATATACTAAAACACCCAGGAATAGCAATCTTAGTCATGGAAGGAAGAGCCGAGGGCAAGACCTGTAGGGGTAGACCAAGGTTAGAATATGTTAAACAGATTGCCTCGGATGTAGGGTGTGGTAGCTATGTAGAGATGAAACGATTCGCTCAGGACAGGAGGCATGGAGGGCTACATCAAACCAGTCAAAAGACTGACGACTCAAACAACAACAACAATATCTAAAAGGAAAGAACAAATAGAAACTATAAATAGCTTTGAGCATTTAATCATCACAACAGAGCACTTGTAGTTCATTAAGCTAAATGGTTAGCGCGCTAGACTTTGGCCGGAAGTGCCCAGTGTTCGATTCCCGGCCGAGCCATCAGGGTTTTTAATCTTCTGGGGTTAATTCCCATGGCTTGGGGACTGGGTGTATCTGACGTCTTCATCATCACCTCATCCTCATTACGACGCGCAGGTCGCCCACGGGCGTCAACTAGTAAGAACTGCACTCGGTCTCTCCGGAGGCCACACGATCATCATCATTAAGCATATTACTATGCAAGCGTAGTTGGTAGTATGCTGAACTGCTGTGCCCAAGATCGTGGGTTCAAACCCGGCCGAAGTTGCCAGATTTTTTAAGAGCGTTAAAATCCTTCGGTATGCCTTCCTTCGGGGGGTAAGTAAATCCGGCGGTCCCTTGTCATAAATTTATGGCATGTACAAGATTTACAGTTTAGATTTCGTCGTAACGCTCTATCAAATTTCCAACGTTCACCACTAGGTGTCAGTGACATCTGGGAGCGAAAGTTGGAACGGAACTTGTAGCTCACCCTATGGGTGTCCGCTTGAAGCAGCTACAGTCTCTAGCGAGTCGAATAAGTCCTTGGACACTCCCGGTACTAAAAGCCATACGATAAATAAATAACAAAAGTGTGGTGCTTTTCATTCGGTCAACACGAATGTACCCTAAAAGAGTTGGGTTATACCATAAATCTGAAGAAAAAAAAAACTATATGATTAATAAATCACTAGGATGACCAATTTCGATCGTCAAGCGGTCATCATCAGATCCATTACACGTAGGCTGTAAAATCTATATTTGAAAATACAGGTGAAAATATTCACAATATGTACAATTATTTAGTTGTAGTATTGGTAATGCAACTTGTCAGTGTATGCTAGCCGTAGTATATACGTTGTTGGGTGAAATGCTAAAATGGTGATAGAATTCCGGAATTTGTCTGTTTGGAGAGACTATATGGTTGTAAAAGTAACCTATGGTTGTACTGTATAGGGCAGGCTATTACTTATCTGGTTGGATGTCTTCCGCTCTGTAGCTGTGAGTAGTATCAACTTCCCTCTTGCACCAGTGACGGTCGACTGAATTGGAATGTTATCTCACTGAATCAGTTTTTCCCTTCCCCCACCCCGTGTTCCTATGTGCTGTCTGTAGTCAATGCATGTGTAATTGTGACGTGTTGCCAAGTCTAGATAAGATGTATGTTATTGAATTCAGGAAGGTCTTCAACTATTAAAGACCATGGAATATTCCTCGCCACGCGTAGACTATTATCCATGGCTTCAAACCCCATAGTACATAAATAAATTAGTATGCAATTCTATAGTTCTTAAGGTGTTATTTCAGTGTATCACAGCAATAGTAGCTATACATTCATAGATTAGTTTGGGGAAGGAAGACTGATTTTGTTTGATGGGATCGTCAATTATAATTTTTGCAACATAAAATAAATCGTTCTTTTTTCAGGTGCCTAATGCCTTAATATTTATCAGCAATAATTACAACACACAATGAGTTATCTGACAGTTTTTAGCCTACTTTTCACATTTTGCAAAAATTTGGAAAAAGTAGACTTATGAGATCGGGCAAATGTGTATCTGTCTGTCTGTCCTTCTGTCTGTCTGTCTGTCTGTCCTTCTCTCGACCTGTCTGTCTGGCTGTGTGGGTGTCCCCCCAATCAACTCCTAAACGGCTGGAGCAATCGAAACAAAATTTGGTATGAGTAAAGATCTATATCTGAATATCTCACGGTCATATTTGAAAATGATGTCAGTGCTACCAACCGCTGAAAAATCGCAATTGAAATTTGAGCTCCATGTTGGATATCTTGGAAGGTATGAATGGGAGTTATTTCAAAATTGGCACACGAATAGATAATAATAATATTGCAGCTTAATTTCCAGGAGGCCATACATGGCAGTGTTGCCAAAATGATTATAAGCTTGCTGGTAGGTCCAATTTCTAAATGCTTATAACTTCTACACTATCAATTGGAATTCAACCAAATTTCGTATGTACTATGTGTACATACACAGATATGAATGAGCATATCCTTAAGAGCCACCAGGGCTGCCAACTGTTAATAAATGCACTCCCTATTGTTTTTATCCAAATACCAATATATCAGAAATTATGCAAGCAGACAGCTTTAAACTATGCACACGAATAGTACCTCTCATTCTATATTAATTTGGAGTAACTTTTCTACCTCAGTGCTACCAACATGATTCTAAGCCTGCTGAGAGGTCCAACTTTAAATACACGTAACTTCTATACTATAATTTGGATTTCAACCAAATTTCGTGTGTGTTATGTGTACCATAACAGATATGACTGCATATATTTAGGAGCAACCAGGGCTGCCAACTGTTAAAAAATACTGTCTCTATTTTTGTTACCCTAATATCAATATATCAGAAAGTATGCAAGCCAATAGCTCTAAACTTTGCACACGTATAGTACCTGGCATTCTAGATTAATTTGGAGTAACTAATATAGGCCTACGCCAGTGCTGCCAACATGATTCTAAGCCTGCTGATAGGTCCAATTTTAAAATGCATGTAACTTCTCTACTAACTAATGGATTTCATTCTAAATTGACACAACAATAGATCATATTATTTCAGATTATTTCTGACCAATACATGTATGTCATTGATGCCAACATGATTTTACGCGCTGTTAGATGCAATGTTTAACTGCATGGAACGTCCATGCTATCCATTGGACTTCAACCAAATTTTGTATTCTGTACCTTAAGAGAAGGAACTAAGAATATACTCAGTCACCAGGGCTGCCAACTGTAGTTCTCTATTAGGCTACATTATGTTAGGTATACAGTATTTCGAACTAATTAGATATTTCGATATTACCAACTTAATTTCGTCATTATTCTAGATAGATCCATTTAGATTAATCATTGGCATGAATCTGAAATTTTAAGAAAAGTAGGCTCTTTAGTTCGTCACGGAACTTCTTGTTTGTTTTGTTTAGGGAGGGCAGAGACTGTCTGTGGTTGTCACTGTAGGTTTGGTAGAGTTTTGTAGATCCATTTGTCTAATAGATTTGGATTTGGTGATGCTCACTTACCAAGCGAAACACGTCATCCCTTAGTTTCTCCTTCTTCAATATTAAATAACAATATATAAAACACATGTAATTTATTTCAGGTTATTTTTAGCCTATTTTCATTTATGAAAAGATAAGCTTATGAGATCACCTTTTGTCCGTGTGTCTGTCTGTGTGTGTGTATGTACGTGTGTGATCTAAACAGCTGGAGTGATTTAAATTAAACTCGGTAAATTCATAGCACTATACCGACGACCCCGACCGTGCCCTTTAAATTTTTTTACGTCTCACCAATCCAACATGGTGGCTGTGCGAAATATTTCACTAGCATTCAATATCTCAAAAACTATTACCGATATCACCCTGAAATTTTGTACGTTGATAAAGGGAACTACTAGAAGTTCACCTATGTGACTTTTGAAAACATGGTAACTACAAAACCAACATGGCGGCCAAGCGAATTTCTGACATTTAAATAGACCTTTCTCGCGATGTAACCAACCAAACGCAATGAAACTTGGTACAGTAGCCTATATGTTTATACACAATGTAATGCACCGACATCTAACTTCGTTCAATTGTTTACAAAACTTCAAGATGGCGGCTGTGAGAAATATTTCACCGGTATTCTATATCTCTAAAACTAATACCGGTATTACCCTGAAATTTTGTACGACGATAAAAGGCACTACTGGAAGTTAATGTATGAGACTTTCAAAAACCAGTTCATTACAAAACGAACATGGCGGCCAAGCAAAGTTGAAAGCATTAAGTAGACTTTTCTTGAAATTTAATGATCCAATCGCAATGAAACTTGGTACAGCAAATGTTTATACACATTGTAATGCTCTAGTATATATTTATTTCAATTGTTTACATAACCTCATGATTGCTGATGTGCAAATTATAAAATTGAGTTTTCATTTATGTGTCGTAATCATGCGATCAAAGTGAAAGTTTGAATAATGAACCTACGCAATAATCTTCCTTTAATGGTACATGACTCTATGACCTCTATATATAACAATCCAACATGGCGAAATATTTAGACGGTTCTCAATATCTACGAATCTATTATAGCAATCAAACTGATTTTTAATGTTCATAGGGCCTATGAACGTAAGTTCACCTATAGGACTTTCAATAGCCTGGTTATCACAAATCCAACATGGCGGCGAAGCGAATTATAAATATTCACATGGACTTTTTTCGCAATTTAACCTTCCGAGTGCAGTGAAACTTGGTACAGTAAATCCTTATACAAATGTTAACGCACTGGCATCTAATTTATTTCAATTGTTTCCATAACCACAAGATGGCAGTTGTGCGAAATTTTAAAATCTCGTTTTTACTTCTTGTGTCCTAATCATGCGATTGAAGTTTGAATACTACACATATACAATAATTTTCATGCAACAGTACACAACTCTAAGACCTACATATATAAAATCCAACATGGCGACCATCCGAAATATTTAACCAAGTCAGTTCTCAATATCTACGAATCTATTCCAGCAATCAAACTGAAATTTGTATGTTGACAGTGGCAATTAGCATAAGTAGGATATATGAAAATAGGCTTTAGTTCTTCACGGAACTACTTGTTTCACATATTATTGGCCGACTGAAAGCTAAAATATCAATTTACAGATATAGTAATGACAGTCACCAACAACATAAATAATACAGGAACTTAGAGCTAAGCTTCGTGAATCAGAAGAAACGGTGAAGGATGTGACTGAACGGCTTTCTACTGGGATCAGTGTGGAAGAGGGCGTGCAGGAGCAAACTGAGGATGACGTTATCATAATGGGTGATTCTATGATACGATGGAGTGCGAATATCTCGAGGAAATCAGGTGCGAAAGTGCGGTGTTATCCGGGGATTAAAATTGACCAGCTTGCCCAACAAGTGGAAGAAGCAAATATAGAGGACTGTGAAAAAGTTAAAGTGTTGTTGCTCCATGTTGGGACGAACGATTTGAAGAAGAGGGCTACAGCTGATTACATCATGGGGGAGCTCTACGAACTAGGCAGAAAAGCTAAAATCAAGTTTAGAAATGCAAAAATTATAATGAGTGGCATTGTTCGGCGGGGAGATGTTCCGTTAAGGCGAGTTAAGACTGTAAATGACCGCATGGACTGGGTATGTGCACAACTGGGATTAGTGTACGTAGAAGCTGACTGCTGGATTGGTGGCCGTGACTTCGCCCGAGACGGGCTGCATCTAAATCGACGGGGCGCTTACAGCCTAGGGAGCCTTCATGACAGGGTCATCGGTTCGTGCCGGCTTTTGTGAGGAGGAGCAGGTCCAGAGGTTGCCAGCCGATGGGAACAGAAGGAGCTACTTCAAGATATTTGCTCCGGAGGTAAGACTCTAAGATTACTGCAGGTTAATTGTCAGAGTTTAGGAAATAAATTAATTGAATTTTGGAATCTTGTAGAGACGTATTCTCCGGACATTGTCATTGCAACTGAATCTTGGTTATATGAGGGCATAAATAGTAGCGAAATAATTCAAGGGACCTACGAAATGTACAGAAGGGATCGGGGGAAACGAGGTGGTGGGCTATTTATTTGTGTGCGCAAAAATATAGCTAGTTTCTTAAAGTGGGCTGATATGGATCATGAAATGTTATGTGTACAAATTTCAGATAAAGGAAATAAATTCCCTCTTCAGGTGATAGGGGCGTATAGAGCACCGAAAGATAACTTTTCTCTCCTCGAAACACTGTATGATAAAACTTGTACGGGTAATGCTATGAAAAAGAGCATAATAATTGCTGGAGATTTAAACCTCCCCAAAGTAGACTGGTCTGGTGAGTCAACTAGCTGTGGTCAAGCTCAGAGCGCTGCAAATAAATTCTTAAGGAAGGGGGGATTTTCCCAAGTAGTTGACTTCCCAACTAGAGACAATAATACCTTAGATGTTTATCTCGTAAGGCCTGTAGAGCTGTATATTAACTGTCTGAAAGTACCAGGAATTAGTGACCATTCTGGGGTTGAATTAAATATTAGATATGGTGACGTTACAAAATTAGACTCTGATGTAGCAAAAAAGATCATATTCCAGTATCGCAGGGCGGATCAGGGCAAGTTTCAGGGGTATTTGAATGAGCTATTTGTAGGATGGGCATCGGAAGGAAATCACCTTAATATCCTGTGGACTAACTTTTTGAAAATTTTAAATAGCGCTGTTGATAAATTTGTCCCATTTAAATTGCTGAAACAAAACCCAGACCCTGAGTATTACACACGAGAAATTAGGAGACTAAAAAGGAAAATTAGGAAATTA
This sequence comes from Meconema thalassinum, assembly GCA_946902985.2. Classification (NCBI taxonomy): domain Eukaryota; kingdom Metazoa; phylum Arthropoda; class Insecta; order Orthoptera; family Tettigoniidae; genus Meconema; species Meconema thalassinum. Next base: position 92,334,697 of record OX336400.1, on the reverse strand, counting down.
TACAATAAAAGACATGATAGTGACAAGTATATGTTGAAATTTAAGTCCTTATCAAGAGAACTCGTCTTAAAAAAGAGGGCTGCTCATGACAGTTATATGCAAGGTTTACTTGGTTCGGGAGGGGGTGGGTGGAAAAATTTTTACAGTTATGTTAGGAGAAGAAAGGGAAATTCAAATAATTTGTCGATGATAATGTCCGGTGACGGTAAATTAATTACTGAGAAACAGGCCATTGCTAATGAATTAAATGTCTTTTACGGTAGTGTGTTCAATAAATCCAATAGCTGTGTGTTGGACCTTAACGACGAATCAGGGGCCCCTCTGTTCCAAATAAACCAGTCAGCAATTGTAAAGCTAATACAAAAACTGCGTTTCAATGTATCAAAGGGTCCTGATAATATTGTTAGTGAAGTACTTAAATTAGGAGGTAGGGCCGTGGCACGATACTTGGAGGTGATATTTAATGTGTCCATAAACAATGCGCAAATCCCAGATGACTGGAAAAGAGCTACGGTAGTCCCAATATTTAAGGGAGGGAGCAGACTTGAATTGGGCAACTATAGGCCGGTTAGCCTTACGTCCATCGTTTGTAAGCAGATGGAGCATCTCATTTGCGACTACTTGAGGGAACAGTGGGAAACATTATCATGGTTTAATGATAGGCAGCATGGATTTCGGAAAGGTTACTCATGCGAGAGTCAGATGCTATCACTTTTTCAAGACATTAGCGAATCGTTAGACCATGGAGTTTCAGTCGACGCCGTGGTTATAGATTTTGCGAAGGTATTTGATGTCGTGCCGCATGACATGCTACTCCATAAATTAGCTTCGACGAAGATTGATAGAAGAGTAATTTTATGGATCCAAGAATTTTTGACGGGTCGTTCCCAGAAAGTGAAAGTCGAAGGCATATTCTCGGATGAAATTACCGTAACGTCGGGTATCCCTCAGGGCAGCGTAATCGGAACTTTGTTGTTTTTGGCGTTTATAAATGACTTACCAAATGGAATTCGCAGTGACTGTCGATTGTTTGCGGATGATTGTGTAATATATCGAAAGATACATGACTCACAAGACAATGCAGTGCTGCAAGAGGACCTGAACCAGGTCTATAAGTGGGCGATTGTAAATAAAATGAAAATAAACACAAGAAAATGTAGTCTCTTAAAAATAGGGAAAGTGCGAAGGCAGGATTTTCAATATAACATTGGCTCGGAAATACTTGTAGAAGAAGATTCTTGCAAATATTTGGGCGTTCACGTAAGGAATGATATGAAATGGAGTAGTCATGTAGGATGTGTAGTTTCAAAAGCTTACAAATCCCTGCACTTTGTAATGAGGGTATTAAAAGGAAGTAGTACCTCTGCTAAAGAATTAGGCTATTTGTCACTTGTAAGACCTATTCTGGAATATGCCTCGGCGGTTTGGGATCCATATCAAGTAGGGCTCATCAATGAGTTGGAAATGGTACAAAGAAAGGCCGCTAGATTTGTGCTCAGTGACTTTAATCCCAGGAGCAGTGTGAGCCGTATGTTAAAGAAACTTGGGTGGGAATCACTGGAGGCTAGGAGGATGAAATCTAGACTCTGCGCTATGTACAACACGTATACAAATCAACCAGCATGGGGTGAGCTTAGCAAACGATTGGGAAAGCCCACTTACATGGGTAGGAGCGATCATCCTTTCAAAGTTAAGGGCCGACCACAGCGAACAAATTATGGTAAATATTCTTTTGTAAACCGTGCCATTGATAACTGGAACTCTCTACCTGCCGCAGTCTTAGAGCCTTTTCCCAAACATATAGGTGTGTTTAAGAAAAGACTGACTATTTGTGTAAATACTCCAGTTTAATTGTTGTATAATTGTTATTGAATTGTTATGTATAATTATGTATTGTTATGTATAATTATGTATTTTTATGTATATCCAATTTGCCACCGGGGGACACACCCCCCATTGCAAATAAATGAATGAATGAATGAACATACTGAATGTCATTGCAGTTAAATTAAACTCGATCCAATTTACGAACTAGGTTCAGTAAACATTTGAGTGCACAGGTTTAAATGGGACAAGTCAGGTCAAATGAGGCGGTCTGTTCCAAAACTAGTCTTATCCATATTTTTTTTTAAAATGAGTTACAGGTTGCATTGCCCTCTTGGTTAGGTTTGTGATAGTTCTATCACAAAATTACGCAGCAAAACTCGCCTTTTCCCATAGAAATCTGTCGCCAAACTTAGGCTATTGTTCCGTAACTCGCCTTATCCATGGCGCTTGTCGTTCCTAAACTTGCCTTATACAATCAACCAATAGGAAGGGATAATTTCAGCACATGACTCACGCTACAATTTACCCACGTTTTATGCCAGTCTTTCCACTCATTGAGTTGTTCTTGAACTGTGTTAGTCTTTCATGCAGTTTTGTGCTGTGAACAGAGTGTATTAAGATGACGGAAAATATTGCTCTTGTTGCGGAAGGTAAAGGGAGAAGAAGGAAGAGTGATCCTGATTCATGGAGGAAAACTAAGGGAAAAAGAGATAGGTATGCCATGAATATTACATCCTAATACTGTAGTTAAGTTGAGAGCTGCTACTTGTCAAATACAGTGAAACCTCTCGGCAGATGACCTCGAAGTTCCGCCCCTTAAAACAACAATGACAATAACAACAATAACAGTGAAACCTCATAACATGTTTTGTCTTCATTAGTTAACAATGTAATAATTTATTTTCTACATCTGAACTTTCTTCTCAGAACACTGAATACACAAACCCATAGGTACAAAGGGTTATAGTATTCACAATCTCGACGAGCCTCAAGGTCAAGCTACCTAATTGTTATCTCGCAAACTTCGCCCGTCCTGTGGCCTTAACAGGAGATCAAGGGAGGTTCACATTCCACAAGGGATGGACAAAGAATGCTTTCAGGGCCGCATAAAATGTGATCATACTTAGCAATAAAACGTATTAGGAAGGAACGAGGTTTCACTGTAATGAGAAGTAGCATATTGTTGTATTATGAAATCTTAAAACCTCAGCAATTTTGCGATATACAGTACCTTGATGAGAAATCAATCATTTTCATTGCAGGCATGGGCCTAATAGTCCTCCAGACTACCCACAATGTAGTCACAATGGTCCAACCTTCAAATGTCGTAAATTGCGGATGATTGACATTCAGTAGTTTCATGGAAACTTTTATGAATATAAGAATAAGATTCAACAAGATTCATTCATTTTAAAGTATCTGAGTGCAGAAAGCCAAAAGGGAAAGAACTGTCAAGGAGGGAAGTTCAAGAAAAAGTGTCAGTGTTCAGTACTTTATAAAACTTGCTAATACAGAACAGTTTCACATTCAGGTCTGCCAAAAGACATTCTTGAATGTATTGCATGTCAGCAAAGATCGGGTTCAGAGTATTGCCAGAAATCACTTCACGACAGGGAAACTTCCAACAGAAAAGAGGGGAGGAGCTAGGATCAAACCTGAGTACACTGAAAAGCGGCACTCAGTGAAACGTTTCATTGAAAGTTTGCAGTGTTGTGAAAGTCACTATTGCCGTGGAAAGTCACCGGTCAGACAGTATCTACCCGGAAATTTAAGCATCGCTAAGCTTTACAAAATGTATAACAACAAATCGCCTGAAGAACTCAGGGTGAAGCGGTGGTTCTTCCGTTAGATTTTTACGCGTTGCTACAACATAGGATTCGGAACACCAGTTACTGACGCTTGCTCAAAGTGCATAGAACTCAAGGAGAAAATTAAGCTTGAAAGTTCGAACGCATCACTGAAGAATGATTTAATCTTGGAACTTAGAGTATACAAACTAAGGGCTGCAGCTTTTTTCAAAAAACTACAGGAAGAAAGAGACTGCATGGCAATATTCTCATTTGACTGCCAAAAGAATCTTTGAATCCAAAAGTTCCAGATCAAATTGCCTATTACAGTCGCCAGTTGTACACCTATAATTTTACCATTGTGAGGGGGTACTTCACATGCCAGGTTGACAAAAGAGAATGTCTTTACATACACATGGATGGAGCATGAATTCAAGAAGGGATCCAATGAAACATCGTCTGCAGTTTACCATCGGTTATCACAAACTGATTTGTCAAACTTCACAACTATACGACTTTGTGCGGATGGCTGCGGAGGACAGAACCGCAATTCTACAATGATTGCAATGTGCTCATATTTCTTGATGCACACAGCTCCACCTAATATAGAAAGTGTTGAATTGGTCTTTCCTTCGACAGGCCACTCATTTCTGCCCTCTGACAGGGTATTTGCTCAAATCGAGAGAGAGATACGGAAATGCCCTATCATCTGTAATCCAGCAGAATATGAAGACATCTTTAGCAAACATGCTGAAGTATTAAAGTTTGGCAGAGACTGCTCGGTTAACAATTGGAAAATGGTTGCTGAAAATATGATGAAAAAACCTGCATCTTGGCACTTCAAATTTTCTTCAGTGAAACGATTTGTTATTACCAAAGACTCATTGGGAAATGTCACCATTAGGGGAGAACCTCATTACAACTCCGACATCGGTTTAGGAAAATCGGTAATGAAAAAGGGAAAACACCTGCGAGATATGCTAATGCCCCCTGAATTATTGCCAGGAGTAAACTTGAATCCTGCCAAAGTAAAGGACGTAAAAAGTTTGCTTGAAAAGCATTTTGGAATGGATTGGGAAAGGAATGAGTTGCTTTCTTTTTATAAGAATCTGTTCACCTCAATTTCTGTACGCGAAAACAATCTTGTTGAAGAAACAGAAGTTCTTTGTGATGGATCTCAAGAGGCGGGAACAGATTTGAGAGTTTAGTGCATTATAAACTTGATTAACAACAAACTGATTTTTATTGTTCAAGTTACTTCTATTGTGAGTACAGTGTAGCTTATAAAGGAATAATTCTCTCCAAATACTATTGATAGGATGTAAATGTGATAAAATCACACTGCTGTGTTTTATTAATTAGTGAATATCATCATTATACTGATAGCAAAAAGGTGTATTAGTGTACTAGTGAGTTTTATTACAACATTATATTCTCAATTCTTTCATTTTTCTTGTTTTAAGATAAGTTGTGTGAGGTAATATATTTTGATTTTTTTTGGATGCTCCAAAACTCGTCTTATCCAAAATACAAATTTAATTTATTGACGTTCTACTAATTATATTTATAATTATTCAGTAAGACGACCCTATGGCATTGTACTTGAACGTGTGGTAATACATTTAAACAAGTGAGACTTATATTACAAAAATTACAGGTTTTTCGCATTTCCTGAAAAATCACTTATGGTGGATAAGACGAGTTTTGGAACAGACCGCCTCAAATATTGTATTAGGAAATAATGAACGCAGGTCGTACTATCTCGTGCAAACAGATCTGCAATTAGTTAATTCATGAACTGTAGGCTGGAGTATTACAGGATTGTGCTACAGCATAACTTTAGACTCACACCTGTGCTTTAAAACACTCACCAGTGTTGCCCGATCGTACACTAAATTAACCCACGCATCCGTATTTTTGACCCGAGGCTTTAATAATGCTTTATATTTTCGTTTTGGTCAGCCCTCATTTCCTGTCGCTTACTGTACCTTCTTTCCTAGCCTTGAATTTAGCCATGCAAAAGAAACATGTCCATAGCTTTTGGAACACTCAAGTTATTTCTATATTATTTACGGTCGGGTCAGATTTACCCATGGCGCCAGACCTCACGTGACAATGGTTGGCTTACGTTAGTCGGGATAATCTGTAAAAATAAGGGGGTGAATCCTACTATTTTGGTGTAGCACAATAACTTAGCTCACGTACTTATTGATCCATGTTTAGGGTCTAGGGACACCTTGGTCATCAGCTCCTTTGTTCAAAAAAATCGAGATGACATTTTTATCGCTACTATCAAGACCAATATTGCACTGATACGAAAATTATTGTCACTTTTCTGCATGTTTAATTTGAAAATACAAATAAATCTCATTTTATATTGGGAATAGTTCACTGGAAGACGCCAGATGTATAATTACTTCATTAAAGTACGTACGACTACGACGAAAAGGAGTGACACTCTATGGCTCAAAATGACCTGGCACCAGTCTTCGTGTTATATCTTTTCAAGCCAGATCTCAAGGGTTTACAGCCTCATTACTTAATTTATACACTACACATGTCCTAAATTTGGGCAATTTTGGTTATACATGAGTTATATACCTTGACCAGTATCCAACCAGGGACTATATATCCCTAGAGATTCAACTTGTGAATCCCTATATGATTATTATTAGGCCCGAATATCAAGGATGGGGAGAGGAAACTCAAACCTAACAATGAACTATACCTGAAGACAGAAGGAGTCGTAGCCCCAATGAGAAATGTGAGAACACAGTTTTATGGACAATTGGTGAGGATGATGTGGTGGTGGTTCCTTAGTTTAGGGGCTGCGACAACGCGGTCTTGTAGCCCCGTGTTACATGTGGGTGTGTAGAATTTGTCTGATAACCGGTGTTAATTGTGATGGCTGTATTAATGTGTGTTATCTGTGATTCAGGTAGAAGGACTGCAGACGAATAACGTTTTCAAGTATTACCTACTTTTGCCACCAAATGCTAACATCCACGACACCTAGCTGAGGACGTGGCTACTAAATGCCATCGCAATCAGCACCTGGTGGTGAACATTGGAAGTAATAGAGCGTTATCAAAATAGCCTACAAATTTTAGCGTCCACAAGTGTAATTAGTGGAAGGTTCTTTTTCATGCCATAAATCAATGACATGGGACCGCCGGCTTTACTTCCCCTCCGAAGGAAGGCATACTGAGTGATTTTAACGCTCTTAAAAAATCCGACGGCTTCAGCCGGGATTGAACCCGCGATCTTGGGCACAGAAGCTCAGCATGCTACCACCTACGCCACCGAAGCCGCTTTGGTGAGGATGAACAGTACCAGATTGACGAAGAAGATTTTTGAATTCATCAGGACGAGGAAGACGGAGCCGAAATGGTTTCGGGAATTGAGATTGGATTTGGATCGCATGGGGGGGGGGGGGGGAAGAAGACATAATGGACAGAGAACCATTTAGACGACTAGTTACTGAGTTTCCAGGTTTCCAGGAGACAGGGGAGTTGTCAGTGAGGAAAGCAAGATATTACACCGAGGAACAGACGAAGGAATTGGGTGAGAGGATGAAGAGATATTGTCAGAGAGTGAAGACCAAACATAATATTAATATTGTCAAACGTGGTACATAGTTTGCCGCAACAAATAAATCATGATGATTATTATTATTATCTATACTAATATAATAAAGCTGAAGAGTTTGTGTGTTTGTGTGTTTAAACGCGCTAATCTCTGGAACTTCCGGTTCGATTCGAAAAATTATTTTTGTATATGATAGCCTGATTCAAGTGGAATAGTTTAGGCTATGTAGCATTAGGCTGCACCTCTCAGGTAACCTAAAAATTGATTTTTGTTCAGAAATTCGGAAGAACAAGCGCTCCAGAACGGCGTCAATAAAACCGAAGTCTATTGTTGCCATGTAATGCGGGCCACATCACGTCGCCTCTACCAATGTTCTGGTGCAGAATTGCGAGCTACTTATAAATTGCATTCACGGGGAGTAGTTAGTGCAAAAAGATTTATTTGGCCCCTTAAAACAGTTATAATCATGACAATAGTATGCCTCTGTCTAAGGGCGATTGGTGCAGTATACTGAAGTTACCAGCTGCAATAAGCGTTGCTGCTTTCAAATTTACTTTCATTTATTCCGATCCGTATCCTTGAGCGCTCCAGTTCTGTAAAACAAATAAATCCACCGGGCGAAGCCGGGCACTACTGCTAGTACTCATATATTCGCCATATCGTTGGGTACATTCACCATTTCATCGACATTTATTGCAAGATGGAGTGGAGTTCTCTATACTGGTAGGTTGAGGAACGAACGAACTATGGAGCGCGGGTGTGGTGGCTCAGCGGTCTAGCTGTATGCCTCTCACCAAGGCGGTCCGGGTTCGAATACCGGTCAATGCATGTGAGATTTTCGAAGTGAAATGCCATGTCCTGTGGTTCGGATTCCACGTAAAAAAGGAGGTCCCGTGGCTCATAATCTACAGATTAACGGTCACGTTAAACTACAAGCTTCCTTCCTTTTTGAACTATGGAGCAGGTCTCTGAAATAACTACTTTCTGCATACTGGTATGCAGGTTATGGTGGAGCCCCAGTTTATCGAGGTTGGTCTTCAGCGACGTCGGTATGATCCCTGTGGAAGAGATTATGATTGGCAATACAGTGACAAATTCCTGTCGCCACATCTGTCGGATCTCTTCAGCCACTTTCGTCACTGTGTTGGATATTATGCGAGTTAGGGAGTGAGAAGAGATTTCTTCTGCACTTTATCACTAAGAATAATGTCTGGCCTGTTTGCTGACATATTATTAATATTATTATTCTTTAAGCTACTACTGTTGAAATGAAGACAATGTGGAGATTTACAACAAGTTCAGAGAATAACTTTAGGAATATAAGCACTCTATAGAGAGTCATGTATTTATCAACCTTAAGTGAAACATCTTGTAACAGAATAAGGGTTTGCAGAACCCTTCTTGAAACAGCCAGGTAGATATGTTGTTATTATTTCATGGTCAACAGGAAATGGCTTCATGAAGTTCAAGTAAAAATGAATGTAATATCATTAGAGGTTTCTCAGAATAACTGGGGAGCAGGCTAGCCATGTAAACAAGAGGAAGTCCTTTGCAAAACAGCAATAATATTTCAAGTCCCAACCATAGCTTCATTTAAGAGCATTGCTTTCTTTCCAGAGAATACTGGAATATGATTGGTTAAGCTACGGGCGTTTTCCAAGCATATTTATGTCAACACGCCCATGAACTAATATTATTTAAGACTTCGCTTTTAGAAACCAAGAGCTCTTATTCTTTAAGTTGTCATGTCACGATGATGCGACATTAACGAGCCTCACAGCTCTTATTCAATGATCTGTCGCTGTGTCATGATTGTGTGACACTAACGTCAAGCTTTAGGGCCCCTTCAGACGAGGCCACTTATTAGCGCTGCTTCGTGGTGCGTTGGTGGCTCTTCTACCAAGCGTTAGTGGCGCTTCTACCAAGCGTTAGTGGCGCTTCTACCAAGCGTTGGTGGCCCTGCTAGTGTTAGATACCCGGTTAAGAACTCGTTAGTTTTCCAGTAAACATGGACGTAGAAGGTGATATAATTCCTGCCATACGGAGGAGAAAGAGACTTCAAACGGTAAAGAAGAAGATTCTGTGTCCATCCATTGGTTTTGGAAAGACAAAATCGAGGACTGTACTACACCGTATTCGATGATCTACAAAAGAATGACGAAACGTTCTATGCCTGCAAAAATTCATTTCAAGAACTTTTAAATGGTATCAGCATCAGTATTTGGAAAGAGTACAGAAAACAAGGCTAGAAATACAGGCCCAAGCCCGCAGTAAAAATTAAATAATAGGAACATGGAAATAGCAAAATACACAACCATGTGACGAGCCGTTAGTAGCGCACGTATGCAACACTAAATTAGTGGTGTGCCTGCAGCCTCGTCTGAAACCAACACTATAGCTTGATTCCATTGACAAAGGAGGCAAGGCTTCTCCGAAACGTATGGTTCTAATTTAAATTCACACGGAATTAGCCCAAAAAACATGAATAATTTATATAATATAGTTCCTGGTTTCGCGAAGAGAAACGCTACTTTTAGTGGCCGCCACCAGCTGCTTCAGAGAAGTGCTGCTAAGTGACGTCACGTCGTCTGAAGGGGCCCTATCATGGCTTCTGTCTAAGGATCTGTATATACTGTATATGAGTCGTCTGGTATCAAAACAAGATATTTTCTTGCGATTTTGAGATTACGGCTGATTTAACAAGAAGTCCTTGCACTTTTAATGTGGTAAGAGAAAGGTATTCAAAACAGGACACATCATGCTGTTTTCAAATTTTGAAGTAGTCGGTTGGTTTCAAAATAAGACAACTAAATGAATGAGTATCTAAACAAGACACATCTTAGGAGGGTCTATTGCACATCGATCAGCGCATCAGCTGAGAGGCCGTTCTCTGTGTGCTGCTTATGCAATTGTTTCGTGTTTTGTTAGTGCCGGTGTGTTTACATTTGTATTGGTGTGTAAAATCGACTTTATATTTGTGAAGAGTGATTATTTTATCTTTAAAATAAGATACATCCGATTTCTGAGTTGCAAAACAAGATACATCAGCAAGTTAAAAAACAAAATACGACACATCAAATATTAAAACGCGTATAAAAAGGAAAATAAAACAGCATGAGTCATGCAACTTTTGAGAAATATTTGTCTATATCACTTTTAACTTTCATAAAAGAGGGATGTTTATTTGTCAGTAAACAAAAGACTAATTCAGCTTTTTGTGTCTCCTGAAAAATGTTTGTGGAGTGGTGTGTATTGTACCAGGCGCCTCATATGTTCAAACAAGTATTACACCAAGTTGGACTTCAGCATTTCTATTGAATGCGACACTAGCCAGTGCGTAAAGAATCAGAAAATACTTTAGCTTAACAAACAAAGCGATGGAAGTAGGGAGAAAAGCGTTGAGTTGTAGAAAAGCCAATGCAGTGAGTTCTGAGTTGTGATCTACAGTATTCTGTAAGAACGAAGTCAATTTAACCATGAAACTCCCCCTAGATCGCTCAGTATTTAGACCGACCTTGTTGTCAGAAAGTGAGAGCTAGGTAGCCTACATTCAGGATATCTGATACATAAGCTAGAAGTAACTGATAGGGTATAGTACTTGCACTTTTCTCTTTAACGTGTGGCTCACCTTTGAAATCTAGCTCGGCGGATATGTTTACATTCCATGTTTTCGTGCAGCCAAGGCTTTCCCAGCGCGAGGCACAGCGTTGTGAACTTTCCACCGTAGCCACTGAGAGCAAGCAGCGAGACTGGAGAGAACTACGTGCAGATGTGCAACACTAGACAACTGATACCTGCGTGTGACACGAGCTAGCCGCCAGGGTGGGACTTTGCTGTCCACGTGGAGTGAAAGACGAAGCATTCTATTGGCCAACAACCGTCAGCTGTTGGTGAGTAGCGAACAGTAGTTATTGTCGGAGCGTGCTACTGTCTTACGTTAGAGTCGCCGCTTGTTAACCAGGAAAGTGAGGGAAATATTGCACAAATGATCCCTGGGACAAATAGATGGGAGCAATGGCAGGAAGGTACTCCTAATGAAGAGATAAAGGCTAAATTAGATTGGTTGGTTGGTTCCTCAGTTTAGGGGCTGCGACAACGTGGTCATGTAGCCCCGTTTACTTTGGATGTGTGTAGAATTTGTCTGATAACCGGTGGTAATTATGATGACTGTATTAGTGTGTGTTATCTGTTTTTTAATTCAAGGAAGGACTGCAGACTTATGAATTTTTTAAATAGTTCCTACTTTTGCCACCAAACGCCACCATCGACGACTACTAGTTCAGAACTTAGCTACCAGACGCCACCACAGTCGGCTCTTGGCAACGAACGTAGGAACCTAAGAGCGTTGTTTATATTCTTAACCTATACAGTTAGCTTGCCACGGTGGGTGAGTGGATAGCGTGTCGGTCTTCCAACCCCAAGATTGCAGGTTCGCTCCTGGCCGTGGTAAGTGATTTTTGAAAGGCGGAAAAAATACGACACGCATGTCATACGATGTTGGCATATCAAAGAACCCATTTGAATTCAGTAGGCCGTGTTCATAATGGCAAAATTAATCTCGGGAGTTTCCGCCAACACGAAGTTCCTCATTTCTCTACTAGAAAGCGCTATAGTGTTCAAGGAGGTTAGATGTCTAACCTCCTTGACATTCATAGTGATTCAAGGAACAACGAAATTCGACATGCAAGCTACCCTCTGGGTGTCAAATTACAAAGCTTGCACCCGGCACCGAGGCCATACGATATTATTATTACCTTTAGAGTTTAGCTTCAACCGACAGTAGTGGCTACACTGGCTGAAGCACAGCATTAGGCCATGGGACCAAGCTCTGTGCTGACTCGGTAGACGCGTGGGTTCGAGCCCCACCGTCGGCCGTCCTTGAAATGGTTTTCCGTGGTTTCCCATTTTCAACACCAGGCAAGTGCTGGGACGGTACCTTCTGACAGGCCACGGCCGCTTCCTTCCACATCCTTGCCCAGTTTCATTCACCATCATTCATTTCATCCCTCATTAACTCCTCTCATGAGGTTGGCGTCAGGAAGGGCATCCGGCCGTAAAAACCATCGCCACAAAGTCTTCCATCGCATCTCATCCCTGACCCCGTTGGAAAACGGGAATAATAAGGGGTAGACATACACACACATTAGAGTTTAGCTTCACACAGGTGTAATTAGTGGAAGGTTCTTTAACATGCCATAAATCTATGACAATTACTTCCCCTCCGAAGAAAGGCATACTGAGGGATTTTTAACGCTCTAAAAATCCGATGACTTCGGCCGGATTTGAACCCGCGATCTTGGGCATAGAAACTCAGCATGCTACCGACTACGCCACCGAAGCCGCTGCTAAGTTAGATTGTTTTTAAAATCGTATGGCCTCGGGTGCCGGGGGCATCCTTTGTTATTTGACGCCCGGAGGGCAGATTGCATGTTGAATTTTGTTGCTCCTTGGAACGCTATGAATGTCAAGGAGGTTAGATATCTAAGCTCTTTGACACTATAGCGCTTTCTAGTAGAGGAAGGAGGAACTTTCTTTTGTTGGCGGAAAATCCCGAGATCTATTTTGCCATTATGAACACGGCCTACTGAATTCAAATGCGTTCTTTAACATGCTAACAACGTACGACATTCATGCCGTGATTTTAGTCGCCTTTCAAAAATCACTTACCATGGCCATGAGTGAACCTGCTACCGACGATGGACCGGCCTAATTCAGGATTTACGAAGTGCCATCACAAGTTTTCATCATAGATTATGCACGAAATCATATTTCCATGAACCGAGTGGTGACTGTGTCTGAGCACTGTGCGATCGGGTGTGTGAACGATACCACCATAATATATGTACAAAACGATGCAGGAGTCTAAAGGAATACAGCAAAGATTGAAGTATTTCTACTTAGTGTAAAACAAAGTCCCTGATTCTTGGATGGCACGGGTAAACTCGAGAACCACTGGATGGATTTTGATGCGGTTTTCACCATTCTGTAAAGGATATCTCGAGGAAGGTTTATGTATAAAATAATTTATTTATGATCAAAGGAAGCCAAGCAGTAACGATTTCAGAGAAAAAGTCGAAAAAATCCTGTCGTCCGTGCGCTTTCTAAGCTTAAGCTGGGCAAACCGTTAAAAATATCAATATACAATGAGTGTAAGAATTGTTCAGCATGAAATGTTCTACAAAAAAGTCCGTGAGAGCATATGTTATCTTCAATTCATCGCCCACTATAAGTGTTTTTTACGTTTTAATTTCTTCCAACCATGTCCATTCAACTACTGAGGCGACAGTTTACGAGCTAGCTAAGGGCGAGTCTATCATCCCTGTTACAGCCTAGCTAGCAGGCGAACCTATTGTCCACAGATACAGCCAGCAGCAAACCGTCGTGTCGTGTTGAGTTAAGACTTCTGAGAAGGGTAGTTGTGTTTGGAGTTTCCCTAAGTGCAACTCGGGTTTTCTTCATTTCGCCTGTGAAACACAGTCAAGTTAAGATTGGACGAATGAGGAATTTGAGTTTCATTCACCTGGCCATTCCCTGAAAGTGTAACTCTCATTTCGCCTGTGAACTTTTCGTTCCGCAAAATTAGCATTCAATTTAGATTGGACGGAAGGGGGATTATATTATATTAAATTATACTGATTGGCGTATAATCTCTACATAGTATAAAACAAATTCCCTGATTTTTGGATGTCACGGGTAATCTCGAGAACCACTGCATGGTTTTTGATGCGGTTTTCACCATTCTGTAAAGCATACCTCGAGGAAGGTTTCTGTAGAAAATAATTTATTTATGATGAAAGGAAGCCAAGTAGTAACGATTTCAGAGAAAAGGTCGAAAAAATCCTGTCGTCCGTGCGCTTTCTAAGCTTAAGCTGGGCAAACCGTTAAAAATATCAATATTCAATGAGTGTAAGAATTGTTCAGCATGAAAACTTCTACAAAAACGTACCCGAGAGCACATCTCTATATTCAATATATCGTCCACTATAAGTGTTTTTAGATTGGACGGAAGGGGGATTTGTGTTTCATGCACCTCGCCAACCTAAAACTACGTCTGACAAGAATGTGTTGCACATGCATCTCCAAGATAATACAGTTAATAGTCCAGTCAGTGATTTTAACCCGAGACGTAAAACGGATATAGATCGTAGTTCATTGACTTGGTAAAGAAGCGCTTATCACGTAATGCATTCTCAACTGTTCCCGGGCGAAGCTGGGCCGGGTAGCTAGTTTAATTATATATCATATGTAATGTACCTTATGAACGTTTGTGCGCTCTCTTCTAAATAAGTAATTGAACCGGCTACTTAGCTAATGGTGTCTTGGTGAGAGCAATTATCTTGGTCACTATCTACTCTCAATTGGGGGCCATTGCAACTGGTACTCATTCCAATAGGTAGCATTCAGGTTGACAGGGAAGATAACAGTGATGAGCGGAGCTCAAGTAATAAGTGGAAGCAATGTCAGACTCAGCATAAGTTCATTGGTCACCAACCAATGCCCCAGTAGTTGTGAGACCTTGTAGCGGTTGGAGAGAATGTATCTGCTTTGTTACGCCAGCATACAAAGGAGCCGAATAATGCTCCAGACTACCAAGCGTGTGTTGACACAAGATTCCCTGCTCTCGCAGACAAGAGCCGAGATTTATAGCAACCATATTTCCAGCAGGACACCCCAGAACATTTGAGTGGCATAAACCTTCGTAGACCTGGAATCATATATCCTATAAAGCGCTAAGGTGTATGTTTAACAAGCCCTTAAACCGGAGAGAGTTAGAAAGTGCGGTTTGTACCAAAATCATCCAAAACCTCTCAATAGTACAGGAGTCGCTAGGAGTCGACGCCGACTTGTTGGCACCTGATCATCATCATCATCATCATCAGTATAAAACAAAGGCGCCAATTTTTGGATGTCACAGGTAATCTCGATAACCACTGGATGGATGTTGATGCGGTTTTCACCATTCTGTAAAGGATATCTCGAGGAAGGTTTTTGTAGAAAATAATTTATTTATGATCAAAGAAAGCCAAGCAGTAACGATTTCAGTTTAAACAAAAGTCGAAAACAACCTGGCGTCCATGCGCTTTTAAGCTTACGCTAGGGAAACCGTTAAAAATATGTACTACTAGCAGGTACCCGCGGCTTCGCCCGCGATCAAGACAATGGGGACGATGCATTATTGCTGATAATTGGTCTATTCTATTACAGCAATCGCGGCCACAGGTGGGTCCATTTTAATTCTGAATATTCTGATACATACAGTATATTGATATGAGCAACAAAGTGGGAATTTTATAGAGTTGTGAAAGTCTGCAGGGCTCGATGTTACATTATACTAACACATTTTAAAATTACGTCTTCTGCTGAGACATAACGATTTTGTTGTCCGGATGCTCGCGAGCACGCCACTTACAGTTGCCCATGGGAAAAAATGGTTTTGTTTAAATGTACACGTGCTTCTGTTAAGTGTGTGTCATTGCGCTTTGTTAAAGAAATTGCGAATATTGTTTGAAGAGGGAACTGCACTCTTGCACACTGGAATGGCAAATCTATCGGAATATGGGGAATTAAACGTATTCTTCCTTAAGCTATTCTGGATGTAATTTTGCCATATTTTATGATGATTTGAACGTCAACATATCGCAATTAATAGACCTGTAGTTAAATATCTCTCACCTTGGCCGCTGATGTACAGTACATTATGCAGTCTCTAACAGTGTTACATCCCAGGGATTGTAATTCCTCAAAAACAGTTTTGCCTCACATGCCTCTCCAAGTAATTAAAATTGCCGATTGTTGTCCTTTGAGTCTTCAGTTTTTTAACAAGTTTGATGCAGCCCTCCATGCCTCCCTCTCCTGAGCTAATCGTTTCATCTCTACATAGCTACCACACCCTACATCCGAGGCAATCTGTTTAACACTGGTTTACCCCTACAGTTCTTGTCCTCGACCCTCCCATCCGTAACTAAGCTTGCTATTCCTGGGTGTCTTGAATTTGTGTCCTGCCCTCCTATCTCTTCTCTTCATTAGCAGTCGCCAGAAACATCTCTCCTCTCCCACTAGTCTTAATACCTCTTCATTTGTTACCCTATCTACCCATCTGATCATCATTCTCCTGTATCACCACATTTCAAACGCTTTAATTCTCCTCTTTTCTGCTGCACCATTAGTCCATTAGTCCAACTCGGCAACTTTTCTAGGTTTAAGCCGTGCCTTTTGTGGGGATTCAATGCCCGTGAAAGACAAAATACCAACTTTATTGAAATAAGTTTGCCCAATTCCTCAGTAAGAATAATTTTAAAAAAATGTTACAGCCGGTAGAATACGACACATCCGTCTGTGATTATGGGTTGGTGATCATGGTAAAATACGAAAAAGAGCAGATCAATATTGGCAAACAGAAATATACAGTTAACAAAAAACAAATTTGTAAAGAAAATAAAAGCATACCGTGCAAAATAGAAAGCATCATGACATTGTAAATTAGCGTTAAGATACGAAAGCTCACTTAACAATAACCAGCTCAAAGAGTATAAAATTAGACTCAAAATCACGATCGTATCAGACCGCAAAAACCACCTCTATAAATAAAATATCTCATTTTACGCGTATCAATGCGAAGAGAAAAGTTCGTGAAACGAACCCCGCGTTTTAGGGCCCTAAAACGAACGGTTTTCGAGATATTGCCAGAAAACTATCCCCGGTCTGCGAAATTTCAGCGGTTGCCATAGTAACGTTGATCTGTTTCTTCGAGGGAACGCAGGTATTTGGGAATATCTCCGAAACCGTTCATTTTAGGACCTTAAAAACTGTGTTTCGGGGTCCCTACAGGACCTCCGAGTATAGTTTCTCGTATCTGACGGCTTAAAATGAGCTAAATCTGATAATTGTACGGACTGTCCTTGATCAGTGCCAAAGGGCCAAAAAAGGTCACTTACAAATTGAATTTAAAAAAACGTTTCTTAGTAAGCCTCTGCATACTCGGATCAACCAACATGCAAAATTTCAGCTTCCTAGGTCTAGTGGTTTGAGCCCTGCGTTGATGAGTATATTTTGGATGCTCAGTGCCAAAGGGCCGAAAAAAGTCACTTACAAATTGAATTTTCAAAAACCGTTTCTTAGTGAGCCTCTACATACTTGGATCAACCAACGTGCAAAATTTCAGCTTTCTAGGTCTAGTGGTTTGAGCCCTGCGTTGATGAGTCAATTTTGGATTATATATAATAGATGAGACTTTCCAAGTCAATTTGCTCGTAGAAATATGGAATATAGCTCATTCTGCGCGTATCAATGCGAGGAGCAATGTTCGTAGTTTCCACTTCTATGAAGTGGGAACAGAACCCCGCGTTTTGAGACCCTAAAACGAACGGTTTTCGAGATATTGCCAGAAAACTATCCCCGGTCTGAGAAATTTCATCGGTTGCCATAGTAACGTTGATCTGTTTCTTCGAGGGAACACAGGTATTTGGGAATATCTCCGAAACCGTTCATTTTAGGAACTTAAAAACTGTGTTTCGGGGTCCCTACAGGACCTCCGAGTATTGTTTCTCGTATCTGGTGGCTTAAAATGAGCTAAATCTGATATTTGTACGGACTGCCCTTGCTCAGTACCAAAGGGCCGAAAAAGGTCACTTACAAATTGAATTTTAAACAAGATGTTCAGTAAAGAACATATAGCCTACTTTCTTCTAAATGTATGAGTATAGTTATAACTCGTTGTTATTATCAAAGAGTATAATATAACTATTCTTTGTTGAAGACCTTAGAAACGATTTACCTCTACCAAACGCCACAACCTAGATAAAAACTGCTACCATCATTGAAGAAAGAAAGATAAGAAGTATATCAAGAATGTTATGGATCTGGAGACATAATCGACCGGACAGGCTGCGTGGCTCAGCGGTAACTTTCTCGCTTGCTGGGCCCTAGGTTGCAGGTTCGTATCCTGGCGCAGTCAGCTGGCATTTGAGGGTGCACAAATGCGAGGGAGCCGTGTCAGTACATTTACTGGCACGTTAAAGATCCCCTTCGGGCCAAAATTCCGGCACCCCGGTGTCTCTAAAATCAGCAGTAGTTAAAAGGGATGTAAAACCAATAACATTATTATTATTATTATTATTACGACCTGCCGTGGGCAACATCCAACTTTGAGTTGAGGCATGTCTTTACACGTCTGGTTGTGCATGGCTTTAACAACCCTAATTGAATTAACAAATCTTTCCATGACCCTACAGAGACGTGTGTATACAAACTATGTGGATATTTTCGATTGCTATTTGCCTGAAATAAAAGTAGTAATTAATGACCTGAACTAACACCAACGGCTTGAATTCAGTTACTATGTGAAATCGTTTTGTTCTTTACTTCAAATAACATTTTCAAGTAACGCAAAATAGGCTGTTACAAACCCTTTAAAATAAAAAGTAAAAATGTATCGTAGTATCATCTTGTCATTCTTCAAATTCGATGCGCATAGAATGCCAATGGTATAGTAATCAATGGAGCCCCACGTAGACTAGTCGTGACATCTAGTGGTGAAATATCGAACAATATAATCCTAACAGAGCGAGTGCATTCTAGCGGCCAGAAGAAGAAACTTTTCAATAAAATCTGGAAGTTAATAAGTAGGTCAGCGTGCAGTTACCTTTTTGGCAGCTAGATGTCTCGAGTAAATCTGCTGGCGAATTATGTTTTAATTAAATATATATTTTACACCATAATATGCACCATATAACGCTTAATTTTAAAACGTCTTGAGTCATTACAAAACAATAAACATATAACATTTCAAGCAAAAAACCTAGCTCTGATCGGGTTTGAACCATAGGCATTTGAGCGATAGGCTAACGCTCTACCTCTGAGTTAATTGTGTCAACGAATATCGTTCTATATAAAATGACTTACATAGAACTTGTTAGCAAAAGTAGGTAAGCAGGGGGGGGGGGGGTGACTCAAATACCGTTATTTATGCAAACGAGGGGGGCGTGGCAAGGTACCTTGAGGTAGGTCATGATCAATGACCTTGAGGTAGGTCATTGACCCCCAAGGTCGCCGGGACCCGGAAGGTAAACAAACCTTGGAGGGTTCAGGAACCGGTTTGAGGGGGTGTGGGTGGAGGGGGAGGAGTGGGGGTGGGGAGGGGGAGGGGGTGGTGGCGAGGGTGGGGGATGAGGGGGAAGGATGGAAGAGGCTCTGCACGAGACCCTCCTCGACCCAGTCTCTCTGTTGGACTGAGCGCCTTCTCTGTTTTTATCCTGGGCTATATAGCTTTGCTTTATGCCCGATGAGATCCGAGTGTTGCCGAAGGTTTCCGAATCCTTGGTTGTGAATGAATTGTCAGAGAATTGAACGGTCAACTGGTGTGTGTGTGTGACGTCACAGCAGATTACGGGATGTGAGGTAGGTCATGAACGGGAGTGTTTTGAATGGAAAACATTAGTGTAACTGGTGTGTGTGTGACGTCACAGCAGATTACGGGATGTGGGGTAGGTCATGAACGGGAGTGTTTTGAATGGAAAACATGAATGGCGGTGGATGGTGGTGGTTGTTGAACCCTGACGTGGTAGGTTGGTTAGGTGTGAATGGGTCTGAGAGACAAACAAGATGGGGTTGAAAGCGCTCAATGGTAAACAAACATCAATGGTATCGGGAGTAGTGAATGGGATTGAGAGAGAGGGGGAATGAACTGGTTGTTGAATGTGCTCAATGGTAAACAAACATCAATGAATCTGGAGTAGTATTTCCTGTAAATGGTAGGGTGGGGGTAGGATACAAATCGCATGACATGTTGAGTCGGCCAGCTCGACATGAAATAAAAACAAGAAGGTGTACACCAGATCTGATTTATTAATCCATGAATTATATGTGGCATTAAAACCTAGCCACTTTACAAAAAGTTTATTGCCACGTTTTTGTACAATTTTTTCAACAAGATAATGCTTGGGATATTGCGTCCTTTGCAGTTCCTCCATGTAGAATCCTCCTTGGATTGGCTGCTTGTTGAGGTCATCAAGTAAATAAACAACTGGATTAGAAAGTTTTACCTTGCGAATACGAAATATTTCTGTGCTCCAGTTTGGTGTGTATTCTTTGGCGAAGATTGTTTTATGTTTACTGATGCGCACATAATCACCAATACGTAATTGATGACGTCGCGGATCTACTGTTTTGATTTTGTGATGAATGCGATCCAATTGCGCAATGTTCTTGGTTACAAGGCGTGGTTTCATTTTGATGGTTCTATGTTTAGTGTTGTTGTAACGTGTCACCAGGTCGCCTACAAGTTCAAGCCAGCGATAGGATCCTCTTGCTGTAAATTGTTCCCACATGCGCGTCTTGAGTGTGCGGTTGAAACGTTCTACAACACTTGCCTTTAGATTGCTAAAAGTGGAATAGTGATGGGTGTCAAGTGATTTGAGATAAGCGGAAAAAGTCTTGTTGAAAAATTATTTGCCTTGATCTGTTTGAAGCAAACGAGGTTGTCGTCTTGACCGCTGAATGATGGTCTTGAATGCAGCGGTGACCAGTTGTGCAGATTTATTCCGAACAGGTTCAACAAAGGCCATTTTGGAATAAACGTCGATGACGGTGAGCAGATAGTTGACCCCGTTGTTAGCTTTGGCATAGGGAATCATTTCAACCAGATCAGCTTGCCAAAGATCGTCAACACCCCGTGTGATGACATGACGACGATGGTAGAGACGACGAGCTGGTCTATGCAACTCGCGAGCAATGGCAGCCTTAACAGGCGAGGGTGTATGAACACGTTGACTCATTAGACAATAATGCCAGCATGACGAAGCTCCTCTTCTATTTCTAAAACTTCCGCCTCGTGTCCGGTATGACCAGCCTGTTCCGATGCACGCAACAGTTGCAGACGTTTAACCAACTTATTTGGATTGTTCCAATAGGCGAAATCGATGAATGGTTTCAAAGTATTAAACGTGATACCGGACGCTGAATTTGCACGGCGAACACTTGCATAGGTGGGAAACAATTTTGATATGATGGTTTTATATTTGAAGCCCTTATTAGCATTTATTGCTTCAGAACGTTTATAATTACGCCTAAAACCATTTGTAGCCATCAAGATGTCTTTATACTTTTCAAGATCTTCTTTATCATAGTCCTCGGTAGAAGGTGTACGTGAAAATAGAAGTTCTAAAAGACCTGGCGTCAATTTGTAACGAACTGTTTTAACAATGAAAACATTGTCACTTATCTTGATTGGTGAATCGCCAATTCGAAATCTATTGTTTTCATAGCGAACACCATAGGTAGTATCAGTTTTCTTAGTAAAAAGATCTTCAAGGAAGGGGGTAACCAACGCACCATAATTTTGTAGTAAAATGGATTTTAACCGCACATATTGTTCGGGCGTATTCAATATTTCTTTAAGAGTAGGCTGCTTTTCTTTGGCTCTAGTGGGTGTTTCAGCAATTATTGATGTTTTCAAAAACTGGGGCAGCGGTGATTCTTTGGAGCCAGAAGACGGAAGCAATGGAGAAAAAACATCCTCAGGTTCTTCATCATTTTCTTCCTCCTCCTCCTTTTCAATTGTTTGTGTTTCTTTTGAGCGTGTACTAGGCTTTGTTGTTCCTTTCAACACAGCTTCCAGAGGTGATTTCAAATGTTTTTCGACAAACAGTTCACTGTCGGCATGTGCACGTTTTAGATAGCGAAACTTTTGTCGAATGCTATTTCGCGCACGGATTATGTGCTTTTTTAATTGACTCCCTGTTGTCGCCATGACATCTGAACTAATGATGTTCAGAAAAGCAATGCAGCTACATAAATACGAATGAAATGATCAAATCCCATGCGGTAGCGTCCATTGTTGATGTTGCTCTGCTTATCAATAACAAGACAACTGTGGTGATGAGCGTTCCAACACATGGCACACAACTGTGTAAAGGCTTGAAAGGTCATGTCTGGGTTCACGTGATCATCGTAGACGTGATGCATGTTTCGCTCATCCTGACGGAAGAGAACAATCACGTTGGCATTGTCACGAATCAACTGTTTTGGTATTCGCGAATAGGTTTGAGCGAGATAAAAACAATCAATATATTTATGACGTCCCATGCTAAAGTAAGCCTGAATAATGCCCTGTCGTTCTGTGGCCACATCATCAAAAATCATAAGCGAATGGGGGCGAACATTGTCTGGAGAAATGACATCTTCGTGCGCTGCGAATGTGAAGTAGCCCATGTTGCGCAGACCTGACATGACCTGTTCCAAGAACACATACAGCGGTTAATACAGCGATTTGGCAAAAATATAGATATTTTGAAAGCGCACTCCGTTTATGGAGGTGATGAGGGTAAGCAGAAGATTGGTTTTTCCACATCCCGACGGGCCGGCGATGAGGCAGCGAATGGAGGATGGGAAGAGTGATCCATGACGTTGTTCAGACGATGTTGAGAAGAGGTGTGAAACCAAGTCTCCCACCGGAAGTGAATGTTGTTGCTTAATAATCTGCATATCAACTAAATGTGAAAGGGGAAGAGCTGGTCTCTATATACATGAGGCAAACGGGTGTTTCAGTTCCAGTGTAACCATGGACGCCTTTGGAAGAACTCTTAAAACAAATGAACGATTTGCTTTGACAAACGATCCAAAACATGATACAGATCCGGCTACTAAACGATATGTCGATGCTAATTTATTGCCACGCACTACAGATGGCAATTACAACTTTAATGGAAAGCGATTGACCAATATAACAGAACCCGTATTACCCTCGGACGCATGTTCAAAAAAGTATGTAGATTATTACCGCTTACTACGTATCAAAGGAGATTATGAGGCTCAGAATAAACGTATTACGGGCGTTGCAGATCCTGTGAACGATCAAGATGTGTGCACCAAAGCCTATGTGTTAACCAATGCTGTGGTGTTAACAGAAGCAAAGGACTATGACGTACACCAACGTCGAATCACTCAGCTGGCTCTTCCAACAAACAACACGGACGCTGCTAGAAAGGACTATGTAGATAACAAGGTGAAACAGGTGCTCAGTATTGTGCCCACCCTAACTGTAAAGGGCTATACAGCAAATAATGCACGCCTTGTGCATGTGGCCGATCCTGAAGATGATCAAGATGTTTGTACAAAACGGTTTTTAAACTCTGAAATGGAAAAGGTGTGGGAAATTAAGGAGAACGCTCTACAGATGAAGCGAAGACGAATAGCCGAAGTTGCTGATCCTGTGGAACCTCACGACGTGACGACCAAACGATTTTTGGAACAACGGTTATCGCTTTTTATTAAATCAATACCCTCTATATTTCTGCTTCACATTGTAAACCAACAACCGGTAAAAGATCCCAATAACCTCGCCTACATACTACGTTCGGGGTATGACAATTACCGTTTAATGTATGATGGTGCCATTCGTGTAATTGAGTATGCACCAGATTTGAAACATTTAGAGGTACGATTAAACGGTAGTGTTCAACCACTTATTGATCAACCGGTGAAAGCCGGAGACAAATTATTCTTTCACTTGAAACTCTCGTCTGAATAAAAAGAGGCGGGGAAAACGATGAACGATTTTCCTCTGTATATAGAACTTGAATATACAGCCACCATTGAATAAATAACTACAGGATCCCTTCCTGAGGAGCGTTAGTTGTGTTCTATACTTTGTGGTGTGAGGTTGTCTTGTTCTTTGGTCGCGATGGTGAAACAGAGATATGTGGTGAAGAAGAGGAAGAAGTTGTCCAGAAAGGAAGGTTTTAAAGCTATTCTTCATGCGGCACGTCAAGCTTCGCGCGGAGAAACAAATAGTGAGTTGGCTATTAAGAAAGCACTCCGAGCAGCACGATTGCATGCGAATCCCAAAAGTAAACTACGTTTTAGAAAACGTGCCCGAGTTATTCCTGTGCCGAAACGTGGTGGATTTTTACCTGCACTGTTTGCTGGACTAGCAGCCCTGGGTTCACTTCTTGGAGGAGCAAGTGCGGTAGCACGAACGGTGAAAGCTGTTGAGGAGGCGAAGCAACAGTTGAAGGAAAGTGAAAGGCATAATAAAACTATGGAGGCCATAGCACTGCGCGGCAAAGGTGTGAACATGAAGCTAGCACCCTACAAGAAAGGACTCGGCATTTACATGTCGCCAAAAAACGGTTAATCGATGCACTGCCACGACGAGCCATGACGCATGAGGAAGTTATAAGATATGCAAAACAGCTTAAGATCTCCCACTTTCGAGGCGCGTTTATGCGCAACCAACTACCGTCTCGACCACGGAGCCATGAAAGTGCAGTTGTCAATTTGGATGACAGTCATGGACCGGGAACGCATTATGTGGCCTACATAAAGCATGGGCGAACCGTGTGGTACTTTGACAGTTTTGGAAATCTTCCTCCTCCGACAGAGCTTGTTCGCTATTTTGGAAGCAGTGCAACAATACACTATAATGTGAAACGAGTGCAAAATTTTAACACGCAACAGTGCGGTCGTCTATGTTTGACTTTTCTATATAAGACCGAGCACGGCGGGTGACGTGGTCATTATGACAACAGAAAGTAGAACGTTTACAGTGCACGGACAAGGTGCGGAAGTAACTGTTGACTTTTATCCTCCTATTGAATTGGGACGACGACCCTACGTGCTGGGACTTGTTTCGTTTAAAGGCTATAATAGAATCTGCAACATAATTGAAGACGTCAATGATAAGTTCTACTACGATGACTATGTGTTAACTACACCGTAGATGATATTCACGATCACATCTACACAACTCTCACCAAAGAATTTAGTCTAAAAGCATTTCTGGACGGGACACGCAAGTTTGAACTCATAGCCAACAACGTGACACATCGCTGCAGTATTCTTTCTTCTTTTAGGATTGATTTTAAATCTCAACCAGATTCGATTGGGTCATTGTTAGGCTATTCACCACAAGTGTTAGTACCAAACGTGATACACAAGTCTGACCAACCGGTGAAAATAATTGAAGATCATCACATATCTGTCACGTGTAATATTATTACAGACGTCTACACCAATCAAGATCCCTCGAATTCGCTTTATGATTTTATTGTTACTTCACCTGGTGGTTATATCATCCGCGAAAACCCGTCGGTGGTGCTCTATCATCCTGTGAGTGTGACCAACATCAGGAATATTACCTTAAGACTGGTGAATAGAAACCAACGTCTCATCCGGTTAGACCCTCATACACCTGTGACCTACAAACTGTATCTGAAGCCAGCATGAAACAAGTGTATAAAGCGGCAACGCTGTCAAGAGCAGGTGTTAGTTGTGCTCAACACGTGTACAGGTTAACACGTGTCAACAAGCAGATCCTACAACAACTTGGTTACATCTTACGTCATGAATTCGATTCTAGACGTGACAAACCCTGTCGAAGTACAGGAGGGTATTGTAAGAATTGAACACCATTCCTACCAACCGTATACTCAGGGACTAAATAATAATGATGAGATTCGAATTACTATTAACCAACAAGATATCTACACGCTTCCACATGAAAGTTACATCCAGATTGAAGGGCAACTCACCAAATTGGATGGTACCATTCCAACAACGTCAAAGTTGGGCAACAATGCTTTGGCCTTTTTGTTTTCTGAGGTTCGCTACGTGATCAACGGTATTGAAGTGGATACTACTCGAAATGTTGGCATAACAAGTGTCATGAAACTTTATCCCTCGTACGGAAGCGAAGAGAGTAAAGCTTTTTGTATGGCTGGTTGGTGTCCCAACTCAACCAACGACTGGGTGATTAACGATGATGGTACATTTACTGGACATTTACCTCTAAAATTAATACTAGGCTTTGCAGAGGATCATAAGCGCATTGTTGTGAACGCAAGACAGGATCTGATTCTTGTACGAGACAGGAGTGATTATAATGCGCTAAAGGGAGCTGATACAGCGCCAATAGATACAAAAATTCTACTGCAACGAATTCTATGGAAAGTACCGCACGTTACTCTATCAGATCAGAAAAAAATGAGTCTGCTCAAGATTGTGGAGAAGGATACAGCTTTACCCATTCAATTTAGAAGCTGGGAGCTGCATGAATACCCGGTATTACCACTCTCCGATACACATACTTGGTCTATAAAAACCTCACGGTATACAGAGCGGCCACTCTACGTCCTGGTTGGATTTCAAACAGATCGCAAATATCAACAGAATAAAGATGCATCAAAATTTGACCACATCCAATTACGAAATATACGACTCTTTTTGAACGGAGTTACCTTTCCCTATGAGGGAATGGATTTAAACTTTAACAAGAACAAATATGGTAAGCTCTATGACATGTTTGTAAACTTTCAGTCTTCCTATTATCAGAAAGAGGCATGTCCGCTATTATCACCACAAGACTTCAAGTCCAAGGCGCCTCTGGTGGTGATGGACTGTTCGTATTTGGAGGAGTCGATGAAGGAAACAACAATTGATATCAGACTAGAATTTGAAACATCGACAGTTATTCCAGAAAAAACAACAGCCTATTGCCTTATTGTTCACGAGGCGCAAGTGTTTTATCAACCGCTGTCCAATATGGTGACCAGAGTATAAATAGCATGTCTTCCTGCATTGCCCTTCACAGTCATGGAAAGCTACGATGAAGTCACAACCCCCTCTGCGAGGTGGGTCTGCAAATGTGAAAGTGATTCACCAGGTTCAGATGAAGATTCAAGGTTTACCATTTATCGCCCCCTAGTGAGTGAAGCTATAACTGCCTATCACAAGAATCATACTGTGCTTAGAATGCCGCCGCATCTGGTTCACTATTTACCAGATGGATTCATGTCTACGTTTGGTATTCATGACAGGGGGTACAACAACAAGCCCATCACTAATCAAACAAATAATGTGGACGATGGCGTTGCCAAAGCTTCATCTTGTCATGTTGGAGAGCGGGTAGATTGCATGGACTGCAAATGCGATCGTTGCTCAACAAGTCGAGACGCTGATGCAGCATTTGAGATTTATCGCACCCTGGTGAGTTTAGCAATACGCGCCTACCATAAAGCACAATTTCTTCGTGAAATGCCGCAGCATCTGATTGCCTATTTACCAGCTGGATTTCTGACCGCGTACGGTGCACACGACATTGACCTTAATTGGGATAAGCTACCAGTACACCTCCGTATGTCGGCGGATGTTGCAGCCTGCCGTCCTTGTCGTAGACACTTTATGCATCGAGGAGATTCTCACTGTGATTGGGATGGTCCAAATCCTATGATAAAAAATTGTAAGCGATGTACTGATAACTTTATGAATAAAATTGTGTAATTGATTCTTTGTGTGTATATTATTTTCCCGCTCCTATCCAATCAGTTAGTTGTTAAGAAGCAGCGGTAGTGGAAGGTGTGATATCCGTCGCCATGCCGAAAACATTGATTGTCGACGTGCAGGGTTTCAAGGTGAACGGAAACAAGTTTGTATTTAAAGAAGTAGGAATTATTGACTGCACAACCATGTGGGCACCAAGAGTAACCAGTTTTATCTTTGAACCACCGTTTCCATTGCATTTGCAGTCAGACGAGGACAGAAGACAAACAGAGTGGTTGCAACGCAATTTGGGACTAGTCTGGAAAGAAGGCGACATTCCTTACCAGCATCTATCACTTGTTCTGAAAGCTCACTTGTTTGGTGCTGACCTTGTATTTGTAAATGGAAGTGAAAAAAAGGAATGGTTGCGTCAGTATGTTAATTCAACATGTCAACTTGTTGACCTTCATGATCTGGGATGTCCTGCACTGTACAACCTGTCCGTGCCTGATGAACCTCTACAAAATAAAACACTTCAAAATGTTTGGAAGCTTTTTGATTGGCTAGCTCGCAGAGCATGTCAAAACTTGCATGTTGAGTGCAAAGCGTTGTAACGTCAGCTTCAGTGTGAGACATACCAGTGATCAGTGTGGACGTGTAGTAATATGGCTGCAATTGAAGGTTTGGACACCAACCCCACAGAGCGAGCTATTGTCAAGTTTTTTGCCTGTAAAAAAAAGGTTGACAGTTTCACAGATGAGGAATTGAACGCTTTGCCCAAGGCGTTCCTTTTTTATGCTGCTTCAAACGCGGTGAAAAATATTTGGCACAGTGTACCTAGTGAATGGAGCAGAGATCCTGGTCTGCGTGAACTACAACCATGCACTGACTTTAGTCATCACCAGCAAGTGTCTATTACTAAAATGCCATCCATTAGACAGTGTGGAACGTGTCAGCTCATCAAATTGTACCATGGCCATACAAATATACCGTCCTGTAAAGACTTTGCTTCATCATTCCATGGTTGCGATGAAGAAGAGGAAGAAGAGACAGCAGCGGCAGTATCGCCAGCACCAAAAAGGAAGACAACGATTGAAAAAGATATATCAGACCTTTGCTGGTCATGGTCTAGTTAACAAGGCCATTGATGTACTTCCCATTGAACTGCATATTCCCGGCTATCAATTTTGTGGACCTGGGACTAAACTAAACCAACGTCTAGCACAAGGTATTTCTGGAATCAACAAATTGGATGCTGCGTGTAGAGATCATGACATTGCTTACAGCGACAAGAATGCAGAAGTACGTCGAGTTGCAGACCGCATTCTTCTAAGAAAGGCTGTGCAGCGCGTGACATCATCTA
The DNA here is from genome assembly GCA_946902985.2 of Meconema thalassinum. Lineage (NCBI taxonomy): Eukaryota > Metazoa > Arthropoda > Insecta > Orthoptera > Tettigoniidae > Meconema > Meconema thalassinum. The sequence goes on along the minus strand of OX336400.1, from coordinate 92,305,879 downwards.
CTGCTTCCATTGGTGAAAAGATTGCAGCCTTGATCGTGGCAGGAGCTATGAAGTCAAAGCTAATGATTGGTGGTGGTTGTGGATTACCGAGGAAAAGGACAAAGAAATAACCATGAATCAAATATTAAGTATTTATTTGAGAGTCAGTCCACCAGATTACAGCATTCACAAAAGATGTTTTGGTTTCTTCTTGTAAAAACATACAATTGTAATAAAAAAAGAATTGAAAAATGAAAGTTTGTTCTTATTTACTAGGTGTGGAAATGTCCCAAAGGCAAGCTATTTACACCATCCCACAGCCGTTTATTGTCATATGTAGACAGCGATGTTTTATTTTGATTTACTGTAAATATATTATGGTTCTTTGAAAGAATGCGTGTTTGCTGGTACAAGCGAGAGGTGTTTGTGTAGAGTACACATCGATATTCCTCAACATTGAGGAATTGTGTGACGCTACGAAGAACACCCTTCGCTTTGCATTGACCTTTATTCTTTTGTGTTGAAAATGCGTACATTTTCGGCGCCAAAGCCACAAATTCCGTCATAACATCACCAGCACACTCATCCTTAAATAGACCAATGTGTCTTTTATTCATGGGAATTATGCCAAACATATTGTTAACCTCATAGTTTGAGGTATCAAAGTAACTTGGATGTTCTCTCATCACAGAGTAAATATCCGTCTTATTGGTTTGATAAATAAGACTGTCTGTATCCATATACATTAATTTTACATCTCCAAACTTTTGTTTGGCAAACTCATAATGAAATTGATACATTACAAATTTTGAATAGTCAAGTATTACCATTCCTAAGTAAATTGGTTTGTTATACATGATTTCTGTCTTTGACAATTCAATGGTTACTAAATCAGTTTCAATAACCCGTACTGAATGGAAATTGGGCATAGCAATATATTTTCGTGCGCCATATCGACCATCCCAGTGGTTTACCAAATGAATAGTTCTATGCTTTCTAATATTTTCCATAGATTTACCGTAGCATGCATTGTTCATTAATTTATAAAAATTTGACTCGAATGTAGTCTTGGCGTGCTGCCGATAATGAGTATTTAATTGCATGTACGGTTGTAACCATGGTTTCTGTTCAAAACAAATAATGCGGTGAATGGTTTGTAGCTTCAAACCGTGTTTCAAACATTGCATTAAATTTTCGATGTGTATGACATAGCGATTTTTCGGATTTAACGTTGCCAGCAACTTTTTATTGTTGGAACGTGAACTGGGAGGTTGTAGTTTTTCAACACAAAATGGTAGATCAGAATGATCATTGTGTATCTCGCGGGGGTATAATATGTCAACTTCTAGGACATAGCCACGTGTGTTATTGCTCAACGCTTCCTGTAAATTAAAATTTGAAACTTCATCTGAAGTCAGCCATCGAAAATTTTGATACGGAAGCGGTTTTTCCATAGCATATCCGTATAAATTGTTACAATCCAGGTAGGTGAGGTATGTTGTAGGTTGCTTTGGTTTGTATGTATCCATATATGGATTATTTGCTTTGGCATGCTTTTGCACAAGCGATACAAGCCCGCCACGTATCCCGCGTTCAAAAAAGGGCAACATGTCGATGTCTGTTAATAGTTCCAGTTCTATTTCAGTCACCTTCAACATACAGTCCCAACTGTATCCGGCAAGGGTGTAGTAATGGGCTGGATCTAGATTGTAGATTTCAAGACACAGTTTGCGAAAGTGTTCAAACACGTCTGTCAAAAGTAGTGTATCAATTTTGAGGTATAAATCAGCAGACGAATGGGCACTTTTGAAGAATGAAATAACAAAATCCGCAGAAGAAAACATTGGTAGGAAAGAGAGAATAGGTAGAAAACCGTGGATCACTCAGGATATACTAGAATTGATGGATGAAAGGCGGAAGCACAAGAATGTAAGAGATGAAAAGGGGAAAGCAGAATACAGACGTCTGAGAAATGAGGTTAACAAGAAGTGCAAGGAAGCGAAAGAAGAATGGTTGAAAGAGAAATGTGCAGGTATAGAAAATTGTCTGAAATTAGGAAAAGTAGACACAGCTTATCGAAGGATTAAGAATACTTTTGGGGAAAAGAAGACTAAGTGCTGTAATATTAAGGACACAAATGGAAAGCCTCTAACAGATAGGGAAGAAAAGGTTGAGAGATGGAAAGCTTACATAGGGAGTTTGTATAAGGGAAAGGAGATTGAGAATCATGTAATGGAAAGGGAGGAGGAAATTGATGAGGATGCGAAAGGAGATTTAATATTGAGATCAGAATTTGATAGAGCTTTGGAAGACTTAAGCAGGAACAAAGCACCAGGCATAGATGATATACCGATTGAGTTGCTACGCTGCATAGGAGATGAAGGTCTGATCAGGTTATTTCACTTGGTGTGTAGGATTTATGAGACAGGTGAGGTACCCCCTGATTTCAAGAAGAATGTAATCATCCCTATACCAAAGAAAGTGGGAGCTGACAGATGTGAAGATTACCGTACAATCAGCTTGATTACTCATGCTTCAAAGATCCTGTCTAGAATAATTTACAAGAGGATTGAGAGCCAGATAGAAACGGAGTTGGGTGAAGACCAGTTTGGTTTCAGGAGAAATGTAGGAACAAGGGAAGCTGTACTAAGTCTTAGGCTGATTTTGGAAGGTAGAATAAGGAAAGATAAGAGAACGTTCATGGCTTTTGTAGACTTAGAAAAGGCTTTTGATAACGTTGATTGGACTAAATTGTTTGACATTTTGAAATCGATTGGAATAAAGTACAGGGATAGGAGGGTGATATACAATCTATACAGAAACCAGACAGCAGTCATTCGAGTTGAAGGACATGAGAGAGAAGCTGGAATTCAGAAAGGTGTAAGGCAAGGCTGCAACTTATCACCCATACTTTTCAATCTTTACATTGAACAAGCAATGAAGGAAATTAGAGAAAAATTTAAAGTGGGAGTGAAGATTCAAGGAGAAATAATTTCAACTCTGAGATTTGCTGATGACATCGTCATCTTGGCCGACAAGCCTGAGGATTTGAATGAGTTTTTGAATGGTATGGACTCTGTCTTACGGAAAGATTTCATGATGAAAATTAATAAATGTAAAACAAAAATACTGGAATGCAGCCGAAATAAATCAGAAACCTCTATAGAGATCAAATTGGCAGGTGAAAAGCTGAAGGAAGTAGGAGACTTCTGTTACTTAGGAAGCAGAATAACCAGTGATGGACGAAGCAAAGAGGATATAAAAAGTAGGTTGGCTCAGGCAAGAAAAGCATTTCTACAGAAAAGGAATCTGCTGACATCGAATATAGATTTAGGTATTAGGAAGTCATTTTTGAAAGCCTTTGTCTGGAGCGTGGCGCTCTATGGAAGTGAAACTTGGACTATTGGTGCAGCAGAAAAGAGGAGAATTGAAGCATTTGAAATGTGGTGTTACAGGAGAATGATGAAGATCAGATGGGTAGATAGGGTTACAAACAAAGAGGTATTAAGACGAGTGGGAGAGGAGAGATGTTTCTGGCGACTGCTAATGAAGAGAAGAGATAGGTTGGTAGGACACATACTAAGACACCCAGGAATAGCAAGCTTAGTTATGGAAGGAAGAGTCGAGGACAAGAACTGTAGGGGTAGACCAAGGTTAGAATATGTTAAACAGATTGCCTCGGATGTAGGGTGTGGTAGCTATGTAGAGATGAAACGATTAGCTCAGGACAGGGAGGCATGGAGAGCTGCATCAAACCAGTCAAAAGACTGAAGACTCAAACAACAACAACAAATCATCATACTCGCCCAAAGTTGATATCTTGAACACGTCCCATACTTTTTGGTCGTGTAAATAGTCTTCTTCAGAAATATGACTTTTTGTTAAGTCATTGTAAAATTTATCCTTTGAAGGGAGTGCAGTTTCCTGCAAACATGCCCAATTGTTTACATAATTATAGGGAAACACCCCTTTTCGAATGCATAATTCAAATTGTTCGTCGCCAGTAAAGTTTTGACGTACAGAATGCAAATTGTTTGGGTGAAGCCCTTGAACAAGCGCATCCAATGATGATGCGAGGAATCTATACGAATCTAAAAATCGTATACTAATTCCATTTTGCCATTTTGTAAACGAAATAAAATTTTCATGATTTTGTGGGATTAAAGTAAACTTTTGGTTTTCAAGGTTAACAAATTCCTTAATAATTAGATGACTGTCATACCGAGACATGTTGTGTAAGAAACAAGAAATATAGCGTGCTCTTTTATAGGCCAAATTACATGCACTATGAGCCGCTCCTCTAAATTTGCCAGTGTACCAATTATGGTCTCTCACCGGCGTGTCACAAGGTGCTATTGGTTTTTGACAAATGTGGCAAGTGGTTGCTGTTGCAAAAGCCACCTCGTCTGCATCCAACATTTGAAGCGGAATTGGGTTTTCCAGGATATTGTACACCCGATCTGCCAAGGCATCCAATTCATTTAAAAACCAAGCAGCAGCATTTACATCGCGATAAGATTTTAAGTAAGAAAGCGAAGGGTCATATGAGCAAATCACGTTTAGAGCACAACTGAATGGCACATGTTGCTGTACTTGTTGAGTGTACGGGCGTGCTGGATCCGGGTTACATGTGTCAATGGGTGTGGTTAAACATTCAAAATCTGCATATACTGTAAATGGAAGCGGTTCTTGACGAGACACATTTTGAAATTTCATACTGGCTTTATCCTTTTCTGGGAATGTAATTTTTACAGCTGGTTGTGTAATGCAATCAATAGTATGGGCTGTCAACTTTTGATTGCTAGTAAAATATTGCAAACAGCGATCACATATATACCCTATTTTTACTCTTTGTAACTTGTGAACGAACTAGTCTGGAAAGATCTTTGATATAACAATAATGGTTGCACAATTCCCCTTCAATGTACAATAAATTAAAATGCTTTTCTTTTTTTCCTTTGTCACATAGAGTGGCCCAATAACTTTGTCCCCTTCAACTCCGTATACATTAATGGAGTAAAGCAGATTTTAGATTCAAAACGAGAAATGGCGTTGAGGTCCATTGGGAATTCTATGTCTGCTAAATTTAGACTGATCATTAATTCCATAAATTTCTGGTGATATTTGCCCATTCTGTGAACATTTTTACTTGCAGAACATAACCCAGCAGCCAGGGACCAAATAAAGCAGAAAACATCATTATTATCCACATTGATAACTGCGTGACGGTTTTCCAACTGTTTAGGCAAATTAACATGAGATGACCCACTATTTATGGGATCAAAGGTGCATACATTAATTTTAAGATGATTGATAGCTTCCAGCGATTTGCCGCTTTCTAATTCTTGAAACTCAGCAAAGCGTGTTGTGAGTTTATCAACAATGTTTTTACTATACCAACTGTGTATATTATCAGTGCGGTATAATTTAGTCATGTGTGTGTGTAAATAGATTGGCTGTATGATTTCCTCACCTTGTTTCAAAATAGCAAAGTCACATAATAATTCAGCGTTAACCTTTAACGCTACATGTTCTCTTAAACATTCTTGTATTTTGTTTTGAAAAATGTTGTAACTAGTGTTTAAATATTCATTGAGATCTAAAATGTTTGCATCATTATTGACTTTAGTGCAACAGATATTGTTATTGAAACAACTATCCACATCTTGCCAACTTTGTATCGATGGCGACATGATGTCCCTTAGTACTTAACAATTACAAAAACTGAACGGTTTGCAGAGAGAGTGAACCAAAGTTTATTTTCCCTGCAAATTCCGTTTTTACCTAAACTAATTTTAAATTTTATTTTTTCTTCTATGAATTCCACCAGGCATCTTTTATTTTCCAGTCCCAAATATTTTAAATAGATGGTCCCTTTGTTGAGAACGGATACATCTTCCTCGCTGAGTTCCTTGAATCTCGACGGTAGAAATACTGCAAAGTCCTCCAGTTCGCAAAGAATACGTTCCCCTAATTTGGTCTTGACTCGACGAACAGCAGTTACCAAATAAGACTCATTTACCTGCAGATCCTGTAGTCGTTTAGTCTCTGGTCCAGCATCTTTCCCTTAGGAATTCGCATTTTTTATTGCCGACATTCTGAAATCGAATTTTATATCTATAATAGTGTTTTAGTATACCTAAGCCATTAGCAAATATGTATATACACACACACAAGTTATCAAATCCCTTCTACACACCCATTATCGCTAGCCACTAATTTAATTGTCAGCAGCTTGCGTTCACCATTTTCCTACTGCTCCTCAATCCATTACAAGAACACAGGTTATCAAACAAGTTATACACCCAGGTGCATGGGGGCTACATGGCCAGGAGCTGATGATTTAAATGTCCTTAACTAAATAGGGTACATGACCTGGAGCTGATGATCTAAATGTCCTTTCACTCAGCAATACATAGCAGTTAGAATTCTCAACTGTTACTGTGGAGGTCTGGTTTGTTCTGTAAATAAAATTAATTCTGGTCTTAAGGTTGGAATGGGGTTTGCTCTCTGTTCCCGGGAAAAGCAGGGGCGGGTTGCCAATATAAATGTTCACGAGTGAAGCCGAGGCGGGGTGCTTGTATAATATAACTGTTCCCGGGTGAAGCCGGAGAAGGTTGCTTGAATAATATAACTGTTCACGGACGAAGCCAGGGGCAGATTGGTTGTATAATTTAACTGTTCCCCGGGCTAAGCCGGGGAGGGGGGCGGGTTTTTAGTATAATATGTAACTGTCCCCGGGCGAAGCCGGGGCGGATTGCTTGTGTAATTTAACTGTTCCCGGACAAAGCCGGGGTGAATTGCTTGTATAATTTAACTGTCTCCCGGGCGAGGCCAGAGCGGGTTTCTAGTATAATATATGACTGTACTTTGGTGAAGCCGGGTCAGATTGCTTGTATAATTTAACTGTTCCCGGGCAAAGCCGGGGCAAACTGCTTGTATAATTTAACTGTCCCCCGGGCGAAGCCGGAGCGGGTTACTAGCTTAATATATAACTGTTCCCGGGTGAAGCCGGGGTGAATTTCTTGTATAATTTAACTGTTCCCGGGCGAAGCCGGAGCGGGTTTCTAGTATAATATATGACTGTTCCCGGGTGAAGCCATGGCAGATTGCCTGTATAATTTAACTGTTCCCGGGCGAAGCCAGGGCGGATTGCTTGTATAATTTAACTGTCCCCCCCGGGTGAAGCCGGAGCGGGTTTCTAGTATAATATATAACTGTTCCCGGGTGAGGCCGGGCAGATTGCTTGTATAATTTAACTGTTCCCGGACGAAGCCGGAGCGGGTTTTTAGTATAATATATAACTGTTTACGGGCGAAGCCGGGGCAGATTACTTATATCATTTAACTGTCCCCCGGGCGAAGCCGGAGCGGGTTTCTAGTATAATATATAACTGTTCCCGGACAAAGCCAGGGCAGATTGCTTGTATAATTTAACTGTCTCACGGGTGAAGCTGGAGCGGGTTTCTAGTATAATATATATCTGTTCACGGGTGAAGCCGGAGCAGATTGCTTGTATAATTTAACTGTTCCCGGGCAAAGCTGGAGCGGGTTTCTAGAATAATATATAACTGTTCCTGGACGAAGCCGGAGCGGGTTTCTAGTATAATGTATAACTGTTCCCGGGCGAAGCCGGAGCAGGTTTCTAGTATAATATATAACTGTTTCCCAGGCGAAGCCGGAGCAGATTGCTTGTATAATTTAACAGTCCCCCGGGCGAAGCCGGAGCGGGTTTCTAGTATAATATATAACTCTTCACGGGTGAAGCCGGAGCAGATTGCTTCTATAATTTAACTGTTCCCGGGAGAAGCCTGAGCGGGTTTCTAGAATAATATATAACTGTTCCCGGGCGAAGCCGGAGCGGTTTTCTAGTATAATCTATAACTGTTTCCGGGCGAAGCTGGGGCAGATTGCTTGTATAATTTAACTGTTCTCGGGTGAAGCCGAGGCGGATATTTTTTGTATAATTTAACTGTCCCCCGGGTGAAGCCGGAGCGGGTTACTCGTATAATATATAACTGTTCACGGGTGAAGCCGGAGCAGATTGCTTCTATAATTTAACTGTTCCCGGGAGAAGCCAGAGCGGGTTTCTAGAATAATATATAACTGTTCCCGGGCGAAGGCGGAGCGGTTTTCTAGTATAATCTATAACTGTTTCCGGGCGAAGCTGGGGCAGATTGCTTGTATAATTTAACTGTTCTCGGGTGAAGCCGAGGCGGATATTTTTTGTATAATTTAACTGTCCCCCGGGTGAAGCCAGAGCGGGTTTCTAGTATAATATATATATCTGATCCCGGGTGAAGCCGGGGTGGATTGCTTGTATAATTTAACTGTCCCCCGGGCGAAGCCAGAGCGGGTTTCTAGTATATTATATAACTGTTCCCGGGCGAAGCAGGGGCGGATTGTTTGTATAATTTAACTGTTCCCGGGCAAAGCCGGGGCAGATTGCTTGTATAATTTAACTGTTCTCGAGCGAAGCCGGTGCAGGCTTCTGGTATAATATAACTGTTCCCGGGCGAAGCCGGGTTGGGTTTCTGGTATAACATAACTGTTCCCGGGCGAAGCCGGGTCGGGTTGTTTGTATATTATATCTGTTCCCGGGCGAAGCCGGGGCAGGTTGCTTAAATAATTTACCTGTTCAATACACTCAAGTGCATGGGGGCTACATGGTCGGGAGGTGATGATTTAAATGTCCTTAACTAAATAGGTTACTTAACCTGGAGCTGATGTATAGAAGTGCATGCATGTCTAGGTGCTAATGATAAATATATCCTTCACCTCTGCAATACATAAGAGTTCACCATATCTTCCGTGTCTCTGTCTAGCACAGTATTTATCTCGCGGGCTATGCAGTGAAATCTGCAACATTTAATTGGATAATAACAGTAATTATATAATTGAGTTGCATTCATTTAATATATTCCAGGCAGCTAATGGTTTATGTTGCATGTCACGTTAAAACCAATCTTATTACATGCAATGAATTCTGCTTGTTTCATCCTTGAAGTAATTATTGCTTGTCTGATTCATACTGTCTAACTTTTAAAGCAGCTTTGTCAATAGGCCATTATACTATTAAAATTCTAACATCTTCATGTGGATTTAAACCTACAATCTCAGCATTTACAAGTACTGTAATGTGCAGTACAATCACTTATTTTGTAAACCATCAGGCTGAGTTAGTCTCCCAGTAGCACATAGTCAAATATATCCACTAGGACATACTTTACAGTTATATACTTAAGTATGTTGAATATTACCTGATAGACAAGGATACAATTGCAATCTGGTGTGAACGCTGTAAGCTCGCAGTTAACTCTACTTTCATTTCAATTCTGCTCCACTATTTATACCCCTCCAAATACAGGAAACGCCCCTGGATTACCGTTCCTTTCACACAAAAATGACCTCCATACGGCATTACCCTGCATTAATACAGGGATCGTTACTGACCTTCCTTTCACCAGAATTAGCTCAACACTGTATAACCCTGCACAAATACCTTAAACACACCTAATTTAACCGCCTTTCACCAGAAAACACAGTATAAAAGGAGGTTGTTCCTTTTCAAAACATATCATTCGCTGCAATGTCTGCCAAAGAGACCAAGGAAACTATGGGGCTGGATGAAGAAGACAACGATGAGGATTCGACTCTTGATGTGTTAATGTAAGTATTATTTATTTACTTTATTTACTAAAGCCTTATGTAGCAGCACGCCAGTCTCTCGCCGCTGGGTGCATGGTTCAATTCCAGTCACTTTATATTAGATCTGTGCTGGGCAAACCAAAAGCAGACAGGTTTTTCTCTGGGAACACCAGTTTTCCCTGTCAAAATTTTCTTCCGGCAACACCCTCCACTATCATTTCATTTCATCTGTCAATCATTTAATCATTGACTCACAAAAGTGAGACAGGCTTTGGCAGCCAACACAGATCTTATTCTCCCCGCTAGATGGAGTTTAATTCATTCCATTCCTGATCTGGTCAAATACTGGAAGCAAGCGGTGTTTTTTCTACTTCAAAATGATTAGAAATACTGAGCGTAGTTACCGCCTTTTATAGCCCATGTTTTCTTGGGTGTGAGTAGAATTTGTCTGATAACCCGTGTTATTGCAATGAATGTATTAATTAAAAAAAGGATTGGGAAGGAAGTCAGATTTTTTTAAGTGTGTTAAAAATCCTTCAGTATGCCTTCCTTTGGAGGGGGAGTAAAGCCAGTGGTTCCATGTTCTCACTTTATGACATGTAAAAGATCCGTCCACAGACTAAACTTGTGTGAAGCTAAATTGACAGGTTAGATTTTGTCAAAACAAGTTCCAACATTCACCACTAGATGGCATTATTATCTAGTAGCAAACGTTGGAACTTGTAGCTCACCCTAAAGGCGTTCGCTGGAAGCAGCTACATACTCAAGTGAGTCACACATGTTCTTGGACACTTCCAGCACTGAAACCCATGCTCAAGTTCCAACATTCACCACTAGGTATCATTAATATCTAGTAGCAAAATTTTGGAACTACTTAAAAATGAACAGAACATGTAGCTCACCCTAAGGGCAAACGTTGGAAGTTGCTGCAGACTTAGGTGAGCTGTACTTGCTCTCACACACTCCCAGCAATTCACAATACATTATTTAGATAAACAAGCGTTATAAAACAATTCTGTTGTACTCTTTATTGTATACATTTTTTATAGCTTTGGAAATGATCCAATTTTGGTGGTTTTTTTTGCTGCTTTAATGACAGCGATGGAAGGGCGTGGGAGAGGTGAAGAAGAAGAAGAAGAAGATGATGATGAAGAGGAAGATGAAGAGGAAGAAGAAGCTGGTGATAAAAGGCAAAATAGTTGTAGTTACAGTTCACAACATAAAAAATAATTTTACTTTTTTGCTTCTGGTTTTATTTGTTTTTACATTCAACCTACCAAGCAAGCCAGAGTTCAACACCCACCATCCATCTCCATTCTTGATTCAAACACGTTTAACTCATTATTTGTCCCCCACCCTCTCAATCACCGTAAGGTCATTCCCAGACATGACCTACCATACAACCCGTTGTCAATCTCAGGATTAGTCCTCCCATGTGACGTCACACACAGGTTAACCGTTCAAATCTGTTTATTCATTCACACAAACACCTATGTTCATTAAACATCCACACACGCATCGATGTTTGTTTACCATTGAGCGCTTTCAACCCCATCTTGTTTGTCTCTCAGACCCATTCACACCTAACCATCCTACCACGCCAGGGTTCAACAACCACCACCATCCACCGCCATTCATGTTTTCCATTCAAAACACTCCCGTTCATGACCTACCCCACATCCCGTAATCTGCTGTGACGTCACACACACACCAGTTACACTAATGTTTTCCATTCAAAACACTCCCGTTCATGACCTACCTCACATCCCGTAATCTGCTGTGACGTCACACACACACACCAGTTGACCGTTCAATTCTCTGACAATTCATTCACAACCAAGGATTCGGAAACCTTCGGCAACACTCGGATCTCATCGGGCATAAAGCAAAGCTATATAGCACGAGATAATACCAGAGAAGGCGCTCAGTCCAACAGAGAGACTGGGTCGAGGAGGGTCTCGTGCAGAGCCTCTTCCATCCTTCCCCCTCATCCCCCACCCTCGCCACCACCCCCTCCCCCTCCCCACCCCCACTCCTCCACCTCCACCCACACCCCCTCAAACCGGTTCCTGGACCCTCCAAGATTTGTTTACCTTCCGGGGTCCCGGCGACCTTGGGGTCAATGACCTACCTCAAGGTCATTCGTCATGACCTACCTCAAGGTCATTGACCTTGCCACGCCCCCCCTAATTTGCATAAATAACGGTATTTGAGTCAACCCCCCCCCCTGCTTACCTACTAGCAAATAATGATTTATACTAAACGATTTCATCACTGGAGTATGTTATTTATATATAAAGCATTTCATACAAAGTTTATTTATTTTGTATCAGTACGCTATATTGCATGCAATACTCAAATTAATGAAATATAAGTCAGGCACAAGATATCCGCTGCCATCTTGTCTTATTACTGAATCGGCTCAGCTTTTTAAAATCACGTCTGCACTATAGTATTACAAAATAAACTTTTAATTTCGAACGTGCCTCTTCCTTTAGAACAGTTAAAACGATTCTCGGCTCGATAATCGGAACTGGTGGGTCCCATGATATGGATTATAAAGTTTGCATAATTCGCACGGCCGCCATCCTGAAATGGTATGGCGGACGACCTTGTAGTTTGGTCACAAGACGCATCCTATACGAAGGTATGTTGTTACCAAATTTGGTAGAGATCGGATGATTTGGTTAGTCGTTATTTGATTTTACGTTTTGAACGTTTGAGTGGCCGCCATTCAGTTTTAGTAAAGATGGCGGCGATATAAAACATGACACTGAGGTGCCCTTTGCTTGTTCTACCTCTGTACCAAATTTCGTTCAATTCAGTTTCACCGTGTTCGAATTGATAGGGGGGACAGACATTCAGAGTACACACACTCACTCACACACACACACACACACAGACTCACACACATACACACACACAGACAGACACACTTTTTTCGCCCTGTAGTGATCTCATAAGTCTACTTTCATTTTTTGCAAAAATCGAAAGTAGGCTAAAAACCGTTTCTTAGTAAGCCTCTACATACTCGGATCAACCAACATGCAAAATTTCAGCTTTCTAGGTCTAGTGGTTTGAGCCCTGTGTTGATGAGTAAATTTTGGAATCTCAGTGCCAAAGGGCCGAATAAAGTCACATACAAATTGAATTTTCAAAAACCGTTTCTTAGTGAGCCTCTACATACTGGGATCAACCAACATGCAAAATCTCAGCTTTCTAGGTATAGTGGATTGAGCCCTGCGTTGATGAGTCAATTTTGGATTATATATAATAGATGAGCGTAAGAATTGTTCAGAATGAAAAGTTCTACAAAAAAAAGTCCTGGAGAGAATATCTCTATCTATAATACATTGCCCACTATAAGTGTTTTTATGTTTTCATTTCATCCAACAATTTCCATTCAATCTCTGAGGCGACAGCTAGGGGCGAACATATCACCCCAGTTAGGGCCTAGCTAGTGGGCGAGGCTATTTCCCCAGATACAGCCAGCAGCAATCTGTCGAGTCGTGTTGAGTTAGGACTTCGGAGAAGAGTTGTTGTCTTTGGAGTTTCCCTGGAAGTGCAACTCAGCTTTTCTTAATTTCGCCTGTGAACGTTTTGTTCTGCAAAATACACAGTCATGTTAAGAATGGACGGAAGGGGTATTTGTGTTTCATGCACCTCGCCATTCTTATATTATGTCTGACAAGAATTCGTTGCACATGCATTTCCATGATGATATAATTAATAGTCCAGTCAGTGATTTTAACCCATCATGCTGAGACGTAAAACGGAAGCGCTTATCACGTAATGTATTTATAACTGTTCCCGGGCGAAGCTGGTGCGGGTTGCTAGTAAGTAAATAAACAAGACGATAGGTCCTGTCAAAACTGTGTCGTGTGATGCCCGGATAACAGTAAAGACGGGCGGTTGGTATATACTGTACACACATGGAGCGGCTACAAGTAACCGATCGTAACAAATAGGAGATACCCGCAACAGAGATGAATTTCATAAATATCGACAAATTGTTTAAAATAAGTGCATTTAAACAAATAAACAAGACGATAGACCCTGTCCCCCAGTGTAGCGTCGAACCCACATACCAGTAAACTTTATATTCACCACAGCCATTCATAACACACTGTTGCACTCTCCCAATAATCTAACTATACCCACTGACGATTTCGACAGCCCACAGCCCACACATGTGGCCTTCACCCTATCAAGGACACTGTGCTGCCAACTAAACTCATGACGCAACCTCTCGCAGCTGCGGAGAACATTTCCCGGTGCCCTGTATAATAATAATAATATTAATGTTTTATTAACTAGGATGTTCCAATGACATTAATTATTGTGAGCAATAATGTGGCAGAATCATCTGACATGCTAATTCATTTCTGACGTTTCTTGTTCAAACGCCATTACATATTTTTTGGCTCGATGTGACGACCACCAACGTCAGCACGTACCTACGTACCATGTTCTTGTACACACGATGACCAATCCCTGTCCTCCAGTATGCACCACAGTCATAACCCGCGCCAGTAGGTCTTCCTCGGATTCAACAGGGGTCTCGTATATCAAGGTTTTCATGTGAGCTCACAGGTAGTAGTCTAATGGTGTCAAGTCGGGTGAACGTGCAGGCCAAGCAATCAGGCAACCACGTCCTATCCACTGTTGCCCAAATCTGTGGTGCATATGATCTCGTACCGCAAGTGAAAAATGAGACGGTGCTCCACCGTGCTGAAACCACACGATTTGACGCACATGCAGTGGCACTTCCTGTAACAACCCATGCAGTACGTCTTCAAGGAATACCAAGTACGCGGCACCCATAAGATTTCGTGGAAGAACGTATGGAATGTCAACAAACCTGTAGAGGATATGGGGCATTAGGTGATCGTCCAATGACGTACGTACTTTAGTTAGTGGCGCCGAAAATGCTGGAGATTTGAACGTGAGCTGTGGTGACTTGTGGGTAGCGGGAAGACGATACTTTTCCGGACGCAAGTTCCTATGTTAAACTTAATCGTTTTGGTCCCCACTACAAGCCCTCAAAGTCTGTAATGGAATATAGAAATACCGTGTAGCCTATAAGAAAGTATATCAAGGAATACATTTACTTTAAAGTAATACTGGTATAAAAATAAATCATGCACCGGGAAATTAAATATTTACTCCACTTTGTGAGATTTGGAACGTAGATGTGCTGCCTACCACCTAGTTTTAACTGTCAAAGAACATAAAATATTGACCCAGAGCTTACATAAAAGCTTGGCGATATATTGCAACTTGAGCAATATCATGTTGATTGCTTCCCTGGCAATTCTACATTGGTAGTAACTGATCCATAAACATTCTGAAGAAGTAATAAAAAACTATCGTAAAATCTTGGAGATTTTCACGGTCATTACAGATTGCAACTTTCGAAGTAGAGTAGATTCTAAGGTTATTTCTTTACCTGGTTTCATCACATGAAAACACAGATTGGCTCATGACATTACAAAGAGAGCTTCGAAACCATTTTTCAATGTTCACTTATTGATTGTTGATATTTTGACTTTGAGTTGGTCAACACAAAATAATTCCAATTGCTGAAATATCTATATCTATATTAATGTAATAAAGCTGAAGAGTTTGTTTGTGCGTTTGTGTGTTTATACGCGCTAATCTCTGCAACTACCAGTCGGATTCAAAAAATTCTTATTGTATATCATAGCCCGATTCAAGAGGAATAGTTTAGGCTATGTAGCATTAGGCTACACCTTTCAGGTAACCTTAAAGATTGATTTTTGTTCAATAACTCGGAAGAACAAGTGCTCCCGAACAGCATCAATAATACCTAAGTCTATTGTTGCCTGGCAATGCGGGCTGCATCACGTTGCCCCTACCAGTGTTCTGGTGCAGAATTGCGAGCTGCTTATAAATTGCAGTCACGGGGAGTAATTAGTGCAAAAAGATTTCTTAGGCCCCTTAAAACAGTTATCATCTTGCCAATAGTATGCGTCTGGATAAGGGCGATGGTGTTGGTGCAGTATACTGAGGTTATCAGCTGCAGTAAGCGTTGGTGCTTTCCGATCCTTATACTTGAGCGCTCCAGTTCTGTAGTAGTATTCATTATCATCCATAAAACAAATAAATCCACCGGGCGAAGAGTGAAGATATAACCTGAAATAAATCACATTAATTTAATTATTGTTATGGACTATTGAAAATGATAAATCTAAGGGATGACATGTTTATCTCGTCAAGCGAGCATCATCAGATCAAAATATGCAAGACAAATAGCTCTAAAAACACTACCAAACCTACAGTGACACCCACAGACAGTCTCTGCCCTCCTAAAACAAGCAATAAACAATACAACTCGTCAGAAAACTCAGTAGGTGTGGTAATTATCACTGATAAATATTAAGGCTTTAACTCGGGAGGGGTTGCGTCAAAATTGTTTCGTGATGGGTCGCGCACGGTCATTATGACCGGGGTGTATAAAATACATTTTTTTTGTTGCAAAACAAATATTATTATTTTGCATATTAAGGCTTTCACGGCCCGTATTATTATATAAACAATTCATGCTTTTGGGCTAATGCCGTGTGTATTTTTAATTTAAACCATACGTTTCGGAGAAACCTTGCCTCCTTTTTCAATGGAAATAAACAATGTGGCCAAAGAAAGTATATCAATGAGATTACAAAAAATATAGATAAATTCCTCTGTTCGTCACCAGAGAGCAGCTGCCAGAAATTACTGTATGGACCATGGTGGAACGGCGGACAAAGTAGTAAGTAACCAGATCATTGATATACTTTCATTGGCCACATTGTTTATTTCCATTGAAAAAGGAGGCAAGGTTTCTCCGAAACGTATGGTTTAAATTAAAAATACACACGGCATTAGCCCAAAAGCATGAATTGTTTATATAAATATTATTATTATTGAAAAATATATCTATGAAACTAAATACCAGGTTTTGTACCGAAACACACTGTACTGTATTATTGAAAAAAAAATATCAATGAAACCTACTTAATCTATTCCAATTGTCCTGGGCAGCATCAGGATTAGTGCTTTCCACCCAGGTAACACCTGTAAATTCCTTACGAAACATCTTCCAGATCCTCCAATCAGTTGAACTAGCCTTGAGAATACAGCGAGTCCAGAATTATCAACGGAAAACGGTCCCTGAGGCTGCTTACCAGCGTACACTTCCATGTACATCGTGTGAAACAAAGCTCTCCACTAACTGACTGGGAATGAAAGTGGAATCAGCAAACGCAGACACGTGCAGTGGGTGAGTCCATTGAAAGGTATAGGAGTGGAGGAAGCTTTACGCCGTGAAATTATTTCGGAGGAGTAAAAAATGTATGCGCCCGGTCTAAAAGACCGTGACACGAGCCTTCACGGGTTAAGCACCTCAAAAATAACTATTTATTTTTAGTTGCAAAATTAAGAAATGACGATCCCATCAACGGCTCAGTCTTCCTCCCCCAAACTAATGTATGAAGGTGTAGCTACTGTTGCTGTGATAAGCCCTAAACTACAGTAGAATTGTAAACTCATATGCCGACATGACCTACAGATTTTCAGATTATGTAAGAATGAAATACAGTATCCAAATGACATTACTGTTAGGGTTCTGATGAGTGGAATCTTGCAATTCTAAACCGAGAGAGCCATGGTTTTTAAATTTGTTGTTTCTTATGAGGGGCTTGGTCATTGTGGTCATTTAGCCCCATGTACTTGGGGGTGTGTGTGGATGGTACACTCAGACAAAAACAAAAACAACAACAAAGACAGAGACAAACAAAAATAATAGAAAATGAAAAAGAAAAAGAAAATGAAGGAGAAAATGACAAAGACAAAGACAAAGACAAAGACCCAGGCACCGACACCGACACCGACACCGACACCGACACCGACACCGACGACTCACGAAGATAAAAAGAGACACAGATAGCAAAAAACAAAAAAAAAATCAAGAAAAATAAAAAATTATAAGCAAATAAATCAACAAAGTACAAAGCAATAAAAACATAGTACAAAGAAACTAAACTACAAAGCAACAAAGAAAAGAAGGACAACAACATAATAACAAAAATACAATACAACAAAATAAGCAAACAACAAAACAACAACAAACAAATTATACATCAAAACAAGGCGCATTTCCGTGGTTTCCCACTTCTACTCCTGGCAAGTGCCGGGATGGTATCTAACATAAGGCTACGGCCAATTCCTACTCAAATCCTACCTCGATTACAAGTACACACACCAACTTAGAACACATTAACTCAGGTTAACAGACAACTTCGACACACACCTAAGTACATGGGACTAAATGACCACGATATCGTTAAGCCTCTAATGATTACATTTCTAGTCAGAGCCGGGATTTAAACTCGAACCTTGGGGGTGACATATGGTAGGAATATGGTACAATCCCAGCATTTGTCTGAAGGGAGTGTGAAATAAAACCCGGATAAAACCCACTGAAGTTAGCCACTGTCAGCACTTGAGATTTAAACCTGCAGCCCTTCAACATGGTCATGGGGAGCGATTGAACGAGCACGGGGGTGCATTAGAAGCCTCATTAAAAATACATATTATTTAAGCGTTGAGGCTAACAAATATTAGATTTACTCGGCCTTAACCAAATTTGCATGCTATGTATTCTTTTCCCAGATCGCTGCCAACATATTTTATATTTTATATTACATTTAAATTATGACACACCTTGTCACTAATGAATTTTACATTGAAATTGCAAAATAGTGACCCACAAATTCATCCACTTTGCACCCTCCATATATTTTTTTCATTCTACGCTCGTCTGCAACATGGATTGATGTGAATTAAATTGAAAAACTTGCAAATAATATTATGGCATACGATAGGAAGTTGAGCCTATAACCCCGGTAACGTTTTACGATCCAACCGTAATTTATTTTTGACTAGTACACATGCCCGTCGTTAGCGGGTACAAAGAGTAGGTTCACAATGGCAGTAGCCTGTATTTCAAAAGAATGATCGTGAGGATATGGCGGAGCTTGGAACAGCTGAGCTGTGTTGCCAAGTTTTATTGTTGTAAATCAGCTGATTTGAATAATAAACAGGGCTACACATCGGACATTATATTGGTACAATTTATATGGAACATAATTATTTTAAAAGTCTATCTTGCGTTAACACCGAGTCAAAACAAAAGCAAAAGCAAAACAAAAACGACGATGACAACGACAACGACAACGACAACGACAACGACAACGACAACGAAACCATAACGAAACACAAATAATCCAAAAAAACTCAAAGAACCCAAAAAACCCACAAAGAACCCCCCCTCCCCCAAAAACACGCAAAATTAAAAAAAACAGAAAAATAATTCAAAAACAAAAGACAAATTCAAACACAGAATCAAGCAAAAAAATCACAAAACACAAGAAAAGAACAAATTGAAATATTACAAAACGCAGAGAACTGGCAGAAAACAAAATGAAACACAAAACATCAAACAATTAAATACAAAACACGAAGAACCCAAAACATCAAACAATAAAACACAAACCTCGAAAAAACAAAAACAAAAATTGAAACACAAAAGACGAAAAACAAACACACAAAATACAATAAATAAACAAGAAGTTCCGTGACGAACTAAAGAGCCTACTTTTCTTAAAATTCAAAATTTCTTGCCAATGATTAATCTATATGGATATATCTAGAATAATGACGAAATTAAGTTAGTAATATCGACATTTCTAATTTGTTCGAAATACTGTATACCCGGTATAATGTAGCCTAACAGCGAACTACATTTGGCAGTCCTGGTGACTGAATATATTCTTAGTTCCATTTCTTACGGTACAGAATACAAAATTTGTTTGAAGTCCAATGGATAGCATGGACGTTACAAGCAGTTAAACATTGGATCTAACAGCGTGCGTAAAATCATGTTGGCAACAATGACATACATGTATGGGTCCGAAATAATCGGAAATTACATGATCTATTGTTGTGTCAATTTTCAATGAAATCCATTAGTTAGTATAGAAGTTACATGCATTTTAAAATGGGACCTATCAGCAGGCTTAGAATCATGCTGCTAGCACTGGCGTAGGCCTATATTAGTTACTCCAAATTAATCTACAATGCCAGGTACTATACGTGTGAAAAGTTTAGAGCTATTGGCTTGCATACTTTCTAATATATTGATATTAGGGTAACAAAAATAGAGACAGTATTTATTAACAGTTGGCAGCCCTGGTTACTCTTAAGAATCGGCGTAGTCATATCTGTTATGGTACACATAGCACACACGAAATTTGGTTGAAATCCAAATGATAGTATAGAAGTTACATGTATTTAAATTTGGACTTCTCAGCAAGCTTAGAATCATGTTGGTAGCACTGACGTATATAAGTTACTCCAAATTAATATAGAATGTCAGGTACTATGGCATAGTTTAAAGCTGTCGGCTTGCATACTTTCTGATATATAGGTATTTGGATAAAAAATTTAGAGCATTTATTAACAGTTGGCAGCCCTGGTGGCTCTTAAGAATACGTTCAGTCATATTTGTTTATGTACACATAGCACATACGCAATTTGGTTGAAATCCAATTCATATTGTAGAAGTTAAATGCGTTTAAAATTTAGACCTATCAGCAGGCTTATAATCATTTTGGCAACACTGCCATGTATGCCCTCCTGAAAATTAAACTGCGATATTATTATCTATACGTGTGCCGATTTTGAAATAGCTCCCATTCATACCTTCCAAGATATCCAACATGGAGCTCAAATTTCAATTGCGATTTTTCAGCAGTTGGTAGCACTGATATCATTTTCAAAATGGCCGTGAGATATTCAGGTATAGATCTTTACAAACCAAATTTTGTTTCGATTTATGCAGCCGTTTAGGAGTTGATAGGGGGGAACACACACACAGCCAGCCAGACAGACAGACAGACATTTGCCCGATCTCATAAGTCTACTTTTTCCTCATTTTTGCAAAATGTGAAAAGTAGGCTAATAAATGCATACATATCACGATAATCCTGTGCAAGGCTTCTTCAAACCCCAAGCCTAAGGCACGTCAATATCTCGTCTGCACGTCTTCTGATCATTGAGAGTGAATGTACGGCAGACACTCAGAAGTAAAGAGAAAAGGGAACAGAAGAAAGAAGATAGACAGAGCTTGCAATTACTGTGCAGCTCGTACTAAGTGAGTAGTTCTTGATGACAAGCAGCCCACACTTAACAGCAGTTGTCACTTTGAACAGATGGAAAAAAGTGGAGAGTAGATGGATTGATAACAGAAGATTGAATTGGTGATGGAAGATACTACAAACATTGACAAACTCAGACATTTTATAGTCCACATCACCTTAAATAAGTTACTAACAATGTGACATTTCAATTTATTTCCCACCCAGAATAGCAAACTTAGTTATGGAAGGAAGGATCGAGGGAAAGAACTGTAGGGGTAGAACAAGGCATGAATATGCTAAACAGATTGTCTGGAATGCGTGGTAGCTATGTAGAGATGAAACGATTAGCTCAGGACAGGGTGGCATGGAGGACTGCATCAAACCAGTCGAAGGACTGAAGACTCAAACAACAACCAGTGAGTTAATAAATTGATTTTACAGTGTTAATGTTTTTGTTTTAAATTCTCTCTTGAGTCTGATAAAAATTAATGGACCGTCAATTAACCATCTTCACTCATTCTTGTTCCTAAAACGTTTCTTCTTTCGCAGGTCGATCAATTAGTCTCCTTTAATCTTCTCTTTTCTCCCACAATCGTCCAGCATTTCATCCCACTGTATTCCTCTTCGGGTCACATCATCCTTCATATGGTGTCTGCATTCTGATCGTGGTCTTCTTATACCTTCTGTCCATTCCAGAGTGCCTCTTGGTAATTTCTCCTTTCCCATTCTTTTTACGTGACCAAACCATTTCAGCCTATTTTTTCCATAGTTTTATTTAAGGTCTTGACCTGATGCGTGTGTCATATTTTATCATTTCTCATCCTGTCTCTTCTCGTTTTACCCAAGATCTCTATTAGAAAAACGCATCTCTGTAATTTGTAATCTTCTTATCTTTCTTTGCCCATGTCCAACATTCTGATCCGTAGGCCAAAGTTGGTAAATATAGGGGATGTCTTGTAAGTAATGTCGTTTTTTAAAGAAAATTTTATTTGGAATGTTTTCTGACAAGAAATTTAACTGTTCATCAAAGTAGAGCCCATCAGATTCTATGGTCTTGTGCCATCTTTCAGCGAGGTTTTAAATCCCATGACGGTAGCAAAAATAATATCGTATGGCCTCGGGTGCCAGGTGCAAGCTTTGTTATTTGAAATCCAGAGCGTAAACTGCATGTCGAATTTCGTTGAAGCACTATGAAAGTCATGGAGGTTAGATAAGCTCCTTGAACATTATAACGCTTTCTAGTAGACAAATGAGGAACTTTGTGTTGGCGGAAACTCCCGAGATTAATGTTGTCATTATGAACACGGCCTACTGAATTCAAATGGGTTCTTTTGACTTGCCAACAGCGTATGACATGGGTGTCGTAAATTGTTGCCACCTTTCAAAAATCACTTACCACGTCGAGGAGCGAACCTGCAAGCTGGAGTTAGTAGACCGATACGTTAACCACTCACCCACCCTGGCAAGCAACGGTTCCAATCTCTGGGTTATGATGCGAAGAATTCCGCGAGACCCACATCCACAGCTTCAGTGTTTTCGAAATTTCTTCCACGCAAGAAATGGGCCATGGATCGAAAATTATGGTAATCTGAAGGTGCAAGATCAGGGCTGTATGCTGGATGTGGTGGCAGTTCGACTCCTCCCAATTCCAGATTTCTTGTGTTGGTTGTTCGTGCAGTATGAGGTCTCGCGTTGTCCTGCTGCAAGAGAACTCTATTTCGGTTAACTAATGCTGGATATCTCCATCTCAAAATTTCATGAACTCGTTCCAGTTGTTGAGAATAAAGATCCGCATTGGCTGCACGCATGTTTGGAACAAACTCCCAGTGTACCACTCCTTCAAAATTGCACCAGACACACATCATCAATTTGGGGCCGAACCGATCCTTGTTATGAAAGCCGGATCTAAAGATCCTATAGGCTTTCATATAGCCGTGGTATATTGGAAAAATCTGTCTGTATGTATGTATGTATGTGCGTGACGTTTTTGCGTTTAGCAAAGTACAGGTCGCAATTTTCAAGATATCAAGCTGAAATTTGGTACGGTGAAAGGGTTGGGGCCTATGACGAACCCTATTGTTGGGCGTTAAAATCGGTGCAGGGCCGGACCTTTTTTTGGGGCCCTGAATTTCAATCTTATTTTTTGAATCGATATATCTCGGAAACGGTCGGTCGTATCGAAAAATGTTAAATGTATAGGTGTAAGATCTCCGCGGTATGCAACTTTTTTACTCAAAACGATTTTTTGATATCTCTCACGGTTTTCTTTTTTTGGGGCCCTGAAAATGTCCATTGGGCGTGTCATTTTTGCGTTTAGCTAAGTACTGGTCGCAATTTTCAAGATATTAAGCTGAAATTTGGTAGGGTGAAAGAGTTAGTGACTGTGACGAATCGTATTATTGCGCGTTAAGATCGGTGCAGGGCCGGATCTTTTTTGGGGGCCCTGAATTTCTAACTGTTTTTTGGAATCGATATATCTCGGGAACGGTGGGTCGTATCGAAAAATGTTCAATGTACAGGTGTAAGATCTCTGCGGTATGCAACTTTTTTTTTCACACCGATTTTTTGATATCTCTCACCGTTTTCATTTTTTGGGGCCCTGAAAATGTCCATTGTGCGTGACATTTTTGCGTTTAGCTAAGTACTGGTCGCAATTTTCAAGATATTAAGCTGAAATTTGGTACGATGAAAGAGTTAGTGACTGTAACAAATCCTGTTGTTGGGCGTTAAAATCGGTGCAGGGCCGGATCTTTTTCGGGGGCCCTGAATTTCAATTTTTTTTTTGGAATCGATATTTCTCGGAAACGGTTGGTCGTATCGAAAAATGTTCAATGTACAGGTGTAAGATCTCCGCGGTATGCAACTTTTTTACTCAAATCGATTTTTTGATATCTCTCACCGTTTTCATTTTTTGGGGCCCTGAATATGTCCATTGTGCGTGACATTTTTGCGTTTAGCTAAGTACTGGTCGCAATTTTCAAGATATTAAGCTGAAAATTGGTGCGGTGAAAGAGTTAGTGACTGTGACGAATCCTATTGTTGGGCGTTAAGATCGGTGCAGGGCCGGATCTTTTGTGGGGGCCCTGAATTTCAAACTTTTTTTTGGAATCGATATATCTCGGAAACGGTTGGTCGTATCGAAAAATGTTAAATGTATAGGTGTAAGATCTCCGCGGTATGCAACTTTTTTTTACTAAAAACGATTTCTTGATATCTCTCACCTTTTCATTTTTTGGGGCCCTGAAAATGTCCATTGTGCGTGACATTTTTGCGTTTAGCTAAGTACTGGTCGCAATTTTCATGATATTAAGCTGAAATTTGGTGCGGTGAAAGGGTTAGTGACTGTGACGAATCCTATTGTTGGGCGTTAAAATCGGTGCAGGGCCGGATGTTTTTTGGGGGCCCTGAATTTCAAACTTTTTTTTGGAATCGATATATCTCGGAAACAGTTGGTCGCATCGAAAAATGTTAAATGTACAGATGTAAGATCTCCGCGGTATACAACTTTTTTACTCAAAACGATTTTTTGATATCTCTCACCGTTTTCTTTTTTTAGGGCCCTGAAAATGTCCATTGTGCGTGACATTTTTGCGTTTAGCTAAGTACTGGTCGCAATTTTCAAGATATGAAGCTGAAATTTGGTACGCTGAAAGAATTAGTGACTGTGACGAATCCTATTATTGGGCGTTAAAATCGGTGCTGGGCCGAATCTTTTTTTGGGGCCCTGAATTTCAATTTTTTTTGAATCGATATATCTCGAAAACGGTTGGTCTTATCAAAAAACTTTAATACTACATGTCTAAGATCTCCGCGGTAAGCAACTTTTTTACTCAATACGATTTTTTGATATCTCTCACCGTTTTGTTTTTTTGGGGCCCTGAAAATGTTCATTGTGTGTGACATTTTGGCGTTTAGCTAAGTACTGGTCGCAATTTTCAAGATATTAAGCTGAAATTTGGTTCTGTGAAAGACTTAGTGACTGTGACGAATCCTATTGTTGAGCGTTATGATCGGTGCAGGGCCGGATCTTTTTTGGGGGCCCCAAATTTCAAACTTTTTTTGGAATCGATATATCTCGTAAACGGTTGATCGTATCGAAAAATGTTAAAGGTATAGGTGTAAGATCTCCGCGGTATGCAACTTTTTTACTCAAAACGATTTTTTGATATCTCTCACCGTTTTCTTTTTTTGGGGCCCTGAAAATGTTCATTGTGTGTGATATTTTTGCGTTTAGCTAAGTACTGGTCGCAATTTTCAAGATATTAAGCTGAAATTTGGTACGGTGAAAGAGTTTGTAACTGTGACGAATCCCATTGTTGGGCGTTAAAATCGGTGCAGGGCCGGATCTTTTTTGGGGGCCCTGAATTTCAAACTTTTTTTTTGGAATCGATATATCTCGGAAACGGTTGATCGTATCGAAATTTGTTAAAGGTATAGGTGTAAGATCTCCGGGGTATGCAACTTTTTTACTCAAAACGATTTTTTGATATCTCTCACCGTTTTCCTTTTTTGGGGCCCTGAAAATGTCCATTGTGCGTGACATTTTTGCGTTTAGCTAAGTACTGGTCGCAATTTTCAAGGTATTAAGCTGAAATTTGGTACGATGAAAGAGTTAGTGACTGTGACGAATCCTATAGTTGGGCGTTAAAATCGGTGCAGGGCCGGATCTTTTTTGGGGGCCCTGAATATCTAACTGTTTTTTGGAAACGATGTATCTCTGAAACGGTTGGTCGTATCGAAAAATAATAAATGTATAGGTGTAAGATCTCCGCGGTATGCAACTTTTTTACTCAAAACGATTTTTTGATATCTCTCACCGTTTTCTTTTTTGGGGCCCTGAAAATGTCCGTTGTGTCTACAGGTGTAAGATCTCAGCAAATAGCAACTTTTCTACTCGTTATCATATTTTGATATCTCTCACCGTTTTGATGTTATTAAATGTTTTTGGTTTATGAAAAAAACAATGGGGCCCAAATGTATATAATAATTGGTCAAAAAACAACTGATCGTCTAATTGAATTCTACGGAAAATTATCTATAATAACCCGTTTTAACCTTTTCGATAAATAAAATAGTGTATTTACAGCTGAAGATATTTTCCATTTCTGAGGACGTCCGGCTTTCATAACCACGTGATGGTGTCAGCATTGCCCAGAATAATATTTTATGATGTTCCCACATTTCCACGCAATCGGGTCGATGGTCCGAAATGCAATTCCGCAGGCCTTGCCGCCAACGAAGTTGTTGTTTGAGATTATAACCCCTCTTGCTGGCCCCTTGCTGCTGCCCCACCGTCTCATGAAAAGCAGGTCGTGCTGCGTGGACTCCTACTTGTTAACAATGACTTTGACATGTTGACCAGCGTTGCGGTAATAGACACGTTTTTCATCACATGTGACAATTCTCCTGATAAATATATCATGCATGGGGTTGCCGACAAGCTGACGACAGTTATCCACTCAACGTTGAGCCTGTTCAGGGGTCAATTCATGAGTACATATACAGCTTCTGTTTGATTTTCCAAGTTTCTCAATCTGGCGATGTATGGTATCTTTTGATCACACATTCTCGCAATACACGCAATTCTAGTCATGGCCTCCTGTACATAGCCTTAGCGATCCAAAGAAAATTTAAACAAGTAGTTCCGTGAAGAACTAAATTGCCTATTTTCATATATCCTACTAATATTAATTGCCTCTATCAACATACAAATTGTCAGTTTGATTGCTGTAATAGATTCGTAGATATTCAGAACCGTCTGAATATTTTGGATGGTCACCATGTTGGATTTTTATATTATAGGCCTTAGATTTATGTACTACTAGCTGTACCCGGCATGCGTTGCAATGCCAATGAAAGAAAGTGTAGGCGTTGTAACATTGTTTGTTGATGTGCTTTTGGATTCCCAATATTTATTTATTTATTTATTTATTTTCCGTTAATCACCTCTAAACTACTGTAGAATTGATTTACTATCTCAAAAAAATCATGGGAGCGTGCTCAACAACTCACCAAAGTTTCATCGCAATGAAATAAATGGTATATGAACGCATGCGGGACTTGGTTGAAACGATTCACGTGCTGTCGCTCATTAGTTGAATGTATTCGTGCGCCACCAATTGTAAAATGGATTTACTAAATCAGAAATCTTTGCGGGAGTGGAAACAACATTTCTCTAAATTTCATTGCAATCGCATGAATGGTATATGAACACATACGAATTTTTTTAAAACGATACGCGCGCCGTTACTCATTTGTTGAATCTACTCGTGCCCTACCTATTGTAAAAAGGATTTACTAAGTCAGAAACCTTTCCTGGAGTGTGCACAACAATCCAACCAAAGATTCTTAGCAATCGGATGAATGGTATTTGAACGCTACGTGACTTTGTTTAAGCGATTCGCATGCCGTCGATCATTTGTTGAATCTACTTGAGCGATACCTATTGTAAAGTGGATGTACTAAGCCAGAAACTTCCCCGAAGTGTACACAACATCTCACCCAAGTTTTATCGCTATCGGACGAATGGTATATGAACATATACGGGACTTTGTTGAAACGCTTCGCGCGTCTTCGCTCATTTGTTAGCCTATTTTCAATTTTGAAAAAATAGGCTTATGAGATCACCTTTTGTCCGTGTGTGTGTGTGCGTGTGTGTGTGTGAGGTGTGTGTGTGTGTGTCCCTAATAAAATCTAAACGGCTGGATCGATTTCAATGAAACTCGGTAAGTTTATAGCACTATTCCCGGCGACCTCGACCGTGCCATTCAAATGTTGTTACGTCTCACCAATCCAACATGGCGGCTGTGCGAAATATTTCACTAGCATTCAATATCTCCGAAACTATTACCGATATCGCCCTGAAATTGTGTACGGTGATAAAGGGCTCTACTAGAAGCTCACCTATGAGACTTTCAAAAACCTGGTGACTACAAAACCAACATGGCGGTCAAGCGAAATTGAGACTTTTAAATAGACATTTCTCGCGATTAACTATCCAAACATAATGAAACTTGGTACAGCAAATGTTTATACACATTGTAATGCACTGGAGTCTAATTTAGTTCAATTGTTTACATAACCTCAAAATGGCGGCTGTGCG
The DNA here is from genome assembly GCA_946902985.2 of Meconema thalassinum. NCBI lineage: Eukaryota > Metazoa > Arthropoda > Insecta > Orthoptera > Tettigoniidae > Meconema > Meconema thalassinum. Next base: position 92,277,950 of record OX336400.1, on the reverse strand, counting down.
AAATATTTCACTGACATTCTATATCTCCGAAACTATTACAGATATCATCATGCAATTTTGTACGGTGATAAAGGGTACTGATACAAGTTTACCTATGTATATTTCAGAAACCTGTAGAGTTCTAAACGAACATGGCGACCAAGCGAATTTGAAATATTTTAATAGACTTTTCTCGTGATTTAACTCTCTGAGCGCAGTGAAATGTGGTACAGTAAATGATTTTGCAGATTGTAATGCACTGCCATCTAATTAAATTCAATTGTTTACATAACCTCAAGATGGCGGCTGTGCGAAATTTTAAAATTAAGTTTTTATTCTTGTGTCGTAATCATGCGATCAAAGTGAATGTTTGAATAATGAAGCTAGACAATAATTGTCCTTGAATGGTACATAACTCTATGGCCTATACATATAACAATCTTAAATGGCGAGCTTCCGAAATATTTAGACGCTTCTCAATACCTATGAATCTTTTACAGCAACCAAACTGATTTTTTTAATGTTCATAGAGACTATGAACATATGTTCACCTATAGGACTTTCAGTATCCTGGTGAGCACAAATCCAACATGGCGGCGACGCGAAGTATAAATATTTAAATGGACGTTTCTCGCGAATTAACTCTCCGAGTGCCGTGAAACGTTGCACATTAAATGCTTATACATGTGTTGATCCACTGGCATGATATTTATTTCAATTATTTGCATAATCACAAGATGGCTGGTGTGCGTACTTTTAAAATCTCGTTTTTATTTCTTGTGTTCTAATCATGCGATTGAAGTTTGAATACCACACGTACACAATAATCTTAATGTAATAGTACAAAAATAAAAATCCATCCTGGTGACCATATGAAATCTTTAGACGGTTCTCAATATCTACGAATCTGTTACAGCAATTAAACTGAAATTTTGTATGTTGATAGAGACAATTAACATGAGCAGGATATATGAAAATAGGCTGTATAGTTCTTCACGGAACTACTAAGCCAGAAACCTTGCCTGAAGTGTATACAACCTCTCACCCAAGTTTCATCGCTATCGGACGAATGGTATGTGAACGCATATAGGACTTTGTTGAAACGCTTCGCCCGTCATCGCTCATTTGTTGAATCTACTCGTGCGCTACCTATTGTCAAGTGGATTTACTAAGCCAAAAACCTTCCCTGATGTGTACACAACAACTCACCTAAGTTTAGTCGCTATCGGACTAATGGCATATGAACCCATCCGGGACTTTGTTGAAACGCTTCGCCCGTCATCGCTCATTTGTTGAATCTACTCGTGCCCTACCTATTGCTTCTCTTTGCTTTAGTTCATCCCTTCTTTTTTTCGCAAACACCAACAGTGATCTCCTGATTTCTCTTTGTTGGTATGTGTTTCTTACACTACCTGTAAGCCTGTTCTAGATATATATCTTCCATGACCCACCTAGCGTCATCTAGCAGCGTATCTCTGATGTTCCTCAATTCTTCCCTGTACAAGAGGACTTCCTTACCAATCTAGTATCAGATCTCGTCGCTATCGCCAGCTATCATATCCGTGATCAAGAGAACTTCGTCTACTTTTTCACCCACCAGGCTGCGCTAGTGACACCTTCTATCAACACTTTGAAGACCATTTCATCAAGAAAATATATTTCTGTTATGTTGGCTATTCTTATATGTATTCCATTTGTCTCCTACCCCCACTCTTTTCCCTTCCCCTGTTTCTCCGCGCCCCGTTGAGCTGGTCTCACTTGTGCGTCTGAAGTCAAACTAGTCAGTCGGAGCTTTACTAAAGCTCGTCTCCTCACCTCGAGAGAAGAAACTTTCAAATCTTCGCCATGTTGTGAATTCCTCAATAACGGTCACCTAAGGATTCGCCGTTCATCAGAAATGAGCTAAGTACTACTTCAACGTTCTTCAACTTATTTTAATTGATTTTAAATAGCTACATGCTTTTAATGATCATTTTATAGGCAGTGTGAGATTTCTTATGTGGGGCAATAATCATCCTTCGCGGGATTTTCCATGTTGGGCTTTTGTCTATTTAAGCCAATCTTAATATGAAACAACATTTCTTATGCTTATTAAATGAGAGATTTTATCACAACGTGGGACACCATTAAATTACCCACTGTCTATAAAATACTTAGCTCGTTCCACCGCTGGACTAACTTTTGCCCTATTCTTCAGTCATGATTGTTCTGGAATTTTCCATGCCGAACAATTTATCTACGAGTCAAACCTTCTAGTACTTTCCACTCACATATGGGAATACTTTTTCAAACAAAGGAATCTTCCTTATGAACTTCTAATCAATATCTAATTTTTCTTCCTCCGTTGGGATTTTTCTGGTGCATTCAACTATAACCTACATGTTTTTCAAGCAATAGACTCTCGCAAATCTAGTAACTAGTTATTTTCCACCATTGCAATAACTTTCTTTGCCATCAACTTTTTGTGCTACTACAGTGAACGTTTCAACTATATCAACAGACTATAGTGAAAACAGTGCCTGTTCAACTTTTCATCCGCGTCACGCTCGTCCAAGTACAATAAATGGCCATGAACACTCTTCCACAATCCCATTTGATCTTTCCCAAACCCTTTACTAACAAACCTAAATAATAAAATTGTTACTTTAGGTCTTTTTTCAATGAGGTGTCACTCTCCATAAGTGCCCTCCCTTACTTGCTCCACGTACAACGAATTAATGTCTGTAAAACTTCGTGTCTAGTACACGCATTAAATTATATTGTTTCTCCCTTCTAATTAGGGAATCCAATTCTTTCTGCTCAAAAGTGAGTTATCTCTAGGTTTCACGAAAGGGAAGATTGCCCCATTTTTCTCGTGATCCCTACTTAAACATAGGAGTTCTAGAAACTTACTTTCAATTTTTCTCTTCAGGTTTCACAATAAGTGACCAGCCCTATTTGTATAATCGCCAAATGTAACTCTGTATTAATACAAGAAGTTATAGAAACTTCTATTTCATTTCTTCCTGTTTTGTTGTTGTTGTTGTTGTTACTTTCGAAGTTGTTATTTGTTCATATTTCTAAGATACCTATCTAGAAATCTTTAATGTACACATCTTGTACTTGATTTATTGCTTAACCTTAATTACGTCAATTACCTTTAAATTTCCCATTTATTTATCTTAGCTATTTCAAAATCTTACGAAGATTTTAAAGCATATAAAAGGTTTCAAACCAAAAGAATTGTCAATTGCCTGGCGCAAGCTTTAAATGTTTTTGGAGGTCTGTGACCCCAATTTTTTTTACAAAATCAAAATTATATATTTGTTACTTAAACTACTCTTTTTACATTGTTAAATAAATTAAGATTTGTTCTTTTGATTTATCACGAGCCTCCGTGGCTTAGGCGGCAGCACGCCGGCCTCTCACCGCTGGGTCCGTGGTTCAAATCCCGGTCACTCCATGTGAGATTTGTGCTGGACAAAGCGGAGGCAGACAGGTTTTTCTCCGGGTACTCCGGTTTTCCCTGTCACAATTTCATTCCAGCAACACTCTCCACTATCATTTCATTTCATCTGTCATTCATTTAATCATTGCCCCAGGGGAGTGCGACAGGCTTCGGCAGCCGGCACAGTTCATATCCTCGCCGCTAGATGGGGGCTTCATTCATTCCATTCCCTGACCCGGTCGGACGACTGGAAGCAGGCTGTGGATTTTCTTTTGATTTATCATTTCTCAAACATAACGGTTAGGCAAGATCCTGTCTTCCTTGACTCTTCCTAGGTTTATGCCCTCTTTAACAAAATAAATCCATTGATAAGGTTTTCACCACTTGTTGCATTTGAGCAAGAACTCTTAGTGATTAACTCAGTAAAGTCTCTCTTTGCTTTAATAGCTAATTCTAACTGGCCAGTAAGGCAAGCATAGCTCGCTACGCCAGCTTCCTGCTTGTGGAGATTCTCTCCAACACTTATGGTTGGTTTTTCAAAATTTAAGTGTTTCTCATTGTCTATACTTTTAGTCGGCGCCTTGCTGGGTAAAAGCTTAGCCATTTCTAAATGCAACTATTGGTACACTTATCAAAATTATTCCCAAGTGTATAATTGCTTTATCTCTATCCTTCTTGGAAGCATTCGGTCGCTCTTTAGAAATTCTACAATTTCAGGAACTAAAATATCAAGGCTGATTCAAATTATTTGTATTCTTCAAAATACTTGTTTAGAAACAAACTCCTTTGAACAGATACACAATAAATCTGTTACTCTTTGTCTTGCCAGACCCATAGTAGGTATATTTATGCTTGAGAGGGAATACGCTATAGCAACTTTCTTGCGAATAGCCCAAGTTCCAGCTGCGTTTCCTGTTAGCTTCGCCCAGGTCCCTACCCACTTTAGGTATCGGAAAGCGGATTTGCAGTGGCAGCTGCCTTTGAGTATCCTTAAAGTTAAAATTATAAATTCTGTTGGACTCTTGTCCTATTTCCTCATCCTTTTTCTCCAGTCTGAAACCCACTTCTTTTTCTTCATCATCTTCCCTTGTGGGTTAGGTTATTCCCAAGCTAATAATCTACCCAATCTCACCCAAGTTTCATCGCTATCAGACGAATAGTATATGAACGCATACGGGACTTTGTTGAAACGGTTCACACGTCATCGCTCATTTGTTGAATCTACTCGTGCCCTACCTATCGTAAAGTGGATTTACTAAGCCAGAAACCTTGCCCAAAGTGTACACAACCACTCACCGAAGTTTCATCGCTATCGGACGAATGGTATGTGAACGCATACAGGACTTTGTTGAAACGCTTCGCCCGTCGTCGCTCATTTGTTGAATCTACTCGTGCGCTACCTATTTTAAGTGGGTTTACTAAGCCAGAAACTTTCCCTGAAGTGCACACAACATCTCACCCAAGTTTCATCGCTATCACACGAATAGTATATGAACGCATACGGCACTTTGTTGAAACGCTTCGCGAGTCGTCGCTCATTTGTTGAATCTACTCGTGCGCTACCCATTATAACATAGATTTACTAAGCCAGAAACCTTGCCTGTAGTGTACACAACCTCTCCCCCAAGTTTCATCGATAACGGACGAATGGTATGAGTACGCATACAGGACTTTGTTGAAACGCTTCGCCCGTCGTCGCTCATTTGTTGAATCTACTGGTGGATTTACTAAGCCAGAAACCTTCCCTGATGTGTACACAACAACTCACCTATTTTAGTCGCTATCGGACGAATGGTATATGAACGCATACGGGACTGTGTTGAAACACTTCGCGCGTCGTCGCTCTTTTGTTTAATCTACTTGTGCGATACCTATTGTTAAGTGGATTTACTAACCCAGAAAACTTCCCTGAAGTGTACACAACATCTCACCCGAGTTTCATCGCTATCAGACGAATAGTATTGTCCCCGATAATCCGGATAGTAGGCTGTCAGATATCCGCCCCCTCAATCGGATTGCCAATAATCTATCGCACCGGCACAGCTACATCAATGAAAATGGCACTGACAGATACTACCGAGATTAGAGCACAGCAGTTAACAAGAAATTATTGTGGAACACACCAAAATATACGGGGGTTCATACTTACCTTTACTTACCTCTTCAAATTAATCTCGGGTCTGGGTTGTCAACTGGATCACTTAAAGTATGCCCTCACAATAACCTCCACCATGATATTTAAAATGAACCAAAACGGAAACAAGAAACTTTAAACTGTACAATAATTTATTTCACATAAAGGAATAATATAACAAACATTGAACAACAAAATAAACGTGGCAATCAGAAGCCATTGTCAATATAATCATGTCCTCCTGTAGGACTTGTAGACTTCGCATACAAAATTTCAGCTTTCTAGCTCAAAAGAACGTAATAATAATAATGCACTTGGAATGGATAAGGAAGTTGGGACGAGACATATAGCAATTGTTTTCCTCTTTCATAAACATCACACTTTTATTTATAACCGCAAGCCTGCTATGTAAGTGACCTTGGCCTCTATCATACAGTTGTCTGGCCAGCTGCGATCCACCCTGCATCATGTCGCATGCTCGCATCGTCAAATGGACTCACCTGTCCAGCCAACGTTAGCATGTGCTAGTTACATCAGAGCCTAGCTCCTTCTCAAAACACTTTAAATGTCCTCAACTCAACTCAAATATTATCACGCAAATCTCTTAAATGCTCCATTTAAATAACCATGGATTACTCTGATAATCCCAAAACTTGTTTAATTATATAATCCAATTGTATAACTAGCGTTGTTTAGAGTATAATGACAAAACGCTCATTAATTACTTATAACAATATAAATTGTTATTAATATTGTCTAACGACAATTGAAAAAATATATATACACGCCTCTATTAATCCCTTTCATTTCCAATTATTATTAAAGATATTTACACAATTATTTACAAGATTTATATTATATATTTTAGAAATACATTAAACCACACGTCTATCCGGTTGATAATTACTTAAATCGTGGTGATATAATCGACCATTGAAGGTTAGTTATATTTAAATTTTAGATTCAGGTTTAATAAGGTTTAATATTTATTATTATTTGTGACGGTAACCTCCATTCAAAATCGTTATCTCAAATTATTTAAGCACTCTTGTTATTTTTAACAGTAACTTCACATGATTAATTTTCAAAGGACCTGGACAATACACTCAGCGGAAAAATACCTCGCTCAAAACGCACAAAATTGCACAAAATAGGTCCAGAATTCATCATATATCTCAATATATATGGCATAAAAATCTTCCACAACACCTACAAATAACCTCCACTTATAAACTCATTAACTTTATTCTTATTACTGTGGGAACCTCCTTCACTTATTCAAGGGCATTATTCATCAGCGACTTTTACACCTCCACTGAACTAACGACTATACATCCATAGTTCCACTTTAAAAATTCTTATATTCATTAATTGTATCAAAAACTGTTGTTATACACACACCAAAAAAAGTTTTGCATCACCTCGGTTCCCAGATCTCCGGCATATAGACGTTGACTGTGATTATTGTATCCAAGATACAGTCCCTTTGACTGTTCATAGATGTCACTAAAACTGCTCAAAGATGTAAACAACCATGCATGAGCAGGGCCTATTAGACGGAGGGGGTACGACAGCCGATCAGTTCCAGTCATTCCACCAGGACGAAGGTACGCTGCTCATGTTGTCTGTAGTTCTACCATGCCTAGAAGGTCAATACCGCAGTTCCATCGCGTCCGCATTGTTACTTTGTGTCAAGAAGGGCTCTCAACAAGGGAAGTTTCCAGGCGTCTCAGAGTGAACCAAAGCGATGTTGTTTGGACATGGAGGAGGTACAGAGATACAGGAACTGTCGATGACAGGCCTCGCTCAGGCCGCCCAAGGGCTACTACTGTAGTGGATGACCGCTACTTACGGATTGCCGCTCGGAGGAACCCTGACAGCAATGCCACCATGTTGAATAATGCGTTTCGTTCAGCCACAGGACGTCGTGTTTCAACTCAAACTGTGCGCAATAGGCTGCATGATGCGCAACTTCACTCCCGACGTCCATGGCGAGGTCCAGCTTTGCAACCCCGACACCATGCAGCGCGGTACAGATGGGCCCAACAACATGCTGAATGGACCCCACGGAATTGGCATCACGTTCTCTTCACCGATGAGTGTCGCATATGCCTTCAACCAGACAATCGTCGGAGACGTGTTTGGAGGCACCCTGGTCAGGCTGAACGTCTTAGACACACTGTCCAGCGAGTGCAGCAAGGTGGTGGTTCCCTGATGTTTTGGGGTGGCATTATGTGGGGCCGACGTACGCCACTGGTGGTCATGGAAGGCTCCGAAACGGCTTTACGATACCTGAATGACATCCTCCGACCCATAGTGCAACCATATCGGCAGAATATTGGAGAGGCATTTGTCTTCATGGACGACAATTCTCGACCTCATCATGCACATCTTGTGAATGCGTTCCTTCAAGATAACGACATCGCTCGACTACAGTGGCCAGCATGTTCGCCAGACATGAACCCTATCGAACATGCCTGGGATATGTTGAAAAGGGCTGTTTATGGACGTCTTGACCCACCAACCACTCTGAGAGATTTACGCCGAATTGTCGTTGAGGAGTGGGACAATTTGGACCAACAGTGTCTTGATGAACTTGTGGATAGTATGCCACGACGAATACAGGCATGCATCAATGCAAGAGGACATGCTACTGGGTATTAGAGGTAGTGGTGTGTACAGCAATCTGGACCACAAATGCTGAAAGTCTAGCTGTATGATGGTACAACATGCAATGTGTGGGTCTCATGAGCAATAAAACGAGCTGAAATGTTGTTTATGTTGATCTCTATTCCCTTTGTATTTAAAGGTTCCGGAACTCTTGGAACCGAGGTGATGCAAAACTTTTTTTGATGTGTGTATTTAACCTTCGTGGGTTTCATTCATGAATCGATATGAAGTAAAAATTTGCCAATCACAAATAAATTTAATAGCAAATAGGATTAGACACGCCTCTCTGGTCTATCAAAATTGAGATTAATATTTTCAAAGTATCGTAGTATAAAAATACTATCTTCAATCAAAACTCATCTAAAATGCATAAATAATCGAATAGAATAAAATTAGACTGTGGAATGCAAACATTATTGTTCCAATCTAGAATTGAGAAAAACTCCTATCAAATGTTCATTACTATAGTGTATTCAATACATCGTAATCAAAGTTCAAGTTTCATAAAATTGTCTATAATGCAATGGTATTTCAGAACTGACGATAAATGTCTATGTTGCAATCATGTTCATAAAACGACTAGTATTTCCAAGATCGTCGATACAGTAATAGATTTTAACGCTCTAAAATCTTTTAATTATTCTTCTTTCTTGAGGATGACAGAAAATTGGTCAAAGTAATTTACTGAATAGAATTACTTTAATAAAATGACACGCTGTCTGAATTCAAATTTGCCATAGAAAATCGTTAACTTTACAGTCAAATCGTGACTACAAAAAATATGCAAATTACTGAAAGAATATAAATTATCAGTCTCAACTGATCCAAAATTATTTAAATATGCCAATGACATAACAATGTCTTAATAAATCGTCGAAAAAGGCATAAATCAACAAAGTGTACTGAGTACAGAAATATCAAGCAAGAATATGGTGCAAAATATATATATGACAGAAAATATGGGAAAAATGGTTGCTCAGATATCGCTAAATGGCTCAAATAAAACAAGAAACGTTCACGACTACCTTATCTGTTGATTGAAGTTCTAGAGGAAAATCTTCCAAAGAAGACTGCTGATAGTTCCATTTCACCAACGTAAAGATGTGCTCCGACCTCGAACCTGGAACCAGCGCCCTCGGAGAATAGAACTGCTTCCTCCTCCGGAAATTGCACTGCTCCGTTGTAGACGATAGACATCCTTCTGGCAAAACTCTTCTTTGTGAGCCGGGTCTACCCTGGCCTCTCTTGATAGTTCCCTGAAGTTCTGGTAGAAATTCGCCATGAAGTTTATTGCAATTATTTCCGCAGAAATGTTCATAATTGTAGAGTATGAAGATATTTCCACTGCCGTTTGATATAATTCAGCGTTGGACTACGATGCATGAGTGTAGTTGGATGTTCACTACATGCTCGCTTTTGTAGAAAGACGATTAACGAAGTTCCATGCTGCTATTTCACTCCATTGATATATGTCCCAATTGCATTAAAGTTTTAGCCTTCCATCTTCACTTCCGTTATAATAATCGTTGAAAGAACTGCCAGATTATATTGTTGCATTGTAGAATGTAGCGTTGTATCACCAAATGCAATATGTAGTATCACAGTTGCAATACACGTGTCAGCCGTAGCGTAGAATGTGGTGTTATAAAAGTGCTTCTCAGGTGGCGAGAAAATCACTTTTGTCTGCAGTCTTAAAATGCCAATATCTTCCAAATTATAATCGTGAAAATGTTCCACTTTCCTACACACTTCAATACTGTTATGCACAATAGAATTAGCATAAAGGCATTAGCTAACTCTTGATAGTTAATCTTGCAGACTCGTTTATGTGTGCGTTTCAACTTCGCCTAGTTTCGATAACCGTAAAATGGTACTGCTGCACGCTCCGTGCTCGTTCGATGCGGTGGGCTTTACCACACACGCTAATGACGACTTGCTTCACTGAATCACTCGAAAACGACTATGAGACAAGAGAAATATATATGCGATATGAGATATGCGATATGAGATATGAGAGCTCCTCTCTGCTGTGCAAGACCATTTATCAACTTCTTAAGGGGCGTATCCATCCCTTCCATAGCTTGTTCCTCCGTCATTGCTAGAATTTCTAACTTTGGCTATACTTGACGGATTTTCAAATTTCAAAAACTCAAAATTAATTTCTTCAAAATTCCAAATCAATGCCATAACTGAAAATAGATTTCCACAATTCTGCATTCCAAAAGTAATTAAATATGGTAGTTTCAGTAATCTCCGTCTCCCTCCAAACTATCATTCATTGGTTCGAGCCTTTCCTCCAATAGCGTAACTTCTTCCTTAGCACAATTCTATGTTTCCCTGCGACTGCGTCGTAAATCTCAGATCTTTCTCGAACAAAATCATGACGTCACCAAGAATCTCAGCTCAATCAGCCTACTTGCATGAAGTCTGCGTCATCCGTGCCTACGTCATGAATATCCACGTCACAACTATGACAGCCATAACTTTATTCATATTTGCCAATACAGCCACCGTGGTCTCAGTATAATTCAATTTACGGGGGCAGTATATGAACGCATACGGGACTTTGTTGTAACGCTTCGCACGTCGTCGCTCATTTGTTGAATCTATTCGTGCCCTACCTATCGTAAAATGGATTTACTAAGCCAGAAACCTTGCCTGAAGTGTACACAACCACCCACCGAAGTTTCATCGCTATCAGACGAATGGTATGTGAACGCATACAGGACATTGTTGAAACGCTTCACCCGTCGTCGTCCATTTGTTGAATCTACTCGTGCGCTACCTATTGTTAAGTGGGTTTACTAAGCCAGAAACCTTCCCTGAAGTGTACACAAGATCTCACCCAAGTTTAATCGCTATCACACGAATAGTATATGAACGCATACGGGACTTTTTTGAAACGCTTCGCGAGTCGTCGCTCATTTGTTGAATCTTCTCGTGCGCTACCTATTATAACATAGATTTACTAAGCCAGAAACCTTGCCTGTAGTGTACACAACCTCTTCCCCAAGTTTCATCGATATCGGACGAATGGTATGTGAACCCATACAGGACTTTGTTGGAACGCTTCGCCGGTCGTCGCTCATTTGTTGAATCTACTCGTGCGCTACCTATTGTTAAGTGAATTTACTAAGCCAGAAACCTTACCTGAAGTGTACAGAACATCTCACCCAAGTTTCATCGCTATCAGAGGAATGGTATATGAACTCACGTGGGACTTTCTTCAAACAAACGCACGCCATTTTGTTGAAGCTACTCGCGCGCCATCTATTTTAAATTGGATTTACTACGCCTATAACTTTTCCGGGACTGTGCACAACAACTCACCAAAATTTGATCGCAATCGGAGGAATTGTGTATGAACGCATCACCATTACGCATTTGTTTAAACTACTCGTGCGCTATCTATTGTGAAATGAATTAACTATGCCTATGAACATCCTGAAAGTGTGTACAACTCACCAAAATTTCATCGCAATCGGATGAATGGTTTATGAACGCATAAAAGACTAACAGACTGACATTCCTTTATATATCTAAGATTACATGAAGAATATTGTGTAGGTGTTTTATTCAAACTTCAATCGCATGATTAGGACACAAGAAATAAAAGCAGGATTTTAACATTTCGCTCAGCTGCCATCTTGTGGTTATGAAAATAATTGAAATGAATTAGATGCCAGTCGATTAAAATTTGTATAAGCATATACCGTATCAAGTTTCACTGCGTTCGGATGGTTAAACGCAAGAAACGTCCATTTGAATATTTAAATTTCGCGTCGCCGTCATGTTGGATTTGTGCCCGCCAGGTTATTGAACGTCCCATAGGTGAACTTATGCCTTTGGTCTCTATACACTTACAAAATTTCAGTTTGATTGCTGTTGTAGATTAATATATATATTGAGAACCATCTAAATATTTGGGATGGTCACCATGTTGGTTTTTAATATATGTAGGCCATTGAGTTAAGTACTATTAGATGATGATTATTGAGTGCGTTCATTATGCAATTGTTGATTTTGATCCAATGATTAGAACACAAGAAACAAAAACTTAATTTACGAAATTCGCGCAGCCGCCATCTTGAGGTTACGTAAACAATTGAACTAAATTAGATACCAGTGCATTACAATGTGTATAAACATTTGCTGTACCAAGTTTCATTGCGTTTGGATCAGGAAATTGCGAGAAAAGTCTATTTAAAACTTTCAACTACGCTAGGCCACCATGCTCGTTTTGTAGTTAGCCGGTTTTTGAATGTCTCATAGATGAACTTCCAGTAGTGCCATTTATCACGGTACAAAATTTCATGGTGTTACCGGTAATAGTTTCAGAGATATAGAATGCCGGTGAAATATTTTACGCAGCCGCCATCTTGAGGTTATGAAAACTATTGAACGAAGTTAGATGTCGGTGCATTACAATGTGTATAAACATATACTGTACCAAGTTTCATTGGGTTTGGTTGGTTAAATCGCGAGAAACGTCTATTTAAAAGTCGCAACTTCGCTTAGCCACCATGTTCGTTTTGTAGTTAGCAGATTTTCAAAAGTCACATAGGTGAACTTCTAGTAGTTCCCTTTATCACCGTACAAAATTCCATGGTGATATCGGTAATAGATTCGGAGATATTGAATGCTGGTGATATATTTCGCACAGCAGCCATGTTGGATTGGTGAGACGTAACACAATTTGAAGGGCATGGTTGGGGTCGCCCGTGATAGTGCTACCGAGCTTCATTGAATTCGCTCTAGATGTTTAGAAGTTATTAGGGGGCACACAAAAATCCTCACACATACACACAGACACACACACACGCACACACAGACAGACGCACGGACAAAAGGTGATCTCATAAGCCTATATTTCTCATAAATTAAAATAGGCTAAAAACGACATTACTTATGAGACATCCTAATTATATGACTTATATATCATTATCTTTGCTTGCCAAGCGTCATCGGTGGCATAGTTGGTAGCATGCTAAAGTGCTGTGCCCAAGATCGCGGGTTCAAACCCGGCCGCAGTCATCAGATTTTTTAAGACCGTGAACATCCTTCAGTATGTCTTCCTTCGGAGGGGAAGTAATGCCGGCGGTCCCATGTCATAGATCTATGGCATGTTAAAGATCCTTCCACTAACTGAACTTGTGTGAAGCAAAATTTCTAGGCTAGAATTCGTTGTAACGCTCTATCAAAGTTCCAACGTTCACCACTAGGTGTCAGTAACATCTGGTAGCGAAAGTTGGAACTACATGAAATTGAACGGAAATTGTAGCTCACCCCATGGGTGTCCGCTTGAAGCAGCTACAGCCTCTGGCGAGCCGAATATGTCCTCCGACACTCCCGGCACTAAAATCCATACGCTAAATATATAAATACATAAATAAACAATTCTTTGCTTGGCACGGCGGGTGAGTGGTTATCGTGACGGAATACCAACCCCAAGCTTGGAGGTTCACTCCTGGCCGTGATAAGTGATAAAAATCACGGTATGCATGGTATACGTTGTTGGCATGTTAAAGAACCCATTTCAATTACGTAGGCCGTGTTCATAATGGCAAAATTTATCTCGGGATTTTCCGCCAACACAAAACGTTCCTCCTCTATGTACCAGAAAGCACTTTGATAGCGCTCCAAGGAGCGATACAATTTGGCATGCACGCTGCCCTCTGGGCGTCAATTAACAAAGCTTGCACTTGGTACTGCCCCCGTAATTGAATTATATAGAGACCACGGTGGCTATATTTGAAATTATAAGGAGAGTTATGGCTGTCATAGTTATGACGTGGGTAGTCATTACGTAAGCACGGATGACGCAAATGTTATGCCAGCAAGCTACTTGAGCTGAGATTCTCAGTGACGTCAGCATTTAGTCGAGAATGTTCCAAGATGTACGACGCAGTCGCAGGAAACGAGGAATTCTGCTGAGGAAGAAACTATGCTATTGGAGGAGAGGCTTGAACCAATCAACGATAGTTTAAAGGAAGACGGAGATTGCTGAAACTATGGTATTTTTATTACTTTTGGAATGCAGAATTGTGGAAATCCATTTGCAGTAAAGGCATTGATTTGGAATTTTGGTGAAATTTATTTTCAGTTTTTGAATTTTGAAAATCCGTCATGTATTAACGAAGTTGGAACTTTTAGCGATGACGTAGTATCACGCTTTGGAAGGGATGGAAACGCCCCTCGTGAAGTTAATAAAAGGGCTTGCGCAGAAGAGAGGAGTCTCTTTTCGTTCTCTGATCATTCTGAGATCTCATTCTCAGATCATCGAAGTATATTTGTGAAAGTTCTTTTCTTATACATTCATTATAGTGAGACGTCGAAGTGAACAGCAGTGAAAAGAATAGTCTTTATAACGCGTGGCGAGGCCACTATATTAACGAGATCCAAGTCAAACTAGGTGAAGTTGAAACGGACCTTAGAAAGCTTCTACAAGTTTAGCTTCGAACAGTTAGCGGTCACAGATAAGCAAATTGTATTGTGCAGTGCTACATGCAGTTATAGAGAAAAGCTGAACAATTTCGACCGATTAGTTTAAAAGATATTAGCAGTTTTATACGACTGACAAAAGTGATTATCTCGCCACAAGAGAAGCACTTTTGTATAGCCAGAATCAACGCAAGGCTGACGCTGCGAGTGGAATAGAAAGACTTCAGATTGCTTGGTTACACAACGATACAGTATAATGGAGCAATTGAATACGGCAGTTTGTTCTTCTGACACTACAACCGAAGAGCAGATGGAAGGCTAAAGGGCTTATTGCAATTGGGACATATTTCAACGGAGTAAGATAGCGACATGGAACTTCGCTAATTGCTATTCCACACAAGCGAACATGCGGTGAATACCATCTACACCCATGTTTCGTAATTAAAGGCTGAATACCATCGAACAGCCATAGAAACAATTTCATACTCTGAATATGAATAATTTCTTCGGAAATTTCTACAAAACTTCATGACGATTGTCTACTGGAACTTCAGGGAATTTTTCAAGAGAGGTCAGGGATGTCCCGACTCACAAAGAAGATTATTGCCGGAAGGATGTCTATTCGTCTTCGAGGAGCAGAGCGATTTCCGGAGAAGGAAGCAGTTCGATTCTCCGAGGGTGCTATTTCCTATTTCGAGGATGGAGCTCAGCTTTAACGTGGTGAAATGGATCCATCAGCAGTCTTCTTTGGGGAATTTTCCTCTGGAACGTCAATCGGCAGATAAGGTAGTCGTGAACGTTTATTGTATTTGAGTTTATTAATGATGTTTGAGCAACCATTTTTCCCATATTTTTATCCTCATGTTTTTTGCCCTATTTTCTTGTTGAGATTCTTATTCTCAGTACACCTTGATGAGTTTTGCATTTTTTTCGACGATTTATTAAGACATTGTTATGTCATGGGCATAGTTAATGATTTTGAATCAGTTGAGACTGATATTTAGAATATTTCAGTAATTAATATTTTTTGTAGTCACGATTTGACTGTAAGTTAATGATTTTTAATGGCAGATTTAAATTCAGACAGCGTGTCATTTTATTAAAGTAATTCTACCCCAGTTTAATTACTTTGACCAATTTTCTGTCATCATCAAGAAGGAAGAACATTTAAATGATTTTAGAGCGTTAAAATCTCTTACGTTGTCGACGATCTTGGAAATACTAGTCGTTATTTGAATTGATTGCAACACAGACATTTATCGTCAGTTATGAATGAACATTGCATCATAGACACTTTTGTGAAAGAGTAACTTTAATAATGAATTATTGAATGCATTAAAGTCGAGAACTTTTGTTAGGAGTTTTTCTCAATTAGAGAGTTATATAACGATGTTTGCATTCCCCAGTCTAATTGGATTCTATTCGACTACTTTGCATTTTAGTCGCACTTTATTTGATGATAGTATTTTCATACTTCAATTTCTTTTAAGATGTTAATCTTAAATTTTGATAGACCAGACAGGCGTATATAAGCGTATTCACTATTAAATTTGTTTATGATTGGCAAGTTTTGACTTCATTTCGGTTCATGAATGAAATCCACGAAGGTTAAATAAAAAACAGTTTTGAAACAATTAATGATTATAATTTTTTTTAAGTGGAACTATGAATGTATAATCGCTAGTGCAGCGCGTGTTGAAAGTCGCTGAGATATAATGCCCTTGAATATGAAGGAAGTTCCCACAGGAATTAATGTTAAAGAATTATTTGTGGAAGTTTTGTAAGTTATGTGGAAGTTTTTAATGCCATATAGATTAATATATGATGATTTTGGGCATATTTTTAATGCAGATTGTGCATTAACTTGTTAGCGAAGGATTTTCCGCTGGAGTAAGATTGTCATAGTTCGTTGAAAATTAATCAAGTGAGTTACTGTTATAATTAACACGAGTTTTGAAAGAATTTGAGATAAGATTTTGAATGAAGGTTGCCGTCACAAATCATTATTAAAACCTTTATTAAACCAGATTGTGACATTAACATGTATAACTAACCTTCATTGGTCGATTATATTAAACACGATTATGAAAATTACCAACCGAATGAACATGTGGTTAATGTATTTCTTAAATTAATAATTTAGACAATTTAAATGTTAATATTGTAAATAATTGCTGTAAATATTTTTGAAAATAATGTGAAACGAGAGTGATGTTAAAGGCGTGCTTATAATATTTTTATTGTCTTTGACAAATATTATAAACAATTTCTAATTGTCATAAATAATTTATGTGATTTTGTTATAAACATTTAAGAGCTAATTAAACATTTGGATTGAAGTTAACAAGTTTAAGGAATTAACATAATGATCCAATAGGATGTGAGCAAAGTACTTGAAAGATTTGCGTAAATATAATGTGAGTTGTCTTATAGACATTTAAAAGTTTGAGAGAACAGGCTGTATTCTTACGTAACATAGCATATGAGAAGGGAGTGCATTTGACCAGTATGCAACAGGCTGGAGGGTAGCCCGCAGCTGTGCCAACATCTGGTTCTCAGAGAGTGAGGTCGTACACACTCTGGCCTTGCGACTATAAATACCATTCTCATGTTTATTAAAAGGAAACCAAATGCTCTATATATGTCACACCCTGACGTCCTTTTCCAATCCAATAGTGTTATGAATATTACGTTATTTGGAGCTCTTGGGAGCTAAAATGTTTTATATCATGTTGTATGATAATTTTTGCAAGTCATATAGGAGGACGTAGTCAGATTGACTTGGGCTACTGATAGCCAGGTTGTTTTTGTTGTGTTAGTAAAATCATACCCTTTATTTGAAATAAAGCTTTTGTACAGTTCAAAGTTCTCGTCTTCGTTTTGGTTCATTTTTAAATGTCATGGTGGAGGTTATTGTGTGAACAGACTTTTAGTGATCCTGTTGTCAACTCAAACCCCGAGATAATTAAGAGGTAAGTAACGGTAAGTATGAACCCCCGTCTATTTTGGTGTGTTCCACAATGATTTCCTGTGAACTTCTGTGCTCTTATCTCGATAGTATCTGTCAGTGCCATTTTCATTGATGTAGCTGAGCCGGTGCGATTGATAATTGGCAATCCGATTGAGGGGGCGGATATCTGACAGCCTATTATCCAGGTAAACGGGGACAGTACCAAAGACCACACTATATTATTATTATATTTGCTCTTGTATGTATTTTCTAGTTTCTCTTCATAATGAAAAGCAAATCTCTTCCTGAAACAAAGTGTAAATGCCTACTTATTACTCTCGAGGATAATTATTATCGTTTATAATAATGCGATGGAAGTTAATAGTTGTTACGATATAATTGGATTTACCAAGTGGAACATATGTTAGCACTGAGTGGTCAGCAGAAATTGTAGAGTGACTAGACGTTTATCGAAGAATGAACATTATCCGTTGTTATAATATTTGACTGTAGTAACAGTGTTTGATTAGCTAAGGGAACGCTATGTTATAACAGGGATAATGGTGTCTAATTCACACGGCATGTACACTTCACTTAAAAATGTGAAATAGGCTAAGCCTTCTTTCATATAGTAGATACGCTTTGGAAGGCAAAACAAACTTCGTAGAGAAGCATCTGGAACAAGTTAGTGGTAGCGTGTCGACTTTTGCATTGTACCTGTATGGCAAGTTCTTCAAAGTATTGTTGCAACAACAACAAAAAAAAGGAAAAGGAAAATAACGAAAACGAAACAAAAACATAATACATAAAGCATAAAGAATTAAACATAAAACATAAAACATAAAACGTAGAACATAAAACATAAAACATACCGTAAAACACGAAACATAAAACACGAAACATAAAACATAAAACATAAAACATAAAACATAAAACATAAAACATAAAACATCAAACATCAAACATGATGCATAAAACACGAAACTTGAAACATGATGCATAAAACACAAAGCATAAAACATACCGTAAAGCATAAAACATAAAACACTATCAACATAACAAAAAATATAACTTAACAGAACGAAACGAAACCAAACAAAACACAAAAAACAATTAACAAAAAAAAAATGAAGCAAAATAAAAGGAAATAAATAACAAGAAGTTCCGAAACGAACTAAAGACCCTACTTTTCTTAAAAATTAAGATTCATGCCAATGATTAATCTATATGGATCTATCTAGAATAATGACGAAGTTGGTAAAATCGAAATTTCTAATTAGTTCGAAATACTGTACACCTGGCATAATGTAGCCTAATAGAGAACTACTGTTGGCAGCCCTGGTGACTGAATATATTCATAGTTCCATTTCTTGAGGTACAGAATACAACATTTGGTTGAAGTCCAGTGGATAGCATGGACGCTACATGCAGGTAAATATTGGATTTAACAGCGCGCGTAAAAACCTTGTTGGCAACAATGACATACATGTATTGGTCAGAAATAGCCTGAAATAATATGATCTATTGTTGTGTCAATTTTGAATGAAATCCATTAGTTAGTATAGAAGTTACATGCATTTAGAAATTGGACCTATCAGCAGGCTTAGAATCATGTTGGCAGCATGGCGTAGGCCTATATTAGTTACTCCAAATTAATCTAGAATGCCAGGTACTATACGTGTGCAAAGTTTAGAGCTATTGGCTTGCATACTTTCTGATATATTGATATTAGGGTAACAAAAATAGAGACAGTATTTATTAACAGTTGGCAGCCCTGGTTACTCTTAAGAATCAGCATAGTCATATCTGTTATGGTACACATAGCACACACGAAATTTGGTTGAAATCCAAATGATAGTATAGAAGTTACATGTATTTAAAGTTGGACCTAGCAGGCTTAGAATTATGTTGGTAGCACTGATGTATATAAGTTACTCCAAATTAATATAGAATGTCAGGTACTATGGCATAGTTTAAAGCTATCGGCTTGCATACTTTCTGATATATGGGTATTTGGATAAAAGAAAATTGAGAGCATTTATTAACAGTTGTCAGCCCTGGTGCCTCTTAAGAATACGCTCAGTCATATCTGTTTATGTACACATAGCACATACGAAATTTGGTTGAAATCCAATTGATAGTGTAGAAGTTATATGCATTTAAAATTTGGACCTAGCAGCAGGCTTATAATCATTTTGGCAACACTGCCATGTATGGCCTCCTGGAAATTAAACTGCAATACTATTATCTATACGTGTGCCAATTTTGAAATAGCTCCCATTCATACCTTCCAAGATATCGAACATGGAGCTCAAATTTCAATTGTGATTTTTCAGCAGTTGGTAGCACTGACATCATTTTCAAATATGGCCGTGACATATTCAGGTATAGATCTTTACTCCTACCAAATTTTGTTTCGATTGTTGAAGCCGTTTAGGAGTTGATAGGGGAGGGGGGGGGGGGGCACACACACACACAGCCAGTCAGTTTTTGAAGATTTTGAATCTGAAATACTAGTTTTTTGATTAGCTATGGCGGAAAAGACTTGGCTTCTAGCCTCCAAAAAGTTAATAATTGCCTCATAAGTGCATTGCATATGCTGGGAAAGTTCTGTTTCCCAGGCTTTTAATATGCTTGCATCCAATCTTGCAGAAATGAGGAGAACTAGAAATAAATCCCAGTGATTTACAGGTTGGTTTAAATTGGACAATGCTCTGACGTGTAGTTCTGCAGTGTCAATCAACTTACGAAGTGATAAGCTGTTGTCTGCTTGCACGTTAGGTAACTCGAATAAGCTTTGTATATGGCGTTGAATAGATACACGAATGTTCCCATATCTATCCTTAAGAATATTCAGAGCAACTTCATAATTATCACTGGTCAACGAAAGTGCTTGAATCAGGTTAAGTGCGTTGCCTTGAACTGCCAGACGCAAGTAGTGAAATTTTTGAATTACCGGGATAGAAGTATTCTCATGTACTAAAGAATTAAATAATTCAAAAAATGGCTCCCATTCTATGTCCTTACCGGTGAATTTGGGTATTTCTAATTTGGGTAATATAATGCGTGAAGAAGATGTAGAAGATGCTGTAGAATTTGATCTTCTTGTTTTTCTTTTAAAGTTAAAGCCCTAATAAGCTGTTTAGCTTCAGCAAATTCCTGATAGTATAATTTTTCAACTTCCAACCTGTCACTTTGCTGGTCCGGGTGCTGAGTTTCTATACTGCATTGTATCTCATATTTCTCAAAGGCTTGTTCATAATTCTTAAGCCTCTGCGAAATTATGCCAAGATTACGCTCTTGGGGTTCAAGCTCCGTTAAAAAAGTACGAAACCATGTGAGCTTACCCATACAAGAGGCTCTGGCGTTGCTGAGTTTTTCATCAAGGTTAGGCATGTTAAAAGTTGTTTGTTACTCACGTCAATATTGTGACTTCGAGTACTGGAAGCCAGAGGATGACAGCTTGCTAGGTAGTAAGGTTTAGTCTGATTCGGAAGAAATCGGCTTTGCTTACGTTTCTCTCCTACTCTGCTGAACATGCGCCTCAGGCTGAAACTTACAATTTGAATTAGTGTTGAAACACAATAAAAAATTGTTAATGTTTAATGTGAAATCCAAGATATGAAATTTGTAACATTCCCAGGGTGCAACAGATATGTTTCCCGGGGGTGAGGCACCATAAATATGGTGGAGTTTGCCCCAGAAAAACTCCAACTCATATAGGGAGAACAGCAACAAGCATTAGCTTGGATTCAATATCATTAGGGTGAAGCGATAAGACTGAATTATGCGTTAATGTGGGGGGCTGAAGGATTTCACAATTAAACATAATAGGTAACACATATGCAATTTATTAATATACTGTTTAAGTAAACAAAACATCAATTAATAACCACTGAAGAAAATACATGAGCTTCTTATTAAAAAGTTCATGGCAAAGATCAACTTTGTCTTCTTAAAATAGAAGAGGCAATAAAAATGTTCTATAAATGAGTGCTAAAAAACTTATCTTATCTTTGGCGACACTTTAGTGGAGGGTATGTCCGGAGTGAATCATCCCTCAAGCGAAGAAATGTATGAAAAAGGAAAAGGAAGCTTGTAGTTTAACGTGACCGTTAATCTTGAGATCATGAGCCACGGGAGAAATGTATGAAAACACAGTCACGTATAACCATTTGTCAGTCCCAGTAGGCAACCCACTCCACACATTTGACAGGTATCACTGCTGTTGTTGTGCACTGGAGAGATTGGAGTATGTTTACAAACTTGGTTGGTCCTGGCTGACCACGGCGCGTAGCAACTACTGTTGACATCCCTTCCTTGTGCCTTTCCTCACTGCGAGATAGTGCACCTCACTGCGGTACATGAAAAGTCTTGGCGAGAATATTTGAAGATTATTCTTCTCAGAGTGGTGACCAAAAAGCAGATTGTCTCATGTTGACAGTAGAATGTTGGCCGTAGAGTAAGCCCGAAGAATAGCGGCCCAGAGTGGCCCGTAAAGTCGTGGCCGAAGAATGGATGAAGAGTGGAACGTCACCCAGAAGATGACTCAAGGTTTTATAGCGGCGAATGCCCGCCGAGGAAGGCAGCTGACCAGAAACACCGCTGCTATTGGTTGGCCAAGGAAATGACGTCACGAGCTCAAGGCGACAGCAGGCGCGCAGCAGACGAGCTCAGTGTAGTCGTTGTAGTGATGCGTTGTGGAAGCCTTAAACACTAGGTGAGTAACTATAATATCTATGAATTAAGTGATTAATAACAAGGTTATGCATATAGTTTAAGCAATTAATACATTTCCAAAGAAATAATTATCATTCGGGGATCTCGGTAACAAGAAACAAATTTGACCGACAAATGGGCCAAGCTAAACATTGAATGTATCACGAAAAGTGATCACCACCGAAGTCTCCAGAATAAATAAATTAAATAATTACAGCACACAGTAGAGAAATGCTTGCTTCAATGAGTCCATGAAGCTTGCGTCGCGTCGTATGGACGCCACCCGTAGACCTGAAATGTCGACGCAGGTTGCCTAGTTTAAAGGAAGGGAAACCTCGAGCCGACTGAAGTCTAACCCAATGTAGCCAAATAAGCTGTAAGCTCTCAACAGTCAATATGGATGGTGATATTAAATCAATTACAGTATTACACATAGCCGGACACGAGACACCTGTCATCCGTTTACATTTAAATTACCCCATTATAAAACTCATGCAAGATTTAGTTACAAATTACACACATACCCGACTTCAAATAATTACTATGCAGCAAATTTTGTTTTTGCTCGTGGAAATAACTGTACTGAAATTCATCTGGTGAAATGAGGTTATCAATTCGGCCATGATATTACGTATAATGGGATTTATAACAGTTCATGTGTCTCTATTAACAAAACATAAGGCATTTAGTATATAACAACAGCAGCTTCGGTGGCGTAGTTGGTAGCATGCTGAGCTTCGATGCCCAAGGTCGCGGGTTCAAACCCGGCCGAAGACGTCGGATGTTTTAAGAGCGTTTAAATTCCCTCATTATGCCTTTCTTCGGAGGGGAAGTAAAGTCGGCAGTCTCATGTCATTTTGGCATGTAAAAGAACCTTCCAGTAATTACAATTGTGTGAAGCTAAATTAATATGTTAGATTTGACTAACGCTCCTAGGTTCCGACGCTCGTCGCCAGGAGCCGACTGCGGTGGCATCTAGTAACCAAGTTCATAACTAGTTGGAATTGACGGACGTAAATCTAAAAGCTCCCTTCCTTTTTTAGGAACTACTTGCAAAATTGAATGTCTGCAGTCCTTACATGAATGAAAGAAACAGATAACACACACTAATACAGCCATCACAATTAACACCGGTTATCAGACAGATTCTACACACATCCAAAGTACACGGGGCTACATGACCGCGTTGTCGCATCCCCTAAACTGAGGAACCAACCAAACTGTATAATAAACAGGATGGACAAATATACCTGACACAGCATTCACATATAGATGTAATCATTCGTTATTCAGCACACAATGTATCTGGGTTGGCCTATTGCAGAATGCTACAATGCTTGCAATTACTTCCAGTTGTGACAAAAATAATAATAATAATAATAATAACTAGTCGGATTATCTACGTTACTGTTCAATCTCGTACTCGAGAAAGTAACCAGGACCTGTGAAAAGGAAACTAAAGGAATAACCCGGGGAAGACAACTTAAAGTTAGAATTCACTTGCAATGTCTGGCCTTTGCTGATGACATAGCAATCCTTTCCAATAATAGGCAAGAAACAATTCATTCCATTGAACAATTACATGAAATTGCCATCAAAATGGGACTTCAAATATCGCATGAGAAAACTCAGTACAAGTAAGGAGCCTCACGATACCTAGATGGACAACCTATGATATTCAGCAAAATATTTCAAGTGAACCTATTAGAATATTTTGGAGAAATTATTCAGCCCTCTGGTTTAAACCACGAAGCAAATAAAGAAAGAATTTGCAAATTACAGAAAGCTTACAGGATCACTTGGAACAGGTAAAATAAAAAAATCAATATCTCGGAAAGTAAAACTTAGACACTATAATACAGTAATCAAACCTAAAGCGTTGTATTCATCAGAAACCTTAATCATTGGTGGTGGATCTTTAACCAAATACGTAGAGAAAGAAGAAAGGAAAATTTTACGAAACAATTTTGACCCAGATTGTGTAGATGAAATATCGAGGAAAGAATCATCCCAGGAAATATATTGTCATTCTGAAACAGTTTCGCAATTTTCGGAAAAGACGATTGAAATTTTACGGACACATTAACAGAATGAACAATATCAGACTAACTAAAATAATTCTCAACCTGGCCCTTTCATTAAAAAACAAGAAATTGAAACAGATCTCCAAGAAATAAACATCTCAGAAGACATTGTACAGGACAGATGTAATTTCAGAACCAAAATCGACGATCACCAATCTGGAGACAAACCCAACACCAGAGCCACTATAACTTGGACATAAGAACGAAGGAAGAAACTCAGAGAAAGGATGAAGAGATTTTGGGAGGAAAAGAAGACCAACACATCAGCTAAGCTCCTGAGTATGGCATAACGATGTAAATAATAATAATAATAATAATTTAATAATAATCGACTAACACATGGAAGGTTCCGCTCGTTATCTAGATGGAAAACCTCTAAAGCCTAAATTTGGCAAAATTCATCAAGTGTATTTGTAATTGGAAATGAGTGTCCATGGCCTTACAGTAAGTTAGGAACCATTTCGGCAGTTACCTGGAGTAGAAATGGGAAATCATGGAAAGACACTAGTAGGATGGCTGAGGAGGAAATTGAACACATCTCTTCTCAGTTCTACCTCATGAGACTATGTAACCCGTTTCATCCCTCAGATCAGAATTATATTCCTTGGTAGAACTGAGAATCGAACCCTTTAACTGGATGTTAGCTCTTCAACTTTTGGCACTATTGAGGAAATTGCCTAATTTTACTTTGGTAAGATAGCCTATGCTTTCAACATTAAAATTTCTAATATAACGTATACAGGGTCTTTCATATAAAGTAAGAACGGCAAGCAGCAGTTTTGTTATTCGCTAGTGCAGTGGCCTTGGCCGAGCTTGTGGCGCGCCATGGCCCCCTGCTGTACTATTGAAAGCGCGCGCATAGTACTTACGAGGGCTGTTTTTTTTTTTCAAGTTCAGATGGACTGTATACAAATAACAGATTCACATACCAAACTGATTTCAGTACTAAATGTTTGCTTGATTTATTCTTATGTCTCAACATAATCGCCAAAACGATTGAAACATTAGTCGTATCGTTACAGCAGCTCTCCAATGCCCTCGGCAAAATATTCTGCCGCCACTGAGATGGGTACGTCTGGAGAATCTCCTGAAGTTTTTCCTTTTTGGCTAGACGTTGCCGCCCAACCATACCTTCAATTCTCGAAAAAGGTGAAAATCATTCACGACCACACTGTACCAACGTTACGATAAACTTTTACAAAGAAGTCAAACGTGAAGTTTTGGACCATCTGCCGTTTAGTACAAACCAGCACTGAATGATTTTCACCTTTTTCGAGATTTAAAGGTATTGTTGGGCGGCAACTCCTCATCAAAAAGGAAAAACTTCAGGAGACTGTCAAGACGTACCCACCTCAGTGGAGGCAGAATATTTTGACGAGGGCATTGGAAAGCTGTAACGATTCGACAAAGGTTTCAATCGTTTTGGCGATTATGTTGATACATACGAATAAAACAAGCAATCATTTAGTAGTGAAATTAGTTTGGTATGTCAATCTGTTATATTTATACAGTCCATCCGAACTTGATAAAAAAAACAACCCTCTTATGTACTATGCACGCGCTTTCTGTAGTACAGCATGGGGCCATGGCGCGCCACAAGCTCGTCCAAGGCCACCGCATCAGCCAATAACAAAACTGCCGCTTGCCGTTGTTACTTTATATGAAAGACCCTGTATTTTTAGCCTATTTTCAATTTTGAAAAAATAGGCTTATGAGATCACCTTTTGTCCGTGTGTGTGTGTGCGTGTGTGTGTGTGTGTGTGTGATTCGTGTGTGTGTCCCCCCCTAATAAAATCTAAACGGCAGGAGCGATTTTAATGAAACTCGGAAAGTTCATAGCACTATTCCGGGCGACCTCGACCGTGCCCTTCAAAATTTGTTACGACTCACCAATCCAACATGGTGGCTGTGCAAAATATTTCACCAGCATTCAATATCTCCGAAACTATTACCGATATTACCCTGACATTTTCTATGGTGATAGAGGGAAATACTATAAGTTCACTTATGTGACCTTTGAAAACCTGGTAACTACAAAACCAACATGGCGGCCAAGCGAATTTGCGACATTTAAATAGACGTTTCTCGTGATTTGGCCAACCAAACGCAATGAAACTTGGTACAGTATATGTTTATATACATTTTAATGCACAGACATCTAACTTCGTTCAATTGTTTACATAATCACAAGATGGCGGATGTGCGAAATATTTCACCGGCATTCTATATCTCTGAAACTATTAGCGGTATCTCCCTAAAATTTTGTACGGAGATAAAGGGCACTACTGAAAGTCCATCTATAAGACTTTCAAAAACCGGTTAACTACAAAACGAACATGGCGGCCAAGCGAATTTGAAAATTTTAAATAGACCTTTCTCGCGATTTAATGTTCCAAGCGCACTGAAACTTGGTACAGGAAATATTTATACACATTGTAATCCACTGGTATCTAATTTAGTTCAATGGTTTACATAACCTCAAGATGGCGGCAGTGCGAATTTTAAAATTAAGTTTTTATTTCATGTGATGTAGTCATGCGATCGAAGTGAAAGTTTGAATAATGAACCTACGCAATAATTTTCCTTTAATGGTACATGACTCTATGGCCTATGCATTTAACAATCCAACATGGCGACCATCCGAAATATTAAGACGATACTGAATATCTACGAATCTATTTTAGCAATCAAACTGCATTTTTAATGTCCATAGGGGCTATGAACTTAAGTTCACCTATAGGACTTTAAATAACCTGGTGATCACAAATCCAACATGGCGGCGACGCGAATTATAAATATTCACATGGACGTTTCTCGCAATTTAACCATCCGCGTGCAGTGAAACTTGGTACAGTAAATCCTTATACGAATGTTAATCCACTGGCATCTAATTCATTTCAATTGTTTCCATAACCTCAAGATGGCAGTTGTGAAAAATTTTAAAATCTCCTTGTTATTTCTTGTGTCCTAAATATGCGACTGAAATTTGAATACTACACGTTCACAATAATCTGCATGTAACAGTACATAACTCTAGGTCCTACATATATAAAATCCAACATGGCGACCATCCGAAATATTAAGTCGGTTCTCAATATCTAAGAATCTATTACAGCAATCAAACTGAAATTGTGTATGTTGATAGTGGCAATTAACATAAGTAGGATATATGAAAAGAGGCTGTATAGTTCTTCACGGAACTACTTGTTTAACACGTGAACTGAATCAAATATTTCACACAGCCAGACTCTAGACATCTGTCATCATATTACTGTACAATACTTGCTCTACTTCAGTAATTAATGTGCGGCAAATTTCGTTTTCCATCCCAGCAAATAATTGTACTGGAATTAATCTGGCTATCAATTTGGCTATGACATAACGTATAATGGGACACACAACAGTTTGAATTTCTCTATTAACAAACTACAAGGCAGTAATATACAGAATTAACAATAATATCTGACGCAACATTTATATATTAATTCATTAATACAAAGCGTTGAAGCATTAGCATTGTTATGTAACAACACTTAGTTTTGCGTTACTGCAGAAGGTGGAAAACAAGATCTTAGCTGAATTATTAATGTTGATAACTTCTCTTAGCAGAAACGTATAAATAAATAAATAAACAAATAAATAAACTCCTGCGAGTCGGGAAACAGAAAGAATTGGAAAAGCTCCTAGACGACCAACAAATCCAGATTTTGGCTGTACAAGAGACCAGATTCCTAGATGACCACATCATGGATACAAAGCACTACAGAGTATTCAAAGGAAAGCCAGCAATAAAGATAATGGCTAACACCCCTCTCCTTGGGACTGCCTTCTACATAAACAAAACCATAGTGGATAGTGTCACAGACTTCTCATCTAAATCTGCGAGATTATCCCTATTGACAATCAAGTGCAAAAACAGGAATTATACTCTCATAAAGTGCCATGCTCCTATCAACGAAGACAACAAGAAGAACCCACAGAAAGTCGATGACTTCTGGGACCTCTTAGAAACAGAAATCGCTCGGATACCTGTGAACCATGTAAAAATCCTTCTGGGAGACTTCAACGCACAAATAGGGACAGAAAGAAATACAGAGATATAGTAGGAGACTATCCAGCACACAGGAGGACAAACAAGAATGGCGAACGGCTCCTTGGACTCTGCAAAATCTTCCAGTTGAATCTCATGTCGACTCATTTTCGGAAACTTCCAAGAAAAGCAAAGACATGGGTATCTCCAAATCCCAACCTAGGAGATTCCAATTAGACCATGTAGCAATATCAAGGACAAATACTAGGGAGGTGATGAATGTTAAAGTGATTAGAAATGGTAAATTTGACTCTGATCACTATCTCTCCAAAGTTAAAATACGTTTTCTTCCACCAAAACAAAAGAAGGATCCACCTAGGTTGAAAAAATACAACACCAATCGAATGAACATCAATGGAGATATTATAAATAACTTCAGAGAAGAAATCCGCTCTTCTAGAACAAAGACCTGGCAACATTTTTGTACAAAGATCAATGAAGCCGCTAAGAAAACATTCCACTGGCAAAGAGGAAACGTACAATCTGGTGGAATGAAGAATGTGAGAAAGCACTTGAAAAGAGATCCGACACATGGAGAAAATGGAAATGTTCATGAGATACGGAACATTTGGAACAATTCAGAACCCAAAGGAAAGAAACATCAGGGGTATTCCGCAGGACCAAACGATCGTTTGAGAATGCAAAGTTACAAAACCTCCAGGACGACTTCACTAAGAACAACATCAGAGATTTTTTCCAAACCTTCAAGGACAAACTTAGAGGATACCAAATTCCAAGTATAAGTTTCAAAAACGAAGAAGGAAAAATTGGACTGAACAATCAAGAAAACTGCAATATATTAGCCAGATACTTTGAGAAACTCCTCAACTGCCCACCTCCAACCAACAAACTAGAATTTCAGACTCATCCTATAAACTCAGAAGATGATATGCCACCAACAAAAGAAGAAATAAAGGAAGCCCTGAAAAGTCTCAAGAACAACAAGGCAAGCGGGGAAGACTCCATATCAGCAGAAATGTTGAAGTAGGCAGAACCGGAAATCCTAGACGACCTGCACCATATCTTCCAACAAATATGGGAGACGGAAAAGCTACCAGACGAATGGAAAACAGCACTGATCCACCCACTCCATAAGAAAGGGAACAAACAAGATGTTAACAACTACAGAGGCGTGTCGCTACTCCCAGTCACTTACAAAATCCTCTCAAGGATACTTCTGAATAGAATAGAAGGAATCCTAGATAAGAAACTTGGAGAATACCAAGGTGGGTTCCGGAAAGGCCGCTCCTGTGCCGAACAAATCCTAAATTTGAAATAAATAATTCACCACAGAGCGCTGAACGGCAAAAGTATAGTGGTTTCATTCATTGACTTCAAAAAAGCCTTCGACTCGGTGGACAGAGGGACCCTAGATAAGATCATTAGAGAATTTGGAGTCAAAACCAAACTGGCCAATATTATCAGAGAAACCTTAACAGCCACAACTTCTAAGGTGAAGTTCATGGGAGAATTGTCTCAGTCATTTGAAATCAAGACAGGTGTGCGACAGGGTGATGGATTATCACAATTACTATTCAACTGTGTCCTCGAGAGGATTGTGAGAATTTGGAATTCCGAACTTGAAAATCAAGAGATAGCCCCGATCTGCCTGGGACGAAAAACGGGAGGAATCAAAGTCAATTGCTTGGCTTTCGCTGATGATTTTGCGATACTTTCAGAAAACCTAGAAGAAGCGGCCATACAGATCAACCTCTTAGAAAAGATCGCTAGCAAGACAGGACTTAGGATCTCGAAAGAGAACACCAAGTTCATGATGAATGACAAACATGGACCACAATTCCTTGAAACAGAGATTGGACGGATTCAGAGGGTGAAAAATTTCAAATACCTCGGTGAAACCATACAAGAGAACGGCCTAGAGAAAGCTGCTGTAGAAGATCGTATCTCAAAAATGGAAAGAGCTTATGGGCTAACTAAAAACCTCTACAACAAGAAATGCATCTCATGGAATGCCAAACTAAAACATTACAACACGGTAGTAATAACAGAATGCCTGTATGCCAGCGAATGCCTCTCGATGAATTACAAGTTGGAGAAGCTAGAGATCCTAGAAAGAAGAATACTACGGAAAATCATGGTCCCAGTCCAGACTGAAACCGGCTGGAAACTTCGGAGCAACAATGAAGTCTATAAAAATGTGGAGAGAATCTCCGAGACCATGAAGAAGAGGAGGTTATCGTTTCTCGGACACTTGTACAGAATGGACAAAACTAGACTAACCAAACAGTTATTCGACTACCTGTGGAACAAGAAGACGACAACGACATGGATTAAGGAAGTTCGAAAAGATCTCGAAAATTCCAACATCCAGGAAGTTCAGATGTCAAACAGGGAAACATTTCGGTACATAATTCAAAATTTGGAAGGGTTTCACGTCACAAGAACCACAAAGAAGGGAAGAGCCTGGACGGATGAGCAGAAGAAACAGCATAGCGCCCATATGAAGGAGTACTGGAGGAAGAGGAAACTTCAGGCAAAGAAAAAATGAAATTGCAGCGTGATCCGAAGTGGTCAATTCGCAAATAAAAAAATAAAATTAAAAAGTGAACGAATGTGTAAATAAATAAATGAATGAATGATTGATTGAATGATTGATTGATTGAATGATTGAATGAATGAATGAATGAATGAATGAATGAATAAATGAATGAATGAATGAATAAATGAATGAATGAATGTATGAATGTATGAATAAATGAATGAATGAATGTATGAATGAATGAATGAATGCATAAATGAATGAATGCATAAATGAATAAATGAATGAATGAATGAATGAATGAATGAATGAATGAAAGCATGAATGAATGAATGACTGTATGAATGAATGCATGAATGAATGAATAAATGCATGAATGAATGAATGAATGAGTAAATGAATGAATGAATGAATAAATGAAAGAATGATTGAATGAATGAATGAATAAATGAATGAATAAATGAAAGAATGAATGAATAAACTAATAAATAAATGATTGAATGAATGAATAAATTAAATAAAGAATGAATGAATGAATAAATAAATGAATACATGAATCAATAAAAATAAATAATAAATGAATGAATGAATAAAAAATAAACAAATAAATAAAAAATGAATGAATGAGTAAATTAATAAATAAATGAATGAAAGAATGAATGAATAAATGAATGAATGAATGAATGATTGAATAAACAATAAAACATAAAAATGAATGAATGAGTAAATAAATAAATTAATAAATAAATGATTGATTGAATGAAGAAATGGACAAATAAATACTGTACATTTCCTCAATTGTGCCAAATGTTGAATAAATGAATGTATGAAAGGGCCCAGAAAGGTTTCAAATTTTGAGTTTTGGAATGTTCTATGAAGCTAAGAAACAAATTTCGGAAATCATTTCCGACCCAGATGTACTTCCGAAAAATCAGCCTAAAATCGCTCGTTTCTGTACTCATTTTCGTTTTTATTCAAATCCTAGCCAAATTAACTTACGTACCGTTACATAATTATTTCTTTAATGTGATCCTTGGTTCAATACCCTCAGGCGTTTTTTTTATTGTTCGAAAAATCATTAGACCGAAAGTAGTTATAAGGGTTTAAGTGAAACCCTGCATTGAGTCACACTAGCTCTCGTAGTGGTAGAAAGGAAAACTGATAATCTATTCGAACGGTCCCAAATGCCTAAATACACATTCAATGATTAAGAAGAGGATTGTAACTTTTAGGAATAAATGAAGTAGGTATTCCCATACATTCTTCTTCTTTATTTGTTTCACCCAACTTTGGGGTACATGATTTCAATCATTTTTTATTGTTTTGAGCTGTCCCTCTTAGCCCAGTATTGCCTCATCCTTTGAGATCTTGCTTCCCTTTCTTCGGCAGAGATGTGGATCGTACGCTTTTGTTTGATTTTAACTTGGAACCGTTGTTTCTTATCCTTGGTGATGGTTTTGGTTGTTTTGTCCATGAGCATGGTGTCTGTAATTTGGAGTTCTACGAGGTCTTTCTCAGTTTCCTTAAACCAAAGATGTTTTGTTCCTTTATTACGAAAGTAGTCAAAGATCTTTTTTTGTTAGTATATTTGAATTCATTCGGAGGATGTGCCCATAAAAATAAATTCTCCATTTTCTTATTGTGACCGAGAGTTTTTCAGCCTATTGGTAAGGAGTTTCGTACCTGACATGGATTAATTTATGGAATTTGGGGCCTAAGAGTTTGCGTAATATCTTTCTTTCCTTGACCTCCAGCCTTTCAAGCGGTCCCTGGGTGGTGAGAGACAATGTTTCGGCTGCATATAAGGCTTCTGGTTTAATTACCGTGTTATAATGTCTTATCTTGGACTTCCAGGAGAGGGACATCTTGTTATATGTGTCCTTCGCAAATTGGAAGGCCAATTCAACTTTATTTCTCCTAGATTCCATTGCCTTTTTCTCTAGAGCATTCCAGCTGATGCATTCCACAAGATATTTGAATTCTTTTACGATTGCTATGTATTGTTTTCCCACTTGAAGCATTTTTTGGTGTTTTTTTATGTTCGTCATTATTTTGGTATTTTCAACTGAGACTTTGAGACCCATTTTTAACGTTTGCCTCTGGAGTTCGAGGATCTGTTCCTTGGCTTCTTCCTATGTCCCAACCAGTAAGGCCATGTCATCAGCAAAAGCTAATTTCTTTATTTAAAATTCCTAGCTCATATCCCTAGAGGTTGACGGTACGTAAATTACCAAGTCTATATCTCCTAAAGGAGAAGTGTTCATGGAAGGTCTAGTCCATGACAAAGAAGGATATTTTCAACAGTGAGCTGCTTACCTGAAGGGCTACTCCTGTAGATTTGTTTTACACGTGAGTGATTATTATTACTTGCATACATTCCAAACAGGTAAGGGGGAGGGAGGGATTAAATGATGACATATTTCGTTAGTGAAGCAAACATCGTCAAGTCAAAAGTTAATCAATTCATGATGATGATAATTGTTGTTCTAAGGGGCCTAATATCTAGGTTATCGGCCCCTAATGGCTTGTGTGATAGTGAAAATGAAACTACAACTAAAACTAACTACAAAACTTACGGGCTAGAAGAAGATAAGAACAAATGAAAGGAATAAAAAAATAGACAGGAGGAAATGAAATGCCCTCAACCGTCGAAAAATGAGGACTAAGGGAGAGCCAAGAAAGGCAGATAGAAAAGGGAAAGAGGAGAGGGTCCGACCAAAGGGCAATATAAAAAGGGGAAAAACCGGACTCAGCTCAGGAACCCCCCAGGGTTGACAACTCCCGATCTCACCAGCCGTGAGCCCTTGAGTGTGTAGCATTATCCAGGGTGTACCATACGTGGCGGGGCTACACACACCCTGTCTCCTTTAGGGCCTTGAGCGGAAGACAGGAGATACAATGAAAAGAAAACAAGAGGTCTGACCCCTCGAAGAATGAGGGATCAGGAAAGATGAGACAAGGGCCAAGTAAGGTGGGAAAGTGAATATTCTATCGACTGTTGGTCTGGTCTTCTCATTTATTAGATACTAGCTGTACCCGGCATGCGTTGCAATGCCAATCAAAGAAAGTGTTGGCATTGTAACTTTGTATGTTGAAGTGCTTTTGGATTCCCAATATTGTTTTTCGTTCTCCGTTAACCACCTCCACTATTGTAAAATTGATTTACTATCTCAAAAAAATCATGGGAGCGTGCTCAACAACTCATGAAATTTTCATCACAATGAAATAAATGGTATATGAACGCATACGGGACTTTGTTGAAACATTTCGAGCGCCGTCACCCATTTGTTGAATAAACTCGTACGCTACCTATTGTAAAATGGATTTACTAAGTGAAAACCTTCCCTGGCGTGTACATAACAACTCATGCAAGTTTCATCGCTATCGGAAGAATGGCATATGAACGCAAACGGGTTTTTGCTTAAACGATTCGCGCGACGACACTCATTTGTAGATCTACTTGTGCGCCACCCATTGAAAAACGGATTTACTAATTCATACACCTTCGTAGGACTTTGTTCAGCTCCCCAAAGTTTTATGATAATCGGATGAATGTTATATGAATGCATACGGGACTTGGTTGAAACGATTCACGCGTTGTCGCCCATTAATTGAATCTAATCGTGCTCTACCAATTGTAAAATGGATTTACTAAATCAGAAATCTTTGTGGGAGTGGAAAAAACATTTCTCCAAATTTCAGTGCAATCGCATGAATGGTATATGAACGCTTACGGATTTTTTTAAACGATACGCCCGCCGTTATTCATTTGTTGAATCTACTTGTGCGATACCTATTTTAAAGTGGATGTACTCAGCCAGAAACCTTCCGTGAAGTGTACACAACATCTCACCCATGTTTCATCGCTTTCGGACAAATGGTATATGAACGTATACGGGACTTTGTTGAAACGATTCGCGCACCTTTGCTCATATGTTGAATCTACTTGAGGGCTACCTATTGTAAAATGGATTAACTAATCCTGAAACTTTACCTGGAGTGTACACAACAACTCACGCAAGTTTAGTCGCTATCAGACGAATGGTATATGAACGTATACGTGACTATATTGAAACACTTCGCGCGTCGTCGCTCGTTTGTTTAATCTACTTGTGCGATATATATTGTAAAGTGAATTTACTAACCCATAAACTTTCCCTGAAGTTTACACAACATCTCACCCAAGTTTCATCGCTATCAGATGAATAGTATATGAACGCAAACGGGACTTTGATGAAACGCTTCGCGCATCGTCGCACATTTGTTGAATCTACTCGTGCGCTACATATCATGACATCGATTTACTGGGACAGAAACCTTGCCGGTAGTGTACACAACCTCTCACCCAAGTTTCATCGCTATCGGACGAATGGTATGTGAACGCATAGAGGACTTTGTTGAAACGCTTCGGCCATCGTCGCTCATTTGTTGAATCTACTCGTGCGCTACCTATTGTAAAAAGGATTTACTAAGTCAGAAACCTTTCCTGGAGTGTGCACAACAATACAACCAAAGTTTCATAGCAATCGGATGAATGGTATAAGAACGCATACGGGACTTTGTTTAAGCGATTCGCGTGCCGTCACTCATTTGTTGAATCTATTCGTGCGCTACAACTTTCATATTTATTGACCTTTTAAACCTTCTCTGGACTTCCACAAAGAATTCAAGACCAAAATTAGCCGAATCGGTCCAGCGTTCTCGAGTTTTAGCGAGACTAACGAACAGCAATTCATTTATATATATATAGATGTATACTTTTAGTTTTACTGTATATTTAATAAAAACAAACCATGAAAAGGACAGAAAGAGACAATAAACAAAATAATAACAAAGAACATGAACACAAAGGCAAAGACAACCACAAGCACAGAAAAACATAAGTCATATAAAAATTAAAATTTTAAATAAAAATAAATATTAAATACGGTAGCTGAAAAAATTAAAAAATTAAAAGATAAACATAAAATCAAAAAGAATTATAACATAACTCAACAAACAACAAAAAAACAAAAAAAAAACAAAAAAAACTAACCACACAAATCACAACGAAACAACAACATAACAGAAAAACAAAAACAAAAATGTGGCGGAACAGCGAGATCATCTGCACCTAAATATATATAAATATTCAATGAATAAGTACGTGAGTAAGTAGGGGAGAAAATAAGTAAGTAATTAAATAAGTAAATATATAAATAAATAATAAACAAATAAATGAATTAATGAATAATATTAAGACCGTTTCCTGGTAAAATTCAGACACTATGCAACCATAATTAGGCCATATGTATCATGCGGATTAGAATGTTTAACTTTGGACTACAGGGGTGAACAAGAGGACAGAGAAGAAAGGAAGGACAATTTTTAGAATTATTTTGGGACTATCAAAGAATAAATATAATAAAATCTCAGCAATTCTTCTAGGTTTGTGCCGTGTCCTGTGTGGGTTTTCGCCTAGGACACCAAGATGGCTCATCAGCGGGCTCTTGGTATCCCCGCCCGGACCCCTAGGCGAAACCTCACACAAGACACGGCACAAACCTACAAGAATTTCTGAGTTTTAATTCACTGGCCGTGAAAGCCAATAGGCCTATACCATCTTTTTGGAAGCCGTCATAGGGGGGTAATGGCTGCTTGAGGTTTTACTTCTCGCAGATAAGAGGTGCAGTTGCACTCTATTTAAAGGGAGGTAGCACGCAGTTCGCTACTCCTGTAGGGGTCCGGGCCGGGACACCAAGAGTCCGCTGTTGAGCCATCTTGGTGTCCTAGGCGAAACCTCACACAAGACACGGCACAAACCTAGAAGAATTGCTGAGTTTTAATTCACTGGCCGTGAAAGCCAATATAAAAAAATTACGAGCCTTACACTAGTCGCATATGATGTGTAACATCTGACATGTTATTCGAATAATTCCATATTACTTACTCGCAATTTTTTTAAGAATGAACTCATAGCGCTACCTTGTGCCAGAAAACATGAAAGGATTCTCCAATGCATCTGCAGTTGTGACACATACCTCTAACTGTATGCGGGAACAATCCACTCCCTACTTGATGCGAGCTGCGCTTTATACCGGCCAGTTAGTGAACCCATGCCAGCGGTGTTATTGAAAATGGCCTCTTATTGCCGATATAGCGCACTGCCAAGTATAGGCGCGATTAAAAATTAGGTGTGCAGTAGGTATATTAAAAGCGTTTCTCCCAGTGATACGTTTAGACCAACCAAATAGCTTAATATTAAGCTATTTGGACCAACGAAATTTCAATTATTGTTAGTAGTCGGCGTTAATATACTGAATTCCTACGTTGTTTGGAGTGTTGGTTGATGCGATATAGCACTCGAGGTATCGAGTGCTGACATTAAATAAGAATAGAGCAAAAGTATGAATATTTAATAAATCGTAATTGTTTTCAGCAAATATGATGTACTGAATATTTTCACACCAAAGAACGACAACTTGAAGATGATTTATTGTAAGAATTTCTTTAATGGGGCCCCCAAACCTTGAGGTAAACCGTATGCGATTTACATTCCACATAGTCACATGGCTTACAGTACGTCGTTGTACCGATCACCGCCACCGCGCGCGCTCATTGTGTCCGTCCCATGCACTTCCGTCCCATACACTTCCGTCCCATCCATTTCCGTCTCTTTTCCAAAATCACTCCCACAAAAATGTCCAGCTACCGAGTGCCACAAAAATATCCAGATACCGAGTGGAAAGATGTTACGCATCAATAAATATCATATCTGAATGAAGAGGAAAAATGAAGACCTATACTGGAACATGGAGACAATTACAGACACAGTGCTCAAAAGATGTTTTGCATATTGCGATTTAGTGACTTGTTTATTTAGCTAGCCTATGTGCATGTAATCACGTTATACACAATATAGGGTACATACAAAGAAAAGCGACACACACAATCTACTCTGCAAAAGAGACAGAAACACACAACGAATAACAAAATTGATAATGTGAGACTGAACACACCAACGTCCTTTTCATTTTGGGGCATATCAATACCGTGTATGGCCAGCACGACCTGTAGGGTATGATTGCAGACGACGAGGCATACTGAGCACCAACGAATCCAACGTGGTTCGGGGCAGATTATCCCACTCTTC
This sequence comes from Meconema thalassinum, assembly GCA_946902985.2. NCBI lineage: Eukaryota > Metazoa > Arthropoda > Insecta > Orthoptera > Tettigoniidae > Meconema > Meconema thalassinum. The sequence goes on along the minus strand of OX336400.1, from coordinate 92,239,824 downwards.
GACAGTAGCCTCAACCAGTTGCTCCCCCAGGGGTTCACATCCAGTAGGACGTGGGTTGGTGACCACGGGTTCCCAGCTGAGTCCAGCATTGCTTCCACTTACTTGTGCCGAGTTCCTCTCCGTATTCTTTCCTGTCGACCTCCCTTAGTCAACTCATGTTCTTTTCAGACCCCGACGGTATTAGGGTGTCCGAGGCCTAGGGAGTCTTTCACTTTCCCGCATTGTCTCATCGTTCCAGATCCTTCATTCTTCGAGGGACCAGACCTCTTGTTTTCTTTTCATTGTATCTCCTGCCTTCTGCTCAAGGCTCTCAAGGAGGTAGGATGTGTGTAGCCCCACCACTCATGGTGCACTCTGGATTGTGCTTTTCACATTTTGCAAAAATGAGGAAAAAGTAGACTTATGAGATCGACCCGGGAAAATGTGTGTCTGTCTGTCCTTCTGTCAGTCTGTCTGGATATGTGCGTGTAACCCCCCTCCCGTATCAACACCTAAATGGCTGCAGTAATCGAAACCAAATTTAGTATGAGTAAAGATGTATACCGGAATATCTCAAAACCATATTTCAAAATGATGTCAGTGCTACCAACTGCTGAAAATCCGCACTAGAAATTTGAGCTCCTTGTTGGATATCTTGGAAGGTATGCATGGGAGCTATTCCAAAATTGGCACACATGTAGATAATACTATTTCAATTTAGTTTCCAGGAGGACATACATGACAGTGTTGCCTAAATAATATTAAGACTTCTGATAGGTTCACTTTTTAAATGCATATAACTTCGACATTAACGATTGGATTTCAACCAAATTTTGTATGTAATATGTGTACATAAACAGATATGACTGAGCATATTCTTAAGAGCCACCAGGGCTGCCAACTGTTGATAATTGTTCTGTCTCTTTTTTTTATCCAAATACCAATATATCAGAAAGTATGCAAGCCGACAGGTTTAAACTATGCACACGTATAGTACCTGACATTTTAGATTAATTTGGAGTAACTTATATACGTCAGTTCTACCAACATTATTATAAGCCAGCTAATAGGGCCAATTTTAAATACATGTAACTTCTATACTATCAGTTGGATTTCATCCAAAATTCGTATGTGCTATGTGTAACATAACAGATATTACTATAAGTATTCTTAAGAGCAATCAGGGCTGACAACTGTTAATAAATGCTGCGTATATTTTTACCCTAATATTCTTTATAGGTTCATATACTGTAGATTAATCATTGGCATGAATATTAATTATAAGAAAAGTAGGCTTTTTAGTTCGTCACGGAACTTCTTGTTGTTTTTTATTTCCTCTTTGAGAATGTAAATTTGTACTTTAATTAGTTTTGGGTTTAGTTTCATTTCATTTATATTTTCACATCACCCAAACAATTAGGGGCCGATAACCCAGATATTAGGCCCCTTAAAGAAACAATCATCATCATCATGATCATCATCAACCAGTTGCTGTTTGTTTGTTTGTTTGTTTGTTTGATTGTTTGTTGGAAGATTGGTATGGTGCGAAATTACCCTCTTGAAGCTCCTTCCATGCATGCTCAATAGAGTTCATATCCGCAGAATAGGCAGGCGACTCCATTCTCTCTATGATATGCACCTGAAGGAACTCATTGACCACCCTAGCACGATGTCAAAAAAGCCCCCAAAAGAATCAACAAAAACAACGCAGTACATAGCAAATGCCCCCTCCCAGTGAATTATGGCATGTCGCTAATACATTGTTATTTTTCCTCTGTTTGAATCTAACTTGATTTGTGTCAATGTTGAATATTAAACAGTACTCCATAATTTGTGTACATCAACTGACGAAGTGATCCTCTGTATCATAATAACGTTCAGTAATTGACACTTTTACTGCAGTTGGCTGGACTGATATTAAACCATTAAAATTTGATTCTCATTTCAACGGCAACTGTAATGGATATAAAGGGATATAAAGGAATTTAATGTTCACTAGACACTCGTATAAATCCCTATTAAACACATTATAAATGGCAAAATTGGAAGGCGATAGAACATACATTGTCTGTGTTCTGCAGACTGGTTGTCGGTCAAAACAAATACTGTAGTTATTTAAAGTTACCATGAGTGACATCTCGAAATTTTAAACCAAGAGAGCTATATATTTTAAGGGAGAATATATCTTACGATTTAAAGAGTAGAAATAAATAATTTTAACATCCAACATAAAAAAATTCATTATGAACTTGGGCCTTCTACTCACAGTCACGTGTGTGCTTCAATACGTATGGCTATGTTGGAAAAGGGTTTGGTGGGGAAAGGACTAGGGTCGAGTGAAGGATCGTTTGAATGGTATTTTCCGCTCTATCTGATGGCGAGGTAATTTTTTTAACCGGTGGATTATTGGAAACTGGATTTTGGGTTAAAAAATTTATTTGTTATTTTTGCTGATATCTCGCGAACCCCTAAGGTTAGAACTTGGGTATGTGCTTGAAACATAAGTATTTTGACTGGTTTGATGGAGCGCTCCATGACTCCCAGTCCTGAGCTAATCATTTCATCTCTACATAGCTACCACACCTTACATCCGAGGCAATCTGTTTAACATATTCTAACCTTGGTCTACCCCCACACTTCTTTTACTCGAATACTAAGTTTGCAATTCCTGGGTGTCTTAGTAAGTGTCTTACCAACCTATCTCTTCTCTTCATTAGCAGTCACCTGAAGCATTTCTCCTCTCCCAGTCGTCTTAATACTTCTTCTTTTGTAATTCTATCTACCAATATGTTGTTTATAATTCTCTTGTAACACCACATTTCAAATGCTTTTATTGTCCTGTTTTCTTCTAAATCGATGTCAACAGATTTCTTCTCTTTAGAAATGCCGTCCTTGCCTGAGACAACCTACTTTTTATATCCTCTTTGCTTCGTCATTACTGGTTATTTTGATTCCTAAATAACAGAACACTCCTACTTCCTTCAGCCTTTCTCTTGACAATTTGGACGTCAATACGGCTTTCTGACTTTTTCCGGCAGCATTCCATTATTTTATTGATTTTCATAATGAATTCTTTCCTCAAGACGGAGTCCATACCATTTAAAAACTCATTCAAATCCTCTGGTGTGTGGGCTAAGATAACAATGTTAACAGTAAATCTCAGAGTTGAAATTATTGCTCATGAATCTTTTGTCTGGGGGCTTCGGTGGCGTAGCCTAGTTGGTAGCATGCTGAGCTTCTATGCACAAGGTCGCGGGTTCAAGCCCACCCGAAGTCGTTGGATTTTTAAGAGCGTTAAAAATCCCTTAGTATGCCGTCCTTAGGAGGGGAACCGACAGCAGTGGCTCAGCTGGCTAAAGCGCAGCGTTAGGTCATGGGACCAAGCTCTCTGCTGACTCGGTAGACGCGTGGGTTCGAGCCCCACTGTCGGCCGTCCTGGAAATGGTTTTCCGTGGTTTCCCATTTTCAACACCAGGCAAATGCTGGGACGGTACCTTCTGATAGGCCACGGTCAATTCCTTCCACATCCTTGCCCAGTTTCATTCATCTTCATCCATTCCATCCCGACGCGCAGGTCGCCCACGGGCGTCGAATAGAAAGACCTGCACTCGGCCTCTGAGGAGGCCACACGACAAAAACAAAAGGAGGGGAAGTAAAGCCGGTGGTTCCATGTCATAGATTTATGGCATGAAAAAGAACCTTCCACTAACTACACTTGTGTAAAGCCAACATTTGTTCGTTAGAATTGATAACGCTCAATTATTTCCAACCTTCGCCACCAGGTGCTGACTACGATGCCATCTAGTAGCCACGTCCGCAAGCTAGGTGTCGTGGACGGTAGCATTTGGTAGCAAAAGTAGGAATTACTTGAATTAAAACAGATAACACTCACTAATACAGTCATCACAATTAACACCGGTTATCAGACAGATTCTACACACACCCAAAAGTACACGGGGATACATGACCGCGTTGTCGCAGCCCCGAAACTAAAGACCAACCAACCAATGTTTAGTCTTAGGCCTACTTTAAATTTTTAGCCTACTTTTCACATTTTGCAAAAATGAGGAAAAAGTAGTCTTATGAGATCGGGCAAATGTGTGTCTGTCTGTCTGTCTGTCTGTCCTTCTGTCTGTCTGGCTGTGTGTGTGTCCCCCCCCCCTATCAACTCCTAAACGGCTGGAGCAATCAAAACAAAATTTGGTAGGAGTAAAGGTCTATACCCGAATATCTCACGGCCATATTTGAAAATGATGTCAGTGCTACCAACTGCTAAAAAATCGCAATTGAAATTTGAGCTCCATGTTGGATATCTTGGAAGGTATGAATGGGAGTTATTTCAAAATTGGCATACGTATAGATAATAATATTGCAGTTTAATTTCCAGGAGGCCATACATCGCTGTGTTGCCAAAATGATTATAAGCCTGCTGATTGGTCCAATTTTTAAATGCACATAACTTCTACACTATCAATTGGAATTCAACCAAATATGACTGACTGAGCGTATTCTTAAGACCCACCAGGGCTGCCAACTGTTAATAAATTCTCCTAATTTATTTTATCCAAATACCAATATATCTGAAAGTATGCAAGCCAATAGCTCTAAACTTTGCACACGCGTAGTACCTGGCATTCTGGATGCATTTGGACTAACTAATATACATCAGTGCTGCCAACATGATTCTAAGCCTGCTGATAGGTCCAATTTTAAAATGCATGTAACTTCTATACTAACTAATGGATTTCATTCAAAATTGGCACAACAATAGATCATATTATTTCAGATTATTTCTGACCAATACATGTATGACATTGTTGCCAACATGATTTTACGCACGCTGTTAGATCCAATGTTTAACTGCATGTAACGTCCATGCTATTCATTGGACTTCAACCAAACTTTGTATTCTGTACCTTAAGAGATGGAACTAAGAATATATTCAGTCATCAGGGCTGCCAACTCTAGTGCTCTATTAGGCTACATTATGCAAAGTATACAGTATTTCGAAATAATTAGAAATTTCGATATTAGCAACTTAATATCTTCATTATTCTAGATAGGTTCATATACTGTAGAATAATCATTGGCATGAAAAGTAGGCTCGTTAGTTCGTCACGGAACTTCTTGTTCTCTAATTGCTTGAGCAATGTGTGGATTATGGGTGGTAAGTTGCAGCCCTGGCTTACATCTTTCTGAACGGCTTCTTTATCATGTCCTTTAAATAAAACAAGTAGTTCCGTGAAGAACTATACAGCCTATTTTCATATATTCTACTTATGTTAACTGCCACTATCAACATACAAAATTTCAGTTTGATTGCTGTAATAGATTCGTAGATATTGAGAACCGACTAAATATTTCGGATGGTCGCCATGTTGGATTTTAAATATGTAGGTCCTAGAGTTATGTACTGTTACATGAAGCTTATTGTGTAAGTGTAGCGTTCAAATTCAATCGCATGATTAGGACGCAAAAAGTAGCACGGATATTTTAAAATTTCGCACAGCTGCCATCTTGTGGTTATGGAAACAATTGAAATAAATTACATGCCAGTGGTTTAACATTCGTATGAGGATTTACTGTACCAAGTTTCATTGAACTCGGATGGTTAAATTGCGAGAAACGTCCATGTGAATATTTATACTTCGCGTCGCCGCCATGTTGGATTTGTGATCACCAGGTTATTTAAAGTCCTATAGGTGAACTTAAGTTCATAGCCCCTATGAACATAAAAAAAATCAGTTTGATTGCTGTAATAGATTCGTAGATATTCAGAGCCGTCTAAATATTTCGGATGGTCGCCATGTTGGATTGTTAAATGTATAGGCCACAGAGTCATGTACCAATAAAGGAAAATTATTGCGTAGGTTCATTACTCAAACTTTCACTTCGATCGCATGATTACTACACAAGAAATAAAAAGTTAATTTTAAATTTCGCACAGCCGCCATCTTGAGGTTATGTAAACAATTGAACTAAATTAGATACCAGTGCATTAAAATGTGTATAAAAATTTCCTGTACCAGATTTCATTGCGTTTGGAACATCAAATCGCGAGGAAGGTTTATTAAAAAATTTTAAATTCGTTTGGCCGCCATGTTCGTTTTGTAGTTAACCGGTTTTTGAAAGTCTTATAGATGAACTTCCAGTAGTGCCCTTTATCTCCGTACAAAATTTCAGGGTGATACCGCTAATAGTTTCAGAGATATAGAATACCGGTGAAATATTTCGCACAGCCGCCATCTTGTGGTTATGTAAACAATTGAACGAACTTAGATGTCGGTGCATTACAATGTGTATGAACATATACTGTACCAAGTTTTATTGCGTTTGGTTGGTTCAATCGCGAGAAACGTCTATATAAATGTCGTAAATTCGCATGGCCGCCATGATGGTTTTGTAGTTACCAGTTTTTCAAAAGTCACATACTGTAGGTGAACTTCTAGTAGTTCCCTTTATCACCGTAATAAATTCCAGGGTGATATCGGGAATTGGTTCGGAGATATTGAATGCTGGTGAAATATTTCGCATAGCCGCCATGTTGGATTGATGAGACCTAACAAAATTTCAAGGACATGGTCGGGGTTACCCGGAATAGTGCTATGAACCTACCGAGTTTCATTGAAATCTCTCCTGACGTTTAAAAGTTATTAGGGGGACACACACACACACAAACACACAGACACACGGACAAAAGGTGATCTCATAAGTTTTTAATTTCTCCCTAGTCATTGGACACCCTAATATCGTTGGGATTGGAGGAGAATACGAAATGACCATGGGGGATTGACAAGGAAGATGAAAAGTGTGAAAACAATGCCGGACACAGCTGAGTAAGGAACAATCCTGGCATTTGCCTGGAGGGATATTGTTAAAAAGATGTTTAAAAATGAAAATCATTTTGAATATTTTTTAAACTTTTGTTAAATTTTCTTTTTAATATTTTTCTGATTTTTTTTCAAAAACTTTTCTTTGTAACTATATTTGCAATAAAAAATATATTTTGAAAAATGTCATAAAAATAACTTCTAAAATTTGTTTTGGAAAGTTTTAATTTTTTCCAAATTTAAATTTAATTTCTATAATTTTTTCCAATTTAATATTTTTCTTTATACTTTTTAAACCAAATGTTTATTTAATATAAAATTTTTAAGTTCTTTAATGAAAATGTGTTTGAAAATTTTTGTTTAAAAAAACTTTCGAATTACATTTCTTATAAATCTCCTCGCTCCAGCGCTGGGATTCAGTGGCCACCAATACACCAGTTGTGAGCCTCTTTTGGTATTTATTTGTCAATGACTGTACTAGTAATGACGGAGCAATACATGCTCCTATTACCATCCTCCACATGTGCTGGTTGATTGGGGGCTCACAGAGTAATCAATAACAATTATTGAAGCTTTTGTTTTTGGTATAATGGCAGTGTAAAAACAGTGCTATGAATACTTTCCGTAATTAAGATGAATGAACGGCACATTCATCACTGGCTGCTCAATACTCAGATAAGCATTTTATCATTTACCATTATGGAAATGAGTGTAGCTCAATGTGGTAACGTAAAGAAGGCTATACGATCATGGGGTCAAGACTATTACCGAAAGTTCGTAGCATGCTGAGTCTCTATGCCCAAGACCGCGGGTTCAAACCTGGCTGAAGTCATCGGATTTTTTAAGAGTGTTAAAATCCCCCAGCATGCCTTCCTTCGGAGGGGAAGTAAAGCCGGTGGGCCCATGTCATAGATTTATGGCATGTAAAAGAATCTTCCACTAACTACAATAATTGTGTGAAGTTAAATTTGTAGGTTAGATTTAATTATCGCTCTATTTAAGTTCCAACGTTCCTTTCCAGGTGCCGGTTGCGGTGGCATCTTGTAACCAAGTTCACAGCTAAGTGTCGTTGATAGTAGCATTTGGTAGCAACCATTTGAAATTGATTAGGCCTATCTGCAGTCCTCACCTGAATTACAACCGACAGCAGTGGCTACGCTGGCTAAAGCGCAGCCTTAGCTCATGGGGCCAAGCTCTCTGCTGACTTGGTTGACGCGTGGATTCGAGCCCCACCGTCGGCCGCCCTTGAAATGGATTTCCGTGGTTTCCCATTTTCAACACCAGGCAAATACTGGGACGGTACCTTCTGACAGGCCACGGCCACTTCCTTCCACATCCCTGCCCAGCTTTATTCATCCTCATCCATTCCATCTCTCATCCCGACGCGCAGGTCGCCCACGCGCGTCGACTAGAAAGACCTGCACTCTGCCTCTCAGGAGGCCACACGACAAAAAATACAAAATAATAAAAAAACTGAGTTACAGATAACACACCCTAACACAGCCATCACAATTAGCACCGGATATCAGACAGTTTCTGCACATACCCAAAGACATGACCGCGTTGTCGCAGCGCCTAATCTAAGGAACCAACCAACCAAGACTATTTCCGAATTCATTGAAATAGCTTTCTGTGTTTGCTTCATTTTCAACTGCTTGGAAATGTCGGGTCGGTATCTTCTGTTGCTGATAACTCATTTACGACAAATACATACATGATGTAGCGGCTAGCATTCTTAGCTGTTTCCCCGGAGATCCAGGTTCGTTCCCCGGCTCTGGCAAGAAATGTAATTCTGGTTTGAGGTTTGGAAGAAGGTACACTCAGCCTCGTGATGCAAAACTGAGAAGAGTTGTGCTCGACTCCCTACTCAGCCATCTTGGAAGTAGTTTACCGGTGATTTCCCACTTTAACTCCAGGCAAATGCTGGAATGGTTCCTAACTTATGCCCACGTCTGCCTGCCAATCCTCATCTGAATTACATAATAATAATAATAATAATAATAATAATAATAATATCGTATGGCCTCGGGTGCTGGGCGCAAGCTTTGTTATTTGACGCACAAAGGACAACTTGCATGTCGAATTTTGATGTTCCTTTGAATGCTATGAAAGTCATGGAGGTTAGATATCTAAGCTCCATGACACTATAGCGCTTTCTAGTAGAGAAAGAAGGAACTTTTGTGTTGGCAGAAAATCCCGAGATTAATTTTGTCATTATGAACACGGCCTACTGAATTCACATTCTTTAACATGCCAACAATGTATGAGATGCGTGTCGTGAATTTTATTGCCTTTCAAAAGTCACTTACCACGGCCAGGATCGAACCTGCAAGCTTGGGTTGAGAGTCCGACACGATAACCACTCACCCACCGTGGCTGGACGATTAGTGTAGGTGGTAAACATAGCGTATAGTCAGGATTTCGTCCATCTTCCAGAGATTCCCACCCTAGTTTTCCTATCAGTCGAGTAGCACTACTTCTAGGTTTAGGATCGTTAAGTACAAATCTAGCAGCCTTCCTTTGTTCCATCTCCAGCTCATTGATGAGCCCTACCTGATATGGGTCCCAAACCATTGAGCCATATTCCAAGATTGGTCTCAAGAGGGTGAAATATCCTAATTCTTTCGCGGTGGAGCTACTGGCGTTTAATACCCCCATTTCAATATATATACCGTGCCCAATGAGGACACGGCAGACTGGCATCGAACTCGGGTCTTATCTGAGAAGACCATGCCCATGATTCTAACTAGAATCGAACCATTGATCTCTGAGGGGGAACAGTTACAGGGAACCCGAAGTGCAATGCGTTAAATAATGACATATAATAATATAGAATGGTTTCACGGCCAGTATGTGAATATCATAGCAGTTTAAGGTGAAGAATTGTAAGCAAATGCAAGGAAATATACGTTTTCGAAGCATACAAGAACGAAAGCAGGCCAGTTTGACATTTTACTAATTGCAGCGATCAAGTGGGAGGAGATACAAGGCACCGAGGGAACTTCTTTCGTCTGGACCGAGGAGACAGCTCGAAATTAATGACTCGGGTATTCACCGCCTGACAACGATGGAGGCTGTAGTGGGGATGATTGCCCACGGAAATTAATTGATTACAGCCAAGTGGAGCATTGAAATGGAGTGAAATGTACACCCAGGTGAATATATTCTGGGAGAGATAATTTAGGAGTGGTTTTACACCTAAATTGAAGCCTATATCTCCAAATGAGCGTGTTAACACCGAGCCTACGCTCGAGAGGGGTGATTTGGTGACCAGCCAGAGGGGAATCACCATGGTGGCGTCCTAACGCTATGGAATAAGGCAATTAATTGTAATTAATTGGCCAAAGCGATCGCCGGCACGCGAACGTTTATGAAACCTCCACGCCTAAATAAACAAGATGGATATGTCATTTCGGCTGAAAATGTATTATTTCAAGAAAAGAGTCGCACCCGTATGTCCCGTGGACTACTTTTTAAGAGAAACCTTTAAAAGGGGGAGCAGAGCAGACCAAGTCAGTCTTTTCTCCAGTTTTTCTCCAGTCTACACGTAACTAATACGCTGCCAGTAAGCGCGCGAAATGTTACAGTACCGACGCTCAGCAGTTGAAGAACAATGGAAGCACATCATACAGCTTCATAAGTATAACCATGAAGTGCGTCAGAGTTAATTAATACAGATATTCATCCATTATCTGACGCAAATATAAATTCGCTACAGCGAAAGAGTAATTTATAATGTTTTTGGACATTACATATACCAGGAGGTATTGTCAGAGTTGTATATGACATTATCATCAGGATCACTACCATTATGGGGGCCTGGGAGGCATCGCCAATTAATCTTGACAGTGAACTGAACGGTATTGAAGGTGACGAGAATCGAACGCACGTACACGCAGATAGACTTTCACGGAGACCAGCGGATGTCGTAGCTTCATCGCATCTCTGAGGTCAGGCGTTAGGAGGAGTCCGATTAAGGATCAACCTGTGAAATAGTGAAAAAGTGTACATAAATTTTGTTATAGTGATTTAAAAAGTGTTTATGTGTATTGTGATTAATATGTATTGTGTAAAAGTGAGAGAAGCCACTGATAAGAGTATGATTATCATGTTGGAAATATGTGAAATCAAGTGTCGTGTGAGATATAGCATGATGGCTTAAATCAAGCGTCATGGTAGGTCCGGAGCTGGGATGCTGGTATCATCCAGCGAAAATGAAAAAGTGAGTACCAATTTACAATGTTATTCTAACTAAATAGTTCACCATACAACGATGCATCACTTTGAGACTAAGATGTAACAGTCACTTATTGTACGAGTTTTCACCACTCGTATTTGATAGAATATGGCTTGGAGGGTGATTTGTTTATGGCCATTCAGGCCGAAAATAGTGATGAATGTAACGGTAACGTTAAATGATAAATAATAATAATAATCTGGGGTCGGTAACAGTAAAGTAATAGGCATTTTTGGCCTAAATAACGTTCAAAGTGTGTCATGTCTAATATAAAGATACTGTATTTTGGTAAACAGTAAGATAGTAACGTGGAATATAGCGAGATACGAGAGTTTTTCAGTGTCAATGAAGTGTTGAATGAATATTTGATATGGTCAATTCTTAGGATTGTATTTGAGAACCATTAAAGTAATGTAAGCCAGTAAATTTATACTTGTTTTTAGGAGCTATTTAAAGCTTTGGCTTAAGTGTAATTGCAGAGAGAACGCGAGTGCCTCAATAATTGAGTCATCTATGAGAAGTATTGTTTGAAGCCGCATATAGCCTGCAGAAGTAACGTAGAATACAGTGATTTACATAAATAAAGTTGCGGGGACCAAACTAGCATAGCTTGCACGTTAGGTGAAAAGTTGGCTAATCTATGAGTTAGTATCGCCGTTGTGCATACTTTTATTATTCGCAGCGAATTGGACAGAGCCTGTCTGTATCCATCGCTTGCAGGAATAGTTGCCACAAGGGATGTCCTTCGAGACTCCGTGAGCACATGTATAAAATGATCTGCCCTGAGAGGTAAGAATCAAGTTCGTCGTTTAGGAAACGCAGATATCCTTATTATGTTATTATTGAGACAGCTGCTGGTGAGAATCTAGTATTCTCATTATGATGCGCGTCCAAAGCCACTAGTATTCACCATAGAACGGCAAGGCTATTACAGAATCCATCCCCAGCCATGAATGTTAATAGGAGCCGAGTTGAGCCCAATACACTATAAATATAGGTGTTAAATAATTAGAATGACTCAATTACTTGAGAACAACACTTAGCGTAACTCCATTGTACTGCAATTGTAAACAAAGTTGACCTTGCTAGCAGATGAGAGGGAGTGGGAGTAGCCCACTGAGACGAGCGGCCATCTTGCGCGGCCAGCTGAAACTAATTTTATTGCCTGCTAGGGAAGGGGGAGGTCGTTCGGCCAGGTCCCTTTAAATTAGAGTCATAGTGAGACACTGAAGAATCTCGATATTTCGATATGTAATTAAGATATGATTGTTATGATGATGCCAATTGAATTAAATGATGTGTTTCAACACACATACATTGTCGGATAATTGGAATCGGATAATATTTGGCCCAGTTATTCTCTGAGGAGGAACACTGAATCAAATAAATTATTAGGCATCTTTTTAAAGTGCACTTTTTCCCAGTTCATACTAATTTATGCAGACGGGTATGTGATTTCTAAGAACATGACACGTTTGTAACGATAATAATTTCGACCAGACCCAGAAAAATCGTTGTATGGTGAAACTATAAACATTTCTATCCATGTGTATTTTGGAAGGGAAACGTACCACTTTTTAAGCGTTTCATATTGATGGAAAAGAAAGGAAGATGATTCACACGACACAACAATATTTGGTAATTAAGGCATAAAATAATGAATTTAGGCTAATGAAAGTAAATGCCGTAGGAAACGGATTAATGTTTTATTATTACAGTATTAATGTCATTTGATGTGATATGTGACTTTTGTGTTGTGATACTCCAGTTATGTAAAATTGTGTCACATGATGAACACTATGGAGACTCGTAGAAGTCTGAAAGTATCAATGATAGGATGCTAGAAATAGATTTGAGTGCAGTGTAGCACTAATTAAGAAGAGACTCACAAAATAACCCTGATTTTAATTGTGGTAATTAAATGTAAATTATCCTTTGTTTGTATTTGTTGTATAGCCATGATTTTATATCAGTAAATGTTTTATTTTAGGAATATGTTGTTTCTTTCATGTAGAGTAGTTACCTGGTAGACTCGAATCCTGACCATGTGGTCGTATGGTGGGCAGGAACGTCCCATACCTCGAAAGACCGTGAGTTAGCTGGGATACGAACACATGTTCCACATGATGACAATTGGGTACAATACTGTATATATATATATCGTATGGCATGAAGATGCAATATACAATTATTTACTTTCTACAGTATTTACAGTACAAATATATACAGATTGAGACCTTGATCTGCAAGTAGCTTCAGTTTTGTTAGAGCGGGATATCTAATTTCTCTAACCATTCTAAAGCTTCATCACTAGCTTGATGACTCTCCTTCATTGGACCATTGAACCTTCGGAGTGGGCAATCCATAGCGATGTGACTGATGGTCTGAGGCACATCTGCACCGTTGCAGAAAGGATTCTCGGCAATTTTCCATTTGTGCTTCCAGAACTGACACCTACAGTGTTGAATTCTTATACGGTTCAGCGACGTCCAGATTTTCCTGGGAAGGTCGAAACCAGGTCGCTGCTTAACTGGATCCGAGATAAGACCTAATCTGCCTGGATTTGAAGTCAGCCCCTCATTGCGCCAAGCTTCATTCACTTGAAACTGCTCTTGGACCAACTTCCTTCCTTCCTTGTCTCCAAGAAGGATTCCGGGATTTCAGCCTGAGATCTTTAGGTGAGCAGTCTAGATGAATTGGCAGAAGAGGGTTGTCACAACATTTAAGCCATTCTCTCTTCAGTGCCATTTGTCTTCGAAGATGAGGAGGCGGGATGTTGGAGAGTACTGGTAACCATTCCAAAGGTGTAGATTGGATGGTTCCTGATACAGTCCTCATTGTGTCGTTCAGCTGTACGTCTATCTTCTTTGCATGGGCGCTGTTAAGACATACTGGGCAGCAATATTCTGCTACTGGATACACTAGGGCAAGTGCTGAAGTTCTGAGGGTGGATGCTGTGGGCCCCAGCCCGTTCCTGTGAGTTATTTCAAAATGAAGTGATTTGTACGCTTTGGAGACGACATAACCCACATGTGTACTGTATTTCATAACACTGCTTACATGGATTTTCATCAAGTAGAAGTGGAAAACCATAAAATGATAATAACTAGGATGGCTCTGTTGGGAATCGAACTCCCCTCTCAGCTGAGTGTAGTCCGTTTCAGGCCTCAAACCATAATTTAATTTATTGGCAGAGCCGGGAATAGAATCCAATACCTTTGGTGTAGCGAAGACAAATACCACACCGCTTAAAAATAATTCTCCATCCCACGCATCGCCTCCGGAATTAAATAACGAGTGACCTATTTTGTATTGGAATTTTAAATGGTTTAGTCCGAGAATGTAATTAAATGGGGAAAATAAACCAAGGAAAGAATTATTGAGATTCAATATAAGAGGAGAACAAGGAATTAAGAGAGCAGTGCACTTAAATTGTGAGACTGGGGAATGCAATTAGCTTGTGCTGGAACACTTAAGCTAAGTTCAGTCGCGTAGCTGGTGTACAGTGCCCAGACACAACAGAGATGTTTATTTATTTAGAGTACGGCATAGGGATGAAACAAAATTGTCATAGATACAAATATACACTAATTACAAATACTGATCAATGACGTCTACCCTCTTAGTGCCAAGCCTTTTCCTGAAATACTTGCCAAGAATGACAAAACATTTTCAATGATCATACAGACAATTCGAAATGAAATAATAAATGCCACATTTTCAACGATATAACCATCATTTTTGCTTTGTTTTATAACCAATACCTCATTCCTTCATACATTATGTTCTTAAAAGTAAATACTGAATCTATACCTTTTTAATGGAGGTTATTCTGTTAATTGTTCAATTTTTCATTTTTTTTCTGTAAAAAATAAATTTTGATTCTAAATTAAGGACACCTAAGAGTCATATTCGAAGAAACACCACGTTTCCAGCTGTATAAAGTTCTTAGATACATCTGTAGGCAGAAAACTTCAACAGGAAGGAAACAACTGCTCCGCAATTTTGGCGGGAACTTGCGTAATTGAGGGAGCGCTAAGGGAAGGCGTGAATACAAACTCAAGCCTATCGCGTAACAGACTTCGGAGGAATAAAGTAGACACCGCACAGGCAAGCTTGAAACCTGACCTTTCCAACAGTATGAAATAATCATGAAGTTATGCCTACTGAAATCTACAAATATAAGATAAACAGCGCTCCGATTGAATCAGCTTTGGCACTTTTGGCGCGAGCATTGAGAGCCGATCTGATCGGCGCGTGGCACTGAGAGGGTGGGGAGCCGTTTCTCTTCTGTCCATTCCCCCATGAACTCACGACTAGTGGAACGTGGGTTGGCGACCACGGGGCCCCAGCTGAGTCTGTATTACTTCCACATACTTGTGCCGAGGGCTTGGTGGCTCAGCGGTCTAGCTGTATGCCTCTCACCAAGGCGGTCCGGGTTCGATTCCCGGTCAATGCATGTGAGATTTTCGAAGTGAAATGCCATGTCCTGTGGTTCGGATTCCACGTAAAAAGGAGGTCCCGTGGCTCATGATCTCGCGATTAACGGTCACGTTAAACTACAAGCTTCCTTTTCCATACTTGTGCCGGGCTCCTCTCTGTCATCTTTCCTATCAACCTCCCTTGGCCAACTCTTGTTCTTTTCCGACCCCGACGGTATTAGGGTACCCGAGGCCTAGGGAGTCCTTCACTTTCCCGCCTTAATGGGCCCTTGTCTCATCTTTTCTGATTCCTCATTCTTCGAGGGGTCAAACCTCTTCTGTTTCCTTCATATCTCCTGCCTTCTCCTCAAGGCCCTAAAGGAGGCAGGGAGTATATGTAGCCCCACCACTTCTCGTGTACCCTCGTTAGTGCCACACCCTCAAGGGCTCACGGCTTGTGATTTCTGGAGTTGGTGACCCAGAATGATTCATGAGCTGGGTCCGGTTTTCTCCATTGCCTTTGGGGTGGGCCCTCTCCTCTCTCCCTTTCCTATCTGCCTTTAATGGTGTTCGCTTTTGCGAATGGTTTTGTAGGTTTTGTTTCCCGTACGGTTTGAAACATTTGTTCAATCTTTCTGCCCCATTATTTTCCTTCGCTATAATTGCAGTATGAACGCGGTGTTCTGTTTATTTATTGTTTAGTTAACGTATGTTTCAATTGAATTGTTGTTCTTTATTATTTCTTGCCTACTCACCTTTTTTCTGAAGTGTGTTTATCTAGACGCACCGCACTGTCACACCTTCTCACAAATACTGTGCTCGCATCAGCCGTAACCCTCGCAATGTGTATAGAGATATGCGCTGATTGGCTCTTGACACCCCTCCTCCCATCTGGAATGTTCGGCGCACTATGACGTCATTTCCACTATATATTGCCTTCATCACCGTTCTCCTGCTACTTACCCCCTAGCGTGCCGTTTGTGCCGTCTGATCTGGAGGCACTGTTGCCTGACGATATCCCTGTGATATTGGCAGGTGACTTTAACTCCAAAAACCGGCTATGGCGCAGTCGGTACACGGAGGCAAAGGGCAGGCTTCTTGAGAAGTTCTGCGATGATCACGGGTGCTTAGTCCACGGCCCGCCTGGATACACGTATTTTCCGTTTGACCCAAATAAACTTCCGGATCTCTTGGACATTGCCATCAGCAAAGCCCTTGACATCCCGATGGTAGTCTCAAACTACAATGCCCTAAATTCTGATCACGACCCTATAATGATACAACTTAACTCTAGCTACATCCCTTCCCGCTCCAAAATCCCACTTCATACCCTTAAGATCGACTGGGATCGCTTCCAATCCATCCTTAAAACCACCGTTGCTGGTAATCCCAGCATTCTCGGCGAGGGCGACATAGACGCCCACGTAGAGAAATTCACCCAATCCCTCCTACAGGCCGCCAAAACCGCAGCTAGCGGACCCAAACATAGAAGAAACAAACCCCTCTCCATTCCCCTTGCTCTTCAAGCTCTCATCAAGCGGAAAAACATGATCAGGTGGAGATGGCAAGTCACCCGGGATCTTCGCCTTAAGCAAGAGTGGTATCGGTTGAAAAGACAGATCCAATCAGCCATGTCAAACATTCGAAATAAACTTTGGCAATCCAAATTAGAAAGTATGGCAGGAAATTCCAAATCCCTGTTCGGCATGGCTAAAAAGCTGCTCAAGAAGAGGACTGGCATTCCACCATTACACGGGGTACGTGGAATGGTATTCACTAACCCCGACAAAGCTAACGCCCTGGCGGATACCTTTGAGAGAGCCTGCGAGCCGAACCTCGAACCTTGTAACGACGACTTCATAGACCTCGTTCGTCATGATCTTCGAGGTGGCTTTCAGGGCGATCTCCCCCGGGGCTTTAAATTTGTCTCCCCGTCCGAACTGCTCAAATTTATCAAGAAACTAAAGTCTCGTAAGGCCCCCGGACCTGACGAGATCTCCGCACAATATCTTAAAAACCTCAGTAAGAACGCCTTAACTTGCCTAGTCAAGATATTCAACTCTATCTACCGATTTGGGTATTTTCCTTCAGCCTGGAAAGTAGCAAAAGTCATCATGATAGGGAAGCCCAATACTGATGGCACCTTCCCGCAAAACTACAGACCAATAAGTCTACTATCCATCATCTCAAAATTATTTGAAATGACTCTGCTTTCCAGGCTGAACACACAAATCTCCAACATTATTAACGACGAGCAGTTCGGCTTTCGACAAGGCCATTCCACTGTACATCAACTCTTGAGACACGTTGAAGTCATTACGCGCTCCTTTAACGAAAACCGTATGACAGGAGTTTGCTTTTTAGATATAAGTCGTGCTTTTGATAAAGTCTGGCACAGCGGCTTGCTGTATAAGATGAAGCACTTCGGATTCCCAGGTCATCTTCTTAAGGTCATTGAGTCCTATCTTAGGAAAAGGAAATTCTATGTCCTGGTGGTTGACGCTAAATCCTCCTTGAGAAGGATCAAGGCCGGCGTGCCTCAAGGTAGCGTCATAGCCCCTTCCCTCTTCAACATATATGTCTCTGACATTCCCAGAACTGACGCTACCAGTCTCCACCTATACGCAGATGACACTGCAATCTCTGCCACCTCCTGGCAAGGACATAGAGTTCAAGCTAATCTCCAAGCCGCTTTAGAAAACTTTGAAACCTGGCTAAGGGATTGGAGAATTAATATTAATGTTGCTAAATGTTCCGCCACACTGTTTACCAAGAAACGCAAATATACAGAAGTCCAGGATCTCAACTTCTTTTGCGAGGTAATCAGGTGGCAACCTGCTACTAAATACCTGGGAGTCACATTGGATCGAGGCCTTACTTTCGCTCAGGAGGTTTCTTTGCGCGCTAACAAAGCGAAAGCGATCCAAGCGCAGCTCTGGCCATTAATTAAGTCCCAGAGCTCGCTAGACGAATCCAGCAAGCTCTTGTCTTATAGCACCCTTATGCGCCCTGAAATGGAATATGCCAGCCCTGTCTGGGGTTACGCAGCTCCCTCAACCCTCAACAAACTTCAGGTTGTCCAGAACAGAGCGTTGCGAACCATATCAGGCGCTCCCTGGTACGTTCGTAACGCTCAATTACACGCTGACTACAACCTCTCGACCATCAGTCAGAGGATACACAGACAGGCAGTCAAGACCTATCGTACATCTACATGCAGCACCAACCCTCTAATAAACACCTTGGGTGATTACCGTGCGCGGGGAAATCGCCATAAGCGCCCCCGCATCATTATAGAATAAATATTTTCCAAACCATGCTACTATAGCACTAACTTATTACTTTTCTTCAAAACTGATATCTTCACTCTTTCTTCTCTTTCTGACTCTTTCTAAGATCAACTCACTTCTACTATCCCTTTAATTTCTGTATTTCTAAATGTCATTGTACATCAGGTCATATTCTGGCCAGTTTGATTCACGGAAATCACCCAAACCCCCTCATTCAATTGTAGTCGGTCGTACATTTAGAATGAAGCTCTCAAGGCCCTCGGGCCGATAGGCTACAAAACACGCAACGAAACCGGCTTCGCCGGTTTCGCTTGCTTGGGCGCTGACGCTGTCTACTGTGCCTGTCTACTGTGCCTGTCTACGTCTGTCTACCTCCGACCACGGCTGCCTGCCTGACCACAACAAGGCCCTTATTGGGTCAGCACTGTTGGCAAACATCTTGTAGCTGGAACCACTCTAAGCGGCATGCCTCATTGTTTGGACTTTGTCGTGCTGGGCAAGTTCTGAGTCTACGACCTTCATCTCATCAACTCTGTAATGTGAAATTGTAACTGCTCGTAACCCGCCAGCTGGGTCACTACTAAGAGATCTGTTACTGCTGGTTACATTTCGTCGAAGGAACTACAATCTATTTTTTTTTCGGAAGCCATGCCGAGACTTCCTGGAGGAAGTCTTTTTTTTTGGATTTTACGACCCGCTCCCTGCGGTCCAGCTAACCCATGGCCGTGTTCCAGCACTGCACTTGAAACTTTGGATCGTGCTGAACCAACGCTTCGATTCTTCTCTGTCCGGGCAAAACAATACTACTTCCTGCTACTGTCTGAGCGAGTCTCCTGCAGGACGATTTTATGGGAAGATACTCTGTATCAAGTATCCAACCATTGATAAATCCAACTTTAATTAAACTTGTTTTACACATTTTTTTTTCAAGGCCAAGCATTTTTTTTTGGTTCTTGCTTTTTTTGTATCTTTTCTTGAAAATACTTTTTTAATCGCCTGTTATTAGGCTTTTTATGCATTCGTATTGTAATTCATATTTTCTAGTAAACGTTTATTCTGAGTTTCCTGGAGAAACAATACATTTTGAATTGCCTTCTTTTAACTATCATTCTAGTGAAAATATTTGTTATTAATTCAAAAAATCCAAATAAATGTATTAACTCTAGTAATCAATGTTTGGTCTCTTCCTTGTCGCTCTATTTACATTCCACTGTGTGCCCGAAACTTAATCCTCTGCTAATTCCCAGTTGGGGTGCTACTCCAACCACCCCTTTCCACATGGCTTTCCTTCTCAAGTCCCTCCATCCTCATTCTCAGAGGGTTGAGGGACGTTTTTTCCCTTTCTTTGATTTTCTTTACTCTTCTTTTGATTTCCTTTTCTTCTACTAGTTTGTAAGCTGTAGTTAGTTTTAGTTGAAATTTTGTAAATATTAGAGGTTCTTTTTTAGTTTTCACTATTACCCAAACCCTTAGGGCCGATAACCTAGATGTTAGGCCCCTCCTCATCATCATATCTTCTGTCCATGTTGATTTTCACCTAATAAACTATTAACAGGAATTAATTGCATTTTTGAAGGGTTGTTCCTTGGTGCTCTCTCCATACTGGTACATTTAATCGTCTTAATTTCTGTTATCGATAATGTTATTGGTTTTACGTCCCTTTTAACTAATGTGGCTCTTAGAGACGCCGAGGTGCCAGAATTTAGCCACGAAGGGGATCTTTAACGTGCCAGTAAATGTACTGACACGGCTCCCTCACATTTGCGCACCATCAAATGTCACCGGACTGCGCCAGGATTCGATCCAGCAATCTTGGGCACTGCAGGCGAGTACGTTACCGCTAAGCCACGCATCCAGTAATTTCAGTTATCGACTAATCAATTAATCGTAGCAGAAAATAACAACGATTAATCGATTGTGTTTTAATCGATTGGTAAAATAATTGATTAATTGCTTTATCGATTTATCAATGTAGTTCGCTCCTTTCACTATACTCACATACAAGTAAAACACACATTTTACTCATTGAAATAATTAAAATATATTGTGTCATATTTTTTTTTAAATAATGTATCTTCTTTGGGAAATCAAGGATAAACCAAAGTATAAGTAAAACGTTCATGTCTTGAATTGTAAACATTGAACAAGAATTCAAAATCTTTGCTGAAAACTCCTCGTTTTCTTCTTTCGACACCCTTCCACTGTCTCTGACTCGTATTTGGTTATTGTTAACATAAACAAGGAAGGACACTTTGTATATTTAGGCTAAAAGTAACTTTTATAGATTTTTTATGGATCATTCCGAAAATAAGCGTAACTCAAGTTAAGCGATGACTTGTCATTTAAAGTTCTATTGGCTGGCTGCGTGGCTCAGATGCAACGTTCTCTCTTGCTGTTCCCAAGGTTGCAGGATCGAATCCTGGCGCAGTCAGGTGCACAAATGTAAGGGAGCCGTGTCGGTAGAATTACAGGCACGTTAAAGATCCCCTTCGGGGCACAATTGCAGCACCCCCAGCGTCAATAAATGCCACAGTAGTTAAATGAGATTTAAAACAAACAATATTATATTATTAAAGTTCTTTTCTTATCTCGTGTCCAAGCCAATTATTCTATTATCCGATTAATCGCTTGAACGGTCAGTCAATTAATCGATAAATCATTTTTGATTATTTTAAAAATTTTCGATTAAACGATTATAAATCGAGTAATCGATTATCGCTTATTACCAGCTCTAATACCGGGTGAGTTAGCCGTGGTCGTTACGGCATGACTGCTGGCAGTCGCTCACATCCGGGAGGCGAGGAGGTTCGAATCCCCCCGCCGGCAACCTTGAAGATGGTCTTCTGTGGTTTCCCATCTTCCTTCCAGGCAAATGCCGGGGTTGGTCCCATACTATAGGCCACAGCCGCTACCTTCCAACTCCTCGTCCTTACATTCCCACTTTCCTCCCCATCGGTACTTGTAGCTCACCCATTGGGTGTCCGTCTCGAAGCAGCTACAAAACTGGCGAGCCGAACCGGTCCTCGGACACTCCCGGCACTAAAAGCCATACGCTAAAAAAAACAAAAAAAAACAGCTCTAATTTGTAATTCAAGAGAGGATTGGGAAGGAGGCGTCCATGGCCTTAAATTAAGGACTATCCCGGCATTTGTTTAGAATAGAAGTGGGGGAAATTCAGAAAACCCTCTTCCAGTATGGCTGACGTGGGAATCTAACCCATCTCTTGTCAGTTTTGCCTTATGACGCTGAGTGTACCCCGTTCCAGCCCTCAGGCCAGAATTAAATTTCTTGGTAGAGGCGGGAATTGAACCCAGACCTCAGGGGTGACAGTGTGCTACTAGGTGGATGAATATTGGATTATTGACAGAGTGGAGAGTGGATAAACTTGCTCAGCTAATAATACACACCCGCTACTGACGCTCCAGATTCAGTTCCGACTTCCTGATAACCAATGTGGACATTCTGTGATCACAGGGTAAATGAAATTTCCTCACTTGCAAGCGTTTCCTATTTCCTGCTCTCAATTATGTATTTCTTGACGGGCCGTGAGATAATGAAGCTTAAAGGGGATGGAACTACAGGAGCTCAAGCATGGCACTGCTCTCTGTCTATTGTTCAACGTGGTGCGTATTACACATCAGAACATGTAGTTCCGTGAAGAACTATATAGCCTATTCTCACATATCCTGCTTACGTCTATAGCCCCTATCAACATACAATATTTCAGTTTGATTGCTATCATAGATTACTAGATATTGAGAACCGTCTACATATTTCAGATGGTCGCCATGTTGGATTTTAATATATGTAGGCCATAGAGTTATATACCATTACATGAAGATTATTGTGTAGGTGTAGAATACAAACGTTGATTTCAATCGCATGATTAGAACACAAGAAATGAAGCCTTCATTTTAAAATTTCGCACAGCCGCCATCTTAAGGTTATGTAAACAATTTAACTAAATTAGATGTCAGTGCATTGCAATTTATATAGTCATTAGCTGTACCAAGTTTCACGGCGTTCGGATGGTTAAATCGCGAGAAAAGTCTATTTATATGTTTCAAATTCGCTTGGACGCCATGTTCGTTTTGTAGTTAACAGGTTTTTGAAAGTCTATTAGACTATTAGTGCCCTTTATCACTGTACAAGCTTTCAGAGTGATATGAGTTATAGTTTCGGAGATATAGAATGCCGGTGAAATATTTCGCACAGCCACCATGTTGGATTGGCGATACGTAACAAAATTTTGAAGGACACGGTCGGGGTCGACCAAAATAGTACTATGGCCATACCGAGTATCATTGAAATCGCTTCCGCCATTTAGAAGTTATTAGGGGACACACACGCTCGCACCCCCTCCTATCAATTCGAACACGGTGTAACCGAATTGGACGAAATTTGGTACAGTGGTAGCACTAGCAATGGGCAGCTCAGTGTCTTGTTTTATATCGCCGCCTTCTTGACGGAAACGTAATGACGGCCACCCAAATGTTCAAAACATACATCAATTTACGACTAACCTAATCATCCGATCTCTACCAACTTTTGCAATGACATATATTTATATGGCAAGCGTCTTTTGACTAAACTACAAGGTCATCAGCCCAATAGTTTGCAGATGGTAGCCATGTATGAGTGCAAATCGATTCCCCTATCAATTCAAACACGGTGAAACCGAATTGAACGAAATTTGGTACAGTGGTAGCACTAGCAAAGGGCACCTCAGTGTCGTGTGTTATATCGCCGCCATCTTGACGAAAACGTATTGGCGGCGACCCAAATGTTAAATGCTTATATCAAATTACGACCAAATTACCTGATTTCTACTAATTTTTGAACAATTATATCATTATGTATGAAGAATCGTTTGACCAAACTACAAGGTCATCAGCCCAATAATTTGCGGATGGTGGCCATGTATGTGTGCAAATCGATTCACCATATCAATTCAAACACAGTGAAACCGAATTGAATGAATTTGGTACAGAGGTAGCACTAGCATATGACACCTCATATTCATGTTTAATATCCGTATAACACGTTGTATTTCAACAAGCTACTACAACCAACATTCAATTATACTCCTTGAAAAGGACAAAGAGTTATAACAATATCCATGCATTTAGGAGAAAGTAGGCTATATGTTTTTTACTGAACATCTTGTATTCATAAATGAAAATAGGCTAAATATAAGTCTCACGGATCGTCATCCACCGTCATTCTGTAGACAGCACAGTACATAATACAGAGGGCATTTCTAGATTATGAATAGAGCCCTGTGCGGATAAACAAATTGATATCGGCATCTTGTCCGCATCCGCACAACTGTTCTCCACATCCTGCCCACATCCGCACAACTGTTCCCCACATCCTGCCCACATCCGCACAACTGTTCTCCACATCCTGCCCACATCCGCACAACTGTTCCCCACATCCTGCCCGCATCCGCACAACTGTTCTCCACATCCTGCCCACATCCGCACAACTGTTCCCCACATCCTGCCCACATCCACACAACTGTTCTCCACATCCTGCCCGCATCCACACAACTGTTCTCCACATCCTGCCCACATCCGCACAACTGTTCCCCACATCCTGCCCACATCCGCACAACTGTTCTCCACATCCTGCCCACATTCGCACAACTGTTCTCCACATCCTGCCCGCATCCGCACAACTGTTCTTCACATCCTGCCCAAATCCGCACAACTGTTCCCCACATCCTGCCCACTTCCGCACAACTGTTCTCCACATCCTGCCCACATCCGCACAACTGTTCACATCCTGCCCGCATCCGCACAACTGTTCTCCACATCCTGCCCACATCCGCACAACTGTTCCCCACATCCTGCCCACATCCGCACAACTGTTCTCCACATCCTGCCCACATCCGCACAACTGTTCCCCACATCCTGCCCACATCCGCACAACTGTTCTCCACATCCTGCCCGCATCCGCACAACTGTTCTCCACATCCTGCCCAAATCCGCACAACTGTTCCCCACATCCTGCCCACATCCGCACAACTGTTCCCCACATCCTGCCCACATCCGCACAACTGTTCCCCACATCCTGCCCACATCCGCACAACTGTTCTCCACATCCGCCCCGCTGACATTACAATAATATTTAAAATTTATTTGATAAAGCATAAAGTATTAGAGCAACACATTTAAACATTTGAGGAGAAAGTCGTTTCCCTAGGCTATGTACTGTATGTGTTGTGCTATATTTAAAATGAATGTTATACTGTATAGACAGAATTGCAACCCTTTTCAGTTTGGGGTGTTATTATTATTCTCGAAGCGTTAGATCATGGGGCCAAGCTCTCTGCTGACTCGGTAGACGAGTGGGTTCGTCAGCCGTCCTTGAAATGGTATTCCATAGTTTCCCCATTTTCAACACCAGGCAAATGCTGGGGTGGTAGCTTATGATAGGCCACGGCCGCTTCCTTCCACATCCTTGCCCAGTTTCAATCATCTTCATCCATTCCATCTCTCATCCCGTCGTTCAGGTCGCCCACGGGCGTCAAATAGAAAGTCCTGCACTCGGCCACTGAGGAGGTCACACGACAAAAAAATTCTCGAGTCAGAAAGCATCAAATAAAACACAGATACAAATACTATGAATACAGACATTATATAATATTAGACCAAAACTTGGCCACTTCCATTGCAACCTGTGATGCTTCATAAAGTTCATATTCTGTGCAGGAGGTCGGGCACAGTCTACACTGAAGCGTATGTTTCACAGTCTGATCTTCTCCACAGTCACACTGAATGCCATCGTCCTTAATGTAGCCCCACTTTGCAAGATTGGTCTTAGATCTACCCACTCCTGATCTTAATCTTTTCAAGGATTTCCATGTTAAACAATCTTGACCATGACCAGGAGGTAAAGTTTCGGCTATCCTTTCAAGCCCAGGAGAGGAGATTCCTTAGCTTGCCATAATTCTAGCCTGGATTTTTCAAATGTAGTCTTCAATTCTTTGGATGTTCTTAGGAAACTCTTCCTAGACTTCAGCCTCTGAGCATGTAGAGGATGGGTGTTAATTATGCTTAATGACATAATTTGAATGGGATTAGCTTAAACCATCATCTTACATTTGCCATGGAAAAATATGATTTCTTAAACATCCGCATCGTATTCAAGTTCAGATTGTATTCTACAAATTATCCGCAAATTTACTCCAAACATTATACGCAGCTTATTCGCTATCCGCACAGCCATGCAAACTATATCCGCATGGTGAAATAATTTGCGGATATCCGCAACCACGCAGGGCTTTAATTATAAACTAGGCTGTTCCTCTCTTCTCATGCTTCTTCAAAGTGTTCATGTTTATGTTATCATGGTATGTTAGTTCTTTGTTTTATTCATAACTGTACGTTATCTATGTGGGCTCGTTAGATTTTTAGCCTATTTTCATCTATGCAACAAGAAAAACAAGTAGTTCCGTGCAGAACTATACAACCTATTTTCATATACCCTACTTAGGCTATTTTAATTGCCTCTATCAACATACAAAATTTCAGTTGTTTGTTGTGATAGATCCGTAGATATTGAGAACCGTCTAAATATTTCAGATGGTCGCCAGGTTGGATTTTTATTTATGTACTATTACATGAAGATTATTATGTTCGTGTGGTATTCAAACTTCAATTGCATGATTAGGACACAAGAAGTAAAAACGAGATTTTAAAATTTCGCACAGTTGCCATCTTGTGGTTATGAAAACAATTGAAATAAATTTGATGCCAGTGGATTAACATTTGTATAAGTATTTAACGTGCAAAGTTTCACTGCACTCGGATGGTTAAATCGCGAGAAACATCCATTTAAATATTTATACTTCGCGTCGCCGCCATGTTGGATTTGTTCTCACCAGGTTACTGAAAGTCCTATAGGTGAACTTATGTTCATAGCCCCTATGAACATAAAAAAATCAGTTTGATTGCTGTAAACGATTCGTAGATATTGAGAACCGTCAAAATATTTCTGATGCATGCCATTTTGGATTGTTATATGTATAGGCCATAGAGTTATATACCATTAAAGGAAAATTATAGCGTAGCTTCATTATTCAAACTTTCACTTCGATCGCATGATTACGACACAAGAAATAAAAACTTCTAAAAACTTGTAACTTTTAAATTTTTAATAGGAAAGACCAGTAGGATATATGAAAATAGGCTATTTAGTTCTTCACGAAACTACTTGCTAAGAAGTGACTTAACCAACTCTGCTCCTCTTCACACTCATGCTGCAGCACTTGGACTCTCCAACATAAGAAATTCATTGTGTGAGCTGCTGAGAATTTCTGCCATAAAAAACATTCGTGCTCTTAAAGTGCTGCCGATGTCTGTACTAGCAGTAGATATAGATATGTATAACATTCACTGTACTCTTGTGTACAATTCAGAATGAAAGACTAATCCCATCAAGCATTATTGACTTTCGTTAGTCTCTTCTGTTAAAAACTGCAACGCTACTCAAACCGAACTTCAACACTTAATCCGGGATTTATCTGAATAATTCGTTCTGGCAGTAATCCTCTTTACATGCCAATGTAACTCTTTGCTTTGATAAGCTAATCGAACTTCACCGGCTGCAAAGTGATGGCATACGGTTCGTGAATATTGACGGCTAAAGAATTGCCCGCATAGCGTTCTGTAGCTTCAGACATTACGTCACAATGGGTTCCTTTGGATGAGGAACACTGTGGGTTTTAGGTCCTTAGCTCACTTAATTGGTCTTGCCACGGTGGATGAGTGGTTAACGTGTCGGTCTACTAACCCCAAGCTGGCAGATTCGCTCCTGAAAGACGGCAAAAATTACGACACGCATGTCATACGATGTGATTTGATTTCTGTAGGCCGCGTTCATAATGGCAAAATTAATCTCGGGAGTTTCCGCCAACACCAAGTTCCTCATTTCTCTACTAGAAAGCGCTATAGTGTTCAAGGAGCTTAGATATCCAACCTCCTTGACTTTCATAGTGCTTCAAGGAACAACGAAATTTGGCATGCAAGGTACCCTCTCGGTGTCAAATAACAAAGCTCGCACCCGGCACCCGAAGCCATACGATATTATTATTACTTACTTGGTCGTTTTGTGTTTTATAACTTCACATCTATAATCTATTTCTGTCACCTATTATTGGACAACTGTTGTTTCCATTGTTCATGCTTTAAATTTTCTACTCAAATGAGTGATTACAAGAGCAGTTTTAAAGGCGTGGTCTTAAGGGAGAACAAACAACTTAAAAAGCTACAACAATAAATATTTTAATAGGTCCATAATAATAATAATAATAATAATAATAATAATAATAATAATAATAATAAAAGGAAAAACATGAAAGAAAAATTCTCAGAAAGATTTACGGGGCAGTTAATAACAACGGTATTTGGTTGAAGAGACCTCAAAACGAACTCTACCACAATATCCGCACGTTAACGGAAGTAATCAGAAAACACCGAGCACAGTAGGTACACACATTTACAGGATGGAAAACTTCAGAACGGCGAATAAATTGCTCAACGTTATAACACGGAGAAAGTGTGTCACGGAGTGGCTGACAGAGGTTCAGAGGGACCTAAAACCGGTCAACATACAAAATCTCCAGGACCGCACTGGGGTGCCGGAATAAAATCAAAAATGTTAAGTTAGAGCATCGACCATCACGACAGCCTGGAAGAAAATGGACAGCTGAGCGGAAGAAGGAGCATTCTGAGAGGATGAAGAGATTTTGGGAAGAGAAGCAGGAAAACGCCAGAAGATTAAATCATGTATTCAAGTTCAATCGCTCTCCTAAAGGGGAACAGTCGATTAAATAAATAAATAAATAATATCGTATGATCTCGGGTGCCGAGTGCAAGCTTTGTTATTTGACACCCAGAGGGCAGCTTGCATGTCGAATATTGTCGTTCCTTGAAATACTATGAAAGTCAAGGCGGTTAGATATCGAAGCTCCGTGACACTATAGCCCTTTCTAGTAGAGAAATGAGGAACTTTGTGTTGGCGGAAAATCCCGAGATTAATTTTGCCATTATAAACATGGCCTACTGAATTCAAATGGGTTCTTTAACATGCCAACAACGTATGACATGCATGCGGTGATTTTTGACACCTTTCAAAAAAGACTTACCACGGCCAGCTTGGATTTGGTAGTCCGACACGATAACCACTCAACAAATTGAACATAAGCTTCTGTAACCGAGTTCTTCGTCATAACTGGTTTCCTAAATATCTTGGTATAACCTTAGATCGCACTTTATCATTCAAGCAACATCTATTGAACTTATCAAAGAAACTGAAAACTCGGAACAACATTCTTCAGAAACTGTGTGGGACCACTTGGGGATCTACTGCAAGCACTCGACGACATTCTGCCCTTGGTCTGGTTTACTGCAGTGCAGAGTACTGCTCTCCAGTATGGTTTAATAGCCCGTATACCCGATATGTTGACACGCAGCTAAACAACAGCATGCGCCTTATTTCGGGCACAATCAGATCCACGCCAATCCATTGGCTCCCGCTGCTCACGGGAATAATTCCACCTGATCTGCGCAGATCGAATGCCCTATTAAGAGAGTACCAAAAAATCTGCAGAAACCCTAAACTACCCATACAAGAAGACATCCCTGCACTCAATCTTCAAAGATTGAAGTCACGCCATCCACCTTTGCGTGATGCTACCGACATGGCTCACAACAACTTCGACGCTGTGAAAGTTTGGAAAGACCGTTGGGAAACTTCCACAGACTTGTCCCTACACAACATCTTTTCTGGTGCGCAAATTGCTAGTGGATTCCATCTACCACGCAGGCAGTGGGCCACTCTTAACAGAGTTCGGACAGGCCATGGAAGATGCAGGGACTCACTCTACAAGTGGAACTGTTTAACGTCACCAGAATGCGACTGTGGTGCTCCACGGCAAACCATCGCTCATATCGTCGGCAGCTGCAAGCTGAGAGCCTACTCGGGTAGCTGGGCTGATTTCTTGATCCCATCAGAGGCAGCACTAAAGTGGATCGAAGGACTGGACATTTCTATTTGAAATTGTTTCTTGTTATTGTATCATATTTAATTGTATATATGTTAATTATGCCATACGCTAAATAAATAAACCACTCAACCACTGTGACAAGCAATAGGCCCATTGTATCGGGTGATCAAAATGTTCCCGTTGTACTGTACGGCCGTTCATTCTAGAAACGGTATGACAATTAGACAAAATCGCCGTGAGTATTGAGCCACTCATCCTACCGTCGCAACGCACCAGGTTGAAAATCTCCGTGTACATGGTCTTTACTTTTGTTCGGCAAGGCGATTCCGCTCGACCTTGTCCAACGGTCCCCAGCTAATAGCAGGCTGTTACAATTTGGCGCGTGCGGTTTCAGACCGTATTCCCACGCTGTTACTGCGGTAGACATTTGAGCTCCTAGATAACTGGGCTTTTTATAAGGCTACTGTGCACTGTATATCGTATTGTATAGTGTTTTATTGTGATTGTGTATAGTGCTGTAATTCCTTATGTGAAATATTCGTAACGTGAACGTGTATATCTGCACAATACGTACACAAAGTGCAGGAAATCGTGCACTAGAACAAGACAAAAGTTTCGAATTAAATTTCCAGGGAGACCCATTCCTATAAATCAGACAATAAAACAACTGGCTAAAAGAGATTCAAATGTACAGGTACAGTAAACAATAAAAATAGACATAAAGGTCATTATTTCCTTACTGAAGCTAAATTAACCGGAGTAGGAGATGCCGATATGTTCGGCAGCGGATGGGGAACATTTTCAGTATCTACTGTAAACATGGTGAGTAAAAATGCATGATACTGATTTGAAGCACCGAATTCTGCCGTACATATGCGCGCGCGGTCGCCGGCAACTGAGCCGTCACTGGCGGAGCGCGTGAGTGAGAATGTCCTTGCCAAGCAAATATAAAGACACTGTAGTAAAACACTGTGTCCTGCTGCAAGAAGAAGTTCGTGACCACCTGCTGCACATCCTCGTCCGGCAGAAATCTTCGACCCTTCTTGGTCTTTCTAAAGGGACCAACGGCGTGATAATCACATGAGGAGTGATCAGGACTATAGGGCGGAGCTCGAGTGTCTCCCACTTGAGTTAACGTACCCTCTACGTTGCTGGCTTCGGTGGCGTAGTTGGTAGCATGCTGAGCTTCTATGCCCAAGATCACGGGTTCAAATCTTGCCGAAGTCGTCGGATTTTTTAAGAGCGATAAAAATCGCTCAGTATGCCTTCCTTTGGAGGGGAAGTAAAGCCGGCGGTCCAAAGTCATAGATTTATGGCATGAAAAAGAACCTTCCACTAAATACACTCGTGGAAGTTAAAATTTGTAGGTTAATTTGATAACGCTATATTTAGTTCCAACGTTCACCACCAGTTGCTGACTGTGATGGCATTTAGTATCCACGTCCGCTGCTAGGTATCGTGGACGGTAGCAAAAGAGATATCTCTCGGTCCCCAATTGTTTACAACCTCCTCTTTCTCATGCTGACAGAAATCCCTTCAAACTTGTGATAGAGTTCTTGGTTTGACCTCAGTTGAAATTTGTATCTATCTCCAGGTAATATCTTACGACCTAGAATTTTTCGGAGGATCTTCTTTTCCTTTTTCTACCACAATGACTGAATTTCTTTTACGATGGACTTGGCTGATTTTGCCTTGTCGCTACTGAAATAGAGCATTATTAAAACCACCCCAACAATCTCTACGTCATCAGAGGTCGCTGTAAAGAAAATATAAAAGAAAAACAAATTCATTGGAGAGTTAAACTACCGGATAATTCACAGAAGATTTTTCGTAATCTAATATATAAAAGTGAAAGTCTGTATGTATGTATATATGTTGGTTCCGTATACAAATCTACACCGTTCCACCAATCTCAACCATATTTTGCATACACATAGTTTAGGACCCAGAAGGAACCGCTGGCTACATGAATTTTCGATAGTCTTTCTCATTCTTCTGATTTCGGCTCTTTTTCTCTCAAAAACAGGCTAATCAAATCATAAAATATACTCATGAAGGAATGGCAAGGCAGATAGTTTCCATGGCAACATAGCTCAAGTCCAGACACGGCCGACTTGATGCCAATTGCGCTCAGCACTACCGGTACCGGTATAGAAAATGAGGATCTTTACTTGAAATCCCGTTAGTTACTCAACTGCTCACACAGCACTGTCAACCGAGTTTAGCATAACGAAGACTTGACACTATCTTCTTTCTACTATATATTTTTCAAATACCACTCACTCACTCACTCACTCACTCATTCATTTATTCATCACGAAATCTCAGAAACCACCGAACGGATTGGAATGAAATCTGGTATGCAGCTTCCTCAAGGGCCGCAAATGCCCACTAAGAGAGAAATTTTGGCTATTCAGGTTCTAAAGGGGTGTTAAGGGGGTAGACCTGCATTTAATTGAATAGCAATATCTCCCGATTGGTTTCATGGTGGGATGTGATACTCGGCATATAAACTCATCATTAAAAATAAGAAGACATGTGTCTGAGGTTTTTTCGATGTGGTGTATATTATGAGGTGAAAGGGGTGAAAAGTGGGGATTAAATGATTCTTAACGGAGCGTGTGTCTCTTAATCGACATAGGCGAGGAGTTTGAAACACAGCGGAAAAAAAATCAACATAAAAAAGAAGTAAATAATGTGTTTGACAGTTTTTTCATAAATCCAATTTAAGGGGCCCATGTGGAGAGATGAAATTCTGGGGGGGGGGACAGGAAAGAAAGTGTCCTAACTGATTGACTGACTCACTCATCAAACTCAGGGGGAAAAAACTGCTTTAAAGTAAGTAAATAGCTGTTCGACAGTTTTTTTTTTCATAAATCAAATTTAAGGGGTTCATGGGGAGGGGTGAAATTCTGAAAAAAGAAAATTGAAAGAAAATGTCCAGACTCACTCACTTACTCACTCACTCATCCTCGCCTAGCCAAAATTATTGAAGTTAGAAACTTGACAGTTTTGGGGATATGTTCATTGTATGTCAAAACCGTCTACAAAGGGAGGATTTTCGGATATTCAGGTTCTAAAGGGGTCTTAAGGGGATTAAACCTGCATTTCATTGAATAACAATATCTCCCGATTGGTTTCATTGGGGGATGTGATACACGGCATATAAACTTATCATTAAAAAGTAAGACACGTGTCGGAGGGTTTTTCGATGTGTTTATGAGGTTAAAGGGGTGAAAAGTGGGGATTGAAAGATTCCTAACGGAGCGTGTATCTCTTAAACGACATAGGCGAGGAGTTTGAAACTCAGCGGAAAAAAATCAGCATAAAAATAAGTAAATATGTGTTTGACCGCTTTTCCATAAATCCAATTTAAGGGGCCCATGGGGAGGGGTGAAATTCGGGGGGGGGGGGACAGGAAAGAAAGTGTCCTAACTGATTGACTGACTCACTCACTCATCAAACTCAGGGGGGGGAAACTGCTTTAAAGTAAGTAAATAGCTTTTCGACAGTTTGTTTTTCAATCAAATTGAAGGGGTTCATCGGGAGGGGTGAAATTCTGAAGAAAAAATAAATTGGAAGGAAATGTCCTGACTCATTCACTCACTCATCATCGCCCAGCCAAAAATATTGAAGTTGGAAACATGACATTTCGGGGATATGTTCGTTGTATGTCAAAACCGTACACTAAGGGAGGTTTTTTGGATATTCGGGTTCTAAAGGGGTCTTAAGGGGGTTAAACCTGCATTTCATTGAATGTCAATATCTCATGAGTGGTTTCTTTTGTGGATGTGATACTCGACATATAAACTAATCATTAAAAATACGCAGACATGTGTCTAAGCGTCTTTCGATGTGGTGTATTATTATGAGGTGAAAGGGCTGAAAAGTGGGGGTTGAAGGATTCCTAATGGAGCGTGTAGGCATATCTCTTAAACGACATAGGCGAGAAATTAGAAACTCCGCGAAAAAAAATCAGCTTAAAAAGTAAGTAAATCGGTTTTCGACTGTTTTTTTTTCATAAATTAATTTAAGGGGCCAATGGGGTGGGGTGAAATTCTGGGGGGAAAAATGAGAGAAAGTGTCCTAACCGACTGACTCAGGGGAAAAAGACAGCTTAAGAAATAAGTTAATAGGTGTTCAAGCGTTTTTTAATCAATCCAATTTAAGGGGCCCATGGGGAGGGATGAAATTCTGGTAAAATAAATGAAAGAAAATGACCTGTCTGACTCACTCACTCATCACGCCCAGCGAAAACTATTAAAGTTGGAAACATGAAATTTTGGGAATATGTTCGCTGTATGTCGAAAACGTTAACTAAGGAATGATTTTTGTTTATTCGGGTTTTACAGACGTGTCAAGGGGGTAAACGTGCATTTCATTGAATAACGATATCTCATGAGTTGTTTGTTTGGGGATGTGATATTCGGTATATAAACTAATCATTAAAAATAATCAGACATATGTCTCAGGGTTTATCGATGTGGTGTATATTATGAGGTGAAAGGGGTGAAAATTGGGGGTTGAGGGATTCTTGACGGAGCGTGTATCTCTGAAACGACATAGGCGTGAAGTTTGAAATTCGGTGGAAAAAAACAGCTTAAAATACAAGTAAATAGGTGTTCGAACGTTTTTTCATAAATCCAATTTAAGGGGCCCTTGGAGAGGGGTGAAATTATGGGGGAAAAAACAGGAAAGAAAGTGTCCTAAGTGGTTGACTCACTTACTCACTCATCAAACTCAGGGGGAAAACAGCTTTAAATAAGTAAATAGGCGTTTGACCGTTTGTTTCATAAATCCAATTTAAGGGGTTCATGGGGACGGGTGAAATTATCAAAAATAAATGAAAGAAAATATCCTGACTGACTCACTCACTCATCATCGCCCAGCCAAAATTATTGAAGTTAGAAACATGAAATTTTGGGGATATGTTCGTTGTATGTCGAAAACGTCCACTAAGGAAAGAGTTTTGGATATTCAGGTTCTAAAGAGGTGTTAAGGGGGTAAACGTGCTTTCCATTGAATAACAATATCTCACGAGTGGTTTCATTTGGGGATGTGATACTTGCCACATATACTAATCATTAAAATTAAGCTGACACATGTCTAATGGTTTTTCGATGTAGTGTATATTATGAGGTGAAAGGGATGAAAAGTGGGGGTTGAAAGATTCCTAACTGAGCGTGTATCTCTTAAACGACATAGGGAGGAGTCTAAAACTCGGAGGAAATCTATCAGCTTAAAAATAAACAAATAAATGAATAAATAAATAAAATAAATAGGTGTTCGACCGTGTTTTCATAAATGCAATTTAAGGGGCATATGGGGAGGGGTAAACTTCTGGAAGAAAAATGTCCACTAAGGAAGGATTTTTGTATGCTTGCTCTCATCGACCAACCAAAACAATTAAAGTTAGAAGAATGATATTTTGGGGATATGTTTGTTTGTTGTGTGTCGAAAACGTCTACTAAGGAGGGATTTTTGGGTATTCAGGTTCTAAAGGGGTGTTAACGGGGTTAAACCTGCATTTCATTGAAAAACAATATGATACGACTATGACGCGAGCGAAGCGAGGCTAACATTGAGATGGTGTGTGTCTGTGTATTACTCAATCTCGCAAGTACCACTGGTCCGATTTACGTGAATTTTACATGGAAGTAGCTGATTTACCTGGTTAACATATAGGTTACTTTTGTTTTCAATACTTTGCACTATTTAAAATGGCGACCATTTTAGTGACGTCACTACACCCTTTGGTTTCAAACTTTCATATTTGCATTTCAAATAAAAAGAGAACGCTAAGAAATAGCAAACTTTTGATGGCATATGCGAGGTTTAAAATTACATTTTCTATCCGAAAGGTATCTGCAACTGTTAGCGAGTAAAACCTAAATTTGTGCTATAAAACACGGTCAACGCCGAGCGGTGTAGTTGGACAAAATGTTCCATCCTTAATCTCCCTCTGCGCAGCACCTCGCCTATCCCCTGTTTTAACTGTCACCTTCACATTTTAATTTATTTATGACGCGTAGCGAAGCACGGGTACTTCAGCTAGTTAACGAATAAAGATCAAAGTGAATGAAATGAAATAATTAAGAAAGACAAACTTAGCTGATGTTTCCCCTCGGGCCCGGATATGGGTTGCGTCTCTTTAATCTTAAGCTTTAGTGCGGTAACCGAGAACATCTGCCGCACGGTCCATTACGCGACGCCCGGATATTTGGCGAAGAATTAAAGAGATCTTTGTCTTAACATCGAGAGAAGTTCAAGGAGAATAACCTCTACTCTATTCTGTAACTCACTCCGCAGTGAATTCATGCGCGTTAAATCACGACTGAGAGCTGTAGCAAGTCTGGAGATCGATGTTTCGAATCCCGGCATGGACAATGGCTATCCTTTTGGTTTTTTGACACTCCTTCAAGTCATTGCCTGGATAGTACGAGATGTGATTAGAAAGTAAGGTTGGTTGGTTTCTCAGTTTAGAGGCTGCGACAACGTGGTTATGTAGCCCCGTGTACTTTGGGTGTGTGCAGAATCTGTCTGATAACCAGTGTTAATTGTGATGGCTGTTATAGTGTGTGTTATCTGTTTTTAATTCAAGTAAGGACTGCAGGCATTCAATTTTCAAGTAGTTCCAACTTTTGCTACCAAACGCCACCGTCAAGGACCAACTAGTCCTGAACTTGGTTACTAGATGCCACCGCAGTGGACTCCTGGCGACGAACGTTCGAACCTAAGAGCGTTAGTGAAATATAACCTATAATAATAGTAATAATAATATCGAATGGCCTCGTATGCCGGGTGCAAGCATTGTTATTTGACACCCAAGGGGGTAGCTTGCATGTCGAATTTCGTTGTTCCTTGTAGCACTATGAAAGTCAAGGAGGTTAGATATCTAAGCGCTTTCTAGTAGAGAAATGAGGAACTTTGTGTTGGCGGAAACTCCCGAGTTTAATTTTGCCATTATGAACACGGCCTACTGAATTCAAATGGGTTCTTTGACATGCCAACATCAATGACATGCGTGTCGTATTTTTGCCACCTTTTCAAAATTACTTACCATGGCCAGGAGCGAACCTGCAAGCTTGGGGATTAGTAGACCGACACGTTGACCACTCACCCACCGTGGCAAGCAAATATAAACTATAATGTAGCTTCACACAGGTGTAATTAGTGGAAGGTTCTTTATACTGCCATAAATCTATGACATAGGACCGCAGACTTTACTTCCCCTCCGAAGGAAGGCATATTGAGGGACTTTTAACGGTCTTAAAAAAAACGAAGACTTCGGTGGGGTTTGAATCCGCGACCTCGGGCAGAGAAGCTCAGCTGCCAACTACGTCATCGAAGGTGAAACGTGTACATTTTTTATGTTCGACCCTGACTATTATATGTCAGAAAACTGTACTATAATGGGGCTCATTATAACACAATTTTCCATTATGAAACAGTTTCTCCCACCAATCAGAGCTCAAAACATAGTTGTTTGACCAATTAGATATTTAGATGCGTTGAGTTCCACGGCCTTCTAATTTAAATTTCACTGCGTGGTCTAGTATCATAATAGGGTAATCGAGGAGGCCATGGTCAAATAAAAGGCATTCTCTGCGTCTCATGCGCTCTATTCAGTACATAAAACTGGCGAAATCTCGACAGATATTTATAAATATTTAAGTTCCAACATAAAATAGTTATAATATTATCGTCGAACATGAACAGTCGTATGCGACTCACCTATAATGGTAATTACGACACTCGTATGGAAATTATAAAACTCGCGATACTTGTGTCTTAATTATTGCCGTTATAGGCTCGTTGCGTAATGTACTATTATCTCATACAACCAATATAGGCAACTGACATAGTCTCAATATCGATTTAAGCACTTGCCTCTTCGTGGGATGAGTCTGAATATTCCCTCCTGATAACAACCCCGTCCTTGCGTGTTCAGCCACGTTGTCGCGAGTGTTTCACCTCCTTATCTGAAGTGAATCGTTGACCTCGTAGTAGCTCCCTCATGTGAGGAAACAGGGGAAAGCTACTAGGAGCGGGGTGCGGGCTGTATGGAGGGTGGTCAATGATGTCCCAGCGAAGCAGCTCTAACAGCGTGTGGGTCTTCCGGGCTGTATGAGGTCACGCGTTGTCATGAAGGAAGATGACTCTGTTGGTGAATTTCAGCCTTGGTTACATGTTTCGCCCACAGAAATCGAATAACTGTGCGGATCTCTTCGCGAGACCAGTTTTCCATACGAGTCACCATTAGTTGTTTACCTACAACTAGCGCTGTAGGTCTCGGGTGGCTGAAACAGAGCACAGATACCAATCGTTCGTATTCGAATTACCCCACACTGGTAATTTCTTTATAGCAGACGAACCTTAGTTCCTGATCACACCTCGTGCATTCTTTCACGTCCTGGGGGATCTATCCCAAACCTGACCTGAAAACAGTAGTAGAGTTTCCAAAGAAACATAATATAACATATGATCAAAACTTGGCCACTTCATGCACTTTCTCCGAGGCCTGATGTAGGTCATCTTCCGTGCGGGATTTTGGACACTTGAAAGCGAATACGAGCCCAATGATGAAGACAGTTGTAATAACGTGGTTCACGGCAGGCCTAAACGAATAATAATAATAATAATAATAATAATAATAATAATAATAATAATATCGTATGGCCTCAGGTGCCGGGTGCAAGCTTTGTAATTTGACACCCAGAGGGTAGCTTGCATGTCGAATTTCGTTGTTCCTTGAATCACTATGAAAATCAAGGAGGTTAGACATCTAAGCTCCTTGAACACTATAGCACTTTCTAGTAGAGAAATGAGGAACTTTGTGTTGGCGGAAACACCCGAGATTAATTTTGCCATTATGAACACGGCCTAATGAATTCAAATAGGTTCTTTGACATGCCAACATCGTATGACATGCGTGTCGTATTTTTGCAGCCTTTCAAAAATCACTTACCACAGCCAGGAGCGAACATGCAATCTTGGGGTTGGTAGTTCGACACGTTGACCACTCACCCACCGTGGCAAGCTTAAACGAATAATATAATAATACTACTGCTAATAATAATGATAATTATTAACCAATTTAAATATTTGGGAGAAAGTATTCAGCCCTCTGGTTTAAACCACGAAGCAAATAAAGAAAAAATTTCCAAATTACAGAAACCTTGAAGGATCACTTGAAAGAGGTATAATAAACAATCAATGTCTCGGAAAGCAAAACTTAGACGCTATAATACAGTAATCAAACCTGAAGCGTTGTATGTATCAGAAACCTTAATCATTGGTGACGGATCTTTAACCAATGACATAGAAAGGAAAAATTTCTTAAAATTTAAGATTCATGCCAATTTATATATACTGTAGTTTGGTTGGTTCCTCAGTTTAGGGGCTGCGACAACTCGGTCATGTAGCCCCGTGTACTTTGAGTGTGTGTAAAATCTGTCTGATAACCGGTGTTAATTGTGATAAAAGTATTAGTGTGTGTTATCTGTTTTTTCAATTCATGTAAGGACTGCAGACATTGAATTTTTCAAGTAGTTCCTACTTTTGCCGCCAAACGCCACCGTCAACGACCACTAGTTCAGAATTAGGTTACGAGATGCCACCGCAGTCGACTCCTGGCGACGAACATCGGAACCTAAGAGCGTTTGTCAAATGTTTAACCTACAATTTAGCTTCACACAGGTGTAATTAGTGCAAGGTTCTTTGGTTGGTTGGTTGGTTCTCAAGTTTAGGGGCTGCGACAACGCGGTCATGTAGCCCCGTGTACTTTGGGTGTGTGTAGAATCTGTCTGATAACCGGTGTTAATTGTGATGGCTGTATTAGTGTGTGTATCTTTTTTTAAATTTAAGTGCAGACTGCAACTTAGAATTTTTCAAATAGTTCCTACTTTTGCCGCCAAACGCCACCGTCAACGACTACTAGGCTTAGTTCAGAACTCAGCTACTAGACGCCACCGCAGTCGGCTCTTGGCAACGAACATAGAAACCTAAGAGCATTGTTTACATTCTTAACCTATACAATTTAGTTTCACACAGGTGTAATTAGTGGAAAGTTCTTTAACATGCCATAAATCTATGACATGGGACCGCCGGCTTTACTTCCCCTCCGAAGGAAGGCATACTGAGGGATTTTTAACGCTCTTAAAAATCCGACGGCTTAGGCCGGGTTTGAACCCGCGATCTTGGGCATACAAGCTCAGCATGCTACCAACTACGCCACCGAAGCCGCCTCATTCTATATGGATCTATCTATAATAATGACGAAATTAAGTTGGTAATATCGAAATTTCTAATTAGTTCGAAATATACATGGTATAATATAGCCTAATAGAGCACTACAGTTGGCAGCCCTGGAGACTGAATATATTGTTAGTTCCTTCTCTTAAGGCACAGAATACAAAATTTGGTTGTTGAAGTCCAATGGATAGCATGGACGTTACATGCAGTTAGACATTGGATCTATCAGCGCGCGTAAAATCATATTGGTAGCAATGTCATGCATGTGCTGGTCAGAAATAATCTGAAATATCATGATCTATTGTGCCAATTTTGGATGAAATCCATTTGTTAGTATAGAAGTTACATGGATTTTAAAATTAGACCTTTCAGCAGGCTTAGAGTCATGTTGTCAGCACTGACGTATATTAGTTTCTCCAAATTAATCTAGAATGTCCGGTACTATACGTGTGCCAATTTTTAATGCTGTTGGCTTACATACTTTCTGATATATTAATATTAGGGTAAAATAATAGATACAGCATTTATTAACAGTTGGTAGCCCTGGTTGCTCATAAAAATAAGCATAGTCATATCTGATATCGTACACATGGCACATACGAAATTTGGTTGAAATCCAATTGATATGATAGAAGTTACATGTATTTAAAAATTGGTCCTTAGAATCATGTTCGTAGCACTGACGTACATAAGTTACTCCAAATTAATCTAGAATGTCAGGTACTATACGTGCGCATAATTTAAAGCTTTCGGCTAGCATACTGGCTGATATATTGGTATTTGGATAAGAAAATAGAGAGAGAGCATTTATTAACAGTTGGCAGCCCTGGTGGCTTTTAAGAATACGCTCAGTCATATATGTTTATGCACACATAGCACATACGAAATTTGGTTGAAATCCAATTGATAATGTAGAAGTTATATGCATTAAAAATTGGACCTATCAACAGGCTTAGAATCATTTCGGCATAACTGCCACGCAAGGCCTTCTGGAAATTAAACTGAAATATTATTATGTATATGTGTGCCAATTTTGGAATAGCTCCCGTGCATAACTTCCATGATATCCAACATGGAGCTCAAATGTCAGTTGCGGTTTTTCAGCAGTTGGTAGCACTGACATAATTTTCAAATATGGGCTTGAGATATTCAGGTATAGATCTTTACTCATGCCACATTTGGATTCGATTGCTGCAGCCATTTAGGAGTTGATAGGGAGGGGGGAGAGAAGGGGTGGGGGGGGGTGGGGGGTAGACAGACAGACAGACAGACAGACAGACATTTTCCCGGATCGATCTCATAAGTCTACTTTTTCCTTATTTTTGCAAAATGTGAAAAATTGGCTAAAATCACATATCTTGACTATAGGTGTACCACGTACAAAAAATGTTGGAGGCGCTACTCGCCGTACGTTGCTGATGGATAACTTCCCCCTCCATATATTTGGCACTACAAATCCACGTTGCATATGGTCCAACGACAAGGAAACCAGTAGCAGCGAGAAAGAGACAGAGATATTTCCCCTTCCTGGCGCAAATGCGCAGAAGAAAGACTGGCAGTGGACATACAAGAGAGATGGGAACGCTCTCCCCTACTCTGGTGCGCATGCGTACTGGAACATTTTTTTTGTTCATGGTACCCCTATAGTTGTGCTAGTTTAATTACTAAAATGAAAATCCACAGCCTGCTTCCAGTCTCCAACCGGGTCAGGAATGGAATGAATGAAGCCCCCATCTAGCGGCGAGGATATGAAATGTGCCGGCTGCCGAGGCCTGACGCACTCCTCTGGGGCAATGATTAAGTGAATGACAGATGAAATGAAATGATAGTGGAGAGTGTTGCTGGAATGAAATTTTGACAGGGAAAACCGGAGTACCCGGAGAAAAACCTGTCTGCCTCCGTTTTGTCCAGCACAGATCTCACATGGAGTGACCGACTGCAACAAAATAAGTGTACATATTGTAAATACCATAACCCATATTTGTAGACATAGATTTGTTAGCCTAAGTGTAACGGATCTGTTGATGATCGCTTGACGATCGATACTGGTCATCCAAGTGTAATGCTTGGGAAGTTCAAGTGAAGCCCTGAGTGAGGGCGCTGCTGGTCGGGTGAGCACGTGGTGGGCGGGGGGAGAGGGTGATACCATTGGTAGATCATCCTCACGTGCGCACTACCCAGCACCAGTTGGTTTCTCTGCGAGTCACGCCATTCACGTGCAGCAAATAGCAGTAGATCCAGTAACATGATGACTAGAGAGGCAAGGGGAAGCCTAATAGTTCGCATATTTTCAGGGGCTTCAGAAGAACTTGTCGCGCTGTATTTCCATGGTCGTTTAGGCCACCTATGAACTACTGAGCTGGCATTTTAGCTGTTGTCTGCCATTTCCGGTGTTCTTGGTGGATTGTTTGGCGGCTTCTACCGTCCTAAAATTTTGAGCCTCTCTATTGGACCAGTATTCTTCCATTTTCTTGCTGAACTCTATCTTACGTTCCTTGGATCATTTACTGGACGCGTTGCGGTGAACATTTGTATTGGATGGGAGTAAAGGTCTGGAACTACGAGGTCATCTGTCCCTTTCAACTCAGATTAAAGTATAGAAATTTGGAATGGAATTTAAAATTTAGAGGTGGATACCTAAATTTGAAATACCGAAATTTAATAAAACAAACAAAAATTAAATACAACTAATAATTATAATATAAAATATAAACAAGTAGTTCCGTGAAGAACTATACAGCCTATTTTCATATATCCTGCTCATGTCAATTGTCTCTATCAACATACACAATTTCAGTTTAATTGCTGTAACAGATTCGTAGATATTGAGAACCGTCTAAATATTTCAGATGGTCGCCAGGATGGATTTTTATTTTTGTACTATTACATTAAGATTATTGTGTACGTGTGGTATTCAAACTTCAATCGCATGATTAGAACACAAGAAGTAAAAACGAGATTTTAAAAGTACGCACACCAGCCATCTTGTGATTATGCAAACAATTGAAATAAATTACATGCCAGTGGATCAACATTTGTATAAGCATTTAACGTGCAACGTTTCACGGCACTCGGATAGTTAATTCGCGAGAAACGTCCATTTAAATATTTATAATTCGCGTCGCCGCCATGTTGGATTTGTGCTCACCAGGTTACTGAAAGTCCTATAGGTGAACATATGTTCATAGTCTCTATGAACATAAAAAAAATCAGTTTGGTTGCTGTAAAAGATTCATGGATATTGAGAACCGTCTAAATATTTCGGAAGCTCGCCATTTAGGATTGTTATATGTATAGGCCATAGAGTTATGTACCATTCAAGGACAATTATTGCCTAGCTTCATTATTCAAACTTTCACTTCGATCGCATGATTACGACACAAGAATAAAAACTTAATTTTAAAATTTCGCACAGCCGCCATCTTGAGGTTATGTAAACAATTGAATTAAATTAGATGG
This sequence comes from Meconema thalassinum, assembly GCA_946902985.2. Classification (NCBI taxonomy): domain Eukaryota; kingdom Metazoa; phylum Arthropoda; class Insecta; order Orthoptera; family Tettigoniidae; genus Meconema; species Meconema thalassinum. Next base: position 92,196,340 of record OX336400.1, on the reverse strand, counting down.
CAGTGCATTACAATCTGCAAAATCATTTACTGTACTACATTTCACTGCGCTCAGAGAGTTAAATCACGAGAAAAGTCTATTAAAATATTTTAAATTCGCTTGGTCGCCATGTTCGTTTTGTACTTAACAGGTTTATGAAATATACATAGGTGAACTTGTATCAGTACCCTTTATCACCGTACAAAATTGCATGATGATATCTGTAACAGTTTCGGAGATATAGAATGTCAGTGAAATATTTCGCATAGCTGCCATTTTGAGGTTATGTAAACAATTGAACTAAATTAGACTCCAGTGCATTACAATGTGTACGAACATTTGCTGTACCAAGTTTCATTACGTTTGGATAGTTAAATCGCGAGAAATGTCAATTTAAAAGTCTCAAATTCGCTTGACCGCCATGTTGGTTTTGAAGTCACCAGGTTTTTGAAAGTCTCATAGGTGAACTTCTAGTAGTGCCCTTTATCACCGTACACAGTTTCAGGGCGATATCGGTAATAGTTTCGGAGATATTGAATGCTAGTGAAATATTTCGCACAGCCGCCATGTTGGATTGGTGAGACGTAACAAAATTTGAAGGGCACGGTTGAGGTCGCCGGGAATAGTGCTATGAACTTACCGAGTTTCATTGAAATCGCTCCAGCCGTTTAGATTATATTAGGGACACACACACACCTCACACACACACACGCACACACACACACGCACACACACACACACACGGACAAAAGGTGATCTCATAAGCCTATTTTTTCAAAATTGAAAATAGGCTAAAAAATACGGAAAAACAAAGTTAGTTAGTTATTGTTGTTTTAAGGTGCGGAACTGCGAAGTCGTCTTCCCCTCTAAACACAGATTGAAGTGTAGGCCTACAATTGTCAGACTGAAGCAACTCCTGTAATTATTGTGTCTTTCTGAATATTAAATTATAAAAATAACACCTGGTACTACAGCTCTTGAAGGGCCTAGGCCTACCAATTGACCGCTGCCCAGCCATTTGGCCTGAAGATATTTGGGTGACGCGTGATCAGCGCATCGGTTCCCCTCGGCCGTTAATCTTGGTTTTCGTGATCAGGGTGCTGCCTCACTGTCCGACAGCTACTCAATTGTCTCCACGAGGCTGAGTGCACCCCGTTCCAGCCCTCACGTCAGTTTCTAAAACCCCTGACGGAGCCGGGAATCGAACCCGGGGCCTCCAGGTGAGAGGCAGCTGCGCTACCCCAAGACCACGAGGCCGACTGCTGAATATTAAGTGCTGTATTTATTAATCTCATGTACTGTATTTTGTTTTCAGGATTAGGAAACCACCCATTAAAAATATTGGTACAATCGGGTGGACCGACTGAAAACAATACATTTCGATCACTAAGGCAAAACTGAGAAATTACTTCCAACAAGATAAAGCAGTTACTTATTGAGAGGATGTTCGGTCCTTTCACCAACACACTCTTTTCTTCTACAGAAAGTTTCAATCAAACGTCTCCTAACGAGCGATGAAGAGGAAGCCACCAAAGCTCTGTGCATTCCTGCACGATGATGTATAGACGGCTATATTGGAATTCAAATTGAAGCCTCCTTCTATCAATCTTAAGATGAACTCGCAATAAGGGAGAGAGCTGCGAATAAAGAAAGAATTCTGATCAAAGAGAAGAAGCTAAAATCTACTTGAAAGGGACGAATATGTACGAGATTTGGAAGAGAATATTAGTACGAAACAGAATTATTAGCAACTGAAACATAATTACATTTTATTTGTGAAAATTTCATTTCATTTCTAGTGATAATGATCATTATAATCTTAGTATATTATGGGGCTGATATACGAGGCATAACATACTACTTGAACATGTTGACTCGTTTATGTGTCTAGGCAGTAGTTTCAGTAGGGATGGACGGAGCAAAACAGAAGTATGAAGTAGAATTCCTCAAGCAAAAGCTGCCTTTAACAAATATATGAAGATCTTTACTTCTAAGAACATCAGCCTTGAAATCAGGAAAAGGTTTCTGAATGCATCATATGTCTGGAGTGTAGCATGCAAAAGTAAAGCAAAGCCAACTCCATACAGGCCATGGCGGCCCTGGGAGTAGTGGAAGGTAGAGGCTTCCACTTTTTGTGACATCGGCACTCGGTGGGATGGAGTTGTTAGCTCCACGCCCGGCCGTCTTTGCTCCCAGGAATCACCTTGGTACTGATTTCTGGTGTAGGCTGAGTGAACTCCAGGGCTATTTTCGTATCCGAAATTGGTAGTTTTGTTTCTAAAATAAACTACCTGGGTGGGGATCGAACCCACTCCCGACTACGCCATGCAGCGCACAGTGTGGCTTGCTAAGGCTGTGAAACCTGGACTCTGGGGACTGTGGAAGAGAAGAAGCTACTTTCTTTTGAGATGTGGTGCTATAGGCGCATGCTAAAATACAATGGATTGACAAGGTTACAAATGAAGAGGCCTTGAAAAGAGTGGGTGAGAAGAGAAGTTTTTTGAAATCAATTGTAAAAAGAAGATTACAACTTACAGACCATCTATTGAGACGTGAAGGAATCCCGAAGAAAATCATAAGGGTGGGGGGTATGTTGATGGGAAAAGACCTTGAGGAAGACCACGCCTGAGGTATATGGATCAAATTCAGGAAGATATGGGATCCAAGACCTACGGAGAAATGAAGAGGAAAGCGGAAAGACGCGAAGAGTGGAGATTTGCTGCAAACCAATCCTCGGAATGACCACTAGAGTAGAAGAAGATACGAGACAGAGCAGGCGAGACCTACCAGGCGCAACTGGATGTTATACGTCATTGCTACAACAGCATGCAGCCAGTCTCACAAGTAACACATGTCAACAAATGAGCATTTAAAGGAAAGATAATTATCCGTAGCAGTGACGAATTGCACTCTGATTTTATAAACATCGACAATTTGTATAGAAAGTGTGATTAAACAAATAAACAAGACGATAGCTGATGCCGAAACTGTGTCGCGCCGCGCCCACATGCCAATAAAGCTATGTTACTTGTTCCTCAGTTCAGTAGCCCCGTGTACTTTGGGTGTGTGTAGAATCTGCCTAATTAATATTGTGATGCTGTATTAGTGTGTGTTATCTGTAATTCAGGTAAGGACTGCAGAGATCAATTTTTCAAATAGTTCCTACTTTTGCTACCAAATGATACCGTCAACGACACCTAGCTGCAAACTAGGCCACTAGATGCCACTGCAACCAGCTCCTAGCGGCGAATGTTGGAACTCACAGAGCGTTAATAAAATCTAACCAAGAAATTTTGCTTCACACAATTGTAGTTAGTGGAAGGTTCCTTCTTTTTAAAAATCGAGTTTACCCTCCAGTGTGGTGGCTTCCACGGACCCAGTGAGGGAACTCACCCCTACCGCCATATTTCAGGCAGTGTCCTAGAGCAGGGAACATCTAATCGGAGTGGATACAACTGGTGATATGGGATTAGCACCTCGCCCAGGCGGCCTCACCTGCAAAGCGAACAGGGCCTCATGAGGGAAGGGAATGGAAGGTCAGGATGGATAGGCAAGGAAGAGGGAAGGAGGCGGCCGTGGCCTTACAGTGGGCACCATCCCAGCATTTGCCCGAAGACGAAGTGGGAATCCACGGAAAACCACTTCGAAGATGGCTGAGGTGGGAGTCGAACTCCCTCTACTCATTTGGACCACCCGAGTCTGAGTAGACCCCGTTCCAGTCCTCATACCACTTTTCAAATTTCATGGCAGAGCCGGGAATCGAACCCAGGACCTCCGGGGCGGCAGCTAACCACGCTGACCGCTACGCTACGGAGGCGACGGAAGGTTCTATTACATGCTATAAATCTATGACATGGACCCACCGGCTCTACTTCCCCTCCGAAGGAAAGCATACTGAGGGATTTTTAACACTCTTAAAAAGGATCCGACGACTTTGGCCGGATTTGAACCCGTGATCTTTGGTTTAGAAGCTCAGCATGCTACCAACTACACCACCGCAGCTGCGGCCAATAAAGCTAGATGGGTGGTTTATACATATGTAAGAGTTCTTGTATGGTTCCGATAGTAATCATAATTATTATAATAACAATATATCCACAGCCGAAATAAATCAGAAACCTCTATGTACATCAAATTGGCAGGTGAAAAGCTGAAGGAAGTAGGAGACTTCTGTTACTTAGGAAGCAAAATAACCAGTGATGGACGAACCAAGGAGGATATAAAAAGTAGGTTGGCTCAGGCAAGGAAAGCATTTTTACAGAAAAGGAATCTGTTGACATCGAATATGGATTTAGGTATTAGGAAGTCATTTTTGAAAGCCTTTGTCTGGAGCGTGGTGCTCTATGGAAGTGAAACTTGGACTATTGGTGCAGCAGAAAATAAGAAAATTGAGGCGTTTGAAATGTGGTGTTACAGGAGAATGATGAAGATAAGATGGGTAGATAGGATGACAAACGAAGAGGTATTAAGTCGAGTGGGAGAGGAGAGATGTTTCTGGCGACTGCTAATGAAGAGAAGAGATATGTTGGCTGGACACTTACTAAGACACCCAGGAATAGCAAGCTTAGTTATGGAAGGAAGGGTCGAGGACAAGAACTGTAGGGGTAGACCAAGGTTAGAATATGTTAAACAGATTGCCTCGGATGTAGGGTGTGGTAACTATGTAGAGATGAAATGATTAGCTCAGGACAGGGAGGTATGGAGAGCTGCAGCAAACCAGTCAAAAGATTGAAGATTCAAACAACACAACATCCACTGCGATATTCACGGTTCATGTAACTTACAGCACTCACCTTTGGATCGACCTACCAGCCGCTACTAGATGTTATACGTCATTGAAAAAAGAAAATCCACAGCCTGCTTCCAGTCTCCGACCGGGTCAGGAATGGAATGAATGAAGCCCCCAACTAGCGGCGAGGATATGAACTGTGCCGGCTGCCGAGGCCTGACGCACTCCTCTGGGGCAATGATTAAATGAATGACAGATGAAATGAAATGATAGTGGAGAGTGTTGCTGGAATGAAATTTTGACAGGGAAAACCGGAGTACCCGGAGAAAAACCTGTCTGCCTCCGTTTTGTCCAGCACAGATCTCACATGGAGTGCCCGGGATTTGAACCACGGACCCAGCGGTGAGAGGCCGGCGTGCTGCCGCCTAAGCCACGGAGGCCTGTTATACGTCATTGAACATATGTAATTTAAATTTTTGAGTGACATTTTAAATATAAACACTCTAACGTAAAAACTCTAATCTATATTTACTTGCATTGCACGAGATCAGAATATCCCTTGAAATCACAGGACTAATTTCCTAATAGATCACATACTTGTTTTTACACAGCAGACAGATTAACAACGTTGACAGGGAGAATAATTAGTTCTTGACTGCAGTAATACCAACATATTGTCTCTCGGGATTACAAGTTGAGCGAACTCTTGAGAAGAGTGCCGCTCAGAACTCGCTAGCGATTCTATTTCTGACAGAGAGTAAACCTCTTCAAACACTACAGTACTTCAGTGCTAGTTTGTTAACTTGGATTATTCTTGTCGGCTTCTAACTTCTGACGGGAAAATGTTAATATAGTAATGTTGAGTTATTCTTCTTGCCGAGCCGTCTTCCATTGAAGGTTGGCGGTTATCATGACTATTCTATTCTTCGAGCAATCTATCCAACACTTTTAATCTCCCCCCCCCCCCCTCCTTCTCCCCTCTCCCCCCTCTCCCCTCAACCCCTCACTCCCCAGGGGCTCACTTTTAATGGGGCATGGGTTGGCGACCACGGGACCCCATCTGAGTCCGGCATTGCTTCCACTTACTTGTGACGGGCTCCTCTCCGTCTTCTTTTCTGTCAACCTCTCTTGGTCACATCTTGTTCTCCTCCGACCCAGACGGTATTAGGATATACAAGACCTAGGGAGTCTTTCACTTTCCCGCCTTAATTGGCCCTTGTCTCATCTTTCCTGATACCCTCCTTCTACGAGGGATCAGCCTTCTTTTTCTTTTCATGTTATTTCCTGCTTTCTGCTCAAGGCCCTCAAGGAGGCAGGGTGTATGTAGCTCCACCACTTCTGGTGCACCCTGTATATTTCTAGACCCTCAGGGGCTCACGACTGGTGAGTTCGGGAGTTGGCGATCCTGAGGGATTCCGGAGCTGGGTCCGTTTTTTCCCCTTTCTCCACTGACTTTGGGGCGGGCCCTCTCCTCTTTCCCTCTCCTATCTGACTTTCATAGCTCTCCTTCCTTCCAAGTCCCTCCATCCTCGTTCTTCGAGGGTTGAGGGCATTTCATTTCTTCCTGTCCTTTATTTGCCTTATCCGTTATTTGTTTACCATTTCTTCTTCTAGCATGTAAGTTTGTAGTTAGTATTAGTTATAGTTTTCATTCCCATCGTTCACTATCACCCAAACCATAAGGGGCCAATAACCTAGATTTTAGGCCCCTTTAAACGACAATCATCATCATCATCAACTTTAAATCCGCGATTAATAATTAAAACATGTAAATTTTATCCCCTCTCTTAATCCGTGATGAAAACTTTTAACTCCTTGTTTCAATCTGTGATTAATCTTCTTCTATTGAAGGTTGGCGATCATCAAGGCTATTCTATTTTTCGATTCTGACACAGGGAAAAGAGTATTTGTGCTCATCTCAAACCAGTCCCTTGGGTTCTTCAGCCATGAGATTCTCCTACGGCCAGGTCTCCGCTGACCTGAGATCTTCCCTTGAATCACCAACTGTAGGACCCTACTACTCTACTACTTCTATTTTGCAGTAAGGTCTCCGTAACCAGTTCGGTTGTGGGAGAAGTGGTGGAGGGGAGATTCTGGTGCCTATGAGCTAGGCTCCTCGTACTCTTCTTCTTCTTTCCTTTGAATCACCCACTTTGGGCTACGTCAGATCAATCACTTCTTAGATGCTTGTGCTCTCCTTTTCTCCCAATACTTCTTCATTCTATCTGATCTCCTCTTTCTTTCCTCTTGTGAAATCTGCATCGGTTTTCTGGAGACGGCTCTCGCTTGGAACTTCTTGGTGTTGTCTTTGGTCACGGTTTTGGCTGTGCCATTCATCAACATGATTTCAGTAATCTGGAGCTCTCGCAGGTCCTTTTCCACTTCCGTAAACCAATTAGGTTTGATCTCCTATTAGAAAAGAAGTTAAAGATTTTCTTGGTTATTCGGACAGGATTCATCCGGTAGATGTGTCCATAGAAATCAATCCTTCTTTTCCTTATGGTATCTGAAAGTCTCTCCGACTTCACATACAGGGTGTCGTTCCTATAGAAAACTTGTTTGTTATTTTGGAATTTCGGACCTATGATTTTCCTCAAAATGTTTCTCTCTTTGATTTCCAATTTCTCCATTTGCCCTTGTGTTCTTAAGACTAGTGTTTCTGCTGCAAATAGTTCCTCTGGCTTAATTACGGTGTTATAATGCCTGATTTTAGTGTTCCAGGAGAGTTTTTTTATTGAAAGTATTTTTGGTTTTCTGGACGGCTAGTTCCATTTTGATTCTTCTCGCCTCCATTGTTTTTCCTTCAAGGTTATTCCAGTCAATCCATTCTCATAAGTATTTGAAACTTTTAACCACCTCGATTTTATTAGCTCCTACTGTAACTCTCTTGGGCACAGCCAAACCATTTGACATAATTTTAGTTTTTTCAATTAAAATCGTAAGTCTTGTAATTCTGTATTTAATTTTGAACTTGGAGTTGGGTCTTATGCGAATTTAGCAAAATTTGGTAGTGACATGTAAGCGTCAGCTGTACCACAAATTAATTATTGTACATAGGAATTACGTTATGTGAGTGATTGAATTTAGTTGATTAGGATCTTTGTGGGAGAGAAAATAAGAGTAGCAGTCGTGTCCAACGTAGGTTCGGTTAGGAAGTGAATTTTGGTCCTTTTAAGACCATCCACTAGCCTGCATATACTGTTAGTTTTTATTTGATCGCCCGCCATGGCTAATGTTGGAAGGCAGCAGCAGCTTCAGTATTTCAATAGGTATACTACCGTAATAATAATAATAATAATAATAATAATAATAATAATAATAATAATAATAAAATTGTTAACTTGTTAAAATAATTCATTATGAAAGAAGAAGAAGTGTAGGATCCTGTATTTTACATTCCGCATCACTTGTCCGAAATTGTCGAGTTTCCACTTCTTGATGGAAAGGAGCACTTGAGTCTTCTTGTGTAATCTTCCCATCACCTCAGTATTCCTCCTCATTGTTTCGGTCCACGGGATACGTAACATCCGTCGATAAATCCACATTTCGAAGGCTTTCAGCTTCTTACACAGGGCTTGGGTTAAAGTCCACCCTTCCTTTACATATCATATACTGTAATAGTATAGGAAATACGAGGTCGGATCGATAAATCTTTGCCCCTAATCTTTCTTAGCCAAACAAAAATACATACAGGTAATTATACTGATATACGCACTGTAGGCCTACTCGAATTTGCGGTTTGAGGGGAGTTATTGTAGCCCATGAAGAAAGCAACAGTTTTGTAAATTGATTGTAGCTGGATATTAGCAGTCGAGCAGAGTCTAGCACGAAGCAGCAAGGGGACGGTGTTTATTTTAAGACGCCGATCCAATCAGAAAATTATACCACAGGGGCATCTCAAATTTTGTGCTGCGATGGGACAAATCTCGGAACAAATGTGTAGACTATGTTGAAAAATCGTGTAAGGTACATGGAACAGTACGTATATTTGTTTATGTTCGACGATGTCGAAATGTGAATATTATACGTCATAAAACTGTATCATAATGATGGACATTATAGTACTGTTTTCCATTATGATACAGTTTCTCCAGCGAATCAGAGCTCATTGATTGACCAAATAGGTAAGGATACCTTCGCGCATGCGCTCATAATCCAACATGTCAGACATGAACACAGCATCCTTCTAAATAAATTACCGACATGGAAAGTGCACCGTCCATATGCTCGCGTAAATAAACTGGCGAATATGAGACAAGAAATAGCACCGTACCTTAATATCCTCAACTCCAATTTCTACACAGCGCATTCCTTTCAAACGACTTCGGTGACAGTTTGACTGAATGCTGCAGCTAATCGGTGTTCGGCAGCCTGTAATCATATGACGTTGCCAAGCAGACAGAGCGCATGCGTCGGTCGGTCAGAGAACTTGGAAAACAGAGATATCAAACCCAGCGCTTGCACTCCGATCACAAAATTCAAGTGACTGAATCTCAACATATATTTATGAAAATTTATGTTAAAACATATAATAAAGTTATAATTATCGTCGAACATAAACAGTCGTATGCAACTCGCCTATAATGGTAATTAAGACACTCTTATGGAAATTATAAAACTTGCTTACGCTCGTTTTATAAACATACTCGTGTCTTAATTATTGCCATTAAAGGCTCGTTGCATAATGTACTAATGTTGTATGTTTTTATGGTTTTTGTTTGGCTAAAGAAAAACAATAGGTGCAAAGACTTTTCGATCCACCCTCGTACATATCCTCTGATTATTCACAGCCTAAGATCTACACTTAAACTGAAGATGCTGAGGAGCTTTGTCTTTTTATTGAAGGTTGTTCTCGCATGCTCAATTCTTTCCTTGATCTCTTGACTGAGTTCCCATTGCTCATTCAGATGTTGAGTATGACTAGAATATGCGACTGTAGACTTAAGGAGAAAGGTTGTTATGTTTTTATTTCAACCAAATGATTATAGAACACTATGTACGTTTCAGTTAGAATTCCAGCGGTCAAGCTATGTGCCTCTCACCAAGGCGAAACGGTCAATGCATGTGAGATTTTCAAAGTGAAATGCCATGTCCTGAGGTTCGGATTTCACGTAAAAAGGAGGTCCCGTGGCTCATGATCTAGAGATTTCCGGTCACGTTAAACTACAAGCTTCCTTTCTACGTCCTCTAACATAAGAAGGCAATCACTGAAAATTGGATCATCATAACACTCACCAGTTATTCGATATTTATGAAAGCATCTTGGTCAAGATTTCCTGCTTTATCTTGTTGGCTGAGAAGCCTCTTTCTCCCTTATCAGAACAGCTTTCGTTGGAAAACTTCTTCACGTCCCGGTAACAGTGAGGCGTCCTTATTCCTAAGTGCAACGGTCAGCGTTAAACTCCTTCGCACACTGCCTGCAGGGCAGCTTTCCCGGTTCTGTGTGTAGCGCTCTGCGCTAAACTCCTTTGCACGTTACCAACAGGGGTGCTTTCGCTTTCTTGAGTGGAGCGTCGGCATTAGAGCGTGCTGTGGCTGTTTTCTTTCTGTGAGCATATTATACTGCTTCTTTGATCTGATTTTCCATGGTTTCCTGAAGTTGGGTTTTGATGTATTGTGTTAGGTCCTCGACCTTTTCGGCAAGGGTGGCTATTACCACCCTACAGGATTTATTCATGTCCAGTGCCTCAGGTTTACATATTTCACACAGCCATATCAGTTTTCTGTTCTTTCTTTCGAGGTTTTTGACTTCCTGACCAATGAGGCCAGTACAGTTCTCGTGGGTCTTTTCTCTGCACCTACCGCATTCGATTGTGCTGTCCTCATTAGTGCATTGCCTCTGACATATCGGGCAGAATTCCTTTTTGTTGCTTCTGGGTGTACTCCGGGCAGCATCTTGGTCAAGATTTCCTGCTTTATCTTGTTGGCTGAGGAGCCTCTTTCTCCCTTATCAGGACAGCCCTCGTTGGAAAACTTCTTCACGCCCCGCTTACAGTGAGGCTTCCTTGTTCCTAAGTGCAACGATCAGCGTTAAACTCCTTCGCACACTGCGTGCACGGCAGCCTTCCTGGTCCTGTGGGTAGCGCTCAGCGTTAAACTCCTTTGCACGTTACCTACAGCGGTGCTTTCGCTTTCCCGAGTGGAGCGTCAGCATGAGAGCGTGCTGTGGCTGGTTTCTTTCTTTGATATTTATGAAATTAGAACGTAATTCGTCGCTGTTAATGCCAGTTGTGTGCTGAGTCCATTGATTGACAGCTTAGCCGTAACACTCACCGGTTATTCGATACATTAACCTTCAGTCAGAATTCCAAGTTGTACGTTCCCTAACTTAAGAAGGCAATCGCTAAAAATTGGATCATCATAACACTCATCGGTTGTTCGATATTTATGAAATTATACGATTTGAGTACCCAATCCATTGATTTACTAATTCTGAAAACCATGGGAAATGATAGAAGAAAAAACTGTAAAGGATTTAATGTTTAATAGTTCTAAGGTTTTATACGCCGTAACATTCGCCGGTTATACGATTTAGAGGACTCAATCCATTCATTTACTGTTTCTGAAAACCATGCGAAATGATCGATATTTATGAAATTAGAATGCAGAAGAAAAACCTGTTAAATAATTAACATTTAATAATTTTAAGGGTTTAGACGACAACTCATTATTGCAGCATGTTAGAGCATCAGTATTTGCAACTCGCATACTTCTTACAAAAATTGATATTTATGAAATTAGAATGCAATTCGTCACTGCTAATTTATGAAATTATTCGATTTGAGCACACATTCCTTTGATTTACTGTTTCTGAAATCCATGCAAAATGATAAAGGAAATACCTCAAAATGTTAAAATGACATGAAACAGGCGTCATATAGGCCAAAATGTGAAGTGGACACCAATTAGGGAGCGTATCTTCCTGCAGCAACAGTAACTGCAAATCACACACTTCGTACCGTTTTATAAAGTAATTTTTTAAAGAAATTATTGATATTTATGAAATTAGAGTTCAATGCGTTACTGATAATGTATATTCTCTTTCATTTGAATGCTCATTTTTCACGATCGGTCACTTGTGAGCGCCGCAGGAGGGATCTATACTACTGAAATAATATATGATAATTATTCATAATTCGTAGACCTAATGCTTGAGTCAAAAAGCACTGGCGATATGACACTCATTATAGGTCATTCTCAGTGGCGTAACTACGGAGGGGGATTAGGGTGATCACCCCCACCCACCGAGCCAAAAATAAAAGAAACAAGAAGTTCCGTGACAAACTAAAGAGCCTACTCTTCTTAAAATTTAAGATTCATGCCAATGATTAATCTATATGGATCTATCTAGAATAATGACGAAATTAAGTTGGCAATAACGAAATTTCTAATTAGTTCGAAATACTGTACACCAGGCATAATGTAGCCTAATAGAGAACTACATTTGGCAGCCCTGGTGACTGAATATATTCTTAGTTCCATCTCTTAAGGTACAGAATACAAAATTTGGTTGAAGTTCAATGGATAGCATGGACGTTACATGCAGTTAAACATTGGATCTAACAGCGCGCGTAAAATAATGTTGGCAACAATGACGTACATGCATTCGTCAGAAATAACCCGAAATAATATGATCTATTGTTGTGTCAATTTGGAATGAAATCCATTAGTTAGTATAGAAGTTACATGCATTTTAAAATTGGATCTATCAGCAGGCTTAGAATCATGTTGGCATCACTGGCGTAGGCCTATATTATTTACTCAAAATTAATCTAGAATGCCAGGTACTATACGTGTGCAAATTGTAGAGCTATTGGCCTGCATACTTTCTGATATATTTATTAGGGTAACAAAAATAGAGACAGCATTTATTACTAGTTGGCAGCCCTGGTTACTCTTAAGAATTGGCATAGTCATGTCTGTTATGGTACATATAGCACACACGAAATTTGATTGAAATCCAAATGATAGTATAGAAGTTACATGCATTTACATTTGGACCTCTCAGCAGGCTTATAATCATTTTGGCAACACTGCCATGTATGGCCTTCTGGAAATTAAACTGCAATATCATTATCTAATACGTGTGCCAATTTTGAAATAGCTCCCATTCATACCTTCTAAGATATCCAACATGGAGCTCAAATTTCCAATTGCGATTTTTCAGCAGTTGGTAGCACTGACATCATTTTCAAATATGGCCGTGAGATATTCAGGAATAGATTTTTTACTCCCACCAAATTTAGTTTCAATTGCTCCAGCCATTTAGGAGTTGATAGGGGGGACACACACACAGCCAGACAGACAGAAGGACAGACAGACATTTGCCCGTTCTCATAAGTCTACTTTTTTCTCATTTTTGCAAAATGTGAAAAGTAGGCTAAAAACGTAATTTGATAAATTTTGAAAAGGAACAACCAATTTTCGGATTTATAACGAACGACCGCATTATTGTACCACGTTTATCATTTATAACATTTACAGTATATTTATTTGTGTAAAATATTCTTAGCCTTAACAAAACTGTTCATTTCCGAGTACAAATAAAACGTATCAAATGATATCAGATAAAACATGAAGACATGTAGGTGTGCTTTAATTGATTGTCTTATTTTGCCTCCCGCACAAAGCAAAAAGCAAAAACAAAAACACATGACCAAAACAGAGAGAGAAAAAAAGAGAGAGAAAAGCAGAAAACAAACACAAAATCAAAAACATAAAGCATAAAACAAACACAAAACCAAAGAACAAAACACAAAGCAAAAACAACAGCAAAAACAAACATAAAACTAAAAACACAAAGTAAAAAACAGAAACAAAAGCAAAAGCAGAAAACAAACACAAAACCAAAAACACAAACCAAAAAACAAAAGCAAATACAAAGCAGAAAACAAGCACTAAACTAAAAACAAAAAGCAAAAATCAAAAGCTAAAAACAAAGACAAAACTAAAAACACAATGCAAAAAGCAGAAGCAAAAGCAGAAAACAAACACAAAACTAAGAACACAAATTTAAAACAAAAAGTCAAAAACAAGAAACACAAAACGCAATTAGTTCAGGTTTGACCCCGCTTATCCCCACATCCCCCTAGAAGCGAATCTAATTTCGCCACCGGCCATATTTGTTATTCCCGAGTCATACGTGAGGTTCGACTGCATTTCTAAAGTTCACTCTTAACAAAACAGTGGTTATAAAGTAACATTTATACAGTATATTTAACCGTGGGATTTATACTGTATGTAGACTACATAAACAGAACATAAACAGCAAACATAGCTCCTGCCTGCTGTTGCTACAAAACTCTCATCTCCTGGGGGGAAACTAATCTATGGAGATAAAACATCAGAAGCTTGTCTCAAGTTTCTCTACAAGAAAACATGAGGGAGAAGCTTCGTATCAAATTACATTTTCCAGGAGAATAAACAGCCAAGCATGTTATCGCAAAATGGAAACAAGAAGATATAAGCTTACTGTGTAAGTACGCAAAGTGAGACATCCACAGACATGGTGATTCTTTGCGTTTGGCTGAGTGCGGAAAGAATCACAACGCCGCGGGATAGGTGTCAAATTAGTTTGTATAAAGGCAAGAGTTCCATGCGTTAACACACATTTATGGCGTTTTACTGGCATGATACAAGTAATTTTCACATTAAGACATTCAGTGTCACTGAAACATGTTGTACTATTCTTTGAGTGATCTTATTTTTAAGGAAAAGGAAAATATATGCGTATTTCTACTTTCCTTATACAGGGTTATACGAGGGCTGTCTTTTGAGTAATACCCGTTGTGATATTGCGCCGTTGCAGCGCTGCGGTCGGCATTCCGTGCAGGTGCGCTGTGTACCTGCATATATCGGCACGGCTGAGACGCCATTACGGCAACAGTCGCCCATGTGTGGGTGTGTTGACAAGCTTTTGAAATGGCAACGCCGATCGCGAGTGCCGCCGACCCATAAACGAGAGAGAAAACTCCCCTGTAAGATATCCTGCCGTTTGGCCACCACTGTCAGGCAAACCGCGTATGTGGTCAGGAGAACTCTTAAACATACGCAGTTCTCCTGTTAAGCACGCAATTTGCATGGCAGTGGTGCCCAAATGGCAGGATATCTTACAGGGGAGTTTTCTCCCTCGTTTATGGGTCGGCGGCACTCACGATCGGCGATGCCATTTCAAAAGCTTGTCAACACACCCACACATGGGCGACTGTTGCTCTAATGGCGTCTCAGCTTTGCCAATAGATGCAGGCACACAGCGCACCTGCACGGAATGCCGACCGCAGCGCTGCAACGGCGTAATACCACAACGGGTATTACTTAAAAACAGCCCTCGTACTTGGGGCATTACAAAATGATTGCCACTACATTTTTGTTTCGTTCACAGGAACCATTTATTGAACAAACTCATTCAGATTACATTACAGTTATTCTCCGCCAATGCCCATGCACATTGTCCATCATTCTGGCAGCTTCCGTATAGAAACCATTCTTTGGAGGTATTCCGGTGCCACTGTTGGACAACTGCATGGAGTTCGTCATTGGTGGTGAACTTCATACCCCGCATGCCCTCTTTAATTTCGTCGAATAGGGCATAGTCGCTAGGAGCCAGATCTGGCGAATATGGAGAATATGTGGCAGCACAGTAAACCCTAGTTCCAGTGGCGGCTGATGGATAATTGTTCTGGGTGTTGCGCTATTTTCATTGAGGGTGGGGTTAAGTTGGTACATGGGCATCCGCAGGATTTTTTCAAGGGTGGGGAAGTAATATGTTTTTCATTTCATTACCTCGTCACTAGGTGTTATTGAGACGTACACTCCCGCACAATTTTCGTTTCATTTCTTACTTGCTTCGTGATATTCATTATTTGGCTGCTCTTAAACCGTTGGGTACATGATCTTTATGGCATGAATGGGAGGAATATTTTTTTTAGTTAAGAGTTTTTGTCCATAGGAGTTCTTTGTGAATCATCGTCCTAAATCATTTATTTTAAACAGGCAAAAGTAGTTGTATCACCATGTAGGCCTACCGACAAAAATAAAAATCAAGCAGTTCATTAAAATGGTAATGTTAATCCAGTTCGCCGATTTTCTAAATAACTGAAGATATTCTCAAATAATCCAAAATTTCTAAGTTAAATAAAACTGTGGAAATATCCCTACCGTACATGTAAATCAGTTAACCAACAGTAACTTCAATTTATGAAATAAACTGGTGTGACAATGAATAATTTCAGGGGGGGGGGCACGGCGCCTCCTTGTGCCCTCCCCCCTCCCCCTCCTGCGGACGCCAATGAGGCGATAGGACTGCTTGATATCGGAGAAAACTGTATTCAATTGCGCGGTAAAACGGATGTACCGGTACCTCATTCATAACGAATGCCGCAGTTCAGAGACATCACATTTTCATCGGATTAAACGGAATATAAGTTAGTCTACATGAAAACCGTCATGAGAACAAAACAACGTAAGTTATATACGAGGGTGAGTATCACAAGTACGCCCAACATTGCAAAACATAGTATCGGCAGTTGACGGAGCATCTCGGATGTCTCCGGCCGCGCCTCGGTTTCCTGGTTGCAATGAGCTGGCAACGACTAGCCGTGTTAACTGTTGGGATAGGACTTACCCGGTCTAGCATCTCTGCCATACCCTTCACTATTGAGATCTAGTCGGTGCTTGGGCCTGGCAACGACCAAACGGACGAGCGCTCCTAGACGGCTGGCGCGCTTCGCTTTCTCAGTCAGTTCACAGTAACTTACTAAGAGATTTCCTGAATTATTAAAGAACAGAATTATGAATTTCTATACATATAACAGGAAACATACAGCTTTTAATACTAAATTGTTTTTCATGAATTAATCTGGTCGTTGTGCAACACTGCAACCTTATTACCGGCCGCCACTGCCTAGTTCACGAATAGTGGCAATGGTCTGACGACATGGTGCTGCCTCTCCACATATGGCTGCTAACCTCGTGAGGATGTCTGAAGCAGTCACGCCTTCCCTCCAGAGAAACCTCACTGTCCACCTTTGCCCGTGCTTGTCGGCTACCATGTTGATTCATCGATGTTCATAAGCGTACTCGCACGCCGGAACATTTGCCGCTCCAGCAACAGCATCTGGTGGCATTTGACAGTACTATAGTCCATCTTCACGCAAAAAACATCAACAAACATTTCAAACTGCTATTTTGCAGGAGTTATGGGGGGAGTGCCAATCATTATTGAACGACGTAAATATTTATATAATTATTGTGAGCACCGTTACGCGCGGGGATTTTTCACTCGGCTGTTGTCCGTGCATCGGCGGCTAATACAGCTGACAAAACGAGAGCGCATAGAGATATAATAATAATAATAACAATAATAATAATAATAATGATAATAATAATAATAATAATAATAATATCGTATGGCCTCGGTGCCGGGTGCAACTTTGCAATTTGACACCCAAAGGGTAGCTTGCATGTCGAATTTTGTTGTTCCTTGAAGCACTAAGAAAGTCAAGAAGGTTAGATATCTAAAATCCTTGAACACTATAGCGCTTTCTAATAAGATAGAGAAATGAGGAACTTTGTGTTGGCGGTAAATCCCGAGATTAATTTAGTCATTATGAACACGGCCTACTGAATTCAAATGAGTTCTTTGACATGCCAACATCGTATGACATAGTGTCGTAATTTTTGCCGCCTTTCAAAAATCACTTACCAAGGCCAGGAGCGAACATTCAAGAATCGGGGACTTGCGAAACTGCAAGCTTGGGATTAGTAGACCGACACGTTGACCACTCACCCACCGTGGCAAGCACGCATAGAGATAATAAGGGGAATTACATCAGTCGCGGTTGGCCGATGCACGGGCAACAGCCGAGTGGAATATCCTCGCGCGTGATGGTGCTGATTTATAAGTACAACCCTGTATATTGCTTAGAATGACATTTGAAACGGGAGAAACCATACACAATCTAAATCAGTTTAGGAAAACCACGGAATTTACATCGTGGAAAGCAAGCATATATTTCTTGCACTTTCCTGGTTAACTTGCGGTTCACCCTTGAAATCTAGCTGGGTGGGTATATTAACATTCTATGGCTCTCTCGAGCCAAGGCTTTCCCAGCGCGAGGCACAGCGTTGTCAACTTTCCACCATAGCACTGAGAGCAAGTAGCAAGAACGGACAACTGATAGGCTACCTGTTTAGGAGCTGCGACAACGTGGTCATGTAGCCGCGTGTACTTTGGGCGTGTCTGTCTGATAGCCGGTGTTAATTGTGATGACTATATTAGTGTGTGTTATCTTTTTTTTTTAAATTCAAGTAGGGAATGCAATTTCAAGTAGTTCCAACTTTCACTACCAAATGCTACTGTCCACGACACCTAGCTGTGAACTTGGCCACTACTAGATGCCATCGCAACCAGCGCCTGGTGATGAACGTTGGAACTTAAGAGCATTAATCAAACCTAACCTACAAATTTTGTTTCATACAAGTTTAGTTAGTGGAAGGTTCTTTTACATGCCATAAATCTATGGCATGGGCCTGCCGGCTTTATTTCCCCTGCGAAAGAAAGCATACTGAGGGATTTTTAACATCCTTATGGCACTGGGAGTAGTAGCGAAGCGGTGCGTATACGCTGACAGGAGCGTGCGGCAGCTGTACGAAAATTTAAAATCTCGTTTTTACTTCTTGTGTCCTAATCATGCGATTGAAGTTTGAATGTTACAGGTACACACTAATCTTCATGTAAAATTACATAACTCTAGGACCTACACATGTAAAAATCCAACATGGCGACCATCCGAAATATTTAGTCAGTTCTCAATATCTACGAATCTATTACAGCAATCAAAGTGAAATGTTGTATGTTGATAGAGGCAATAACGTAAGTAGGATATATGAAAATAGGATTTTGTTCTTCACGGAACTACTTGTTTGATGTGTAACATCTTTCCACTCGGTTGCTGGATATTTTTTGTGGGAGTGATTTTGGAAAAGGGACGAAAATGGGACGGGAATGTGTAAGAGGAAACCATGAGCGCGCGCGGTGGCGGCGATTGGTACCACGAAGTACTGTCGGCCAACATACAGCCCTATGTGGAATGTATATCGCATACGGTTTACTTCAAGATTTGGAGGCCCCGTTAATGATATTCCTTTAATAGATCATTGGTACCACGACGTACCTCGGGCATATTCACCGGCCAGGATTTGGCACTGGAGTTTTACAAGTAGTTATTTTCGAATATTCTGCATGACCATTGAAAATTACTTGGCATTCTTGGCAAGTATTTCAGGAAATGGCTTGGCACTAAGATGGTTCCTTATACGTTGGGCAGGGAGGGTGGGTCCGTTGGTAATTAGCGTGGAAAAAAATCGGAACTGAATAACGCTGGCGATCAAACGGTTAAATTTACATTTAATAATGTTGCATCTAGCCTATTGTTATTCTACAATATTTTGTATTTGTAGTCTAATAGGGGACGGAACATACTGTGTAATCTTATAATAATATTGTACATTTTCAATTATGAATGAATATACGGGGTGTAACAAGAGCCTCCGTGGCTTAGGCGGCAGCACGCCAGCCTCTCACCGCTGGGTCCGTGGTTCAAATCCCGGTCACTCCATGTGAGATTTGTGCTGGACAAAGTGGAGGCAGACAGGTTTTTCTCCGGGTACTCCGGTTTTCCCTGTCACAATTTCATTCCAGCAACACTCTCCACTATCATTTCATTTCATCTGTCATTCATTTAATCATTGCCCCAGAGGAGTGCGTCAGGCCTCGGCAACCGGCACAGTTCATATCCTCGCCGCTAGATGGGGGCTTCATTCATTCCATTCCTGACCCGGTCGGAGACTGGAAGCAGGCTGTGGATTTTTTCATACGGGGTGTAACAAAATATACGGCACAAATTACAGGACACATTCCTCACACGTAGACGAAGAAATTATGTTATATGAACATGGGTCGGGAAACGCTTGGTTTCCATGTTACACCTCATTGTCTCCAACTCATTAAGCATGGGAATCACACAAGAACAGAATGTAAGAATCGTGGGGAACATGCACTCTTGGTTACGTCTGGTTACGTTGTCATTATCGTAGGTGCACCGCCAGTGTTTTGTTTTACATGGCCCCGTTGCCATGCGACTTAGCAGATGTACCTGTATGTACCTTTAGCTTTGCGACAAAACATGTACTTCATGCACTATGGAGCACCTCCTCATTTTAGTGTTAGTGCCCGTCGGCTTCTAAATAACATATTTGGTGACAAATTAATAGGTAGAGGTGGACCAATTGCCTGGCCTCCACGCTCTCCGGACCTAAAATCACTGGACTTTATTTGTGAGGTCATTTGAAAGTTCTTGTGTATCGAACCCCAGTACAAGTTTTTAAGAGTATCCGTGCCCGTATTATGGAAGGCTACGACACCATACGTAGTGCTCCAGGGATACATCAGCGCATCCGAGATTCACTACGACGGTGGGTTGATGAATGTATCAATGCGCGCGTAGGGCATATTGAACATTTCCTGTAAGAAAGAGTTGCATGTGGTATGAGGTACATTCTGTTCTTGTGTGATTCCCATGATTAATAAGTTGGAAACAATGAGGTATAACATGGAAACAAAACGTTTCCGGACACATGTTCATATAACATTATTTCTTCGTTGACGTGTGAGGAATGTGTCCTGTATTTTGTGCCGTACATTTTTGGTACACCCTGTATAGCCTTCAATACTACAAGATGTTCAGTAAAGAACATATAGCCTACTTTCTCCTAAATGCATGGGTATTGTTATAACTCTTTGTCCTTTTCAAGGAGTATGATTGAATGTTGGTTGTAGTAGCTTGTTGAAATACAACGTGCTATAGGGATATTAAACATGAATATGAGGTGCCCTTTGCTAGTGCTACCTCTGTACCAAATTTCGTTCAATTCGGTTTCACCGTGTTTGAATTGATAGGGGGAATCGATTTGCACACATACTTGGCCACCATCTGCAAACTATTGGGCTGATGTTCTTGCAGTTTGGTCTGAATATGTTTCCCACATAAAGATATGGTGTTGCAAAATTTGGTAGAGACTAGATTATTAGGTTGGTCGTAATTACATTTTAGCTTTTAACATTTGGGTGGCCGCGATTACGTTTCCGTCAAGATAGCGGTGATATAAAACATGACACTGAGGTGCCCTTTGCTAGTGCTACCTCTGTACCAAATTTCGTTCCATTCGGTTTCACCGTGTTCGAATTGATAAGGGGAATCGATTTTCACACAAACATGGCCGCCATCCGCAAAATATTAGGCTGATGACCTATTAGTTTGGTCAAAGGATGCTCCCTCCATAAAGGTATGTTGTTGCTAAATTTGCTAGAGATCGGATGATTAGGCTAATCGTAATTTGATTTAAGCTTTGAACATTTGTGTGGCCGCCATTACGTTTCTGTCAATATGGCGGCGATATAAATCATGACACTGAGATGCCCTTTGCTAGTGCTATCTCTGTACCAAATTTCGTTCCATTCGGTTTCACCGTGTTTGAATTAATAGGGAGAATCGATTTTGACACAAAGATGGCCGCCATCCGCAAACTATTAGGCGAATGACCTATTAGATTGGTCAAAGAATGCTCCCTCCATAAAGGTATGTAGTTGCAAAATTTGGTAGAGATCGGAAGATTAGGTTAATCGTAATTTGATTTAAGCTTTGAACATTCGTGTGGCCGCCATTACGTTTCAGTCAAGATGGTGGCGATATAAAACATGACACTGAGGTGCCCTTTGCTAGTGCTACCTCTGTACCAAATTTCGTTCCATTCGGTTCCACCGTGTTCGAATTAATAGGGGAATCAATTTTGACATAAAGATGGCCGCCACCCGCAAACTATTAGGCTAATAACCTATTAGATTGGTCGAAGGATGCTCCCTCCATAAAGGTATGTAGTTGCAAAATTTGGTAGAGATCGGATGATTAGGTTAATCGTAATTTGATTTAAGCTTTGAACATTCGTGTGGCCGCCATTACGTTTCTGTCAAGATGGCGGCGATATAAAACATGACCCTGAGGTGCCCTTTGCTAGTGCTACCTCTGTACCAAATTTCGTTCCATTTGGTTTCACCGTGTTTGAATTAATAGGGGGAACTGATTTTCACACAAAGATGGCCGCCATCCGCAAACTATTAGGCTAATGACCTAGTTATTTGGTCAAAGGATGCTTCCTCTATAAAGGTATGTTGTTGCAAAATTTGGTAGAGATCGGATGATTAGGTTAATCGTAATTTGATTTAAGCTTTGAACATTTGTGTGGCCGCCATTACGTTTCCGTCAAGATGGCGGCGATATAAAACATGACACTGAGGTGCCTTTTGTTAGTACTACCTCTGTACCAAATTTTGTTCCATTCGGTTGCACCGTGTTCGAATTAATAGGGGGAATCAATTTTCACACAAAGATGGCCGCCATCCGCAAACTATTAGGCTAATGACCTAGTTATTTGGTCAAAGGATGCTTCCTCTATAAAGGTATGTTGTTGCAAAATTTGGTAGAGATCGGATGATTAGGTTAGACGTAATTTGATTTAAGCTTTGAACATTTGTGTGGCCGCCATTACGTTTCCGTCAAGATGGCGGCGATATAAAACATGACACTGAGGTGTCCTTTGCTAGTGCTACCTTTGTACCAAATTTCGTTCAATTCGCATTCACCGTGTTCGAATTGATAGGGGGGACAGACATTCAGAGTACACACACTCACACACACACACACACACACAGACACACACACACAGACTCACACACACACATATACACACACAGACAGACACACTTTTTTTCGCCCTGTGTTGATCTCATAAGTCTACTTTCATTTTTTGCAAAAATCGAAAGTAAGTAGTGTGTTTTGGATGGTTCTAATGCCTCCACCTCCACACCCTCCACACAAGATGGCGGCAGCCCGATAACTCCCGAACCCGTGGTCGGATTTTGACGAATGAGGTGTCATTGAACTCGGGCTAATACCCCCTTTCCAATGGACAACATATTTCCACCCCAAAGATAAAACCTACCCCTACTAGAGGGTGAAATTGAATTTTTTAGAGAATCTCTCTTCCCAATTGCAACATGTGAGAGTTTGAATACCGATATGGATGTAATGATGTTCTGCAAACCAATAATCAAAGAGGGGCATGTTAGGTCTTGAGGTGAGAGCCCCTGTTATTGTTGACGAGCCCCCTGCTGTTGGGCCCCTGTGGATGGGTTATTGTTGACAGGTCCTTGTGGACGAGTCCTTGTGGACAGGTCCTTGTGGACAAGTCCTTGTGGACAAGTCTGTGTGGACAGGTCCTTGTGGACAAGTCCTTGTGGACGAGTCCTTGTCCCTTTGGACTGATCCCTTTGGACGGGTCCCTTTGGCCTGGTTCCTACGGACTAGCCCATGAATTTATTTAAATTATGTCAAAGGGCCTAACTACATTTGTGTGTGTGTTGAATTGACGTTGTTCACTAATCCCCCACTACTCTAATGTAATAACGATATGAAAGGAAAGTGATGAAATACATGTGAACACGTGTGAGATGTCATTATTAGCATTCTCCTTGTGAAACAAGTCACATCCTGTTTTGATTCATACGTGAGAAAATGCGAGTTCATTTGTAATATGATCTAACACACAGGTGTTCACATGTGCACGTGCACGATAAGAGCTAACAAGTCACAACCTGTTTTGGCAGTGGTGGGAATAAGGCTAGAGACATGTACGAGTAGTCAAATTACTCCGGCAGACAACCCCTTTCCTATGGATAGCTTATTTCCACTCAAAAATAAAATCTACCCCTACTAGGGGGTGAAATAATAATTTTTAGGTAAAAGTCGCTTTCCATGTGCAACATGTGGGAGTTTGTATGCCAATATGAAATTAAACTCGTTCCACATAAAGTGCATGCATACAACTGAATGCCGCTATGATTTATCATTTTTGTTTTTTGTTTTACGAATGCGCAATTGGGGTTTTTGTAAGAGGGCGGGCTTTTTGAATAATGATTTATAGATACGTTTTTTTTTACAAATTAACCAAAGATCCAAAAACTAATAGGTCATCGGCTTTTTAATATCTTATGAACTAAGAAAGCTAGGAACTTGTATGAGGGGTCGTTGAACTAAGAAAGCTAGGAACTTGTATGAGGGGTCGTTGGACTTATGGTGACGCCCTGTTTTTGAATGTATTATTCATTTTTTGTCAAAAGGGCCTAACTGAACTTTCGTTAATATCTCGCTAACTAATAATCACAGAGGGTCGAGTGAGGTGTCATAGGACTTAAAATGGCCAACCCCTCCCCATGACCAATGAATTTACCAAAAAAAACCAGCAAGGTCATTAACCTAAGATTGTATCAACTAATAATCAGAGAGGGACAAGTGAGGTGTCACAAGACTCAGGATGGCCAACCCTTTCCATGACCAACGAATTTACCCAAAATACCCAAAACAGCAAGGTCATTGACCTAAGATTTTATAAACTTATCAGTAGAGAGGATCAAGTGAGGTGTCATAGGACTACGAATGGTTAACCCTTCCCCATGACCAATGAATTTACCTCAAAAATTCAAAACAGCAAGGTCATTGACCTGAGATTTTATAAACTAATAATCGGATATCAACATGTGAGGTGTCATAGGACTTAGAATGGTCAACCCTTTCCCATGGCTAATGAATTTACCCAAAAATACCCAATACATCAAGGTCATCGACCTGAGATTTTATAAACTTATAATCGGATATGGACATGTGAAATGTTTACAGTGAGTGATAAAACATAGCTAGGTAGTGAAAGAATTATTGTAGGCTACATGTATGGTGACTGACAAATCTTTCACCATTGGAACTTGTTTTCAGATCAAACTGCAGTACAGAGAGGGTATAGGTTGTAGGTATGGGATAATAAATGACAAATGGTGTATACAAAATCTGATTAATCGATTCAAGAAATAAGAGTAGTCAATCTTTAATTGATTGGTTAAATAGGATAGCTAAAATCCAAAATGGTGACTACATTGAACTAAACTGAACCAAGCTGAATCAAACCCAACCAAACCGAACCAAACTTAATCAAAAACAAGCCAATGGTTTAAGTGTAAAACTTGTGGTTGAATGTAGGCATTGGTAATGTCAGAAAGGAAAGGGATAACGCTCTACCTATAGAGGGTAAGGTAAAGCTAGTGCATGATGCTAATGCACACACATACAAGTACATGAACCACACACAACCATCCTATGCACTTATTATGGGTTGACTGTTAAAACTTGCTCAGTGGTTACTGGGACAAGATGGTCGCTACACACAACAAGCTTTAAATACCTGAGGCTAATAATCTATACACACACTCACACACACTTGTTCTAAACTAAACTGTCTTGCTGACAGAGCTCACACAGTAGGTAAATGACAGAAATGCTTGGCTAATAGAAATACAATCATTTTCGGTTGTCTAATGTTATCAGCTAAACATTACGTGCTATAGTGGTGAGCACATGTGCCTCTTTCACTGGAGATCTTAACTCGATTTCTAGCTCTAAGGCCTAGAACGAATCAAACTTAGAAAAAAGGGTATGGTGACGCAGTGGTTAAACTGTTAGCCTTTCACTAAGGTAGACTAGGGTTTGATTTTTGGTTAATATGCATGTCATAAACAATCAAATAAAAGCAGAGATAATGTTTAAAACTGATTACACTTGTCTCTTTTCAAATTATTACTTAGATTACAAATACAAACGTGGACAGGGTTTGACATAGAGTTAATGCTTCCTATCACATACCAGACTGCAAGAAAGCCAAACAAGCAAAACCGGTCCCTTTGGACTGGTACCTATAGACTGGCCCATGCAATTATCCAAATTATGTCAAAGGGTCCGGTCCAAAGGGATCAGCCAAAAGGACCTGTCCACAGGGACCCGTCAAAAATGACTCCATTCAAAAAGGGCCCTTCCAAAGGGGCTAGTCAACAGGGATCAGTCCAAAGGGACAAATCAACAGGGATCAATGAAAAGGGGGAAGCGCATCATGTAAGTCGTTGCGCGCCGCCGCCGTGGGAACATAGGTGTTTATCAGCAGTCTCCGGCAATGTTCGGGAGAGTAACCTTGAAAAGTAGCTGAAACTCGGTAGTCGAAAGCATAGCTTGACCCGTTTCTTACCTATATGACAAGGTTAGGTTAGGTAAATTTAGGTTATGTTAGGTGAGCAGAGGTTAAGTCTTAAAATATTCCCTCTCTTATGTGTTCAAAGGCGATTCACTCTGAACAGTCAGCCAAAACTTTAAATATGTATTTATCATTACATAACGAATTAAAGCAAACTTAATTAATTATGATTGGCGTTTTTTGTTACTGTTCAATGTAGACAGAATATATGCATTAAATGATAGACTCAAGACAAAATATTTTGATTGTTGACTTGCGTTATTGATAAATTGGTTTAATGTTAGGGGCAGTGCACACTTTCCATGTCGATAATTTATATAGGCTAGAAGGATGGTGTTGCAAACTTCTAATTTGTATTTCCAAATTTCATGCATAGTCTATTTCATAGAATTTTCCTGTAACTTAAAAGTTCATGCTGATTTTGTCTTTGTGTTTGACATTGCAACTACAATGGTTGATTGGATATTCTTTGTCAACTTTCAAATCATGTATTTCATGTCAGATATGTTGGAATTTTTGTTCATGTGTGAAGCTATCAAGTACCGATACCTAATTGGTTACACACAACTGTTTCATAATGAAAATCTTGATCTCTGATTCATTGGAGAATTGTTTACGCTTGTCTGAACCAAGACTAACTGACTACTCACTGCTAAGGTTCAGAAATTACATTTACTCAAATCACATTCTGGTAAAAAAAAAAAAGATCATGACTACTATAAACTGCTACCACCCTTCCACCACTTTGTTAACACTTTTCTACCATTTGACTCTCACTTTTGCTCTTACTTTAAACTGCACATACTACAAACTATCATTTTTATTATCGAGTTAACTTTACTAGAGATTAGTTTATGCTCAACGGTCGACATGGAAGTATCAACGACTAGCTATGGTAAGCCATGTGCTTACTATAAAGGATATGCATATATTGTAAAACGAACTAATAAAAATGGAACTGTTATTTGGTGCTGTTCGAAACAACGATCTAAAAAGTGTCGAGGAATGATTAAAACAAAAGGCTCCAACATACTTATTTCAATCGATCATCATTGTAAATCTCAAAATAATACTCATTTAAATGGACAAAATACTCTAACCAAGGTAAAAAAGCAAGACCAAGAAAAAAATAGTGTGGCTCAAGATAGTGCTTTGTTTGTTAAAGAGCATTTATTATCTCCTGAAAAAGACATGTTAGGACAGTCGTTAACGTCTAAGAAACCTCTAACACTATCAAAGACAACACAAACTATGCCAAAGGTTGTTGCATTGCAAGATGAACAAAAAGGATTAGATAGTAATAGTGATGATGATTATATTGATGATAATTATATTGATGATGATAACCATGATGATGATGATGATTATGATGATGATGATGATGAGGATGATAATGGTTTACACCCAAAAAAAATCATTTGTTAAATTTGTTTACTGGAACAATCCCAATAAGCTAATCCAGCGGCTTCAGTACTTGCATACCTGTATACAGGCTGGTCATACTAAATATGAGGAAGAACTTTTGGATATAGAAAATGAGCTTCGCGATGCTAAAATTATAGTGTAATGAATCCATGTAACCGCTTAAACTATTTCTTAACAATACATGTAATATTTTCTACCACTTTGCTACCACTTTTCTAGTTTGCTACCACTTTTCAACCACTTTGCTACCACTTTTCTACTACTTTTCTACCACTTTTCTACCACTTTTCTAGTTTGCTACCACTTTTCTACCACTTTGCTACCACTTTTCTACCACTTTGCTACCACTTTTCTACTACTTTTCTACCACTTTTCTACCACTTTTCTACCACTTTGCTACCACTTTGCTACCACTTTTCTACCACTATGTTACCAATTGTCTACCACTTGTCTACCACTTTGCTACCACGTTTCTACCACTTTTCTATCACTTTTAACTGTACATATTAAATATAAAAGCCAACGCTAAATAATTCTATTACCAGAACAGAGATAACCTTTGTAGTGTGCAAATCATACTAACAGGTTAGTTACTACTATGGAACTTACTACAACTAACCGAGGTAAACAACGTGTACTCTATAAAGGCTACTCTTATAACTATAGACGACAAAATGTAAAAGGAATAATATTCTGGCGATGCTCAAAACAGAGGTCAACAAGATGTCGAGGCAATATGAAAAGTAGAAATGGTGTGGATTTAAGTGTGAGTGATCATCAATGTAGTGCTCCAGACAAAACACTGATGGTGTTGGCAATAAATCATCAGAATGCTAATAAGTTAGTACAAGAGAAAGATGTTTCTACTCAAAATAGTGCATTGATTGTTGAGCAACATTTAACCCCTGTTGTAAAAGTTATGTTGTATCCATCTTCCACGCCTCAAGAGTCATCAACATCACAGACTATGCAAGAGGTAGTGTTGTTGTTGTTTTAAGGGGCTGAACTACAAAGTCATCTGCCTTGTTATGCAAGTGGATCGAAAAGGACTAGATAGTAATAGACAAAAGAGAGTTGTAGTTTGTATATAACTATTGTACAAGTACTTACATTAAATAAATAAAAAGGTGTATGGGTATTGTCTGTTTTTCTTAATTGCTATCCCTATGTCCCACTATTAATGCAATTGTTAACCATCAACAGTCTCTGACTATGTTCGCAAAGAGACCTTAAACAATACACTCTATCTATGGTTTGTGTACCGAGTACACAATAATACAGTGTGGTCAAGTCATGTTGAGGCAATAGTTATATCAGGTAAGGTATTCGAACCCTTGCTTTCTTGTACAGAAAATTTGAACTTAAGTCAAACACTATAACCACTCGGTCAACCTGACAGTTACTAATTTAATTATTTTTGTGGACTTGAGTGTTTATAAAACTTTTTCCAGTATACATTGACTAAACCACTTGTTTGTTTTGAAATATAGATTTTGTTTTGTTTGACCATAACATTACAGTTATGAGTCTTGTGAACTGGGTGTTTAATATAGGGTTAAAGGCATTTTAAAATAATTTTAGAAAAGCTCTTAGGTATCGTGTCATGGGTTTTAGTAATGCATTACTGTTCGTTGACTAACATTTACCGTTACACAACATTATTTTGGTAAGCTCTACATGTTGTTGTTTGAGTCGTCAGTCTTTTGACTGGTTTGATGCAGATCTCCATGCCTCCCTGCCCCGAGCGAAACGTCTCATCTCAATATAACTACCACACCCTACATTCAAGGCTATCTGTTTAACATATTATAACCTTGGATCCCCCCTACAAGCTCTTGGGTTCAATTCCTAGATTTAACAAAAACTTTTAAAAGTGGTATGACAACAAAAACTAGTCTACTCAGTCTCGAGTGGTCCAAATAAGTAGAGAGGGTTTGATTCACACCTCAACCATAGAGCACCATGTTCTTTTTTTTATATAATGATAGTCATTTGTTCAATTTCACATTTCACACATTGCAATTTGTCAATTTTCCATTTGCATTTTTTTAAATGACAGTTTGATGTTTTTCAATTTCATGATATGGAAACATGGATTTTTCCATTTTCATATTTACACATTTGTCAATTTCCCATTTGCATATATTTTCTTAAATGTCCGTTTAAGGTTTTTAAATTTTGTCTATATGGAAACATGGATTTTCCAATTTGCTGTTTACACATTTTTTATATATTTATTTTGTGTGTATGTTGAAAAACGATATTTCCAAAACAAGATTTTTATTTTTCATTTTATGATTTTGTAAATGATCTTAATGTGAGGCTTGACCATGGCAATAATACAGTCTATCTATATGTTAGCGGAACCATAGAGGCTTATTACTACTGCAAGTAAGAATGTTTTACAAAAAACGACTATTTACCACTACATTTGAAAAACAAAACGATTGAAAAAAATCTATTTTCCATTCATATATAAGTGCTAATTCTCCCTCTCCCCACCCTACCTCACCGTATTTTCTCTGGTCAAACAACCAATGCTACCCACACACACACACACACACACACACAATCTTTCTATCTCTCTCTATATATATGTTTTCTCTTGTCCACGAGATAAAAATTATGGTTGCTGGATTGTATCCTGCACTGTTTATGCGACATACCTTTGCCAGTTCATAAAACCGTTAGGTATTTCTCTACACATAGCGATTTTACCACTGCTTTTGCTTGTTTGGCTTTCTTGCAGTCTGGTATGTGATAGGAAGCATTAACTCTATGTCAAACCCTGTCCATGTTTGTATTTGTAATCTAAGTAATAATTTGAAAAGAGACAAGTGTAATCAGTTTTAAACATTATCTCTGCTTTTATTTGATTGTTTATGACATGCATATTAACCAAAAATCAAACCCTAGTCTACCTTAGTGAAAGGCTAACAGTTTAACCACTGCGTCACCATACCCTTTTTTCTAAGTTTGATTCGTTCTAGGCCTTAGAGCTAGAAATCGAGTTAAGATCTCCAGTGAAAGAGGCACATGTGCTCACCACTATAGCACGTAATGTTTAGCTGATAACATTAGACAACCGAAAATGATTGTATTTCTGTTAGCCAAGCATTTCTGTCATTTACCTACTGTGTGAGCTCTGTCAGCAAGACAGTTTAGTTTAGAACAAGTGTGTGTGAGTGTGTGTATAGATTATTAGCCTCAGGTATTTAAAGCTTGTTGTGTGTAGCGACCATCTTGTCCCAGTAACCACTGAGCAAGTTTTAACAGTCAACCCATAATAACTGCATAGGATGGTTGTGTGTGGTTCATGTACTTGTATGTGTGTGCATTAGCATCATGCACTAGCTTTACCTTACCCTCTATAGGTAGAGCGTTATCCCTTTCCTTTCTGACATTACCAATGCCTACATTCAACCACAAGTTTTACACTTAAACCATTGGCTTGTTTTTGATTAAGTTTGGTTCGGTTTGGTTGGGTTTGATTCAGCTTGGTTCAGTTTAGTTCAATGTAGTCACCATTTTGGATTTTAGCTATCCTATTTAACCAATCAATTAAAGATTGACTACTCTTATTTCTTGAATCGATTAATCAGATTTTGTATACACCATTTGTCATTTATTATCCCATACCTACAACCTATACCCTCTCTGTACTGCAGTTTGATCTGAAAACAAGTTCCAATGGTGAAAGATTTGTCAGTCACCATACATGTAGCCTACAATAATTCTTTCACTACCTAGCTATGTTTCATCACTCACTGTAAACATTTCACATGTCCATATCCGATTATAAGTTTATAAAATCTCAGGTCGATGACCTTGATGTATTGGGTATTTTTGGGTAAATTCATTAGCCATGGGAAAGGGTTGACCATTCTAAGTCCTATGACACCTCACATGTTGATATCCGATTATTAGTTTATAAAATCTCAGGTCAATGACCTTGCTGTTTTGAATATTTGAGGTAAATTCATTGGTCATGGGGAAGGGTTAACCATTCGTAGTCCTATGACACCTCACTTGATCCTCTCTACTGATAAGTTTATAAAATCTTAGGTCAATGACCTTGCTGTTTTGGGTATTTTGGGTAAATTCGTTGGTCATGGAAAAGGGTTGGCCATCCTGAGTCTTGTGACACCTCACTTGTCCCTCTCTGATTATTAGTTGATACAATCTTAGGTTAATGACCTTGCTGGTTTTTTTTTTTGGTAAATTCATTGGTCATGGGGAGGGGTTGGCCTTTTTAGGCCTATGACACCTCACTCGACCCTCTGTGATTATTAGTTAGCGAGATATTAACGAAAGTTCAGTTAGGCCCTTTTGACAAAAAATGAATAATACATTCAAAAACAGGGCGTCACCACAAGTCCAACGACCCCTCATACAAGTTCCTAGCTTTCTTAGTTCAACGACCCCTCATACAAGTTCCTAGCTTTCTTAGTTCATAAGGTATTAAAAAGCAGACGACCTATTAGTTTTTGGATCTTTGGTTAATTTGTAAAAAAAAAACCGTATCTATAAATCATTATTCAAAAAGCCCGCCCTCTTACAAAAACCCCAATTGCGCATTCGTAAAACAAAAAACAAAAATGATAAATCATAGCGGCATTCAGTTGTATGCATGCACTTTATGTGGAACGAGTTTAATTTCATATTGGCATACAAACTCCCACATGTTGCACATGGAAAGCGACTTTTACCTAAAAATTATTATTTCACCCCCTAGTAGGGGTAGATTTTATTTTTGAGTGGAAATAAGCTATCCATAGGAAAGGGGTTGTCTGCCGGAGTAATTTGACTACTCGTACATGTCTCTAGCCTTATTCCCACCACTGCCAAAACAGGTTGTGACTTGTTAGCTCTTATCGTGCACGTGCACATGTGAACACCTGTGTGTTAGATCATATTACAAATGAACTCGCATTTTCTCACGTATGAATCAAAACAGGATGTGACTTGTTTCACAAGGAGAATGCTAATAATGACATCTCACACGTGTTCACATGTATTTCATCACTTTCCTTTCATATCGTTATTACATTATAGTAGTGGGGGATTAGTGAACAACGTCAATTCAACACACACACAAATGTAGTTAGGCCCTTTGACATAATTTAAATAAATTCATGGGCTAGTCCGTAGGAACCAGGCCAAAGGGACCCGTCCAAAGGGATCAGTCCAAAGGGACAAGGACTCGTCCACAAGGACTTGTCCACAAGGACCTGTCCACACAGACTTGTCCACAAGGACCTGTCCACAAGGACTTGTCCACAAGGACCTGTCAACAATAACCCATCCACAGGGGCCCAACAGCAGGGGGCTCGTCAACAATAACAGGGGCTCTCACCTCAAGACCTAACATGCCCCTCTTTGATTATTGGTTTGAAGAACATCTTTACATCCATATCGGTATTCAAACTCTCACATGTTGCAATTGGGAAGAGAGATTCTCTAAAAAATTCAATTTCACCCTCTAGTAGGGGTAGGTTTTATCTTTGGGGTGGAAATATGTTGTCCATTGGAAAGGGGGTATTAGCCCGAGTTCAATGACACCTCATTCGTCAAAATCCGACCACGGGTTCGGGAGTTATCGGGCTGCCGCCATCTTGTGTGGAGGGTGTGGAGGTGGAGGCATTAGAACCATCCAAAACACACTACTAAAGTAGGCTAAAAATACACTATAAGATAGGGAAGAACAGCATGGGTGCCTTGAGTCTCAGCGCGACAAACAACGTTACAAAATACCCCGCGCCTAAGGGAATGGAACAAAGCACGAAAAGGGATCTATAACTCTCACCCAGTATGAGGAAATCCTACAAACATATGCGTAAAATGATATACAGTATTATAAATTAATGATGATGATCAGGTGCCATCAAGTCGGCGTCGAATCCTAGCGACTGCATCGATGGAGTGTCTCCTTATGATTCGGTCTTCAGCCATATACTTCAGATCCTTCACTGACATATTCATGTTGGATTTGATGGAGTCGATCCATATCAATGCTGGCCGCCCTCGTCTCCGAGACCCTTCCACCTTTTCAAGCATAATTTTCTTTTCCAACGAATCACAACGTCTCATAACGTGTCCAAAATATGACAGGTGTAACCTTGTTATCAATGCTTCAAAAGACAGATCTGGTTTGATTTTTTTAAACCACCTATACATTTGTCTTCAGGGCTGTCCAAGGAATACGCAGTATCCTTCTCCAACACCAGAACTCAAAAGCATCAATATACTTCCTATCTCGTTTCCTTATGGTCCAGTGTTCACAACCATATGTAGCTATGGGAAAGATTAGTTCCTTAACCATTCTAATTTTAGTAGGCTAAGATACGTCTGAATACTTGTAGAACTTTTCCAGGTCTTTTAAAGCAGCTCTTCCTAGGGCGAGTCTTCGGCGAATTACAAATTATAAATACCATATTTCACCTCGAACCCCTTATATTTATCCCTGCAATGGGCTTTATTGCTTGTCTTAGAAATTTTGCTTTGACAATCTAAATGGGTAAAAAGAACAATATTTGGTAGCAAGACCTAATATTGTCACCACGTGTTAGCAATTAAATGTTCATGGGTAATTAAAGCTGATTCCAGTTCGTGAGAAAAAAAAAATGTCAGGAACTTATGAACAATCCCTCGTTGAAGTAAATCTGAACCCAGTAGGCTATTCGCTGACTCCGGAATAGCCAGCTGTACCAGCACGCTACACAACCACTCAGTCGTGCTCTGCATTCGAATTAGTTCAACTCGTGCATCAATCCAGACAACCCCCTTAACGCTTCACCGAGCCTGGTAATCTTGGAGCTCAATATTCTCCGTCTTATCCTTCTTGTAGCTCATGAACGGAAGTCAGGGGTATCCAAACGCAGATCAATCTATCTAGTCGGTATAATATCTTGAACATTAATGAGAAGTTCTGTGAAGCCTAAACGATGCTGCGTTAATTACGAGGGGTGTTCCGAATAGAAATTTCTTCACTCTATTTCACAGGGAAATGATACAAAGAACAAGAAGTTCCGTGGCGAACTAAAGAGCCTACTTTTCATGCCAATGATTAATCTACAGTATATGAACCTATCTAGAATAATGACGAAATTAAGTTGGTAATATCGAAATGTCCAATTAGTTCGAAATATTCCAGGTATAATGTAGCCTAATAGAGCACTACAGTTGGCAGCCCTGGTGACTGAATATATTCTTAGTTCCATCTCTTAAGGTACAGAATATAAAATTTGGTTGAAGTCCAATGGACGTTACATGCAGTTAGACATTGGATCTATCAGCACGCGTAATAGCATGTAGGCAACAATGTCATGCGTGTGCTGGTTAGAAATAATCGGAAATATTATGATATCTTGTTGTGCCAATTTTGGATGAAATCCATTTGTTAGTATAGAAGTTACATGTATTTTAAAATTGGACATATCAGCAAGCATAGAATCATGTTGGCTGCACTGACTTAAATTAATTGCTCCAAATTAATCTAGAGTGTCAGGTGCTATACGTGTGCTATGTATAGAGCTGTTGGCTTGCATACTTCCTGATATATTGATATTAGGATAAAAAATTTAGACAGCATTTGTTAACAGTTGACAGCCTTGATTGCTCTTAAGAATACTTATAGTCATATCTGTTATGTTACACATAGCACATACGAAATTTGGTTTAAATCCAACTGATAGTATAGGAGTTACATGTATTTAAAATTGGTCCTGTCAGTAGGCTTAGAATCATGTTGGTAGAACCGAAGTATATAAGTTACTCCAAATTAATCTAAACTGACAGGTACTATACGTGTGCATAGTTTAAAGCTGTTGGCTTGCATACTTTCAGATATATTGGTATTTGGATGAAGAAAATAGAGAGAGCAATTATTAACAGTTGGCAGCCCTGGTGGCTCTTAAGAGTACACTCAGTCATATCTGTTTATGTACACATATTACATAAAAAGTTTGGTTGAAATCCAATTAATAGTGTAGAAGTTATAAGCATTTAAAAATCGGACTTATCAGAAGGCTTAAAATTCTTTTGGCAACACTGTAATGTATGGCCTCCTGGAAATTATACTGAAATCGTATTATCTACATTTGTGCCAATTTTGGAATAGCTCCCATGAATACCTTCCATGATATCCAACACGGAGCTCAAATTTCTATTGCGTCTTTTCAGCAGTTGGTAGCACTCACATCATTTTCAAATATGGGCTTGAGATATTCCGGTATACATATTTACTCATACTAAATTGGGTTTCGATTGCTGCAGCCGTTTAGGAGTTGATTGGGGGGGGGGGGGGCATTTCAATGTTGAAGGCGACACGTTCCTGGAGTGCATTGTTGCTGGTGCCACCACTTGTAATCGAAAGCGTCGACGATGCAGCGTTTTCATTCATCGTCTCCTCGTCCCAAGAAGTTCAAGAAAGGAAAGGCGATGCTCAACCAGTTCTCTGATTACAGGGGCATATTGATTTCAAGGAATCTTGTGCCTCCATCATTGGGAAATGGTAGACAAGTGCGCAACACTGGAGAAATCACGGTGTGGAGTTAAGGTGAAACGTCCAGGAAAACTGTGACGATGGGTGCTGCTGCTTCATGATAACGCACGTTCCCATATCGAAAAGGTCATAATACAGTGAGTAAGCCAACTCAAGTGAGAGACACACGAGCAACCGCCTTACAGGCCTGATTTCTCCCCATGTAATTATCACGCCTTCGGTTCCTTAAAAAGGTCTTGATGGGTTGACGATTCCTGTCGGATGAGGATGTGCAGCAGGCGGTTACGGACTTCTTCACTCAGCAGGACACGTTCTTTACCACGCGAGGTTCTTCAACCTGGTGCGTCCGGGGAATGAGTGTCTCAAGTCTCACGGTGATTTTGCCTTTTTGGATTAACTGTACGGCCGTCAAACGGAAACCTTTTGATCAAGCCTCAATCTTGGAGAAGCCCTGATCGACTTATGGCAAAAGTCCTTACGTTCAGGTGGGGACATAACAATTTGTAAGTATAGTTCCTTCACTTTCCTGGTTAACGAGTGGCGACTCAAACGTAAGGCATTAGCACGCTCCAACAATAACTACTGACAAATAGCTGACGGTTATTGAACAATAGAATGCTTCCTCTATCACTCCACGTGGACTCTTAAGTCCCTCCCTGGTAGCTAGCTTGTGTCTCCGACAGGTATCAGTGTCCAATCTGCACATAGTTCTGTCCAGTCTCGCTGCTTGCCCTCAGTGACTACGGTGTAAATTTGACAACGCTGTGCCTCACGCTGGGAAAGCCTTGGCCCCAGGTGCCATGGAATGTAAACATATCCGCCCAGCTAGATTTCAAAGACAAGCCGCACGTTAACCAGGAAAGTGAGGCAACTATACTTACTTACTGGTCGGCGCTACAGTCCCTGAAGAACCTTGGCCTCCTTTATCACCTGCCTCCATTCCTCTCTAACTTCCGCCTTCCTTCTCCAGTTCCTGATTCCCAGACTCCTAAGGTCGTCTTCCACATCTTCTATCCCCCGTCTCCTGGGTCTTCCACTTCTCCTTCTTCCATCCGGTGTTTGTGTAAACACCTTTTTGACACTAAGTGATTCTGGCATTCTCTGTACGTGTCCTGCCCATCTTATCCTCCCCTGCTTAATTTTCACCACAATATCTACCTGTCCGAAGATTTCCTGTAGTTCCACATTTGTCCTTATTCTCCAACGTTCCTCCTCTCTCACTGGCTCCTCAAGATCTTCCTTCCCCATCTTCGCAGCCAGTCTTCTTCTCTTGTATTCTATTCAGAACCCAACCTTCTGATCCATAACCACAGGTCTTAGTATTGTAATGTACATTTTTACTTCAGTATTCCTACTAACATTTCTGGATTTAAACATTCTTTGCAGAGCGTAATAGCATCGGTTTCCAGTTTTTATTCTTTCTTGTATTTCCACTGATGTTCTGTTATCCTCCGTGATTATTTAGCCCAAATACTTGAATTCTTCTACTCTTTGGTATTCCTTCCCATGTAATTTAATATACGATTCCCTTCTTGCCTCTCTGGAGTTTCCCATTTGTACTAGTTCATATTTAATTGGTAATAGCATTGCCTAATTCTCAAGGAATAATGTTATTTGACAATGAAACATATCTTGAAGTAACCTTGAACCGAACTCTGTCCTACAAGCAACATCTGTTAAATTCCACCCAGAAACTGAGAACCAGTAATAACATCATCCATAAGCTTTGTGGACCACTTGGAGTTCTTCGGCAAGTGTTTTGGGCTTGGTGTATTCGCTGAGTACTGTGCTCCAGTGAGGATGATCAGTTATCACACAAGACTTATTGTTATTGATACACAATTGAATACCACCATACGCATAATAACGGGCGCAATTCAATCTACGCTAATCCATTGGCTCCCGTTTCTGTCAGGAATAATGCCACCTGATGTACGCAGATCAACTGCTTTTATGAAGGAATTCAATAAGATCGTAAGGAATATTAATCTACCTTTACACGGAGATCTACCCATTCTTAATCCAGCTCTGCGTGACGCCTCTGACATGGTTGTCAGAAGTTTCGACCCAACTATGGATTGGAAAGGTGGTGGGATTGATTGATTGATTGATTTTATTTGCACGGCTACACCTAGAGCTTAAGAGCTCCTTTACAGTAGCTCCCTACATAAAATAAGGTTAGGGCTTATACAAATAAAACATTTTACTTACATTCACAATATAAATAATAATAGTCTAACAATAGTAACAAAAATACAGTAATAATACAACAAGAACAATAATAATAATAATAATAAGCAGCAACGGAGATGTACCAGCACAGTATGTTCCTAGGTGCTGAACTTTCAAGTGGATTCCAGCTATCACGAAAAACATGGACTGACGTGAATAGAATAAGAACAGGCCATGGCAGGTGCAGAGACATGCTGTATAAATGGAACAAATTGCCAACACCCGTGTGTGACTGCGGAGCTACGTGACAGACCATCCACCAGTAGCGTAGCCAGGATTTCATATATTTTAACCTATGTTCATTTATGAAAAAGAAATAGGCTTATGAGATCACCTTTTGTCAGTGTGTGTGTGTGTGTGCGTATGTGTGTCCCCTAATAAAATCTAAGCGGCCAAAATGGTTTCAATGAAACTTGGTAAGCACATACTATAGTTCATCTACTGTAAGTTTGCACTTTTTTGACAGTTCTCGCGGGAACGGTACTCCTATAGAACATATCAATCCGCCTCTACCACGTGCATTCCAGCCAATGAGCTATCATCCACGTGGCAGCCAGCAATGGCCGCTGGATTCCGTCAAGGCGTCAACAGCTGTTATGAGTTGCCTAAACCTACATTCATCTCGCAATATCATTCATTGCCCTTTTTAAAAGGAAACTTGTATTTCTTTGTGACATTTATCAAATAATCGTTCTATGACAGAATGTTACATCATTGGACGCGCTATGAGCAAGACCTTGGCTACGACACAGTAGCTGAAAACTTAAATGTGAGAGTGGAATTATTTTAGGCCCATCATTTCACAGCTCGAGGAAAATGCTTACTAAGGTATGGTGTAAGATGTCCTTTAGACGATACGATCATTACTTGACCTGTTGGATTGATATTAAAATAAAACGTACGGAACATTTCACCATGTAAGTTAACTTTTAGGCCTAGCCTACACAACAACTCATATTTTAGGCCTACGTTTGTTGCACAAATCATGCCATATGAAAATTATTCACCAGGCCAATGTCCTTAGGGCAATAAATAGTTATGTTGACTTTTCTTTTACCTTCAAAAAGAAGGAGATAAAATAAATATCTTGAACAAGAAATTCCGTATCTGCTTCCGACTCGATAATCAAACAAAGATGTCCGACCTGGAGACATCTCATGCTATTATTTACTCAACATTTAAGATAACCACTATATATTTATCTGAAAAGTGAACATGCGTTCAAATGGAAATAATACTTTCAGACGACTTTGCGCAATATTATCAATTATAATTATTATTATTTAATATAATTAACCCGTTATTTTCTCAGGCGGATGAACACAGTAAAGCGTCCATTACCAACCACACGCCCATCCCACGAGCACGTGGTAGTTCAGTTTGATAATGCAACTTTTCAGTCTGGTTGACAGGATATGTTGCCAATATATTCACATTTACTAAGACAAGCGAAAAAATAACCTGAATGAAATTACATGTGATTAAAACGTGTATATATTTGTTATGGACTGCAGGTTATAAATTGAGTATTTCCTTATGAAGGTTGGCAACCATAGCTGTCAAAAAGGTACAAACTTACAGTAGATGGACTATACTACCTCGTCCGACCTCGACAGTGCTATTGAAATTTTGATACGTTTCACCAATTCAACACGCGGGCCACGCGAAATATTTCACTGGCATTCTATATCTCCGCAAAGGTAACAGATATCACCCTGATATTTTGTACAGTGATAAAGGGTACTACTACAAGTTTATCTGTGAGACTTTATAAAACCTGTCAAGTACAAACCGAATAATTAGTAAGCGAATTTGAAACATTTTAATGGATATTTCACGCGATTTATCCATCCGACCTCAGTGAAACTTGAAACAGTAAATGTTTATACAAATTATAATCTACTGACATCTAATTTACTTCAATTGTTTACATAACTTAAATATGGCGGCTGTGCGAAATTTTAAAATTATGTTTTTATTTTATCGAAGTGAAAGTTTGAATAATGAACCTACGCAATAATTTTCATCTAATGGTACATGACTGTATGACCTACAATCCATCATGGCGGCCATCCGAAATATTTAGATGGTTCTCAATATCTACGAATCTATTGCAGCAAACTGAAATTTTGTATGCTGATAGAGGCTATTAATATACAGTAAGTTCACCTATTGGACTTTCAATAACCTGGTGAGCACAATACCAACATGGTGGCAAAGCGAAGTTAAAACATTTAAATGGAATTGACTCGCGATTTAATTATCCGAGAGCAGTGAAACTTGTTACGGTAAATGTTCATACAAAATCTACTGGCATGTAATGAAATTCAATTGTTTGCCAACTTCAAGATGGCGGTCTTGCAAAATTTTGAAATTGAGTTTTTATTTCTTGTGTCCCAACCATGCGATCGAAGTGAACGTTTGAATATTTTCTTTTGTGTGACCTCCTAAGAGGCCGAGTGTAGATCTTTCTAGTCGACACCTGCGCGTGGGATGAGAGATGCAAGTGATGAAGATGAATGAAACTAGCTGGTGTTGAAAATGGGAAACGACGGAACACCATTTCAAGGATGGCCAACGGTGAAGCTCGAACCCACGTGTCTACCGAGTCAACAGAGAGCTTGGCCCCATGGCCTAACGATGCGCATTAGCGAGCTTAGCTACCACTTTCGGTTGTTTGAATAATGAACCTACGCAATAATCTTCATCTAATGGTGCATAACTCTATGGCCTACATACAGAAAATTCAACATGGCGTTTCTTTCCATAGGCCGGGATATTTTTAATAAAGAAGACCAATAGGATATATGGAATAGGCTATATTGTTCTTCACGGAACTAATTGTACTGATTATAAGTACTTTAGGGCTCACTTTTAGCTAAGGACAAAACTCAGTCTGTTCATGTCTGTCTGAATTCCGCCCTTCGTTGCTTTGTTTCGAGGCAGCTCACAGCTGTGTCAGTGTCTATATTTGTCTCAGTCGCTCAGATTTTCAATTATCAGTTATCAGAATACTACTATTATGGCATATTCACACGTTTCAGTCCAGAATGTTCTTTACATTAACACCGCACTATGTCTTGGTGTTTTTAAAACAGTTTATTTACCAGAAATATGTTTAGTCAATTGAATGAATATGTCCAAAAACCATCGGGAGTAGATAACAGGAAAAAGGGACACTCAAAAAGGCATCAAACAAAGAAGGTACGTTGCAAAACATTTAGGTCTATTATTGTCAGTCTAATTTTTACAGTGCTATTTTAAGGTAAGCCTAACGGTCGCCGTGGACTTCATTCTTGTTTATTATTATTATTATTATTATTATTATTATTCAGAGGAAACTGTAACACCCTTTAAATAAAAATAAATATCAGTGAGCAATGCATCTTTCTAGTGAAGAGAAAATTATTTGTAAAAGCCGTGCCTCAAATTTTCTACACCTGAAAAATGAAAATCCACAGCCTGCTTCCAGTCTCCGACCGGGTCAGGAATGGAATGAATGGAGCCCTCATCTAGCGGCGAAGATATGAACTGTGCCGGCTGCCGAGGCCTGACGCACTCCTCTGGAGCAATGATTAAATGAATGACAGATGAAATATAATGATAGTGGAGAGTGTTGCTGGAATGAAATTTTGACAGGGAAAACCGGAGTACCCGGAGAAAAACCTGCCTGCCTCCGTTTTGTCCAGCACAGATCTCACATGGAGTGACCGGGATTTGAAGCACGGACCCTGAATTATTTTCATAACCTACCGAAGATGTATCCAAATTTGCCTTCTTTATGACAAAACGGTCGATCTTCTAAACACTCGCTAATGTGAAAATAGAAGAAGAAAAAGAGCAACTATCAAACAACTCTCGACTCTTCCCCAATACTACCACTTACAAACTGTATCTTTCCTCTCGCACAGAAACTCAACCACCGTAAATCCCGACAGTGGCAACAATCAACCACGCTGCGCTAGTATTGTAGCCTGGGACATTTTAACATTGCTATTTCCAGGAAATGGAAATTAAAAGCAGACAAGAGAGTGTAAGCTGAGAGTCTTACCAGTCCCCTCCGGAGAGGTCCCTTGCTAATTGGCAATCTCCAAATTTTTGGTAGACTTTTGTCATCACCACCTGGTTGTATCCCCAGTAGTGAGGCACCTAGTGTTCTTGGAAAATCCTTCCACGTCATAATCCTAATTACTACCCTGTTATTTCAGCTCCTCGAAGCAGTGCAGACACGGAAATGATTGGCCGTGCAGAGATTGTTAGTACATTCTTTGTCAACGCATTTACTG
This sequence comes from Meconema thalassinum, assembly GCA_946902985.2. Classification (NCBI taxonomy): domain Eukaryota; kingdom Metazoa; phylum Arthropoda; class Insecta; order Orthoptera; family Tettigoniidae; genus Meconema; species Meconema thalassinum. The sequence goes on along the minus strand of OX336400.1, from coordinate 92,154,000 downwards.
TATTTAAAATTTCGTTGTACGTTCTAAATTTGTTCAAGCCGTAAGAAATTATGAAGGTTTATGTCCACCCCAATATCTGGATTTATCTTGGAGGGGGCCCGGCTCCCCTGCCTCTCCACCCTCCCCCCCTCTGGCTACGCCACTGCCATCCACCACTTTGTCAGTGAATGTGATACGCGAGCATGTAGGTCTACTGATAGCCAAGAAGATTTCCTAATGGCAATTTCACAAGCAATAGAGTGGATAAATTATAATCTGGATATTTAATTGTGAGAAGTCTTTTCTTGTTCGCTGTTTTCTGTTATGTAAATATGTACAGTTGCCTCCTTGTCTTGTGGTCAGCGTGCTTAGCTGCCACCCCGGAGGTCCGAGGTTTGATTCCCGGCTCTGCCACGAAATTTGATAAGTTGTATGAAGACTGGAACGGGGTCTACTCAGCCTCGGGTGGTCTACATGAGTAGAGGTAGAGGGGGTCCGATTTGCACCCCAGCCGTCCTCGAAGTGGTTTTCCGTGGTTTTCCACTTTGTCGTCGGGCAAATGCTGGTATGGTACCTACCGTCAGGCCACGGCCGCTTCCGTCCCTCTCCCTTGTCTATACCTCCCTTCCTTCCCATCCCGTCCCATCACTCATGAGGCTCACTCTTCGCTTTGCAGGTGAAGCTGCCTGGGCGAGGCGCTCGTCCCGCCTCCCCAGTTGTATTCCCTTTCATGATGTCAAGCTCCAGGACACTGCCCGTAGAGGCGGTAAAGGTGGAATCCCTCACTTAGTCCGTGGGAAACGCCTACCCGGAGGGTAAACAGAACACGAATATATATATATATATATTAAATACAGTAAATGTAGGCCTACATATTTTATTTCCATATAACTTGATAAGTATGTTTGGTAATGATATAATAATTTTATTTTACTTGAAATATTTACATTCGGGCAAAATATGGGAGGGGGAGGGATATATTAGAGTGCATTACTTGCATCAAGTTTCATTTTTCATCATTCTGACTTTTACGGAATAATTCTTAAAACCTTTTTCTTCTTCTAATCCCCATCCGTTCCCGATATCGGCAACCATCTTGGCTGTGCTTTTTATTTTCTGAGCCGTTTGTAATAACTCTTCCGCTGTCTTGAGAGGTTTTTTAGCCAGGAGATTCGTCTCCTGCCAACACTTCTCTTTCCAGGTATTTCTCCTTGCAGAATTTCTTGCAGGAGATGGTATCTGTTTCTTTTACGCATAATGTGACCAAAATATTGCACCTTTCTTGTCTTTACAGTGCCCAGTACTTCCTTATCCTTTCCCAGTCTTCGAAGGATCTGTCCATGATACTCGAAGCAACCGTCGATAGAGCCATATCTCAAAGGCCTCTAATTCTGTATTAAGCGACTTTGTTAAAGTCCATGTTTCTACACCGTTTCTACTTCGTAGTTCAGCCCCTAAAACAATAACTAATAATAACTAAAGAACAGGAAACACATAGCAGCGAAAAAGTCTCATTTTTAGCCTATTTTCATTTTATAAGAAAAACAAGAAGTTCCGTGACGAACTAAAGAGAGCCTACTTTTCTTAAAATTTCAGAACATGACAATGATTAATCTATATGGATCTATCTAGAATAATGACGAAATTAAGTTGGTAATATCGAAATTTCTAATTAGTTCAAAATACTGTATACCTGGCATAATGTAGCCTAATAGAGAACTACAGTTGGCAGCCCTGGTGACTGAATATATTCTTAGTTCCATCTCTTAAGGTACAGAATACAAAAATTGGGTAAGTCCAATGGATAGCGTGAACGTTACATGCATTTAAACATTGGATCTAACAGCGCGCGTAAAATCATGTTGGCAACAATGTCACGCATGTATTGGTCAGAAATAATCTGAAATAATACGATCTATTGTTGTGCCAATTTTGAATGAAATCCATTAGTTAGTATAGAAGTTCCGTGCATTTTAATATTGGACTAATCAGCAGGCTTAGAATCATGTTGGCAGGACTGACGTTTATTAAATACTCCAAATTAATCTAGAATACCAGGTACTATACATGTGCAAAGTTTAGAGCTATTGGCTAGCATACATTCTGATATATTGATATTAGGGTAACAAAAATAGAGATAGCATTTATTAACAGTTGGCAGCCCTGGTTGCTCTTAAGAATACGCTTAGTCATACCTGTTATGGTACACATACCACACACGAAATTTGGTTGAAATCCAATTGATAGTATAGAAGTTACATGTATTTAAAGTTGGACCTCTCAGCAGGCTTAGAATCATGTTGGTAGCACTGACGTATATAAGTTACTCCAAATTAATATAGAATGTCAGGAACTATACGTGTGCATAGTTTAAAGCTGTCGGCTTGCATACTTTCTGATATATGGGTATTTGGCTTTAAAAAGATTGAGAGCATTTATTAACAGTTGGCAGCCCTGGTGGCTCTTAAGAATACGCTCAGTTATATCTGTTTATGTACACATAGCACATACGAAATTTGGTTGAAATCCAATTGAAGTGTAGAAGTTATATGCATTTAATATTTGGACCTATCAGCAGGCTTATAATCATTTTGGCAACACTGCCATGTATGGCCTCCTGGAAATTAAACTACAATATTATTATCTATACGTGTGCCAATTTTGAAATAGCTCCCTTTCATACCTTCCAAGATATCCAACATGGAGCTCAAATTTCAATTGCGAATTTCAATTGCGAATTTTCAGCAGTTGGCAGCACTGACATCATTTTCAAATACGGCCATGAGATATTCAGGTATAGATCTTTACTCCTACCAAATTTTGTTTTGATTGCTGCAGCCGTTTAGGAGTTGATAGGGGGGAACACACACACAGCCAGCCAGCCAGCCAGCCAGACAGACACACATTTGCCCGATCTCATAAGTCTACTTTTTCCTCATTTTTAGCCTACTTTAGATTTTTGCAAAAAATGAAAGTAGACTTATGAGATCACTACAGGGCGAAAAAAGTGTGTCTGTCTGTGTGTGTGTATGTGTGTGTGTGAGTCTTTGTGTGTGTGTGTATGTGTGTGTGTGAGTCTGTGTGTGTGTGTGTGTGTCTGTGTGTGTGTGAGTGTGTGTACTCTGAATGTCTGTCCCCCCCTATCAATTCGAACACGGTGAAACCGAATTGAACGAAATTTGGTACAGAGGTAGCACTAGTAAAGGACACCTCAGTGTCATACTTTATATCGCCGCCATCTTTACCAAAACAGAATGGCGGCCACTCAAATGTTCAAAACGTAAAATCAAATTACGGCTAAACTAATCATCCGATCTCTACCAAATTTGGTGACAACATACCTTTATATAGGACGCGTCTTTCACCCAAAATTCAAGGTCATCGGCCATGCCATTTCAGGATGGCGGCCGTGTGAATTATGCAACCATTTTAATAAATAGCTTAAGACCCACCAATTCCGATTATCGAGCCTAGGGGGGTTTAAGCTATCCTGAAGGTCGTGATCCGTTATTTATTATAATTTAATATTATAATATTATACAGTACGAGTGGCTTAAAAGAGCTGAGCCGTTTGTGTCACACGACAAGATGGCAGCTGTCCTCATGTGCCTGTCTTATATTTCAGTAGTTTTAGTATGTTGTATGTGATATACCGTACTGATACAATAATATAAACTTTGTATGAAATGATCTTTAATGAAGATGTACTGCAGTGAAGAAATCGTTTATTTAAAGTCATTATTTGCCAACAGTTTGTATCTAATATGTCAGTTAAGAACATCTGACGTCATGGATAGGGTTAGCTCTGGGCTAGCATGTTAGTCTGACACGCAGTTGATTGGGGATCGAGTACTGCTACAGTTAGGTTTTTTTTCTTGAATTCTTTTACAAATGATGTGCACGAGCTTTTTCCACAGATACTGAATAAAATGTCATTTAGCTCAAAGGAGAGGATAAAGTATACACTCGTATATTAATAAAATCACAGTCCCAGCATCGCACATAAACAGAAGACATCAGGAAAAGGAGAATAGAAGAACTAGATACACGTTTTCATTAACCACAGCCTTCTTAATGCCTCTGTACGGTGCTGTCCTCTTGTGGGTTATGTGGGTAATATTGTTCCAAACATAACTCTGTGTAAATGCCTGAGCTGGCCTCCTGAAGTATGGCAATTTTGTAATACTGGTAGTTCAACTATTAGCCACGATCGCGCTCCGAATACCTTTAAACACTGCCAGCTGGATCGCCTCCCTCGTGGCTACTTTAAACTGCCTACTCATTTAACACCCATAGAACACTGCCATCGTAGTACATTACGATGGCAGTGCATAGGCGTACAAGATAAAGATTAATTCACCGATAGGTCGCAGCACCAACCTACTGTGATTGGGGCGGAAGATTCTTAATTTTGCAGGCTGGCTTAATATAGAGATTAACGGACGTGAATGCATTACAATAAGTTAGTAGTTTTGTTATTCAATCATCATAAAGTATATAATATTGATTTTGACACTTACTGGCTTATTATCAATATAAAAGAAAACAAACAATACATTGTGGTAGAGGTGATTGTGTTAGAGATGAGGACAAAGAGTCATAAAGATACCCATACATTTAGGAGAAAGTAGGCTATATGTTCTTTGCTGAACATCTTGTTGCATAATGTGAAAAGTAGGCTAATAGGCTTATGAGATCACCTTTTGTCCGTGTGTGTGTGCGTGTGTGTGTGAGGTGTGTGAGCCCCCCCCCCCTAATAACTTATAAACGGCTGGAGCGATTACAATGAAACTCGGTAAGATCATAGCACTATTCAGGCCGACCCCGTCCGTGCCCTTAAAATTTTATTGTGTCTCACCAATCCAACATGGCGGCTTTGCGAAATATTTCACCAGCATTCAGTATCTCCGAAACTATTACCGATGTCGCCCTGAAATTGTGTACGGTGATAAAGGACACTACTAGAAATTCACCCATGAGACTTTCAAAAACCTGGCGACAATAAAACCAACATGGCGGCCAAGCGAAGTTGAGACTTTTAAATAGACGTTTCTCTCGATTTAACCATCCAAACGTAATGACACTTAGTACAGCAAATGTTTATATACATTGTAATGCACTGGTGTCTAATTTAGTTCAATTGTTCACATAACCTCAAAATGGCGGCTGTGCGAAATAGTTCACTGACATTCTATATCTCCGAAACTATTACATATATCACCCTGAGATTTTGCACGTTGATAAAGGGCACTGATTCAAGTTTATCTATGTAACTTTCATAAACCTGTAAAGTACAAAACGAACATGGCGGCCAAGCGAAGTTGAAACATTTTAATAGACTTTTCTCGTGATTTAAATCTCTGAGCGCAGTGAAATGTGGTAAATGATATTACATATTGTAATGCACTGCCATCTAATTTAGTTCAATTGTTTACAAAACCTCAAGATGGCGGCTGTGCGAAATTTTAAAATTAAGATTTTATTTCTTGTGTCGTAATCATGCGATCGAAGTGAAAATTTGAATAATGAACCTAGGCAATAATTGTCCTTGAATGGTACATAACTCTATGGCCTATACATACAGTATAACAACCCAAAATGGCAAGCATCCGAAATATTTAGACGGTTCTCAATATCTATGAATCTTTTACAGCAATCAAACTGAATTTTTTTAATGTTCATAGAGGCTATGAACATATGTTCACCCATAGGACTTTCAGTAACCTGGTGAGCACAAATCCAACATGGCGGCGTCGCGAAATATAAATATTTAAATGGACGTTTCTCGCGAATTAACAATCCGAGTGCAGTGAAACGTTGCACGTTAAATGCTTATACAAATGTTAATCCATTGACATCTAATTTATTTCAATTGTTTGGATAATCACAAGATGGCAGCTGTGCGAAATTTTAAAATCTCGTTTTTACTTCTTATGTTCTAATCATGCGATTGAAGTTTGAATACCACACGTACACAATAATCTTAATGTAATAGTACAAAACTAAAAATCCAACATGGCAACCACCCGAAATTTTTATACGGTTCTCAATATCTACGAATCTATCACAACCTTCAAACTGAAATTTTGTATGTTGATAGAGGCAATTGACATGAGTAAGATTGTATATTAAAATAGGCTGTATAGTTCTTCACGGAACTACTTGTTGTGGTTAGATTTAACTCACGAGTTTTCCCATTCTGTTGAACACAGTCCTAGCTTTGCCGATGCGGGACTTCACTCCTTCATCTAAATTATCCCATTGATCGTTAACGATAGTTCCGAGTTATATGTATTCCCGGAGTCTTTCAACAGGTCTTTGATTCATTACCTAGGTAGGCCTATACATTATTAGCACTATAGTTCATAGATTATTTAATCACTCTTCTATTGCTTTGTTTTCCTTGTCATGAAAATGAAAATCCACAGCTTGCCTCCAGTCGACCGACCGGATCATGGAATGGAAGGAATGAAGCCCCCATCTAGCGGCGAGGATATGAACTGTGCCGGCTGCCGAAGCCTGTCCACTCCCCTGGGGCAATTATTAAATGAATGACAAATGAAATGAAGAGTGTTGGTGGAATTAAATTTGTGGCAGGGAAAACTGAAGTACCCGGAGAAAAACCTGTCTGCCTCCGCTGTGTCCAGCACAAATCTCACAGTGACCGGGATTTGAACCACTGGTCCAGCAGTGAGAGACCAGCGTTCTGCCGCCTAAGCCACGGAGGCTCTTCTTCCCTTGTCTTATTTACCAATAATACTTACCAACTAAGTACCGACAGCAGTAGCTACGCTCGCTAAAGCGCAGCGTTATGTCATGGGGCCAAGCTCTCTGCTAACTCGGTAGACGCGTGGGTTCGAGCCCCACCGTCAGCCGTCCTTGAAATGGTTTTCCGTGGTTTCCCATTTTCAACACCAGGCAAATGCTGGGACGGTACCTTCTGACAGGCCATGGCCGCTTCCTTCTACATCCTTGCCCAGTTGCATTCATCTTCATCCATTCCATCTCTCATCCCGACGCGCAGGTCGCCCACGGGCGTCCTCTAGAAAGACCTGCACTCGGCCTCTCAGGTGGACACACGACAACAACAAAAAACAACCAACTGTTGCCAATATTCGCACTTAACAATCCAGTCATTTCCTGCAATATGAACAGAGGAGTAGAAATAACGCTATTGCGTTGGCTCGTGCCTCGCGGGTGTCGTGAGAGCGTGGGCTCGCATCACACTTCGGCCGCTCTGAAAGAAAAAAGAGTTTCATTATGATGTTTGAAGCCATTTTTCAGCGTTGCCTTCGTAAACAAAAGTTGGGTGTTTTTTAGTCGGTCAACACTTTCTTTTAAATCGACTTTACCCTCCAAGTTGGTGGCTCCCACGGACTCACCCCTACCGCCATTTTTCAGGCTGTGTCCTGGAGCTGGGATCATCTAATCAGAGTGGATACAACTGGTGAGGTGGGATTGGCACCTCGCCCAGGTGGCCTCACCTGCAAAGCGAACAGGGGCCTCATGAGGGAAGTGAGGGGAAGGTTAGGATGGATAGGCAAGGAAGAGGGTAGGAGGCGGCCGTGGCCTTACAGTAGGTACTGTACCCGATAATCCGAAAAGCTGTTTGTCAGAAATCCGTCCCCTCATTCGGATTGCCTACCTCAATATGCTCCGGCTCTACTACATCATTTGAAATGGCTCTGACAAACACAATCGGGATCATGGCACAGCAGTTTACAATAATATTGTGGAACACACCAAACTACACGGGGAAAACACTTACCTTGCTTACCTTTCTCGGGGTTCATGGGTGGCACCCTATCTCTCAAATAAGTGTGTCCGCACAATATCTCGTATACAAATATTTAAAATGAACCCACACGCCAAAGACTATGAAAACTGAACGGTAAAATTTTATTTCACATAAATATAAATAAAATTATATACAAAAAAAATAGTCTTGTGAAACCCTCACAAATTCTCCTCAGCCACCACTGGACTGTAAGACAATTACTCAAAAATTATGAGTTTAATCGGACTACTGTAAGCTAGTCAAAACATCATTTTATATAAACCAAAACAGGAAGCGTTTAGTAGCAATCAGCTCTATCGCTGTGCATCTTGATGTAACTTCCTCATTCCAATGACACATATACGCAAGGCCACAGAGTCGTTGTCCTCAATACACAAGTCCTTATCTGAACATCTGGACTATGACTGAGACACACACACCTTGCCTCCCCCACTGTTAAATGCGGCCGGTCACTAGCGACATGCGAGATGCAGTCTCGAATACGCTAGATCATTGCCACTAAACAAAAGCTGATAACTCTGAACCAACTCTAGAGAATATCATGAAATATTTTACACACTCTTCCAGAAACACCCTTCATTGTTTCGAACCAATGCAGTTTCTGATTCACCCTTACAAAATTTTCATCATTTACTCGCCATTCATTCACAAAAATTCAATTTTAACAAATTATTATATGACCCTAATAAACATTCTTATACTCTTATATTAATTACAGATTTATTTTACATAGTTATATGATTATATACAGCGTTGCCTAATATGGAAAAAACGCTAAACACTACACTAAAGTGTTTATTTAAATGATCCCTAAATAAATTTAGAGTCTTTGAAAATGTCGTCAATCGACAATCGAATTTATATTAGAATATAGAAATTCTATTCCTTTTATAATATTTTAATACATTACACACACGTCAAGTCGGGTTATAGTTACAAAATCAGTTCAAATACAACCGACCAATTAAGGTTATTTGCATGTAGTTACAAATTCGTGTTTAATAAATTTTAATAGGAAATATCTGTGACACTAATCTTTATCTGAAGTCGAAAAATTATTCAACTCACACCTTCTGTTAAATAAAACAGTAAATTTACATGAATACAATCTGGATGGGGAATAACATCACTAAACTTGCGGTAAAAACCTCGCTCCAAGCACACCATAGATTAACATCCTCATATATATTACATCATATATGGAAAAACTTCCACTGTTTAAACAAAATCACCAATGATTAATTTGTTATAGACAATCTCGCGAGAAAACATCCTTCAACAAGGGCAATATCAATCAGTGACTTTCACACGTCCACTGAACTATAATTTATACATCCCATCGTTCCTCTCGAAAACTCCACATTATCAAAACGTATTCAAACTGTTGCATAATTTTAACCACCATGAGTATCTTTAACAAAACGATATGAAATAAAAATCGGCCAGTCACAAATATGATTAATAAAAATACAAACTGATTCTCTTCACTTGTCTATCTAAAAAAAATATCATTTTAATATTATCGCAGTACAATAAAATATTTCACTCAAGATAATTTAAATAATTGCAGGTTATTTAAATCAAGTCGGATAGAAATCAATCTAGGCTGGAATATGCAAGCATGGATATCCTAGCCTAAGATATGGAAATCTTCTACCAAAAGAGTTATTTTCAACTGTTAACTGAATAAAGCTCATTCAAAACTCAAGTTACATAAAGTTGTCTTCGCTGAAATGTTCTTCATTATCAAATGATATTGTCTTTGTTTCAACAACACATTCTGAAGAACGACTAGTAATTCAAAGATCGTCGTAAAGTTACATATATTTTAACGCTCTAATTAACGTTCGATGGTTTCTTCTCTCTTGAAATTGGACAGAAAAATGTTCAAAGTAAGTTAATGGAGACATTACTTTGAAATGATGACACGATGTCTGAATTCTGACTTGGAATGGAAACTATTTATTTTTAAAGTCAAACCGTGACTGCAAAATTAATCCACATTCTCAAAAGAATGTTTAATTGTCAGAAAAACTGATCCTCACAAGAAATTACATATAAATATGAAAGACTAAGGTCTCAAGACACTAAAGAAAAATATAAAACACATGAAAAGTGTACAGAATACAAGAACATATTACAATATAAAATATGGGAAAGATCGTTGCTCAAATCTCACTATACAGCTCACATTATAACAAAATAAATATCTCGGTTACCTTATATGATGTTCAGACGTTCTTGAAGAGTATTCACCGAATACTATAGATGTTCCTATAAACCAGAGTACATATCTGGACAGTCCTCGAACAGCGGAACAGCGACCTCGGATAATAGAAGGAGTCTATCTCCGGAATACACCCATCCGTGTTAACAAGTAACTTCCTTCTGGCAACTTCTTCTGTTTGTGCTGGGATACCCTAGCCACTCTTGAAAATCCCCAAAGTTCTACGTCGAAATTAACCATGAAATCCATTGTATGTGCGAGGCAGAAACATTCATGTTAATTGATAATGAATACATTTCCACTGCCGTATGGATGTTATATCAGCGTTTGATAGATATGCATGAGTGTAAATGCTGGTTACCCACTCCATGCTAGTATTCCAAGAATACTGACTATCGTAATTCCATGTTGGATCTTCACGCTATCGATATATGTCCCAGGTGCATAGTTAGTTTAATACTCCTTCACTCCTTTCATATTAATGACTATCAAATATAATAACTGAGTATTAACTGCCATTGTAATGTCAATTGTCTGTAGCACCATCTGAATAATGTTCTGTTTCACACTTGCAGTACGCCTGCCCTCTGAATGTTCAAAGCGTGTAGCATGAAAAGTGATTCTGGGATCTGTGAAAACCACTTTTGTATTTCGTCTTCTATCGCTTATATTTCCCAAATTATAAAAACTGGAATGTTCTGCTTTTAACACAGGCTATATATAGTCTTACACTTCTTGATTATAATAAACGCTGAAGCCTAATTGTGTATGTTCATGAGATAATGTCACTTATACTTGCGTTTTAACTTCGCCTAGATTTGAGTTGTATAATGCACTGCAGCTTACCCAAACTGTGCTGTTTCACGAGCGGACAACCTCCACGCTCGGACTCGAAGAAACTTTTGGGACTACGTTAACCCATCAACACACTTCACTCGTCGACTGATTTATAAGAAAGAGCCTCGGCTCTCCGTTCCCGTCGTTTAAATACCTTGACAAGGGGCGTATCCTCCATCCCTTCCATAGCTTCTATATGCGTCATGCTTCCAGAGCCTTCTCGAAAATTCTTATACGTCATCATGGATCTCAGCGAAGCCTCCCTGCTTGCCTGAGCTATGAGCCAGCCGTGCCTACGTCATTACCAACACGTAATAGCTATGATGGCTGCAACTTTACTCACGCTCCCCCAAATACTACCATCGTGTTCTCTGGATAATTCAATTTACGGGGGCAGTACCATCCCGGCATTTGCCCGAAGACGAAGTGGGAAACCACGCAAAACCAGTACTCATTTGGGCCACCCGAGGCTGAGTAGACCCCGTTCCAGTCCTCATACCACTTTTCAAATTTCGTGGCAGAGTCGGGAATCGAACTTAGGACCTCCGGGGCGGCAGCAAACCACGATGACCGCTACGCTACGGAGGTGACCTGTCGGTCAACACGATTGTACCCAAATAAGATGGGGTTTTACCTAATTCTGAAAAAAAAAACATGCGATTCATAAATACACTTGGATGACCGGTATCGATCGTGAAGCGATCATCATCAGATCCATTATACTTACGCTATACAATCTATGTCTGAAAATATGAGTGAATATATTTACAATATGTACACTTGTTTAGTTGCAGTATTATTAATGCAACTCGTCAGTATTTGTTAGTTGTGGTCTATGTGATGTTTTGTTGACATACTGGAAGAGGTGATTGACCTCCGGAATTTGCCTGTTTGGAGTAAATATGTGGTTGTTGTAAATGGTCAGTTCTGATTGTACTGTATTGCATATGCTACTTATCTGGTTTGGGTCTTGTGCGGTCCGGTTAAGAGCAGTTCACTTGGACACTAATTGGACTTGTCTGACTGGAAATTCCTGTGTATGAGGGTCTGTTATCTCGCTGGGCTGTTCCCCCTCCCCGTATGCTTAGGTGCTGTGTGCTCCTGGTGCAAGTGTACATATTGTAAATATTTTCACCCATAATTTCAGACATTGATTTTATAGCCTAAGTGTAAGAGATCTGATGATGATCACTTGACGATCGAAACTGGTCATCCAAGTGCATTTATTAATCTCATGTAATATTTTTCAGGATTAGGGATTAAAATAAGTTTCGTTGGCAAATTTCGGAATGGTTCCTTTCGACAGGTCCCCGCCCGAATTCCTTCCAAAATCCCTTTCCTGACCGATTTTGAAAATAAAATAAAATTGTTCACCAGTTGGTCTCAGCACAAGATATATTCCAATAGTACTCTACGATTGTAAACATATTAATCTTCTTTTTAAATTATTATTATTATTATAAAAGAATAGCTCATCGCACGACCTTCATACGGGTAAAAACGCTTTTTTGTGTGTGTATCTTACACTCCCATACATTGATATCTACAGTATATATCTATACGTTGCTATAAGAACGCAAGCTCTTAGTTACGTGTTGTTTGTTCATCAATGTATACTAGGTCAGTAGCGCCATCTAGAGACCTACGTTGCTATAAGAACACAAGCTCTTAGTTAAGGGTAGTTTGTTCGTCTACGTATACTAGTTCAGAACCGTCATCTACAGACCTACGTTGCTATAGCAACACAGGCTCTGAGTTACGGGTTGTTTGTTCATCTATGCATACTACCTCAGTAGCGTCATCTATGCATCGCTATAAGAACACAAGCCCTTAGTTACGTGTTGCTTGTTCATCTATGTATAGACTACTAGGTCAGTAGCGTCATCTATATGTTGCTATAAGAACACAAGCTCTTAGCTACTCTGGATTCGCGCTTAAACTCACGAAGGGGATCAGTTGTTCTCAAGGATAAAAGATTCTTTGAATGGAGATGATTTAAAGCCATCATTGACGGTGTAATTGAGCTTGCAACAGAGTAAACATTGAGTTCTTTCTTATAAAAGGATATTTCTCTTGTCTGAAAGTCAATTTCATCTGTTGAATATCCTTTTATTTTGTTTACTATCCGTTACCTTCATGTTTAACAATCAATGCAATAGAGGCAGTGATATTGTTTCCAAAGCTGCCAACTATTTCAGTTAATTACAGAAATTAGCACGACACGACAGCCGAGTGTAGCGTACCCCGATGAGCTTTTGTTTTGTCTGTCACGTGATCACTCAAATGGAAATCCAATGTTCATCTGCAGAAGTGAGACAGACACGGATGGAGGAGATAAAATAGGATGGACTGAGCGATGCAATGGAGAGAATTGATCCTACTTCCCTATCCCTTGTTTGCCTGCTCTCATGATGCATTCAAACGAAATGGGTCGCAATCCGTGTTCCAAATGCCATTCTAGAGTTATAATTGCTTGTCCTGCATTTATAGATACAGCCATATTAAATATAGAAACGCTAAACATAAATACAATTCAAGAGACTGTCGCTCACTTAATTTAATACTAATAAGAACAAGTTAGTGTTTCCGAGGCTGAATCATATTTACTTTCATTTTAGGCTATTATTAAGATGGGGTCGCCACTCCCAAATGCATTTTATGACCTACTGCCAGGTATGAACTAGGCCGCTCCTAACATGGAGAACAGATGCCTTTTGTAGCCGCTCCTCTAGAGTACAGACGCTACGGGTGTCCATAATATGGACAAATATCTTTCACTCTATTAACCCCGAGCACTGGGTTGTCTCTTCCGCCATTTTTGCTGTACCGAAGGACTCCTTCACCACCGCAGATGCCGTTGAAGTCTTCACTCATAACACTGAGCTGGGCCCTCCATATTTATAACCCCTGGAGATAGGGTGTCCCACTCATCGGATGAATGAAGTAAGGCTACCAAGACGAGCACTGGAACGACGGATGACAGGGAAGAGAGGACCAGGAAGACCAAGAATGCGTTGGATGGACTCGGTGAAGAATAGCATTGGAACCTGGATTGGAACACCGTGTCGGGAGAGGAATGGTGGAACGACAGAACAAAGTGGTGAGGAACCGTAGTTGCCCCCACCCATTGTCAGATGGAAAAGGGGAAATGAAGATGATGATGATGAAGAACAAGTAGTTTCGCGAAGAACTAAATAGCCTATTTTTATATATCTTACTTAGGACACGAGAAATGAAAACAAAATAAAATAAATGCACAGCCGCCATTTTTTAGTTCTCATAAAATTCCATTAAATTAGACGTCAGTATATTAAGGCTTGTATGAAGATATCGTGCCAAGCTTCACAGCGCTCGGATAAAAAGGCGCGAGAAAAATCCATTTAAATAATAAAATAATTTCGCATCTCCGCTATGTTGGTTTTGTACTTACAGGTTATTGAACGAACCATGCGTTTCAAAATTTCAGTTTGATTGTTGTAATAGATTCGTAGGTATTGAGAACCGCCTATATATTTCTGATGGTCACTATGTTGGATTGTAATATGTGTAGTCCATAGTGTTATGTACCATTAGATGAGGATTATTACGTAGGTTCATTATTCAATCTTTCACTTGGATATGTGGCATAATTAGGACAAAAGAAATGAAACATTAATTTTAAAATTTCACTCAGCCACCATCTTGAGATTATATAAACAATTGAACTAAATTAGATGTCAGTACATTACAATGTACAATTACATGATGGATTGGTGAAATGTATTAAGTTTTGAGAGGCATGGTCGAGGTTGGACGAGGTATTAGTATGCACTTACCGAGTGTCATTGAAATCACTTCAGCCGTTTAGATTTTACGAGGGACAGACACACACACACACACACACACACGCGCGCGCGCGCGGACAAAAGGTGATCTAAATGAAAATAGTCTAATAATAATTGTAATAATAATAATAATAATACCAGAAGAAATCCATATCAATCCATGCGAAATTAAGGCACTATAACGCTGTAATCAGGCCCGAGGTCCTCTATGTAACTAAAACCCAAACCATCCAAGGGGGCAAAATTGATACAGAAACTAGAGGTCAAGGAAAGAATTATATTGAGGAAGAAGGCCCAAGGATCATAAATGGAGAAAGGTATCACAGGCCCAACGATGATCAAGACCTAAAGCAAGAACCACAAATGGGCACACTCATCAAGAGACCCCTCCAATTCTACCAACACCTTGAGAGAATGAAAGAGTCAAGATTGACCAGTGTAATCCACAGCGAAGATGATGATGATGATGATGATGATGATAATTGTTGTTTTAAGGGGCCTAACATCTAGGTTATCGGCCACTAATGGTTTGGGTAGTCGTGAGGATGATAATGAAATGTAAACTATAACTAAAACGAACTACTAACTTATATACTAGAAGAAGAAACGAAAAACAAAAGGAGAATAAGGCAAATAAAGGACAGGAGGAAAAGAAATGCCCTCAACCCTCGAAGAATGCGGATTGAGGTACTTGGAAGGAAGGAGAGCCATGAAAGGCAGATAGGAAAGTGAAAGAGGATAGGGTCCGCCCCAGAGGTAATGGATAAAAGGAGGAAAACTGGACCCATCTCAGGAATCCCTCGGGGTTGCCAACTCCCGAACTCACCAGCCGCGAGCCCCTGAGGGTGTAGCATTATCCAGGGTGCACCAGAAGTGGTGCCTCCTTGAGGCCCTTGAGTAGAAGGCAGGAGATAACATGAAAAGAAAAAGAAGGCTGACCCCTCGCAGAAGGAGGGTATCAGAAAAGATGAGACAAGGCCAATTAAGGCGGGAAAGGAAAAGACTCCCTAGGCCTCGGATACCTTAATACTGTTTTAGATCCCTTATTGGGGGGTGGTTGGATCTAAAACGGAAAAGTTACTGTGTTAATTTATAAAGAAGTGCCAAGAAGGGGGTAGCTTCCTGTAGGCGGGTAAGCTGACCAGTGTAGAGTGTTGTTTAGTGTTAGGATGCTAGGGGTTGCTCCTATAAAAGATCTAGGTGTATTCTAGGGGATGGAACTTAGCGTACAGGTCAACGCGCTGGTCGTCCAGCTGGCTGGTTAGATAAACGACGTGCACGCATCAGCTATATGGCGCGTGCCGCTCCTAGCAGTCGGGCCACTGCGTGAAATGCAATGCTACCTGAGCTAGCAAGTGCCTGGCTACTGTGCGTCACGTCTAATCGTAACGGAGGATTCAGGAAGGGAGTTAGGGCGTAAAGAAGCGTGTAAACAGTAATGCAGGTGTAATGTACTGACCAAGTATTTATTGGTCAGTAATATGGAATTATGAGTCCCTTTTAAGGGATGTAGTGATGTTACAATGTATGTGTACAAACTTGTGTATACAATTTGTGGGTAAAGGTTACAAAGTACAGGATTCTGAACACTGCTGACTCACCTGATGATAACAGCGATAGCCTCCGGCCGCCGTACTGTAAGACTGGTAATTGAGAGAGCTTGACCTCTTTAAGACTCCTTCTTATAGTCTCCGGCGTTGTGTTGTCAGCATTCCACATAGATTCCGCTGCATAGATGTCCCAGTTAATTGTGTGTCGCTATTTGTGGTAGTGATGCAATTATTGGGTAAGCTTTCCAGACTGGTTAGCTGCCCTTGCGGTGTTAATAGATGTTGGTCTGGACTTACAAGAATTGCCAGTTAGGAGATTTAAATAGATGATGGGGGGATGGTCTCCAAGGGGTGCATACCCCTGGGGTACTGTACAAGCCTCTTCCCCTATTTAGTTCGCGTCCCCGCGAACGGGAACGGAACTTGGGGTTGGGATGTTGATGTATTAGATAATAGATATTAGATATATTAGATATAGTTGATGTAGCAGTTAGTTTTTGAAGCCCCCTCGTATCTTCTGTTGTCGTCCTCTTCGTCGTCGTCGTAGGGATGTGGTGTTGTCGTGTAGATGTGTAGGTGTGAGATCAGCTCGTGTTCAGAGGGGTGGGTTATGGGATATACATATATATATATAACATTGACATTGGCATAGACATTATAAAAATAGTGCAAAAGAAAATCGATATTGCAAGTTTGAAGATAAAAAAAATACATGTTGCTGATAGTTATTCGGTACATTGTTGTGCAGGGAGGAAAAACCCAGGGCTGGACGGGTGATTGCGTCGTCCGCCCTATCTTAGGGAAAAAGTGCTCCCTGCAAAGAGAGAAGAAATAGACAAAAATGGGTTTTCCAGGGTATAATTTAAGGGAAATATTCAAAATGTATTTATTGATGTGGGATAAAACGGAACACCCTGACAAATGGGGAAGTTAGAAGAAAGAAAAATGAAAGAAAACAAATCATAGACATTGATTACATGTGATTTTAACAAAGAAACAAAAAAAAAATATACCGTTGAATGTGCTATGTTGCGATGTTCATATGTTGACATTTAGGAATATTATTGGTCACCTCCTCGGACAATATGGGGTGCGAAGTATTATATATGTATATTGAATTCTATTGGAATAATTGCCCGTGGGCGCATGAATTTGTATTAAGGTACCCTTTTAAAATTATTAATTACAAAGATCTTACATCTAACTTAAGCGCGCTAATTTCTTATGACTCTAGTTTTGGTACCTCGCGTGCACGCTACCTCTTTGTACGTACGCTTGCCGTCTCACGGCTAATCCTGTACGGCCACTTCCTGTTACGGTTTAGTGGTCTTAATCTGTGAAGCATCCCCTGTGGGTGAATGCTTTCACACTTGACAATGAGAGTCGCCGCCACAGCCGGTTGCGCCCTCATTGCCGTAATTTTGCGCCGCATTTTTGACGCCTTATGTATTTTGTGTATGTTGATCTGCCAGCGAGCCTGATACCCCACAGGTATCAGCCGTGCTGTGCAGATTTTTAAAGTGTAGCTGTAAAAATGTGGTGATCCTGTAAGTGAAGATGCGTATTAAATATATGTTAGTGCGCACAGGCGTATTACAATAGTAAGGGGGCATTAAAAGCATACTGCTGCTATATGGCAGGAAAATCATAGTCACCAGTGCCATATTCCTGGTGACGATCTCTGAAAAAAAAATGGAAAGGTTAGTAAAACATTTAAATATTGCCTATTTTCTATGACGCTTCCTGTGGTAGTGTCTCCACAGTCTGAAGCTCTTTTGACCTGTGAAAAAAAAATGGCATGGTTAGTGTGAATCAATGTGTGGCCGGGCTTACCCTATACGGTGCCGTAATGCCGTTTCTTAATGTGTTGTCGGTCTTACCCCGGTAGCGGAATTTTTGTTACCGGGTGCCGATATATTCCATCTCAATTATACTTATTTTACTGTATTATCGTTAACCTATGTGTTATCGTTAACCTATGTGCTATCGTTAACCTTATCGGGCTTACCCTGATGACGGATTTGCGTCGCCATCAGGCGCCGAGCGGCGTTACTTAACACTATCTATCTTAATTATGATTTAAAAAAATGGCTACTATTACTAAGCCGAATGGGTGGCCTTACTCTATTGCCGAAATGTGCTGTGCCATTACCTGGCAACAGCGGTTAATGAATTTGCTTAATCCTAAGTTGCGTACCAAAGTGCAACTGTCTTATTTGCTAAATTTGGACCAGAGCGATCGCCTGAGGCAATTTACTTCCTCAGGGCACCACCCGTACGAATCCTAGAAACACCGGTTGTCTCTAGAATCGCCGGATTCCGCTCCCTTAATTCTAGTTGTCGACGTTTATTCTAGGTCCTACGAACTAGTAGACTACTAACTAGTCACAGGCGGCTTACGGTGCCACAAAGCAAACCGTTTCGCCCGCTGTATTTATCAGCTCTTTACCTTTGCCTTTGCGTATGTAGTCGTAGTTGGGTCTGCCCACTTTAACCCTTTGAGCTGCTCGCTGTGCAACCCATTTAATGCCCTTTCGCTGCCCGATGCGTCGACATTTATGTGGGCATTGGACATCGTCCAATGGCATAGTATTATCTTCGCCTTTATTGGCAATCGTAGTATGCTTCACGCAGTATAATATTCTCTTCGCCTTTATTGGCAATCGTAGTATGCTTTACGCAGTATAATATTCTCTTCGCCTTTATTGACCGCCGTAATATTTCACTCCCGCGCGTGGGAGTCTTGCTTCCCGCTGTAGAAGCCGTACATACTTAATTTTAGCTAGAAGTCTAGTCATAATTGGGTCGTCTCTAGGGTCAACTTCTGGGTCCGGCGTGGAGTGAGCTATTTCTCCCACCATCCTCAGAAAGTCTTCCCTGCAGGTCTTGGCGTCGATGACCGTGGCACATAGTGGGTGTAGCATCCCTTCTTCCCAGGGACAGTGTAGGTGCGCCTAGGATTCCAGAGCTTGCCCGGCCAGGCCGCGAGTGCCTCAACCTTACGTGGTTCGTCTGTTTGGTCTAGTCATCAATTTACTAGGGTAAGGCTCATCATCGCCTTTTTTTCTCTCAAAATGCGGTGCCTTTGGCCTTTTGCTCGTGCCGCTATCACCAATCAGAGTGTTTCAGATTCCTTTTCATGTAATAAAAATAAAAATAATTATGGGCGTAACCCGTGTAAATAGTTTATTTTGTGTAAAATGTAAAATATTTCAAGTGTTGTGGGGTTGTAGAGCTTCTAAGTGCATAGACTACTTCAGGTCTACTGCTGCTACGTCGGCTGTCCAGCGATAATGCTCTGTTAACCCTTTATGGAGGTGTTAGTAGGGTCTATGACGTCAGGTACCCTGTTATTAGGATCTGGGGGTAGTTATTTGTAGAGTGGGCTGAAAGCATGGTAGGAAGAGGTTGTGCATCTTTGGGCTCAAATAAATGGTGGCCTTGAGCCGGTAATGCTGCTAGGATTGTTCTTACAATGAGTGGACTGGGGAGGGTAATTCCCGGGATTGCAAAAATATAAAAATTCCATGCAGGTTTGATAGTAATAACCCCTGGTAAATGGATGGGATACTCATGCATGTATCTGGATATGAGGCATCTGCACTCATGTACGGATAGGTGTAGGGTGAGGCATAATAATAATATATTCCTGTCATGCGGGAGTATTTAATTAACAAAAAATGGTTAATGTATATAACTGTGGCCTCATCTCTCATTTGGAGATGCGCATTATGCTTATTTGATGTTTGCCGACCCACCTCTAATACTCAGGTGGTAGCATCGTGATCCAAGGCGTAGTAAGCCTTCTCTTTAAACGCATGAAGTCTATCAACCCCTATGTATGCTTTGTACTGTAGTGTAGGTGTTTCCATCGTGTTCATGTGTCTGCGTTGGTCATGTTGGACGTGGGAAGGTTATTAGAAAGGAGTAAGGTATTCAAAATGGTAGCCTTTAGGTGGTATGTCGGTAATCCCTCTGGGATTATCCACCTATGGTTCAGTCATTCTCCCTTTGTCCATGTCTGCTCGCTATCCGCTTCTTGGGATAGTAAAGCGTCGTGACGCTGTGACGTCCCTACTTAATCTGGTCTGCCATCTGTAGTGTGAATGTGGCCAGTGGTTGTAATGCGCCTGGTCATGTCCTAATCGCCTGGAATGATTTCTTTTAGAAATAAAATCGCGAAAGGAAGTTATTAGGGGGGAGGTCTTGTTTCCTCAGAGCCCCTGTCTGTGTTCGCTCCTGATTAGTGAGCGCGTGTGTGTGTGCCTATGTTCCGCTATACCATGCGGACGGTTGGTCTGTTACAGGCTAAGTCGTAATGTGTATCGCGTGTATGGGCAGGAGGTGCCCGTGGCCTGTCAACGTCTTTGAGAACGTGCTCCTATGGGCCCAAGATAAGCTCCGGTCTGTCACGTCTGTCTATTGCTAAATGTCACAATTGTTTTTGCAGTGTTGAAAAAATGTGTGGCCTTATGATTGTTTTGTGCTTGTAATTTCATGGTCAATGCCGATACAACAATAGTGTCTGTCACCAACAGTATTGCAATGTGACGAAACCCGCAAGTCAGCGGTTTGTATGTGTAATGGCAGGCTCGGACGTTATGCATGTCAGCTGCCAGCACGTGCCTTCTTGCACGTATGCGAGTGTTGTCATCGTTCTAGATTCCGGGCGGACTAGTGTAGCAATAGCTAGTACTGTTGTGTGGCCAATATTCCATAAGACCTTTGTCTTACGAAATTTCTATACCTGTGTTTGGGAAATATATTTTCCATGTCAGGTGTAATTGAAATTTCATGCCTGGCTTTTGGCCGAAGGAAATGTGGTATTATCTGGTTCTGTAGTTGTATGGGCCAATTTTGGTGTGATTGAAAGCCTGGATAGCTGTTTTCCCTGGTGTCCAATTTTTGCTGGGATTTGGACCCGTGATCTATGTAATTCTCTGTGTTTTATGTCTGCGTTGTGTTTCAGGGATTGAGGTGTCCTCAGTGTAGTTTTTGCTTGTGTCTCTCGTACCAAAAATACCGTTGGTTAGTTAGTTTTTGGTACGAGTGTGGTGTGTGATCATGGGTTCGGACCCGGCTTAGTGTAAAGGCTTGTTATGACGTTATCTGTGCCGTATGTATTATGGCACATGTACCGTGTATTTGAAATGCGCAGATGGGAATACGCATTCCTGTGAAGAGTTTGTGTGTTTTTGAATTCTCCTCGTAGTGTAATTTGGGGAGTTCTGAGGTGTTTGAATTTGACGTGAATGAACGCGTCTTTCCTGTCCACTTGGAGCTGGCTTAGTTCGTCTGTGTGCGTGAAGGTCAGCCAGTCATGCGGGCCTTATCGCTGACAGTGGTAGTGTAGAATTACAATGTCATGCGCTCTCATTTGTTTATGTTCTGCCCATGCTCTTGTTCGCGGCACGTGTACGTGTGACTTGATTGCTGTCTCCTGTAATTGCGGGCAGGCTCTCCGTAATGCAAAAGAACCTCTCACTAACTACATTCGTGTCCCCAAATTTTTGTGTTAATGTAGCGTGGGTCGAGTATATCCCTATCTATTGTACAAAATGTCGTTATACACGAGTGTGTCCGGGCCGCTAGTCGCGTGTTTGGTGACTAGATGCCGGAGGCGATTTTGTTGTTTTTCATTTATGGACATCTTTTAGTGGAACTGTCCCAATCTGTTTTAGCTTCCTACTTTTCTCTATCCTTCAACTGGATAGCTACCCGACCTGACATTCCTGGTATTCAGAAGGTTGCGGGTTTTGAGACCGTCTTTACCCAGAGTAATTGTTTCTGGTGCTATTCAGGTTGTGTCTCCGGGACAGTTCTGGTGAGTGTTAGGATCGTATCCCGGTGCGGTCAGTGAGGTCCGAAGGCTATTTCTTGGCCTTCTTTCCACGTCTGCCAGCGGGATCATTTCCTTTTCTTTTAGTAGTGTTTCTGTCATGTGGCAATGTAAATTGCTTGTGTGACTTCCAAAAATATGTAGGGTTTCCCAAAGTCTGGGATTTTCACCCTATGGTGTGTTTGCGTTTTAGCTTGCGTGTTATTATGGAGGTGAAAAAAAGTCGTGTTATAGGCAGTGTAACGTGTCACGTATGCCTATGGATGCAATATATACAGTTCAACTTGGCCAATTTTTTCTTCATCGGGCCTAATGACTGAGGCAGAGAGAAAAAAAAATGAGCTATGCCCCGCTCCGTATTAAGAGAGCACTTTGTTGTTGTTGTTTGAGTCTTCAGTCTTTTGACTGGTTTGATGCAGCTCTCCATGCGTCCCTGTCCTCAGCTAATCGTTTCTTCTCTACATAGCTACCACACCCTACATCCGAGGCAATCTGTTTAACATATTCTAACCTTGGTCTACCCCTACAGTTCTTGTCCTCGACCCTTCCTTCCATAACTAAGCTTGCTATTCCTGGGTGTCTTAGTATGTGTCCTACCAACCTATCTCTTCTCTTCATTAGCAGTCGCCAGAAACATCTCTCCTCTCCCACTCGCCTTAATACCTCTTCGTTTGTAACCCTATCTACCCATCTGATTTTCATCATTCTCCTGTAACACCACATTTCAAATGCCTCAATTCTCCTCTTTTCTGCTGCACCAATAGTCCAAGTTTCACTTCCATAGAGCGCCACGCTCCAGACAAAGGCTTTCAAAAATGACTTCCTAATACCTAAATCTATATTCGATGTCAACAGATTCCTTTTTTGTATAAATGCTTTCCTTGCCTGAGCCAACCTACTTATTATATCCTCTTTGCTTCGTCCATCACTGGATATTCTGCTTCCTAAGTAAGCGAAGTCTCCTACTTCCTTCAGCTTTTCACCTGCCAATTTGATCTCCATAGAGGTTTCTGATTTATTTCGGCTGCATTCCAGTATTTTGTTTTACATTTATTAATTTTCATCATGAAGTCCTTCCGTAAGACGGAATCCATACCATTCAAAAACTCATTCAAATCCTCAGGCTTGTCGGCCAAGATGACGATGTCATCAGCAAATCTCAGAGTTGAAATTATTTCTCTTGAATCTCCACTCCCACTTTAATTTTTTCTCCAATTTCCTTCATTGCTTGTTCAATGTAAAGATTGAAAAGTATGGGTGATAAGTTGCAGCCTTGCCTTACACCTTTCATAATACCAGCTTCTCTCTCATATCCTTCAGCTCGAATGACTGCTGTCTGGTTTCTGTATAGATTGTATATCACCCTCCTATCCCTGTACTTTATTCCAATTGATTTCAAAATGTCAAACAATTTAGTCCAATCAACGTTATCAAAAGCCTTTTCTAAGTCTACAAATGCCATGAACGTTCCCTTATCTTTCCTTATTCTACCTTCCAAAATCAGCCTAAGACTTAGTACAGCTTCCCTTGTTCCTACATTTCTCCTGAACCAAACTGGTCTTCACCCAACTCCGTTTCGATCTGGCTTTCAATCCTCTTGTAAATTATTCTAGACAGGATCTTTTAAGCATGAGTAATCAAGCTGATTGTACGGTAATCTTCACATCTGTCAGCTCCCACTTTCTTTAGTATAGGGATGATAACATTCTTCTTGAAATCAGGGGGTACCTCACCTGTCTCATAAATCCTATACACCAAGTGAAATAACCTGATCAGACCTTCATCTCCTATGCAGCGTAGCAACTCAATCGGTATATCATCTATGCCTGGTGCTTTGTTCCTGCCTAAGTCCTCTAATGCTCTGTCAAATTCTGATCTCAATATTAAATCTCCTTTTGCATCCTCATCAATTTCCTCCTCCCTTTCCATTACATGATTTTCAATCTCCTTTCCCTTATACAAGCACTCTATGTAAGCTTTCCATCTCTCAAGCTTCTCTTCCCTATCTGTTAGAGGCTTTCCATTTGTGTCCTTAATATTACAGCACTTAGTCTTCTTTTCCCCAAAATTATTCTTAATCCTTCGATAAGCTGTGTCTACTTTTCCTAATTTCAGACAATTTTCTATACCTGCACATTTCTCTTTCAACCATTCTTCTTTCGCTTCCTTGCACTTCTTGTTAACCTCATTTCTCAGACGTCTGTATTCTGCTTTCCCCTCTTCATCTCTTAGATTCTTGTGTTTCCGCCTTTCATCCATCAATTCTAGTATATCCTGAGTGATCCACGGTTTTCTACCTATTCTTTCTTTCCTACCAATGTTTTCTTCTGCGGATTTTGTTATTTCATTCTTCAAAAGTGCCCATTCGTCTGCAATTGAAGTTTGTTTAGGGGTTTTGATTAGTCCTTCCTTTATACTCTTCTTGAATCTTTCGTTTACATCCTTTACTTTCAGTCTGTCTATTGCCCACCTTTTTGGCTTTTGACTTTTCTTCAGTTTCTTCAACTTTAATCTGCATTTCATTACAACCAGATTGTGGTCAGAGTTTATGTCAGCACCAGGATATGTTTTACAATCCAAAATCTGGTTTCGAAACCTCTGCTTGACCATAATGAAGTCGATTTGGTAACGCCCTGTATCTCCTGGTCTCATCCATGTGTATATTCTTCTATTGTGGTTATTGAATAAGGTGTTAGCTATGACCAACTCATGTTCGGTGCAGAATTCCATCAGCCTGCTTCCTCGATCATTCCTTTCACCTAATCCGAAATCTCCTACTATCTTCCCTTCTCTCCCTTTTCCTACCACAGCATTCCAATCTCCCATTACTATAACATTTTCATCACCTTTGATATACCTCAGAATGTCATCTATTTCTTCGTAGACCTTGTATCTCGCCTGCACCCTGCTTTATGCTGATTAAAGCGGGTTGCCCGACGGCGATAGTCTGTCAAAATTGTGTCGTAAACACTATGAAAAATGTTTAAAAATGGTAAGTCTGAGCGTGCTATCCACCTAGTTGGTGACGTTAGTACTATAGTAATCTAGTTACGTCTCAGGGAAATCTACCACTTTTGAAAAATAGTTTGAGATTCTTAATTCTTGCTACAATCAGGGCTCTCGCCCGCCACAAGGGAATCTATCAAAGCGTGGGACCGGATCATAGAACATTTAGTCATTTCCACCTAGAAAGACCCGCTTAAGCTCTATGCTGTGATTTGATGCTTAAGCTGTGTTCGGAATATCTCTCTCCGGCCTTAAGCCGCGTGGCTCACCTGATGGGCTTCCACTTGGCTTTGGATATTAGAAAATATGGACCAACCATGCTCAATAACCATGGATGGTCTGTGAGAATAAAAATTTTAGGTGCCAAAAAAAATCAAGAAGAATTTAGACTTATACACCTTTGGTTTAGCCATGTTGTACTGCATATACATGCAAAAAAAATGTGCCGTTTACATTAGTGAGTCTGTATGTATTTATTGGCGTATTTCTCCCGTGTAAACGAGCTTATGTGTGTCCCTAATATAGGTGCAAGTGTTATTAGTTTATTTCTGTGTCCCTGGTGGAAGTCGTTATTCTCGTCCGAGCGTCCGTGCTCTGGAAGACTCTGAAGACTTCCGCCTTGTTACGAGATTATAGGCCCCTGAAATCCACTGAGGTGCTCCTTTGCTATTTTCCGGCGGAATTTCTAGCAAAGTAAGCCTGGACCTACTTCCACCGTAGCGCTTGTCTGTAGGTTTGAGTGTGCCTGTGTTCGAGGGCCTAATTGCGCTCTGCGCTACCCTAGTAGAGTTTACGGGGGTGTGTGTATTTTTGACTGCGTGGTTTTGTGGGGTAGGTAATAACACCTTTCCTATACCCCGTGTACCGTGTGTTAGTGCGTGGTTACAATGTGCAGGCGTGTATTGTGCATCCTGAGGGCCTGAATGCAACACCCTCTTATGCATTCGCACCTGTGGTACGACTGCCGGTGTTCGCCTCCGTCCTGGCAAAATTGCCCTCTGGACTGGCGGTAAAGGCCGCTTAATTGCCTTTCTCTACCCTGGCAATGTGGTGGCTTGTAGCCTGACCGATTTCTGGCCTGTGGCCACGGTAGACTCCTGCCATTGTGTTTGCCTATCTGTGTGGGTGTGTGTAGGCTCAATGTGCTGTAGGGCGGGCTCTACGTCCTCAGCCCATGACGTGGTTACGTCCCGTTGTCTCCCTGTCATACTATGTGTGTCTGAGGGTCCTGGCTTCAACTCCCTCTCGTTCGTCCGTTGCGAGGGGGTTGGCCTAGGGTCTGCTGCTCGGTTTGGCAAAATTGCCTTCCGAACCGACACTAAGGGATGTGTATTGGTGTAAGCTTGTCCCCGCAGTGTATTGGAGTCTAACCTGGCCGTCTTCTGGACACTGGCCATGGTGACCTCCTTCCCATGTGTGGCAGTACATGGCGAGAGGGACATCCTCGCAAAATTGCCGAGTTAGCGTATCTACGCTTATGTCCTCTCTCGGCTGGGCTGGTGGCCCTGCCATGTACTCGAAAATGGCCTAGTGAGGCCGGAGTTCCTTAAGTTCGCCCCAAATTTGGGCGTACTACCTATTGAGGCACATTGCCTGCTGGCAAATTGCTGTATCAGTGTAGTTGTGTTTTGTATAGTTCTGTGGCCGCCAGTTGGAGAAACGCCTGTTCGCGAATTAACTCTCTGTACTGGGTGTGTAGAATCGTGTAGTGCACCCTCAACCTGTCGAGGGTTGCATTATTTATTACGGGACCATGTGTGGTGATCAATTGGTCGTGTATTCTGTGTCTTTGGATATGGATCCTATTGAGGTGTTCACGTATGTGCCTCAAGTGCGTATGTACGCATCTTAATCGCGCTGTCCTACCCTCTGACGGAGTGTATGGCTGTTTGCCCTGTATTGCCCCGATTTTTGTTTGGAGTGCCCGTATCTGTGTTTGCCGGCTTTGTATGTGCCGCTGGCATCTGAGCAATAATGCTAATAATATTGGCGTACCCCTACTGCCTCTATGGCTTACAATCTCTGTTGTTTCTGCATGAGGTGCCATTCTAAATGAAATGTATGCGTCTTCTAAGAAAAAAAACTGTGCGTGTTTGTCAGTGTATCCTTATTCTCTCCGATTCTTTCTGGGGGCTGGGGGGTTGGTTTGGGAGAAGAAAAAGAAATTCCCTGTGTAAGTAGTACGGAGCAAAAATGCTGCTCTCTGTCTGGGAAAAAAAATCACAATTTTGCTTGGCTGTTTGCGGTACGGAAGGGGTCGTTTCTACTACGAGGGCTCGTTGTTTGAGTCCTATTTTACTGTGCGTAGTAGAGGCGCCTCCACCATCTGTTTTAGATCCCTTATTGGGGGGTGGTTGGATCTAAAACGGAAGAGTTACTGTGTTAATTTATAAAGAAGTGCCAAAAAGGGGGTAGCTTCCCGTAGGCGGGTAAGCTTACCAGTGTAGAGTGTTGTTTAGTGTTAGGATGCTAGGGGTTGCTCCTATAAAAGATCTAGGTGTATTCTAGGGGATGGAACTTAGCGTACAGGTCAACGCGCTGGTCGTCCAGCTGGCTGGTTAGATATCCGACGTGCACGCGTCAGCTATATGGCGCGTGCCGCTCCTAGCAGTCGGGCCACTGCGTGAAATGCAATGCTACCTGAGCTAGCAAGTGCCTGGCTACTGTGCGTCACGTCTAATCGTAACGGAGGATTCAGGAAGGGAGTTAGGGCGTAAAGAAGCGTGTAAACAGTAATGCAGGTGTAATGTACTGACCAAGTATTTATTGGTCAGTAATATGGAATTATGAGTCCCTTTTAAGGGATGTAGTGATGTTACAATGTATGTGTACAAACTTGTGTATACAATTTGTGGGTAAAGGTTACAAAGTACAGGATTCTGAACACTGCTGACTCACCTGATGATAACAGCGATAGCCTCCGGCCGCCGTACTGTAAGACTGGTAATTGAGAGAGCTTGACCTCTTTAAGACTCCTTCTTATAGTCTCCGGCGTTGTGTTGTCAGCATTCCGCATAGATTCCGCTGCATAGATGTCCCAGTTAATTGTGTGTCGCTGTTTGTGGTAGTGATGCAATTATTGGGTAAGCTTTCCAGACTGGTTAGCTGCCCTTGCGGTGTTAATAGATGTTGGTCTGGACTTACAAGAATTGCCAGTTAGGAGATTTAAATAGATGATGGGGGGATGGTCTCCAAGGGGTGCATACCCCTGGGGTACTGTACAATACCGTCGGGGTCGGCTTATATCTTAGTTGATAATATAAGCCAACTAATGGCTACACTGCGTTCTGCTGCACGGCTGAAAGCAACGGGAAACTACAGCTGTAATGCTATTCCCGAGGATATGCACCTCTCTATGCATAATTACATGTGATGAAGGCCTCCTCCCTTGTAAAATTTCAATCTGGAGGTAAACTAGTCCCCCGTCCGAATCTCCGGGTGGGCACTACTCGAGAGGGGGTTAACATCACAGAAGAGACAAAGAGGAAATCTGACATTCTACGGATCGGAGCGTGGAATGTGAGAAGTCTGCTAGGAAGTGGAAGGATAGAAAAATTAGAAAGGGAAATGGATAGGTTGAGGTTGGATTTGGTTGGGATTAGTGAAATGCGCTGGCAGGAAGAACAGGACTTTTGGCCAGGAGACTATAGGGTCATTAGCACTAAATCAAACAATGGCCACAGGGGTTGGTCTCATATTAAGTAGGAAACTTGAACAGCGGGTGGAATATTATGAGCAATATTGTGAACGGATTATTGTAGCAAAAATAAATACTAAACCTACATGCACGACAGTGGTACAAGTCTATATGCCTACCAGTCAAGCTGATGATGAGGGTGTTGAAAAGGTCTACGAAGAAATATATGAAATTCTGAGGTATATCAAAGGTGATGAAAATGTTATAGTAATGGGAGATTGGAATGCTGTGGTAGGAAATGGGAAAGAAGGGAAGATAGTAGGAGATTTCGGATTAGGTGAAAGGAATGATCGAGGAAGCAGGCTAATGGAATTCTGCACCGAGCAAGAGTTGTTCATAGCTAACACCTTATTCAATAACCACAATAGAAGAATATACACATGGATGAGACCAGGAGATACAGGGCGTTACCAAATCGACTTCATTATGGTCAAGCAGAGGTTTCGAAACCAGATTTTGGATTGTAAAACATATCCTGGTGCTGACATAAACTCAAACCACAATCTGGTTGTAATGAAATGCAGATTAAAGTTGAAGAAGCTGAAGAAAAGTCAAAAGCCAAAAAGGTGGACAATAGACAGACTGAAAGTAAAGGATGTAAACGAAAGATTCAAGAAGAGTATAAAGGAAGGACTAATGACAACCCCTAAACAAACTTCAATTGCAGACGAATGGGCACTTTTGAAGAATGAAATAACAAAATCCGCAGAAGAAAATATTGGTAGGAAAGAAAGAATAGGTAGAAAACCATGGATCACTCAATATATACTAGAATTGATGGATGAAAGGCAGAAACACAAGAATCTAAGAGACGAAAAGGGGAAAGCAGAATATAGACGTCTGAGAAATGAGGTTAACAAGAAGTGCAAGGAAGCGAAAGAAGAATGGTTGAAAGAGAAATGTGCAGGTACAGAAAATTGTCTGAAATTAGGAAAAGTAGATACAGCTTATCGAACGATTAAGAATACTTTTGGGGAAAAGAAGACTAAGTGCTGTAATATTAAGGACACAAATGGAAAGCCTCTAACAGATAGGGAAGAAAAGGTTGCGAGATGGAAAGATTACATAGGGTGATTGTATAAGGGAAAGGAGATTGAGAATCGTGTAATGGAAAGGGAGGAGGAAATTGATGAGGATGCAAAAGGAGATTTAATATTGAGATCAGAATTTGACAGAGCATTAGAGGACTTACGCAGGAAAAAAGCACCATGCATAGATGATATACCGCAGTAGCGGCTGGCGGATAATATTTCTGGGTGTTGCACTATTTTCATTAAGGTGGTTCATGGGCACCCACAGGATTTTTTTTGGTGGGGATGTATTATTTTTAGCCTATTTTCATTTTATGAAAAAAAATTGGCTTATGAGATCACCTTTTGTCCGCGTGTCTGTGTGTGTGCGTGTGGGTGTGATGGTGGGTGTGTGTGTGTGTGTGCCCCCTAATAAAATCTAAACGGCTGGAGCGATATCAATGAAACTCGGTAAGAACATAGCACCATCCTGGCCGACCTCGACCGTGCCCTTCAAATTTTATTGTGTCTCACCAATCCAACATGGCGGCCTTGCGAAATATTTCACCAGCATTCAGTATCTCCGAAATTATTACCGATATCACCCTGAAATTTTGTACGGTGATAAAGGGCACTGCTACATGTTTATCTATGTAACTTTCAGAAACCTGTATAGTACAAAACGAACATGGCGGCCAAGCGCATTTGAAACATTTTAATTGACTTATCTCGTTATTTAACCATCCGAGTGCTTTGAAACTTTGCACGTTAAATGCTTATACAAATGTTAATCCACTGGCATCTAATTTATTTCAATTGTTTTCATAACCACAAATGGCAGCTGTGCGAAATTTTAAAATCTCGTTTCTACTTCTTGTGTCCCAATCATGCGATTGATGTCCGAATACCACACGTACACAATAATCTTCATGTAATAATCCATAAACAAAAATCCATCCTGGTGACCATCTGAAATATTTAGACGGTTCTCAATATCTACGAATCTATCACAACAATCAAACTGAAATTGTGTATGTTGATAGAGGCAATTAACGTGAGTAGGATATAAGAAAATAGGCTGTATAGTTCTTCACGGAACTGCTTGTTTATTTATTTTGTTACCTACATGTCACTAGGAGATATTGAGACTTGCACTACCACCCCGCAATTTTCGTTTCATTTCTTACTTGCTTCGTGACATTCATTATTTGGCTGCTCTTAAACCGTTGGGTACATAGTCTTTATGGCATAAATGGGAGTTTTTTTTAGTCAAGTGTTTTTGTCCATAGGAGTTCGCTTTTCTTTGTGAATCATCGTCATAATGTTAATTTAGAAAAAAAACAGACAAAAAGTAGTTGTATCACCAGGTGTCGACAATTGCCACCGGGGGACACACCCCCAATTGCAAATAAACGAATGAATGAATGAATGAATATTAAAAATCAAGCAGTTCATTAAAATAGCAATGTTAATCCAGTTCGCCGACTTTTTAAATAACTGAAAATATTCTCTAATAATCCCAAATTACTAAGTTAAATAAAACTGTGGAATTATCCCTACATCTAAATAAGTTAACCATCAGTAACTTCACTTTATGAAATAAACTGGTGTGACAATGAACAATCGAAATATTCTCGGGATTTCAGGGGTTGGGGACACGACCCCTCCTTGCCCCCCCCCCCCCCCTCCACGTCCAGCGGGCACTCATCAGGTGATAGGGTAAAAGACTGCTTGATATCAGAGAAAACTGTATTCAATTGCGCGGTAAAACTGACGTACCTCATTCATAACGAATGCCGCAATTCAGAGACATCACAATTGCATCGGATTAAAATTGGAATACAAGTTAGTCTACATGAAAACCTTCACAAGAACAAAACAACGTAAGTTATATATGAGGTCGAGAACTGTGAGTGTCACAAGTGCACGCGCAACATTCAAAGACATGGTTTCGGCAGTTGACGAAGCATCTCGGTTGTCTCAGTCCGCGCCTGCGCCTCGGCTCCTTGTTTCAGTCAGCGGGCAACGCCCAATCGTGTTAACTGTTGGGATAGGCCTTACCCGGTCTAGCATCTGTGCCATACCTTTCACTATTGAGATCTGGTCGGTGCTTGGGCTTGGCAACGACCAAACGGACGAGCTCTTCTAGACGGCTGGCGCGCCTCACTTTCTCTGTCAGTTCACAGTAACTTACTATAAGATTTCCTGAATTATTAAAGAACAGAATTATGAATTCCTACACATATAAAAGGAAACATACAACTTCTAGTACTAAAAATATTATTACTGAATTAATTGTGTTTCATGAATTAATCTGGTGGTTGTGCAACACTGCAACCTTATTACCGGCCGCCACTGATATACCGATTGAGTTGCTACGCTGCATAGGAGATGATGGACTGATCAGGTTATTTCACTTAGTGTGTAGGATTTATGAGACAGGTGAGGAACCCCCTGATTTCAAGAAGAATGTAATCGTCCCTATACCAAAGAAAGTGGGAGCTGATAGATGTGAAGATTACCGTACAATCAGCTTGATCACTCATGCTTCAAAGATCCTGTCTAGAATAATTTACAAGAGGATTGAAAGCCAGATAGAAACGGAGTTGGGTGAAGACCAGTTTGGTTTCAGGAGAAATGTAGGAACAAGGGAAGCTGTACTAAGTCTTAGGCTGATTTTGGAAGGTAGAATAAGAAAAGATAAGAGAACGTTCATGGCATTTGTAGACTAAGAAAAGGCTTTTGATAACGTTCATTGGACTAAATTGTTTGACATTTTGAAATCTATTGGAATAAAGTACAGGGATAGGAGGGTGATATACAATCTATGCAGAAACCAGACAGCAGGCATTCGAGCTGAAGGACATGAGAGAGAAGCTGGTGTTCAGAAAGGTGTAAGGCAAGGCTGTAACTTATCACCCATACTTTTAATCTTTACATTGAACAAGCAATGAAGGAAATTGGAGACAAATTTCAAGTGGGAGTGAAGATTCAAGGAGAAATAATTTCAACTCTGAGATTTGCTGATGACATCGTCATCTTGGCCGACAAGCCTGAGGATTTGAATGAGTTTTTGAATGGTATGGATTCCGTCTTACGGAAGGACTTCATGATGAAAATTAATAAATGTAAAACAAAATACTGGAATGCAGCCGAAATAAATCAGAAACCTCTATGGAGATCAAATTGGCAGGTGAAAAGCTGAAGGAAGTAGGAGACTTCTGTTACTTAGGAAGCAGAATATCCAGTGATGGACGAAGCAAAGAGGATATAATAAGTAGGTTGGCTCAGGCAAGGAAAGCATTTATACAAAAAAGGAATCTGTTGACATCGAATATAGATTTAGGTATTAGTAAGTCATTTTTGAAAGCCTTTGTCTGGAGCGTGGCGTTCTATGGAAGGGAAACTTGTACTATTGGTGCAGCAGGAAAGAGGAGAATTGAAGCATTTGAAATTTGGTGTTACAGGTAAATGATGAAGATCAGATGGGTAGATAGGGTTACAAACGAAGAGGTATTAAGACGAGTGGGAGAGG
Organism: Meconema thalassinum; assembly: GCA_946902985.2. NCBI lineage: Eukaryota > Metazoa > Arthropoda > Insecta > Orthoptera > Tettigoniidae > Meconema > Meconema thalassinum. The sequence goes on along the minus strand of OX336400.1, from coordinate 92,120,698 downwards.
AGAGATGTTTCTGGCGACTGCTAATGAAGAGAAGAGATAGGTTAGTAGGACACTTACTAAGACACCCAGGAATAGCAAGCTTAGTTATGGAAGGAAGGGTCGAGCACAAGAACTGTAGGGGTAGACCAGGGTTAGAATATGTTAAAGAGATAGCCTCGGATGTAGAGTGTGGTAGCTATGTAGAGATGAAACGATTTGCTCAGGACAGGGAGGCATGGAGTGCTGCATCAAACCAGTCAAAAGAATGAAGACTCAAACAACAACAACGGAAAAGAACAAGAGTTGACCAAGTGAGGTCGACAGGAAAGAAGACGGAGAGGAGCCCGGCACAAGTAAGTGGAAGCAATACCGGACTCAGCTGTGGCCCCGTGGTCGCCAATCCACCTCCCATTAGATATGAACCCCTGGGGGGCACAGAGAAGAAAACAACATCACTGTGGTACCAGCAAGTTAAACAAGATCTGCAAACCTTTAACATCTCTGAATCTGTTATACAAGACAGACAAGCTTTCAGGATAATGTTAAAAGAAGACCCACATATTAAACTAAAGAAAGGGCAGATACCACAGAGGTCAGAAGCAGCTAAACAACTACAAGGTCAGGAAATGAAGGAGATGTGGGCTAGGCACAAGTCTCCTAAGAATGTGAAACCAATCCCAACTCATCAGGCTGAAAACCATTTTGGTTAACCTACGTGGTCCATAGTTGGCTAGTAGGGGGATGGTGGCGCTACGCCCCCCCCCCCCCCACCACTACTCCCAATGCGAGCTTATAACTCCAGAACCCGTGGTCGGAGATTCACGAATGAAGTGTTGTTGGACTTGGGCTGACGGGGGCTTTCCTATGGACCACACGTAATATTTTTGATTTTTTTGAATTTTTTTGTTTTCGAAAGTAGGTGATAGTGTGAAAACCAAACATGATAGAATCTTGTTCAATGGCTCAAACGAACGGTCTCTATGCCCTTTATTTTGTATAATAAGACTTTTTTATTTTTTACATTTTTTGAAGAAAGTGTAATTTTGAAATTCCTATATTTTGGAAACTAGGAAGTTTACATAGAAGTTTGTTTGACATAAATGAAAGGTCCCTATGCCCCCTATGCCCAAAATATATTTCAAGTCTCTAGGATTAAAACGTGGCAGTAGTGTCATGATGGGGGTTCAGTCTGCTAACTTATTTAACCCTCCTCGTATTTGCCCCGAACCTGATATCTCGCAAACCAATCATGCTATAGGCTTGTACAAGGGGTCCAAGGACTTGCAGTGACGTCCTCTTTGCTATGGACCACTCGTTATATTTAAAAAAAAATTGGAAACTCGATTTTGGGGTAAACAAATGTTTTTGTGATTTTGCTGATAACTCGCGAACCAATAAGCCTAGAGACGTGTTCGAGGTGCCATTTTTTCGTCGCATTGTCCTCTTGCCGAGGATATTCGTGTTGAGCAGAAATGAAAGACCATTTTGAGGTTAAACCGTGATTTTAGACTTTTTGCTATATCTCGCAAACGAATAACGCTAGAGACGTGTACGAGGTGTTATAGGACTCGGGCTAACGCCCCCTTTCGAATGTGGTATATATTTTTTCCAAAAAATAATTCACAAAGGGCCTAACGCCATACATGTTGAAAAAACTTTTTTTTCTTTACCGGACCTGTTTATAATGTTCATGAAGCGTGGTTGTTGAGAGAGATGATACTGCTGGGTATGTGTGTTTCAACGAACCTGTCCTTGACCACAGTGGCTGTGCTCAATAGAACAATCGATATTTCGACGGGTCGGTTTATGACAGAGCGAGGGTTCGTTTTTCTGATATTTCCTATGGCAGATGGATGGAGGCTAATATTTGAAAATGTGTGAAGCATGCTAAGATTGTTTTACCCCCCAAGAGTGCCTTTAACGTGTAAACGGTGATGAGAACTTGGTTCTATGTTGGTTGAAGCGAGTACAGAAAGCAAACTTGCTGGAGAGGGGGACAGACTAGCAGGAGGTGAATGTCATTTGAGCTTATTGGAATGCGCTGATCTGACTTGACAACAGGTGCAATGGAAAATGATAAAGACGCAGAGGACACTTGAAGGTTAAATAATCTGACAATCGTGGTGGCAGGGAAGAGCGAAATGCATGTGAACACATGTGAGATGACATGTACGCTAAACAAGATACATCCTGTTTTGCTTCGTACGTGACAAAATGCAAGTTCATGTGAAATTTGACCTGGCACAGGTGTTGGACGTTATCTGTCCACGTGCACGATAACTGTTAACATGTTTGCTTCGTACGTGACAAAATGTAAGTTGACGTGTAATATGATCCAACACACGTGTTCACCTTGGACGTTAGCTGTACATGTGTTTGATAACAGAATGTTCAAAGCGTGGGAATCGCTGAATCAGTAAAAAGTATGATGCAACTTGTGGGAATGATGTCACAACCAATAGATAGGCAAGAGCTGCGAACAGCAGTGGAGGGTGGTGAAGGGGGAAGAGGGGCAGGGGTAATGTAAGAGAGAACACAAGAGGAAAGAGAAAGAAATATGTGGAGCTGAGGACTGTACACACAGAGCTATAGGTGGTGTACAACATGTGTGAATAAAAAGTACACAGGTTCACACAACATGTAATTTATTGATCCAAGAATTAAACGTAGAGTTAAATCCTAACCATTTGACATATAGTTTATTTCCTTTTTGTTTCAACACTTTTTCCACAAGTTAATGTTTAGGAAATGCTGTTTTCTGAAGTTCATGGAGATAAAAACTACCTTTTATGGGTTGATGGTTGAGGTCTTCGAGTAAATAGGTGACTGGACTGTCCAAGTTGACTTGACGAATTCGAAATAGTTCAGTCCCCCACTGTGGCGTGTAGCCCTTATTGAAGGCAGACTTAAATTTGCTCACACGAACAAAATCCCCAATTTTAAGTCGGTGACGTTTAGGATCGGCTGTTTTTATGGGGTTAAACAGTTTATCCAATCGCTGAATATTTTTGGTCACGAGGCGTGGCTTGGTCCCAATCGTTCTATGTTTGGTGTCATTGTAACGTGATACTAGCTCTGGTAACATGTCCAACCAGCGATACGTGCCCTGAGCGGTAAACGCTTTCCACATATGGGTTTTCAATGTTCGGTTGAACCGCTCAACCACACTGGCTTTGAGATTGCTGTATGTGGTGTAATGGTGAATATCCTTAGATTTGAGAAATCCTTGTTGAAAAATTCTTTCCCCTGGTCAGTTTGTGGCAGCTGAGGTTGACGTTTGGAGTGCTGAATAATATGTTGAAAGGCCTTGGTAACTAGTGGACCAGACTTGCGACGCACAGGTTCAACAAAGGCCATTTTGGAATAGACATCAATGACGGTCAAACATATAGCGTACACCGTCATAAACGCCAGCATGGTGTATCATTTCAACCAAGTCAGCCTGCCAAAGTTCATCCACACCTCGTGAAATCACCTTGAGTCGCGGATAGTGATGCCTAGCTGGGCGATGCAACTCGTGAGCAATACCCATTTTAATGGGTGAGGGCTTAAACAATAATTTTGGCATTTCGAAGTTCTTGTTCAATTTCTTGAATTTCCCAATCGTGACCGGTATGGCCAGCTTGACGTGAAGCATGCAACAACTGTAGCCGCTGGACGAGCTTATTGGGATTGTGCCAGTAGGTAACATCCACAAGGGGTTTTAATGGTTTAAATGTCACTCCCGAAGTGAATGCTTTACGACGGCCACTTTGACTGGTGGGAAACATTTTTGCAATGATGGTTTTATATTTTTGAGATATATTGGCATTCACTTGTTGAGCGGGATCATACTGTCTTTTGTGGGCATGGGTGTCCAATAAAATGGATTTATATTTGTCAAGATCCTTTGACGTATAATCATAGGAAGAGGGGGTCCGAGAAAAGAGCAGCTTTAACAGTCCTGGCGTTAATTTATAGTTGATGTTTTTAATGACAGCTTTAGTACGAGCAAATTTAATGGATAAATCGCCAATTTTTAACTATCATCCTCATAGCGAACACCATACGTGGTATCTGTGTTTCCAATAAATAGATCGGTGAAAAAGGGTTCCAATGTTGATCCATAATATTTTATTAAAATGGTTTTCAGTTGAGCTTTTGTCACGATCAGTTGCTTGTGAGCGCCGCAGGAGGGATCTATACTACTGAAATAATATATACGATGATAGTAAATGGCGTTTATAATATAATAATAACATCGTATGACCTCGGATGCCGGGTGCATGCTTCGTTATTTGACACCCAGAGGGTAGCTTGCATGTCGATTTTTGTTGTTCCTTTGAGCGCTATGAAAGTCAAGGAGGTTAGATATGTAAGCTCGTTGACAATATAGCGCTTTCTAGTAGAGAAATGAAGAATTTTGAGTTTGCGGTAAATCCCGAGATTGATTTTGCCATTCTGAACACGACCTACTGAATTCAAATGGGTTCTTTAACATGCCAACATCGTATGACATGCATGTCGTGATTTTTTTCGCCTTTCAAAAAACACTTAGCACGGCCAGGAGCGAACCAGCAAGCTTGGGGTTAGTATTCCGACACGATAACCACTCACCTACCGTGGCAAGCTAATGGCGTTTATAACAAACGTTCAATATCGTTCAATGCAAAGCTAAATGAGTCGTCTAGTTGCAAAACTCGTGAATAGGGTCATGTAAGATTATTTATTTATCTTTTATTTTATTTTACTTTTTAATTTTGTTTTATTTTGTTTTGTTAAATTTTTAGATTTTGTTTATTTTATTTTGATTTTATTTTGTTTATTTTGTTTTATTTTCTTTTGTTTAATTGTGTTTTTTTTAGAAAAAAACACAAAGCCAAAAACAAAAAACACGAAACAAAAAGCAAAATTCAAAAACAAAAGCATAAGCAGAAAACAAGAAACAAGAAACACAAAGCAAAAAGCAAAATTCAAAAAAGCAAAAGCAGAAAACAAACACAAAACCAAGAAAGCAAAGCAAAATGTATAATTCAAAAGAAAAGCACAAAGCAAACACAAAACCGAAAACCAAAAACACAAAGCAAAAAGTAGAAAACAACACAAAAGATACGTGGGGCAAAGCCCAGAGAAACGTTTCTCATGAAAATGATTCTTATTCAAACAAGTTTTGCAACTGAACGACTCGAATAATAAAGACATAATAAACATTATAACAATTGATTAAAATACATAGGACACTGGATGTGCATGATTTGTCGGTCAAAACTGAAGTAGATATTTCGAATTTGACTTGACCATGTATGGGTCAACACTAGCGCTCGTAGTGATAGATTTAGTGAACTGCATAGGGCAAAGGATGTGGTCTAACGCTTGGGGTCCACGTATTGATTGAACGAAACCACACGAGTATCGTACGACTTCGTTGGCGAGATTTGCGTTTCTTTTAAGTAATTTTATTTATAGTTGCTGATCGTTCAATCATTACAACGTCTTTACCTTGTTGCTGACACGTTCCAGTTTTGTCGCTGAATCTTACTGTTTTCTGCTTTTTAATTGTACTAGCATTACCCGTCGCGGCTTCGCCCGCGAATATTATAGTTGTAAGAAGTACACTTAGCAAAATCTCAATCATGAATGCTATGACTGATTTATCCTTGGTATGAATAATCAGACTTTATCAATTCAGCTACTGGTGCAGTGGTTAGGGGTTTGTCATTCCTTCATAGGTATATCAGAGCGAAGTTAGTTTTCTGGGAATATCACAGATACTGTTAATTTAAGGGCCTTTAAATGTGGTTTTCGGAGACCCTTTATCGTCGGGTGAAAAATACCTTTCGTACCAAACTCATACGTGAAAATTGCGTGAAGAAATTCTAGAGTGCCCCTTGATCCCCTTAAGCGCATTAAACTGTATGTATTGATGAATTTTACAGTTTAATTTGGTTCAGTGAGAACCTTATAACCGTCTGGAAACTTTCACAGTAATGTAATAATTGGAATACTTGCATTGCGTCTTACAGAAATAGATGGGCCTGTGAGATTTTGTTACCATGGTTACCGTGTTGCATTCTTTCATTATTGCATTGTAAATATACATGTTTTAAGGTATTTATTTAATTGTGAGGCATTTAAAGAGTAAGTGAGTGCGTTTCGCCTACGCATTGCGTTATGCTGAACCTGTAGGTACCCCATATGTGTAGGTTGGTGTTAATGGGACCTTATTTTCGGTACAAAACTGGAATGGGATCTTAGGAGAATAATATAGGGAGGGATTATTTCACTTTTGAATAAAACCTCCGTGGCTTAGGCGGCCTCTCACCGCTGGGTCCGTGCTTCAAATCCCGGTCACTCCATGTGAGATTTGTGCTGGACAAAGCGGAGGCAGACAGGTTTTTCTCCGGGTACTCCGGTGTCACAAATTTCACTCCAGCAACAGTCTCCCCTGTCATTTCATTTCATTTCATCTGTCATTCATTTAATGATTGCCCCGGGGGTGTGCGACAGGCTTCGGCTGCCAGCACAGTTCATATCCTCGCCGCTAGATGGGGGCTTCATTTATTCCATTCCCTGACCCGGTCGGCCGACTGGAAGCAGCCTGTGGATTTTCATTCCACTTTTGGAATATTTTGTGTATTAACCAAACGACTCTTACGTGTTGGCAGCATGGTGACACACAATAAACTGATAAGATGCTTATGATCGAATTCTCCCGAGTTTAATGTCCCCTCCTACTGGTGTGACGTTAGTTAATGACCACGGGTTTCTAGCTGAGTCCGGCATTACTTCCACTTAAGTTACTAGTGTCGAACACTTAACTTGGTTTACCAAGGTTTTGTGAATTTACGTGAATAACGGTGTATATGCGCGTGTATAAATCTTGACTAGACAATGTGCTTTATAATTAGTTTTTTTCTAGTGCATGCTAAAATTTGTTATTTGATTTTAGCTTATTTTCATTTATGAAACAAGTAGTTCCGTGAAGAACTACACAGCCTATTTTCATATATCCTGCTCATGTTAATTGTCTCTATCAACATACAAAATTTCAGTTTAATTGCTGTAATCGATTCGTAGATATTGAGAACCGTCTAAATATTTCATATGGTCGCCAGTTTGGATTTTTATTTTTGTACTATTACATTACGATTATTGTGTACGCGTGGTATTCAAACTTCAATCGCATGATTAGAACACAATAAGTAAAAAACGAGATTTTAAAAGTACGCACACCAGCCATCTTGTGATTATGCAAACAATTGAAATAAATTACATGCCAGTGGATCAACATTTGTATAAGCATTTAACGTGCAACGTTTCACGGCACTCGGATAGTTAATTCGCGAGAAACGTCCATTTAAATATTTATACTTCGCGTCGCCGCCATGTTGGATTTGTGCTCACCAGGTTACTGAAAGTCCTATAGGTGAACATATGTCCATAGTCTCTATGAACATTAAAAAAATCAATTTGGTTGCTGTAAAAGATTCAGAGATATTGAGAACCGTCTAAATATTTCGGAAGCTCCCATTTAGGATTGTTATATGTATAGGCCATAGAGTTATGTACCATTCAACGACAATTATTGCCTAGCGTCATTATTCAAACTTTCACTTCGATCGCATGATTACGACACAAGAATGAAAACTTAATTTTAAAATTTCGCACAGCCGCCATCTTGAGGTTATGTAAACAATTGAATTAAATTAGATGGCAGTGCATTACAATCTGCAAAATCATTTAGCCTACTGTACCACATTTCACTGCGCTCAAAGAGTTAAATCACGATAAAAGTCTATTAAAATATTTCAAATTAGCTTGGTCGCCATGTTCGTTTTGTACTTTACAGGTTTATGAAATATACATAGGTAAACTTATATCAGTACCCTTTATCACCGTACAAACTTGCATGAAGATATATGTAATAGTTTCGGAGATATAGAATGTCACTGAAATATTTCGCACAGCCGCCATTATGAGGTTATGTAAACAATTGGACTAAATTAGACTCCGGTGCATTACAATGTGTATAAACATTTGCTGTACCAAGTTTCATTACGTTTGGATAGTTAAATCGCGAGAAATGTCTATTTAAAAGCCTCAATTTCGCTTGACCGCCATGTTGGTTTTTTAGTCACCAGGTTTTTGAAAGTCTCATAGGTGAACTTCTAGTAGTGCCCTTTATCACCGTACACAATTTCAGGGTGATACCGGTAATAGTTTCGGAGATATTGAATGCTAGTGAAATATTTCGCACAGTCGCCATGTTGGATTGGTGAGACGTAACAAAATTTGAAGGGCACGGTCGAGGTCGCCGGGAATAGTGCTATGAACTTACCGAGTTTTATTGAAATCCCTCCAGCCGTTTAGATTTTATTAGGGACACACACACACCTCACACACACACACACACACACGCACACACGCACACACACACGGACAAAAGGTGATCTCATAAGCCTATTTTTAGCCTACTTTCGATTTTTGCAAAAAATGAAAGTAGACTTATGAGATCAACACAGGGCGAAAAAAGTGTGTCTGTCTGTGTGTATGTGTGTGTGTGAGTCTGTGTGTGTGTGTGTGTATGTGTGTGTGTGAGTCTGTGTGTATGTGTGTGTGTGTGTCTGTGTGTGTGTGTGAGTGTGTGTACTCTGAATGTCTGTCCCCCCTATCAATTCGAACATGGTGAAACCGAATTGAACGAAATTTGGTACAGAGGTAGCACTAGTAAAGGACACCTCAGTGTCATACTTTATATCGCCGCCATCTTTACCAAAACAGAATGGCGGCCACTCAAATGTTCAAAACGTAAAATCAAATTACGGCTAAACTAATCATCCGATCTCTACCAAATTTGGTGACAACATACCTTTATATAGGACGCGTCTTTCATCCAAAATTCAAGGTCATCGGCCATGCCATTTGAGGATGGCGGCCGTGTGAATTATGCAACCATTTTAATAAATAGCTTAAGACCCACCAATTCCGATTATCGAGCCTAGGGGGGTTTAAGCTATCCTGAAGGTCGTGATCCGTTATTTATTATAATTTAATATTATAATATTATACAGTATGAGTGGCTTAAAAGAGCTGAGCTGTTTGTGTCACACGACAAGATGGCAGCTGTCCTCATGTGCCTGTCTTATATTTCAGTAGTTTTAGTATGTTGTATGTGATATACCGTACTGATACAATAATATAAACTTTGTATGAAATTATCTTTAATGAAGATGTACTGCAGTGAAGAAATCGTTTATTTAAAGTCATTATTTGCCAACAGTTTGTATCTAATATGTCAGTTAAGAACACCTGACGTCATGGATACGGTTAGCTCTGGGCTAGCATGTTAGTCTGACACGCAGTTGACTGGGGATCGAGTACTGCTTCAGTTAGTTTTTTTTTTCTTGAATTCTTTTACAAATGATGTGCACGAGCTTTTCCCACAGATACTGAATAAAATGTCATTTAGCTCCAAGGAGAGGATAAAGTATACACTCGTATATTAATAAAATCACAGTCCCAGCATCGCACATAAACAGAAGACATTAGAAAAAGGAGAATAGAAGAACTAGATACACGTTGTCATTAACCACAGCCTTCTTAATGCCTCTGTACGGTGCTGTCCTCTTGTGGGTTATGTGGGTAATATTGTTCCAAACATAACGCTGTGTAAATGCCTGAGCTGGCCTCCTGAAGTATGGCAATTTTGTAATACTGGTAGTTCAACTATTAGCCACGATCGCGCTCCGAATACCTTTAAACACTGCCAGCTGGATCGCCTCCCTCTTGGCTACTTTAAACTGCTTACTCATTCAACACCCATAGAACACTGCCATCGTAGTACATTACGATGGCAGTGCATAGGCGTACAAGATAAAGATTAATTCACTGATAGGTCGCAGCACCACCTACTGTGATTGGGGCGGAAGATGATTGGGGCGGAAGATTCTTAATTTTGCAGGCTGGCTTAATATAGAGATTAACGGACGTGAATGCATTACAATAAGTTAGTAGTTTTGTTATTCAATCATCATAAAGTATATAATATTGATCTTGACACTTACTGGCTTATTATCAATATAAAAGAAAACAAACAACACATTGTGGTTGGGGTGATTGTTTTAGGGATGAGGACAAAGAGTCATAAAGATACCCATACATTTAGGAGAAAGTAGGCTATATGTTCTTTGCTGAACATCTTGTTTCAAAATTGAAAATAGGCTAAAAAATAGGCTTATGAGATCACCTTTTGTCCGTGTGTCTGTCTGTGTATGCGTGTGTGTGTGATGGTGTGGGATGGTGTGTGTCCCCTCTAATAACTTCTAAACGGCTGGAGCGATTTCAATGAAACTCGGTAAGTTCATAGCAATATTCCGGACGAACCCGACCGTGTCCTTCAAATTTTTTACGTCTCACCAATCCAACATGGCCGTGACGCGAATTATAAATATTCACATGGTCGTTTCTCGCAATTTAACCATCCGAGTGCAGTGAAACTTGGTACAGTAAATCCTTATACGAATGTTAATCCACAGGCATCTAATTATTTCAATTGTTTCCATAACCACAAGATCGCAACTGTGTGAAATTTTAAAATCTCGCTTTTACTTCGTGTGTCCTAATCATGCCATTGAAGTTAGAATACTACACGTACACAATAATCTTCATGCAACAGTACATAACTCTAAGATCTACATATATAAAAATCCAACATGGCGACCACCCGCAATGTTTAGTCGGTTCTCAATATCTACGAATCTATTACAGCAATCAAACTGAATTTTGTATGTTGACAGAGGTAATTAACATAAGTAAGATATATGAAAATAGGCTGTATAGTTCTTCACGGAACTACTTGTTTATTATCACAGTGTGATATTCTAAACTAGCGGACCCGTGCGAGAACTCTCGCATAATACTGCAGGTTGTGTGCGCCCCATGTGTACAGACTACCTGCCCGGCTGAAGTGCTATGCGGGCTGTAGGCGACAGAGTTCTCGCAGGGGCTATCGTCTTGTTTATTGATTTAAAAGAATTTTATAAACAAATAAATATATTTCCGTTGGCTTTTCAAGAAATGCCAGATTCTTCCTGTACTATTGAGACGATTTGGAAGATTTTGGTACAAACCACACCTTCTAACTCCTTCTGGTTTAGAAGCTTGAGACTTGTGAAACATACACCTTAGCCTTAGCGTATTATATAATAAGATTAGCCTATAATACACTAAGGTGTATGTTTCACAAAACCCAACAGCAACTCTCAGCCATTACCATCTAAACCATAGCCAATTCGAACCCAGAACCACCTTCAAGTACATTTAAAGTCCATGTAAACACATACAGACTTGCCGGGCTCTGGTTGGCTGCTCCAAGATTCGAGCGGCCAATAAGAGCCCGGCGCTTACAAAATTCAAACTACCGCTACAAAACTTCACAAAATCTCAATTACACAGCCTGCTAACACACTCATTTACACGACCCACGACAATGCTGGGTGCCTGTCGGCGGGGTTGGCCACGGCCGACCTGTTCGGGATGGTGCCCCGTGGGTCGTGGGTTCGATCAAACTCAGCCCAAACTTCAAATATACAATATACTAACATATTACATACACCTACATTTTAACCCAAATAACACATCTGAGGCTTATTATTATTATTATTATTATTTTCCAACACACAACCTACTACAGGTCTTTAAAATTTTCATACTACCAAAACCAACCTACTACAAGGTCTTTCTTACGTCAATTAACAACTTAACGCAAACATTTCAACCATTTTTAGCATATTTTCAATTTATAAAAAAAAAGGCATATGAGATCACTAGGGCCCGGATTTTTTTAAAATGCATATGCGCATATGCATATGCATATTTTGACATATTTCGAGGTTTAGTGCATATTCTAGACGTAACAGCATATTCCGGTATATATGTCTGAATTTAAGGACAATTACAAGAACTACCAAAATTAATCTGTTTTGTGTATCCCTAGCTAGTTGCCTATATTATGTGCATCCCTCACTAATTGGTGTTTTCGACTTTCTGTGTAACGGCACTTTACTTTCACAACTGACAATGGTAACAGATAGCTTAGGTATGGGTAGGCAGGCTGGCTGGACTTCCCGGAATTCCTTTCTCTACCACAGTAGATAATAATCTCAGGGGGTTGGGCAATTGGTCAGGACAGAAGTATCTTCAGTTCACTAGTTACGTTCCAGTTTAATGCCCTGCATCTCAAGTGTTAGTTTCTAAAAATGCCTAAGGAAAAGAGCAGGAGAAGAGATTTACTAAATCAGTGGGTGTCGGGTAATAGGGACTATTCAGCAGATTGTGTCATCGTGCAATGTCAAGTTTCCTCAAAGGAAGTAAAATGTGAAAAGAAATTTCAACTTGAACAGCATTCAAAAACAACTGCACATATTAAAGCAAAGGAGGAGAAGAACAGCACACCACAACAACTACTTCTTACGCAGGTAAAGCCTAAGTCCGGTATTCTTAATACATTTTCAAGTGATCTTTGTAGGGCTTTCGTATGCAGCAACATTCCATCGAATAAATTAAACAATCCAGTTCTGAGATCATTTCTTGAGAAATATGGTGTAAATTAAAAAAAACCAGATGAATCAACTCTTAGGAAAAATTACCTACCTCCTCTATATGAATCTACCCTGGAATTGATCTGTTCTGATATCGGAAGGAGCTATGTCTGGATATCGGTGGATGAGACAACGGATTCATGTGGCCGTTACATAGCAAATTTCGTGGTTGGTAAATTACATCCAGACGAACCCGGTAAGCCGCATCTTCTTGCTTGTAAAGTACTAGAGAAAACCAACCATAGCACAATAGCAAGATTTGTAAATGATTCTCTGCGACTATTGTGGCCATCTGAAATTGAGGATAATGTTGTAAAGTGCTTGTACTGCTCACAGATGCAGCTTCGTATATGTTGAAAGCAGCAAAGGCCCTCCAAGTATTTTATCCGAAACTCATTCACGTAACCTGTTTAGCGCACGGATTACACCGCATTGCAGAAGAAATACGCACACAGTTTCCAGCTGTTAACAATTTAATTGTATGTGGGAAGAAGCTGTTTCTGAAAGCACCAGCTCGTGGCCAGTTCTACAAAGATTGTCTACCTGATGTTCCTTTGCCACCTGAACCTGTCCTGACTATGTGGGGGACATGGTTATCTGCAATATCAGTTTATCAGGAGAATTTTAATGAAGTGAAAGAAGTGGTTACAAAACTTGAAGATGAGCATATTGCGTGTGTCCGTGATGCAAAAGTTGTGTTTGCAGCCGCTACTGTTTATCAAGATGTGAATTTCATTCATGCACATTTTTCTAAACTTCCAAAAGCCATTGAGAACTAAGAATCTTCTGGTACTCCCCTCCATGAATCACTTGATCTCGTTGAGAAAGCTGGATCTTCATTGAATTCCGCTCCAGGCGAAATTGGAGAGATGATTAAATGCAAGTTAGAAAAGGTGTTGAATTCTAAACCAGGACTGAAGAAGATTAAGTTAATTAGTCAATACTTGATTGGAACTAGGGTATCCTTGCCAGATGTATGCTCCGAAACTTTGCTGCCCGTGTATAAGTACTGTCCAATCACGTCAGTTGATGTAGAACGATCATTCTCAGCCTATAAACTCATTTTGACGGACAATAGACATAGTTTGTCTCCAGAAAACATTGAAAGACTACTACTGTAGTTACCTATTGTGATGCTTCTTTTTGCAACAAATGATACCTGTAAATAGGTAAGTGAATAAAATTGCATGTTTTAAGTGCATATTTCATTATTTTCCGTGCATATATTCTAAATTTTTAGTGCATATTTGCATGCATATTTTCAGTTTTTTTAGTGCATATAAATCCGGGCCCTAGAGATCACATTTTGTCCGCGTGTATGTGTGTGCGTGTGTAATTCGAGTGTGTGTGTGTCCTAATAACTTCTAAACGGCTGGAGCGATTTCAATGAAACTCGGTAAGATCTTAGCACCCTTACGGCCGACCCCGACCGTGCCATTCAAATTATATTGTGTCTCACCAATCCAACATGGCGTCTGTGCGAAATATTCCACCAGCATTCAGTATCTCCGAAACTATTACAGATACCACCCTGAAATTGTGTACGGTGATAAACGGCACTACTAGAAGTTCACCTATGAGACTTTTAAAATCCTGGTAACTACAAAACCAACATGGCGGCCAAGCGAAATTGAGACTTTTAAATAGACTTTTCTCGCGATTTAACCATCCAAACGTAATGAAACTTGGTACAGCGAATGTTTATACACATTGTAATGCTCTGGCGTCTAATTTAGTTCAATTGTTTACATAACATCAAAATGGCGGCTATGTGAAATATTTCACTGGCATTCTATATCTCGGAAACTATTAGAGATATCACCGTGAAATTTTGTACGGTGATAAAGGGCACTACTACAAGTTCATCTATGTAACTTTCGAAAACGTGTCAAGTACAAAACGAACATGGCGACCAAGCGTATTTGAAACATTTTAATATACTTTTCTCGTGATTTAACTATCTGAGCGCAGTGAAATGTGGTACAGTAAATGATTTTAAATATTGTAATGCACTGGCATCTAAATTAGTCCAATTGTTTACTTAACCACAAGATGGCAGCTGTGCGAAATTTTAAAATCTCGTTTTTACTTCTTGTGTCCTAATCATGCGATTGAAGTTTGAATACCACACGTACACAATAATCTTCATGTAATAGTACATAAATAATGTTACGTGCCACCCCCCTAGTGGCACTTTTGTTAACTGGATTACGGTGGGTTGAAGCACAACACAGGTTGTTCCTTTAAATGAAATAATTAAGTTTATTGCGGCCAGAACATACACCACTCATCAGCAAATACAAACAATTAGAACCTTACTCCAGTTTCCTCAAGTCTCTTCCTTGAGCGCTCTTGCCCCTTTCACTTGTCAACAAACCACAGAAGTTAAACCGTCTTAATGAGTCCGGTGGCCTTGACAGAAGCTACCTGCACCTCTTCCTCGTGTACACCAACCACAGTTACTTACGGTAATCCGCTACCCGCTGTTTCGCTGTCCACAAGCTGGGGAAACAATGTCACTGGATTTCGTAACTCGCACGGCACTTCGTCACCACACTTCTGTCGCACTCGCTCAAAAACACACACCCACAGAAAAACTCGGTCCCCTCACTTTGAGGCTGCTTATATAGCAGGCTGGTGACTCGTGTACACCAACCACAGTTACTTACGGTAATCCGCTACCCGCTGTTTCGCTGTCCACAAGCTGGGGAAACAATGTCACTGGATTTCGTAACTCGCACGGCACTTCGTCACCACACTTCTGTCGCACTCGCTCAAAAACACACACCCACAGAAAAACTCGGTCCCCTCACTTTGAGGCTGCTTATATAGCAGGCAGGTGACTCAATGAATTTTAGAATCGTCCAGGACACACGGCTTCTAGAGGCTTCCTCCACTGGCTGAGTCACGGATATTCTGGACCATCCCTTTGTCCTAGTAGCCCTGTTGCATAAGGCGCACGCAATACACGAGGCAGGGCACAGCCCAGCCCTGGGGCAGTTGTGACTCATGCGGCGAGCGATGACACAAACTCACAGCCGTAACAATAAGAATCCAACCTGGCGACCATCTGAAATATTTAGACGGGTCTCAATATCTACGAATTTATCACAACAATCAAACTGAAATTTCGTATGTTGATAGAGGCAATTAACATGAGTAGGATATATGAAAATAGGCTGTATATCTCTTCACGGAACTACTTGTTTATAATTATTATCAAACTATTAAATTTCTGAAGCTGCTACTGATGCGACAACAACAATTAATAAGTTAAACACCTTGTCCCACAGAGAATGGACGGTCTACACTGACTCTAATGTCCAGAAACTGAGGAACAAAGCCATGGCGAAGAACAAAAAGAGAGATAATCTAAAATCATTATAAAAATTAAAATCAAGCACAAATTCCACGCAATCATACTTTGCACCCGCTTCAGACATACATGAGTAAGGTGCAAAAACATAGCAAATCAAAAAGCACACTACAAAATAAAACAAAACCTAAAATTCAATTTAAAAAGGGACGTAAGGAGCACACATAGAGCACCAGGTTCCCGCGTTTTTCAAAGGCATACTTATTATGTCTCCAAGCTTGATTATCTCCATTGAACCACAGTAGTAAATTTACAATAGTGAAAATTAACCTTAACTCAGTGATGATGATGGCTACTTGAGGATCGAAACGCGCAATCGTAAATTGCCCATTTAAGTGTGAAAACTACTGCCGGTGGCGGAAATCGGAACTAATGCGCTCCGCCCAGCCACACGCCTGCGATATACGTGCAGTCGTCGCCATCGAAACCTCATCGCATGCCAGTGTGTGCATGATTCATGCTGTGTCTTGCGCTGTGCGGTGTGTTCTAATTGTATGACTGTACATGCGTTCCCCCTCTTGCCCCGCAACCTCTCGCTTCTGCCATAACGAGGCGAGATGACGTAATGTATACACAACAGCACCGCTCCACATCGAGCGGTAACAATTCCCTGGCAGGGTAGTAACTAATACATATCATTTTTTCCAGGAGTGTGTTTACATATTTATAACTTGTACCCGCCCAATTCATTGGGAAAAATCGTGTTGACCGACTGAAAACCAGCAAAAGACAATTTGACTAGACAGCCTTATGAGATGTCTCTAAGTGAAGCAGTCAGCAGGTATCTTTCTTCGTATGGCCTTGTGTGCCAGGTGCAAGCTTTGTTAATTGACGCCCAGAGGGTAGCTTGCATGCCGAATTATATTGCTTCTTAAAAGCACTATGAAAGTCAAGGAAGTTAGATACCTAAGCTCCTTGACACTACAGCGCTTTCTAGTAATGAAATGAGGAACTTTGTGTTGGCGTAAAATTTCCAGATTAATTTTGCATTATGAACTCGGCCTACTGAATACAAATGGGTTCTTTAACATGCCAACAACGTATGACATGCATGTCGTGATTTTTGTCGCCTTTCAAAAATTACTTACCTTTCGGGTAAACAGCTTTGAATATTAAAGACTCCATTGACAGATAGGCGCATGGTCTCACGTAATACGCTATATCTCTGCCAAAACGCTGTATATATATTTCTACAAGGACATCCGCCCTGCATTCCGGGAGACCATATAGATCCAGAATAATATACAGTGTAGGTACATTGTTGGCTCTACAGTAGGCTACATTACGATACACCATATAAATGTTTATGTAGCATGTTGATTGAAGCTCTCAATATGCCCAAGCAGATCTTCTCTAGATCATCCTCGATGATGCCAAGCTTCTTGAGGATATCCACGACGAACTTGTAAGATGTTCCACGAGCTCCGAATAGAAGGACATTCACTTTCCATGCATTTTTAGGTAAGTTATATCTCTCACTCAAGTGAGGTATACATGGTCGGTAAATAGCCTCTTTTTCCTCGTTGACTCGTACAGCTTGCGGAATGTCCACTTCCATTCGTACCGTGGGGTCCAGGACCAAACCCCTTCCGTTCTTCCTGTCAATGGCAACAATATCTGCTCTACGGTGACTACCAATTTCCGAAATGCAGTGTACTTCCTCATAAACTTCCCATTTCAATTTCCTCAGGGAATTGGCAATTGATGATCGAACTCTTTGATGCCGGAAATTTCGTAACAGTTCTCCTTTAGAACATTGGCCCAGGACATGTCCTAGCGTCTCTGGTTGGTCAATCCTGGTTGTCGACATGGGGTTGTGTGCTGACTTCTCCCCGGCACAGCTCTCACCACTGAGATGTTGCAGGACATTTTGATGGCATTCGTCCATTCAGAGCACGATAAGCCTTTTCTGTTATTTATCCACGAGTTGTTCTTTGGATTTTGTTCATAAACTTCCACTCCTTTACCTTTATGAGGAAGTTTGCGCCAAGCTTCAAATGACCGTTTCCGAGGCTCATTTCGTACCCAACGTCCTGATTTTGATTCTGTGCAATCACTAGTTGGAAAATTAAAATATTGAAGAAATTCTTTCTTTTCCTCGTCAAGATTTCGACAAATATCAAAATGAACATCTTCCACTCTGAGTAACTTTTGAACTATATTAAAATGCTGTATATATGCTTCCCATTCAACCTTAACTAAACCCAGCCCCCGAAATTCCTGGATGCATACAACATATCATTGGGACAGTCATGTGGTAACCCAATGATTTCTTTGATAGTTGTTCGCAAAAGTTCATCAACATCGACCAGAAAACTTGATGGAATTTTAGTTAATGGTGTACTCTGTATTGTATAAATCAGACTTGGCCAAATTTATTGATTACTTATGTTTAACTTTTGGTCTGGTTTTAGTAAACAAGAAACTGCGAGAGAATTCAAGTCTTTTTCCGAACTATTTATCAATTTGCTCTTGTCAAACACAATTTCATCTTCAAAAGTTATTCCCAGATATTTTATGGTTTCCCCAGATTTTTCACATGTCAAATCAGTATTTCCTAGTGTCACAGCACTTCTCTGACAAAGGTTCCCTTCTTTAATATTGATCATTCTGCATTTTGAAGGATTCATGGAAAGACCTATAGCAGATAAACTATTAACGGCGGTATTTAAGAGTTCCTGCGCCGAAGCTTCACCTTTTGCTACTAATACAATATCATCCGCAAACGCTAAGGCTGAAACATTTTCAACGTCAGGTGATAGCTGATACCCATACTCCTGAATGATCTCCTGCTCTGTGAGTTCTTTTATAGTATCATCTATTGCCAGGTTGAATAAAGCAGGTGAGATTGGAGATCCCTGAGCGACGCCTTTCCTAAGTTCTATGCTCACTGTTTTATTATTACCACATTCAACTTTGATACTATTTCCTAAAATAAGGTCGATTACTAAATCTCGCAAGTTGTTTGGCATATTTACTCGATTAATGCACCGCTTAAGATGTTCATGGCCAATATTATCATATGCCTTTGAAACATCCAGGAACACTACACAGCAGCTAGTTTTCTTTGTTTTAGCATTCCTGAGGCAACCACTTATCAAACTTAACAGATATATTTAAACTTAAAAAGAAAACTAAAATTTTGACAACCGGCGATGTATGAGCCCCCTTCATTTGCATAAGCATTTGCCGTACCAAATGTCACTGCACTCAGCCGGTTATATCACGAGAATCGTCTATTTAAATATTTATATTTCGCGTCACCGCCATGTTGGAATTGTGAACACCAGGTTATTGAAAGTCTTATAGGTGAACTTATGTTCTTAGCCTCTATGAACATAAAAATGTCAGATTGATTGCTGTAAAAGATTCGTAGATATTGAGAACCGTCTAAATAGTTCGGATGGTCGCCTTTTTGGATTGTTATATGTTTAGGCCATGGAGTTATTAACCATTTAACCCTAAACCGGGCGCGCTGGTGAATTTCGTTCACCAACCCTCGTATTTCATCTGTTGTTGTTAGTTCGTAAGAGCTACAGCCATGGCTCTGCTAGTACCTTCCGACGAAGTCTTATCGATACTCTCAGTGTAGTGGTATCTGTTCAGGAAGTTGTACGTGTCACACTATTCGACCTTGACTCACAAGTGCCGTCATTTGGTGAACTTTCTTCACCACGCGCCCGGAAATGTAAGTAAAATTGTACCTAATACGTTCTTGGAGTTTCATTATTTTAAAATATAGAATATTGAAGACACAAAAGTAACTATCTATTTTTATTGTAGGGCGAAGTTTGTGAAGGATGAAGACATACAAACGCTGTTACAGGAATTATCTGATGAGGAGGAGGGACTGAGGGAGCTGAAGTTTGTGATTTTTCTGATGGTGAAGATGAAGTGGTAAATTATTAAGACATTAATCATGACAGTGAGAGTGAACAAGAAGGTGATGTAGCCTAGTTCTTAGCTATGAACACGATGAACTAGAGAGGGATTTTTTCTTCGGGAAAGACGAAGCAATGTGGTGCACCAATAGCTTTGCAAGGGCCGCCTCTAGGATTAAATCAAAAAATATAATAAAAATATTTCCTTGTCCAAACGGAGATGCGAAAACAGTGTCGTGTGAAATGGATGCTTTCTTACACATAATTGATTCTGAAATGATGATGAAATAGTTTCTTATACTAACATTTATATTGCAAGGCATTGCGAAGAAGTGACTTACAGTCGTGAGCGCGATGCAAAACCTACTTGCCATGAAGAAATAATTGCTTAGATTGGTTTATTGTTCCTCGCTGGTTTGAAAGGTGAACAGTACACATCTGTAGAAGAAATATGGGTGAAAGATGGAACTGGAATGGGAATAGCAATAGCCTGCATGTCTTCAAAGAGGTTTCTATTTTTGTTACGGAGTCTTCGTTTTGACGACAAAACTACACGTAACGATCGCCTGCGAATAGATAAACTAGCAGCAGTTCGCACATAGTTCGATTCCTTTGTAGTGAGATGTAAAAAGAGCTACACACCAAGTGAGTTCGTAACAATAGATGAGAAGCTAGTGCCTTTTCGAGGGAGATGTGCATTTATACCGTTTATGCCAAGTAAGCCGGCAAAGTATGGGCTAAAATTCTACGCTCTGAATGATGCTAAAACTTTTTATACTTCATCTCTGGAATTATACTGTGGCAGGCAACCTCCTGGCCTCTATGAACTCGCTAATAAACCATATGATATAGTGAAACGTCTAATAGACCACGTGAAGGGAAAAAATCGTAATCTAACAATCGACAACTGGTATACCAGCTATGACCTAGTCCTCGATCTTTTAGAAGATAAAATAACGTGTATAGGCACTCTCAGGAAGAATAAAAGAGAAATTCCACACCAGTTTCTTCCTCATAAAGATAGGCCAGTTGGTTCAACAACGTTTGGGTTTCAGTATGAAATCCTGCTCATTTCGCATGTTCCTAAAATGAATAAAGCAGTTACCTTACATTGTTCTATGCACGACGCACCCTCTGTGGACCACAACAGTTCAAAGCCCCATGCTATACTGGATTATAATCTAACTAAAGTCGGAGTCGATACTTCCGACCAAATGGAAGGCAAGTATTCGGTAGCTCAGAAAACCCAGTGGTGGACAATGTGTGTCTTTTTTTGCTCTACTCAACATTGCTGGAATAAATAGTCAGGTTCTTTACAAAGGGAATCCGAAGAACCAACCAGTAAAGTAACGTGTGTTTTTGAAGAATCTTTCATTTCAACTCGTGAATAATTGGTTGGTTGAACGAGCTAAGATATGAACACTGCCTCCAGATATCCGAGCAGTGTTATCCCCATACCATCAGGAAGAAACATCAGAAGAAATAAAAGTGCCAACGAAGAGAGGACGATGCATTCACTGTGGGCGGAAACAAAATCAAGTCACCACAATGAAGTGTCATGAGTGTCATAACTTTGTGTGTAAAACACACTCTAGAAGATGCATTAGATGTGTAAGCTGTGAGAAGAATGATAATGGTTAATGAAGATTGTTAGAATTGTTTCATTTTAAGTTCTCATGAGTGAAGTATTCATCGGATTCAATTGTATTTTCATTCTTCAACCCATGAACATTTTGACCCTTTATTATTATATATATGTACTGTCACTTGTAATTTGTGTTGTAATTATTATATCTAAGGTTTATAAAACACATAAGGAGTAACAATATCAATCATGTAAGAGTAAGCACTTGTTAACCAGTTGCTAAGACTTAGAAAAATGAATGGTGAACGAAATTCACCACGCGCGCGACAATGTAACATTTATAGGCGCGCCCGCTCTAGGGTTAAGGAAAATTATTGCGTAGAATCATTACTAAAACTTTCACTTCGATCGAATGATTACGAAACAAGAAATAAAACCTTAATTTTAAAATTATGCACAGCCGCCATCTTGAGTTCATGTAAACAATTCAACTAAATTTGATGCCAGTGTATTACAATATGTATAATCATTTACTGTACCCCACTTCACTGCGCTCAGATGATGAAATCACGAGAAAAATCTATTAAAATATTTCAACTTTGCTTGGCATCCATGTTCGTTTTGTACTATACAGTTTTTTAAAGTTACTTGGATAAACTTGTAGTAGTGCCCTTTATCACCGTACAAAATTTCAGGGTGGTTTCGGAGATATAGAATGCCAGTGAAAAAGTATTTCGCACAGCCACCATCTTGAGATTATGTAAACAATTGAACTAAATTAGATGCCAGTGCATTTCAATGTGTATGAACATTTGCTGTACCAAGTTTCATTACGTTTGGATGGTTGAATCACGAGAAAAGTTTATTTAAAAGTCTCAAATTCGCTTGGCCACCATGTTGGTTTTATACACACATCAAAAAAAGTTTTGCATCACCTCGGTTCCAAGAGTTCCGGAACCTTTAAATACAAAGGGAATAGAGATCAACACAAACAACATTTCAGCTCGTTTTATTGCTCATGAGACCCACACATTGCATGTTGTACCATCATACAGCTAGACTTTCAGCATTTGTGGTCCAGATTGCAGTACACACCACTACCTCTAATACCCAGTAGCACGTCCTCTTGCATTGATGCATGCCTGTATTCGTCGTGGCATACTATCCACAAGTTCATCAAGACACTGTTGGTCCAAATTGTCCCACTCCTCAACGACAATTCGGCGTAAATCTCTCAGAGTGGTTGGTGGGTCAAGACGTCCATAAACAGCCCTTTTCAACATATCCCAGGCATGTTCGATAGGGTTCATGTCTGGCGAACATGCTGGCCACTGTAGTCGAGCGATGTCGTTATCTTGAAGGAACGCATTCACAAGATGTGCACGATGAGGTCGAGAATTGTCGTCCATGAAGACAAATGCCTCTCCAATATTCTGCCGATATGGTTGCACTATGGGTCGGAGGATGTCATTCAGGTATCGTAAAGCCGTTTCGGAGCCTTCCATGACCACCAGTGGCGTACGTCGGCCCCACATAATGCCACCCCAAAACATCAGGGAACCACCACCTTGCTGCACTCGCTGGACAGTGTGTCTAAGACGTTCAGCCTGACCAGGGTGCCTCCAAACACGTCTCCGACGATTGTCTGGTTGAAGGCATATGCGACACTCATCGGTGAAGAGAACGTGATGCCAATTCCGTGGGGTCCATTCAGCATGTTGTTGGGCCCATCTGTACCGCGCTGCATGGTGTCGGGGTTGCAAAGCTGGACCTCGCCATGGACGTCGGGAGTGAAGTTGCGCATCATGCAGCCTATTGCGCACAGTTTGAGTTGAAACACGACGTCCTGTGGCTGAACGAAACGCATTATTCAACATGGTGGCATTGCTGTCAGGGTTCCTCCGAGCGGCAATCCGTAAGTAGCGGTCATCCACTACAGTAGTAGCCCTTGGGCGGCCTGAGCGAGGCCTGTCATCGACAGTTCCTGTATCTCTGTACCTCCTCCATGTCCGAA
Source organism: Meconema thalassinum (assembly GCA_946902985.2). Taxonomy (NCBI): domain Eukaryota; kingdom Metazoa; phylum Arthropoda; class Insecta; order Orthoptera; family Tettigoniidae; genus Meconema; species Meconema thalassinum. Next base: position 92,097,285 of record OX336400.1, on the reverse strand, counting down.
CAACATCGCTTTGGTTCACTCTGAGACGCCTGGAAACTTCCCTTGTTGAGAGCCCTTCTTGACACAAAGTAACAATGCGGACGCGATCGAACTGCGGTATTGACCTTCTAGGCATGGTAGAACTACAGACAACATGAGCAGCGTACCTTCGTCCTGGTGGAATGACTGGAACTGATCGGCTGTCGTACCCCCTCCGTCTAATATGCCCTGCTCATGCATGGTTGTTTACATCTTTGAGCAGTTTTAGTGACATCTATGAACAGTCAAAGGGACTGTATCTTGGATACAATATACACAGTCAACGTCTATATGCCGGAGATCTGGGAACCGAGGTGATGCAAAACTTTTTTTGATGTGTGTAGTTACCAGGTTTTTGAAAGTCTCATAGGTGAACTTCTATTGGTGCCCTTTATCACCGTAGAAAATTTCAGGGTGATATCGGTAATAGTTTCGGAGATATTGAATGCTGGTGAAATAATTCGCACAGCCGCCATATTGGATTTGTGAGCCGTAATAAAATTTGAAGGGTACGGTCGGGGTCGGACGAAATGGTGCTATTACCTTAACGAGTTTCATATAAACAGCTCCAGCCGTTTAGAGGTTGTTAGGAGGACACATACACGGACGAAAGGTGATCTCATAAGCAATTTTTCTAGGTTTATGCCGTGTCCTGTGTGGGGTTTTGCCTAGGGACACCAAACTGGCTCATCAGCGGGCTTTTGGTGTCCGTGCCCCTCACAAGACACGGCGTAAACCTAGAAAGATTGCTTGGTTTTAATTCCTTGGCCTTGAAAGTCAATATACCATCTTTTTTATCATAAAGTTGTTTAATGTTGAAACAATTTCTTAACAGACAAAGTAGGGTTCCCCATCCTAGCAAAAACGTAAAATTAAACAATTTCCTCATTTGTGGCAAACGTTGAAGGACTAAAGGATCCGGGAATGCCACTATCACTGACACCTAGCGGCGAACGTTGGAACTTGATAAAGCGTTTCTTACCAAATAACCTAAAAATTTTGCTACACACAATCAATTTTAGTGGTAGGTTTTTTACATGCCATAAATCTATGACATGGGTCCGCCGGCTTTACTTCCCCTCCGAAGGAAAGCACACTGAAGGATTTTAACGCTCTTGAAATTCCGACGACTTCGGCCGGGTTTGAACCCGCGATCTTTGGAATTGCAGTTCAGCATGCCGACTATGCCACAGAAGCCGACGTAAGGGTGATTATAGAACTACAAATATAATAAAAACAAGTAGTTCCGTGAAGAACTATACAGCCTATTTTCATACATCCTACTTATGTTAACTGCCACAATCAACATACAAAATTTCAGTTTAATTGCTGTAACAGATTCGTAGATATTGAGAACCGTCTAAATATTTCAGATGTTCGCCAGGTTGGATTTTTATTTTTGTACTATTACATTAAGATTATTGTGTACGTGTGGTATTCAAACTTCAATCGCATGATTAGACAACAAGAAGTAAAAACGAGATTTTAAAATTACGCACAGCAGCCATCTTGTGATAATGCAAACCATTGAAATAAATTAGATGCCAGTGGATCAACATTTGTATAAGCATTTAACGTGCAACGTTTCACGGCACTCGGATAGTTAATTCGCGAGAAACGTCCATTTAAATATTTATACTTCGCGTCGCCGCCATGTTGGATTTGTGCTCACCAGGTTCCTTAAAGTCCTATAGGTGAACATATGTTCATAGTCTCTATGAACATTAAAAAAATCAGTTTGGTTGCTGTAAAAGATTCATAGATATTGAGAACCGTCTAAATATTTCGGGAGCTCACCATTTAGGAGTGTTATGTGTATAGGCCATAGAGTTATGTACCATTCAAGGACAATTATTGCCTAGGTTCATTATTCAAACTTTCACTTCGATCGCATGATTACGACACAAGAAATTAAAACTTAATTTTAAAATTTCGCACAGCCGCCATCTTGAGGTTATGTAAGCAATTGAATTAAATTAGATGGCAGTGCATTACAATCTGCAAAATCAATTACTGTACCACATTTCACTGCGCTCAGAGAGTTAAATCACGAGAAAAGTCTATTAAAATATTTTAAATTCGCTTGGTCGCCATGTTCGTTTCGTACTTTACAGGTTTATGAAATATACGTAGGTATACCTGTATCAGTACCCTTTATCACCGTACAAAATTGCAGGGTGATATCTGTAATAGTTTCGGAGATATAGAATGTCAGTGAAATATTTCGCACAGCCGCCATTTTGAGGTTATGTAAACAATTGAACTAAATTAGACTCCAGTGCATTACAATGTGTATAAACATTTGCTGTACCAAGTTTCATTACATTTAGATAGTTAAATCGCGATAAAAGTCTATTTAACTGTCTCAAATTTGCTTGGCCGCCATGTTGGTTTTGTAGTCACCAGGTTTTTGAAAGTCTCATAGGTGAACTTCTAGTAGTGCCCTTTATCACCGTACACAATTTCAGGGCGATATCGGTAATAGTTTCGGAGATATTGAATGCTAGTGAAATATTTCGCACAGCCGCCATGTTAGATTGGAGAGACGTAACAAAATTTGAAGGGCACGGTCAAGGTCGCCGGGAATAGTGCTATGAACTTCCCGAGTTTCATTGAAATCGCTCCAGCCGTTTCGATTTTATTAGGGGGGGACACACACACGAATCACACACACGCACACACACACGGACAAAAGGTGATCTCATAAGCCTACTTTTTCAAAATTGAAAATAGGCTAAAAAAACACCAAGTGTTACATATTCGTACCCCAGCTGCACGGGTGAAAGCAAAGCATCTAGACGACCAAAGTAGGCCTACCACATAGAGTTAAGAGGTCGGTAAGGTTCAGGAAGTACCGTAATGATTGGAAATAAGGAAATTCTTTAGCATAGTATACCGTATAATACAGGGACAGATGACATCACTGTTCCGCCCCTTAATACAACAATCAATCAATAAACGTATTATTAGCCTATTTTCAATTTTGAAAAAATAGGCTTATGAGATCACCTTTTGTCCGTGTGTGTGCGTGTGTGTGTGATTCGTGTGTGTATCCCCCCTAATAAAATCTAAACGGCTGGAGCGATTTCAATGAAACTTGATGAATTTTAAGCACTATTCCGGGCGACCCCGACCGTGCCCTTCAAATTTTGTTACGTCTCACCAATCCAACATGGCGGCTGCGTGAATATTTAACCTGCATTCAATATCTCCGAAACTATTACCGATATCACCATGGAATTTTGTATGGTGATTAAGGGAACTACTAGAAGTTCACTTATGTGACCTTTGAAAACCTGGTAACTACAAAACCAACATGGCGGCCAAGCGAATTTGCGACATTTAAATAGACGTTTCTCGCGATTTAACCGACCAAACGCAATGAAACTTGGTAGAGTATATGTTTATATACATTGAAATGCACCGACATCTAACTTCGTTCAATTGTTTACATAACCTCAATATGGCGGCTGTGCGAAATATTTCACTGGCATTCTATATCTCTGAAACTATTACCGGTATCACCCTGAAATTTTGCACGAAGATAATGGGCACTAATGGAAGTTCATCTATGAGACCTTAAAAAACCGGTTAACTACAAAACGAACATGGCAGCCAAGCGAAGTTGAAAGTTTTAAATAGACTTTTCTCGCGATTTAATGATCCAAACGCAATGAAACTTGGTACAGCAAATGGTCATACACATTGTAATGCTCTGGTATCTAATTTAGTTCAATTGTTTACATAACCTCAAGATGGCGGCTGTGTGAATTTTTTAAATTAAGTTTTTGTTTCTTGTGTCGTAATCATGCGATCGAAGTGAAAGTTTGAATAATGAACCTACGCAATAATTTTCCTTTAAAGGTACATGACTCTATGGCCTATACATGGAACAATCCATCATGGCGACCATCCGGAATATTTAGACGGTTCTCAATATCTACGAATCTACTACAGCAAACAAACTGTTTTTTTATGTTCATAGGGGATATGAACATAAGTTCACCTATAGGACTTTCAATAACCTGGTGATCACAAATCCAACATGGCGGTGACGCGAAGTATACATATTCACATGGTCGTTTCTCGCAATTTAACAATCCAAGTGCAGTGAAACTTGGTACAGTAAATCCTTATACAAATGTTAATCCTCTGGCATCTTATTTATTTCAATTGTTTCAATAACCACAAGATGGCAGCTGTGCGAAATTTTAAAATCTCTTTTTTACTTCTTGTGTCCTAATCATGTGATTGAATTTTGAGTACTATACGTACACAATAATCTTCATGTAACAGTACATAGCTCTAAGCCCTACATATATAAAAGTCCAACATGGCGACCATCCGAAATATTTAGACGGTTCTCAATATCTACGAATCTATTACAGCAATCAAACTGAAATTTAGTATGTTGATAGAGGCAGTTAACATTAGTAGTATACATGAAAATAGGCTGTATAGTTCTTCCCGGAACTACTTGTTTATTTACTTATCGTATGGCTTTTAGTGCCGGAAGTGTCCGAGGACATGCTAGGTTCGCCTGAGTCTGTAGCTGCATCCAGCGGACACCCTTAGGGTGTGCTACAAGTTCCGATCAATTTCAAGTAGTTCCAATTTTCGCCAACAGATATCAATGATACCTAATGGTGAACGTTGGAACTTTGATAGAGCGTTACGATGAAATCTAACCTAACAATTTAGCTTTACACAAGTTTAGTCTGTGAAAGGATCTTTTACATGCCATAAATCTATGACATGGGCCCGCCGGCTTTACTTACTCTCCGAAGGAAGGCACACTGAAGGATTTTTAACGCTCTTAAAAAATCCGACGACTTCGGAACCCGCCATCTTGGGCACAGCAGTTCAGCATGCTACCTACTACGCCACCGAAGCCTCGTATAATACACCACGATGTATTTCTACAAAGCACTACAACCAACATTCAATATTATACTCCTTGATAAGGACAAAGACTTATACGAGGGTCATTCCATAAGTCATGGCAACTACAGGGTGGACCACGCAAGTTCAGACTGTAGAATATCTCAAAAGCTAAGCGTTGTATAAAGAACTGTCTGGGGCAAAAGTTGCGTGATATTAAGGGTAAAAGAACATGCTATATGTCGTAGTTTATTTGGATAACGTTTGGGTGGTAATTTGATGGTCACGTGACTTCTTTTAATGGGAGCCAACATATTTTGTTTGTTTCCTTATTCCTGATACAAACCTTAACAACTTTTGTATAAAGCACTTGCCCGCACACCAACGTACATAATAACGTCAAGTATGAACGAATTACATGAATGCCATGCTCGGAATGTCTTAAATAACAATTACCTTGATCGTTGGACAGGTCCCGTTAATTGACCTCACTTCCGCGGACTTATTCTTATGGGGTTTCATGAAAGATCGAGTGTATTGTGAAAAACCAACGACTCCGGACAACATGAAGGTGCGGATACGAAATGCTTGAGCGAGTATTGACAGAGATATGCTTTTACGGACACATCAATTGTTTATTCTCAGAATTGGAAAACGCACTGAGGTGGAAGGCCATCATTTTTAACATTTATTACGCTTAGGTCCGATGCGTATGCAATAACTGGTATTATGCTGTGTACCTACCTGTTACCAATGTTGCATTGTCTACACCAGGAACAGAACCATGTACTTATAAAATTGGTGTACGAAATGCTGTTTAGTTTTGTATTACGATTAAGGAAACACAATGAAAATATTGTTGGTTCCCATTTAAAAGAACATCTCGTGACCATCAAATTACCATTGAAGTGTTCTCCAAATAAACTACGACATATAGCATGTTCTTTCCTTGTCAATATCACGCAACTTTTATTCCAGACAGTTCTTAATACAACGCTTAGTTTTTGCGATATTGTACCGTCTCAACTTACGAGTTCCACCCTGTGTATTATATATTTCGACAAAGCTACAGCATGGGAAATCCACGATGTGCATTGAACCGTTAATGCCAACAGAAAAAAAACTCTACAAGCCTTACAGTAGTCGCATATGATGTGTAACATCTGACATAGAAAAAAACTCACGTGAAATTGTTGATACACCGATATTTTATAATATTATTGGCACAAATATTAATCTATTGTAAAAGGGAGTGTTTTACAGATATTGTAGTTAATAATACGGAACTTGTTTTATTAGAGGATTTGTAACTTCCACTAGCCTAAATAAAGAATACGATATGGATCAACTAAGTTAGACGGGACACCGCTCATAAACTTATAAATAGGCCAACTTGCGAGTAAATGCAATGTACACAGCAGTAGACCATGAAAGGCTTGCCCAGTTCCCAGACCTCTTGATTCACAGCCCAACACGTAATTTCATATGGATTCTGTTAAAATGAGTCATATTGATATGATTAGCAGCAGAGTATCAAGAAGGCAGTGCGAGAACAATCAAGAAGGCAGTGCGAGAATAGAAATATCAAGTAGGCAGTGAAGAAAAAAAGTCTTTGAATATTTATGTATTACTAGCAGGTACCCGCGGCTTATCTCGCGATCAATACAATGGGGACGATGCATTATTGCTGATAATTGGTTTATTCTATTACAACATTCGCGGCTACAGGTGGGTAGATTCAAATTCTGAAAATTCTGTTACATACAGTATATAGATATTAGCAGCAAAGTGGGAATTTTATAGAGTTGTGAACACATATGAAAATTTTATTTTTGGTTTTGCCATCTTCTGCTGAGACATAACGATTTTGTTGTCCGGATACTCGCCAGCACGCCACATACAGTTGTCCATGGGAAAAAATGGTTTTGTCTAAACGTACACCTGGAATGGCAAATCTATCTGAATATGGGGAATTAAAGTATTTTTCCTTAAGCTATTCTGGGTATAATTTTGCCACCCTTATTGATGATTTGAACGTCAACATGTCGCTATTAATAGACCGATAGTAAAATATCTCTCACCTTGGTCGCTGATGTACATTATGCAGTCACTTCCAGTGTTACATCCCAGGGATTGAAATTCTCCAACAACCCTTTTGCCTCACATGCCTCTCTAAGTAATTAAAATTCCCGATTGTTGTTGTTTGAGTCTTCAGTTTTTTGACTGGTTTGACGCAGCCCTCCATGCCTCGCTCTCCTGAGCTAATCGTTTCATCACTACATAGCTACCACACCCTACATCCGAGGAAATCTGTATAACCCTGGTCTACCCCTACAGTTCTTGTCCTTGACCCTCCCATCCATAACTAAGCTTGCTATTCCTGGGTGTCTTAATATGTGCCGTACCAACCTATCTCTTCTCTTCATTAGCAGTCGCCAGAAACATCTCTCCTCTCCCACTCGTTTTAATAGCTCTTCATTTGATACCCTATCTAACCATCTGATCATCATCATTCTCCCGCAACACCACATTTCAAACGCATCAATTCTCCTCTTTACTGCAGCACCATTAGTCCAAGTTTCACTTCCTTATAGTGACTCAAAAGCTTTCAAAAATGACATCCTAATACCTAAATGTATATTCGATGTCAAGAGGTTCCTTTTTGTGTAGAAATGCTTTCTTTGCCTGAGCCAACCTGCTTTTTATATCCTCTTTGCTTCGTCCATTACTGGTTATTTTGCTTCCTAATTACCGGTAACAGAAGTCTCCTACTTCCCGTAGCGTTTCACCTGCCAATTTGATGTCCATAGAGGTTTCTCATTTATTTCTGCTGCATTCCAATAATTTTGTTTTACATTTATTGATTTTCATCATGAATTCATTCGTCAAGACCGAGTCCATCCATACCATGCAAAAACTCGTTCAAATCTTCTGGCGTATTGGCCAAGATGACGATGTCATCAGCAAATCTCAGAGATGAAATTATTTCTCCTTGAATCTTCACTCCGACTTTAAATTGTTCTCCAATTTCCTGATTATTGTGTTTTTAGAGATCTTTGAAATGCGTTGCCCTCGCACATGGTGTAGATGCATTGTCAAAGGAAAACATTCCATGTTACGAACATGGTCCGCATAACCTGTACCGAAAGCCTATTCTGGACAGCAGTTCCTTGAACTCAGATTTGCCAACATTTTATTGTATCTTTCCATGTGGTATGTCTCTGTACCTCAATATACAGAAGAGTGCTTTAAAAATCATGTCTTGTGTAAATTTTGGAAAATGTAGTGCGTGTGTTTTTTGCCGGAGTGGATACTCGCTAGTAGAAATTCTTTTTGGTAAAATAGACTGGTTCATAATTTGGTAAGTGCACATTGAGGTATATGACGGCGGGATGCCTTAAGTGTTAAGGAAACGGCAATAGCCGCCTCAGAGCTTCGTTGCTATTGAAATTATGACCAGACCGATATTTGTACTTAACTATACGGGATTTGTGAGCCCAGTGTTTATGAAATTGAACGTAGCTATATTGCTACCTTTATTTAATAGCCGCTATTGTAGTGTTTAAAAATTAAAGGTGGTATTAGAAGGCGCTTCCCCTATTTTTAGCCTATTTTCAATTTTGAAAAAATAGGCTTATGAGATCACCTTTTGTCCGTGTGTGTGTGTGCGTGCGTGTGTGTGTGTGTGTGTGTGTGTGTGATTCGTGTGTGTGTCCCCCCCCCTAATAAAATCTAAACGGCAGGAGCGATTTCAATGAAACTCGGAAAGTTCATAGCACTATTCCCGGCGACCTCGACCGTGCCCTTCAAATTTCGTTACGACTCACCAATCCAACATGGCGGCTGTGCGAAATATTTCACCAGCATCCGATATCTCCGAAACTATTACCGATATTACCCTGACATTTTCTATGGTGATAGAGGGAACTACTATAAGTTCACTTATGTGACTTTTGAAAACCTGGTAACTACAAAACCAACATGGCGGCCAAGCGAATTTGCGACTTTTAAATAGACGTTTCTCGCGATTTGACCAACCAAACGCAATGAAACTTGGTACAGTATATGTTTATATACATTGTAATGCACAAACATCTAACTTCGTTCAATTGTTTACATAATCACAAGATGGCGGATGTGCGAAATATTTCACCGGCATTCTATATCTCTGAAACTATTAGCGGTATCTCCCTAAAATTTTGTACGGAGATAAAGGGCACTACTGGAAGTCCATCTATAAGATTTTCAAAAACCACTTAACTACAAAACGAACATGGCGGCCATGCGAATTTGAACATCTTAAATAGACCTTTCTCGCGATTTAATGTTCCAAGCGCACTGAAACCTGGTACAGGAAATATTTATACACATTGTAATCCACTGGTATCTAATTTAGTTCAATTGTTTACATAACCTCAAGATGGCGGCAGTGTGAATTTTAAAATTAAGTTTTTATTTCTTGTGATGTAGTCATGCGATCGAAGTGAAAGTTTGAATAATGAACCTACGCAATAATTTTCCTTTAATGGTACATGACTCTATGGCCTAAACATTTAACAATCCAACATGGCGACCATCCGAAATATTTAGACGATACTGAATATCTACGAATCTATTTTAGCAATCAAACTGCATTTTTTAATGTTCATAGGGGCTATGAACTTAAGTTCACCTATAGGACATTAAATAACCTGGTGATCAAAAATCCAACATGGCGGTGACGCGAATTATAAATATTCACATGGACGTTTCTCGCAATTTTACCATCCGCGTGCAGTGAAACTTGGTACAGTAAATCTTTATCCGAATGTTAATCCACTGGCATCTAATTTATTTCAATTGTTTCCATAACCACAAGATGGCAGCTGTGAATTTTTTTTAAATCTCCTTGTTTTTTCTTGTGTCCTAATTATGCGATTGAAGTTTGAATACTACACGTTCACAATAATCTGCATGTAACAGTACATAACTCTAGGACCTACATATATAAAATCCAACATGGCGACCATCCGAAATATTTAGTCGGTTCTCAATATCTACGAATCTATTACAGCAATCAAACTGAAATTGTGTATGTTGATAGTGGCAATTAACGTAAGTAGGATATATGAAAATAGGCTGTATAGTTCTTCACGGAACTACTTGTTTTTTTTACCCCTGGCACTACAGCCCATGAAGGGCCTAGGCCTATCATGCGACCGCTTCCCAGCCATTTGGCCTGCAGATATTGTGGTGACGCGTGGTCAGTGCATAGTGTCCCGTCAGCCGTTGATCTTGTTCTTCGTGACCGGCGCGCTGCCTCACAGCTACGCTATTGTCCTCACGAATCTGAGTTCAGCCCGTTGCAGCCCTCACGTCAGTGTCTAAAATCTCTGACGGAGCCGGGAATCGAACCCGGGGCCTCCGGACGGGAGGCAGGCGCGCTACACTGTTCTTATTGTGTTTATATATATCTTGAAAAAGATAATAAATGAATTGGCATTGCCTCCTAGAGGGATATATAGAAAATCGAATGTCATACCTTGAGGTAGTGTTGCCATGGAAACGGACTTGCGTTTAGTTCATCAATCAGAGCGAAGATAGTTTTCTGCGAATATCTTTGAAACTGTTGGTTTTAGAGCCTTAAAATGTAGTTTTGGGTGTCCCGTAGGGACACACCGAGTATTGTTTCTTGCATCGAGGGGAGTGAAATGAGCTTTGTCCGGTCTTTATGCGACAACTTCGATATTTTGTCCTGGTTGAGTATTTTTGGTGACTTTTCAGTTATGTTGCCTATTTCACGGGAACAGTTATTTATTTCCGGACGAAAGGCAGCCTATATGTTATCCCACGGTATAAGCTGTCTCCATTTCAAATTTCATCCAAATCCGTCCAGCCGTTTTAGTGTCAAGAGGTAACAAACTAACACACACACTCTCACACACACTCACACACACACACACACACACACGGACACACAGATTTTCACAATTATAATATACTAGCAGGTACCCGCGGCTTCACTCGCGATCAAGACAATGGGGACGATGCATTATTGCTGATAATTGGTTTATTCTATTACAGCAATCGCGGCTACAGGTGGGTAGATTCAAATTCTGAAAATTCTGATACATACAGTATATAGATATGAGCAGCAAAGTGGGAATTTTATAGAGTTGTGAACACATTTGAAATTTTAATTTTGGTTTTGCCATCTTCTGCTGAGACATAACGATTTTGTTGTCCGGATACTCGCCAGCACGCCACATACAGTTGTCCATGGGAAAAAATGGTTTTGTCTAAACGTACACCTGGAATGGCAAATCTATCTGAATATGGGGAATTAAAAGTATTTTTCCTTAAGCTATTCTGGGTATAATTTTGCCACACTTATTGATGATTTGAACGTCAACATGTCGCTATTAATAGACCTATAGTAAAATATCTCTCACCTTGGTCGCTGATGTACATTATGCAGTCACTTCCAGTGTTACATCCCAGGGATTGAAATTCTCCAACAACCCTTTTGCCTCACATGCCTCTCTAAGTAATTAAAATTCCCGATTGTTGTGGTTTGATTCTTCAGTTTTTTGACTGGTTTGATGCAGCCCTCCATGCCTCGCTCTCCTGAGCTAATGGTTTCATCACTACATAGCTACCACACCCTACATCCGAGGCAATCTGTATAACCCTGGTCTACCCCTACAGTTCTTGTCCTTGACCCTCCCATCCATAACTAAGCTTGCTATTCCTGGGTGTCTTAATAAGTGTCGTACCAACCTATCTCTTCTCTTCATTAGCAGTCGCCAGAAACATCTCTCCTCTCCCACTCGTCTTAATAGCTCTTCATTTGATAACCTATCTAACCATCTGATCTTCATCATTCTCCTGTAACACCACATTTCAAACGCTTCAATTCTCCTCTTTACTGCAGCACCATTAGTCCAAGTTTCACTTCCTTATAGTGACTCAAAAGCTTTCAAAAATGACATCCTAATACCTAAATGTATATTCGATGTCAAGACATTCCTTTTTGTGTAGAAATGCTTTCCTTGCCTGAGCCAACCTGCTTTTTATATCCTCTTTGCTTCGTCCATTACTGGTTATTTTGCTTCCTAAGTACCGGTAACAGAAGTCTCCTACTTCCCGTAGCGTTTCACCTGCCAATTTGATGTCCATAGAGGTTTCTGATTTATTTCGGCTGCATTCCAATAATTTTGTTTTACATCTATTGATTTTCATCATGAATTCATTCGTCAAGACGGAGTCCATACCATTCAAAAACTCATTCAAATCTTCTGGCGTATTGGCCAAGATGACGATGTCATCAGCAAATCTCAGAGATGAAATTATTTCTCCTTGAATCTTCACTCCGACTTTAAATTGTTCTCCAATTTCCTGATTATTGTGTTTTTAGAGATCTTTGAAATGCGTTGCCCTCGCACATGGTGTAGATGCATTGTCAAAGGAAAACATTCCATGTTACGAACATGGGCCGCATAACCTGTACCGAAAGCCTATTCTGAACAGCATTTCCTTGAACACAGGTTTGCCAACATTTTATTCTATCTTTCCATGTGGTATGTCTCTGTACCTCAACATACAGAAGAGTGCTTTAAAAATCATGTCTTGTGTAAATTTTGGAAAATATAGTGAGTGTGGTTTTTGCCGGAGTGGATACTCGCAAGTAGAAATTCTTTTCAGTAAAATAGACTGGTTCAAAATTTGGTAAGTGCACATTGAGGTATATGACGGCGGGATGCCAGTAGAAATTATTTTCAGTAAAATAGACTGGTTCACAATTTGGTAAGTGCACATTGAGGTATATGACGGCGGGATGCCTTAAGTGTTAAGGAAACGGCAATAGCCGCCTCAGAGCTTCGTTGCTATTGAAATTATTACCAGACCGATATTTGTACTTAACTATACGGGATTTGTGAGCCCAGTGTTTATGAAATTGAACGTAGCTATATCTCTACCTTTATTTAGTAGCCGCTACTGTAGTGTTTAAAAATTAAAGGTGGTATTAGAAGGCGCTTCCCCTAATTTTTTTTTTACCCCTGGCACTACAGCCCATGAAGGGCCTAGGCCTACCATGCGACCGCTTCCCAGCCATTTGGCCTGCAGATATTGTGGTGACGCGTGGTCAGTGCATAGTGTCCCGTCAGCCGTTAATCTTGCTCTTCGTGACCGGCGCGCTGCCTCACAGCTACTCAATTGTCCTCACGATTCTGAGTTCAGCCCGTTGCAGCCCTCACGTCAGTGTCTAAAATCTCTGACGGAGCCGGGAATCGAACCCGGGGCCTCCGGATGAGAGGCAGGCGCGCTACCCTGTTCTTATTGTGTTTATATATATATCTTGAAAATGATAATAAATGAATTGGCATTGCCTCCTAGAGGGATATTTAGAAAATCGGATGTCATACCTTGAGGTAGTGTTGCCATGGAAACGGACTTGCGATTAGTTCATCAATCAGAGCGAAGATAGTTTTCTGCGAATATCTTTGAAACTGTTGGTTTTAGAGCCTTAAATTGTAGTTTTCGGTGTCCCACAGGGACATACCGAGTATTGTTTCTTGCATCGAGGGGAGTAAAATGAGCTTTGTCCGGTCTTTATGCGAAAACTTCGATATTTTGTCCTGTTTGAGTATTTTTGGTGACTTTTCAGTTATGTTGCCCATTCCACGGGAACAATGATTTATTTCCGGACGAAAGGCAGCCTATATGTTATCCCATGGTATAAGCTGTCTCCATTTCAAATTTCATCCAAATCCGTCCAGCCGTTTTAGTGTCAAGAGGTAACAAACTAACACACACACTCACACACACACACACACACGGACACACAGATTTCCACAATTATAATATACTAGCAGGTACCCGCGGCTTCGCTCGCGATCAATACAATGGGGACGATGCATTATTGCTGATAATTGGTTTATTCTATTACAACATTCGCGGCTACAGGTGGGTAGATTCAAATTCTGAAAATTCTGTTACATACAGTATATAGATATGTGCAGCAAAGTGGGAATTTTATAGAGTTGTGAACACATATGAAAATTTTATTTTTGGTTTTGCCATCTTCTGCTGAGACATAACGATTTTGTTGTCCGGATACTCGCCAGCACGCCACATACAGTTGTCCATGGGAAAAAATGGTTTTGTCTAAACGTACACCTGGAATGGCAAATCTATCTGAATATGGGGAATTAAAAGTATTTTTCCTTAAGCTATTCTGGGTATAATTTTGCCACACTTATTGATGATTTGAACGTCAACATGTCGCTATTAATAGACCTATAGTAAAATATCTCTCACCTTGGTCTCTGATGTACATTATGCAGTCACTTCCAGTGTTACATCCCAGGGATTGAAATTCTCCAACAACCCTTTTGCCTCACATGCCTCTCTAAGTAATTAAAATTCCCGATTGTTGTTGTTTGAGTCTTCAGTTTTTTGACTGGTTTGACGCAGCCCTCCATGCCTCGCTCTCCTGAGCTAATCGTTTCATCACTACATAGCTACCACACCCTACATCCGAGGAAATCTGTATAACCCTGGTCTACCCCTACAGTTCTTGTCCTTGACCCTCCCATCCATAACTAAGCTTGCTATTCCTGGGTGTCTTAATATGTGCCGTACCAACCTATCTCTTCTCTTCATTAGCAGTCGCCAGAAACATCTCTCCTCTCCCACTCGTTTTAATAGCTCTTCATTTGATACCCTATCTAACCATCTGATCATCATCATTCTCCCGTAACACCACATTTCAAACGCTTCAATTCTCCTCTTTACTGCAGCACCATTAGTCCAAGTTTCACTTCCTTATAGTGACTCAAAAGCTTTCAAAAATGACATCCTAATACCTAAATGTATATTCGATGTCAAGAGGTACCTTTTCGTGTAGTAATGCTTTCTTTGCCTGAGCCAACCTGCTTTTTATATCCTCTTTGCTTCGTCCATTACTGGTTATTTTGCTTCCTAAGTACCGGTAACAGTAGTCTCCTACTTCCCGTAGCGTTTCACCTGCCAATATGATGTCCATAGAGGTTTCTCATTTATTTCTGCTGCATTCCAATAATTTTGTTTTACATTTATTGATTTTCATCATGAATTCATTCGTCAAGACCGAGTCCATCCATACCATGCAAAAACTCGTTCAAATCTTCTGGCGTATTGGCCAAGATGACGATGTCATCAGCAAATCTCAGAGATGAAATTATTTCTCCTTGAATCTTCACTCCGACTTTAAATTGTTCTCCAATTTCCTGATTATTGTGTTTTTTGAGATCTTTGAAATGCGTTGCCCTCGCACATGGTGTAGGTGCATTGTCAAAGGAAAACATTCCATGTTACGAACATGGTCCGCATAACCTGTACCGATAGCCTATTCTGGACAGCAGTTCCTTGAACTCAGATTTGCCAACATTTTTTTGTATCTTTCCATGTGGTATGTCTCTGTACCTCAATATACAGAAGAGTGCTTTAAAAATCATGTCTTGTGTAAATTTTGGAAAATGTAGTGCGTGTGTTTTTTGCCGGAGTGGATACTCGCTAGTAGAAATTCTTTTTAGTAAAATAGACTGGTTCACAATTTGGTAAGTGCACATTGAGGTATATGACGGCGGGATGCCTTAAGTGTTAAGGAAACGGCAATAGCCGCCTCAGAGCTTCGTTGCTATTGAAATTATGACCAGACCGATATTTGTACTTAACTATACGGGATTTGTGAGCCCAGTGTTTATGAAATTGAACGTAGCTATATCGCTACCTTTATTTAATAGCCGCTACTGTAGTGTTTAAAAATTGAAGGTGGTATTAGAAGGCGCTTCCCCTATTTTTTTTTACCCCTGGCACTACAGCCCATGAAGGGCCTAGGCCTATCATGCGACCGCTTCCCAGCCATTTGGCCTGCAGATATTGTGGTGACGCGTGGTCAGTGCATAGTGTCCCGTCAGCCGTTAATCTTGTTCTTCGTGACCGGCGCGCTGCCTCACAGCTACGCTATTGTCCTCACGAATCTGAGTTCAGCCCGTTGCAGCCCTCACGTCAGTGTCTAAAATCTCTGACGGAGCCGGGAATCGAACCCGGGGCCTCCGGACGGGAGGCAGGCGCGCTACACTGTTCTTATTGTGTTTATATATATCTTGAAAAAGATAATAAATGAATTGGCATTGCCTCCTAGAGGGATATATAGAAAATCGGATGTCATACCTTGAGGTAGTGTTGCCATGGAAACGGACTTGCGATTAGTTCATCAATCAGAGCGAAGATAGTTTTCTGCAAATATCTTTGAAATTGTTGGTTTTAGAGCCTTAAAATGTAGTTTTCGGTGTCCCGTAGGGACATACCGAGTATTGTTTCTTGCATCGAGGGGAGTAAAATGAGCTTTGTCCGGTCTTTATGCGACAACTTCGATATTTTGTCCTGGTTGAGTATTTTTGGTGACTTTTCAGTTATGTTGCCTATTCCACGGGAACAGTTATTTATTTCCGGACGAAAGGCAGCCTATATGTTATCCCATGGTATAAGCTGTCTCCATTTCAAATTTCATCCAAATCCGTCCAGCCGTTTTAGTGTCAAGAGGTAACAAACTAACACACACACTCACACACACACACACGGACACACAGATTTTCACAATTATAATATACTAGCAGGTACCCGCGGCTTCGCTCGCGATAAAGACAATTGGGACGATGCATTATTGCTGAAAATTGGTCTATTCTATCACATCAATCGCGGCTACAGGTGGGTCCATTCTAATTCTGAAAATTCTAATACATACAGTGTATTGATATGAGCAGCAAAGTGGGACTTTCATATAGTTGAGAAAGTCCACAGGGTATGATGTTACCTTATGTGAACACATTTGAAAATTACTTTTTGGTTTTGCCATCTTCTGCTGAGACATAACAATTATGTTGTCCGGATACTCGTGAGCAGGCCACATACAGTTGTTCATGGGAAAAAATGGTTTTGTCTAAATGTACACCTGCTGCTGTTAAGTGTGTCATTGCGCTTTGTTAATGGAAATTGCTAATATTGTTGGAAAAGGGAACTGCACTCTTGCACACTGGAATGGCAAATCTATCGGAATATGGGGATTTAAAAGTATTTTTCCTTAAGCTATTCACAATGTAATTTTGCCATAATTATTGATGGTTTGAACGACAACATGTCGCTATTAATAGACCCATAGTGAAATATCTCTCACCTTGGCCGCTGGAGCACATTATGCAGTCTCTTCCAGTGTTACATCCCTGGGATTGAAATTCTCCAGATGCCTCTGTGGGTAATTAAAATTCCTGATTGTTGTTGTTGTTGTTTGTTTGAGTCTTCAGTCTTTTGACTGGTTTGATACAGACCTCCATGCCTCCCTCTCCTGAGCTAATCGTTTCATCTCTACATAGCTACTTCATCCTACATCCGAGGCAATCTGTTTAACCTTGGTCTACCCCTACAGTTCTTGGGCTCGACCCTCCCATCCATAACTAAGCTTGCTATTCCTGGGTGTCTTAATATGTGTCGTACCAACCTATCTCTTCTCTGCATAAGCAATCGCCAGAAACATCTCTCCTCTCCCACTCGTCTTAATACCGCTTCATTTGTTACCCTATCTACCCATCTATCTTCAACATTCTTCTGTAACACCGCGTTTCAATCGCTTCAATTCTATGTCAAACGATTCCTTTTCTGTTGAAATGCTGTCCTTGCCTGAGCCAACCTACTTTTGATATCCTCTTTGCTTCGTCCTTCACTGGTTATTTTGCTTCCAAAGTAACAGACGTCTCCTACTGCCCGTAGCGTTTCACCTGCCAATTTGATGTCCATAGAGGTTTTTGATCTTTTTCGGCTGCATTCCAATTTTTTTGTTTTACAATTATTGATTTTCATCATGAATTCTTTCCTCAAGACGGATTTCATACCATTCAAAAACTCATTCAAATTCTCTGGCGTATTGGCCAAGATGACGATGTCATCAGCAAATCACAGAGTCGAAGTGATTTCTCCTTGAATCTTCTCTCCCACTATACATTTTCTCCAATTTCCTGATTACTGTGTTTTTAGAGATCTTTGAAATGCGTTGCCCTCGCACATGGTGTAGATGCATTGTCAAAGGAAAACATTCTATGTTACGAACATGGGATGCATAACCTGTACCGAAAGCTTCTGCAGATTTAACACAATGCCTATTCTGAACAGCAGTTCCTTAAACTCAGATTTGCCAACATTTTATTGTATCTTTCCACGTGGTATATATCTGTACCTCATCATACAGAAGAGTGCTTTCAAAATCACGTCTTGTGTAAATTTTGCAAAAGGTAGTTCACAATTTTATAAGTGCACATTGACTATTTATTTATCGTATGGTTTTTAGTGCCGGGAGTGTCCGAAGACATGTTCGGCTCGCCTGAGTCTGTAGCTGCTTCCAGCGGACACCCTAAAGGGTGAGCTACAAGTTCCGTTCAATTTCAAGTAGTTCCAACTTTCGCCACAAGATATCAATGATACGTAGGGGTGAACGTTGGAACTTTGATAGAGCGTTCTGACGAAATCTAACCTAACAATTTTGCTTTACACAAGTTTAGTCTGTGAAAGGATCTTTTACATGCCATAAATCTATGACATGGGACCGCCGGCTTTACTTCCCCTCCGAAGGAAGGCATACTGAAGGATTTTCAACGCTCTTAAAAAAATCCGACGACTTCGGCCGGGTTTGAACCCGCTATCTTGGGCACAGCAGTTCAGCATGCTACCGACTACGCCACGGACTATGAGACGGCGGGATGCCTTTAGTGTTACGGAAACGGCAATAGCCGCCACAGAGCTTCGTTGCTACTGACATAACGACCAGACTGATATTTGTACTGAAATATACGGGATTTGTGAGCCCAGTGTTTATGAAATTGAACGTAGCTTGATCGCTACCTTTATTTAGTAGCCGCTACTGTAGTGTTTAAAACTTAAAGGCGGTATTAGAAGGCACTTCCTCTAATTTTTTTTACCCCTGGCACTACAGCCCATGAAGGGCTTAGGCCTATAATGCGACCGCTTCCCAGTCATTTGGCCTTCAGATATTGTGGTGACGCGTGGTCAGTGCATCGTATCCCTCGGCCGTTAATGTTGTTCTTCGTGACTGGGGCGCTGCCTCACTATCAGACAGCTACTCAATTGTCCTCACGAATCTGAATGCACACCGTTGCAAACCTCACGTCAGTGTCAAAAATCTCTGACGGAGCCGGGAATCGAACCCAGGGCCCCCAGTTGAGAGGCCGGCGCGCTACCCTGTTCTTATTGTGTTTATATATATCTTGAAAAAGATAACAAATGGATTGGCATTGCCTCCTACAGGGATTTATATAAAATCGGATGTCATACCTTGAGGTAGTGTTGCCATGGAAACGGACTTTCCATTAGTTCAGTTTATCAGAGCGAAGATAGTTTTCTGCGAATATCTTTGAAAATATTGGTTTTAGGGCTTTAAAAAGTGGTTTTCGGTGTCCCGTAGGGACCCACCGAGTATTGTTTCTCGCATCGAGGGGCGTAAAATGAGCTGTGCCGCTCTTTATGCGACAACTTCGATATTTTGTCCCAGTTGAGTATTTTTAGTGACTTTTCTGTTATGTTGCTCGTTCCACGGGAACAATGATTTATTTCTGGGTGAAAGGCATCCTATATGTTATCCCAGGGTATAAGCTGTCTCCATTTCAAATTTCATCCAAATCCGTCCAGCCGTTTTAGTGTCAAGAGGTAACAAACTAACACACACACAGACTTTCACAATTATAATATACTAGCAGGTACCCGCGGCTTCGCTCGCGATCAAGTCAATGGGGACGATGCAATTGTACACCTGCTGTTAAGTGTGTGCGATTGCGCTTTGTTATTAGAAATTGCGAATATTGTTTGAAGACGGAACTGCACTCTTGCACACTGGAATGGCAAATCTATCGGAATATCGGGAATCAAAAGTATTTTTCCTTACCTATAGTAAAATATCTCTGACCTTGGCCGTATGTACAATATGCACTCTCTTCCAGTGTTACATCCCAGGGATTGAAATTCTCCAACAACCCTTTTGCCTCACATGCCTCTCTAAGTAATTAAAATTCCCAACTGTTGTTGTTTGAGTCTTCAGTTTCTTGACTGGACTGATGCAGACGTCCATGACCCCCTCTCCTGAGCTAATCGTTTCATCTCTATATCGCTACCACACCCTACATCCGAGGCAATCTCTTTTACCCTGGTCTACTCTACAGTTCTTGTCCTTAACCCTCCCATCCATAACTAAGCTTGCTATTCCTGGGTGTCTTAATATGTGTCGTACCAACCTATTTCTTCTCTTCAATAGCAGTCGCCAGAAACATCTCTCCACTCCCACTCGTCTTAATAGCTCTTTATTTGTTACCCCATCTACCCATCTGATCATCATCATTCTCCTGTAACACCACATTTCAAACGCTTCAATTCACCTCTTTTCTACTGCACCATTAGTCCAAGTTTCTCTTCCTTATAGTGTCACGCTCCAGACAAAAGCTTTCAAAAATTACTTCCTAATATCTAAATGTATATTAGATGTCAACAGATTCCTTTTCTGTAGAAATGATGTCCTTGCCTGAGCCAACCTCTTTGCTTCGTCCATCACTGGCTATTTTTCTTCCTAACTAACAGAAGTCTCCTACTTCCCGTAGCGTTTCACCTGCCAATTTGATGTGCATAGAGGTTTCTGATTTATTTTGGCTGCATTCCAATAATTTTGTTTTACATTTATTGATTCCCATCATGAATTATTTCCTCAAGACGGAGTCCATACCCTTCAAAAACTCATTCAATTCCTCTGGCGTATCGGTCAAGATGACGACGTCATCAGCAAATCTCAAAGATGAAATTATTTCTCCTTGAATCATCGCTCCCACGTAAAATTTTTCTCCAACTTCCTGTTAATTGTGTTTTTAGAGATCTTTGAAATGCGTTGCCCTCGCACATGGTGTAGATGCATTGTCAAAAGAAAACATTCCATGTTACGAACATGGGCCGCATAACCTGCACCGAAAGTCTATTATGAACAGCAGTTCCTTGAACTCAGATTTGCCAACATTTTATTGTATCTTTCCATGTGGTATATCTCTGTACTTCAACATACAGAAGAGTGCTTTAAAAATCATGTCTTGTGTAAATTTTGGAAAAGGTAGTGAGTGTGGTTTTACCGGAGTGGATACTCGCTCGTAGAAATTCTTTTCAGTAAAATAGACTGGTTCACAATTTTGTAAGTGCACATTGAGGTATGTGACGGCGGGATGCCTTAAGTGTTACGGAAACGGCAATAGCCACCACAGAGCTTCGTTGCTACTGAAATAACGACCAGACTGTTATTTTTACTTAACTATACGGGATTTGTGAGCCCAGTGTTTATGAAATTGAACGTAGCTATATCGCTACCTTTATTTAGTAGCTGCTACTGTAAAACTTTCTTCAGCTATTCCCAATTAATTGGGGTCGCCGTAGCCAGCCAGGCTCATTTTGGTTTTGGCCGGGGATTTAAGGCCGGATGCCCTTCCTGACGCCACGTGATTTTCCAGGTGAAAATTCCACCCCGCTGTCACCGGGATTCGAACCCCGGCCGTCCTGGTGAAGGGCGAGAAGCTAAGCCACTGCTCCATCACACTCCCCTAGAAGCCGCTACTGTAGTGTTTACAAATTAAAGGTGGTATTAGAAGGCGCTTTCCCTAATTTTTTTACCCCTGGCACTACAGACCATGAAGGGCCTAGGCCTATCATGCGACCGCTTCCCAGCCATTTGGCCTGCAGATATTGTGGTGACGCGTGGTCAGTGTACCGTGTCCCCTCGGCCGTTCTTCGTGACCAGGGCGCTGCCTCGCTATCAGACAGCTACTCAATTGTCCTCACGAAGCTGAGTGCACTCCGTTGTAGCCCTCACGTCAGTGTCTA
The DNA here is from genome assembly GCA_946902985.2 of Meconema thalassinum. Classification (NCBI taxonomy): domain Eukaryota; kingdom Metazoa; phylum Arthropoda; class Insecta; order Orthoptera; family Tettigoniidae; genus Meconema; species Meconema thalassinum. The sequence continues at coordinate 92,075,451 of OX336400.1, read as the reverse complement.
AAATCTCTGATGGAGGCAAGAATCGAACCCGGGGCCTCCAGATGAGAGGCAGGCGCACTACCCTGTTCTTATTTTGTTTATATATATCTTGAAAACGATAATAAATGGATTTGCATTGCCTCATACAGGGATATATAGAAAATCTTCGCTCCCACTTTTAATTTTTAAACACTACATTAGCGGCTCCTAAATACAGGTAGCGATATAGCTACGTTCAATTTCATAAACACTGGGCTCACAAATCACAAATCCCGTATAGTTAATTACAAATATCAGTGTGGTCGTTATTTCAGTAGTAAGGAAGCTCTGTGGCGGCTATTGCCGTTTACGTAACACTTAACGCATCCCACTGTCACATTCCTCAATGTGAACTTACAAAATTGTGAACCAGTCTATTTTACTGAAAAGAATTTCTACTCCGTTACAGCCCTCACGTCAGTGTCTAAAGTCTCTGATGGAGCCGGGAATCGAACCCGGGGCCTCCGGATGAAAGGCAGATGCGCTACCCTGTTCTTATTGTGTTCATATATATCTTGAAAAAGATAACAAATTGATTGGCATTGCCTCCTACAGGGATATATATAAAATCGGATGTCTTACCGTGAGGTTCAGTTGCCATGGAAACGGACTTGCCATTATTTCATCAGTTTATCAGAGTAAAGATAGTTTTCTGCGAATATCTTTGAAACGGTTGGTTTTAGGGCCTTAAAATGTGGTTTTCGGTGTCCCGTAGGGACCTACCGAGAATTGTTCCTTGCATCGAGGGGCGTAAAATGAGCTTTGTCCGGTCTTTTTGCGACAACTTCGATATTTTGTCCCGGTTGAGTATTTTTGGTGACTTTTCAGTTATGTTGCCTGTTCCACGGGAACAATGATTTATTTCCGGATGAAAGGATGCCTATATGTTATCCCAGGGTATAAGCTGTCTCCATTTCAAATTTCATCCAAATCCGTCCAGCCGTTTTAGTGTCAAGAGGTAACAAACTAACACACGGACACACAGATTTTCACAATTATAATATATATAGGGATATAGGGATATAGGGATATAGGGATATAGGGATATAGGGATTAGTGTGTAAATAAAGAAGATTTTTGTGTGTTGATGAATGTCCAGGAGGGATACGATCCAGCTGGCAGTGCGTCTTACACACTTCCGTCCGATCCACTTCAGTCCCATTTTTCAAAATCACTCTCACAAAAATATCCAGCAACCGAGTGGAAAGATGTTACACATCAATAGGGTTCAAGTACTGGGGTTAACGGCAAAGGTACACATGAGAACCACACAATGGAACTCCGAGTAAATTTGTTTTGCACTGGTATAAATGGAACAAAAACCAATCAATTAACATCCAGGGCACCGTTTCCAAGCTGTTCAGTAACAGACACGGACATGTCAGACAAGGGGCGCCCACTTCGCGGCGAGTCTACAGTTGCTGCGCGTCCATTTCGGAAAGACTCCACCCTACGTGCCACTTTTCAGTAATCACTAGAGCTGGGATTTCTATGTAAATTCATATTTTACATATTTTTTCATATTTGTGGGTATTCTACATATTCTTAGTGTTATTACATAAAATTACATATTTCATAGTTTTCCTGTTTTTACCCAATGAAATAAATTGCTGAATTGAAGTTTCACACGTAATGTGGGGCTGTTGTCTGTCCTCTCAACAGGGGGATTAAGGTAATTATGAGTGACAGGTATTTGAGAGGATGATAGGATGATAAGTGCTGTGCATGGGGACACTGGTGCTAGTGTATTGAGAAATTGCAAAAAGTGTTGAAGAAATCCTGGTTATTCAACATTTCACAGTATGTGCCGAATTCTAAATGGAGATGACGTTGATCCTCTCGAGGACATTTCTCCAGCGAAAATTCCTCTCCTAAAATTTGCCCCAGTTACATCATGTGATGTTGAAAGATCTTTCTCTGCATATAAGAACATCGTAAGTGACAAACGCCTATCTATGACCCCAGAGAACATCGAAAAATACTTAAGAGTTCACAGTGCTACAAAATTTATTGAATAAACGTGCTTTGAGTTATGAAAATAATAAGTTTCTATTGAATATGTGTGTGATATATTCGTATAATATGACTCCAAAGAACATTGAAAAATACTTAATTGTTCACTGTGCTACAAAATGTAATATAAAGCGTGTTAAGTGTGTTGTAACTGACAAAATGGTAAGTTGATATTAATTACATATTACATATTTTGCCCAATCTACATATTTTGCTACATATTTTGGTGCTTTTTGTTACATATTATGCCACTTGATAATACATAAAAATCCCAGCTCTAGTAATCACCAACAGCTTCAAATAGTGCTGCATGACACTGCGTAGCATTTTTACCCCCGAGAAAAGCAATTTTCACGAATGATCGCTGTTCCAATCTGCTTACATCCATCTTGTAGCACGGCCAAGCTCAAAATGAACGTGTATGGCACTGGAATCTAGCCACCTGCACTAACAGTCGCCTTCTGTCGGGTGAATTCTGTGCTGTTTGCCGCGGGGTTTCGAATGTGTACACTGGAATTACCGTGATGCCATATGTTCGAAATATATAAAATAGCTGCCATGACTTATGGAATGAAACTAGTAACTAAAAGCATACATTTAGGAGAACGTGGGCTAATGTCCTTTACTGAACATCTTGTTAATCCTGTAAAACAAGCTATCAGCGCTGGCATTCAAACCTGCTACCCTTGGACTTGATGCAATGTGATCATGGTGCCTGATTTAAAGGGCCTCATATACCACCATATATTGCCACAGCCAGTGTAACAGCAGCAATTTGAGAGAAATCAAAGGACGCAGTGATCTACATATATGCGGACGACATGGTACTAGGATCACCAAATAAGGAAAAACTCCAACACGCCTTCTCAGCACTGGTAGAATGGGCAGGAAATAACAGTCTGAAAATAAACTGGACAAAAACCCAACAGATGGTTTTTCGGAAAGGTGAGCGTGTAGCAGCAAACGACAACTTGCAATATATAGAGGACAAAGTGGAAATAGTAAATGCAGTTAAATACCTTGGGATCACTTTACAAACTACTGGGACTTTCAGATTACACATCCAAGACGGAGCAGTGGCTTGCTTGAAAGCCATGTACGACGTTAAAAATATACAGCAGCTATCGTTAAAAACAGCTATGCATCTGTTTGACTCAAAGATCCTACCAATTCTCACGTACGTGATCCACTTGATATGGGACCGACTAACGAAGAGAGATCTGGCCACCATCGAAAGAGTTAAAGCCCAATTCCTGAAAACCTTAATGGGCATCTCAAAATACACGCGCTCCCCCCTAACATATGAATTAGCACGGGAACCCTTCCTCGTCGAAGAAATAAGGACAAAATTACAGCTTCCATCAACAAAGAATGCTGAAGCGCACCTAGAAGAGAGAAGACATTCCGCTAGAATTTTACAGCACGGATGCCATGATCAACCGGAACTGGACCAGCGCCAATCAAAAATTAAGACATGTGGTGATAAAGTTAGCAGTGCATAAAATATGCAAAAACGTGTCCTACCACGCCCCAAATGAACTCTGCGTGTGCTCGTTATGTGACCAGTTCTGTGACACATAATTATCACATCACACGATGTAAAAATAACCATAAATCACTGTGTGAATATGGCAAGTACTAACATTTAAACTGAACAAAGCATCATACAGTGTTATCAAATAACATTCAATTCACAATATAAAGACTGGTCATGAATGAATGCCTTAATGCACAATTTCCTGATTGATTACTGGATCGTGATGTCTTCACATCAATTAACTCTTCTGTAAATCCAGAAGAATAGCCTGGTCACTCTTGAGAAAACTTGGAGGAGGTACCCCTATTGTCCGTGGACATCAAAATGTCACTCCAAAAATGGTTGCTTCCCATATAGTTTCAATGTCTCGAACAGCTAGAGACAGAAATCACACAAAATATATCAAGAAAGAATTGGCCAATCTCAAAGCCACAAGTAATTTTGGATCAGAATACACTAAACCCTTCACCATCCAGGACATTGACACAGCGCTGAAAGATGTAAAAAGCGGTAAGGCACCGGGATTTGATGGAATACATCCCGAATTCTTGATACACAGTGGAAAGCATGCTCGTCTTTGGCTATCCAAGCTAGCCACTAACATTGTTCAGACTGGTAAGCTACCTCGTTTGTTTAAATTGACGAAGATCGTTGCCATACTGAAGCCTGGAAAACCAAGTGACAGACCAGACAGTTATAGACCTATCTCATTGTTGAGCGTATGCTATAAGTTAATTGAGAGACTAATCTTGAACAGAATCGCTTCAAAAGTGCTTGAAGTAATTCCCATAGAACAAGCAGGATTTAGACCACAACGGAGTTGCACGGACCAAGTTCTCTCCTTAACCACCTATATTGAGGCAGGGTTCCAGAATCGCCAGAAAACATCAGTAGCATTTATAGACCTTAAGGCAGCTTATGACACTGTTTGGAGAGAGGGTGTAATTTATAAATTACTTCAAGTTATCCCTTGTAAGACACTGGCTCGTCTTGTAAGCAACATGCTGAATGATAGAAGCTTCCAGGTCATCATGGGCAGTGAAATTAGCAAACCAAGTAAATTAAATAATGGACTTCCTCAAGGATCAGTGCTTGCCCCACTCTTGTTCAGCCTCTATATATCAGATTTGCCCTCCACAAAATCAAGGAAGTTTGGATATGCTGACGATTGGGCAATTGCTACTCGAGATCCATGTTTCGAAAGTACAGAAGAGACGCTGACAAATGATCTTTCTGCACTGGGAGATTATTTTCGCAAATGGAGACTTCAGCCAAGCACAACTAAGACCGAAGTTGCTTGCTTCCACCTGAACAATAAAATGGCAACAAGGGAACTTACGGTTTACTTCAATAACATCCTCCTTCGCCATAACAGACATCCCAAGTATTTGGGTATAACACTGGATAGAACATTGTCATTCAAAGAACACCTACGAATAACTTCTGCCAAAATGAAGACAAGAAACAACATCTTACGGAAATTATGTGGCACCACTTGGGGTGCCAACGCAACTACTCTCCGTTGCTCAGCTCTAGGTTTAGTTTATTCTGTTGCTGAGTATTGCGCTCCTGTGTGGATAAATAGTCCGCATGTAAGATTAATAGATGTACAATTGAATAACACCATGCGCATGATAACAGGAACAATTATGTCAACTCCTACACAATGGCTTCCTATTCTCAGCCACATCCCACCTCCTCATTTGCGGCGATGCAACATTTTGATAAGAGAATATAGAAAGATCCAGACCAACAAACAACTACCAATCCATGGAGACATTGGTGATCTACATGTGAAACGATTACGTTCAAGACATCCACCTATCTGCACAGCGGAGAATCTTGCAACTAACAAATTCAACCTGATTGAGAGATGGTCTTCTGATTGGAATTCGTTTGCCCCTCCAGAGAGTACAGTAATGCCATGCATAACTGAGCAGGTGCCAGGGTTCACTCAGCCCAGAAAGACCTGGTCAAAATTAAATAGAATCCGGACCAATCACGGTGTATGCGGCGATCTCCTGTACAAGTGGAGGAAAAAGTCTTCGTCATGTTGCGAGTGCGGTGCTGAAAGCCAGACTGTTCGGCACCTAGTTCAGGAATGCCCACAAACATCATACGGTGGTGACTTCAGCGACTTCTTCCTAGGGACACCACAGGCACTTCATTACGTTTCGGAACTTGATGTTAAATTGTAAATAATTTTCATGTATGCCATACGATAAATAAATAAATAACTCTTTTGTAACATGTTTGTTTTACTAGTGTAAATCTATGTTATGCCCAATCGTGCGCTTTTCTGTTAATAATAATATACCACGGGTGGAAGTTTTGGCACACAGTTAACAATTAAATCATAACTTCACGGACATGTAACATAGAATTATGAGAACTTACACAGTTATAGTCAATACATAGGGCTTTTATTTCACATATAAAAGCGAACAGTATATAAAGTATTGCGTGAGTTATTGGTAGGAAAAGATTTGCGACCTTTTAAAGGTCATGAATCACAAAAAATAACGATTTAACAAGGAAAAGTCTACCAGTCTGAATGGAATTTTCTTTCCTGTAAACAAAACACATGAATACGGAGGATGAACCTCATTCATAAAATTATATTAATAAACAAGTAGTTCCGTGAAGAACTATACAGCCTATTTTCATATATCCTATTTATATTAACTGCCACTATCAACATACAAATTTTCAGTTTGATTGCTGTAATAGATTCGTAGATATTGAGAACCGACTAAATATTTCGGATGGTCACCATGTTGGATTTTATATTTGTAGGTCCTAGAGTTATGTACTGTTACATGAAGATTATTGTGTACGTGTAGCATTCAAACTACAATTGCATGATTAGGACACAAGGAGTAACAAGAAGATTTTAAAATTTCGCTCAGCTGCCATCTTGTGGTTATGGAAACAATTGAAATAAATTAGATGCCAGTGGTTTAACATTCGTATAAGGATTTACTGTACCAAGTTTCACTGCACTTGGATGGTTAAATTGCGAGAAACGTCCATGTGAATATTTATACTTCGCGTCACCGCCATGTTGGATTTGTGATCACCAGGTTATTTAAAGTCATAAAGGTGAACTTAGGTTCATTGCCCCAATGAACATAAAAAAATTCAGTTTGATTGCTACAATAGATTCGCAGATTTTCAGAGCCGTATAAATATTTCAGATGGTCGCCATGTTGGATTGATAAATGTATAGGCCATAGAGTCATGTACCATTAAAGGAAAACTATTGCGTAGGTTCATTATTCAAACTTTCACTTCGATCGCATGATTATGACACAAGAAATAAAAACTTATTTTTAAAATTCGCACAGCCGCCATCTTGAGGTTATGTAAACAATTGAACTAAATTAAATACCGGTGTATTACAATGTGTATAAACATATCCTGTACCTGATTTCATTGCGTTTGGAACATTAAATCGCGAGAAAGGTCTATTTAAAATTTTCAAATTCGCTTGGCCGCCATGTTCGTTTTGTAGTTAACCGGTTTTTGAAAGTCTTGTAGATGAACTTCCAGTAGTGCTCTTTTACTCCGTACAAAATTCAGGGTGATACCGCTAATAGTGTCAGAGATATAGAATGCCGGTGAAATATTTCGCACATCCGCCATCTTGTGGTTATGTAAACAATTGAACCAAGTTAGATGTCGGTGCATTACAATGTGTATAAACATATACTGTACCAAGTTTTATTGCGTTTGGTTGGTTAAAACGCGAGAAACGTCTATTTTAAGGTCGCGAATTCGCGTGGCCGCCATGTTGGTTTTGTAGTTACCAGTATTTCAAGAGTCACATAGGTGAACTTCTAGTAGTTCCCTTTATAACCTTAAAAAAATACAGGGTGATATCGGGAATAGTTTCGGAGATATTGAATGCTGGTGAAATATTTCGCACAGCCGCCATGTTGCATTGGTGAGATGTGACAAAATTTGAGGGCACGGTCGGGGTCGCCCGGAATAGTGCTATGAACTTACCGAGTTTCATTGAAATCGCTCCAGCCGTTTAGAAGATATTTGGGACACACTCACTCTTCACACACACACACACACACACACACACGGACAAAAGGTGATCTCAAAAGCCTATTTTTTTCAAAATTGAAAATAGGCTAAAAATGTTCAAGTGTACTTTTCAGTGCTACCAGATCCAAAAACCGCATTGCTGTGATGATCGTCAACCTTCTTAGAGGAGACGGCACATCAAGAAGAAGAAAAATCACAAATATTTTCCTATCAATAAATCACACAATACTTTATATGGTTGGTTCATAAGTTTAGGGGCTGCGACAACGCGATCATGTAGCCCCGTGCACTTTGGGTGTGTGTAGAATCCGTCTGATGACCGGTGTTAATTGTGATGTCTGTATTAGTGTGTGTTATCTGTTTTTTAATTCAAGTAAGAACTTCAGACTTTTGAATTTGCAAATATTTCCTACTTTTGCCGCCAAACGCCACCGTCAACGACTACTAGGTCAGAACTTAGCTACCAGACGCCGCCGCAGTCGTCTCTTGGCAACGAACGTAGGATTCTGGGAGCGTTGTTTACATTCTTAACCCATACAATTTAGCTTCACACAGGTGTAATTAGTGGAAGGTTCTTTATCATGCCATAAATCTATGACATGGGACCGCCGGCTTTATTTCCCCTCCAAAGGAATTCATATTGAGGGATTTTTAACGCTCTTAACAAAACTGACGACTTTGGCCGGATTTGAACCCGCGATCTTGGGCATAGAGGCTCAGCATGCTACCAACTACACCACCGAAGCCGAAAAAAAAAACCTTTATATACTGTTCGCCTTTATATATTAAATAAAAGCCCTATGTATTTACTGAAAGTTTGTAAGTTCTCATAATGCTATGTTACAGATTAGTGAAGCTATGATTTAATTGTTAACTACCGGGTGAGTTAGCCGTGGTGGTTACGGCATGACTGATGGCAGTCGCTCACATCCGGGAGGCGAGGAGGTTCGAATCCCCCCGCCGGCAACCTTGAAGATGGTCTTCTGTGGTTTCCCATCTTCCTTCCAGGCAAATGCCGGGGTTGGTCCCTAACTATAGGCCACAGCCGCTACCTTCCAACTCCACGTCCTTACATTCCAACTTCCCTCCATCCCTCCCCAACGGTACTTGTAGCTCACCCATTGGGTGTCCGTCTCGAAGCAGCTAAAAAACTGGCGAGCCGAACATGTCCTCGGACACTCCCGGCACTAAAAGCCATACGTTAAAAAAAATTGTTAACTGTGTGCAAGCACTCCCACTCGCGTTGCATGAGCCCCTTAACGTACACGACTGCACCGCTGTGTCCCTGTGAGATACGCTGACATGTATTGTGAGACTATGATCTCCTCACACGAGAGTATGGTTGACCTATGGAAATCAGCCGCAAGATCAGTCAATAAACACCTGCCTTCACCTTGACTTTAAACTGACTCGTAAATATATTCCCAGATAAACGGAGTAATGATGACAGCGTGAAAAGTTACGAGTAAATAAACCAGCCCGTGTGAAACGCACATCATAAAGTCTACGATACCTTAGACACATTTCTATAGCAGTGACTACGCTGGCTAAAGTGCAGCGTTATATCATGGGGCCAAGCTCTCTGCTGGGGTTCGAGCCCCACCGTCGACCGTCCTTGAAATGGTTTTCCGTGGTTTCCCATTTTCAACACCAGGCAAATGCTGGGACGGTCCCTTCTGACAGGCCACGGCTGCTTCCTTCCACATCCTTGCCCTTGTCCATTCCATATCTCATACCGACGCGCAGGTCGCCTCTAAGGAGGCCACACGACAAAAAAAAATCTTAAAACCATATAAGAAGAGTTTCAATTATTATTCTTACATAATCTGTAAACTTTTCAAGATGAGAGAGCTACTATAGAATCAATTGTGATCGGATAATTAGATTTTTCCGAAATCAGGTTATAAACTACATATGTATTTTAAAGAAAAATAGCTTATTTTCGATACTGTATGCATTTTTAGCCCACTTTTCTCATTTTGCAAAAAAGAGGAAATATTAGACTTATGAGATCGATCCGGGAAAATGTGTCTGTGTCCGTCTGCCTGTCTGTCTGTCTGTGTGTGTGTGTGTGTGTGTGTGTGCGTGTCGCCGCCCCCCCCCCTATCAACTCCTAACGGCTGCAGCTATCTAATCCAAATTTAGTAAGGGAAAATATCTATCCCTGAATATCTCACGGCCATGTTTGAAATTGACGTCAGTGCTACCAACTGCTGTAAAATAGCAATTGAAATGTGAGCTCTATGTTGGATATCTCAGACGTTATGCATGCGAACTATTCCAAAATTGGCACACATATAGAAAATAACATTCCAGATTAATTTCAGAAGTCCATACATACCAGTGTTGCCAACATGATTCTAAGCCGGCCGATAGGTCCAATTTCTAAATGCATGTAACATCTCTACTATCGATTGGATTTCAACCAAATTTCATATGTACTCGAACTATGTGTACTACAAGAGATATGACTGCGTATTCTAAAGAGCCACCAGGGCTGACAACTGTTAATAAATGCTATCTCTATGTTTTAAACCTAATATCAATATATCAGAAAGTTTGCAAGACAACAGCCTTAAACTTTACACACGTATAGTACCTGACATTCTCAGTTAATTTGGAGTTTCTAATATGCCTCTATGCTGCCAACATGATTTTAAGCTTTGTGATAGTTTCAATTTTTCATTACATGTAACTTGTATACTAACAAATGGATTTTATCCAAAATTGACACAATAATAGATCGTAAAATTTCAGGTTAATTCTGAGCATCACATACATGACATTGTTCCCAACATGATATTACGCGCACCGATAAATCCAATATCAAACAGCATGTAACGTCCATACTATCCATTAGACTTCAACCAAATTTTGTATGTGCATTCTGCACCTTAAGAGATGGAACTAAGAATATATTCCGAGTCACCAGGGCTGTCAACTGTAGTAAGTAACTCAGGGGCGTATATAAGGGGGGTGCTGAGGGGGCTCCAAGCCCCCCCCCCCCCCCGAAAAAAGCCAATAAAAATTAAGAAAGTGCTGCTTTGGTAAGAGCATAAAATAATTGTAAATTTGGTTGTACCCTAATCTTAACTTATCGGCTAAGTTATAAACAATATTAAAATTGAAATTATACTAGCTCGTGGTGTAGTGGGTAGCATTCTTCGCTGCCGCCCCGGAGATCCGAATTCGATTCCCGGCTCTGCCAAGAAATTTTAATTCTAGTCTATGGGCTGGATCGGGGTGCACTCAGCCTTGTGAGGTAAGGCTGTGAATTCCACCGTATGTTTTTGAGAACTACATGTAAAAAAACTGTTTACCTTTCTGCTTAGTAAATTGACAAATACTTAGATATATGTCATTCATACTCCATAGATCATAATAGAAAGTTCATTAAGTATAATTTTTTTTGTGTGCCAGTAATAATTGTAGGCTATATAAACTTTGAATCTTATCTAAAATAATTACGCAAAGTTATATGCTCTAAGGCAGCGGTTCCCAAACTGGGTTCCGCGGAACCCTAGGGTTCCATGAAGGCATCGCAGGGGTTCCGCGATAAATCTTAAAACTCAAATTTAAAACTGATTTTAAAATAAAGCCACACGAGGCTAACTATCAGATTGTCTCTAATGCAAAGGTAGGTGGAGTTCGTGTTATATCCAAACACCTATTTGCCAACGTTAGGGCATCGTTTTATGACTTTTATCACAGCAAAATCAATTTGCCAACGAAATAAACGTCACATGTCACACTATGAAGATCTTATTGAAATTCAATGTACCTCCGCTTTTAAAACGAAATTTGAATTAGTGCCGCTGAATGACTTTTGGGTAGGACTGATAGACGTATACCCGTCAGTAGCCGAAAAGGCTATCCGAGCTCTGCTCCCCTTCGTGTCCAACTATCGATGCGAAGCAGGCTTTTCTGCTTATGCTTAGGCTACACCAAAAACAAATTCAGGAGTAAGTTGAATGCTGCCCCGGATTTGCCTATTCAGCTGTCGGACATAAAGCCCGATTTCAAAACTATTTTAAGAACGACAATGAAACAATTTCATTCATCACATTAAAAATTAGATGTAAATCCAATTTTTATTGTTCTTAAATAATTGTTTATAATTTTGTTCCGAAATTAAGGCTTGTATGTATATTTAAAATGTTTTGTCTTTGTTTCCAAAACTACTACGTTAGCGTTAGGCTATACAAAACACCCAGGCAATAAGAATAGATGAAAGCAGGAAGAACGTTGTGGGTTCCCAGTGCTCAGTAAAAATCAGGGATAGAATTCGGGTTCCGCGGAAAGAACATGACTTCTGAAGTGTTCCGGGACCGCAAAAGTTTGGGAACCGTTGCTCTAAGGTATTGGTTGATATTTCTGGGTATTTTGCGGTGACATTCTCCTGAGAATACTCACAATTTTACCAGGATAGTCAGCCCCCCCCCCCTGATTTTTTTTCTATACGCCCCTGAAGTTACTCTATTTGGCTACACTATTTCAGGTGTATTTCAAACTACAGTACTTAGAAATGTTAGTATTACCAACTTGATTTCGTCATTATTCTAGATAGGTCTACATAGATAAGCATGAATCTTAAATTTGAAGAAAAGTAGGCCCTTTGGTTCGTCACGGAACTACTTGTTAATTATGTAAATAAATGAAAAGGCAACACTTTTACATGTTATATAGCGTACTTACGAGTGCTGTACAATAGTAGTAAGGCGGCTTCAGTGGCGTAGTTGATAGCATGCCGAGCTTCTATGCCCAAGATCGCTGGTTCAAACCCGGCCGAAGTCAGTGGATTTTTAAGAGCGTTAAATCCCTCAGTATGCCTTTCTTCGGAGGGGAAGTAAAGCCGGCGGTCCCATGTCATAGATCTATGGCATGTTAAAGAACCTTCCACTAGTTACACCTGTGTGAAGCTAAATTATAGGTTAAACATTTAACAAACTTTCGTCGCCAGGAGCCGACTGCGGTGGGATCTGGTAACCAAGTTCTGAACTAGTAATCGTTGACGGTGGCGTTTGGCGGCAAAAGTAAGAACTACTTGAACAAATTCAATGTCTGCAGTACTTACTTGAATTGAAAACATATAACACACACTAATGCAGCCATCACAATTAACACCGGTTATCAGACTGATTCTACACACACCTAAAGTACATAGGGCTACATGACCGCGTTGTTGCTGCCCCTAAACTGAGGAACCAACCAATCAGTGTCTTCTAGAGCTCTTTGTCTTGCATATTAAGATCTGATGATGGTTGCATGACGAGCGAAACATGTCATCCCTTAGTCTTCTTCTTCCTCTTCTGCTTCTGCTTCAATAGTCCTTAACAATATAAATATAAATTTTTATTAAGATGTAATTTATTTCAAATTATCTCTCACACATTTTTGACCGACTGAAAGCTAAGATATTAATAATTGCAATTGTCTCAAATCCTTTGACATATAATAGCAAATTTATTATTGAGGAATGTATTACATGACTGAGTTTCTTGGATTAATATCGTATTTTGAACTTACTCCGGATCTAAACTCTGATCTTATTTAGGCTGGTATCTTAGAATGCATTTCACTATCAAGATATTGCATATTTCCTGCAACAGTGACACACTAGAAATATATTTTCAGTTCTTACTTTAGTATAGTGCTGGAAAATATGAATCGGTGTGTTTTGAAAGGGCGTCATCGACAATTTTTGACATTTTCACTATTTTAGCGTTTTGTTTTCCTTTTGGATAGAGCCATCTGTTTCCTTTGGAAGGACGCTTGTGCAAGCGTTCTTTCCGTATAAAACTAATGTTCAAAAAAATTGAGTATTTTTGAAAGGGCGGACGTGCGTCACACCCAAAGTACACGGGACTACATGACGGCGTTGTTGCAGCCCCTAAATTAAGGAACCAACCAACAGTGACTTTCTTATGTTATAAGTGTTTCCCTGTGCTTCAGATTTGTTGCAATTTTTGTGTGTACCAAATCCATTCCATCTGAACACAATGTCTGTACTTTAGATTTGCACTAATTTCTTAGTATTGCAAAAAAATCCAATTTAAGTCCTAAACTGATATTTAACAATGATCCATTATATTTTGTGTCCATATTTGCCATATATTTCTGTACATATCTGTCTCTAGCATTTTCGAACAATTAAATTAATATTTTTGTGTCTAATTAGACGATTTTTGTTGAAAGGGCGTAGTAGCACGATTTTCTTTTGCGCATATCTTCCCGACTAAAATTTATAAAATTATTTTAGAGAGTGGAACATGTTCCATAAAAGCATGTTAGTCACAAAATCCATTAAAATTAAATTAAAAATTGAGCCTTTGGGGATGTTTTATTTAGTTTTCCCAACAATTTCCTTTCGTTCACCTACGCCCTTTCAAAAAACACTGATTCATATTCTTTATTGATGGATTAAATTGGAAATCGCTATTGACGTCAAATTGTTACTTACTTAATCCTGCCCTCTTGTACCTTCCGGTGTCGGGGTTTGACAGAGAGCTCGCCAGTTCTTCCTGTTCAAGGCTGACTGCTTGGCTTCCCCCCAAGTGATGTTTCTCTTGTGAAGTATTTCTCCCATGTCTTTCGAGGTCTTCCTCTGGGGCTTCTTCTTCCTATAGGCGGCTTCGGTAGCGTAGTCGGTAGCATGCTGAGCTTCTATGCCCAAGATCGCGGGTTCAAATCCGGCCGACGTCGTCGGACTTTTAAGAGCGTTCAAAATCCCTCCGTATGCCTTCCTTCGGAGGGGAAGTAAAGCCGGTGGTCTTACGTCATAGATTTATGGCATGTTAAAGAACCTTCCACTAATTACACCTATGTGAAGCTAAATTGTATTGGTTAAGAAAGTAAACAATGCTCTTAGGTTCCTACGTTCATTGCCAAGAGCCGACTGCGGTGGCATCTGGTAGCTAAGTTCTGAACCAGTAGTCGTTGACGGTGGCGTTTGGCGGTGAAAGTAGGAACTATTTGAAATAATTCAATATCTGCAGTTCTTACTTGAATTAAAAAACAGATGACACACACTAATACAGTCATCACATTTAACACCGGTTATCAGACAGATTCTACACACACCCAAAGTACACGGGGTACATGACCGCGTAGTCGCAGCCCCTAAACTAAGGAACCAACCAACCAACCTTCTTCCTATACTTCCCAAACGTGCTTCCAATACCTGTTTTGGGCCTGTATTTCATATTTGTCAGGTATAATAAAATAATATCGTATGGCCTCGGTGCCGGGTGGAAGCATTGTTAACACCCAGAGGACAGCTTGTATGTTGAATTTCATCGCTCCTTGGTGCGCTATGAAAGTCAAGGAGGTTAGATATCTAGTAGCGAAAGGAGGACATTTTTGTGTTGGCGGAAAATCCCGAGATTATTTTTGCCATTATGAACACGGCCTACTGAGTTCAAATGGGTTCTTTAACATGCCAACAACGTATGACATGCGTACCATGATTCTTTTCACCTTTCAAAAATCAGTTACCACGGCCAGGAGCGAACCAGCAAGCTTGGGGTTGGTAGTCCGACACGATAACCACTCACCCACCATGGCAAGCAAATTGTCAGGGGTGCAAAGCTAAAGAAAGTAGGAGACTTCTCCTTCTTAGGAAGCAATATAACTTGGCACGGTATATTTTCATACAAACCTTAATATACTGACGTCTAATTTATTTGTATTTTATGAGAACGTAACATTGGCAGCTGAGCAATTGTTAGCCTATTTTCAATTTTGAAAAAATAGGCTTATGGGATCACCTTTTGTCCGTGTGTCTGTGTGTGCGTGTGTGTGTGTGTGTGTGAGGTGTGTGAGTGTCCCGCCCTAATAACTGCTATACGGCTGGAGCGATTACAATGAAACTCGGTAAGTTCATAGCACTACTCCCGGCGACCACGACCGTGCCCTTCAAATTTTGTTATGTCTCACCAATCCAAAATGGCAGCTGTGCGAAATATTTCACCAGCATTCAATATCTCCGAAACTATTCCCGATATCAACCTGGAATTTTTTACGGTGATAAAGGGATCTACTAGAAGTTCACCTATGTGACTATTGAAAAACTGGTAACTACAAAACCAACATGGCGGCCACGCGAATTTGCGACATTTAAATAGACGTTTCTCGCGATGTAACAAACCAAACGCAATAAAACTTGGTACAGTATATGTTTATACACATTGTAATGCACCGACATCAAACTTCGTTCAATTGTTTACATAACCACAAGATGACGGATGTGCGAAATATTTCACAGGCATTCGAGATTTCTGAAACTATTAGCGGTATCACCCTGAAAATTTGTACGGAGATAAAGGGCACTACTGGAAGTTTATCTATAAGACTTTCTAAAACCGGTTAACTACAAAACGATCATGGTGGCCAAGCGAAATTAAAAATTTTAATAGACCTTTCTCGCGATTTAATGTTGCAAACGCAATGAAATCTGGTACAGGAAATATTTATACACATTGTAATGCACTGGTATCCAATTTAGTTCAATTGTTTACATAATCTCAAAATGGCGGCTGTGCGAATTTTAAAATTAAGTTTTTATTTCTTGTGTCGTAATCATGCGATCGAAGTGAAAGTTTAAATAATGAACCTACGCAATAATTTTCCTTTAATGGTACATGACTCTATGGCCTACACATTTAACAATCCTATATGGCGACCATCCGAAATATTTAGACGGCTCTGAATATCTACGAATCTATTTTAGCAATCAAACTGAATTTCCTTATGTTCATAGCGGCTATGAACTTGAGTTCACCCATAGGACTTTATATAACCTGGTGATCACAAATCCAAGATGGCGGCGACGCGAAGTATTAATATTCACATGGACGTTTCTCGCAATTTAACCAACCTAGTGCAGTGAAACTTGGTGCAGTAAATCCTTATACGAATGTTAATCCACTGGCATCTAATTTATTTCAATTGCTTCCATAACCACAAGATGGCAGTTGTGCGAAATTTTAAAATCTCCTTGTTACTTCTTGTGTCCTAATCATGCGATTGAAATTTGAATGCTACACGTACACAATAATCTTCATGTAACAGTACATAACACTAGGACCTACATATATAAAATCCAACATGGCGACCATCCGAAATATTTAGTCGGTTCTCAATATCTATGAATCTATTACAGCAATCAAACTGAAATTTTGTATGTTGATAGTTGCAGTTAACATCGGTAGGATATATGAAACTAGGCTGTATAGTTCTTCACAGAACTGCTTGTTTATATATTTTATCTTTATTTTTTGTGTTCTGACCTGATCCGACGCATAATACCAGAGGAATATATAAACACACGCTAGTTAGTTCTTCACGGAACTGCTTGTTTCTTCAATATTTCGTATCTTATTCAGGTGATAAAACAAGATGTTCAGTAAAGAACATATAGCCTACTTTCTCCTAAATGCATGGGTATTGTTTTAACTCTTAGTCCTTTTCAAGGAGTACGATTGAATGTTGGTTGTAGTAACTTGTTGAAATACAACGTGCTATAGGGATATTAAACATGAATATGAGGTGCCCTTTGCTAGTGCTACCTCTCTACCAAATTTCGTTCAATTCGGTTTCACCGTGTTTGAATTGATAGGGGGAATCGATTTGCACACATACTTGGCCACCATCTGCAAACTATTGGGCTGATGTTCTTGCAGTTTGGTCAGAATATGTTTCCCACATAAAGATATGGTGTTGCAAAATTTGGTAGAGACTAGATTATTAGGTTGGTCGTAATTACATTTTAGCTTTTAACATTTGGGTGGCCGCGATTACGTTTCCGTCAAGATGGCGGCGATATAAAACATGACACTGAGGTGCCCTTTGCTAGTGCTACCTCTGTACCAAATTTCGTTCCATTCGGTTCCACCGTGTTCGAATTAATAGGGGGGGGGATCAATTTTGACATAAAGATGGCCGCCATCCGCAAACTATTAGGCGAATGACCTATTAGATTGGTCAAAGGATGCTCCCTCCATAAAGGTATGTTGTTGCAAAGTTTGGTAGAGATCGGATGGTTATGTTAGTCGTAATTTAACTTAAGCTTTGAACATTTGTGTGGCCGCCATTACGTTTCTGTCAATATGGCGGCGATATAAAACATGACACTGAGATGCCCTTTGCTAGTGCTATCTCTGTACCAAATTTCGTTCCATTCGGTTTCACTGTGTTTGAATTAATAGGGGGAATCGACTCTGACACAAAGATGGCCGCCATCCGCAAACTATTAGGCGAATGACCTATTAGATTGGTCAAAGGATGCTCCCTCCATAAAGGTAAGTAGTTGAAAAATTTGGAAGAGATCGGATGATTAGGTTAATCGTAATTTGATTTAAGCTTTGAACATTCGTGTGGCCGCCATTACGTTTCAGTCAAGATGGCGGCGATATAAAACATGACACTGAGGTGCTCTTTGCTACTGCTACCTTTGTACCAAATTTCGTTCCATTCGGTTCCACCGGGTTCGAATTAATAGGTGGGATCAATTTTGACATAAAGATGGCCGCCATCCGCAAACTATTAGGCGAATGACCTATTAGATTGGTCAATGGATGCTCCCTCCATAAAGGTATGTAGTTGCAAAATTTGGTAGAGATCGGATGATTAGGTTAGTCGTAATTTGATTTAAGCTTTGAACATTTGTGTGGCCGCCATTACGTTTCCGTCAAGATGGCGGCGATATAAAACATGACACTGAGGTGTCCTTTGCTAGTGCTACCTTTGTACCAAATTTCGTTCAATTCGCATTCACCGTGTTCGAATTGATAGGGGGGGACAGACATTCAGAGTACACACACTCACACACACACAGACACACAGACTCACACACACACATACACACACACACCGACTCACACACACACATACACACACACAGACAGACACACTTTTTTCGCCCTGTGTTGATCTCATAAGTCTACTTTCATTTTTTGCAAAAATCGAAAGTAGGCTAAAAATGATCCATATGATGGGCGATAAAAAACATTATTATCAAATGGACCTAAATTCTGTAGATTACTTTTCGTAAATCACAGAAGCTATGCATTTGACTTAAAATACAAGTAGTTCCGTGAAGAACTATACAGCCTATTTTCATATATCCTACTTATGTTAACTGCCACAATCAACATACAAAATTTCAGTTTAATTGCTGTAACAGATTCGTAGATATTGAGAACCGTCTAAATATTTCAGATGGTCGCCAGGTTGGATTTTTATTTTTGTACTATTACATTAAGATTATTGTGTACGTGTGGTATTCAAACTTCAATCGCATGATTAGACAACAAGAAGTAAAAACGAGATTTTAAAATTACGCACAGCAGCCATCTTGTGATAATGCAAACCATTGAAATAAATTAGATGCCAGTGGATCAACATTTGTATAAGCATTTAACGTGCAACGTTTCACGGCACTCGGATAGTTAATTCGCGAGAAACGTCCATTTAAATATTTATACTTCGCGTCGCCGCCATGTTGGATTTGTGCTCACCAGGTTCCTGAAAGTCCTATAGGTGAACATATGTTCATAGTCTCGATGAACATTAAAAAATTCAGTTTGGTTGCTGTAAAAGATTCATAGATATTGAGAACCGTCTAAATATTTCGGGTGCTCACCATTTAGGAGTGTTATGTGTATAGGCCATAGAGTTATGTACCATTCAAGGACAATTATTGCCTAGGTTCATTATTCAAAATTTCACTTCGATCGCATGATTACGACACAAGAAATTAAAACTTAATTTTAAAATTTCGCACAGCCGCCATCTTGAGGTTATGTAAGCAATTGAATTAAATTAGATGGCAGTGCATTACAATCTGCAAAATCAATTACTGTACCACATTTCACTGCGCTCAGAGAGTTAAATCACGAGAAAAGTCTATTAAAATATTTTAAATTCGCTTGGTCGCCATGTTCGTTTCGTACTTTACAGGTTTATGAAATATACATAGGTATACCTGTATCAGAAGCCTCCGTGGCTTAGGCGGCAGCACGCCGGCCTCTCACCGCTGGGTCCGTGGTTCAAATCCCGGTCACTCCATGTGAGATCTGTGCTGGACAAAACGGAGGCAGACAGGTTTTTCTCCGGGTACTCCGGTTTTCCCTGTCAAAATTTCATTCCAGCAACACTCTCCACTATCATTTCATTTCATCTGTCATTCATTTAATCATTGCCCCAAAGGAGTGCGTCAGGCCTCGGCAGCCGGCACAGTTCATATCCTCGCCGCTAGATGGGGGCTTCATTCATTCCATTCCTGACCCGGTCGGAGACTGGAAGCAGGTTGTGGATTTTTCATACCTGTATCAGTACCCTTTATCATCGTACAAAATTGCAGGGTGATATCTGTAATAGTTTCGGAGATATAGAATGTCAGTGAAATATTTCGCACAGCCGCCATTTTGAGGTTTTGTAAACAATTGAACTAAATTAGACTCCAGTGCATTACAATGTGTATAAACATTTGCTGTACCAAGTTTCATTACATTTAGATAGTTAAATCGCGAGAAAAGTCTATTTAAATATCTCAACTTCGCTTGGCCGCCATGTTGGTTTTGTAGTCACCAGGTTTTTGAAAGTCTCATAGGTGAACTTCTAGTAGTGCCCTTTATCACCGTACACAATTTCAGGGCGATATCGGTAATAGTTTCGGAGATATTGAACGCTAGTGAAATATTTCGCACAGCCGCCATGTTGGATTGGAGAGACGTAACAAAATTTGAAGGGCACGGTCGAGGTCGCCGGGAATAGTGCTATGAACTTCCCGAGTTTCATTGAAATCGCTCCAGCCGTTTCGATTTTATTAGGGGGGGACACACACACGAATCACACACACACGCACACACACACACACACACACACGCACACACACACGGACAAAAGGTGATCTCATAAGCCTATTTTTTCAAAATTGAAAATAGGCTAAAAAAAATATAATTCGTTAGAGAATGGTGCCATCTTGCGGGAAGAATCCTAATCACTGATATTGAAATATAACTTTGTTAGTTGGTTTAGACATAGGTCGTGTACCAAAAGCTTAGTATAACACATGGAATATCTTTTTAGTAGGCAGGAGAGTTTTAATGGATAAAACCAATGGGATATACGGTATATAAATATGCTATTTAGTTCTTCGCGGAACTACTTGTACAGTTTTGTCTTAATTTCCTTTCAGAAAATATACGTTATTACCTGACTGTGTGGTGCCAATCATCGCCGTATACTATTAATTAATTAACTGTTAACTAGTTGATACCCGTCAAAACATGACGGTCATTGGGAAAATATTTACTGAAGGATTCTCTTATACAGAATGCATTTTTTAAACGATTACTCTTTGACACTGTTGAAACTTTAAGGGTCGAAAGATCAACCTCGCAACATATAACTGGTCATGACTGAAACCTTGATGAGGCAAATAGAGACGTACACGTTCCATAGTTTCCCCTTGAGCGTTATTGATTGTGATCAAGTACGCCAAGCGATTTAGAAACTGGAAAATTAAAGTGTTTATCGGAAGATGTTAAATCAAGACGAAGGATTATAGCTCTCTGCCCATTAAGTGATTTGTCTCCACATATACTTACTGTAAAAGTTTGAGCCATAGAGCCACAACAATATTTCCCCCCTTTTAAATTGTCATAAACAAAGATCTCAGTAAGACGCGGCGGGACCCTCCATTTCTCTGGTGGAATAGAGCCATTGTGCGCAAGCGCGGGAGTGACAAAAATATTGCATTCTTCTTTAATAATTTAAAAATATACCCTAACATATATTTTCCTTTTAAAGACACTCTGCAAATCTACATGCCAAGAGGTCTATTTAGAATGCATTACGAAGTCAATCGGTTGAGACGTTTTCTCAATCTCACTGTAACAAAAATCACCTTACTGTTTTAAATATAAGGTGCGTTCAAAAAGGAACGAGCCGGAAGCTGGAATGCGCAAACCGGTGACGACATCGGCTAATCGTGGCGTGTGTAATGAGGTGTGGTTCCGACCAGAGCGTGGAAGGTCACAGCCCGTCGCTAGAGGGCAGTGTGCACGCCACGAGACGATACAAATCGAGCAGTAGCATGCATCAATCGTCCAACGCTGCCAGTCGCACTGAAAACAGTGACATGGAGGCGTCAACCGAAGAGCAAAGAGGTGTTGTTCGGTTTCTGACAGCGGAAGGAGTAGGGGGAACGGACATTCATCGCCGAATGTCACAAGTGTACGGCGAACACTGCATGTCTCTTGCAAGGGTCAAGGCGTGGCACAAGCACTTCAGGGAAGAACGGGTGTCGTTAGCCCATGATGCCCGGTCTGGGGCAACCCCCTGCGTTACCGATGACAATTTCCAGCTGGTTGATGCACTCATTACCCAGGACCGCCGAGTGACAGTGAACTCCATAGCCGCCGTGGTCGCTCCACGACAATGCACGACCTCATACGGCCATCACAGTCGCGGCACTCCTGCAGAAATTCAAATAGGAGGTTCTCGACCACCCTCCATGCAGTCCAGACCTCTCCCCCTGTGATTACGCCACATTTGGTCCCCTGAAAAGGGCTCTGTGGGGCTAACGAATCACCTGGACGCTGATGTCCAGCTGTACGTGCGGAACTGGTTCACATCGCAGCCCAGGGATTTTTATGAGACAGCCATTCACCGCCTCGTGTCACAGTGGGACAAGTGCCTCAACAGCCAGGGCCAATACTTCTAACATACAGGTATTGGTTTCTGTAGTTATGCCTCCGGCTCGTTACTTTTTGAACGCACCTTATGGTATGGATCAGTGGCGGCTGGCGGATAATTGTTCTGGGTGTTGACTATTTTCATTAAGGGGGTAGGCGGGGATAGGATAAAGGACTGCTTTATATCAGAGAAAACTGTATTCAATTGTGCGGTAAAACGGGTGTACCTCATTCATCACAAATTCCGCAGTTCAGAGAACATCACATTGTCATCGAATAAAATGGATTATAAGTTAGTCTACATGAAAACCTTCACGAGAACAACACAACGTAAGTTACGGATATACCAAAGGGCGAAAGAACCGTGAGTGTCACAAGTAAGCCCAGCATTGCAAGATATAAGTATCGGCAGTTGACGGAGCATCTCAGACGTCTCTGTCCATGCCTCGGCTCCCTTGTTGCAATCAGCGGGCAACGACCAGCCGAGTTAGGGCTTACTAGGTCTAGCATCTCTGCCATACCCTTCACTATTGCGATCTGGTCGGTGCTTGGGCCTGGCAACGACCAAACGGACGAGCGCTCCTAGACAGTTGGTGCGCTTCATTTTCTCAGACAGTTCACAGTAACTTACTACACTATTAGATTTCCTGAATCATTAAAGAATAAAATTATGAATTTCTATACATATAAAAGGAAACGTACAGCTTTTATTACTAAAATAGTACATTATGCAACGAGCCTATAATGGCAATAATTAAGACACGAGTATGTTTATAAAATGAGCGTATGCGAGTTTCATAATTTCCAGACGAGTGTCTTAATTTCCATTATAGGCGAGTTGCATACGACTGCTTATGTTCGACGATAATTATTATAACTATTTTATGTTCGAACATAAATATCCATAAATATCTGTCGAGATTTCGCCAGTTTTATGTACTGAACTGAGAGCATACGACGCAGACAATGCCTTGTTTTTGACCATGGCCTCCTCGTATACCCTACTATGACACTAGGCCACGCAGTGAAATTTAAATTAGGAGGCCTTGGAACTCAGCTCAGATGCGATCCCATCCTTATCTAATTGTTCAAACAACTCTGATTGGTGGGAGAAACTGTTTCATAATGAAAAATAGTGTTATAATGAGCCTCATTATAGTACGTTTTCTGACATATAATAGTCAGGGTCGAACATAAATGTTATTACGATATTGGTAATTGTTTTTCTTAAAGAAATCTTGGCGTTGTGCAACACTGCAACCTTCTTACCGGTCACCACTGCTGATAATATGATAAGAAATCAAGTTAGACACCTTATCTAAACCTGCGAAGGGAGGATATTCCATTACTAGTCACATCTGGCTGGGAGGTGTAGAGACGTGCGAGATATGACGCACAGGGGAAGATAAATGGATTACTGCGGCAGAGCACTGGAAATGAAAGTGACAGAAGAAACCGGAGATTCCGCTCTCTCAACTCTGTGTAGCTCAAATCTTTCATTCAAGTGGGCAGCGCTGAATATCCTGTAACTCGGTGGTATCTTAACACAAAGCAATTCATCGGGGTATGGTTTACATAATTATTTGATAATCTGGTAAAAACTAAAATCCTGTTAATTGATCAAATTCAGTTGAATTAGTCGAAGAATACATCGATAAGCCATTAGTGCCGAATAATAATCGAAACATTTGAATCGAATGCCAGATTTCCAATGTTCAAAGATCCGAATAGGTTCCATCCTGATATGTGATTTCTTTCCATCGCCAGATGTTTGATTGTGTACGAATACATTACAGACATTTTTTTCCTTCTTCTTCTTGTTCTACTTCTCCTTCTTCTGTCGATTTTGGCCTACTGTGGACCGCGTCGAACAATCGGCCGACTTGCCAATCTCTCCTTCGCCTCGCAGAATTTCTTCATGGCTTCGCTGAGTCTCCTTCTTCTTTAATCAGACCAGATGACCTTGGTTTTTAAGCTAGGGTTTTCCTAAAACCCTTTAAATTTATCAACCTTCCTTCGAAACAGTGATTTGTTGAGTATATCTTCTTGAGTGATGCCAACTTGGAGATCTGCTCGTGTTTCCTCAACCCATTTTGTGGTGGACTTAAATTTGCTAATGTAAGTGAATATCCTTTTGGTTAACTTATTGTTGATCATTCGTGTGAGGTGGCCATAAAGTATATTCTATTTTCATTTAAGGCTATTCCGCCTTTCAGCGTCCAGTCTACCGGTAGTGTGCAAGCATCTAATTGCGAACAAGTCACCTCCATGATCCCCTATTAGCAGTTAGTTTTCTCTGCCTTTACACCTCTCACTTTGAAATCGTTCAACACTGCATATTACCATCACCGCTTAGGTCTACATCTGCTTCTCTTACCCTCTACAGCCGAACTCTAACCTCTTAGGTAATCTCTCCTCCACCATTCTCCCCACATTACCCCACCATTTGAGTCGGCTCATACGAACAACTTCATCTAGCGTGTACAATTTTAACTTAGCCTCTATCTCTTCTTCTATGCCCAAGATCGCGGGTTTAGACACGGCCAAAGTCGTCGGAATTTTTAAGAGCGTTAAAAATCCCTCAGTATTGCTTCCTTCGGAGGGAAAGTAAAGCCGGTGGTGCCATGTCATAGATTTATGGCATGAAAAAGAACCTTCCACTAACAACACTTGCGTGAAGCCAAATTTTGTAGGTTAGAATTGAAAACGCTCAATTATTTCCAACGTTCACCGCCAGGCGATGACTGCTATGCCACCCAGTAGCAAAGTCCGCAAGCTAGTTGTCGTGGACGGTGGACGGGTGAGCAACCGTCCCGCCCCGCAAAAAAAAAAAGTTTTATTGAAAGACTACTTAAAAGCCACTATGGTTTAATAAGTGAGAAGTTGCGTTTGAAGCCTCTGCTTCCAGCCATTCAAGCATATAACGAACTTCTACAAGAGCTTTATTAGAAGAAGATTAGCGTATGGGAGGATTTCTACCTGTGTGATGCGATGACTAACCGTGCATGGACGCATGGTGGTTATCAGTTGAGGCACGTTATGATTCGAATATCGGTGCATGGTTTTCACCACCGTATATGTCGGACGAAGAAAATTCGTCCTGAGTATAGGTGCATATGTTGTGACAGCCCATGTGAACGATATCACGTACTATCATGCAAACTGAGGGTAGTATCCCTCACAGAAGTTTGTACTAATGATGGATCGTAAGAACCACGTTCTTGCACATTGTGCGCAATAAAGTAGTTATTTATTTATAAGTGATTTTCATTTTGTAGCTGGACGGTTGGCACCCATTTTGAGGAAAGAAAAGTCCAAAAATGTCTATAAACACGGGTGATATGAGGGAAATGGTCAAGGCCAGCACAAACAAGAACCAAATCTTAAACAAGTAGTTCCGTGAATAACTATACAGCCTATTTTCATATGTCCTACACATGTTAATTGCTTCTATCTACATAAAAAATTTCAGTTTGAAGGTTGTGATAGATTCGTAGATATTGAGCACCGTCTAAATATTTCAGATGGTCGCCAGGTTCGATTTTGATTTATCTACTATTACATGAAGATTATTGTGTACGTGTGGTATTCAAACTTCAATCGCATGATTAGAACACAAGAGGTAAAAACGAGATTTTTAAATTTCGCACAGCTGCCATCTTGTGGTTATGAAAACAATTGAAATAAATTAAATTCCAGTGGATTAACATTTGTATAAGCATTTAACGTGCAAAGTTTCACTGCACTCGGATGGTTACATTGCGAGAAACGTCCATTTAAATATTTACAATTCGCGTCGCCGCCATGTTGGATTTGTGATCCCCAGGTTACTGAAAGTCCTATATGTGAACTTATGATCATAGCTTCTATGAACATAAAAAAATTCAGTTCGATTGCGGTAAAAGATTCGTAGATATTGAGAACTGTCTAAAATATTTCGGAGTGTCGCCATTTTGGATTGATATATGTATAGGCCATAGAGTTATGTATCATTAAAGGAAAATTATTGTATAGCTTCATTATTCAAACATTCACTTCGATCGCATGATTAAGACACAAGAAATAAAAACTTAATTATAAAATTTCACACAGCCGCCATCTTGAGGTTATGTAAACAATTGAACTAAATTAGATGCCAGTGCATTACAATATGTATTATCATTTACTGTACCACATTTCACTGTGCTCAGAGAGTTAAATCTCGAGAAAAGTCTATTAAAATATTTCAACTTCGCTTGGCCGTCATGTTCGTTTTGTACTTTACAGGTTTATGAAAGTTACATAGATTAATTTGTACCAGTGCCCTTTATCACCGTACACAATTTCAGGGTGATATATGTAAACGTTTCGGAGATATAGAATGCCAGTGAAATAATTCGCACAGCCGCCATTTTTAGGTTATGTAAACAATTGAACTAACTTAGACGCCAGTGCATTACAATGTGTATAAGCATTTGCCGTACTGTACCAAACTGGGCTCCATTCTATACGGGCACAGTACCAAGTCTCATTTCGTTAGGATGGTTAAATCACGAGAAAAGTCTACTTAAATGTCTCAAATTCACTTGACCGCCATGTTGGTTTTATAGTTACCAGATTTTTCAAGGTCTCATAGGTGAACTTCTAGTATTGTCCTTTACCACCGTACACAATTTCAGGGTGATATCGGTAATAGTTTCGGAGATATTGAATGCTGGTGAAATATTTTGCACAGACGCCATGTTGGATTGGTGAGACACAATAAAATTTGAAGGGCACGGTCGGGGTCGTCCTGAATAGTGCTATGATCTTACCGAGTCGCATTGAAATCGCTCCAGCCGTTTAGAAGTTATTAGGGGACACACACACACACACCATCACACACACGCACACACACACGGACAAAAGGTGATCTCAATTAGCCTATTTTTTTCATACAATGAAAATAGGCTAAAAAATGGATAGAAATAGTTATGATTTGAATGTTGAAAATTTAGAACTTCACTTCTAATAGCACGATACAGGTCTATCTGTTTTCTTGGAAATGTATGTAATTAACTAGCAACCCGCCCTGGCTTCGCCCAGTATTTTTAAGGGTTTACTCTGTGTAAGCTTAAAAGGTGCACGGACACCATGTCCCAGACGCAATTCTGAAAATCCGAGGCGAACAGCGAAACTCCAAACATATATACTCTTCTCTGAAGTCTTAACTGGACACGACTTGACAGTTTGAAGCTGGTCAAAGCTGGGGTGATAGTCTCGCTCGCTAGCTCGTAAACTCGCTCCGTAGCAAGTAATTTAAAATTCCACTGAATGGAGATTGTTGGAAGAAATGAAAAAGTAAAACACTTATAGTTGCCGATGTATTAAAAATAGAGATATGATGTTGTGGACTTTTTTTTAGAACTTTTCATGCTGAACAATTCTTACACTCATAGCATACCGATATTTTTAACGGTTTACCCAGTGAAAGCTTAAAAAAGTCCTCTCGGCACGCCGGAAGGCGGAGGTAGATTTCACCGGACAAACTTGGGGATAGGCGAAAATAGGCAGAATATGCAGGTTTTCGTAGAACGATCAGACCTCATTTATTGCGAGAAGGTATTTTATAATTGGAGCTTAATTAACTTTGTTTTTCGTCATTTTATGCTTATTTTAAACATTTTATTGTCTTATGGGAACGGTAACCTTCTTGTCATTTGGGGTCCATTTTTATACTTGTGGTCACACTGTCCTTATGCAAGGTTTCGACACTGATGTGTAACTATGTAACGGTCTGTTACTTCTTCACGCAAAATTATATCTCCCGCAGAGATTTTGGTTGGTTCCTCGGTTTAGGGGCTGCGACAACGCGGTCATATAACCCCGTGTACTTAGGGATGGCTGTATTAGTCTGTAATTCAGGTAAGGACTGCAGACGGTCAATTTCAAGCAGTAGTTCCTAATGTTGCTACCAGGTACTACCGTTAACGACACCTACCTGTGAACTTGGCTACTAGATGCCACCGCAGCCAGCAACTCGCAACGAACGTTGGAATTTCCCCTCCAAAGGAAAGCATACTGAGGGATTTTTAGCGCTCTTAGAAAATCCGACGACTTCGGCCGGCTTTGAACTCGCGACCTTGGGCATAGACATTCAGCATGCTTGTTACCAGTTACGTCACCGAAGCCGCTTCACACTTAGTCAGATGGAATTCTGAATATGATCTCGTGCAAGTGCATTATCTTGGCAACGTCTGATGGCTCATCCCTCATCAATTTAGTAGTGTTGCCATGGCAAGCACTGATAGCTCTTGGCATTTTCTTATAATTCCGAAATCATTTTTCTCATCCCTTGGCATAATGGTGGGTCATATCAAAAATTCTTTAAGACAAAATTTTAGGTAATTATTAGGGGAATATTGTCCATTTTGTACGGTTTTGAGATTGTGCCTATTAAGAGAGATATGATTAATGTTTCCCGAAAAACCCACTTTTTCCCACCCCTTTGGTCAATGGTTGGTGCTATAAAAAATACTCTTCAAACATAAATTTTTGGGCTTTATCCGACACATAATATGAACGTTGAACGGATTCGATATTTCACATATTAAGAGAGTTATAGCAATATTTCACTTTTTCGAAAAAAAAAAGCCCCCCATTTTCACCCCCTTTGACCGATTTAGCCCATTAACGAACTCGACCGAGATTTTATAGGTATACATATTCGGTAAAATATTCAAAGTGATTGGTGCAAAATTACGGCAGTTATCGTGTCCACAAGAAACTGATATGAATATATATAAATACACATATACATACATAAATTATATATAAACTTTTGAACTGACGGTGGTTTTGGGGTCTGGGGGATGTGAAACGCAAAGATATGTCGAAATTTTCCGGAAGTCGAAACATGGTAGCCTACCCATTGCAATAGTTAACTTTCTAATGAAATCTACCTCTGGTTGGTTCCTCAGTTTAGGGGCTGCGACAACGTGGTCATCTAACCCCGTGTACTTTGGGTGAGTGTAGAATCTGTCTGATAAACTGTGTGAATTGTAATGGATGTATTAGTCTGTAATTCAGGTAAGGACTGCAGACGGTCAATTTCAAGCAGTAGTTCCTAATGTTGCTACCAGGTACTACCGTCAATGACACATAGCTGTGAACTTGGCTACTAGATGCCACCCCAACCAGCAACTCGTATCGAACGTTGGAACTTCCCCTCCAAAGGAAAGCATACTGAGGGATTTTAGCGCTCTTAGAAAATCCGACGACTTCGGCCGGCTTTGAAACCGCGACCTTGGGCATAGACATTCTGCATGCTACCAGTTACGTCACCGAAGCCGCTTCCCACTTAGTCAGATGTCAAAGTCAACCCCTGGCACCATCCAGCCCATGACGGGCTAAGGCCGACCAAGCGACCGCTGCCCAGCCATTTGGCGTGCAGATATTGGGGTGACGCGTGATCAGCGCGTCGGGTCCCCTCGGCCGTTAATATTGGTATTCGTGATCGGGGTGCTGTCTCACTCTCAGACAGCTACTCAATTGTCCTCACGAGGCTGAGTGCACCCCGTTCCAACCCTCACGTCAGTTTTAAAATCCCTGACGGAGCCGGGGATCGAACCCGGGGACTCCGGGTGCGAGGTAGGCGCGCTACCCCAACACCACGGGGCCGGCTTAGTCAGATGGAAATACTGAATCTGATCTCGTGCAAGTGCGCTGTCATGGCAACGGCTCATCCCTCATCAATTTAGTAGTGTTGCCATGGCAACCACTGGTAGCCCTTGGCATTTTCTTATAATTCCGAAATCATTTTTCTCATCCCTTGGCGTAATGGTGGGTCATATCAAAAATTCTTTCAGACAAAAGTTTTAGGTAATTATTAGGGGAATATTGTCCATTTTGTACGGTTTTGATATTGTGCCTATTAAGAGAGATATGATTAATGTTTCCCGAAAAACCCACTTTTTTCCACCCCTTTGGTCAATGGTTGGTGCTATCAAAAAACTTATTTGACATAAATTGTTGGCACTTATCCGACACATATTATGAACTTTGAATGGATTCGATATTTCACGTATTAAGAGAGTTATAGCGAAATTTCAATTTTTCGAAAAAAAGCCCCCCATTTTCACCCCCTTCGACCGATTTTGCCCATTAACGAACTCAACCGAGATTTTATAGGGATACATATTATGTAAAAAATTCAAAGTGATTGGTGCACAATTACGGCAGTTATCGTGTCCACAAGAAACTGATATACATATATATATATATATATATACATAAATTATATATAAACTTTTGAACTGACGGTGGTTTTGGGGTCTGGGGGATGTGAAACGCGAAGATATGTCGAAATTTTCCGGAAGTCGAAACATGGGATCCATTGCAATAGTTAGCTTTCTAATGAAATCTACCTAAAAGCGCATGGACGTCAAGTGTTTCTTCATCTCGATTCACTGAAATCGTTACTGCTCGGCTTCCTTTGGTCATAAATAAATGTTATTCCTCAGAAAGCATCCTCGAGAAATCTTTTACGGAATGGTCAAAAAATCCATTCAGTGGTTCTAGAGATTACTCGTTACATCCAAGAATCTGGGACTTTGTTTTATAATATGCAGAGATTGGACAGTGGAGAAAAGTGTTTTGAGGGGGTGTCGGAATTCAGATATCTAGGCTCTCTGATCACTTCACAAAACGAAATTAAAAATGAAATCAGCACCAGACTGGCATCAGGAAATAGATGTTATGCTGCTTTAATTCCAACATTAAGAAGCAGGCAAGTATCACGGAAAGCTAAGGTTACTATTCATAAAACTGTCATTCGACCAGTGGTTACATATGGAGCTGAGATTTGGCTATTAAATAAAACAGAAGAAAATAGGTTAATGACATGGGAAGGAAAGGTATTCAGGAAGATCTTTGGACCAGTTAAAACGGAGCTGGGATGGTGCATTACTACAAATCAGGAGCTTAGAGACCTGTACAATAAACATGATATAGTAACAGTGGCGAAGACTGCAAGAGTGCGTTGGCTTGGACATGTCCATCGAATGGAGGAAATAAGAGAACCTAAAAAAGTCCTCTCGGCACGCCGGAAGGCGGAGGTAGATTTCACCGGACAAACTTGGGGATAGGCGAAAATAGGCAGAATATGCAGGTTTTCGTAGAAGGATCAGACCTCATTTATTGCGAGAAGATATTTTATAATTGGAGCTTAATTAACTTTGTTTTTCGTCATTTTATGCTTATTTTAAACATTTTATTGTCTTATGGGAACGGTAACCTTCTTTTAATTTGGGGTCCATTTTTATGCTTGTGGTCACACTGTCCTTATGCAAGGTTTCGACACTGATGTGTGGCTATGTAACGGTCTGTTACTTCTTCACGCAAAATTATATCTCCCGCAGAGATTTTGGTTGGTTCCTCAGTTTAGGGGCTGCGACAACGTGGTTATGTAACCCCGTGTACTTAGGGATGGCTGTATTAGTCTGTAATTCAGGTAAGGACTGCAGACGGTCAATTTCAAGCAGTAGTTCCTAATGTTGCTACCAGGTACTACCGTCAACGACACCTAGCTGTGAACTTGGCTACTAGATGCCACCGCAACCAGCAACTTGCAACGAACGTTGGAACTTCCCCTCCAAAGGAAAGCATACTGAGGGATTTTTAGCGCTCTTAGAAAATCCGACGACTTCGGCCGACTTTGAACTCGCGACCTTGGGCATAGACATTCAGCATGCTACCAGTTACGTCACCGAAGCCGCTTCACACTTAGTCAGATGAAAATCTGAATCTGATCTCGTGCAAGTGCGTTATCTTGGCAACGTCTGATGGCTCATCCCTCATCAATTTAGTAGTGTTGCCATGGCAACCTCTGATAGCTCTTGGCATTTTCTTATAATTAAAATGTATAATATCTCTAACAATTTTCTTATAATTCCGAAATCATTTTTCTCATCCCTTGGCGTAATGGTGGTTCATATCAAAAATTCTTTCAGACAAAAGTTTTAGGTAATTATTAGGGAAATATTGTCCATTTTGTACGGTTTTGATATTGTGCCTATTAAGAGAGATATGATTAATGTTTCCCGAAAAACCCACTTTTTCCCTCCCCTTTGGTCAATGGTTGGTGCTATAAAAAAACTCTTCAAACATAAATATTTGGGCTTTATCCGACATATAGTATGAACGTTGAACGGATTCGATATGTCACATATTAAGAGAGTTATAGCAATATTTCACTTTTTCGAAAAAAGCCCCCCATTTTCACCCCCTTCGACCGATTTAGCCCAGTAACGAACTCGACCGAAATTTTATAGGTATACATATTCGGTAAAAAATTCAAAGTGATTGGTGCAAAATTACGGCAGTTATCGTGTCCACAAGAAACTGATATATATATATATATATATATATATATATATATATATATATACCTAAATTATATATAAACTTTTGAACTGACGGTGGTTTTGGGGTCTGGGGGATGTGAAACGCGAAGATATGTCGAAATTTTCCGTTAGTCGAAACATGGTACCCATTGCAATAGTTAGCTTTCTAATGAAATCTACCTTTGTTTGGTTCCTCAGTTTAGGGGCTGCGACAACGCGGTCATCTAACCCCGTGTACTTTGGGTGAGTGTAAAATCTGTCTGATAAACGGTGTGAATTGTGATGGCTGTATTTGTCTTAATTCAGGTAAGGACTGCAGACGGTCAATTTCAAGCAGTAGTTCCTAATGTTGCTACCAGGTACTACCGTCAACGACACCTAGCTGTGAACTTGGCTACTAGATGCCACCCCAACCAGCAACGAACGTTGGAACTTCCCCTCCAAATGAAAGCATACTGAGGGATTTTAGCGCTCTTAGAAAATCCAACGACTTCGGCCGGCTTTGAAACCGCGACCTTGGGCATAGACATTCAGCATGCCAGCAGTTCCGTCACCGAAGCCGCTTCCCACTTAGTCAGATGGAAATACTGAATCTGATCTCGTGCAAGTGCGTTGTCATGGCAACAATGATGGCTCATCCCTCATCAAATTAGTAGTGTTGCCATGGCAACCTCTGATAGCTCTTGGCATTTTCTTATAATTCCGAAATAATTTTTCTCATCCCTTGGCGTAATGGTGGGTCATATCAAAAATTCTTTCAGACAAACGTTTTAGGTAATTATTAGGGGAATATTGTCAATTTTGTACGGTTTTGATATTGTGCCTATTAAGAGAGATATGATTAATGTTTCCCGAAAAACCCACTTTTTCCCTCCCCTTCGGTCAATGGTTGGAGCTATAAAAAAACTCTTCAAACATAAATTTTTGGGCCTTATCCGACACATAGTATGAACGTTGAACGGATTCGATATGTCACATATTAAGAGAGTTATAGCAATATTTCACTTTTTCGAAAAAGGCCCCCCATTTTCACCCCCTTCGACCGATTTAGCCCAATAACGAACTCGACCGAAATTTTATAGGTATACATATTCGGTAAAAAATTCAAAGTGATTGGTGCAAAGGTACGGCAGTTATCGTGTCGACAAGAAACTGATATACATATATATATATATATATACATAAATTATATATAAACTTTTGAACTGACGGTGGTTTTGGGGTCTGGGGGATGTAAAACGCGAAGATATGTCGAAATTTTCCGTTAGTCGAAACATGGTACCCATTGCAATAGTTAGCTTTCTAATGAAATCTACCTTTGTTTGGTTCCTCAGTTTAGGGGCTGCGACAACGCGGTCATCTAACCCCGTGTACTTTGGGTGAGTGTAAAATCTGTCTGATAAACGGTGTGAATTGTGATGGCTGTATTTGTCTTAATTCAGGTAAGGACTGCAGACGGTCAATTTCAAGCAGTAGTTCCTAATGTTGCTACCAGGTACTACCGTCAACGACACCTAGCTGTGAACTTGGCTACTAGATGCCACCCCAACCAGCAACGAACGTTGGAACTTCCCCTCCAATTGAAAGCATACTGAGGGATTTTAGCGCTCTTAGAAAATCCAACGACTTCGGCCGGCTTTGAAACCGCGACCTTGGGCATAGACATTCAGCATGCCAGCAGTTCCGTCACCGAAGCCGCTTCCCACTTAGTCAGATGGAAATACTGAATCTGATCTCGTGCAAGTGCGTTGTCATGGCAACAATGATGGCTCATCCCTCATCAATTTAGTAGTGTTGCCATGGCAACCTCTGATAGCTCTTGGCATTTTCTTATAATTCCGAAATAATTTTCCTATGTGCCCTTGTATATAACAGCGTCGTATAAACGAGAATCAAACTTCGGGGAGCGTTCAGTCCGGATATGCTTTCACTAGAGCTCAAATACCAGACGGCTGCTTACAAATACAAGGACCATATGCAAAACTATAAACTAAGAAATGAGTGAAAAACAAATAAAATTACCACCATTTAATAACTGAATAAAAACAACAAAACAAAAAAAATAATATAAACAAAGTCCACCCTGAACTTTACTCCCACAGTACAATAATTTACACAGATCTGAGTGGCCTAGAAAGGTCCACTCCAAAGAAATAAAATTGTGGATCAAAATCCACTTGTCTGATTAATATGTATGCACGCGTATAACTACGCTAGAGAAAAAATAAGTACTTTTGATGGAGATTTGCTCACAGATGGAACAGCCAATATGCTTGCAAACCCCCATACTGCAAACCATTATTATGGCTTTATGGGACACACTCGAAGAATATCTTACCAACAATTAAAATTTTACTGACACACGCAACCATTTAAAATTTATAAACTAATTGATCTCCAACGAGATCGCAGTGAGTCAGGAAACTCCCAGCAAAACAGAAGCTTGCCCAATGGCTCATTTGCTCAACATATACATGACAACAACGTGGCCGAACATCGAGACCACCCGAGGTCAAAGAACATGACAATAATTAAACAAGAAATAAGATGCCTAAAATCCGATGATATTTACATGAAATAAAAGCATGAATAAGCTAACACGCTGGGACTCGATCAATCAAACGCGAACAGCGCCCATTTACCGATTACAATTCTTTTATCATTAAACAGGCTTTATTTTAATATAAGATAAACATTAACGAAGAACGGAGGCCTGGTCCGTGAATACTAATGAGCACAGCTTGCTCCTTATCTGATGGAGTGCGCCGCGTAGAAATACCTTCACTTACCACTCATTAGCGTCTGTGTTCAAAACCAGCCCTCCTTGTCGAAGCTTTGAGTCATGCTATTTATAACAAGAGACTAGACAGTCCCGTTCCGCCACCTGTTAATCGCGACACATAAATTCACACACTTCTTGTCAATTCCAAAGAATTGCAAGACATCGTAGAAGGGGATTCCAACATTTTCCTCGCAAGGATTAAATGCTTACCTGGCCAAAGCTTCAGACAGAAACCAGGGTTCCCGAAAACTCCTATCCCATAAAACATATATTTGCAGACTCAACAAAGCATTTAGGGCAGAACACAACACAAATCTACCACGGGCCGACACTCCAATCAAATATCATAGATTTTGTGTACCAAGACACTAAAAGGGAAACTTCATCAACAAATAAAGTCATTGGGCATATGACCCCTCACTTAACAAAAATGCAACAAACGGCAATTAACACACAAGCCTGTGTAACAATAAAAATCTATACAATAAAAAGATTTCCCACCAATTCTATTATCTACTCTAGTTAATTCAGTTTCGCTTCTGTTATGATATCGGTTCCCAATTTGTGTCGCTTAGCCGCGCATTTTACGGTAGCGATACGCACTCGAGTACGCTTGCCCCGTGTACTTGACATCAACAAAAAATAATCTTCATACAGATAGAATACATGCCACGTTGCTCATGAACTAAACTAAAGTGTGTCAGTACCACAAACCAACTACAATAAAACACGAAGACAAAAATAAAATAAAATATTTACACAAAATAATATGTTCCCACAAAACCATAACCAGTTTGTCAAATAATTAAATTATTTAGTACTTATTCCTCTTTCTGCGTCGTCTCATCGAACATCGCCTGACATTCTCTCTCCAAAGTGTTTAGCTCATCTCAGACCACATGGAGCCGTAGAAACGTTGGTTCGATGTCTTCCTCTGGGTCTGGAGTTCCATCTTGACGTTGAATAAAAATTAAAAAATAAAATGTTATTTATAGTCACACGTAAGTTTCTATCTAAATTTTGCCAATAGTTACTTTATTCACCATTTGTCTAGTGCAAAATTAAACGTAGACTTTCCCTAATAGTTGTAGTCGTGGGAGACTACTAAAATCTTACCGATACACAAATTTCACACTCAGCTGTGCGCACACAACTTTATTATAATGTTTTCAATAATGACCCTATCTCTGATAAATTTAACACAGTATATCTTCACGGTATGGAATAGAATAAGTGATCACCTCACGGTGTCACCAAGAATCAACCTCCTCGTCACTCAGACGACAGTATTTATGTGAATTTGGCAAAAAGACGGAGGGAAATCTATCACTAACTTCTATAATAATGCGACTATTGGCATGCAACAGGTATCAAACAGTTTGAAAAATTATACAGGTCACAATGGGGCTATCGTGCTCTGGAATCGATCATAGATTTCGTTAATCCAATCTTTCCCGCTTTCAACTTCAAGCCGGCGTCAGACGCTCCCTTGGCGCTAAAATTGATGACCCTCTCTGATTGGTAGTTCATGACGTCAATATCGCAGTTTAGAACAGAAGCCTCTGTCCTATGATTGGTTGAAAGTTCCTCTCGTCTCTCTCATCCAGCAACTATCTTACTCGTAACGCTAGGGTGACAAAGAAATTACGGTCTGAAATGAGTCAGGACCCCAACACACCTTTGTCTGATAAAGTGTCTGTCAAACATTCCGATCTCGTCACTCCTTTGTTTCAGGACTGGGCACGTTCAAACGTACTGTCTCCAAATAAGCTTGATATTTCGCAATCCAGTCTGGCCTTCCTGTATGATTCTGGCAGTAAAATCAGAATATAATGAAATGAATAATTAGAATCATTAATATGCGTAGCTTATTAAGGGTTCACTTGGCATTTTCTTATAATTCCGAAATAATTTTTCTCATCCCTTGGCGTAATGGTGGGTCATATCAAAAATTCTTTCAGACAAAAGTTTTAGGTAATTATTAGGGGAATATTGTCAATTTTGTACGGTTTTGATATTGTGCCTATTAAGAGAGATATGATTAATGTTTCCCGAAAAACCCACTTTTTCCCTCCCCTTCGGTCAATGGTTGGAGCTATAAAAAAACTCTTCAAACATAAATTTTTGGGCCTTATCCGACACATAGTATGAACGTTGAACGGATTCGATATGTCACATATTAAGAGAGTTATAGCAATATTTCACTTTTTCGAAAAAGGCCCCCCATTTTCACCCCCTTCGACCGATTTAGCCCAATAACGAACTCGACCGAGATTTTATAGGTATACATATTCGGTAAAAAATTCAAAGTGATTGGTGCAAAAGTACGGCAGTTATCGTGTCCACAAGAAACTGATATACATATATATATATATATATATATATATATATATATATATATATATATACATAAATTATATATAAACTTTTGAACTGACGGTGGTTTTGGGGTCTGGGGGATGTAAAACGCGAAGATATGTCGAAATTTTCCGGAAGTCGAAACATGGGACCCATTGCAATAGTTAGCTTTCTAATGAAATCTACCTAAAAGTGCTGGAGGGGCATCCAGGAGGTAGACGACATAAAGGTAGGCCAGGAAAGAGCTGGATCGAGGAAGGCAGTTGCTCGACAGCCTTCGTCGAGCGAGTTCGCGTCTGGCTCACGTGAGGCACCGGTACTGTACTTGGCAATTTCTGTGCGTATAGCTGCTCTCGACCCACTGAATACTGTGTTCTGTGAGTGGTACATATTCGCATAACTCTCGTCTTGTACTAGTAAACGACAATCACCGTGGTTACAAAATTTGTGTGCAAGCTCACTTTAAAATGTGATTTTGAACGCGACAACAGGCCCAGCGCTTGGGAGGTGCACAATTGGATCTCCTCCACTTGCTTGAAAATCACTGCTGACCAGATCGAGATGATTCAACTCGACAATTTGGACAACGCCGTATATTTAAAGGTAATTTCCCAAGTACTGTTTGAGAGGTTGTTAAGTATACATGCGGGCCAACAGAAAATTAATTTGTCAGATGGTCGAATAGGGACTGTGCAAATTACTGCTGCCGACAATGTCATCAAAACAGTTCGTATTCTCAATGTTCTCCCGGAGGTCCCCATCAGTTCAATAATAAGTACTCTTAGCAAATATGGTAGAGTGAATGAGCATCAAAATGCAGAATGGTCTGCGCAATACCCATTTCGGGTGCAGAATGGCGTACGCGCAGTGCGCATGGACTTGAAGGAAGCCATCCCCTCGTTCATTTCCATTGAAGGCTATCGTGCACAGATTGTTTATGATGGTCAAATGCGAACTTGCCTTGCGTGTAATTCGACAAACCATTTACGACCCCAGTGTCCACTGCGACGAGCACGCACTTTCGACCAGCGTACGGTAGGACCTGACACTGTTGAACCAGGAAGTGGAAGACGATCTACGTACCATGAGAGTCAGGGGATGGAGGACCAAGGCAATCGACAGAAAGCTTTGGAAGAAGATAGTTGCGGAGACAAGGTTCTGCAAGGACAGTAGCGTCAAGGAGTAAGTAAGTAAGTAAGTAAGAGGATTGTTGTACAGGATCTATGACAGCCACAGTTATGATATTGAAATTCTTATTCTCTTAGCTCCTTAAGTGATATGTACCCGCTTAATTTGGGATCTGATGATGCTCGCTTGACGAGCGACACATGTCCCCCCTTAGTTTTCTCCTTTTCCATAACAATATAAATCTTAATCACGTGCAATATATTTCAGGTTATTTTTTCACGTACGCAAGTAATTGAAATTATATTATGTGGACCAACTGAAAGTTAATAATATAACGTGCGTTCAAAAAGTAACGGTCGGAGGCTGAAATCCGCAAACCGGTGACGACATGGGCTAATCGTGGCGTGTGTAACGAGGTGTGGTTCCGACCAGAGCGTGGAAGGTCACAGCCCGTCACTAGAGGGCACGCGTGCACGTCACGTGACAATACAAAGCGAGCAGCAGCATGCATCAATCGTCCAACGCTGACAGTCGCATTGCAAACAGACATGGAGGCGTCAAAAGAAGAGCAGAGGTGTTGTTCGGTTTCTGACAGCGGAAGGAGTAGGGGGAACGGACATTCATCGCCGAATGTCACAAGTGTACGGCAAACACTGCATGTCCCTTGCAAGGGTCAAGGCGTGGCACAGGCGCTTCAGGGAAGGACGGGTGTCGATAGCCGATGATGCCCGATCTGGGTCATCCCCCTGCATTACCGATGACAACGTCCAGCTGGTTGATGCAGTCATTACCCAGGACCGCCGAGTGACAGTGAACGCCATAGCCGCCGTGGTCGGATTGAGCGTCGGAAGTGTGCACACCATCATGAAGGAACGACTGCACTTGCGGAAAGTGTGTGCCCAATGGGTGCCCCACAGTCTTCAACCACACCAGGAAGCATGTCGAATGGCCTACTGTCTTGGTCTTTTTTGGACGATTGATGCATGCTGCTGCTCGCTTTGTATCGTCACGTGACGTGCACGCGTGCCCTCTAGCGACGGGCTGTGACCTTCCACGCTCTGGTTGGAACCACACCTCGTTACACACGCCACGATTAGCCGATGTCGTCACCAGTTTGCGCATTACAGCCTCCAGCTCGTTACTTTTTGAACGCACCTTATAATAAAAATAACGTACGGCCTCAGTTGTTGGGTGCAAGCTTTGTTATTTGACGCCCCGAGGGCAGATTGCATATATAATTATGCTGTTCCTTGGAGTGCTATGATAGTTCAGGAGGTTAGATATCTAAGCTCCTTGACACTATAGCGCATTCTAGTAGAGAAAGGAGGAACTTTGTGCTGGCGGAAAATCCCGAGATTAATTTTGCCATTATGAACACGGCCTACTGAATTCAAATGAGTTCTTTATCATGCCAACAAGGTATGACATGCGTGTCGTGATTTTTGTTGCCTTTCAAAAAATCACTTTCCATGGCCAGGAGCGAACCTGCAAGCTTGGGGTTGGTAGACCGACACGATAATTGAAAGTTACAATATCAATTGTTAATTAGGCAACAATGAAAAATGGCTCCAAAGCTATCTTTACAATTAGGTCAGCCACAGTAATACACCTTTATATTAAAATGGTTTGAATTGCTCCAGAAGTACACACAAAAGCTCTCCATTTCCATCAGCATTGTAATTACTGATATGAACGAATTACTAATTCAGTAGAACTTGTTTGATAATCCAGCTCCTGTTTACATAATAGAATTTTAATTGGTTGATCATTTAAATATTTCCGACCAATTACCGTAAACAAATTCACTCCCACTGCAAAGCACATTGTGTGTTGAGTGAAATATTCATAATGGGATTATTACAACAGGCGTGGTTGCGGCGCGGCGGTTTGAATCCCAATTAAAATCCTAGCACTTTACGATTAGTCTTACTCGCCATCTGCTTGCCACCTACTAAATGAAGTTATACAGGGTCTTTCATATAAAATAAGAGCGCCAAGCGGCGGCTTTGTTAACCGTAGCTGCGGTCACCTTGGCCGAGCTTTTGGCGCGCCAAGGCCCCCTGCTTTAAATGTGTGTACAATGCTGAAATCTTACTTTAGTTAGTTAGTTAGTTATTGTTGGTGAAACCGAAACCCCTATAGTATTGAAAGCGTGCGCATAGTGCATACGATGGATGTTTTTTTTATATATTTTGTTTTCAAGTTCCGATGGACTGTATAAAAATAACAGATTGACATTACCAAACTTGACGTTGCAATAAGCGTGCAGTTGCTCAGTCGCCAGTCTAAACCTAAGTGCTAACATGGTGAGACAGATATCATTGCAACATCGTATTTTTTTATGTAAAACTTATTTTAAGTACGAGTTGGCTCGGCGGGTACGTGATGCATTTGTTCAGCAATTTCCTGATGAAGTGCTACCTTCACTAGCACGGATTCACGTAATTGCAAATATGTTTGACACTACTGGCTCGGTGCTCAATTAAAAACATGCCCGCACACGAACAGTTTTAACAGAGGATGAGCTAGATGACATTGGCGAGAATCTTCAACGTTCTCCGAAGAAATCACTCACAAAATTAGCACAAGTAGGGGTTTCGGTTTCATCAACAATAACTAACTAACTAACTAAAGTAAGATTTCAGCATTGTACACACGCTAGCAAGGCCGCTGCATCATATAGGATTGTACACACGCTTAAAGCAGCCGTGGTTAACAAAGCCGCCACTTGGCGCTCTTATTTTATATGAAAGACCCTGTATATACACCTGAGATTTCCAAACTTTTTCTTATGGTGACACCCTATTAACACACATAATTCTACATGACTTAGACTTACTTGGTTACTCAAATGCTAGGTAGCATATCGGGCAACAAGTTTCCTACAGCGAACTCTATAAGCTGCCAGGTTTTCAGCTTCCTCCCAGTTCATATCCAGGCATTCAAAATCCTTTGCAAATGTTCGTTTCCAGGTATTCTGAGGTCTTCCTCTACTTCGGTATCCTTCCGTTGGTTTCCACAACAGTGCTGATTTGGGTATCCTTCTATCATTCATACGTAGAACATGTCCCGCGAACTTCATTCTTATTTGCGCAATGATTTTGAGCAGGCTGTGTAGACCAGTTCTTCTCAGTACTTCATCATTTGTTATGTGGCCACGATTACTGATTTTCAAAATTCACCTCAAGCATCGTTGGTGGGAAACGTTGAGCTTGTGTGCTGATTTTACTGATATTTTCCAGGTCTCACATGCATATATGGCGATCGGTAAGATGATAGAGGAATATAGCCGAATCTTTGTGGACATACTTACCGAGTCTAATTTCCATATGGATTGCATTCGTTGAAAGGCTGCCGAAGCTTTCCCAATTCTGCTGCTGATGTCTGCATCTACGTCCCCATTACTACAGATAGGCTGACGAGATATGAAAATCGGTCAACATCTTGTAGAATCTTCTACATGGCACCAATTTAATTATTGTAATTGTAAACATAGACTATTTTAACAAAGGAGATTCATTTTAAAGAAATTCGAATATTTCATAGTCATCATTAGGGCTCGGATTTTTAGGTAAATAAATATTTTTTATGTAAATACATATGTTAAGCATATTTTCCATTAATACATATATTCATACTTTTCACTTATTAGCACATAGCAAGACATAATATTTATATTTTTTAAATCAGTATGCTAGATTTTTTTTGTTATGTGTTACTTCAACGGGGAAGAACCTGTGAGCTATCTATTCTTCAAGCGGAGTGTATGCCAGTTTGCAACTGTGTTATTCTAAACTTGTCACCCCGTGCCACTCACTGTGGAAGCCGGGGATTTGTCCATAGCCATATTGCACCACGTGCTAGCCCCCCCCCCCCCCCCCCCAGCTACCTGGAAACAGTGTCACTCACATGCAGTTCATTTCTGACACTGTGAAGTGTAAGACAGTTCTACGATGCCTAAAGTTACAAGTTATCGTCTGCAGCAGTATGTTAAAGAATTTAAGGATAATTTTACTTCTGATGGGGGCGTTCTGTTCTGCCAACCATCTGGAAAAGCAATCAAGGCCGAACAGCAATCTCAAGTTACACAACACCTCAAGGGCAAGAAACATATTGCCGCAGTTTCGCGCCTTCAGAAAAAGTGTTTCGCGATAGTCGTCGGTCTTTTGTGATGGACAACCTGAAGATGTATCTCGTTGTGTATTGTAATGCTTCAGCAGTCAGTGAGACGTAGCATAAATTGCATTCGTGGGTGCTGGCATATTGTTTATAGTCGCATTAATAAACTAGATTATTATTAAATATTTTAACTTTTTTGTCACATATTTCAGGTATTTTAAATACATAAAAAATAAATATTTTTCCGATTTTTAGCACCTAAAAATCCTAGCCCTGGTCATCATCATCTTGCACAGTTTCCAGCCACTGGCCGGGTCTGTTTGGAACATAAGCCTCTCCATCGTCTTCTGTCCTCCCACCATCTCTCCGTCACCACCTTGGTCCAGTTTTCTCCTTTCTTTCGCACGCAGTCCTCCACCCCTTTCATCCACTTATCTCTTGGTCTTCTTCTTGGTCGTTTTCCCTCCATTTTGATCTAATGTTTCTTCCTGGGTATCCTCCTCCCATCCATTCACTTAACATGCCCATACTATTTAAGCCTTGGTTCCTCTATCCTATCCTGTAATGCTCCCTCCTAGACTAATTTTCTGATCTTCTCTTTTCTTAACCTGTCCACCTTTGTCACTCCAATACTGTTTCTCAAGTATTTCATCTCACTAACTTGTATTCTGCTTCGCTCCGTTCCTTTCATAACCCAGGTGTCTGAGGCATACGTCAGGATTGGAACGTAGTACATCCTAAACATAACCCTTCTACTGTTCTGAGGGACATTCTTACTCCATATCAGGCTCCATACACTTTTCCTGAATAATTCTGCTTGTCTCCCCCGCTCATTTATTTATCTGCCGCTTCTTCAATTTTCTTATATTATGCTTCCCAGATACTTGACACTCTACTATCCTCAATTCTTCCCCACCAATAAATTGTTATCCTCGTTGTGACTCTCTCCCCCT
The DNA here is from genome assembly GCA_946902985.2 of Meconema thalassinum. Taxonomy (NCBI): domain Eukaryota; kingdom Metazoa; phylum Arthropoda; class Insecta; order Orthoptera; family Tettigoniidae; genus Meconema; species Meconema thalassinum. The sequence goes on along the minus strand of OX336400.1, from coordinate 92,031,427 downwards.
TCCTGGTTGTGTCATCAACTCGCTTTTGCTTATGCTAAACTTCATCCCATATCCATGTACTATTTCTTCCCATACATCCTACTGCTCCTGAACTTTCTCCTCATTTTTTCCCCAGATCATCAAATCATCTGCAAACACTAATCACTTCCCCCACTCTGGTCATTATATCGTCCATCACTACAATGAAGAGTAATGGTGAAAGCGCACTTTCTTGCCTCAGGCCATTCTTCTGTTCCAGCTAATCTGATCTCTCTCCTCCTACTTTCACAGAGCTTTTTCATAGTATGTATATGATTTTCCAAGTAAAATAATGTGCTATATTAAACACCTCATAGATGCAAAACTTGCACCTTGATGTTCCAATTCAATGACTGCTACGGACTTGTTTAATCGTTTTCTATCCTGAAATTTGGAGTACGACACCCAGGGCTGTCGCAACACCCTGTTTGGGAAGCACTGAATTACACATTCAATTTGTTTTTAATTTTCCAGCACGTTATGGATAGCCTGGGGGTGTGGATTGAACTAATAATTTTGTGCCATAGAATAGTTGATTAGTTATTGTTATTATAAGGGCTACAACAGCTATGTCATCTGCCACTCATACCATTGAATAATAGCGTATGGATACGAAGTTAATAATATTTACTTATTAGTTGATGGTACACTGCATTGCTCAGTGTGCGCCCCAATAACAGTGCACCTACACAGTAAAATACATATCCAGGTATTTCTACATTATCTATACTAATATATAACAAGTAGTTCCGTGAAGAACTACACAGTCTATTTTCATATATCCTACTCATGTTAATTGCCTCTATCAACATTCAAAATTTCAGTTTGAAGGTTGTGATATATTCGTAGATATCGAGAAAAGTCTAAATATTTCAGATGGTCGCCATGTTGGATTTTTATTTTTGTACTATTACATTAAGATTATTGTGTACGTGTGGTATTCTAACTTCAATCGCATGATTAGAACACAAAAAGAAAAAACAAGATTTTAAAATTTCGCACAACAGCCATCTTGTGATTATGTAAACAATTGAAATAAATTAGATGCCAGTTGACTAACATTTGTATAAGCATTTAACGTGCAACGTTTCACTGCACTCGGATAGTTCATTCGCGAGAAACGTCCATTTAAATATTTATACTTCGCGTCGCCGCCATGTTGGAGTTGTGCTCACCAGGTTACTGAAAGTTCTATAGGTGAACATGTGTCCATAGCCTCTATGAACATAAAAAAAAATCAGTTTGATGCTGTAAGAGATTCATAGATATTGAGAACCGTCTAAATATTTCGGATGCTCGCCATTTTGGATTGTTATATATATAGGCCATAGAGTTATGTACCATTCAAGGACAATTATTGCCTAGGTTCATTATTCAAACTTTCACTTCGATCGCATGATTACGACACAAGAAATAAAACTTAATTTTAAAATTTCGCACAGCCGCCATCTTGAGGTTATGTAAACAATTGAACTCAATTAGATGCCAGTGCATTACAATATGTACAAACATTTACTGTACCACACATCACTGCACTTAGAGAGTTAAATCACGAGAAATGTCAATTGAAATGTTTCAAATTCGCTTGGCCGCCATGTTCGTTTTGTACTTTACAGGTTTATGAAAGTTACAAAGATAAACTTATATCAATACCCTTTAAAAACTGTACAATATTTCAGGGTGATATCTGTAATAGTTTCGGAGATATAGAATGTCAGTGAAATATTTCGCACAGCCGCCATTTTGAGGTTATATAAACAATTGACCTAAATTAGACCCGGTGCATTACAATGTGTATAAACATTTGCTGTACCAAGTTTCATTACGTTTGGATAGTTAAAACGCGAGAAAAGGATATTTAAATGTCTCAAATTCGCTTGGCCGCCAAGTTGGTTTTGTAGTCACCAGGTTTTTGAAAGTCTCATAGGTGAACTTCTAGTAGTGCCCTTTATCACCGTACACAATTTCAGGGCGATATCGGTAATAGTTTCGGAGATGCTGTATGCTGGTGAAATATTTCGCACAGCCGCCATGTTGGATTGGTGAATCACAATAAAATTTTAAGGGCACGGTCGGGGTCGGCCAGAATAGTGCTATGATCTTACCGAGTTTCATTGTAATCGCTCCAGCCGTTTAGAAGTTATTAGAGGGGGACACACACACGGACAAAAGGTGATCTCATAGTCCTATTTTTTTAGCCTACTTTCGATTTTTGCAAAAAATGAAAGTAGACTTATGAGATCAACACAGGGCGAAAAAAGTGTGTCTGTCTGTGTGTGTGTATGTGTGTGTGTGAGTCTGTGTGTGTGTGTGTGTATGTGTGTGTGTGAGTCTGTGTGTGTGTGTGTGTGTGTGTGTCTGTGTGTGTGTGAGTGTGTGTACTCTGAATGTCTGTCCCCCCCTATCAATTCGAACACGGTGAATGCAAATTGAACGAAATTTGGTACAAAGGTAGCACTAGCAAAGGACACCTCAGTGTCATGTTTTATATCGCCGCCATCTTTACTAAAACTGAATGGCGGCCACTCAAACGTTCAAAACGTAAAATCAAATAACGACTAACCAAATCATCCGATCTCTACCAAATTTGGTAACAACATACCTTCGTATAGGATGCGTCTTGTGACCATTTCAGGATGGCGGCCGTGCGAATTATGCAAACTTTATAATCCATATCATGGGACCCACCAGTTCCGATTATCGAGCCGAGAATCGTTTTAACTGTTCTAAAGGAAGAGGCACGTTCGAAATTAAAAGTTTATTTTGTAATACTATAGTGCAGACGTGATTTTAAAAAGCTGAACTGATTCAGTAATAAGACAAGATGGCAGCGGATATCTTGTGCCGGACTTATATTTCACTAATTTGAGTATTGCATGCAATATAGCGTACTGATAACAAATAAATAAACTTTGTATGAAATGCTTTATATATAAATAATATACTCCAGTGATGAAATCGTTTAGTAAAAATCATTATTTGCTAACAAGTTCTATGTAAGTCATTTTAAATAGAACGATATTCGTTGACACAATTAGCTCAGTGGTAGAGCGTTAGACTATCGCTCAAATGCCTATGGTTCAAACCCGATCAGAGCTAGGTTTTTTGCTTGAAATGTTATATGTTTATTGTTTTGTAATGACTCAGATGTTTTAAAATTAAGCGTTATATTGTGCACATTATGGTGTAAAATATATATTTAATTAAAACATAATTCGCCAGCAGATTTACTCGGGACATCTAGCTGCCAAAAAGGTAACTTCCAGATTTTATTGAAAAGTTTCTTATTTTGGCCGCTAGAATGCACTCGCTCTGTTAGGATTATATTGTTCGATATTTCACCAATAGATGTCACGACTAGTCTAGGTGGGGATCCATTGATTACTATACCATTATCATTCTATGCGCATCGAATTTGAAGAATGACAAGATGTTACTACGATACATTTTAACTTTTTATTTTAAAGGGTTTGTAACAGCCTATTTTGCGTTACTTGAAAATGTTATTAAGCGTTATATTGTGCACATTATGGTGTAAAATATATATTTAATTAAAACATAATTCGCCAGCAGATTTACTCGAGACATCTAGCTGCCAAAAAGGTAACTTCCAGATTTTATTGAAAAGTTTCTTCTTCTGGCCGCTGGAATGCACTCGCTCTGTTAGGATTATATTATCGAAAATATCCACATAGTTTGTATACACACGTCTCTGTAGGGTCATGGAAAGATTTGTTAATTCAATTAGGGTTGTGAAAGCCATGCACAACCAGACGTGTAAAGACATGCCTCAACTCAAAGTTGGATGTTGCCCACGGCAGGTCGTAATAATAATAATAATAATAATAATGTTATTGGTTTTACATCCCTTTTAATTACTGCTGATTTTAGAGACACCGGGGTGCCGGAATTTTGGCCCGAAGGGGATTTTTAACGTGCCAGTAAATGTACTGACACGGCTCCCTCGCATTTGTGCACCCTCAAATGCCAGCTGACTGCGCCGGGATACGAACCTGCAACCTAGGGCCCAGCAAGCGAGAACGTTACCGCCGAGCCACGCAGCCAGTCCGGTCGATTATGTCTCCAGATCCATAACATTCTTGAGATACTTCTTATCTTTCTTTCTTCAATGATGGTAGCAGTTTTTATCTAGATTGTGGCGTTTGGTAGAGGAAAATCGTTTCTATGGCCTTCAACAAAGAATAGTTCTATTATACTCTTTGATAATAACAACGAGTTATAACTATACTCATACATTTAGGAGAAAGTAGGCTATATGTTCTTTACTGAACATCTTGTTTTTTCATAAAATGAAAATAGGCTGAAAATGAGATGGCGTGTGTCTGTGTGTCAGTGTATTACTCAATCACCCAAGTACCACTGGTCCGATTTACATGAAATTTTACATGGAAGTAGCTGATTTACCTGGTTAATATGTAAGCTACTTTTGATTTCGATACTTTGCACTATTTCAAGACCATTTTAGTGTCGTCACTACACCCTTTGGTTTCAAACTTTCATATTTCCATTTCAAATAGAAAGAGAACGCTACGAAATAGCAAACTTTCGATGGCATATGCGTGGTTTAAAATTTAATTTTCTATCCAAAAGGTCCTGATCACTTTTCGTGTATCTCCAACGGTTAGCGAATAAAACCTAAATGTGTGCTACAATACACGGTCAACACTGAGCGGTGTAGTTGGACAAAATATTCCATCCTTATTCTCCCTCCACGCAGCACCTCGGCTATCACATGTTTTAACTGTCACCTTCACATTTTAATTTATTTATGACCCGTAGCGAAGCACGGGTACTTCAGCTAGTCTAAACATAATGCTCAAAGTTTGTCTGTTTGTCTGTCTGTCTGTCTGTCTGTCAGTCTGTTATGTATATGTCGTAGTCAGATAGTGAAATCCGTCACTTCATGAAGATCCTAGGCCCTTCATGAAAAGCCGGCATATGATGTAAAGAGAGATAGTTACACCATCTGACGCGTTTCTTCATGAAGTGACGGACCGATTTAGGCAGATGGTGTAAGAAATGATTTTACATTATCAGCCGAGGCACTTCATGAAGATCCAGTGTTTGTTGATTCGGCACTTCATGAAATGACTGACGCAATGAAGCCGTACATAATTAATTTAATTGTTCTATTCCAAATAAATTAATGCTTGTTTATTATGGTTTTCGAAATTAATTTTCACATAACAACCTAAATCTAATCGTGAAATACCGGTTAATCTTTACTCTGTTTCTTTTTTTTATGAAGTTTGTATTTTTATTTTTACATCTTTTATTTGTACAGCATTTTTTTCTTATCAGTAATGCATACTTTCGGAGCATCCGTGGCTTAGGCGGCAGCACGCCGGCCTCTCACCACTGGTTCCGTCGTTCAAATCCCTGTCACTCCATGTGAGATCTGTGCTGGACAAAACGGAGGCAGACGGGGTTTTCTCCGGGTACTCCGGTTTTCCCTGTCAAAATTTCATTCCAGCAACACTCTCCACTATCATTTCATTTCATCTGTCATTCATTTAATCATTGCCCCAGAGGAGTGCGTCAGGCTTCGGCAGCCGGCAAAATTCATATCCTCGCCACTAGTTGGGACCTTCATTCATTCCATTCCTGACCAGGTCGGAGACTGGAAGCAGGCTGTGGATTTTCATTTTCAATGCATACTTTCATAATTTCATTTGTAGTTTTTCTTTTTGTTCTTCAATTGAGTATCTTTTTTCTCTCTTTCCTTCACTGATGCAATTTGTGTTTTTGAACTTGATATGCCAAGAAGAAACATAATTGGGTTTATGTCTGTGTACCTCAATATTGTTAAATAAATAAATAGCCTTAATAAATAAATAAATAAATAAATAAATACACACATACATTAGAATACTTAGATTGCATAGTATACTGTAAAATATTTGTCGAGGGATTACTGCTGGGTTAAACATGGCAACAGCTCCATTTTTTTGTGTGTTTGAAGGAGGGTGGGGGCTGGGGGCGTTAGCAAGCTAGTAAACGCTGTCACGCAAGAAAAGTTGAACGACCTGCAGGGTGACTTAGCTTGAGGATGCACTGTATTATTTAGAACTCCCCAAAATTAAATAAATAGTAAGTTCTTTGGATTATAACGATTGAATTAGCTCTGGAATTTCTATCAACCAAAGAGGAAATTGTTGTGGCCTACAGGCTGTATTCCTATTGGCTAATATTTATTGTGGGAGACAAGTGAAGGAGAGTTGGCATGTTATGGTAGACTAATATTAGTAATTATGTGTTTGTCATCATTCATCACCAACAGCGGTAGCTACATTCACGAACGCAAAGCTCAAGGCCAGGTGCTCTCAACTTGGTGACCGGGAGCTCCACAGTGCTCTTTAAATGACGTTTCGTGCTCCCGCCATACGAACAAAAAAGTATTCGCGAGTCCCGCGACCTAGCCTTGCACCCCGGCCACAAAGGTAGCTACAGCAAGTCGGGAGATCGTAGGTGCTAAACCCGGTGATGACAGTGGCTATCCAGAGTGTGGTTTCTCCCCGTGGATTTCCCACACTCCCTTCACCCAAATGCCGGAATAGTACCACTTACAGTCCCAGGGCGCCTACCCCATCCCTTTCCCTAATGCAGTTCCACCCACCCCTACAGTCATCATATTAATATAAGTTCAATTCACACCTAATCACACGGGGATGATGATTGAGGTGACCCAAGTCCCTCAAATGAATTAACAACAAAACTGGAACGATAACAGGTAAGATACACACAATGAAGAAAAATGCAGAATCATTCTTTCAAATATTTCTGTCTATAATACTAAGGTATGGTAACCCTAACAGAAAAGTCCCTGGTCCTCCAGGTTGGGGGTTGTGCTTAGGGTTAACAACCCTCTCATGTAAAAAGAGAATTGTTACGAATCTCTCACTTAAGCCTCGGAAAGATTTAAGAATGGATACCCTACGAAGACATGGCAAAGGAAATGAGGACTTACGAATTGGTACATGGAATGCACGGAGCTTATATAAGCCTGGACACATTCAAAGATTGAAAGACGAGCTCGAGAAGTATAAAATACAATTTGCTGCTATTCAAGAAACAAGATTTCCAGGGGGAAGACATACAGAACTTCGGAGAGTACACTATGTTTAACAGTGGAACTCAATCCGGAAAGCATGAATTTGGAACAGCATTCCTCATATCAAAGGAATGTGTTGAAACAGTAATCCGGTTTGAGGCAATCAATGAAAGAATGTGCTACATACGAGTGAAAGGCCGATGGTTTAATATATCCATTATCAATGTGCATGCACCTACAAATGATAAAGAAGATGTGGTGAAAGACAGCTTCTATGAACAGCTGGACGGGGTGTATGAAGGCCTACCACAACATGACATCAAGATAGTACTAGGAGACTTTAATGCCAAGGTAGGAAAAGAAAAGCACCTACAACCGACGATAGGTAATGAAAGCCTTCATGAGGAAACCTCTGAAAATGGGCTTAGAATGATCTCATTTGCAGAATCAGAAAGCATGAATGTCAGGAGTACGACGTTCCCACACAAGGATATACATAAGGAAACATGGTATTCAGCAGATGGAAAGACGGCAAACCAAATTGACCATATACTAATTTCAAATCGACACAGAAGCGCCATCACTGATATTCGTGCTTACCGGGGAGCTGACATAGGCTCTGACCACAACTTGCTGGTTGCATCCATGGAGGTGAAACTGAAAACTCACCACAAACAACAACAAGGGCGCGCAATACAATATGATCTACAAGCATTAAAGGAAACTCCTCAAACTTGTCAGTACCAAGTGGAAGTGAGCAACAGGTTTGGCGTACTTGATGAAGTAGGAGAAGAAGTGGATGAAAGTGGAACTACAGATATTAATAGATTGTGGAAGGATATCAAGAAGGTGATTCAAGAATCAGCTAAAAATTCATTACCAAAAGTGGAACGAAAGAAGAAATGGTTTAATGGTACATGCAAAACAGCAGTAGCAGCTAGCATCTCAGCAAGGAAAGCATGGCTACAGGACAGGAGAAATGAAGAATTGGAACAGCACTACAAGGAAACACGAAGAGAAACAAGCATAACTTTACGAAAAGAAAAGAAGCTTTACCTTAAACATATGCTAGAGAGTATTGAGAATGACCAGAAGGAGAACAACATCCGTAAAGTATATGGGACGGTGAATAACATTAAGAAAGGTTACCAACCGCGATCAGCAGTTCTCCACGACAACAATGGTAACATCATTGCAGGAACAACCCACATATTACAGGCTTGGAAAGAGTACTTTGACCACTTACTGAACTGCCCTGAACCAGACAACAAATTGGAGAGAACCACTCTTTCAACGGTAGAACCTTTCATAAATGATCCTTCATATGAAGAGGTAACCAGCAGTCTGAAGAAACTGAAAAAACACGAAGCTGCTGGATCTGACGGTATACCAGTTGAATTGCTGAAATATGGGGGTGAGAAGCTTCATGAAAAACTGCATGAACTTATCCTGAAAATATGGCGCGAGGAACAAATACCGGATGAATGGAAGGAAGCAATTATTGTTCCAATACATAAGAAAGGAGATAAACATAACTGCGGAAATTACAGAGGAATATCCCTACTTGCCACAGCTTACAAATTACTGTCGCACATAATATTACAACGTCTAATTCCATACACCGAAGATATAATAGGAGACTATCAGAATGGTTTCCGAAAAAAACAGATCAACAACAGACAATATATTTTGTATTAAGACAATCAGTGAAAAAGTTTGGGAATATAACAAAAACGTCCATTACCTATTTATTGACTTCCAAAAGGCCTATGACTCAGTCCACAGAGAAACGGTGTGGGAAATTATGGCAGAATACGGAATCCCACAGAAACTTATCAGCCTGGTCAAAATGTGTATGGAGGAGACAGTGAGCAAAGTGACACACTGTGGATCCGTATCAGACGGTTTTGAAAACAGAACAGGACTAAAACAAGGTGATGCGCTCTCCCCACTTCTCTTCAACATCGTTCTGGAAAAAGTAATTCGGGAAACCAAAGAAGCTGCAACTGGAGACCTAGCAGATAACAAACACAACATCCTGGCATATGCAGATGACATTGTATTAATAGGAAATAATGGAGGAGAAATTGAAGCTTTATTCAGGAAATTAAATGAAACTGCTGCAAAAATAGGTCTAAAGGTTAATGAAGAGAAGACAGAATACATGATCATACTGAAAGAAAACATGACTACAGAGCAACGCAACAACCTTCATATAGGCAATTTTACCTTTAAGAACACACCAAACTTCAAATACCTTGGGGTAAATATAAATGACTGCAATAGATGACAAGTTGAACACCAAATTAGATTACGGAATGCAAACAAAGTTTACTTTTCCCTGCATAAATTACTTTCCTCCAAACCTTTGACCAGGAAAACAAAACTAAAACTATACAACACGATCATCAGGCCGGTACTGCTATACGGAGCCGAAACGTGGAGTGTGACCAAAAGGGAGGAACGCCAACTTACAGTCTTCGAAAACAAGATATATAGAAAAATTTTCGGCCCCATCTTTGACCAGGAAACACAAAGATGGGTTCTCAGATCAAATCATGAGCTGTACAAGTTGGCCAATCAACCCAGAGTAGTGGACGTCATGAAAGCGAAACGGCTGCAATGGGCAGGGCATGTTATCAGAATGGACGCTGCCAGAATAGTTCGCCAGGTGTATGAGAAGAAGATCGAAGGCTCGAGACCCCCTGGAAGACCTAGGAGTAGATGGCAAGATGAGGTGACCTCTGACTGCAGACAAATGGGTATTACTGTATGGGAGAATACTGCGCTGGATAGGAGGAAATGGAGGCAGATAGTGAGAGCGGCACGGGATCGTCACGTCCCAGAAAAGCCAACGGAGTGAGTGAGTGAGTGAGTATAATAAATAGGCTGAAATTCGAGATTTTCTCGAAGATGAACCCTCCACTAAATCAACCAAATGTAAAGATTTTGTGTATGCCCCTCCTACTTCTCGCGAAAATGTCGCGCTGAGAAACAATATACGAAATATGACGCTGCTGTTTCATTTGAGTTACTTCGACATCGTGGTCATTCAGCCCTGTGTACTCGGGAGTGTTTAGAATCTGTCTGATAATCTGTGGTATTTGTAGTAGTATGTGTATTTGTAGTTCAGGTTAAGATTGGGAAGGAGGCGGCCGAGGCTTAAGGTAGGAACCAACCCGCCATTTGCCTAGAGGAGAAGGGGGAAACCACGGAAAACCAATTCCAGGATGGCTAAGGTAGGAATGGAACTTTTCTCAGTTTTGCCTCCCGAGGTTGAGAGTACCCCAATTCAATCCTCAGACCATAATTATGTTTCTATCCGTGGTAACTATAGTTGATTTCATAAATCTACAGTCGCTGACTGTGGCGTTTTCCCCCAGGTCTTTCCACACACCCTCTCGGCAAATGCCGGGATGGTACTTCATTTCAAGTCTCGAGACACCTTCCCAAATTTTTTACCCACACACTACTTCAGTCATCACGCAAACACAGGTTATCAGAAAACAACTACCCAAATACACTGGGCTGATGACCAAGATATCACTAGCCCTTATAATAAATATACAAGAAAACAACTATAAAACAAGGCAACAACTGAACTGTATTGGTTGGTTCTTAAGTTTAGGGGCTGCGACAACGCGGTCATGTAGCCCCATGTACTTTGGGTGTGTGTAGAATCTGTCTGATAACCGGTGTTAATTGTGATGAATGTATTAGTGTGTGTTATCTGTTTTAGGTAGATTTCATTAGAAAGCTAACTATTGCAATGGGTCCCATGTTTCGACTTCCGGAAAATTTCGACATATCTTCGCGTTTCACATCACCCAGACCCCAAAACCACCGTCAGTTCAAAAGTTTATATATAATTTATGTATGTATATCAGTTTCTTGTGGACACGATAACTGTCGTAATTTTGCACCAATCACTTTGAATTTTTTTCCATAATATGTATACCCTTAAAATCTCGCTCGAGTTCGTTAATGGGCAAAATCGGTCAAAGGGGGTGAAAATGGGAGGCTTTTTTCGAAAAAGTGAAATATCGCTATAACTCTCTTAATATCTGAAATATTGAATCCATTCAAAGTTCATACTATGTGTCGGACAAGGCCCTAAAATTTATGTTTGAAAAGATTTTTGATAGCACCAACCGTTGACCAAAGGGGTGGGAAAAAGTGGGTTTTTCGGGAAACATTAATCATATCTCTGTTAATAGGCACAATATCAAAACCGTACAAAATGGACAATATTCCTACAATAATTACCTAAAACTTTTGTCTGAAAGAATTTTTGATATGACCTACCATTACGCCACGGGGTGAGCAAAATGATTTAAATTATAAGAAAATGCCAAGTGCCAAGTGAGGTTGCCATGACAACTTTACTTTTAATTGATAAGGGATGAGCCATCAGCAGTTGCTATGACAACGCCACTGCATGCGATAACATTCAGTTTTCCATCTGTCTGTGGGAAGCGACTTCGGTATCGGAACTGGTAGCATGCTGAACTTCTATGTCCAAGGTTGCGGGTTCAAACCCGGCTGAAGTCGGATTTACTAAGAGAGCTAAAAAAAACCTGAGTTTGCTTTCCTTCGGAGGGGAAGTTCCAACGTTCGTTGCGAGTTGATGGTTCCGGTGGCATCTAGTAGCCAAGTTCACAGCTAGGTGTCGTTGATGGTACTATTTTAGGTAGATTTCATTAGAAAGCTAACTATTGCAATGGGTAGCATGTTTCGATTTCCGGAAAATTTCGACTTATCTTCGCGTTTCACATCCCCCAGACCCCAAAACCACCGTCAGTTCAAAAGTTTATATATAATTTATGTACTCGTGTATATATATATAGGGGAAGGTCGTCTGGTAGCGGACGTCGGCTGGTATCGGACAGTCACAGTTGTCGTTGTTAGAAGCATGTGGCAGAACCTGTTTTGTTATTCACAGGACTACCTGCTTATTTGAAGGGTTGACACACCCTATTCAGTCGATAGGCAAGGCCATTTATGAGCGGTGGTGTATTTCTGTTCTTTGTGTGATTCTCGGCTGGCACGGATTTATTTTTACCAAGACGTAGCAGCTACAAGGGTATGTTGTATTTAATTGTAAGTACATTAGCAGAATCAGTATTCCTTTCTCTGTAATATCGTGCGTTTAGAATCAGTTTCTTTTCGAACGTTATCGTTCAATTCCTGTTTTTTCTTAAGGGGGTCATTCTGGCGGTATCGGACATCGCCTGTACTGGAATCTTCCCTTTCAACCGTAATATTTTCACAGACCTGGACTTTCAATCGTCCTTCTCTGAACCTCCACTGGCTTCTATTGAAGAACCTTCTTCTGTTCTGCCTCAAACTTCACTTGTACCCTCAAATCAAGATTACACATCAATTTCAAGACGAGTAGCATCACCAGCTGCACAGCCATCCCCACTACTTGAAGTTGAAGAGATCAACAGCAAGCATTTTACATCCCAGGTGCTACTGGAGAAAATTTCACCCCTTCCAAGCCCTGCAAAGGAGAAATTAGATGCAAGGAAACAACGTCGAGAGCAGAGCGAAGTCTTGACTTCCACCCCATATCCCATATTAACACCAACTGGAGGAAAAACGAGCTCGTTCGTCTGAACAAGATTAGAGAAAGGGAAAAATCACCAAGAAATCCTTGAAAACTTCGAAAAGAACCCTTGCATTCACTGAAGACAATGCAGGAAATTATAGGAAAACTGACTGCAACATTTGTGGAGCGAGCTTCAATGAAGATTGGATTCAGTGTATTATTTGTAGAGGTAGGGCTCATAAAAACTGTGCAAATCTTGAAGGAGAGGCATTATTTTACAAGTGTGATATTTGCAGAATGGCTAAACGTTAAATTGTTTGTATTATGAACGTGAAAAATCTCTTTTTGTTAAAAAGATTCACTGTCCGAAACCACCCTCCAGTTTTTCAAACATGCGAGAGTGTAATGACCTCATACTTTGTTAATATTGTCCGTGTTTTTCATTATGATTTAATATATTTGAGTGAGTACGTTAATATAAGATTTATGATAACTATAAAGTGCATTACATGATTTATTTCTTATTCATTAAAAAGATTATGGCAAAAAAGTTAAACTGTCCGATACCTCCCGACATTCCCCTATCAGTTTCTTGTGGACACGATAACTGCCGTAATTTTGCACCAATCACTTTGAATTTTTTACCGAATATGTATACCCGTAAAATCTCGGTCGAGTTCGTTACTGGGCTAAATCGGTCGAAGGGGATGAAAATGGGGGACTCTTTTTTTCGAAAAAATGAAATATTACTATAACTCTCTTAATATGTGAAATATCGAATCTGTTCAAAGTTCATACTATGTGTCGGATAAAGCTCAAAAATTCATGTTTGAAGAGTATTTTTATAGCACCAACCATTGACCAAAGGGGTGGGAAAAAGTGGGTTTTTCGGGAAACATTAATCATATCTCTCTTAATAGGCACAATATCAAAACCGTACAAAATGGACAATATTCCCCAAAATAATTACCTAAAACATTTGTCTGAAAGAATTTTTGATATGACCCACCATTACGCCAAAGGATGAGAAAAATGATTTCGGAATTATAAGAACATGCCAAGAGCTATCAGTGGTTGCCATGGCAACACTACTAAATTGATGAGGGATGAGCCATCAGACGTTGCCATGACAACTCACTTGCGCGAGATCAGATTCAGATTTCCATCTGACTAAGTGTGAAGCGGCTTCGGTGACGTAACTGGTAGCATGCTGAACTTCTATGCCCAAGGTCGCGGGATCAAAGCCGGCCAAAGTCGTCGGATTTTCTAAGAGCACTAAAAACCCTCAGTATGCTTTCCTTTGGAGGGGAGGTTCCAACGTTCATTGCGAGTTGCTGATTGCGGTGGCATCTAGTAGCCAAGTTCACAGCTAGGTGTCGTTGACGGTAGTATCTGGTAGCAACATTAGGAACTACTGCTTGAAATTGAGCGTCTGCATTCCTTACCTGAATTACAGACTAATACAGCCATCACAATTCACGTCGTTTATCAGACAGATTCTACACTCACCCAAAGTACACGCGGTTACATGACTGCGTTGTCGCAGCCCCTAAACTGAGGAACCAACCAAAATCTCTGCGGGAGATATAATTTTGCGTGAAGAAGTAACAGACCGTTACATAGTTACACATCAGTGTCGAAGCCTTGCATAAGGACAGTGTGACCACAAGTATAACAAGAAGTTCCGTGAAGAACTATACAGCCTACTTTTCATGCCAATGATTATTCTACAGTATATGAACCTATCTAGAATAATGACGAAATTCAATTGGTAATATCGAAATATCTAATTAGTTCAAAATATACCTGGTATAATGAGCACTACAGTTGGCAGCCCTGGTGACTGAATATATTCTTAGTTCCACCTCTTAAGGTACAGAATACAAAATTTGGTTGAAGTCCAATGGAAGTTACATGCAGTTAGACACTGGATCTATCAGCACGCGTAAAGGCATGTTGCCAACAATACCATGCGTGTGCTGGTCAGAAATAATCTGAATTATTATGATATCTTGTTGTGCCAATTTTGGATGAAATCCATTTGTTAGTATAGAAGTTACATGTATTTTTAAATTGGACATATCAGCAGGCATAGAATTATGTTGGCAGCACTGCCTTGTATTAATTACTCCAAATTAATCTAGAATGTCAGGTGCTATACGTGTGCAAAGTATAGAGCTGTTGGCTTGCATACTTTCTGATATATTGATATTAGGGTAAAAAGAATATAGACAGCATTTATTAACAGTTGGCAGCCCTGATTGCTCTTAACAATACTTATAGTCATATCTGTTATGGTATACATAGCACATACGAAATTTGGTTGAAATCCAACTGATAGTATAGGAGTTACATGTATTTAAAAATTGTTACTATCAGCAGGCTTATAATCATGTTGGTAGAACTGACGTATATAAGTTACTCCAAATTAATCTAAAATGTCAGAATATACGTGTGCATAGTTTAAAGCTGTGGCTTGCATACTTTCTGATATATTGGTATTTGGATTAAAAAAATAGAGAGAGCAATTATTAAAAGTTGGCAGCCCTGGTGGCCCTTAAGAATACGCTCAGTCATATCTGTTTATGTACAGATATTACATACAAAATTTGGTTGAAATCCAATGGCTAGTGTAGAAGTTATATGCATTTAAACATTGGACCTATCAGAAGGCTTAAAATTATTTTGGCAACACTGTCATGGTTGGCCTCCTGGAAATTAAACTGAAATAGTATTATCTACATGTGTGCCAATTTTGGAATAGCTCCCATGCATACCTTGCCAGATATCCAACAAGGAGCTCAAATTTCTAGTGCGTTTTTTCAGCAGTTGGTAGCACTGACATCATTTTCAAATATGGACGGGAGCTATTCCGGTGCACATCTTTACTCATACTAAATTTGGTTTTGATTGCTGCAGCCGTTTAGGAGTTGATAGGGGGGGGACACGCACACAGCCAGACAGACAGACAGACATTTTCCCGGATCGATCTCATAAGTCTACTTTTTCCTCATTTTTGCAAAATGTGAAAAGTAGGCTAAAAATGGGCTCCAAATGACAAGAAGGTTACCGTCATCATAAGACAAAAGCATGTTTAAAATATGCATAAAATGACGAAAAACAAAGTTAATTAATCTCCAATTATAAAATACATTCACGCAATAAATGAGGTCTGATCCTTCTACGAAAACCTGCATATTCTGCCTATTTTCGCCTATCCCCAAGTTTGTCCGGTGAAATCTACCTCTGCCTTCCGGCGTGCCGAGAGGATTTTTTTTTAATTCAAGGAAGGACTGCAACTTTGAATTTTTCAAATAGTTCCTACTTTGGCCACCAAACGCCACCGTCAACGACTACTAGGCCTAGTTCAGAACTTAGCTACTAGACGCTACCGCAGTCGGCTCTTGGCAACGAACGTAGCAACCTAAGAGCGTTCTTAACCTATACAATTTAGTTTCACACAGGGGTAATTAGTGGAAAGTTCTTTAATATGCCATAAATCTATGACATGGGACCGCCGGCTTTACTTCCCCTCCGAAGGAAGGCATACTGAGGGATTTTTAACGCTCTTAAAAAATCCGACGGCTTCGGCCGTGTTTGAACCCGCTATGTTGGACATAGAAGCTCGGCATGCTACCGACTACGCCACCGAAGCCGCCAATGGACTATATTAAAATGTGCAGATTGAAAAAAATACTAAATTAGTTACTTGGCAGAAATATCGTCCTTCAGTGGGATTTGAACTCGCCACGTAGTGTTCCGGAAGCCAACACCATACCCCGAGACGACACCTTCACTATGAGTTTCTACAGCTAAGAGCTGTACAAGATCGGTATGTTGCGCGTCCGTAACTGAGTTAGTTCCAGTGACGGATCCAGGCTTTGCGGGGCCCTGGGCGATATGATATGGTGGGGTCCACAACAATAGGAAATAAAAATATACCATATCAAATGGAAAGTAGTTTTGTAATAATAATAAAATAAAGAATAGTTACAAAATTTTGAATACAGTACAGTACAATTTTTTAATAATATGATTTTTTTATTTAGTCAATTTACCCTCTAGGTTGGTGGTTCCCACGGACTCAGCGAGGGAACTCACCACTACCACCTCTATGGGCAGTGTCCTTGAGCTTGGAACATCTGGTCAGGATAGATACAACTGGGGAGGTGTGATCAGAACT
This sequence comes from Meconema thalassinum, assembly GCA_946902985.2. Taxonomy (NCBI): domain Eukaryota; kingdom Metazoa; phylum Arthropoda; class Insecta; order Orthoptera; family Tettigoniidae; genus Meconema; species Meconema thalassinum. The sequence continues at coordinate 92,014,603 of OX336400.1, read as the reverse complement.
TAACCCAGGCGGCCTCACGTGCAAAGCGAACAGGGGCCTCATGAGGGAGGGGAAGGGATGGAAGATAGGGATGGATAGGCTAGGAAGAGGGAAGGAGGCGGCCGTGGCCTTGCAGTAGGTACCATCCCGGCATTTGCCCGAAGACGAAGTGGGAAACCACGGAAAACCACTTCGAGGATGGCTGAGGTGGGAATCGAACCCCCCTCTACTCAGTTGGACCACCCGAGGCTGAGTAGACCCCGTTCCAGTCCTCATACCACTTTTCAAATTTCGTGGCAGAGCCGGAAATCGAACCCAGGACCTTCGGGGTGGCAGCTAACCATGCTGACCGCTACGCTACGGAGGCGACTTCATAATATGAAAGAAACATTTAAGTCCCCTTGAAGACGATTATGTTACTTTGCGACTTTATTTCTCCGGCTGAAGTCTTCTATTATTTCACTGAAACTGTCAAGGGAGGTCATAGCTGCACTGAAAAAAACTATAATATATATATTAGTTTGAAAAGTATAATTTTTTATTTTTTAGCCGTTTACCCTCCAGGTTGGTGGAACCCACGGACTCAGCGAGGGAACTCAACACTACCGCCTCTACGGGCAGTGTCCTAGAGCGGGGAACATCGAATCGGAAGGGATACAACTGGTGCGTTGGGATTGGCACCTCGCCCAGGCGGCCTCACCTGCAAAGCTAACAGGGGCCTCATGAGGGAAGGTAAGGGATGGTGAGGATGGATAGGCAATGAAGAGGGAAGGAGGCGGCCGTGGCCTTGAAGAAGGTACCATCCCGGCATTTGCCCGAAGACGAAGTGGGAAACCACGGAAAACCACTTCGAGGATGGCTGAGGGGGATTCGAACCCCCTCTACTCATTTGGGCCACCCGAGGCTGAGTAGACCCCGTTCCAGTCCTCGTACCACTTTAAATTTCATGGTAGAGCCGGGAATCGAACCCAGGACCTCCGGGGTGGCAGCTAACCATGCTGCCCGCTACGCTACGGGGGCAACTATAATTAATTAATTAATTAAATTTAAAAAATCCATGGCGCGGGGCCCTGGGCGGTCCTCCTCGCCCTCCCCTGGTTAGTTCTTGTTGTTTTAAAGGGTGGAACAGCGATACCAAGTCATATTATACTATCGGTTATCTATCTCTCATGTTTTTAAAACAAAATGGATCTGAACAACGTTCTTCTTCAGTTCACAGTACGGCAGAATAATATTCCTTCTAAAGTTCTAGGCGCAAGGGCAAGCAAGATGCTGGGGGAGGGAATAAGTGGATAAATGGGGTCCAGACCATTAGAAATTAGTACCATATATCACAGTGTTCACTTTCGGAGGAAATAACAGCCCTTTTGTGTCCACATTTTTATCCGATTAATTCTTGGAAATCTCACTTCCCTCACACGTGATCACCGCTACGGTATTGCATGAAGTGATGGGCTGGATTTCCCGTCGGATGATGTACAAAATGAATTACACTATGTGACGGCGAAATTTAGTCATTTCATGAAACCGCGCGTCAGATAGTGCAACTGCACCTTTTTACATCATATGCCGGCTCTTCATGAACTGCCTAGGAATTTCATGAAATGACGGATTTCACTATCTGACTGGGACATATACAAATCTACACCGTTCCACCAATCTGAACAAAAAATTGTATACTTACACTTTGGAACCCTGCGGGTAACCCTGTCAACTTTAAATTTCGGACGGATCACTCCATTCCCTGCATTTAGGCCCTTTGGACCAAATCTACACCGTTTTCACCGATCTGAACCAATATTTGTATAGTGACCCTTTGGAATACTGCGGGTAACACTGTCCACTTGAAATTTCGGACAGACCACTCCATTCCCTGCATTTAGGCCCTTTGGCACAAATCTACATCGTTTTACTGATCTGAACCAAAATTTGTATAGTTACCCTCTGGAAACCCGCGGGTAACACTGCCCATTTAAATTTCCCTGCAATTAGGTCCTTTGGCACAAATCCACACTGTTTCACCGATATGAACCAAATTTTACATACTTACCCTCGGATCCCGACGAGTAACACTGTCTACATGATAACTCGGACAGACCACACCATTTCCTGCATTTAGATCCTTTGGCAGAAATCTACATCGTTTCTCCGATCTGAACCAAACTTTATGGACTTACCCTTTCGAACTCTACGAGTAACACTGCCTACTTGAAATTTCGGACCAACCACTCCATTCCCTGCATTTAGGCTCTTTGGCACAAATCTACACCGTTTCACCGATCTGAACCAAATTTTACATACCTAGGCCTACTCTTTGGAACCCAGTGGGTAACACTGCCCACTTTAAATATCGGAGGGGCGTGGTGGCTCAGCGGTCTAGCTGTATGCCTCTCACCAAGGCGGTCCGGGTTCGATTCCCGGGCAATGCATGTGAGATTTTCGAAGTGAAATGCCATGTCCTGTGGTTCGGATTCCACGTAAAAAGGAGGTCCCGTGGCTCATAATCTACAGATTAACGGTCACGTTAAACTACAAGCTTCCTTTTTTTTTTAAATATCGGACAGACCACTCCATTCCCTGCATTTAGGCCCTTTAGTTCAAATCCGCACCGTTTCACCTAATTGCACCAAAGGTTACATATCTTTTGAAACCCTGCTGATATTTTGGAAAACCTTCTCCATTCCCTTAATTTAGAATAACAGACAAGATGAACTTGAAAACCACGTTTAAAGGCCCTAGAACCATTCATGTCCGTAGTAGTGTAACTGTAAGAATAATTTAATAAGTGTATTGTTGGTTGGCAATGCGGGCTGCATCACGCCGCCCCTACCCGTGTTCTGGTGCAGAATTGAAAAAAGAGTTACATATTGCGCTGCGTATAAATTGCAGTCAAGGGGAGAAATTAGTGCAATAAGATTTCTTAGGCCCCTTAAAACAGTTATCATAATGAAAATATGCCTCTGTATGAGTGCGATGGTGTTGAAGCAGTACATTGAGGTTATCAAATGTAATAAGCGTTGGTGCTTTCAAATTTACTTTCATTTATTACGATCATCCTTGAGCACTATGTGGCGATAAATAACACTATTGCTACCTCAGGAATTCGGGACAGCCGAAGTTTTCCCAAGTGCTCCGATTATTTTTCTATAGAGCTATGCGACAAATGACGACACAGTTGGTCTCTACATTTCTAACAGCCAATGAGATATAGGCCCTAGGTAGTGTCTTTTATTTCACTTACTCCTCCTTCTAACCGTATTTTCAATTCGTTTTTAAATTACACTTGTCAGTTCTGTAGTTAGTAAATAGCCGTTTCCCTGTTCATTATTATCATTACGGTAAAAAAGACCTGGATGTTACGTACATTATACTGTACTACTTATCACTCGCACTACCAACACCACAAAAAGTTATTTTATATATATTTTTTCTGTTAGTTTATGTATCAAATGCCAGTTCTGTAGTAGTATTCTTTATCATCCATAAAACAAATAAATCCACCGGACGAAGCCGGGCACTATTGCTAGTATAATATTTAAGCTAAAGCTAAATTTGACCTAATGTCAAATATAAATAAACACATATTTTGAAATGAATTATTTAATCGAAAACTAAAAGGTAACCTTAACAACCAGAGGACAGACCTATTGACATATATACATGGGTTGGTTTTTTAGTTTTGGCACCTTAGTTATAACTGGATTAATAACTCACTTAGATGGTTCCAAGTTTCACAGGCCCTCGATGTAGTCCCCACCGTTGCGTACACCGTGTTTCCAGCGATGCGGAAGTCGTTGGATCCCGTTGGCACTGCCCAATCTATTCATGGTACGAAGAGAGCGCTCGGCAGCCTGCTTAACGTCTTCAATGGTACGGAAGCGCTCCCCGCGCATTGTCGTCTTCATCTTCGGGATGAGGTCATAGTCGCAGGGACTGATGTCGGGAGAATATGGGGGGTGATAGAGGACCTCCCAGCCCCAGCGATCCAACAATGCCGACACAACGCCTGCTGTGTGTGCCCTAGCATTGTCATTCAGAACGATGGGCGGTGTAACCATGTGGTGGCGCCGTTTCCTTCTCAGAGCTCCTCGGAGATGGTCTTGCAGAAACGAACAATAATACACCGCACTGACGGTTTGCCCTCGGGGAACAGTATGGTGAATGATCACACCATCCTAATCATAGGCAAGAATCGACATTACCTTCACATTGGTGGGGGTTGGTCGAAATGTTTGTTTCCGTGGTGATCCGTGGTGCCGCCACTCGTTCGATTCGCGTTTTAACTGTGGCTCATAAGATCTGGCCCACGTCTCGTCAATGGTTATGATACGCCGTAAGAAGGCCTCTCCTTCACGCTCATAACGCTGCAAGTGCATACGACAAGCGTCATATCGCAGCTATTTGTGCATGTCGGTTAAGTCATGCGGAACCCATTTGGACGCAATCTTCCTCATTTTCAGTAAGTCCTTCAGGATGTGGAGGACAGTTGAATGCACCAGTCCGGTAGCTTACTCTATTTGACGAATCGTTACGTTCCGATCCACCTCTACTAACGCGGACACCATCTGCACATCGTCATCACTTACTGGTGGGTGGCCAGATCGAGGCATGTGCTCCACACGTTCGCGCCCATCTCGAAAGGCTGCAACCCATCTTGCTACCGTTCTGAACGGTAACGCAGCAGCACCACACGCTTCCTGCAATCCTCGGAGACACTGTTAACACTGTGACCCCTAGCACACTGAATTTTTATCCACGTTCTCTGCTCCTGCTTGGAAAACATTGCGACTGTCTTTCGCGAGCGCTGGTCTCACACTACTCATCTAACAGGCGCGACTGCGCACGAGCGGGGGTGAGGACGGGCGAGGTCATGTGCTCTGAGGGAGGGGATGCAGGGCAGCAACCGTCGGTAAAAGTGGCAGCGCCCAACATTGTTGCAACTTGGCACTGAAGCATTGGTGCCAAAACTAAAATACCATGTGCTTTGGTTGGTTGGTTGGTTCCTTAGTTTAGGGGCTGCGACAACGCGGTCATTTAGCCCCTTGTACTTTGGGTGTGTGTAGAATCTGTATGATAACAGGTGTTAATTGTGATGACTGCATTAGTGTCTGTTATCTGTTTTCAATTCTAGAGAGGACTGCAGACATTTAATTTCAAGTAGTTCCTACTTTTGCCGCCAAACGCCACCCTCAACGACTAATAGTTCAAAACTTAGCTACCAGACGCCACTGCAGTCGGCTCTTGGCAACGAACGTAGGGAACCTAAAAGCGTTGTTTATTCTTAACCTATACAATTTAGCTTCACACAGGTGTAATTCGTGGAAGGTTCTTTAACATGCCATAAATCTACGACATGGGACCGCCGGCTTTACTTCCTCTCCGAAGGAAGGCATACTGCATATATACTTTGTTGGTCCTGTTTTGTGAGATAGATAATTTCATTTCAAATATGAATTCAGCGACTGACTTATAATTTCCAAAAACGGTCTAATTGAGAGACAGAAATCTAGTTCCCAGTTTACACGAACCGCATCGTTGTAAATACTGCAAACCTCCATACAAGTGAACTATTATGGGATGTAGTATTTGTTATTTCATTCTTGAATGTTATGGTTGATATTCGAGCTAAGCGGGGAATATTGAAATTTAGGGGCGATAAGAAGAATGATCGTTAACAACTTTATAAACGAATTTCATATCATTTACTTGCCTTCGAGACTCTGAACTAGTCATGCTGAAATTCATCAAAAGTTCACCGTAGGGGTAATGTGTGGGTAATTGCCCGTTATTTTGATGTGTAAATATCTGAGGAATTTCTTTTCAAATTGCTCAATGGAATTAATGCAAGTTTTCTGCCATCTTACTCACACTACTAAAGACATGTAGGCTTTGTCTGATAACCTGTCTCACTATGATGTCTGTACTAGAGTGTGTATTTGCAATTGAGATAGGATATGGGTAGGAAGCGGCTGTGGCCTTAGGTTAGGTACAATCCAGGCATTTGCCGAGAGTATAAGTGGGAAACCATGGAAAACAACTTCAAGGATGGCTGATGTAGGAATCGAACCCGCCTCTTCTCAGTTTTGCCTCACGAGACTGAATGTACCCTGTTCCACCCCTCAAATCAGAATGTTTAATTTCTTGGCAGAGACAGGAATTGAACCCGTGCCTCCGCGGGGACAGCCAAAAATGCTAGCCACTACATAATTAGGCGGACTTGCACCCGATCGTAGAACATGAGTCTAGACGCTTGCCTAAGGTGCCTGGTTCCATGAATGAATCTCGCATTCAAATAGGTCGACTAGGAGTTGGAGTTGAGATTAGAGGCAGATGTTTCTGTAATTCACTTTAAAGGGTGCTTGAAACATTTATATAAGAGTCCTTGTCATCTTGGCTCACGTTCAAGCTATAACACCTGGCGCGAGAGAATCCCGAGAGGCTTGTTATTACTACTGTCATTTTTCTTCCTCTTCCTTAGGTCTTTACATTCACTTGGGAGGTCGCGCCGCACCACATCACGTCGCTGGGACATTATCAGATTTGGCTTCGTCAAGCGACCGGATGTGTTCGCTCACTCCAACGTAGGCCTATATAATATGGGGTGATGCTATGTTAATAAATAAATAAATAAATAAATAAATAAACATATACCGATTGAGTTGCTACGCTGCATAGGAGATGAAGGTCTGATCAGGTTATTTCACTTGGTGTGTAGGATTTATGAGACAGGTGAGGTACCCCCTGATTTCAAGAAGAATGTAATCATCCCTATACCAAAGAAAGTGGGAGCTGACAGATGTGAAGATTACCGTACAATCAGCTTGATTACTCATGCTTCAAAGATCCTGTCTAGAATAATTTACAAGAGGATTGAAAGCCAGATAGAAACGGAGTTGGGTGAAGACCAATTTGGTTTCAGGAGAAATGTAGGAACAAGGGAAGCTGTACTAAGTCTTAGGCTGATTTTGGAAGGTAGAATAAGGAAAGATAAGAGAACGTTCATGGCTTTTGTAGACTTAGAAAAGGCTTTTGATAACGTTGATTGGACTAAATTGTTTGACATTTTGAAATCCATTGGAATAAAGTACAGGGATAGGAGGGTGATATACAATCTATACAGAAACCAGACAGCAGTCATTCGAGTTGAAGGACATGAGAGAGAAGCTGGTATTCAGAAAGGTGTAAGGCAAGGCTGCAACTTATCACCCATACTTTTCAATCTTTACATTGAACAAGCAATGAAGGAAATTAGAGAAAAATGTAAAGTGGGAGTGAAGATTCAAGGAGAAATAATTTCAACTCTGAGATTTGCTGATGACATCGTCATCTTGGCCGACAAGCCTGAGGATTTGAATGAGTTTTTGAATGGTATGGACTCAGTCTTACGGAAAGAATTCATGATGAAAATTAATAAATGTAAAACAAAAATACTGGAATGCAGCCGAAATAAATCAGAAACCTCTATGGAGATCAAATTGGCAGGTGAAAAGCTGAAGGAAGTAGGAGACTTCTGTTACTTAGGAAGCAGAATAACCAGTGATGGACGAAGCAAAGAGGATATAAAAAGTAGGTTGGCTCAGGCAAAGAAAGCATTTCTACAAAAAAGGAATCTGCTGACATCGAATATAGATTTAGGTATTAGGAAGTCATTTTTGAAAGCCTTTGTCTGGAGTGTGGCGCTCTATGGAAGTGAAACTTGGACTATTGGTGCAGCAGAAAAGAGGAGAATTGAAGCATTTGAAATGTGGTGTTACAGGAGAATGATGAAGATCAGATGGGTAGATAGGGTTACAAACGAAGAGGTATTAAGACGAGTGGGAGAGGAGAGATGTTTCTGGCGACTGCTAATGAAGAGAAGAGATAGGTTGGTAGGACACATACTAAGACATCCAGGAATAGCAAGCTTAGTTATGGAAGGAAGGGTCGAGGACAAGAACTGTAGGGGTAGACCAAGGTTAGAATATGTTAAACAGATTGCCTTGGATGTAGGGTGTGGTAGCTATGTAGAGATGAAACGTTTAGCTCAGGACAGGGAGGCATGGAGAGCTGCATCAAACCAGTCAAAAGGCTGAAGACTCAAACAACAACATAAATAAATAATAATAAATAATTCATAAATAATAAATAATGAACAATAATATATATAAAATCATACTAATATATAAAAAATAGATGGTGTGTGTCTTTCTGTCTGTCTGTCTGTCTGTCTGTCTGTGTGTTACTCAATAACGCAAGAACCACTGGTCCGATTTAAACGAAATTTTGCACTATTGAAAAATGGCGACCATTTTAGTGACGTCACTACACCCTTTGGTTTCAAAATTTCATATTTCCATATCAAATAAAAAGAGAACGCTAAGAAATAGAAAACTTTTGATGGAACGTACGAGCTTCAAAATTTAATTTCCTATCCGAAAGGTCCTTATCACGTTTCGTGTATCTCCAACGGTTAGCAAGTAAAACCCACATAAGTGACGTCACTACACACTTTGGTTTCAACATTTCATACTTCCATTTCAAATAAAAAGAGAACACTAAGAAATACCAAACTTTTGATGCATACACGAGCTTTAACATTTAATTTTCTATCCAAAAGGCCCTTATCACTTTTCGTGTATCTCCAACAGTTAGCGAGTAAAACCTAAATTTGTGCAATAAAACTCGGTCAACACCGAGCGGTGCAGTATATCTCTAGGCCTACATATATAAAAATTAAAGTTTGTATGTTTTTTTCGCAATTTCTATGGAAATTTGCGTTATTTACGCGTTTCAGACTGTTTTATTATGGATGAGCGCGAAAATAATTTTTTGGTCTGTCTGTCTGTTTGTCTGTGGACAACTTTGTTCCCTTATAACTCGAGAACGGCTGGGTGTATCAACGTAAAATTTGGTACATATATCCATCAGAGGCACGACACTAATCATTGATGTAACCCTTCTCCGTACCTCTCATAAAAGGGGGCCTACCCCCTTAAAATACATGCTGAAATAGGAGTAGAAGGACGAGACAAAGATCATTTTCAGCCTCTCAATGTGAAAGACAAAACTCGGAGGCCCTATAGGGTCCCCGAAATCCACATTTAAAGGCCCTAAAACCAACCGTTTTTGAGATATTCCCAGAAAACTAATTTCATTTAATAAACTAATGAACGAATACAAGCCGGTAACCATGGCAACAGATTCTCAGAGATCCATCTATTGGCTGTAAGACGCAATGCAATTCCATTAATTACATTACTGTGAAAGTTTTCAAACGGCTAGAAGGTTATCACGGAACCAAATTAAGCTGTAAAATTCATCAATACGTATAATGCGCTTAAGGGGGTCAAAGGGTACACTAGAATTTTTTCACGTGATTTACACCTGCGGGTGTGGTACGGCAGGTCTATTATATTCCTATCCCTATATTATATTATTATTATTAGTATTATATTATGGCGTGCAACGAGGAGTCAAAGCCCCTCGGTGACAGAAACAAAACTTGGGGGCCCTAAAGGGTCCTCGAAAACTACATTATAAGGCCCTAAAACCAACAGTATCTGAAATATTCCCAGAAAACTAATTTAATTTAATTTAACAAACTAATGAAGGAATGGAAATCGGTAGCCATGACAACATTATCGCAAGGGGTGGCATCCAACTTTCCATCTATTTCTGTAAGAAGCAATGTCACTCCATTTATACCTTGCCACGGTGGGTGAGTGGATAGCGTGTCGGTCTACTAACCCCAAGATTGCAGGTTCACTCCTGGCCGTGGTAAGTGATTTTTGAAAGGCGGCAAAAATACGACTCGCATGTCATACGATGTTGGCATGTCAAAGAACCCATTTGAATTCAGTAGGCCGTGTTCATAATGACAAAATTAATCTCAGGAGTTTCCGCCAACACAAAGTTCCTTATTTCTCTACTAGAAAGCGCTATAGTGTTCAAGGAGCTTATGTATCTACCCTCCTTGACTTTCATAGTAATTCAAGGAACAACGAAATTTCGACATGCATGCTACCCTCTGGGTGTCAAATTACGAAGCTTGCACCCGGCACCGAAGCCATACGAGATTATTATTAGGCTACTCCATTTATTACATTTCTGTGAAAGTTTGCAAATGGCTATAAGGTTATCACGGAACCAACATAGACTGTATAATTCGGCAATGCAATTAAGCGGGTCAAGGGGTAACCTAGAATTTTTCATGCAATTTCACGTGCGACATATAGTACAGAGAGTCTATTATATCTCCAAACAGCAACATTATTTTCAAAAATTCCTGAATTGAATCAGCATATTTTTCGGCTTTTAGGAATTAGGGCCATTTGAGGCTAACGAACCCGAATTTTCATGCACCACAAGCCTTTATCATACTAATATATAAAAATAAGATGGTGTGTGTCTGTCTTTCTATCTGTCTGTCTGTGTGTTACTCAATAACGCAAGAACCACTGGTCCGATTTAAATGAAATTTTGCACGGGTGTAGCTAATTTACCATGTTTACATATAGGATACTTTTAATTTCGATATTTTGCACTATTAAAAAATGGCGACCATTTTAGTGACGTCACTACACCCTTTGGTTTCAAAATTTCATATTTCCATATCAAATAAAAAGAGAACGCTAACAAATAGCAAACATTTGATGGCACATTCGAGCTTCTAAATTTAATTTCCTATCCGAAAGGTCCTTATCACGTTTCGTGTATATCCAACGGTTAGCGAGTAAAACCCACATATGTGACGTCACTACACCCTTTGGTTTCAAAATTTCATATTTCCATTTCAAATAAAAAGAGACCGCTATTAAATATCAAACTTTTGATGCATACACAAGATTTAGCATTTAATTTGCTATCCAAAAGGTCCTTATCACTTTTCGTGTATCTCCAACGGTTAGCGAGTAAAACCTAAATTTGTGCAATAAAACACGGTCAACACCAAGCGGTGCAGTATATCTCTACATACATAAAAATTAAAGTTTGTATGTTTTTTTCACAATTTCTACGGAAATTTGAGTTATTTACGCGTTTCAGACTGTTTTATTATGGATGCGCGGAAAATAATTTTTGGGTCTGTCTGTCTGTCTGTTTGTTTGTCTGTGTACAACTTTGTTCCCTTATAACTCGAGAACGGCTGGGTGTATCAACGTAAAATTTGGTACAGATATCCATCAGAGGCACCACATTAATCATTGATGTAACCCTTCTCCGTACCTCTCATAAAAGAGGGCCTACCCCCTTAAAATGCATGCTGAAATAGGAGTAGAAGGACGAGACAAAGATCATTTTCAGCCCCTCAATGTGAGAGACAAAACTCGGGAGCCGCAAGGCGTCCCCGAAATCCACATTTTAAGGCCCTAAAACCAACCGTTTTAGAGATATTCCCAGAAAACTAATTTCATTTAAGAAACTTATGAACGAATTCAAGCCGGTAACCATGGCAACAGATTCTCAGAGGTCCATCTATTGCTGTAAGACGCAATGCAATTCCATAAATTAATTACATTGGTGTGAAAGATTGAAAACGGCTAGAAGGTTATCACGGAAAGAAATTAAGCTGTAAAATTCATCAATACGTATAATGCGCTTAAGGGGGTCAAAGGGTACACTAGAATTTTTTCACGCGATTTACACCTGCGGGTGTGGTACGGCAGGTCTATTATATTCCTATCCCTATATTATATTATTATTATTATATTATGGCGTACAACGAGGAGACAAAGCCCCTCGGTGCCCGAAACAAAACTTGGGGGCCTCAAAAACTACATTATAAGGCTCTAAAACCAACAGTATCTGAAATATTAATTTAATTTAATTTAACAAACTAATGAAGAAATGGAAATTGGTAACCATGATAACATTATCTCAAGGGGTGGCATCCAACTTTCCATCTATTTCTGTAAGAAGCAATGTCACTCCATTTATACCTTGCCACGGTGGGTGAGTGGATAGCGTGTCGGTCTACTAACCCCAAGATTGCAGGTTCACTCCTGGCCGTGGTAAGTAATTTTTGAAAGGCGCCAAAAATACGACTCGCATATCATACGATGTTGGCATGTCAAAGAACCCATTTGAATTCAGTAGGCCGTGTTCATAATGGCAAAATTAATCTCAGCAGTTTCCGCCAACTCAAAGTTCCTCATTTCTCTACTAGAAAGTGCTATAGTGTTCAAGAAGCTTAGATATCTAACCTCCTTGACTTTCATAGTGGAACAACGAAATTTCGACATGCAAGCTACCCTCTGGGTGTCAAATTACGAAGCTTGCACCCGGCACCCGAGGCCATACGAGATTATTATTATTATTAGGCTACTCCATTTATTACATTTCTGTGAAAGTTTGCAAATGGCTATAAGGTTATCACGGAACCAACATAGACTGTATAATTCATCAATGCAATTAACTTAAGGGGGTCAAGGGGTAACCTAGAATTTTTTCATGCAATTTCACGTGCGACATATGGTACAGAAAGTCTATTATATCTCCAAACAGCAATATTATTTTCAAAAATTCCTGAATTGAATCAGCATTTTCTGCGGCTTTTAGGAATTTGGGCCATTTGAGGCTAAAGAACCTGAATTTTCATGCACCACAAGCCTTTATAGTTTATGAAAGAGGTCTTCCTTTGTATGGGGACCTAACCCAACGTAGAGGGTCATTTTTTATGTGAGGTGTATTGCGTTTCGTCTACAAGGCTTTCAAATCTATTTCACGTCAGGAAGTACACGTTAGGTGAATTTAGTTTGGGAGCACATTTTAACTAATCTTTTTTTTTTTTTTTGTCGACATACGGGTTCATAGTAAGGATGATTTTGTTTGATACTGTAAGGTAGATATACCCATATTTGGATATCTGGGTGATATGTTGTAGACAATAGAATTGTCTGTCTGTCTTTATGTGTATCTTTATGTACGCCTATAAATCGTGTTCGGATGCTTGGTGCATCCTAAAATTAGGTATGGTATCCATGAGAGCCAATACACCAATCATTTATAAAACTCTTCACCGTACCTTTCACACAGTAGAAGGGTGGATATAGGGAAAAACTTCTCAAAATACATGCTAAAATAGGCGAAATATAAAAATTATCCTAGAAGGACGATCAAAGCATATGTTGCGCTTCTCATTGTGAGACACGAAATTCGCGAGTCTATAAGGGGTCTCCCAAAATCACATTTTAAGGCCCTTAAATTAACAGTGTGTGTGATATTACCAGAAAACTAACTCCGTTCTGATAAACTTATGAAGGAATGACAAACCGCTAACCATTGCAACAGTAGCTCAATTGATAATGTCTGGTGTTAATATATAACACCGTTCAAAGAACGGTTACTTCTGCTATACTAATATATAAAAATGAGATGGTGTGTGTCTGTCTTTCTGTCTGTCTGTCTGTCTGTGTGCAACTCAATAACGCAAGAACCACTGGTCCGATTTAAATGAAATTTTGCATGGATGTAGCTGATTTACCAGGTTTACATACAGGATACATTTTATTTCGATATTTTGCACTATTAAAAATGGCGACCATTTTAGTGACGTCACTACACCCTTTAATCAAAACTTCATCTTTCCTTATCAAATAAAAAGAGAACGCGAAGAAATAGCAAACTTTTGACGGTACATACGAGCTTCACTTTTCGTGTATCTCCAACGGTTAGCGAGTAACACCCACATTTGTGACGTCACTACACTCTTTGGTTTCAAAATTTCATATTTCCATTTCAAATAAAAAGAGAACGCTAAGAAATAGCAACCTTTTGATGGCATACACGAGCTTTAACATTCAATTTTGTATCCAAAAGGCCCTTATCACTTTTCGTGTATCTCCAACGGTTAGCGAGTAAAACCTAAATTTGTGCAATAAAACACGGTCAACACCGTATGTATATCTCTACATATATAACAAGTAGTTCCGTGAAGAACTATACAGCCTATTTTCATATATCCTGCAAAAGCAACAAAATACAAGACTAATGGCTGAAAAACTATGTTTACATTTATATTAAACGCCAGACAAACAGGAGATTCGGAAGCTACCTTACGACATGGACTACACCCATTTAATCAATCAAATACTCATTATCACCGATCATGTTTTGTGAATTTAAAACAACGTCTAAAATTGAAGTACAGGATCCTGGCCTGATACTAATGACAAGTCGCGTTATCTGATTTGAGCGCGCCCCTCTTGTATGAGTCATCGCTGCCTCAATTATCTCGCTCAGTCCCTCAAACTAGGTGCAGTTTCCCTCTGGAAACGCCAACATATCTCATCCATCCACCTGGATGGCAAGAAAACACAAATATATACCACAAGTCCAGCCTCGCGAGGTCATGAACTGGGCTGACGTGGAGCAAGTCAGAATAATCACAATGATATATTCTTGCTAGCACATCATAAAAATCACACTACGCACCAAAAGCTTGGACTGACTCTCATAAATATATCACTGGGTCGGCTCAAAACAGGTCAACAATATTGCGTCCAATGACATATAAAAATACACAACAAAAACTCGGGTGCAAAGTGCCATCCCGTTCAGATCTGCTGAAAAGCAACTATCAAAATAATCCTGATCCGTCATAAAATTCTGCTCACAAATAATCCTTACCCTCCAAATTCTATTTTAATCTCAAAATTAATTCAGTTCCATTTTTGTTATAAGGCATACCTCCGAATAATAATGCTTGACCGCGATTTATGCAAGCGAATGCGAGCACGAGCTGCGCGCCGCCCCGTATAGTTGAACACACACAAATCACAATATTTACAAATTACACAACGCTCGGCTTGTCCCATATTTAATGTGTCAGTAAAACAAGAACTAAGAATCTACATTACCAAACAAGCAAACAAATATCTACAAAATATGTCACATAATACCATAGGTGATTTAATAAATAAATAAATTCATTTGTACTCATTCCTTTAAAACAGCGTCAAGGAATCGTCTGCAGCCATCTCCTTTAAGATGTTTATCTCGTCATCGACATCTTCTGGCAAATGTCCTGTTGGTTCCCAGATCCGGTCTCGTTCCTAGACGTCATCTCGTGCTGAATTAAATAAAGTTTTGTCAAATACACACACGATATATTTCCTACTAAATTCACCTATCAAGTACTAAATTCCTTGAAAATATATTTGGTGAATTATTTCGATGAACTGGTCCTACTGGTAGTGCTGGGACTACAAATAAATCACTGAAGTTACACTTATAACTTGACAAAAATGTTCCATGTTCAAATACATGCAAATATTGCAGAGTTTGCCTCGTGTCCTCGGACACCTTATGTCCTCAAATGCTCAAATAAAATCAACGTCACGTCCTCAGACGCACAAAATAAAGAGTGTTACGTTACGTCCTCAGACGCACAAAATCAAGTAGTGTCCTCTCGAAGCTTTCTGGATCCTTATAAATGAAACTGACTAGGGTAGGTGTGGAAGGGGATTTATGAAAAAATATTCCATAATAATTATCAGACTAGCATGCGATCGGTATCATTGAGTTCGTAGCGATGTGGAGATTACGATTATGCTGTAGCTGGCTCGAATCGATCGTGGAATTAATCCGTAGATAACTCCCGCGTTAATTTACCAGGGTGCGTTACCAAGCCGAGTTGCCGCTAAAACAAGGCGTCTTGATATTATTGGTTCGGACTCCTGTATGTCTTTGCGCGCTTTTACTAGTATTTCTGCCATAGGGAGTGGTTAACATGAAGATTGACCAATTACGTCGTAGCATTCGATTTTCTTCTTGGCGCCAACACTCATAGCAGCAGGCCATATTGTGCGTGCCCAAGCCATCTCCGCGCTAAAAGTTGCACCTGTCCTATGTGTCAAGAATATTTATGCTACTTCCTAAAATATCACAGGAGCTTAAACCATTGTGTCCTCTCGGCCACTGATTTTTCAATATTTCCCAACACCATCCGGCTCTCATATCTGCTGTCTGTAGAAATGTATCAAAAGATGATGAATAATTATTAGAATCCTTTATACGGCCTGTGGATAAAGGGTTCAGTATGTCTAACCCTTATTATTCCCGTTTTCTAACGGGGTCGGGGATGAGATGCAATGAAAGTCTATGTGGTGGATGGTTTTTACGGCCGGATGCCCTTCCTGACACCAACCTCACGAGAGGAGTTACTGGGAGATAAAATGAATGATGGTGACTGAAACTGGGCAAGGATGTGGAAGGATGCGGCCGTTGCCTGTAAGAAGGTACCGTCCCAGCAATTGCCTGGAGTTGAAAAAGGAAAACTACGGAAAACCATTTCAAGGACGGCCGACGGTGGGGCTCGAATACACGCGTCTACCGAGTTAGCAGAGAACTTGGCCTCATGATCTAACGCTGCGCTTTAGCAAGCGTAGCCACCATTGCCGGTGCAATAATAATAAAAATTATTATTAAAATAATAGCTTGCCACGGTGGGTGAGTGGTCAACGTGTCGGTCTACTAACTCGCTTGCAGGTTTGCTCCTGGCCGTGGTAAGTGATTTTTGAAAGGCGGGAAAAATTACGACTCCATGTCATACGATGTTGGCATGTCAAAGAACCCATTTGAATTCAGTAGGCCGTGTTCATAATGGCAAAATTAATCTCGGGAGTTTTCACAAACAAAAAGTTCCTCATTTCTCCTCTAGAAAGCGCTATAGTGTTCAAGGAGCTTAGATATCTAACCTCCTTGACTTTCAGAGTGCTTCAAGGAACAACGAAATTCGACATGCAAGTTACCCTTTGTGTGTCAAATAACAAAGCTTGCACCCGGCAACCGAGACCATACGATATTATTATTATATTGAAATAATTGCCGTTCCAACCCTCAGAAAAGAATTACATTTTCAGAGCCACTAATAGAACCCAGGACCATAGGGTTGACAATCCATAACGCTAACCATTACACCACGAGGAGGGCCCATAATTTATTTTAGCGCAAATAAACATCAAACAAAGTAAGAGAAATAACAAAAATCCCTTTCCGCATTCTCCAAGTAAGGCAGCGCTTCCTCCCTTCATGGCTCCATTATCGATTGCCGCCGCTCGATTGAAGTAAGATCGATAGTTAATCCGTGTAATTGCGGCTGAGTTGTCAATATTCCCCTGCGGGATAGGATTTCCTCTGGGAGAAGACGTCGTTTCAATGGTCACAATCTAATTATTCTGCCGAGTCCTTGAACCACAAATTGTCGTGGGAAAGTCTGCTACAGCTAGGTCAGTGATTCAAGGTGACAGGGGCGTAGTCAGAATTTATATCGGGAGGGATGTTTTCAAATGAACATTGAAGAAGTGGAGTCGTCGTAACTGGTTTGGTTAAGTACCAACGGTGGTATTACGCGAGATCATTTGTGTAATCAGACTTAACACTGATTTGTTGCAGCCCTCCAAGCATCCTTGTCCTGAGCTAATAGTTTCCACATCCCAGGCAAACTGTTAAATATATTCTAACCTTGGCCTACCCTTACAGCTCTTGTTCTCGACCCTTCCTTCAATAACTAAGTTTGCTATTCGTGGGTGTCATAGTTTGAGCCCCACCAACCTCTTTCCTCTCATCATTAGCACTAGTCAGAAACATATCATTCCTACCCCACCTTAACTCACCTTAACACCTCTTCATTTGTGCAATACCGCTCTTCAAATTCTACTATTCCCTCTTTTCTTTAGCTGCATAAAATGTCCAAGTTTCATTTCCATAGAGCGGCACGCTCCAGACGAAGGGTCTTAAAGGTTATTTCTTAACACCTGAATCTATATTTGTGGCTAATTCTGTATACAATCTTTCCTTGCCTGTGCTAACCTACTGTGTATATCCTCCTTGCTTTGTCCATCACAGCTTATTTTTCTTTCCAAGAAGCTGAAGACTGCAACATCCTTAAGCTTTCACCAGCCAATTCTATGTTAATAGGAGTTTTGCATTTCTTCCTGCTGCATCCAGTATTAGGCTATCATGTACTGTATATGTTTTAGGGCATATTTTGTCTATCTGTGATTGGCGTGATCAAAAATCCGACAAGGATACGGTGGTTACCATGAAAACAAGTGGTCATCATCTAGGCCTATGTATTCTAGTTCAGTAGAGACATCTATAGCGGCTTCAGTGGCGCAGTCGGTAGCATGCTGAACTGCTATTACCGAGATCGTGGGTTCAAACCCGGCCTAAGTTGTCAGATTTTAAGAACGTGAAAATCCTTCATTATGCCTTCCTTTGGAGGGTAAGTAAATCCGGTGGGCTTATGACATAGATTCATGGCATGTAAAAGAACCTTACACTAACTACAATTATTGTGTGAAGCTACGTTTGTTCGTTCGATTTGATTAACGCTCTAGTAAAGTTCCAACGTTCTACGCCAGGTGCCGGTTGCGGTGGCATCCAGTAGACAAGTTCACAGCTAGTTGTCGTTGACGGTAGCATTTGGTAGCAAAAGTAGGAACTACTTTAAGTTGATCGTCTGCAGTCCTTACCTGAATTACAGATGACATACATTAATACAGCCAGCACAATTAACACCAGTTATCAGACAGATTCTACACACACACAAAGTATACGGGGCTACATGATCACGTTGTCGCAGCCCCTAAACTGAGGAACCAATCAACTCAGGAATAGCAAACTTAGTTATAGAAGGAAAGGTAGAGGACGAGAACGGTAGGGGTAGACCAAGCTTAAAATATGTTAAACATATTGCTTCGGATGTAGGGTGTGGTAGCTATGTAGAGATGAAACGATTAGCTCAGAACAGGTAAGTTGCATCAAACCAAACAAAAGACCGAAGACTCAGACACAACTCATCCTACCTTTTATTTTTAAGTCACTTACAGCACTGTGAGCCAAGCCAGAAACAGGTCTCAATTTGAAGTTTTAGACAAATACTGTAGGATACAGAGCAGATATTTGCTCAGCATCGTAGAGAAACCTTCGTTCTCTCAAATGATACCAGTGCCACCTGTGCGCTAAAGTCAGAACTTTGCTTGGGATTTCAAAATAATTCCAATTACTTTAAATAATAGCTCCCTTTCGAGCAATCATATAGGCTACAGTATGTTGAGTAAGAGTTGAAAATTGATATTACATTTTGCTATTTTCGCACGTGTTATCTGACGGCCTGAGCAGCAAAGTTGAAAAATCGTGTGTCTTCAAAACTAGTTCTCCATTCAGTGTCGCCTATCCCCAGGGGGAATCCCATCCCTCGGTGGAATATTGACATCTCAACCGCAATTACACGGATTAGCTATCGACCTTATATCAATCGAGCGCCAGCATTCGATAATGGAGCTGACATTGGCACCCGCCTGCCTCCCTTCGATATTTTATGACGGGATTATAATAACCCCTGGCACTACAGCCCATGCAGCGCCTAGGCCTACCAAGCGACCGCTGCCCAGCCGTTTGGCTTGCAGATATTGGGGTGACGAGTGGTCAGCACATCGGGTCCTCTCGACCGTAATTTTTCTTTTTCGTGACCGGGGCGCTGCCACACTGTCGGACAGGTACTCAATTGTCCTCACGAGGCTGAGTGCACCTCGTTGCAGCCCTCACGTCAGTTTATGAAATCCGAGACAGAGGTAGGAATCGAACCCGGGGCCTCCGGGTGAGAAGCAGGCACGCTACCCCAATATGACGGGAAAGGGATTACTGTAAAATAATTCAAGTTGCTTTTAACTTGGTGGATGTTTATTTGATATCAAATCTTGAAATTACAAAGTAGATATTTGCATGGTAGTCAAGGGTGAAATAATATAATTAATACAGGTGTACGGCAAGGAGATGGACTTTCTCCACTGCTATTTAACTGTGCCCTAGAGAAAGTAGTCAGAGGAATGTGAAGACCCACAGTGGAATCAGAATAGGAACTAAATACAAAGGCATTAAGGTCAATGGTTTAGCTTTAGCTGATGACATGGCCTTACTAGCTGAGACATGGGAAGAAGCCAAGGAACAGATCCTCGAACTCCAGAGGAAAGCGTTAAAAATGGGTCTCAAAATATCAGTTGAAAAGACAAAAATAATAACGAACATAAAAAACCACCCAAAAGCATGAAGTGGGCAAACAATACATAGAAATTGTCAAAGAATTTAAATATCTTGGGGAATGCATCAGCTGGAATGCTCTAGAGAAAAAGGCAATGGAATCTAGGAGAAATGAAGTTGAATTGGCCTTCCAATTTACGAAGGACACTTATAACAAGAAGTCTCTCTCCTGGAATACCAAGATAAGATATTGAACCCTTGCAAAGAAGCATATGAGACTCAGATTCGGGGCGTAACGGGTCATATTCGTAAGTTGCTGTCAGGGCGCTTCATTAACTTGCAGGGTAACATATAACAAAATGACATGCAGGAAAGAGTGAAGCCAGGGTTAAAAAAACAACTGAATTTAATAACAAATCACCATATTTACACATAAACAATTAACAACAAAATCTCCCAACTGACTCCCATTTAATAAAAATGCCAAAAACTAGGCGATATCTCTGGAGAGATTAATTACTTGGACCAAGTGTCCTTAAATAAAAGATACAAAGGTGACCATATAAGTGCGTATGCAGTTCTACATGCATCACGATGTGTACTTTGAATGCGTGATTCGTTATCATCCGGAATGACCCTTCAAACACCGAATCCGCATTTCCTAGAGCTAGACCGACACGGGGGAACACAATTACACTACTTAAATTAAACCGACACTTCCTAAATCTACTATAAACAAACACAAAATTTCCGAGTGAAATTGGACTTAAATTGCCGTAGCAACATTTACTGCCTAAAAACTTAGGACTTCACACACAAATCAACACAAGTACATTAACACGTGACCAATAGAAAAAAATACTCAAATGACCGCTGTCAAAATTTACAAATACTCTACCACTACACCACACGGGTGTGACACACAAAATTACATGAATTGAGTCATCAACAAAGCAATAGGCAAACAGCCAACATTTACGTTAATCACAATATTTTATCCATACAAGGTACAACAATCCGTTACACACATGGCGAACTCCCCAATTAATTATGGCTTAAAAATTAACCATCACAATGAACAGGTTTGCTACATGAAAGCTTACAGGGTTCAGTCGGACACATAGGACTGCCTATCAAAATAAGTCACAGGCAAAACGGGCGGTTTGTGGAACACTGCATGTCTGTCAACCCACGTGTCAAAATGCCTCGACCTCCCAGAACATGGGGTCGAACCTCGAAGAAATGTGCCCCAAAGCACAATCATACATGTGTGTGTCAGAATAACCATATGGACAAGAATCAGCAGTCTCCCAAGAGCACTCTGTCTTTCCATCTAAAAAAATACAATAGCAGCAAAAATATATAAGGGCGGTAGGACCACTACCCCCTCCTCACGTAGAATCAACACACACTAGACACATCAACACACACTGAATCACACGTATGGGTTTTGACAGACCCTGAAATAAAAGACACAAATAATATCCACATGCTGGCGCCATCGTTCTATGCCGTGACTAGTCACCTGAAAAGGACTCAAGAAAATCTATCAAAATTAGAACGAAGGTGTTCTACAATTACTTTTAAGTTGGTGCACTCGGCTACCCTAACATGAATAATAACCTGTTCAGCAAAATGTTTTACACTAATTTCCTCCCATTCCTATTTCAAATATTAACGTTAATAAAGCACCATTTATCGAATGTAACGGGTTCCGCAATTGCAAGGATAAAAAATCACGCACGCACGCCGCGTACATTACACTTGACTCAAGAAAGAAAACAAAATATCAACAAACACTTTGGCCACGCGCCAACGGACATTTAAACACATAGTGTCGGTACAAGAAAAACTCTAAAACAACAAGAAAGAAAAACATGACTATTTACAAAGTTCCCCGGCCAAATCTAACTACATAATTGAAATAAATCCAATTTTAGTACATCACCGCTTCTGCATGTAGACCCAGGACATCCTCCTCAACCCATTGCCCTATGGACAATTTAGCTCTCCATAGTAGTCGTCTGTGCTGATTTCTTGAAGCTCATCCCAACTTCACACCACGTGCTGTTCATCTTGGTCTGGACTCCTCGGCAGAAAAGTTCAATATTAAATATTTGCCTATCTATAATCGCTTGCAGGCTACTCAGTTCACCCGCAATTGTCCTATTGCGATTAATAGCGAAGACTGGCCCTAATTATATCGGACACACGCACTATAAAACATACATAAAATACACACAATTTATACATAAAATATACAATCTCGAGTCCGCGCCACTGGCTCGTTAACAAGTTCACAATCCTGGCTGCACTAGCAGTCGCTATCTCGTCCGGTATTTCCGTCTGTACTATGGACTTCGGTCCTGGTAAGCGCTAATTAGGGCGATACGATACTTCCCTCTTAAAGTTGAACTAGTCGTCTTGAAATGAATGTTACTGTTTAGTTCACACAACAAAGTTGGTTTTATAATAAAATGTATTACAGCTTTTAAAATTTGATACTGCGATCGCTGCGACTTTAGTTCCTCAAAGCTCACAAAATGAATTAGCTTCTCTGATTTAGAGCGTAAAAATCATATTTTACACCAAATAATGACTTAGATAAATTCGAGCGTCAAAATCACAAACCAAACTGACGTGGAGTATGCCTCTCAAGGCTCCAAAAGGTAAGACTTTAAAATTCACACTTCGAACTGGCGTGGAGTATGCCTCTGAAGGCTCCCAAAAAATAGACTTTAATTGGCGTCAGGCCAAGCTATTTATGAGAAACTGACAAGGGCGGTGGAGTGGGGCAAAGTCGGATAAAAACTTCCGGAGTTTTTGTCTCACAAAGATGTAGCTAGTGTCATTCTTCTCCAAATAAATCCAACGTCTCAAATTACTCGAGCGGAAATTAATCCGTTCGGCGGTTCCTTAGATACACACTTCCGCGGGCTTTTTACTACTGACGCCGTCCACCTCGTGGTCACGGCTTGGTCTCTTGCGATTGGCTGATTCAATCGTATGTTCGTTGAGAAGACCTCGTGATTCTTCCTTTATGTCTCCAATTTTGGTACAGTAGTTGCACAATTTAGCCTTGAACTCGACTAATTCTGGCCGTCCCCCAGGAATAGCTACTGGCTCAACTTCTGTTGCAATCGTTACGAAATGCTGGCCTCCCTAATATCCAAGTCGACTTCCTTACGTGCTGCCTGGGCCGTAGTAATAATAATAATAAATATGAATACTTATTTATCGAAGATCAATAAGGGTTCATTTATCCTCAGCAAGGTTTTGAAATTCGAAACAATTTATTGGTTTGGATTTCAAAAACAAAATCCACTGTAGTAACAACACATCTCTTTAAATCTCACTCAGCTGCTCGAGTGTATGCCCCTCTGACTCAATTAGTGTGCTCCCTTCTCGCTGGAATGTCATTCATATTTTCACTAGGTCTCCCCTTCCCCTCAAGTAGTTGCCACTCCCGTCGTCTCAGCTGCTCGTTGTTTACAAACAAAGTGCGTACTCAGGCGCTCCCCGTGAATTTGAGTGTTTGCTCTCAAAAATAAATTTTGCAATACAGATTCTGCACATATCATCTTTCCTACTCATCAAATGGTTCCCTTCTGTAGTACGGTGTCAAATTGGCACTATTAAAAACAGATTTTGCACCAGTGCTCACTTCTTCTTCTATCAGAATCCCCTACGATGGCTTCCTTAAGTCGCTCCTGAAGTAAAATTTCGAATTTGGTTCCGCCCATTTCTTCTTCCGCCAAATGCACCCAAAGTTCCTGCGAAATATCTCGGCTGTCCATTTCTAGCACTGCTGTCTGGTTGACTTGCTCTCCCCTCAAGATCTTATCTCCGGCCTCATTAGTGCATTCCTCAACAACCCAAGTATTGGCCTCTCTCTCCAGCGGATTCTCTTCCATATTTAAACCCACATGATCCAATCCTTCTACTTGTTTGAAGCTTACAGTGTTGTTATGTAAATCAATTACAGCATGAAAATCGCAGATGAAGTTGGCTCCTAAAATTATATTGTAGTTCATCTTTGGAATAACAATGAATGTTTGTGAAAAAGTATGGTTCAATATTTCCAGATCTAGGAATGCTTGCTGCTTACAATTCATAGTTTTGTCAGGAATGACACCTCTGACTTTCATTAGCGGTACCGGCATAATAGGAACAGTCTGTTTTCTTGCTATTTCTTTTATCAAAATTTCAGTGACCAAGCTCACCTGGCTACCTGTATCAATCAAACATCTCACCCTCATACCTCCAATATGCGCGTAAATAATTGGTAGCTGTCTGATAACGTTTTCACGGTTCTTCACCACTTCCTCCAGGCAGTCGTCTGGGAATGCTACCCACTCTTCTATGTTGGCCACTATCATCTCTTCTTGCTCCCTGGCGATCTCCGTTTCTAGCCTATCTCCTTTCAATTCATTTGGGTTTTTTTTTTATCCCGGGCCCCATTAGATGTGTTTCGCCGGTTATCATTCTGTCGCTCCTGTTGCCTCAGTAAACTCTCTGCCCCCTCTCCTTGATGATTGTCTGGGCTCTGTCTGTTCGCCATGGCACGCCCCCACTTTTCCTTCTCCGCTTCTTCATTACTTAATTGATCCAGGTATTTACGGGATTCAATATATCGCTCGTCCCAGTTATTCCTATATTCTCCTCTGTTTTCTTGGCGATAGTCCCTGCCGTTACTCCATCTACCATCTCCATTTCTTTGGTAGGGTCTACCTTGTCTCTGGTTTCCCCTCCAATTTGTGTACTCCCGCTGGTACGTCCACTGATTATTTTGATGTTGGTTATCCTGATGATATCTCCCGCGGTTATTCTGATAGTTATGATTGTTGTGATGGAACTGGTTTCGGCCGTCAAAATCTTGTCTTCTTGACGTGAACTGTGTTCCCGTGGACTGTGTCTTACTTTGGTTTCCCTGGCCGTGGTTATTTTGGGGTCCCTGAACTACCTCTGCCGTGTTTACACATTCCAAATTCCTTCTTCCTGTCTGTGGGCTCACCATACTCGTCTCATCTAAGTGTCTGAGTAATTCTTCTGCTTGGACTGCGGTCTGAATGTTTCCTGCGACTAATAATTGTTGGATATGCATTGGGAGTTGTTTCCCGATGGTTAGAACCATATTCGGCTCGCTAGGCGGGTCATCAAAATCCCTGAATTTTACCAATTGCTGACTAAAGAATTCTGAAAAACGGGTTGGATGGGTACTATGGTATTTGCGTGTGTACAGGTCCATTCTTAACCCCTGTTGTAACGAAGGACTCCAAAACTTCTTCAAAAACGCCTCGCGGAATTGATCCATGTCTGTAAATGTGTATTTGAAACTTAAGAACCAGGTCAGGCTAGGTCCTTCCAAAAATTTCTCCACCAGTCTTAATTGTTTCTCTGGGCCGATGTGTTGGTCATTAAAGTAATCCGTTAATTGCCGTAAGAATGCTTTGGGAGTGGTTCCTGAATTTTCTTTGAACTTATCGGGCTTAAAATCATTACCCCGAATGACTTGGATGACTTGGGCTGGTGCCAAGTTCGGTTGCGGAGTTGAAGTCTCCCCCCTGTACTGCTGGAATGCATTAGTCGTTAGTCTGGGACTTTGACCCCGACTCGTGTCCTCAGCCAACTTCGAACCTGCCGGACTTCCAATACTTGTTTGCTTTTCCGGAATATTTTCATTTGAAAATAATGTCGCATCCTCTAACGATCTGATCTCGTTTTTTATGATTAGTTCTGATTGTTCCTGCAATTTCGACTTCATATTTTCCTCCAGTGCCTGCATTCGCTTTAAAACTGCCAGCCTGTCTTCCTTATTCGCCTGAGCCTGCTGGTCCCAATCTCGCCGGATCCTACTTTTTAAGCTATTTATTTTCTCCTCGTTCCTTTCTTGGTTTTTCTCTAGCTCTTCACGTATCTGTTCCTGCGTTTTCACTAGTTGTTCCCCCACCTCTTCTCTTATGACCTCTTGTGTTTTGATTAGCTGACCTTCCAAATTATCCTGAGTTCTGACGAGCTGCTCCCCTACTTCTTGTCTTATGACCTCTCGTGTGTTTATTAGCTGGCCTTCCATCTCTTTCCTTATGATCTCTTGTGTTCTGCCTAATTGCTCCTCTAAATTTTCCCGCAAGTGTATCCGCTCAGTTTCAGCCTTAACTTCGACTTTATCTATTTCCTTTATTAATTCCAGCACGTTGTTATCTACCGAATTAATTTGCTGTTGTAGTTTCTCTTGGGTCTTCTTCACTCCCGCGGTGTTACTGACACATGCTGCCTCTATCTGCTTGAGTTTATCCGCCACCATCTCGTCAAATTGTATTAATTTGTTATCAAATTTTGCCTCCAATTTCTTCATTTCGCCTAACTGTCTGATGTTGTTTTCCGCAACCTCGCCTGCCAGTTTCTCGACTTTTTGAACGCTCTGATTGATATCATTTGTGATTTTTCCTAACTGTTCGGTTTGTGTTACCGCCTGTTGTGACAATTTGTGGTTTAATTCATTGAGTTGTTTGTCAGTGTCTAATTTCTGGACTTCTAACTGGACCGAAATGTTACCGCTCATATCAAGTAATTGTTTTTCACAGTCTATCTTCTGCGCTTGTAACTGGACCGAAATATTATCGCTCATATCAAGTAATTGTTTTTCACTACGCTCCCGCTGAGCTTCTAATTGTTCTTTTAATTGTTCCTCCGTCTTTACGGACATCTGCACTAATTGTTCTTTTAATTGTTTATTATTGTCTTCGCTTATTTCCTCCTTCATGTTCTTTAATTGTTCCTCCGTTTTCGCGGACATCTGTTCTAATTGTTCTTCCGTTTTCGCGGACATTTGGATCGACATCTGTTCTAATTGTTCTTCCGTTTTCGCGGACATTTGGATCGACATCTGTTCTAACAATGCCTTTATCTCATCAACAAGCGCCATATCACACACAAAAATATATTCAGAGAAAAACAGGGTTATGGGCTAAGGTTTCAGCCCTATACGCACATACATGTCACACATTTAAATATTACTGGCTCTAATTTAATGAAAATTTCAGTAACAAAATTTACTGAATACAATGACACTTATTCCCAAACAATAAAATAACCCCTAGTGATCTGCTTTTAAATTCCTAACCAACAGAATTTACGAAACACCAATTAACCGAAGTCAATTAAATGTCAAATATAAGGCAACATCTTCCTGCTTTAACTGAGTTCAATAATAATGCAAATTTCTAATTTTAATGTGGGCGCCAGAACAAGTTTATAACAAATGCAAATCAAATTCTAACCTTGTTCAATATTTCTAACTTTAGGAACTCAGTGATTTTACTAATGCACATGGCGGTACAACATCGCCTCCATTTACTGAATTTACATGTCCGCTTGACCTGGCATCATTTCTCAACGAAATAAATATGAGATCAGCGAAGCAACAACAACAACAATCCCCACTTGGGCAGCCATTTTTGTTTTATGAACCCTTGCAAAGAAGCATATGAGACTCAGATTCGGGGCGTAACGGGTCATATTCGTAAGTTGCTGTCAGGGCGCTTCATTAACTTGCAGGGTAACATATAACAAAATGACATGCAGGAAAGAGTGAAGCCAGGGTTAAAAAAACAACTGAATTTAATAACAAATCACCATATTTACACATAAACAATTAACAACAAAATCTCCCAACTGACTCCCATTTAATAAAAATGCCAAAAACTAGGCGATATCTCTGGAGAGATTAATTACTTGGACCAAGTGTCCTTAAATAAAAGATACAAAGGTGACCATATAAGTGCGTATGCAGTTCTACATGCATCACGATGTGTACTTTGAATGCGTGATTCGTTATCATCCGGAATGACCCTTCAAACACCGAATCCGCATTTCCTAGAGCTAGACCGACACGGGGGAACACAATTACACTACTTAAATTAAACCGACACTTCCTAAATCTACTATAAACAAACACAAAATTTCCGAGTGAAATTGGACTTAAATTGCCGTAGCAACATTTACTGCCTAAAAACTTAGGACTTCACACACAAATCAACACAAGTACATTAACACGTGACCAATAGAAAAAAATACTCAAATGACCGCTGTCAAAATTTACAAATACTCTACCACTACACCACACGGGTGTGACACACAAAATTACATGAATTGAGTCATCAACAAAGCAATAGGCAAACAGCCAACATTTACGTTAATCACAATATTTTATCCATACAAGGTACAACAATCCGTTACACACATGGCGAACTCCCCAATTAATTATGGCTTAAAAATTAACCATCACAATGAACAGGTTTGCTACATGAAAGCTTACAGGGTTCAGTCGGACACATAGGACTGCCTATCAAAATAAGTCACAGGCAAAACGGGCGGTTTGTGGAACACTGCATGTCTGTCAACCCACGTGTCAAAATGCCTCGACCTCCCAGAACATGGGGTCGAACCTCGAAGAAATGTGCCCCAAAGCACAATCATACATGTGTGTGTCAGAATAACCATATGGACAAGAATCAGCAGTCTCCCAAGAGCACTCTGTCTTTCCATCTAAAAAAATACAATAGCAGCAAAAATATATAAGGGCGGTAGGACCACTACCCCCTCCTCACGTAGAATCAACACACACTAGACACATCAACACACACTGAATCACACGTAAGGGTTTTGACAGACCCTGAAATAAAAGACACAAATAATATCCACATGCTGGCGCCATCGTTCTATGCCGTGACTAGTCACCTGAAAAGGACTCAAGAAAATCTATCAAAATTAGAACGAAGGTGTTCTACAATTACTTTTAAGTTGGTGCACTCGGCTACCCTAACATGAATAATAACCTGTTCAGCAAAATGTTTTACACTAATTTCCTCCCATTCCTATTTCAAATATTAACGTTAATAAAGCACCATTTATCGAATGTAACGGGTTCCGCAATTGCAAGGATAAAAAATCACGCACGCACGCCGCGTACATTACACTTGACTCAAGAAAGAAAACAAAATATCAACAAACACTTTGGCCACGCGCCAACGGACATTTAAACACATAGTGTCGGTACAAGAAAAACTCTAAAACAACAAGAAAGAAAAACATGACTATTTACAAAGTTCCCCGGCCAAATCTAACTACATAATTGAAATAAATCCAATTTTAGTACATCACCGCTTCTGCATGTAGACCCAGGACATCCTCCTCAACCCATTGCCCTATGGACAATTTAGCTCTCCATAGTAGTCGTCTGTGCTGATTTCTTGAAGCTCATCCCAACTTCACACCACGTGCTGTTCATCTTGGTCTGGACTCCTCGGCAGAAAAGTTCAATATTAAATATTTGCCTATCTATAATCGCTTGCAGGCTACTCAGTTCACCCGCAATTGTCCTATTGCGATTAATAGCGAAGACTGGCCCTAATTATATCGGACACACGCACTATAAAACATACATAAAATACACACAATTTATACATAAAATATACAATCTCGAGTCCGCGCCACTGGCTCGTTAACAAGTTCACAATCCTGGCTGCACTAGCAGTCGCTATCTCGTCCGGTATTTCCGTCTGTACTATGGACTTCGGTCCTGGTAAGCGCTAATTAGGGCGATACGATACTTCCCTCTTAAAGTTGAACTAGTCGTCTTGAAATGAATGTTACTGTTTAGTTCACACAACAAAGTTGATTTTATAATAAAATGTATTACAGCTTTTAAAATTTGATACTGCGATCGCTGCGACTTTAGTTCCTCAAAGCTCACAAAATGAATTAGCTTCTCTGATTTAGAGCGTAAAAATCATATTTTACACCAAATAATGACTTAGATAAATTCGAGCGTCAAAATCACAAACCAAACTGACGTGGAGTATGCCTCTCAAGGCTCCAAAAGGTAAGACTTTAAAATTCACACTTCGAACTGGCGTGGAGTATGCCTCTGAAGGCTCCCAAAAAATAGACTTTAATTGGCGTCAGGCCAAGCTTTTTATGAGAAACTGACAAGGGCGGTGGAGTGGGGCAAAGTCGGATAAAAACTTCCGGAGTTTTTGTCTCACAAAGATGTAGCTAGTGTCATTCTTCTCCAAATAAATCCAACGTCTCAAATTACTCGAGCGGAAATTAATCCGTTCGGCGGTTCCTTAGATACACACTTCCGCGGGCTTTTTACTACTGACGCCGTCCACCTCGTGGTCACGGCTTGGTCTCTTGCGATTGGCTGATTCAATCGTATGTTCGTTGAGAAGACCTCGTGATTCTTCCTTTATGTCTCCAATTTTGGTACAGTAGTTGCACAATTTAGCCTTGAACTCGACTAATTCTGGCCGTCCCCCAGGAATAGCTACTGGCTCAACTTCTGTTGCAATCGTTACGAAATGCTGGCCTCCCTAATATCCAAGTCGACTTCCTTACGTGCTGCCTGGGCCGTAGTAATAATAATAATAAATATGAATACTTATTTATCGAAGATCAATAAGGGTTCAATATTATAACACGGTAATTAAACCAGAAGCCTTATATGCAGCCGAAACATTGTCTCTCACCACCCAGGGACCGCTTGAAAGGCTGGAGGTGAAGGAAGGAAAGATATTACGCAAAATGTTAGGCCCCAAATGTCATAACAAATTAATCCATGTCGGGAACCAAACTCTTTACCAAAAGACTGAAGAACTCTCGGACACAATAATAAAACGGAGAATTAATATTTATGGGCACATCCTCCGAATTAAATCAAATAGACTAAGCAAAAAGATCATCGACTACTTTCGTAGTTAAAAAAAACTCTTTGGTTTAAGGAAACTGAGGAAGACCTCGTAGAACTCCAAATTGCAGACACCATGCTCATGGACAAAACCGCGAAAACCGTCACAAAGGATAAGAAACAACGGTTCCAAGTTAAAATCAAGCAAAAGCGTACGATCCACATCTCTGCCGAAGAAAGGGAAGCAAGATCTCAAAGGATGAGGCAATACTGGGCCAAACGGAAAGCTCAAAACGATAAAAAGTGATTGATTTCATGTACACCAAAGTTGGGTGAAACAAATAAAGAACAATAATAATTCTGTCCTATCAACCTATCTCCCCGCTTCCTCTCGTCACATTTTCATTTGCTACTGTATCTACCCATCTGATCTTCATAATTCTCCTGTAACACCACATTTCAAACGCTTCTATTCTCGTCTTTTCTGCTGCATATATATTTATATCGATATTGTTAGGGACTATTGAAGAAGTTTTCCTAAGAGATGACATGTTTCACTTGTCAAGCGAGCATCATCAGGCCCAAATCTACGAGACAAATGGCTCTAAAAAAACACTACCAAACCTACAGTGACACCAACAGAGAGTCTCTGCCCTCCAGGCGCCGATAACCTAGATGTTAGGATCCTTAGAACAAGAATTATCATCATCATCTCTGCCCTCCAAAAAACAAAATAAACTGAGAGAAAACTTAGTAAGTGTGGTAATTATTACTGTTAAATACAGTAGAACTCCAATTATACGAATCACTTGGGACCGGACTCCATTCGGATAATGGAAAACTCGGATAATTGGATTCCCATACATGGTACACATACATAATGTATTTTAAAGAAAAAGAGCTTATTCTCGGTACTGTATGCATTTTTTAGCCTACTTTTCACATTTTGCAAAAATGAGGGAAAAGTAGACTTATGAGATCGATCCAGGAAAATGTGTTTCTGTCTGTCTGTCTCTCTGTCCTTCTGTCTGTCTGTCTGTCTGGCTGTGTGTGTGTCTCCCCCTATCAACTCCTAAACGGCTGCAGCAATCGAAACCAAATTTAGTATGAGTAAAGATGTATACAGGAATATCTCAAGTCCATATTTGAAAATGATGTCAGTGCTACCAACTGCTGAAAAAAACGCACTAGAAATTTGAGCTCCAAGTTGGATATCATGGAAGGTACGTGTGGGAGCTATTCAAAAATTGGTACACATGTAGATAATACTATTTCAGTTTAATTTCCAGGAGGCCACACATGACAGTGTTGCCAAAGTAATTTTAAGCCTTCTGATAGGTCCAATTTTTAAATGCATATAACTTCAACACGTCTAATTGGATTTCAACCAAATTTTGTATGTAATATGTGTACATAGACAGATATCACTGAGTGTATTCTTAGGAGCCACCAGGGCTGCCAACTGTTAATAATTGCTCTCTCTCTATTTTCTTCATCCAAATACCAATATATCTGAAAGTATACAATCCGACAGCTTTAAACTATGCACACGTATAGTACCTGGCATTTTAGATTAATTTGGAGTAACGTATATACTTCAGTTCTACATACATGATTCTAAGCTTGCTGATAGGCCCAATTTTTAAATACATGTAACTTCTAAACTATCAGTTGGATTTCAACCAAATTTCGTATGTGCTATGTTTAACATACCATATATGACTATAAGTATTCTTAAGAGCAATCAGGGCTGCCAACTGTTAATAAATGCTGTCTATATTTTCTTACCCTAATATCAATATATCAGAAAGTATGCAAGCCAACAGCTCAATACTTTGCACACGTATAGCACCTGACACTCTAGATTAATTTGGAGTAATTAATATAAGTCAGTGCTGCCAACATGATTCTATGCTTGCTGATATGTCCCATTTTAAAATACATGTAACATCTATACTAACAAATGGATTTCAAATAAAATTGGCACAACAATATATCATAATATTTCCGATTATTTCTAACCAGCACACGCATGAAATTGTTGCCAACATGCTTTTACGCGTGCTGATAGATCCAATGTCTAAGTACATGTAACGTCCATTGGAATTCAACCAAATTTTGTACTCTGTACCTTATGAGATGGAACTAAGAATATATTCAGTCACCAGGGCTGCCAACTGTAGTGCTCCATTAGGCTACATTATACCAGGAATATTTCGAACAAATTAGACATTTCGATATTACCAACTTAATTTCGTCATTATTCTAGATAGGTTCGTATACTGTAGAATAATCAATGGCATGGAAAGCAGGCTCTTTATTTCGTCACGGAACTTCTTGTTAATTCTGTAATTAACCCTCGGATACTCGCGCGGGCCCAGTGATTTATTTTCTTGTAGCGCAGAGTTTTTTTTTTTTTTGCTAGGAATATTGAGAATCTCTGTAGCTACCTGTTGATGCTATATTGAACAGATGCGTGTGTTTCCGACTAAACCAATTGCACCAAACTGACACCAGATGCATTAGAAGTCGTCTACAATAGTAGCCCGCGCGAGCATCGCTGTTTCAGAATTGAACGTGCAAAGGAAACGTTGCCTCACAGGAGGCGGTCATGTAGATGACTTTCAAATCAGTCAGAGTTAAGCAGAAGGCAATGATAGGTTGAGTGTGGTGGAAATAAAGTAGGCTGTTGTTTCTCGTGTGGACGAGGAACGGATAAATCAACAAGGAACTAATGCGCAAAGTACAATGATGATCTTCTCGGATCATTGTGCCCATTTGCACAGAATGCTTGAGTGACAAATTTCTTTGAGCATGCTTATGGATTTCCTGGGCTATAGATTGTAGCCAAAAGGGAAAAATTAAACTTTAAACTTCGAGAAACAATAAATGAAAATAATGAAATTGTTAATAATAAGTGCTGAATTTCTAATGAAATTATCTAACCTAGTGTAATTTTTGTTTAATTCCAAGCCAAATATGGACTAATATAAGTATTTAGGGTTACATAAACATAATTTAACTGTTCTAGTTCCATTAGTTTTATTTTTGTTGGAGTTTTACTAATGATGTACGATCAAATCGAATTTTCTTCATAATTTTGTATTTTATCTCCAACCAGAGATAAATGCCTACAGAAAATCTTCAGATTTAGCTTAGACTAGCAGAAGTACTCATTCTTCGAACGTTCTTCGGTATTAATAACCAGACGCAATCAATTGAGCTACTGTTGCAATGGTTAGGGGCTGGGAACCTGTTTGTCGACAAAGAAAAATTATTAGTTGAAATATGCTCTGAAACTAAATTTACCTAACGTGTACTTCCTGACGTGAAAAGAAAATTGGAAACCTCGTAGATGAAACGCAATACACGTCACATAAAAACGACCCTCACTGTTGTGTCAAGTCCGCATCCAGAGGAAGACCCCTTTAATCATACTAATATATAAAAATGAGATGGTGTGTGTCTGTCTTTCTGTCTGTGTGTTACTCAATAACGCAAGAACCACTGGTCCGATTTAAATGAAATTTTGCATGGATGTAGCTGATTTACCATATTTACATATAGCATACTTTTAATTTCGATATTTTTCACTATTAAGAAATGGCGACCATTTTAGTGACGTCACTACAGCCTTTGGTTTCAAAATTTCATATTCCATATCAAATAAAAAGAGAACGCTAAGAAATAGAAACTTTTGATGGCACACACGAGCTTCAGAATGTAATTTCCTATCTGAAAGATCCTTATCACTTTTCGTGTATCTCCAACGGTTAGCGAGTAAAACCCATATATGTGACGTCACTACACCCTTTGGTTTCAAAATTTCATATTTCCATTTAAAATAAAAAGAGAACGCTAAGAAATAGCAAACTTTTGTTGCATACACGGGATTAGCATTTAATTTTCTATCCAAAAGGTCCTTATCACTTTTCATGTATCTCCGACAGTTAGCGAGTAAAACCTAAATTTGTGCAATAAAACACGGTCAACACCGAGCGGTGCAGTAGATCTCTACATACATAAAAATTAAAGTTTGTATGTTTTTTTTTCGCAATTTCTACGGAAATTTGAGTTATTTACGCGTTTCAGACTGTTTTATTATGCATGGGCGCGAAAATAATTTTTTGGTCTGTCTGTCTGTCTGTTTGTTTGTTTGTCTGTGGACAAGTTTGTTCCCTTATAACTCGAGAACGGCTGGGTGTATCAACGTAAAATTTGGTACAGATATCCATCAGAGGCACGACACTAATCATTGATGTAACCCTTCTCCGTACCTCTCATAAAAGGGGGCAAACCCCCTTAAAATAAATGCTGAAATAGGAGTAGAAGGACGAGACAAAGATCATTTTCAGCCCCTCAATGTGAGAGACAAAACTCGGGGGCCCTAAAGAGTCCCCGAAATCCACATTTTAAGGCCCTAAAACCAACCGTTTTTGAGATATTCCCAGAAAACTAATTTCATTTAATAAACTAATGAACGAATACAAGCCGGTAACCATGGCAACAGATTCTCAGAGGTCCATCTATTGCTGTAAGACGCAATGCAATTCCATTAATATCATTGGTGTGAAAGTTTGCACACGGCTAGAAGGTTATCATGGAACCAAATTAAGCTGTAAAATTCATCAATACGTATAATGCGCTTAATGGGGGTGAAGGGGTACACTAGATTTTTTTCACGCGATTTACACCTTGCGGGTGTGGTACGGCAGGTCTATTATATTCCTATCCCTATATTATATTATTATTATTATTATTATTAGTATTATATTATGGCGTACAACGAGGAGACAAAGCCCCTCGGTGCCAGAAACAAAACTTGGGGGCCTCGAAAACTACATTATAAGGCTCTAAACCAACAGTATCTGAAATATTCCCAGAAAACTAATTTAATTTAATTTAACAAACTAATGAAGGAATGGAAATTGGTAACCATGACAACATTATCTCAAGGGGTGGCATCCAACTTTCCATCTATTTCTGTAAGAAGCAATGTCACTCCATTTATACCTTGCCACGGTGGGTGAGTGGATAGCGTGTCGGTCTACTAACCCCGAGTTTGCAGGTTCATTCCTGGCCGTGGTACAGGCCGGACGTTTGTTTTAGACGAGTGAAAAATCTTAATGGAAGCCTGGAGGCGAGTTACTACAGTACCTGTGTTGTTATCAGCTGCCCCAAGCACTCCGATGATTGATAAAGCTGTTTCACACCATTGCTGAAGTATAGTCACTGGCAAATATAATGACGTTCTGTTCGTAACTACGTAACGTGTACTTCCGTGTCACACAGTACTTCAACGTGGACTGTACTGTCTGCTCAAGTCTGGAATTCCATTACATCAGATCGGTTTTGACAAATGTGAAGTGATAGGGTGAGAGATTGACTGTGTACAGGCTCACCCGCAGGCTTCAAGGTCAAGGGCAATCGTCTAAAACAAACGTCCGGCCTGTACGTGATTTTTAAAAAGGCGGCAAAAATACGACTCGCATGTCATACGATGTCAAAGAACCCATTTGAATTCAGTAGGCCGTGTTCATAATGGCAAAATTAACCTCAGGAGTTTCCGCCAACACAAAGTTCCTCATTTCTCTACTAGAAAGCGCTATAGTGTTCAAGGAGCTTAGATATCTACCTTCCTTGACTTTCATAGTGATTCAAGGAACAACGAAATTTCTACATGCAAGGTACCCTCTGGGTGTCAAATTACGAAGCTTGCACCCGGCACCCGAGGCCATACGATATTATTATTAGGCTACTCCATTTATTACATTTCTGTGAAAGTTTGCAAATGGCTATAAGGTTATCACGGAACCAACGTAGACTGTATAATTCGTCAATGCAATTAAGGGGGTCAAGGGGTAACCTAGAATTTTTTCATGCTTTTTCACGTGCGACATATAGTACAGAAAGTCTATTATATCTCCAAACATTATTTTCAAAAATTCCTGAATTGAATCAGCATTTTTTGCGGCTTTAAGGAATTTGGGCCATTTGAGGCTAAAGAACCTGAATTTTCATGCACCACAAGCCTTTATAATTTATGAAAGAGGTATTCCTGTGTATGGGGACCTAACACAACGTACAGTAGAGGGTCATTTTTTGTGTAAGGTGTATTTTTTTCGTCTACAAGGCTTTCAAATCTATTTCATGTCAGGAAGTGCACGTTAGTTGAATTTAGTTTGAGAGCACATTTTAACTATTTTTATTTTATTTTATTTTGTCGACATACGGGTTCATCGTAAGGATGATTTTGTTTGATACGTATGGTAGATATACCCATATTTGGATATCTGGTTGATATGTTGTAGACAATAGAATTGTCTGTCTGTCTGTCTTTCTGTGTATCTTTATGTACGCTTATAAATCGTGTTCGGATGCTTGGTGCATCGTAAAATTAGGTACGGTAAACATGAGTCAATACACCAATAATTTATAAAACTCCTCACCGTACTTTTCATACAGTAGAAGGGTGGATATAGGGAAAAACTTCTCAAAAAACATGCTAAAATAGGCGAAATATAAAGATTATCCTAGAAGGACGATCTAAGCATATGTTGCGCTTCACATTGTGAGACACAACATTCGCGAGTCTATAAGGGGTCTCCGAAAATCACATTTAAAGGCCCTTAAATTAACAGTGTGTGTGATATTACCAGAAAACTAACTTCGTTCTGATAAACTTATGAAGGAATGACAAACCGCTAACCATTGCAACAGTAGCTCAATTGATAATGTCTGGTGTTAATATATAACACCGTTCGAAGAACTGGTACTGTCCCCGATAATCCGGATAGTAGGCTGTCAGAAATCCGCCCCCTCAATCGGATTGCCAATAATCGATTGCACCGGCACAGCTACATCAATGAAAATGGCACTGACACATACTACCGAGATTAGAGCACAGTAGTTAACATGAAATTATTGTGGAACACACCAAAATATACGGGGGTTCATACTTACCTTTTACTTACCTATTCAATTTAATCTCGGGTCTGGGTTTTCAACTGGATCACTTAATAGTATGCCCTCACAATAACCTCCACCACGATATTTAAAATGAACCAAGTCGGAGACCAGAAAATTTAAACTGCACAATAATTTATTTCACATAAAGAAAAAAAAATATTTTAACAAAATTTAACAACAAAATAGTTATGGCTGTCAGAAGCCATTGTCAATGCAACCATGTCCTCATGTAGGACTGTAGACTTCACATACAAAAATTCAGCTTTCTCTAGCTCAAAAGAACGTAATAATAACAACAATGCACATTGGAATGGATAAGGGAGCTGGGACGAGACATATAGCATTTGTTTCCTTGTTCATGAACTTCATAATTTAGTTCATTGACACACATTTATTAATAACCGCAAGGCCGCTAAGTAGTTGACCTTGACCTCCACCATTCAGTTATCTGGCCACCTGCAATACACCCTATGCAGTGTTGCATGCTTGCTTCGTCAAATGGACGCAGCTGCCTAACCAGTGTCACCATATGCTGGCCAACGCAGAGTCTAGCTCTCATTCAAAACAATTTAAATGCTCACATCTCAACTCAAATATTATCACGCAAAATTTATACAAGTTCCGTTCACATTGCAATGGATTACTCTGTTAATCTCAAATCTTATTTAAATGTTTATTCCAATTATCGAACTAGCGTTGTTTAAATGTAATAGCAAAACGCATAATGTTATATCATAGTGTTCAATAATTATTTATAACATTTAGATTGTTCATAACTTAGTCAAACGACAATTGAAAAATTTTTACATGCCTCTATTAATCCCGTTTGTTTCAAATTATTATTATAGATATTTACATAGTTATTTAAATTATTTATATTTTATTTATATTTGAAATACA
This sequence comes from Meconema thalassinum, assembly GCA_946902985.2. Classification (NCBI taxonomy): domain Eukaryota; kingdom Metazoa; phylum Arthropoda; class Insecta; order Orthoptera; family Tettigoniidae; genus Meconema; species Meconema thalassinum. Next base: position 91,976,106 of record OX336400.1, on the reverse strand, counting down.
TTAACCACACGTTTATCCGGTTGATATTTTCTTAAATCGTGGTAATATAATCGACCGATGAATGTTACTTATATTTAAATTTTAGATTCAGGTTTAATAAGATTTAATAATTATTATTTGTGACGGTAACCTCCATTCAAAATCTATAATTCAATCAATTTATCACTCTTGTTAATTTTAACAGTAACTTCACATGAATAATTTTCAATGGACCTCAACAATACAACTCAGCGGAAACATACCTCGCACAAACGCACAAAATTGGCCCATAATTCATCATATATCTCATTATATATGGCATCAAAATCTTCCACAATACACACAAAAAACCTCCACTTATAAATTCATCATCATCATCATCAATATTACTGTGAGAACCTCTTTCACTTATTAAAGGGCATTATTCATCAGCGACTTTTACACGTCCGCTGAACTAACGATTATACATCCATAGTTCCTCTTTAAAAATTCTTATATTCATCAATTGTATCGAAAACTGTTATTATATTTAACCTTCGTGGGTTTCATTCATGAAGCGATATGAAGTAAAAATTTGCCAGTCACAAATAAATTTAATAGCAAATACGATTAGACACGCCTCCCTGGTCTATCAAAATGAATTAATCTCATCATAATTATCGCAGTATAAAATTACTATATTCAGGCAAAATTCATTTAACTGCAGAAATAGTCGAATAGAATGCAAATAGACTAGAAAATGCAAACATTATTGTTTCAATCTAGAATTGAGAAAATCTCCTATCAAATGTTCATTACTATAGTGTACTGAATACATCGTATTCAAAGTTCATATTTCATAAAATTGTCTATAATGCAATGGTATTTCAGAATTGACTAAAAATGTCTGTGTTTCAGTCATGTTCATAAAAACGACTAGTATTTCCAAGATCGTCGATAAAATAGTAGATTTTAACGCTCTAAAATCTTTTAATCATTCTTCTTTCTTGAGGATGACAGAAAATTGGTCAAAGTAATTTACTGGAAAGAATTACTTTAATAAAACGACACGCTGTCTGAATTCAAACTTGCCATAGAAAATCGTTAACTTTACAGTCAAATCGTGACTACAAGAAAAATTCAAATTCTCGAAAGAATATTTAACTTCAGTATAAACTGATCCAAAATGTTTAAATATGCAAATGACATAATAATGTCTCAATAAATCGAAGAAAATGGCATAAAGCTGCAAAGTGTACAGAGTACAGAAACATCTAGCAAAAGAATATGGGGCAATCAAATATATGACAGAAAATATGGGAAAGATAGTTGCTCAGATCTCACTAAAATGGCTCAAATAAATCAAGAAACGTTCACGGCTACCTTATCTGTTGGATTGAAGTTCTAGAAGAAAATTTCAAAGAAGACTGCTGCTGGTTTCATTTCACCACAGGATAGATGTGCACCGACCTCGAACCTGGAACCTGCGCCCTCGGAGAATAGAACAGCTTCCTCCTCCGGAAATCGCACTGCTCCGTGTAGACGATAGACATCCTTCTGGCAAAACTCTTCTTTGTGTGCTGGGAAAACCCCTTGCCACTCTTGAAAGTTCCCTGAAGTTCTTGTAGAAATCAGCCATGAAATTCATTGCAAATATTTCCGCAGAAATGTTCATAATTGTGGAGTATGAATTTATTTCCACTGCCATTTGATGTAATTCAGCGATGGATTACGATGCATGAGTGTAGCTGAATGTTCACTACATGCTCGTCTTTGTAGAATGACGATTATCGAAGCTCCATGTTGCTACTTCACACTACTGATGTATGTCCCAATTGCATTAAAGTTTTAGTCTTCCATCTCCACTTCCATTATAATGTTAGTCGAAAGTACTGCCAGATTGTATAGTTCCATTGTAGAATGTAGTGTTGTATCACCAAATGTAATCTTCAGTATCACGGTTGCAATACACGTGTCTGCCGTAGCGTAGAATGTGGTAGTAAAAGTGCTTCTCAGGATTCGAGAAAAACACTTTTCTCTGCAGTCTTTAAATGCGAATATCTTCTGAAGTATTATAATGAAAAAGTTCAACTTTCGCACACGCCTCAATATTGTAATGCACTATTGAATTAGTATAAATGCAGTAGCTAATTCTTGATAGATAAACTTGTAGAATCGTTTATGTGTGCGCTCCAACTTCGCCTAGTTTTAGTAACAGTAAAATTGCACTGCTGGATACCCAATACTGTTCGATGCGGTGGACTCTGCCACGCTTGCTTATGACGATATGCTTGTTCTATCAGAACACGAAGTCAGACTATGAAGTCAGAATAAAACCACGAAGTGAGAAGCTCCTCTCTGCTGTGCAAGGCCATTTATCAACTTTGAAGGGGCGTATCCATCCCTACCATAGCTTCTTCTTCCATCATTACTCGAAGTTCCAACTTTGGCTATTCTTGACGTATTTTCAGATTTCAAAAACATATACCGGTAATTAATTTCTTCAAAATTCCAAATCAATGCCATAACTGAAATTAGTTTTCCACAATTCTGCATGCCATAAGTTATTAAATATGGTAGTTTCAGTAATCTCCGTCTCCCTCCAAGCTATCATTCATTGGTTCGAGCCTCTCCTCCAATAGCGTAACTTCTTCCTCAGCACGTTTACTTGCTTCCCTGCGACTGCGTCGTAAATCTAAGATCCTTCTCGAACAAAATCGTGACGTCAGCAAGAATCTAAGCTCAGCCAGCCTACTTGCTCGAGCGTTGCGTCATCCACGCCTACGTCATGAATATACACGTCACAACTATGACGGCCATAACTTTATTCACATATGCCAATACAGCCACCGTGGTCTCAGTATAATTCAATTTACGGGGGCATTCTCCCTTCACCACTTTTTCAAAACAGTTGAAAATTGTTTTTAAGCTCTGTTACAAATATCTGAATTCACTTGAACACGAAATTGAGTTATTATTGGCTTACTCTTGGATAATATTTCTTCAAGTTTCCAGCATTGAACTTGCCATATACGACATCATTCTCATCATCATAGAGTTCATAACAGTTGTTTCCATAAGCATTCGTAATTCTGAACGGACCCATAAATACTACTCCAAACTTGGGATAGATGTTCTTACTCACGTCAGCCTTGACAGGTCTGCGTAGTAATACCAGATTTCCAATTTCTAAGGGAGTACCAAAACGTTTTCCAGCTACTCTTTTCAGTCGTTTTTGTGCTGCTCTCTGGAGTTGTTCTTTCGCTCTGTCAATTCTCTGCTGCCTTCCTAGGTCGGGATCTCTAGGAACGTGGTTGAAAAGATTGTTCCACGGCCTTTCTGGGTTTCTTCCTAGATGAAGTCTCATTGGCACCTCTCCTGTGCTCTCCTGCACTGTAGAATTTAGACACTCCTCAATAAGGGGTACAAATCTCACCCAACTAGTATGATCATTCGGTCAGAAAATTCGACAAAATTTCGAAAATTCAGCCATGTATCTTTCTGAAGAATTCGATTCCGGATAGCGCACGCTTGAAAATATGTGCTTAATACCAAGCCTTTCCATATCTGCAGAAAATACTAAGGATGTAAACTGAGCTCCATGATCCGATAGTAGATACTCTGGTTTACCAGCTTTTGGAAATACAGCATGTTCCAGTCTGCTTACAACGTTCCTCGTGTTAGCTTTTTGCATGGGACTCATTGTTACAAATTTCGAGAAGACATCCACGGTAACCAACAGGTACTGATTACCCTGGTATCCCTTCGGACAGGGGCCAAATATGTCCGTCGCCATGAGTTCATTCGGATTAGAGGGAATCATAGCCTTAGGTTTTCCTTTTAATAGAGCGGAAGCATACTTTGCTCTTTGACATTTATCACATGAACGAATGACATTAGCAATGCTGGAACGCATGTTAGTCCCAATAAACCTCTCTTTAAGAGTATCAAGAGTTTTATCCAGACCGGCATGTCCAGTTGCGTGATGAGCTACCCACACTAAATTGACTACAAGTTTAGGTGGCACGACTATTCGGAGCTTTGTATGCGCAGAGTCTGCATACTTACATACGACGTCTCCACTCAAGACAAAGTGTCGTGAATCTCTCTGTGTAGCTGCATAGTCAACATCAGTATTGTCCATGTAACCCTTATGGAACCTGTACATTTTCCTGATTGGAGCGTGTCTCTTCTGTGACACACCGATTCGGGCTAACCTCCTAACGGTCTCTTGATCTTGCTGCTCCAATTGTACATGGTGTATCTGCACATTTTTGATAGGGTTACGTGACAAAGCATCAGCCAGTAAGTTGTCTTTCCCAGGCTGATGGACAATAGTGGCGTTAAACTGTTGGGTGAACAAAGCCCAACGTGTCAATCTATCACTAGACATATCAGTTTGCAGCATAAACTGAAGTGCTTTGTGATCTGTAATAATGATAACCTTGTGTCCCAGCAGCATTTTCTTCCACGCTTGCAAAGCTGTTACAAAAGCTAACGCTTCTAGTTCTGTCGTAAAGTAGTTTTCCTCGTGTTTCTTTAATTTCCGACTAGTGAACGCAATGTAGTGCTTGTTGCCTGCCTCGTCTTTTTGGTATAAGACTGCACTAATGCCTATTCTTGATGCATCAGACTCAATATAGAACACCTTCTCAAAGTCTGGGTACTCCAGTTTAACGTTCTTTCTGAGCATCTCCTTTGCTTTCTCAAAAGCCTCGTCTGCTGCGGTACTCCATTTCCATCTATTATTCTTCTTGAGTAAGTCATACAAAGGAGCCATAATTTCAGAGTATCTCGGACAGTGGCTGCTGATGAATTGGCATGCGCCTACAAATTCTCTGACTTGTTTCACCTTAGTTGGCTTTGGGAACCTTGTGATCGCATCTACTTTCTGCATGTTCGGATGATATCCATCCTTATCAATAGTATGCCCCAAGTAGTTGATCTTCTTCTTCATGAATTGACATTTTCCAAAATTGACCTTAATATTGGCCTTCCTTAAATTTTCAAACAACTTTCTCAAATGCACTAAATGTTCTGCGGCGTTGGGTGAAGATACAATTAAATCGTCAATGTAGCAGATTACATTTTCCTTTACTTCGTCAGTGAGCTTGCTATCAAGTGCTCGAATAAGTGCTGGTCCACTGTTGACCATTCCAAAAGGCATTCTCTGGAAGACCCATGACGTCTGGTCAAATAAGAATCCAGTGTACTGCATACTTTCTTCTTCCAGTTGAACTTGGTAAAACGAAGATGTCATTTCAAGAACACTGAAACATGCTCTCCCTTTGAACTTTCTAAGCAGATCTCTAATCTTAGGTGGTCGGTCATTTTCTGGAAGAATCTTTAAGTTGATGGTCCGAGCATCGAGACAGAGACGTATCTGACCATTACTTTTCTTGACTACAGTGATGGGGTTTATGTAAGACGACGCCTGTTTTTCTATAATCCCGTCTACCTCCATTTTTCTGATCAACCCTCGTACTTCTTGGTAGTATTTCTCAGGTATGGGGTATATTTTCTTTTGGTAAGGGGTCTCATCGGTCAGCCTTATCTTATACTTATAGTCTTTAATCAATCCAGGCTTTTCATCAAATATATCTTGGAATTCCTTTATCAAATCCTCAAATTCCCCCTGAATTTCTTCAAATCCTTCAGTTTTTCTACTGGTTATTTCTGTTAGATTCTCCACTTCATTGATAATGGTATTTAAAGTCTCTTCCCTAAGGTCTATCTCCAGACTGTTTTTCACGTCCCGTTCTTCGATCTCTTCTGTGATCATGTACCCATCATTAAAGCTAATAATCATATTCTTCATATCAATAATGGCTCCAACTTTCGATATAAAATGGATTCCTAGCACAATGTAGAAATGGATCTTGTTCACCACAATAAAGATCTGTTCATAATTCCTTCCATTAATTTCAAAGTTCAACAACACTTGGATCTTGCATTTCACTGCCTTGTCTTGGAAAATTCCTCTCACTTTGACGGTAGAAGCAGGTAAAACTGTCATGTTTTCTCCCTTTAATAGACTTTGATAGCATTCATCAGAAATGATAGAAATAATTGCGCCGATATCCATAAGAGCTTTCTACTGTTGCCCATCTATCAGTACAGAAATAATAGGTAAGGCACATGGTCTTTCCTCTTTGACGATTCCTCTCTCTTCTAATAAATCCTCATCAGTTACTTCGTAAATTTCATTGATAGTAATTATGTGTGGTGTGGCAATGTATTCATTGTTTCTCACTTTCGTTGAGAAATCGGCGTTTTTTTCTGTGTTACCATTTTCAAAGTTCCCCTGCTGGCTTGTAGAAGGACCAGGATCGATCACTAAATCCTGTCTTTTCTTCTGGTTTTCAGCTTCCTTCTCTCGTAATTCCTTCAAATACTGCTGACTTTCTTTCTCTCTCTCTTGATACTTGTCCGGTGTCATAACCTGACCTTGAGAATTTTGATTCCGATTATGGTACTGGTTATTTCTGTTGTAGTTCCTATTGTACCCATTGTTATTATAATATCTACCTCTTCCGTTATTATAGTTCCCTATATTGTTATTCCAGCCTCGTCTTTGCTGATATGGACGGTAACCTTGTGATCTGTTGTTGCGAAAATAATTGTTCCTGTGAGGACCTACATTTTCAGTTTTCTCTTCAGCAGGCGTATCAGTTTCCTGAACTTGATCCATGTAGACTGTATTAATGTCTTTGAATTCGTGCCTCTGACCTTTTTGAACCAAATTTGGCACCGGACTCGTGTAATCAAGCCTTCTCAATAGTTCGTCCATACTGGTCAAATCCCTTATATTTGACGATATAATAAGCCTTATTACCTCAACAGGTAGCATACGTGAAATGGCATCTATTAACTGCTCTGTAGACAATGGTGGTTGTAAAAATCTTAAGCGCGATAACTGGCTCGTGAAGAAATCAGCGTACCGTGTTGGAAGAGTACCCGAATACTTCCTCGAGTATACCTCAGCTCTTAATGAATTTTGTGCTTCTATTGACCAGAATCGTTTTATCAGTGCCTCTGCAAATTCATCGAAATTACTAAAAGTGTACCGAAATGCTCTGAACCACTCAAGAGGTCCTCCAGCTAGAAATCTTTCTACGATTCTCATTTCTCTTTCTCTAGGAATATGGGCTTCAATAAAATAGTCTTTCAGGTTTCTGATATACTCTATCGGTGTTAGACTATCTGTATTACTAAATTTCTGAGGCTTGTCCTCAAAGTTTCGGATGACTGTCACATTTCTTGGATATGAATCCATGTAATTCTTCCCACTATCACGATATTTCCATTCAGGTTCAATATTCCTATCCTCTTCTTCTTCCCGGAATCTGAATATACGTTCCTCAGGACTAATATCTCTCTCTTCAGTAGCGAGGTTACATCTTCTCACGTAATTCCTATTATCTTCAAAAGTCAACCCTTCTGGATCCTTATCTGTGATTTCCATGATGACTTTCCTAATCAACTCTTCTTTATACGTTTCCAACATGCTAGCTTCTCCTAGGTTTAAATTCTGAAGTTTGCTCGTAGTTTCATTGACATCAGAGACAACCTTATGAGTTTGTTCCTCTAACGCGGTTTTTAATGCTTGCACGTCCTGGCTTATTTGAGTTCTATCCTCTACCTGCTTTTCGGATAGCGAATCCATCCTTATACTCAAATCCTTTCTAATTTGAACTACCTCATTATTTATATCTACTTCTGTACTGGCTAGTTTTCGTTCAATTCGCTCCTGAATCTGATTGACATGTTCCCCACTTGACTTGTTCCATTCATCTTTCCAAACCGTAACATTTGCAGTTAACATTTCAGCAATATCTACTTCAATGTCTTCTTTAAGTGAACGATTATGATCTAAGACTTGGGTCCTCATGACCTCTACATCATGTTTTAATCCAGCTAGTGAAGCTGTTGTCCTAACAGACTCGTCAACAAATCTAGTTGTTAAAGCACTAATGTTACGAGTACAATGCGTTTTTGAAGTTTCAATTTCTTCTCTAACCTTATTAACATCAGTTTGAACTTTGGCAATGTCTACAAAAACTGTATTAACTTCTATTTGCACCTTATTGATATCGCTTTGCATATCATTAACATCAGACTGAATATTATTTATGTCTACTTGAACGTTTGACACATCGGTTCGAACATTTCTAATCTCTCTTTGAACTTCTTCTACCTTGTCTTGTACAGTAGCAACATCATTCCTAACAACGATTACTTCTGCTCTAGCACATGAAATATCACCCCGGACATTAGCAACATCAAGATTTAACAAAGTAAGGTCTTTCTGGACTGAATCAACTTTTCCCTGTACATTGGAAACATCAATTTTTACATCTGAAACATCTTTATGGACATTGGATAAATCTACTTTAACATCTGAGACATCCTTGTGAATGTCAGTCACGGCATTCTGGACCTCCTGTGTACTGGTCTGTAAACGCGACATGTTATTTTCCAAATTCGCAGAACTGGTCTGGAGATCCTTCAAATTCTCCTTCATCATCTCCTGCATTCGACTAGCATTCCTAGCTTCCATCTCCCTCACACTTTCATTCATGCTACCTTTCAAACTGTTGGACATCTCCTCCAACATCTTTCTCATACTCTCATCTGCCATCTCAATAATATTTCAATAATAGACTGCGTTAGGGACATACATCAAATAGAGCAAGATAACAACATCTGAGCAACGCCTTTCACCATATATAAAGTTTGAGCAATTTTCTGTCTTAAATCTAACTTATAATTAGCTTATCACTAACTTCATAAACACCCTATGTTGAAATAAACTCAAGCACATGTTCAAATTTCTTTGGTTCATTTTAAATATCCTAACACAAATAATTAACATTTACAATCCAAATAGTTTAATTTTATCTTTAATATGACTAAACATATCATAAGCCGGTCAAATAAAATAAGACTCCAGATCATAGGCGATTTTTCTAAGTTTCCAGCCTATTTAACCTCTCTCAGGTTGTATAAGATCTGATCTTTTCTGAGTGTAATTTTCCTAATACAACACAACATTTAATCCCTATATAATCACACTCTCAAATTCTACAATTGGCCAAGACATCTAACAAAGAATCAACCTCTTTATTTGAGTCTTCACAATCCCATTGACATCGATAACTTGGTAATCCAATGTTATTCGAGCCCCACTTTGGGCGCCAATCCTACTGTCCCCGATAATCCGGATAGTAGGCTGTCAGAAATCCGCCCCCTCAATCGGATTGCCAATAATCGATTGCACCGGCACAGCTACATCAATGAAAATGGCACTGACAGATACTACCGAGATTAGAGCACAGTAGTTAACATGAAATTATTGTGGAACACACCAAAATATACGGGGGTTCATACTTACCTTTTACTTACCTATTCAATTTAATCTCGGGTCTGGGTTTTCAACTGGATCACTTAATAGTATGCCCTCACAATAACCTCCACCACGATATTTAAAATGAACCAAGTCGGAGACCAGAAAATTTAAACTGCACAATAATTTATTTCACATAAAGAAAAAAAATATTTTAACAAAATTTAACAACAAAATAGTTATGGCTGTCAGAAGCCATTGTCAATGCAACCATGTCCTCATGTATGACTGTAGACTTCACATACAAAAATTCAGCTTTCTCTAGCTCAAAAGAACGTAATAATAACAACAATGCACATTGGAATGGATAAGGGAGCTGGGACGAGACATATAGCATTTGTTTCCTTGTTCATGAACTTCATAATGTAGTTCATTGACACACATTTATTAATAACCGCAAGGCCGCTAAGTAGTTGACCTTGACCTCCACCATTCAGTTATCTGGCCACCTGCAATACACCCTATGCAGTGTTGCATGCTTGCTTCGTCAAATGGACGCAGCTGCCTAACCAGTGTCACCATATGCTGGCCAACGCAGAGTCTAGCTCTCATTCAAAACAATTTAAATGCTCACATCTCAACTCAAATATTATCACGCAAAATTTATACAAGTTCCGTTCACATTGCAATGGATTACTCTGTTAATCTCAAATCTTATTTAAATGTTTATTCCAATTATCGAACTAGCGTTGTTTAAATGTAATAACAAAACGCATAATGTTATATCATAGTGTTCAATAATTATTTATAACATTTAGATTGTTCATAACTTAGTCAAACGACAATTGAAAAATTTTTACACGCCTCTATTAATCCCGTTTGTTTCAAATTATTATTATAGATATTTACACAGTTATTTACATTATTTATATTTTATTTATATTTGAAATACATTAACCACACGTTTATCCGGTTGATATTTTCTTAAATCGTGGTAATATAATCGACCGATGAGGGTTACTTATATTTAAATTTTAGATTCAGGTTTAATAAGATTTAATAATTATTATTTGTGACGGTAACCTCCATTCAAAATCTATAATTCAATCAATTTATCACTCTTGTTAATTTTAACAGTAACTTCACATGAATAATTTTCAATGGACCTGAGCAATACAACTCAGGGGAAACATACCTCGCACAAACGCACAAAATTGGCCCATAATTCATCATATATCTCATTATATATGGCATCAAAATCTTCCACAATACACACAAAAAACCTCCACTTATAAATTCATCATCATCATCAATATTACTGTGGGAACCTCCTTCACTTATTAAAGGGCATTATTCATCAGCGACTTTTACACGTCCACTGAACTAACGATTATACATCCATAGTTCCTCTTTAAAAATTCTTATATTCATCAATTGTATCGAAAACTGTTATTATATTTAACCTTCGTGAGTTTCATTCATGAAGCGATATGAAGTAAAAATTTGCCAGTCACAAATAAATTTAATAGCAAATACGATTAGACACGCCTCCCTGGTCTATCAAAATGAATTAATCTCATCATAATTATCGCAGTATAAAAATACTATATTCAAGCAAAATTCATTTAACTGCAGAAATAGTCGAATAGAATGCAAATAGACTAGAAAATGCAAACATTATTGTTTCAATCTAGAATTGAGAAAATCTCCTATCAAATGTTCATTACTATAGTGCACTGAATAAATTGTATTCAAAGTTCATATTTCATAAAATTGTCTATAATGCAATGGTATTTCAGAATTGACTAAAAATGTCTGTGTTTCAGTCATGTTCATAAAAACGACTAGTATTTCAAAGATCGTCGATAAAGTAGTAGATTTTAACGCTCTAAAATCTTTTAATCATTCTTCTTTCTTGAGGATGACAGAAAATTGGTCAAAGTAATTTACTGGAAAGAATTACTTTAATAAAACGACACGCTGTCTGAATTCAAACTTGCCATAGAAAATCGTTAACTTTACAGTCAAATCGTCACTACCAGAAAAATTCAAATTCTCGAAAGAATATTTAACTTCAGTATAAACTGATCCAAAATGTTTAAATATGCAAATGACATAATAATGTCTCAATAAATCGAAGAAAATGGCATAAAGCTGCAAAGTGTACAGAGTACAGAAACATCTAGCAAAAGAATATGGGGCAATCAAATATATGACAGAAAATATGGGAAAGATAGTTGCTCAGATCTCACTAATTGGCTCAAATAAATCAAGAAACGTTCACGGCTACCTTATCTGTTGGATTGAAGTTCTAGAAGAAAATTTGAAAGAAGACTGCTGCTGGTTCCATTTCACCACAGGATAGATGTGCACCGACCTCGAACCTGGAACCTGCGCCCTCGGAGAATAGAACAGCTTCCTCCTCCGGAAATCGCACTGCTCCGTGTAGACGATAGACATCCTTCTGGCAAAACTCTTCTTTGTGTGCTGGGAAAAACCCTTGCCACTCTTGAAAGTTCCCTGAAGTTCTTGTAGAAATCAGCCATGAAGTTCATTGCAAATATTTCCGCAGAAATGTTCATAATTGTGGAGTATGAATTTATTTCCACTGCCATTTGATGTAATTCAGCGATGGATTACGATGCATGAGTGTAGCTGAATGTTCACTACATGCTCGTCTTTGTAGAATGACGATTATCGAAGCTCCATGTTGCTACTTCACACTACTGATGTATGTCCCAATTGCATTAAAGTTTTAGTCTTCCATCTCCACTTCCATTATAATGTTAGTCGAAAGTACTGCCAGATTGTATAGTTCCATTGTAGAATGTAGTGTTGTATCACCAAATGTAATCTTCAGTAACACGGTTGCAATACACGTGTCTGCCGTAGCGTAGAATGTGGTAGTAAAAGTGCTTCTCAGGATTCGAGAAAAACACTTTTCTCTGCAGTCTTTAAATGCGAATATCGTCTGAAGTATTATAATGAAAAAGTTCAACTTTCGCACACGCCACAATATTGTAATGCACTATTGAATTAGTATAAATGCAGTAGCTAATTCTTGATAGATAAACTTGTAGAATCGTTTATGTGTGCGCTCCAACTTCGCCTAGTTTTAGTAACAGTAAAATTGCACTGCTGGATACCCAATACTGTTCGATGCGGTGGACTCTGCCACGCTTGCTTGTGACGATATGCTTGTTCTATCAGAACACGAAGTCAGACTATGAAGTAAGAATAAAACCACGAAGTGAGAAGCTCCTCTCTGCTGTGCAAGGCCATTTATCAACTTTGAAGGGGCGTATCCATCCCTACCATAGCTTCTTCTTCCATCATAACTCGAAGTTCCAACTTTGGCTATTCTTGACGGATTTTCAGATTTCAAAAACATATAATTAATTTCTTCAAAATTCCAAATCAATGCCATAACTGAAATTAGTTTTCCACAATTCTGCATGCCAAAAGTTATTAAATATGGTAGTTTCAGTAATCTCCGTCTCCTTCCAAGCTATCATTCATTGGTTCGAGCCTCTCCTCCAATAGCGTAACTTCTTCCTCAGCACGTTTACTTGCTTCCCTGCGACTGCGTCGTAAATCTAAGATCCTTCTCGAACAAAATCGTGACGTCAGCAAGAATCTAAGCTCAGCCAGCCTACTTGCTCGAGCGTTGCGTCATCCACGCCTACGTCATGAATATACACGTCTCAACTATGACGGCCATAACTTTATTCACATATGCCAATACAGCCACAGTGGTCTCAGTATAATTCAATTTACGGGGGCAGTACTTCTGCTAGTAAATTATAAAGGCTTGTGGTGCATGAAAATTCAGATTTTTTAGCCTCCAATGGCCCATATTCCTAAAAGAAAAAAAAAAGAAAAATTAAAAATGAACTATTTTAATTCAGGAATTTTTGAAAATAATGTTGCTGTTTGAATATATACACATCAGAAAAAGTTTTGCATCACCTCGATTCCCAGATCTCCGGCATATAGACGTTGACTGTGTATATTGTATCAAAGATACAGTCCCTTTGACTGTTCATAGATGTCACTAAAACTGCTCAAAGATGTAAACAACCATGCATGAGCAGGGCCTATTAGACGGAGGGGGTACGACAGCCGATCAGTTCCAGTCATTCCACCAGGACGAAGGTACGCTGCTCATGTTGTCTGTAGTTCTACCATGCCTAGAAGGTCAATACCGCAGTTCGATCGCGTCCGCATTGTTACTTTGTGTCAAGAAGGGCTCTCAACAAGGGAAGTTTCCAGGTGTCTCAGAGTGAACCAAAGCGATGTTGTTCGGACATGGAGGAGGTACAGAGATACAGGAACTGTCGATGACAGGCCTCGCTCAGGCCGCCCAAGGGCTACTACTGTAGTGGATGACCGCTACTTACGGATTGCCGCTCGGAGGAACCCTGACAGCAATGCCACCATGTTGAATAATGCGTTTCGTTCAGCCACAGTACGTCGTGTTTCAACTCAAACTGTGCGCAATAGGCTGCATGATGCGCAACTTCACTCCCGACGTCCATGGCGAGGTCCAGCTTTGCAACCCCGACACCATGCAGCGCGGTACAGATGGGCCCAACAACATGCTGAATGGACCCCACAGAATTGGCATCACGTTCTCTTCACCGATGAGTGTCGCATATGCCTTCAACCAGACAATCGTCGGAGACGTGTTTGGAGGCACCCTGGTCAGGCTGAACGTCTTAGACACACTGTCCAGCGAGTGCAGCAAGGTGGTGGTTCCCTGATGTTTTGGGGTGGCATTATGTGGGGCCGACGTACGCCACTGGTGGTCATGGAAGGCTCCGAAACGGCTTTACGATACCTGAATGACATCCTCCGACCCATAGTGCACCCATATCGGCAGAATATTGGAGAGGCATTTGTCTTCATGGACGACAATTCTCGACCTCATCGTGCACATCTTGTGAATGCCTTCCTTCAAGATAACGACATCGCTCGACTACAGGTGCCAGCATGTTCGCCAGACATGAACCCTATCGAACATGCCTGGGATATGTTGAAAAGGGCTGTTTATGGACGTCTTGACCCACCAACCACTCTGAGAGATTTACGCCGAATTGTCGTTGAGGAGTGGGACAATGTGGACCAACAGTGTCTTGATGAACTTGTGGATAGTATGCCACGACGAATACAGGCATGCATCAATGCAAGAGGACGTGCTACTGGGTATTAGAGGTAGTGGTGTGTACTGCAATCTGGACCACAAATGCTGAAAGTCTAGCTGTATGATGGTACAACATGCAATGTGTGGGTCTCATGAGCAATAAAACGAGCTGAAATGTTGTTTGTGTTGATCTCTATTCCCTTTGTATTTAAAGGTTCCGGAACTCTTGGAACCGAGGTGATGCAAAACTTTTTTTGATGTGTGTATAATAGACCTTCTGTACGACATATCGCACGTTTAAGTCTTGTGAAAAAATCTAGGGTGCCTCTTGAACCCCTTAATCGCATTGATGAATTTTACAGTTTTTGTTGGTTCCGTGATAACCTTATAACCAATTGCAAACTTTCACAGAAATTTAATAAATGGAGTGGCATTACTTCTTGCAGAAATAGATGGAAAGTTGGATGGAAATTTTTGAGACACTGTTGTCATGGTTACTGGCTTGCATTCCTACATTAGTTTATTAAATGAAATTAGTTTTCTGGGAATATCTCAGAAACTCTTTGTTTTAGAGCCTTAAAATGTAGCTTTTGGGGACCCTTTACGGCTGTTTAGGGGCCCCGAAATTTGTTTCTGACACCAAGGGGCTGAAAATAAGCTTTGTCTCGTCGTTGTAGGCCGTAGTATAATAACAATAATTATAATAATAATATAACAATATAGGTATAGGGATATAATAGACCTTCCGTACCACACCAGCACGTGTAAATGGCGTGAAAAATTCTAGAGTACCCCTTGACCCCCTTAAGCGCATTATATGTATTGATGAATTTTACAGCTTAATTTTGTTCCGTTTTAAACTTATAGCCGTTTGTACTATCTCAGTAATGTAATAAATGGAATTGTATTGCGTCTTACAGCAATAGATGGACCTGTGAGTTTCTGTTGCCATGGTTACCGGCTTGCTTTCTTTCATTATTGTATTAAATAAAATTAATTTTCTGGGAATATCTCAAAAACTGTGGGTTTTAGGGCCTTAAAATGTGGGTTTCGGAGGCCCTATTAGAGGTAGAGAGAAGAGTTACATCAATGATTAGTGTCGTGCCTCTGAAGGATATCTGTACCAATTTTTACGATGATCCACCCAGCCGTTCTCGAGGTATAAGTGAACAACTTTGTCCACAGACAGACAGACAGACAGACAAAAAAATTATTTTCGCGCGCATCCGTCATAAAACAGTCTGAAACGCGCAAATAACGCAAATTTCCGTAGAAATTCAGAAAAAAACAGACAAACTTTCATTTTTCTATATAGAGAATTCTATATATACTACTATTTATGATATTACTAGCAGAAGTACCCGTTCTTCGAACGGTGTTCGGTGTTAACGCCAGACATTATCAATTGAGCTACTGTTGCAATGGTTAGCGGTTTGTCATTCCTTCATAAGTTTATCAGAACGATGTTAGTTTTCTGGGAATAGCACACGCACTGTTAATTTAAGGGCCTTAAAATGTGGTTTTCGGGGACCCTTAATAGACTCGCGAATTTTGTGTCTCACATTGAGAAGTGCAACATATGCTTTGGTCGTCCTTCTAGGATAATTTTTATATTTCGCCTATTTTAGCATGTATTTTGAGAAGTTTTCCCCTATATCCACCCTTCTACTGTATGAAAATTACGGTGAAGAGTTTTATAAATGATTGGTGTATTGACTCGTGTTTACCATACCTAATTTTACGATGCACCAAGCATCCGAACACGAGTTATAGGCGTACATAAAGATACACAGAAAGACAGACAGACAATTCTATTGTCTACAACATATCACCCAGATAGCAAAATATGGGTATATCTACCACACAGTATCAAACAAAACCATCCATACTATGAATCCGTATGTCGACAAAAAGAAAAAAAAAGCCCTCTCGGCACGCCGGAAGGCGGAGGTAGATTTCACCGGACAAACTTGGGGATAGGCGAAAATAGGCAGAATATGCAGGTTTTCGTAGAAGGATCAGACCTCATTTATTGCGAGAAGGTATTTTATAATTGGAGCTTAATTAACTTTGTTTTTCGTCATTTTATGCTTATTTTAAACATTTTATTGTCTTATGGGAACGGTAACCTTCTTGTCATTTGGGGTCCATTTTTATACTTGTGGTCACACTGTCCTTATGCAAGGTTTCGACACTGATGTGTAACTATGTAACGGTCTGTTACTTCTTCACGCAAAATTATATCTCCCGCAGAGATTTTGGTTGGTTCCTCAGTTTAGGTGCTGCGACAACGCGGTCATGTAACCCCGTGTACTTAGGGATGGCTGTATTAGTCTGTAATTCAGGTAAGGACTGCAGACGGTCAATTTCAAGCAGTAGTTCCTAATGTTGCTACCAGGTACTACCGTCAACGACACCTACCTGTGAACTTGGCTACTAGATGCCACCGCAGCCAGCAACTCGCAACGAACGTTGGAACTTCCCCTCCAAAGGAAAGCATACTGAGGTATTTTTAGCGCTCTTAGAAAATCCGACGACTTCGGCCGGCTTTGAACTCGCGACCCTGGGCATAGACATTCAGCATGCTTGCTACCAGTTACGTCACCGAAGCCGCTTCACACTTAGTCAGATGGAATTCTGAATATGATCTCGTGCAAGTGCGTTATCTTGGCAACGTCTGATGGTTCATCCCTCATCAATTTAGTAGTGTTGCCATGGCAACCTCTGATAGCTCTTGGCATTTTCTTATAATTCCGAAATCATTTTTCTCATCCCTTGGCATAATGGTGGGTCATATCAAAAATTCTTTCAGACAAAAGTTTTAGGTAATTATTAGGGGAATATTGTCCATTTTGTACGGTTTTGAGATTGTGCCTATTAAGAGAGATATGATTAATGTTTCCCGAAAAACCCACTTTTTCCCACCCCTTTGGTCAATGGTTGGTGCTATAAAAAAAACTCTTCAAACATACATTTTTGGGCTTTATCCGACACATAGTATGAACGTTGAACGGATTCGGTATTTCACATATTAAGAGAGTTATAGCAATATTTCACGTTTTCGAAAAAAGCCCCCCA
Organism: Meconema thalassinum; assembly: GCA_946902985.2. Classification (NCBI taxonomy): domain Eukaryota; kingdom Metazoa; phylum Arthropoda; class Insecta; order Orthoptera; family Tettigoniidae; genus Meconema; species Meconema thalassinum. The sequence continues at coordinate 91,958,581 of OX336400.1, read as the reverse complement.
TTTTCACCCCCTTCGACCGATTTAGCCCAGTAACGAACTCGACCGAGATTGTATAGGTATACATATTCGGTAAAATATTCAAAGTGATTGGTACAAAATTACGGCAGTTATCGTGTCCACAAGAAACTGATATGCATATATATACACATATACATACATAAATTATATATAAACTTTTGAACTGACGGTGGTTTTGGGATCTGGGGGATGTGAAACGCGAAGATATGTCGAAATTTTCCGGAAGTCGAAACATGGTACCCATTGCAATAGTTAGCTTTCTAATGAAATCTACCTCCGGTTGGTTCCTCAGTTTAGGGGCTGCGACAACGCGGTCATCTAACCCCGTGTACTTTGGGTGAGTGTAGAATCTGTCTGATAAACGGTGTGAATTGTAATGGATGTATTAGTCTGTAATTCAGGTAAGGACTGCAGACGGTCAATTTCAAGCAGTAGTTCCTAATGTTATTTAATCCAAATCTACTTGTTAATTGTCACTTTAACTCAGAGAGTCATATCGTGACATACAGACAATAAACACATATATAACATAAATTTACAGTATGGCGTTAAATAATTAAACCAAATGTTCATTCGGCATTTCATAGCTTCCACGTTATTTCAAAACTTAATAATGCTTTGCAGTAGTTATCTTCATTCACAATATCACTGGGCAACTTTTCTGATGGAGACTGCACAAAGTTCTTTCTTAATCATAAATGTGGACACAGTGTTCTTCATTTTTAGACAGTTATCCATGGGAGACACATCATAGAAAGAATTACTTTTATTTCCCTATCGAGCCCTTACTGATTGTAAGAGTCTGATAAGTTTTGTGGTAAGGAAAAAAACCCATCAAAGTCACAGGAAAAATCTACAGACTGTACTGTAGTAATCGTATAGGCTACCTAGTTAATACAGATAGGCTCTCCTAGGCTTTAACAAGATGTATAGCTTAGGATGCCGTCTCCTGTACTTGAATGCTTAATTTACATGCATCTTTGTTCTGAATCTCATCCGACGCTTTCTTATTCCACATTGCCCTGATGGTATTAAAATATTTTGCTAATTGACCTGCTTTCCCCCATTCCCTTTATAGTAATTTAATTAAAGTGTGATACTCATTTTCATTTTCTATTCTGTTTAGATCTGCTTTGTCTACAAACTTTGCGCTTATCATTTTAATTTCCTTGCATTCCCTGATCAGATGCGCTGCACCCATAACCTTCCCACAAAACAGGCAAATGTCCTCTTTTCCTACTTCTCTCAACGCTTTGTTCTTATACACCCCCATTAACCACCAAATTATCCCTCTCATTTCTCTTTTCATTAGGCATTGAGGCTTTATGCTCATAAAGTTCCTTATTTCGCAGAACTCCGTTAAGGTTCTCCTACTGGTGCACTCTTCTCTTAGCACCTGCAACTCTACGTCATTAACCCTTCTACACACTTTTTTGCACACCCTACCTTCCTCTCTTTGTAAGTCCCTATCCCATAGATAACCCATTCCTAATCTTTCCAGTACACTTCTTACCCCGTCCACCCAGTAACCCTCTTGCTGATGCTCCATTTGGTGCAGGTAGGCTACCTTAAGCATTTCCCCCCCCTCCACCTGCTTTTAAACGAATCCAAGACTTTATGACCTTTTTTATGATATGTTGTCTAATGTTTACATCCTCACACAACATTCTCGCTCCACAATTCGCCGTGCAACTAGGTAGCCCCAAAATTATCTTGGCAAACCTACTTACAATACTGTCCAGGGTTTTCGTTCCTTCCTCTAAACCCCATACTTCCACTCCATAGAGTGCTCTTGAAACGATGAGTGCGTTGAACACATTCTTATACACTTTGTAGTCAAGATTCGGTAACCTACGCTCTAACACTTTAACATTCGCCAATGCCGCTAGCCCTTTCGATTTTGCCCTTTTAATTTGTTCGGTCCATTTACCATTGCTCGCCAATATCGTCCCTAGATACTCAAGTTTTTTCACCATCTCTAACTGCGACCCATACATGACCCACTTTTCGTTCTTAGCCAGTTTAACTCCCTTTTTGCAGACCATAACTTTGGTCTTACTCGGGTTAATATTTAAGTTCCAGTCCTCACAATATCTCACAATATCGTCAATACTATATTGCATATTATAGGGTGTTAGAGCAAGTAGAAGGATGTCATCAGCAAAAGCTAGGCCCGGGATATCATAATTGTCCAAGCAAGGGTTGGACCGTTGCTCAAAGCCCTTTGAATCGAAAATATCGTTGATAAATAGCAAAAAAAGCACCGGGGATAATTTGCATCCCTGTTTTAATCCTATATTAGATGTTATCTCTCCTACAATTACATCATGTTTAGTTTTAATTGCACATTTCACTTCGGAATACACATTCTCAATTGCTCGTATCATTTTATGTGACACCCCGATTTTTCCCAGCTTAGCCATGACAGCTCCCCTGCTCACTGAATCAAACGCCTTCTCCAAATCAATAGCTGTGATATACAGCTTACCTCTTTTACTTCTTATGTACTTGTCCATCACCGTTTTAACCACCATTATATTGTCACTGGTTCTCATCCCTTTTCTGAACCCTGTCTGGAGTCTCGAGAACACCGAACAGCCCTCTGCCCATGCTATTAAACGCTTGGATAAGACCCCGGTGTACATTTTGCTCAAATTATCAAGCAAAGTTATGCCTCTATAGTTGCCTGGGTCTAGTTTGTCCCCACGCTTCTTATATATTGGACAAATTATCCCCTCCTGCCACGCCCTCGGAAATCTACCTCCTTAAAAGATTTTGTTAAAGATTTTTACCAAGCTGTCCATCATGAACCTATTGTTACTCAATTCTTGCCAAAATTCATTTGTTATCCCCGAAATAGCACCTGACTTCCCTCCCTTACTTTTTGCTATTACTTTCTTAATTTCCTCTATCGATATGACTTGGTCCAGCATAGGCAGAGCGGCCTCCAGCCCCCTCGGGACTCCAAACCCCTCTTCCTCCAATTATCTTCAGCATTTAACAGATTCTCATAATATGCAATCCATACTTCATCACTAATAGAGCTCCCCCCACCACTTCCGCTCCCCCTACAGTAAGAATTTATCCTGCTCCACACTTTGGTACAGTCGTTAGCTTTAGAATCCTTATTTAGTGCTGTAGCTTCCTTACCCTGCCATTCATCTTTCATTTTGCTGAGCAGTTCCCTATATTCTTTCCTTAGACGACAAAATTCTACTCTCATCGTATCATCCCCTCCTCTCTTGTATAACTTCAGTGCCCTAATAACTTCGGTTTTCTTCCTTCTACAAGATTCATCGTAAGTAGTGGGATGACACGGGAGCTGCGCCACTTCTTTTTGAACCCTCCTCGTATTTGCCCCGAACCTGATATCTCGCTAACCAAACATGGGATTAGAACATACAGGGTGTCCTAGCACTCGTAGTGACGTCCCCTACTTCCCTATAGCCTCTTAATTTAATGAAAAGACCAAAACTAAAAGGTCATTCGCGAGTAGTGGGGTAGTGTTGGTTTCCTCAAGTCGCGCTCGTGCTTGAATATGTATGGCTATGTTGGGAAAGGGTTAGGTGGTGGGGGAGGTGTAGGGTCGAGTGAGGGGTCGTTTAGATGGTATTTTTTCCGCTCTAGGTGATGGTGAGGTTCATTTTTAAAATAGATGGAATTGGGAAACGCCATTTGGGGTAAACATGTTGTTTTTGGACATTTTGGCGATGAATGTTTTCTTATACGCATGCGCACTTGAGGAGTTTTGTAAGAGGGCGGGCTTTTTTAAATGATGATTTATAAATGAATGTTTTTTAATATGTATTGAAATAAACCCCAAAAAACTAATAGGTAATCGGCTTTTTACTATCTCGCTAACCAATAATCGGATTTAAACCTATGAGGTGTCGTAGGACTCGTGGTGAACTCTCTTTATCTATGGACGGGGTATATTTACACTAAAATAAAAACGTGGTAAGGGGGAAGGGGAGCTGCACCACTTAGGAAGTTGTGAGCCCCCGCGACCTTGGAATGGAAAGAGCCATGCTAGGAGGGCGTGCTTGGATTAGTTTTTTTCATCTCGTCGTGCTCTTTACGGGAATGTAGGTGTCGAAAAGGTGAACTTAGGATTTTGGGTCTAAACATGCGTTTTTCACATTTTTGCCGATTTTTGGAAAACGGGCCATGCTAGGAGGGCGTGCTTGGATTCGTTTTTTTCGTCTCGTCGTGCTCTTTTCGGGAATGTAGGTGTCGAAAAGGTGAACTTAGGGTTTTGGGTCTAAACATGCGTTTTTCACATTTTTGCCGATTTTTGGAAAACGGGCCATGCTAGGAGGGCGTGCTTGGATTCGTTTTTTTCGTCTCGTCGTGCTCTTTACGGGAATGTAGGTGTCGAAAAGGCGAACTTAGGGTTTTGGGTCTAAATGTGCGTTTTTCACATTTTTGCCGATTTTTGGAAAACGGGCCATGCTAGGAGGGCGTGCTTGGATTCGTATTTTTCGTCTCGTTGTGCTCTTTACGGGGATATAGATATGGAATAGGTTAAAAACTGGAAACATGGTTTTTTATATAATTAAATAGGGGTTTATTACAAAAAATTATGTTTATTAACCCATGAATTAAACGTGGAAGGAAAACCTAACCACTTTACAAAATATTTTGCACCTTTGACTTTAATTACTCGTTCAATGAGATAATCGTTGGGATATAATGTTTTTTGCACTTCTTCATAATAGAATCGTCCATGAATGGGTTGACCGCTCTGATCTTCTAAGAGATACGTCACTGGTTGACCTAGCTTGACTTGGCGAATTTTAAAAATTTCTGTCGACCATTGTGGAGTATACGATTTTGAAAACACACTTCTATGTTTACTAATGCGAACAAAATCTTCAATTTTAAGGCGATGTCGCCTTGGGTCTACCCTTTTTATAGGGTTAAACAGTCTATTGAGTCTGGGTAGGTTCTTGGTGACGAGGCGAGGTTTCATGCCGATGGTTGAATGAATGGTGTTGTTGCAGCGAGACACAAGTTGAGGTAACCAGTCTATCCATCGATAGGAACCATGTATTGTAAACTCTTTCCACATATAACTTTTTAATGTTCGATTGAACCGCTCGACCACACTGGCTTTGAGATTGCTATAGGTGGTATAATGGTGAATATCCTTAGATTTGGGAAAACTGGAGAAATCCTTGTTGAAGAATTATTTCCCCTGGTCGGTTTGTAACAAGTGAGGTTGACGTTTTGATTGTTCAATAATATGTTGAAAGGCCTTTGTGACTAAGACACCAGTTTTATTTTTTACTGGTTGAACAAAAGCCATTTTGGAATAGACATCAATGACGGTCAACATATAGCGTACACCGTCGTTAAAGTTAGAATAAGGTATCATTTCAACCAGGTCTGCCTGCCAAAGTTCATCGATTCCTTTGGAAATGACACGACGACGTTCATAAGTGCGTCGGGCTGGTTTATGCAATTCATGAGCAATGCCCACTTTGATGGGGGATGGCTTATATGATAATTTTAGCATCTCGGAGTTGTTGTTCAATGTGGGCGATTTCCGCCTCATGTCCAGTGTGACCAGCTTGTTTTGATGCATGAAGCAAGTATAAGCGCTCTACTAACTGATTGGGATTATTCCAAAAGGTTATATCTAGGTAGGGTTTTAATTTCTTAAACCTTACACCAGAGGCAGAGTGATGTTTTTGCTTACCAAAGATGTTTGCAATGATGGTCTTATATTTTTGGGATATATTGGCATTGACCTGCTGAGAGGATTTATAGTTTCTTTTGTGAGCGTTGGTGTCTAATAAAATGGAATTATATTTAGCAAGGTCCTCGGACATAAAATCTTGTGTCGAGGGGGTGCGAGAAAATAGCAGCTTTAACAGTCCTGGTGTTAATTTATAGTTGATCTTTTTAATGACAGCTTTCGTACGAGCAAATTTAATGGATGAATCCCCAATTTTAAAACTGTCATTCTCATAGCGAACACCATACGTGGTATCTGTCTTTCCAATAAATAAAAGGGTTAGATATGGTTCCAGGGTTGCCCCATAATGTTTGATTAAAATGTTTTTGAGTTGAGCTTTATTTTGAGGGGTTGCCAAGACTTGTGAAAACGGAGACGATGTGGAGGAAGACGGTGTTGCCGCTATGACGGAAGATTTTTGTTTTGTTTTTAGAAACTGCTGAAGGGGTGATGATTTCTTTTTTCTTTCAGGACTAAATACGCTTTCGCTTTCACTTTCACTTTGTTCACGTTGTTCTTCTTCTTTTTCTTTTTCATGTTCTTGATGTTCTTGTTCACTAACATTAGAGGAGGAGGAGGAGGAGGAGGAGGAGGATTTTACCTGTCGTGTGGAATCTGTTTGAGTAAATTTTGAACTTGTTAAGGGTTTGGTTTGAGAGGTAGTAGCAGCAGAAGCATTAGGTTTGAACCTCATGGGATCAACCGATGATGGAGCATGTTTTATCATGGGTAAAGGATTGACGTTTTTTAAACGTTGCAATTCACGAAATTTATGTCGAATCGTATTTCGTGCCTCAATAATACGCTGCATGATTTGAACATGTTTCTTGTACCCTATGGCGTTCGCCATGGTGAAGGTAAAGACACACTAACAGGAAATGTCCAACCCTGGGTCTTTTTAAACAGAAATAAAATGATCAAAACCCAAGCGATAACGTCCCTCACATCGTTCACTTTGTTTATTTATAACCAAACAAGCATGGGGATGATGGTTCCAACACGAAGCACACAATTGCATGAAAGCTGTAAAGGACATATCTGGATTCACATGATCTTGAAAAATATGATAGAGATTTCTAGAGTCTTGGCGGAAGAGAACGATGAGATTGGCATTGTCACGAATCGACTGTTTGGGGATTTCGGAATAGGTCTGAGCCAGATAAAAACAATCCACCTGTTTATGGCGTCCCATACTAAAATACTCGTTGAGTGGCAATATCATCAAAAATTATAATGGAATCTGGTTGAATGCGGTCCGGTTGAATGACATCTTGAGGTGAGGTGAATGTAAAATAGCCCATGGCTTCTTTATTTAACGAAGAAATAATTTGTTCCAGATACACGTACAGAGGCTGGTACAAGGATTTGGCAAAAATATAAATATTTTGAAATCGTAGGCCATGAGGCGCGGTAATAATGTTCAGCAAAACATTGGTCTTTCCACAACCCGAAGGCCCTACCATAATACAACGAACGGTAGATGGGAATAGGGTGCCATGACGTTTAGGTTCGCACACGGACAGTGATAGCTCTGAAACCAAATCAGAGACGGGCAAAGCATGGGGTTGTTTCATTAATTCCATTGTGTCGATGACTGAGTTTTTTCATGTGTGTATAAGTTTTATATATATAGGCAAGCGGTGAGTAGGATAGGTTAGTTAACGTCTATCACCATGGACGTGTTTGGGAGAGCTCGTGTAACTATGGCCACGACCGCCTCTTTGTCAAAACAGTCACGAGAGGTGGCAACAAAAGGCTATGTCGATCGCAAAGTGCAAACTCTCTATCACATGGCCCCGAGACTAACCGCTGAGGGCTTTTCAGCCAATCATCATCGTATTATTGATGTGCAAGAGCCTCGAGACGAAAATGATGTCTGCACGAAACGTTATGTGACCTATCAAATGAAAAGGCTTTATAAATTTGTCCCATCTGTATTTTTAGTGTACCTGTCAAATCAAAAACTGGACAATGACAGAAACCATTCCCCACCACCACCACCACTGGTGAATGATGATCTTACCTATATGCTTGCTTCCGGTTTAAGTCGTTATCGACTGCATTATGATGGTGTCATTCATATTAAATATGCCATGCCTGATGAGAAACATTTAAAAATACAACTAAACGGTGATAGAGTGTTGGCCCACAACCATCAAAGAGTAAATGTGGGAGATGAATTATCCTTTCATCTTATGCTTACGTTTGAGGAAAAGGAAGCTGGGAAAACGGTGAATGATTTCCCGCTTTATATAGAATTGGAATATACTGCTATGAAATAAGGTTCTCTACGTTAGTTGTTATCGAATGTTTGCTGTGAAAGGTTCACCAAGTAGTAGCATGGTTAAAAAAAGATATGCTATGAACATGAAAAAAACAAATCTCAAAATGAGAAAAAAGCCAGGTCGGGAACCAAGTCGATCTGCCTCACACCCAGTGTTAAAACTTAAAAAAACTAAAAAAAATCTAAAAAGAGTGGCTATCGAAAAAGCTTTACAAGCGGTGCGATTGTCTACATCTCCGAAATCGCAGCATCATGTATCGATAAAAAGAAAAGGAAGAAAGCAAAAACTTGGACGAGTCATTCCTGTTGCTAAGCGTGGGGGTTTTTTGCCGGCTTTATTTGCAGGGTTGGCAGCTTTGGGGTCCCTTTTGGGTGGTGCCAGCACTGTAGCGAAAACCATAAAAGCCGTCGAGCAAGGCAAGCAACAACTCAAAGAAAGCGAGCGACACAATAAAACGTTAGAAGCCATTGCGATGGGAGCTAGAAATGGCAATCCTTTAAAGCCAGTCTTTTATCCACAAGGTAGTGGCCTACAGTTTAAGAAAAAAAAAATGTCCATCATCGATAAGCGCTTAGGCAACTGCCTAGTCATGCCATGACCCATGAAGAAGTGGAAAGCTATGCCAAACAACTAAAGATTTCCCATTTTCGAGGTGTATTTATGCGAAATGAATTACCCAAAGCACCGTGGAAAGAAGAACGAGTCATGATGAATTTAGATGATGATGCAGGACCAGGAACCCATTTTGTAGCCTATGTGAAACAAGGTTCCACAGTATGGTACTTTGACAGTTATGGAAATTTACCACCCCCGATCGAGTTGCTACGTTATTTGGGAAACCGGGTAAAGATATTCTATAATGTGAATCGTCAACAAACCTTTGACAGTCAAGAGTGTGGCCGTTTGAGTTTACATTTTTTATATAAGAGCTCGCGTTAAGCCAACAGTTTAATTTTTATGAATGTCAACGCCAAGACCTTTGCCGTGCACAGTCGCGGGCCTGAAGTGTCCCTGGATTTTTTCCCCCCATTGAATTGCAACTCGAACAATCCTATGTGCTAGGATTAATTTCTTTGGAAAGTTACAACAGAATTTACAATATTCAACTGGATATTAATGACAAATTTTATTATGATGATTATATGTTGACACTACCCCCTGGAGGTTATACCATAGACGATGTGCATGAGGCCATTAGCGTGTCGATGATAAAACAATTTGGTGTCAAACCATTTGCGGATGGGACACACAAATTTGAACTTACAGCCAATACAATAACTCATCGCTGTCGTATTTTCTCTACGTTTAACATTGACTTTGAAACACGAGTTCATTCTATTGGTCCTTTATTAGGATTTAAACCAAGAGTGTTGGCAGCTCAGCAACCCCATGAATCAGATTATCCAGTGAAATTCATCGAGGACCATCACATTTCTGTAACTTGCAATATTATTAGAGACGTATTTACGAATCAAGAACAAAGCCATTCCCTGTATGATTTTATTGTCACCTCTCCTTGCGGCTATATTATTCGTGAAAACCCTTCAGTGGTTCTCTATCATCCTGTGTGTGTCAGTGATATTAGTAATATTACCTTACGCTTAGTGAATAGAAACCAACAACTGATTGCTTTGGACGCCAACACCCCTGTGACCTACAAGTTGGTTTTAAAGACGCTATGAAATTTATCTATAAAGCAACAACAACGTCTACGAGGTCGGTTAGTTGCTCCCCGTGTATGAAACGGTTGACACAAGTAAACCGACAACGCTTACAACGCCTTGGTTATACGCTACACCCCAATCATGAACAAAGAGCTGTTGCAAGTGTTAAATCCCATACAAGTGGAAGATGGCGTCGTGCGCATTGATATGCATTCCTATCAACCTCAAGCAACAGGACTGAATAACAATGACGAGATTCAATTCATCATTAACAATCAAGATATTTTTACTCTACCTCATGAAAGTGTCCTTCAAATTGAGTGTAAATTGATGAAAGCAGATGGCAGTACGCCCACAACGTCTGCGTTGGCGAATCATGGTTTGGCTTTTCTGTTTTCTGAAGTACGTTATGTGATAAATGATATTGTCATAGATATGACTCGAAATGTGGGCATGACTAGTCTTATGAAATTATATCCATCCTATAGCGAGGAGGAAAGTAAAACGCTTTCTATGGCAGGATGGTGTCCCAACAGTAGCAATAACTGGCTAGTTCATACCGATGGCACTTTTACAGGCTTTCTACCCTTAACATTACTCCTTGGCTTTGCCGAAGATCACAAGCGTATTATTTTAAACGCAAGACAAAGTTTGTATCTGGTGAGAGACCGCAGTGATTATAATGCACTGAAAGGAGCCTCTGACCAAGTGATAGACTCAAAAATTCAACTGCTTCGATTACTATGTAAAGTGCCCCATGTGACGCTATCGGATCGTAAAAAGCTAAGCATGTTAAATTTGGTGCAAAAAGATAAAGCCTTGCCTATCGCCTTTCGAAGTTGGTGTCTGCATGAATACCCCTTGCTACCTACCACTGACACTCATAGTTGGAGTGTCAAATCGGCTCGCTCTACCGAGAGACCCCTCTATGTTATTATTGGTTTTCAAACCAATAGGAAATACCAACAAAGCAAAGATGTCACCTTGTTTGATCACATTCACTTGAGAAATATACGACTATTTTTAAATAATGTTTGCTTTCCCTATGAGGGGTTGGAACTCAATTTTTCAAAAAATAAGTTCGGTCCCCTTTATGACATGTTCGCTAAATTTCAATCGTCTTATTATGAAAAACCGGATTGTCCTATGTTGTCGCCACAAGGGTTTAAAGCAAAAGCACCACTGATTGTTTCCGACTGTTCGTATCTAGAAGAATCTATGAAAATCACCACCATTGATTTAAGGGTAGATTTTGAAACACAAGAAAATGTCCCAGACCATACCAGTGCCTACTGTTTGATTATCCATGCTAGACAAGTGAAATATCATCCTTTGTCGAATTATGTCACCAGCATGTCAGCCATGTGTGGTCGAGTGAAAAAAAAAAGATCATCATTCATAGGATTAATGATAAGCGTCTGCATGCACAGTATCTGTTGCGCTCTGGCACTGTGCGCACATACGACAACAACAAACATCATGTGTCCCTCAATAAGCAACAGCAACAACAACAACAACGTGACAGACCAACCATGGAATTTAAAATGTGAAATTTAATCGTTTGAAAACTTTTGAAACATGGACAGTTCCCTTTATGGATTGTGGAGAATTGGCTGCGAGCGGATTTTATTACTTAAAACGTGGGGATGTGGTCAAGTGTATTTTTTGCAACATTGAAATTGGAAACTGGGAAATAGGGGATCGACCCTTTAGCGATCATCAGCGATGGAGTCCATCCTGCCCTTACCTCAATCGCTATGATGTGGGCAATATTCCATGGAGTTTGAATTATCCTGTTATTGTACCAGACCCTGCAAAACTAGGAGATACCTGTGGACCGTATATGCAAACTATTCATTTGAATGCTGTTCCAAATTAAGCCAACAAACTTTTTGTAATAAAAGTGTAAGTGTTTTTTTGTTATCAATAAAACCTCAAAAAAATATTTAGCTGTTGTTCAATTCATTTGTTCCTTTTTTTCCCCTAAAGTCCTTTGACTTTGCCATGTTAAACCATGGCATGGGTTAGTTGTTGATTAGACGTCAATGAGGTAACAAGTAAAAATAAAAAAAGCATGATGCGTACACTCATCGTGGATTGTCAGGGGTTTAAAATTGCAGACAACAAATTTATATTTAAGGAAGTCGCTTTTATCGATTGTAGTACGTTTTGGGTGTCTAACCCTATTCATTTGGTGTTTAAACCTCCCTATGCTTTCGAGTTGCTTAGTGAAAAAGATAAAAAACAGAGCCAATGGATTGAAAATCATTTGCAGTTAGCATGGAACAAGGGTGATATTTCTTACAAGTATCTTGACATTGTCATGAAAGCCCATTTGTCCTCGGCCAATGTCTTATTTGTTAAAGGGAGTGAAAAACGCCAGTGGCTTCAACCATTTCTACCCTCTCACTGTCAATGTATTGACCTTTTAGATCTGGGTTGTCCATCCCTGCAAACGCTCATGGACACTTGTCCTTGCGACAATATTCAGAATAAAGCCTTAGCGCATGCATGGCAATTGTTTCATTGGCTCAGCACGAGTGCATGTTGGGAGTTGTTCAATAAAATTAAAACTGAAAGTGTATCGTCCAATGATAGCAGTGAGACGTGTACACGTGAAGTGATAACATCAACGTTATAGACATGGACGCCACTACAATCGACAAGGCTATTGGAAAATTCTTTGTGTGCAAGAAAAAACTGATTAGCTTTACACAACATGAATTATTAGCACTACCTAAATCATTTCTTTTTTATGTTGCTGCCAACGCTGTCAAAGAAATTTGGGAAAAGGCGCCTGCCGAGTGGACTAACGACTCTGTATTGAGTGAACTACAACCATGCAGTCATTTTTCCCATCACAAGCAATTAACCATGGCAAAAATACCATCCATTCGACAGTGTGCCACATGCCAATTAATGAAATTATATCATGGACATAAAACTCAGTGTAAAGACATTGTTTCATCATTCCATGGCTGTCATGCGGAAAACAACCACCACCTACCATGCTCGTCAGCAGTCGCCGACAAACAACAACAACAACAACAACAACAACAACAACAACAACAACAACAACAACAGCAAGAACAAGAAGAAGAAGAACAAAAAGAACAACAACAAAAGTGTTTTTCACCGATTGAAACCTCTATGTCCCAGGTGTACTGGCCGTGGAATTATTGATAACATTATTAAAAACCTACCATTCGAAGCTCACTTACCTGCTTACAGCTTTTGCGGCCCTGGTACTCGTCTTCAAGATCGTTTGAGGAGAGGGGATATGGGAATCAATGCTTTGGATCATGCATGCCTTATTCACGATAAAGCCTATGAAAACAGTGATCCCACACTAAGACGCATTGCCGACAAAGTCTTGTTAAGCATTGCCAAGCAACGATTAACAGCTTCAGATGCAAGTCTAGCAGAACGAATGGCAGCATTTATAGTGATTGGTGCTATGAAGAGCAAATTACTTTTATCTAGATATGGACTTTAACGTAATGAATTTATTTAAAAAAGATGTATAGTATCACTGTTATCATGACAAAAAAAAAGACAAGAGTCCATGTTGTGTTTTTTTTCATTATTATTATTCACTTATAGTTTCATTATTATAATTATAAATAAAATGAATAAAATGTTATAAATGACAAACAATAAAAAAGGGACAGCAGTGCATCGTTAAAAAATATTACTAATTGTAGTAAATCTATTTTTCAATCACAAACAATAAAAAAGGACAAAAGTTCATTATTTTAACTAATAGTTTCATCATTATTATTATAAAAAATTATATATACATGGTAATTGTACTAAACCTATTTTTTTAAATCACAAACAATCAAAAAAAGGACAAAAGTCCATCATTATTCATCAGCTTCAAATGCCAGTCTAGCAGAACGAATGACAGCATGAAATCTTTATCTACTCTAGAACCAGTTTTTTTTGTTAAACGCTTATTATTGAATAAAATAACATGTTACTAGAATTTGATCATTATATATTATAATCATTATAATAAAAAAATTGCTTAAAAATGCTATAAATGCTGTTTTAAATCACAAACAATAAAAAAAGGACAAAAGTCCATCATTTTAACTAATAGTTTCATCATTATTATAAAAAATTATATACATGGTAATTGCACTAAACCTATAAACAAAAAAAAAATTCTACCATTAAGCATAAGTTTTGAAAATTTATTTTTATTATTATTATTTATCATGGTAAACGTTGAGCAACAATTAATAAACGTCAAACTGTTGAGCCAAAAAAAAATAATTTTATTTTATTATCGTTATTGAAGAGTAGGGCATGAATAAACAAAAAAAGTTACGGCTAGCGTACAATGATTATTCGTTTTCAATTTTTACAAAACGAACCATGCATCGATTATTTTTTTCACCCTCATAAATTAAATAGACAGGGTGAATACTGGAATTGACATCTTCCATGACATTATCAGGTAGGTTATTAAATCGTGTGGGAAGAAATGTCTCAAAGTCTTGACAAATGCAAAGAGCTCGTTCACCAAATTTGGTTTTCAGTTTTTGAATTTTATGTATGCGAATGGGTGTTTGCGTAGGCAATTCACTCATTTTCTTGCGTGCAAAGCCACAATCTTGACCAATGGCGTTCAAGGCGTCCATGGTTGTCTATAACCAAAGAAAAGAGTGTTACTTTCTAACACTCTCGTTCTTATATTACAACAACAATAACTTTTGTACATTAAAGTGTGTTGTTGTTTTTTTTAAAATCCTGAGTGTTTATGACCTGAAGTTGTAGATAGATAGTATTGGATAAATTTACAAAAATATAATAATAATGTTTATATCATTTTTTCAGTCAAAACATACATTTGGAAATTATTTAATAGGAAATGTTTTATCAAAATTAAGTGTGTGAATCATTTTCAAGATCTCTCTCTCTCTTGGAGGTAAATGCATGTCTCTGTTGTGAATGGGAATTAGCCTATCATTCCCTTGTCGAATGACTTGTATTCGTTTGCTCTGTTGTTGTGCAAATTCACACAACATTCTGTTAAATAAATAGTATCAACAAATACTAAGAGCAAACATGTGAATGCTTTTGGTAACCTATAAAAAGGCAAAGTTAACACGCTATGCATTTAATAACCATGTCTACATCCAACAAAACAAAATTCAAAACTATAAATTTAAACCAGTGTGTATGTGTTCATCAACGTGAATACATGATAAACTAAAACAAACAAACAAACAAACAAAAATAGCCAAATGTATTCTAAACGTCAAGTATGCACCTGAAAGCCGAATGTAAACAGAAAAAGCGATAATCATGATATGATGTTGTTAGTTTCTAACAAATCTCATTCTATGAGGCGAATATTGATTGATAGGTAAGCCAAGACAAAGTTGGCGAAATGCTTGTTGTCGATACGAAGTGATTGGTTCCTCAGCAGGAAATTTATAAAAATGAAAACAAAACATTTGAGAGGTTATTGGAAAATAAACATTAAACAGGGGTTTTGTACATATTGTACACCAGAAATCTGGAAAATGATCCTCGTCAGCTAATTTAACAATCACTTGTTTCATGGTTAAACCGTACCATGCTTTATGAATCACTTGCGTGGAATCATTATTTTCAAAGCCAAAATTTAGCATACAGGATTTACAAAAGTGATGCCCTGGGTCATGAAACAAATCATCATCATTATCATCTAGATTCATGAAGCTGTCGTAAAATGTGGTATCAATGCGTACTTTCGTGTTTCTATATTCTGAAGGATAGGCCACACGTTGAGGATTATGAGACACCATCGTGGCATATTCATTGAACGTGGTGTGTTTTGTGACGATAAAACAATCTTCATCATGGCTCATGATTGAATCTGAAAAGTAGTCGTTGCCGTTTACTAAGTGAATAAATAAAAAAAATACAATGTACTATATACACTGTCTGTTCCCTAAGTCAATGGCAAAAATAAAATAAAAAATAAGCAAAACACAAATAAATAACCATCTGTCTGTTGACTTCTTTAGCTGTAGGCGGCAAACATAACATGCAACAGGTTAAAAAAAACAATTTCTGTTCAGATATTGGACTGGTGTTGTTTTCAAATATATCACCACTCATAACTCTAGCCATAAAGTGAGAGATTGTGCACAGTAAAAGCAGCAGATTATTATTATTCTTTTGTTCTTGCATGAGACCTACTAAGCCACACCCTAGTGTGGCCTATTAAGCCGCATGCCTACTGAGGGTGAATGGTCACTTTGCCGAAACATGAGGTCTACTAAGCGACAACAATAGTGAGTGTGGCTACTTGTTTGTTTTTTTCCTAACCTAACCTAAAGAAGTCAACATGTTTTTAATCTAGCCTGTGCACAGTGAACCATGCAAACGTTGATGCATGGCTCTCTTTATGCGTTGACAGGCAAATAGCACAAGACATACAGTTTACGTACAACTATTTACAGGCATTCACACATCCAAGCATACACCCATGCACACAGGTTAAAAAACAAAAATTATATGATACACTACAATTTTTTATTTTTATTCCGAGGCTCAAGATGGCATCTGGCATTTGATAGCAACCAAACCAAACACTTGCCGTGTTGTACAACAACAACAATAGCTACAACCACTACTGGTTGTAACCAAATGGGACGCTTGTCATCATATCCTGACACCACTGTCTCTTGTCGTCTAACAAAGCGAGTGTTTGTTTTCGCTGCTTCATTAAAAATAAATCATGATTTTTTGAGAGAATCCTAAACTGACTATGTGCCATGGCTGTGTGGGTCTGAAGGACATGTAAATAATCATCCACACAGAGACGTTTAACCACATGCTGGCTAATCCCTTTGGCTCGCATAGATTCGCATCGATCCACCTGTCGAAAACTATACATTTTCGGAGCGAGACCTACAAACTCAGTCATCATGGTGTCTGAACACTCATCTTTCATTAAACCAATTTCTTTTTTGTTCAGACGGGGGATATCGAACATGTTCTTTTCACTAAACGAGGACGTGTCAAACCATTTTGGGTTTTGTTTCATAACGACATACGGATCACAGTCATGGATATGGTAAATAAAACTATCCGTGTCTGTATATAACAAGGAAATGATACCAAATCGCTGTATTGCAAAACCATAATGGAATTTATACATGTGCAATTTTGAAAAATCTAAAGTGACTTGGCCTAAATAGATAGGCTTATTCATGACCACTTTAGTTTTGGCAAGTTCAATAGTCAGTAGATCATGATCAATAATGTTTAAAGATTTGAAATTTGGTTTTGCAATATATTTTTGAGCTCCCCATTGTCCATGCCATGTATTGACCAACTTAATGTCCCTATACTGCCGTACATTTTCCAAACTCTTGCCATAGATACAATTATTCATGAGTTTAAAAAAATTGATTTGAAATGGCTGAGTGGCACTTTGTCTGTGACTGGTATTTAAATCCATGTATGGTTTCAACCACGGTTTCTGACAAAAATATATACCTCTATGGATTTTTTCAGGGTTAAGCCCTGGGCTAAACATTCTACCAGCATGTCAATATGCAACACATAGGGATTTTTATCATACAAGGTACCCATCAATTTCTTATGATTGCCCTTACTCTCGGGTGGCACCATTTTCTCTATGCAAAAGGGGAAATCACCATGTCGCTGTCTGAGATGGGGGGGATAAGCTAAGTCGACGTCAAGAACATACCCTACGTCCTCTTGCTTGCTAGCGCTATGCACATTAAAA
Organism: Meconema thalassinum; assembly: GCA_946902985.2. NCBI lineage: Eukaryota > Metazoa > Arthropoda > Insecta > Orthoptera > Tettigoniidae > Meconema > Meconema thalassinum. The sequence continues at coordinate 91,941,118 of OX336400.1, read as the reverse complement.
TCTTTAATTTCATCCTCAGACAGCCAGACAAAGTTTCTGTACGGCAGTGGTCGACTCATAGCGTGACCGTATAAATTGTTTACGTCGAAATACATTAGATAGGATTCTGGTTCTTCGGGACAATAATCAGGCATGTAATGATTATTTGCCTTGGCATGTCGCTGATTGAGCGATACGAATCCCCCACGAATCCCTTTTTCCATCATGAGTACCATATCGGGATCCGTCAGTAAATCAAGCTCAATGTGGGTAAATTTGAGGGCGGCGTCCCAACTTAACCCTGGACTGGTATAGTAGTGGGCGGGGTCAAGGCCATAGATCGTGTGACATAGCTGACGAAACGTTTCAAAAACGTCGGTCAACAACAACACGTCTAATTTTAAGTAGTGCATAGCATACTGGCCCATGGTTTCTATGCCAAACACTCGCCAAACATGCTGTGCGTGGGCATAGTTTTCTTCACTGATGGTGCTTTGTGTTAACTGAGAAAATAATTTTTCTCTTGGCGGCAAAGTCGTTTCTTCAAGCACCTCGTAACTTTCCACATAATCGTATGGAAAATGGCCTTTACGAACACACAATTTAAATTGATTTGTATCCGTAAAGTGGGAATGGGTATGTTTCAACTCATTTTCGCTTAAGCCTTTCACAAGACTATCCAGCGAACTAGACATAAACTTGAATGAGTCGAGAAAGTGAATGCTCATGCTTCCTTTTCTCCATGAAAGTGAGGTAAAGCTCTCATGGTTCTTAGCCAAAATGCTGAATTTGCTCTTATCTACATGAGCAAATTGTTTTACAATAAAGTGAAGGTCATACCGGGAGAAATTGTGTAAGAAGACAGGGAGGAAGCGAGGTGTAGAGTACTTCAAATTGCATTCGTTATGGGCAGCACCTCTAAAATGCCCTGTCCTGTGGCAGTGGTCTCTTACTTTTTTTTCTCCGCCTAAGATTGGCTTTTCACATATGTGGCAGGTGGTGGCTTGATCATATTCTCTTTGCTGTACATCATTCATCTGAATTGGTACAGGGTTGTTCAAAATAGTTTCTACTTTGCCTGCTAAAGCCGCCATTTGATCAACAAACCACTGCGCACAATCCTGACCTTTATGACTTACATACTCACATTGTGAATTATCATAGTGACAGACAACATAATAGGCTACAGCAAAAGGCTCATGTTTCTGCACTGGATAGGTTGAGCTTGTATGGGGGCTTGGTTCACATCCCTGAATGGGAACAGTAAGGGCCTCAAAATCAGCGTAAACGGTAAATGGTACCATTTCTTGTTTATTAGTGGCCTTAAATTTTAAGACTGCGTCATTCCCTTCGGGCAAGACTAGCTTTACTGCCGTCTGCCCTTCACAGTCTTCTGTATGTCGTTTCAAAAGTTCATCAGTTCCAAAATACTGAAGGCAGCGCTCGCAAATGTGTTTTGTACACTTATCTTTAGACATTTGACTGCTCACCAATTTACTTAAATTCTTTATCCAACAATAATGGCTTTTATCCCCATCAGACAGGAAAAGCAGGTGAATGTGATGTTGCTTTACCTGTTTGGTGGCATACAAGGGGCCCACAATATTGGATCCGTCGATGCCATACACCATAAAGGAGAAATTTGGATTATCTTTCTCAAATAAATGAATTTTATCTAGAGGCATGGGAAATGAAACACGCTCGAGATTGAGAGTTTGTTTCATGTGGTTAAACACATCTTTGTACTGCCCTGGTCTATAAACATGACTGTCTTCACGGGGTTGCAGACAGCTAACTATACTCCACAAAAATCAGTAATCGTCTTTATTGCATATGTTGATCACTGCCTTTCTGGAAGCGATAAAGCTCGGTGTGGCAATATAGCTACTTCCTGCATTCAATGGATTGTATTTACAAATATTGATTTGCAAATAGGCAATGCTATTGAGGGCCAAGCCACTGGGACCCTGTTGCAACTTATCAAATTTAGTGATAAGCGCTTGAATAGCTTTCTCCTGATACAACGTTTCCAAATTATCGGCTATCAGTACTTTCTCCATTTTTGTACAAAGGTTGAAGGTGTGTTTCTCTTCAACATTATTTTTTATCAATGTAAATTCACATAGTAGTTCGAAGTTTATTTTTAAAGCCTGATGCAATCTTAAGCCTTGTTCACGTTCACTCAAAAAAATGGGAAAACATAATTCCACAAAATCTTTAGGCGACAGACAGTGAATCGCATTGTAAATTCGGCCTGAGCATACTCGCGTTTTGAAACATTTGGCCAAAGGCTGCCACACTAACACTTCACTCTCTGATATAGACATGATTATAAAATGGACAAATAAACGTGCAACCCTTACCTTAAAATAGGTTAATCCAAAATCTGCAATTCCAAACGACCACACTTATCGATTTTTATTGACTGGCACACAATCTCGTTCACAGGTACACAATGGTTGTAGCAATTTGGGCCCCCAGCAGGAAATGATCACCAACAAGATTGATATAGTTTTAATATCAACGACAAGATTTATCTTGTTTTTTGTTTCCAATGATTTATCTGAAAAACAAACCAATACAATCCGTTATTAGTCATGGTTATATACATTATACATGTGCATTCATTCATTCATTCATTCATCCATTCATTCATTCATTCATTCATAAGACTTTCATTCATTCATTCATTCATAAGACTTGCTAAAAACAAAAGGTTTCAAGTGTGCACACATAAATAAGACACTCACTCGAAAATAACAAAGTCATTTACAAAGAAAAGAATTAATCTATATTCATAGCTCACCTCTTTTTTTTAATATCGAAAGCGTCAAGGTAGTTAAAACCTATTCACTCCATATATATCTTCATTCTGAAACAATAATAAATACACGCCATAAGTATATAAATTTCCGTGAAATAAATGGCATATATTTAACAACAACAACAACAATAAAAGTAATGGAACAACATGTACTCACCATATAATGAATTATAATACTTTCAGCACATGTGCTCTTTGCCGCCACTGTCACTGTCACTGTCACTGTCTCTCTCTGTCTGCTTTCCCAGACTTAATGATGTTGTTTTTAAAAATCTGCAACAAACGAAATCCCCCAAAAATACCATTAGTCACTAACTTACTTTTCATGCATACACAAAATAACAATAAAACCAATCATGCCATAATTAACAATAATGAACCTACCTTAGCACAAGTATGGCCGCGGTTCACGTAATATTTTACAAAGAGCATAAGGCACTTGCATCCGTCACCTTCAGAGATGAACACGAGAATGATGAGTCTCTCTTACCCTCAGAACATATATGTCTCCTCAACAAGATGCAAAGTTAACACTTCACTTTTTTTTTGTTCCTACGAGTAGGATGTCATGGAGCGCACAAGTCAGACTGATTCTCACAAGCTTTTGCAAACTCTGCATGAGTATGCGTGGGAATGCAAAGATCAGCGTTTCGACAGAGCTGTATGTCCTTCATCGAGATATCGAGTAACATGTCTGGGTTAGATAACAGCCACCTGCATGCGAACAACAGGCTGTTATCTCTGCTTGCGAGGCACGTACGATGATAAGACCTGTGTCTGTCTGGATCGCTGTGGGTCAGCCTCAATGCTTTCAATTCTCATTGCATTAAGCAAGTTCTCTCTCTGCGTGTGAGCTCTGACCAGTCAAGACAAATAATAATAATAATAATGCATAAGTGTTTTACCAACATTATAGTGCATAACATAACGTGACTTCAAATCTGGTTTCTTACATTTTCCCCGTTTTCCTCAACGATCTCGAAAAAAATGACGGAAACCATGATTTCAGATTTTCCATGCCTACATTCCCGTAAACAGAACAACGACACAAATACATCGACATGACCATCATAAAAATCACCTCATTCGTTTTCCAAATAACGCGAAAATGAACAAAAAACACCTTTTCCATAAGAAAAACATGTTTCCAGCTTTTTGCCTTTTTCATATCTATATCCCCGTAAAGAGGACAATGAAACGAAATAAATACTATCACACACGTCATTCTCACGTTTTCGGTTTTCACAATATGAGGGAAAATCACAAAACCCATTTGTGACTAAAAAAAACATGTTTCCAGCTTTTAACCTATTCCATATCTATATCCCCGTAAAGAGCACAACGAGACGAAAACATACTATCATGCACGTCATCATCACGTTATCCGTTTTCCAAAAATCGCCAAAAATGTGAAAAACGCATTTTTTGACCCAAAACCCTAAGTTCACCTTTTCGACACCTACATTCCCGTAAAGATCGCGACGAGACGAAAAAAACGAATCCAAGCACGCCCTCCTAGCATGGCCCGTTTTCCAAAAATCGGCAAAAATGTGAAAAACGCATTTTTTGACCCAAAACCCTAAGTTCACCTTTTCGACACTTGCATTCCCGTTAAGAGCACGACGAGACGAAAAAAACGAATCCAAGCACGCCCTCCTAGCATGCCCCGTTTTCCGAAAATCGGCAAAAATGTGAAAAACGCATTTTTTTGACCCAAAACACTAAGTTCACCTTTTCGACACCTACATTCCCGTAAAGAGCACGACGAGACGAAAAAAACGAATCCAAGCACGCCCTCCTAGCATGCCCCGTTTTCCGAAAATCGGCAAAAATGTGAAAAACGCATGTTTAGACCCAAAACCCTAAGTTCACCTTTTCGGCACCTACATTCCCGTAAAGAGCACGACGAGACGAAAAAACGAATCCAAGCACGCCCTCCTAGCATGGCCCGTTTTCCAAAAATCGGCAAAAATGTGAAAAACGCATGTTTAGACCCAAAACCCTAAGTTCACCTTTTCGACACCTACATTCCCGTAAAGAGCACGACGAGACGAAAAAAACTAATCCAAGCACGCCCTCCTAGCATGGCTCTTTCCATTCCAAGGTCGCGGGGGCTCACAACTTCCTAAGTGGTGCAGCTTCCCTTTCCCCTTACCACGTTTTTATTTTAGTGTAAATATACCCCGTCCATAGATAAAGAGAGTTCACCACGAGTCCTACGACACCTCATAGGTTTAAATCCGATTATTGGTTAGCGAGATAGTAAAAAGCCGATGACCTATTAGTTTTTTGGGGTTTATTTCAATACATATTAAAAAACATTCATTTATAAATCATCATTTAAAAAAAGCCCGCCCTCTTACAAAACTCCTCAAGTGCGCATGCGTATAAGAAAACATTCATCGCCAAAATGTCCAAAAACAACATGTTTACCCCAAATGGCGTTTCCCAATTCCATCCATTTTAAAAATGAACCTCACCATCACCTAGAGCGGAAAAAATACCATCTAAACGACCCCTCACTCGACCCTACACCTCCCCCACCACCTAACCCTTTCCCAACATAGCCATACATATTCAAGCACGAGCGCGACTTGAGGAAACCAACACTACCCCAATACTCGCGAATGACCTTTTAGTTTTGGTCTTTTCATTAAATTAAGAGGCTATAGGGAAGTAGGGGACGTCACTACGAGTGCTAGGACACCCTGTATGTTCTAATCCCATGTTTGGTTAGCGAGATATCAGGTTCGGGGCAAATACGAGGAGGGTTCAAAAAGAAGTGGCGCAGCTCCCGTGTCATCCCACTACTATCGTACCATCCTTTAATTCTCCCTAATTTTCCTCTAGCCTTCACGCGCATTTTCCGCCCGGCCATCATAATTGCATTCTCAATCATACGTATTACCCCTTCAATTTCATCATTACTGATCATTAAACTTATCCCTACCTTTATCAGCTCAAAATTTTCTCCCTGGAAGTAGTTCTGGAACTCTCTGCAGTTTTCCTCCCTCCATCTGAATATATTTACTTTTCTCTCTATAGCTTTAACTTGTGGGTTCCCTTTTGATTTTGATTTTGTCACCGCTCCCTGCATGTTGACGACAATTGGTAGGTGGTGTGATTCCCCCCATTCTTCAACAGTGAACCTCTTAATTAGGGCTAGTGCTCCTCTGGAACATATTGCTAAATCTATTACACTTCCTCCAATCTCAGTTATATACGTCAGGTTACCTTCTTCATCCCCCACACAGACACCATTTAATATATATAGCTCTTCTGCACCACATAGTTCCAAAATCTTTTCTCCGTTCTTATTCCATTCCTTGTCTTTGCTGTGCCTATCCCCACGTACGGCCTCGGCAACCCCCTTGCTGTAAAGGGGCTTTCTGTCTGCAACCCTCGCATTGAAGTCCCCTAAAAGCACAATCTCTGCCTCTTCATATATATTTTGAATTCTGTTTATTTCAATAGCTAACTCATCGAAAAAGCTTTCTCTTGCATATGGGGAATTCTCCGGAGGGTTGTAGACAAAGCCGAAACATACCGTCCCTTTCCCCCTCCCCCTAATATCTGCTTTTACCCACACTACTTCTTCCAGTTCTGAACTAATAAATTCTGATAATTCCCTCACCTCTTCTTTAATTAAAACAACAATTCCCCCTGGGAACCTACCAGTACGAGCTTTCCTAATCTTAGGTTTTGTATATATATTGAAGCCATCTATTTTAACCTCGCAACCTACAGGGAGCCAACTCTCAACAAATCCTACAATCTGCATATCTTCTATTAGGGTCAAAACTACATCGTTCCCTCTCTTATTTAAAAAACCCTCTATATTTACGCTAGCAATATTCCAGTTTAGTTATTTTTTACCCCTACCCTCTTCGCTGGCGGTAGCTTTACTTCTAGTAAGTCTAGCTTTCTCTAGCTCTAGTATACTGCCACCTGGAGAAGAAATGACCTCCTTCTCCACATTGAACTGCTCTGTCAAGGTTTTCTTGCCCCATAGTTCTTTTAGACTAGTAACTCGTTGTTTGACAGTCTCACCTTTCTGCAAACCACGCACTTGTCCGGTGTTCCTGGCGCTGACGTTAGTCGTTCCTGCTCGCGCCACTTCCGTGTTGGACTTGGAGGTCGATGCTCTCTGTTGAATCATCACCGCACTTCCCTCTGAACCGACAGCTGCTTCCACCTGGTTGCTAGGTCTAACTGTCTCCTGTTGTTGTTGCTTCTCCGTATCCTGGAGTTGTGCCACTGTCCAAATCCGATCCCAGTTGTTGCCGCTAACCGCCAGTCTATTGCCTTTTACATAAGCCTTGAGACCAGAGCTCCTTGCCTTCCTTAAATGAAACTGCAAGGTCCGTTGCTCGCTTGCCTCTTCTTTACTCATTTCTCTCCCTACCCATATCCTCTCCCCTTTCAGGTTCTTTGTGTTCGCCAGAATTCTGTGAGCCATCAGTGAAGAAACTAATGACACTTTCACGGGCCTCGTGCCCCTTCCCCGGCCTATCCTGGTCACATTGTCAATCTCTGAGACTCCAATGTTTATCCGCATGCCTTCACTAATCACTCGGAGCACCTTGGATGTTAGATCCTCGGTGCTTTCCTTGGCATCTTCCTTTATTCCGTAAATGAAGACGTTTTTCTTTCTCTCATCCAGCTTGGTCTTCCTTAATTCATTTACATCCAACTCTTAATATCTTCACCTTTTCTCTTAGGTCTTTTATCTCTCTACTATTCTTGGTCAGCCTTTCTGTCACTATTCCCATCTCTTCTCTTATACATGTCTTCATCTCCTTAAATTCCTTACATTGCTCACGAAGAATGTCCCGGATCTGGTCATTTTGTGACACTTCCTTTACAATTTCCCTTATTTTTTCCATTTCTTGCCATCCAAGCTGACCAGGCCCTGGGTTTGACTCCACTCCTCCAATTAATAGTAGCGTCGCCACAACCAGCGCTACCATCCCCATCGCCAAAACCCCCATGTGTTCAGTAACGTTGCCCGCTATCACCTTCCCGACACCGAAATCGCACTTCACTCTAGCCTGCCAGCGGCCGATGGCCGCCCGGTACTGCTGAATAGCGATTCCCATTCTTCCTTACACTTCACTGCACGTCTATTCACCTTGCTTGCTTGGTTGAAAACTGAGTTCCTAATGTTGCTACCAGGTACTACCGTCAATGACACCTAGCTGTGAACTTGGCTACTAGATGCCACCCCAACCAGAAACTCGTAACGAACGTTGGAACTTCCCCTCCAAAGGAAAGCATACTGAGGGATATTAGCGCTCTTAGAAAATCCGACGACTTCGGCCGGCTTTGAAATCGCGACCTTGGGCATAGACATTCTGCATGCTACCAGTTACGTCACCGAAGCCGCTTCCCACTTAGTCAGATGTCAAAGTCAACCCCTGGCACCATCCAGCCCATGACGGGCTAAGGCCGACCAAGCGACCGCTGCCCAGCCATTTGGCCTGCAGATATTGGGGTGACGCGTGATCAGCGCGTCGTGTCCCCTCGGCCGTTAATATTGGTATTCGTGATCGGGGTGCTGTCTCACTGTCAGACAGCTACTCAATTGTCCTCACGAGGCTGAGTGCACCCCGTTCCAACCCTCACGTCAGTTTTAAAATCCCTGACGGAGCCGGGGATCGAACCCGGGGCCTCCGGGTGAGAGGCAGGCGCGCTACCCCAACACCACGGGGCCGGCTTAGTCAGATGGGAATACTGAATCTGATCTCGTGCAAGTGCGTGGTCAGGGTAACGGCTCATCCCTCATCAATTTAGTGGTGTTGCCATGGCAACCTCTGATAGCTCTTGGCATTTTCTTATAATTCCGAAATCATTTATCTCATCCCTTGGCGTAATGGTGGGTCATATCAAAAATTCTTTCAGACAAAAGTTTTAGGTAATTATTAGGGGAATATTGTCCATTTTGTACGGTTTTGATATTGTGCCTATTAAGAGAGATATGATTAATGTTTCCCGAAAAACCCACTTTTTTCCACCCCTTTGGTCAATGGTTGGTGCTATCAAAACACTTATTTGACATAAATTGTTGGCACTTATCCGACACATATTATGAACTTTGAATGGATTCGATATTTCACGTATTAAGAGAGTTATAGCGAAATTTCAATTTTTCGAAAAAAAAGCCCCCCATTTTCACCCCCTTCGACCGATTTTGCCCATTACCGAACTCGGCCGAGATTTTATAGGGATACATATTATGTAAAAAATTCAAAGTGATTGGTGCAAAATTACGGCAGTTATCGTGTCCACAAGAAACTGATATATATATACATAAATTATATACACACATCAAAAAAAGTTTTGCATCACCTCGGTTCCCAGATCTCCGGCATATAGACGTTGACTGTGTATATTGTATCCAAGATACAGTCCCTTTGACTGTTCATAGATGTCACTAAAACTGCTCAAAGATGTAAACAACCATGCATGAGCAGGGCCTATTAGACGGAGGGGGTACGACAGCCGATCAGTTCCAGTCATTCCACCAGGACGAAGGTACGCTGCTCATGTTGTCTGTAGTTCTACCATGCCTAGAAGGTCAATACCGCAGTTCGATCGCGTCCGCATTGTTACTTTGTGTCAAGAAGGGCTCTCAACAAGGGAAGTTTCCAGGCGTCTTAGAGTGAACCAAAGCGATGTTGTTCGGACATGGAGGAGGTACAGAGATACAGGAACTGTCGATGACAGGCCTCGCTCAGGCCGCCCAAGGGCTACTACTGTAGTGGATGACCGCTACTTACGGATTGCCGCTCGGAGGAACCCTGACAGCAATGCCACCATGTTGAATAATGCGTTTCGTTCAGCCACAGGACGTCGTGTTTCAACTCAAACTGTGCGCAATAGGCTGCATGATGCGCAACTTCACTCCCGACGTCCATGGCGAGGTCCAGCTTTGCAACCCCGACACCATGCAGCGCGGTACAGATGGGCCCAACAACATGCTGAATGGACCCCACGGAATTGGCATCACGTTCTCTTCACCGATGAGTGTCGCATATGCCTTCAACCAGACAATCGTCGGAGACGTGTTTGGAGGCACCCTGGTCAGGCTGAACGTCTTAGACACACTGTCCAGCGAGTGCAGCAAGGTGGTGGTTCCCTGATGTTTTGGGGTGGCATTATGTGGGGCCGACGTACGCCACTGGTGGTCATGGAAGGCTCCGAAACGGCTTTACGATACCTGAATGACATCCTCCGACCCATAGTGCAACCATATCGGCAGAATATTGGAGAGGCATTTGTCTTCATGGACGACAATTCTCGACCTCATCGTGCACATCTTGTGAATGCGTTCCTTCAAGATAACGACATCGCTCGACTACAGTGGCCAGCATGTTCGCCAGACATGAACCCTATCGAACATGCCTGGGATATGTTGAAAAGGGCTGTTTATGGACGTCTTGACCCACCAACCACTCTGAGAGATTTACGCCGAATTGTCGTTGAGGAGTGGGACAATTTGGACCAACAGTGTCTTGATGAACTTGTGGATAGTATGCCACGGCGAATACAGGCATGCATCAATGCAAGAGGACGTGCTACTGGGTATTAGAGGTAGTGGTGTGTACTGCAATCTGGACCACAAATGCTGAAAGTCTAGCTGTATGATGGTACAACATGCAATGTGTGGTTCTCATGAGCAATAAAACGAGCTGAAATGTTGTTTGTGTTGATCTCTATTCCCTTTGTATTTAACGGTTCCGGAACTCTTGGAACCGAGGTGATGCAAAACTTTTTTTGATGTGTGTATAAACTTTTGAACTTACGGTGGTTTTGGGGTCTGGGGGATGTGAAACGCGAAGATATGTCGAAATTTTCCGGAATTCGAAACATGGGACCCATTGCAATAGTTAGCTTTCTAATGAAATCTACCTAAAAAAAGATTAGTTAAAATGTGCTCTCAAACTGAATTCACCAAACGTGTACTTCCTGACATGAAATAGAATTGAAAGCCTTTTAGACGAAACGCAATACACGTCACATAAAAACTGACCCTCTACGTTGTGTTAGGTCCCCATACACAGGAAGACCTTTTTCATAAATTATAAAGGCTTGTGGTGAATGAAAATTCAGGTTCTTTAGCCTCAAATGGTCCAAATTCTTAAAAGCCTCAAAAAATGCTGATTCAATTCAGGAATTTTTGAAAATAATGTTGCTGTTTGGAGATTTAATAGACCTTCTGTACTATATGTCACACGTGAAAATTGCATGAAAAAATTCAAGGTTACCCCTTGACCCCCTTAATTGCATTGATGAATTATACAGTCTACGTTGGTTCAGTGATAACCTTATAGCCATTTGCAAACTTTCACAGACATTTAATAAATGGAGTGACATTGCTTCTTACAGAAATAGATGGAAAGTTGGATGCCACCCCTTGAGATAATGTTGTCATGGTTACCGATTTGCATTCCTTCATTAGTTTTTAGCCTACTTTCGATTTTTGCAAAAAATGAAAGTAGACTTATGAGATCAACACAGGGCGAAAAAAATGTGTCTGTCTGTGTGTGTGTATGTGTGTGTGTGTGAGTCTGTGTGTGTGTGTGTGTGTGTGTGTGTGTATGTGTGTGAGTCTGTGTGTGTGTGACTGTGTGTGTACTCTGAATGTCGGTCCCCCCCTATCAATTCGAACGCGGTAAATGCGAATTGAACGAAATTTGGTACAAAGGTAGCACTAGCAAAGGACACCTCAGTGTCATGTTCTATATCGCCGCCATCTTGACGGAAACGTAATGGCGGCCACACAAATGTTCAAAGCTTAAATCAAATTACGACTAACCTAATCATCCGATCTCTACCAAATTTTGCAACAACATACCTTTAAGGGGGGAGCATCCTTTGACCAAACCAATAGGTCATCAGCGTAATAGTTTGCGGATGGCGGCCATCTTTGTGTGAAAATCGATTCCCCCTATTAATTCGAACACGGTGCAACCGAATGGAACGAAATTTGGTACAGAGGTAGTACTAACAAAAGGCACCTCAGTGTCATGTTTTATATCGCCGCCATCTTGACGGAAACGTAATGGCGGCCACACAAATGTTCAAAGCTTAAATCAAATTACGATTAACCTAATCATCCGATCTCTACCAAAGTTTGCAACAACATACCCTTATAGAGGAAGCATCCTTTGACCAAACCAATAGGTCATCAGCGTAATAGTTTGCGGATGGCGGCCATCTTTGTGTGAAAATGGATTCCCCCTATAATTCGAACACGGTGCAACCGAATGGAACGAAATTTGGTACAAAGGTAGCACTAGCAAAGGACACCTCAGTGTCATGTTCTATATCGCCGCCATATTGACAGAAACGTAATGGCGGCCACACAAATGTTCAAAGCTTAAGTTAAATTACGACTAACATAACCATCCGATCTCTAACAAACATTGCAACAACATACCTTTATAGAGGGAGCATCCTTTGACCAATCTAATAGGTTATTAGCCTAATAGTTTGCGGATGGCGGCCATCTTTGTGTGAAAATTTATTCCCCCTATTAATTCGAACACGGTGGAACCGAATGAACGAAATTTGGTACAGAGGTAGCACTAACAAAAGGCACCTCAGTGTCATGTTTTATATCGCCGCCCTCTTGACGGAAACGAAATGGCGGCCACACAAATGTTCAAAGCTTAAATAAAATTACGATTAACCCAATCATCCGATCTCTACCAAATTTTGCAACAACATACCCTTATAGAGGAAGCATCCTTTGACCAAATGAATAGGTCATTAGCCTAATAGTTTGCGGATGGCGGCCATCTTTGTGTGAAAATCAATTCCCCCTATTAATTCAAACACGGTGAAACCGAATGGAACGAAATTTGGTACAGAGGTAGCACTAGCAAGGGGCATCTCAGTGTCATGTTTTATATCGCCGCCATATTGACAGAAACGTAATGGCGGCCACACAAATGTTCAAAGCTTAAGTTAAATTACTACTAACATAACCATCCGATCTCTAACAAACATTGCAACAACATACCTTTTTAGAGGGAGCATCCTTTGACCAATCTAATAGGTTATTAGCCTAATAGTTTGCGGATGGCGGCCATCTTTATGTCAAAATTGATTCCCCCTATTAATTCGAACACGGTGGAACCGAATGAACGAAATTTGGTACATAGGTAGCACTAACAAAAGGCACCTCAGTGTCATGTTTTATATCGCCGCCCTCTTGACGGAAACGTAATGGCGGCCACACAAATGTTCAAAGCTTAAATCAAATTACGATTAACCTAATCATCCGATCTCTACCAAATTTTGCAACAACATACCCTTATAGAGGAAGCATCCTTTGACCAAACCAATAGGTCATCAGCGTAATAGTTTGCGGATGGCGGCCATCTTTGTGTGAAAATGGATTCCCCCTATAATTCGAACACTGTGCAACCGAATGGAACGAAATTTGGTACAAAGGTAGCACTAGCAAAGGACACCTCAGTGTCATGTTTTATATCGCCGCCATATTGACAGAAACGTGATGGCGGCCACACAAATGTTCAAAGCTTAAGTTAAATTACGACTAACATAACCATCCGATCTCTAACAAACATTGCAACAACATACCTTTATAGAGGGAGCATCCTTTGACCAATCTAATAGGTTATTAGCCTAATAGTTTGCGGATGGCGGCCATCTTTGTGTGAAAATTTATTCCCCCTATTAATTCGAACACGGTGGAACCGAATGAACGAAATTTGGTACGAGGTAGCACTAACAAAAGGCACCTCAGTGTCATGTTTTATATCGCCGCCCTCTTGACGGAAACGAAATGGCGGCCACACAAATGTTCAAAGCTTAAATAAAATTACGATTAACCCAATCATCCGATCTCTACCAAATTTTGCAACAACATACCCTTATAGAGGAAGCATCCTTTGACCAAATGAATAGGTCATTAGCCTAATAGTTTGCGGATGGCGGCCATCTTTGTGTGAAAATAAATTCCCCCTATTAATTCAAACACGGTGAAACCGAATGGAACGAAATTTGGTACAGAGATAGCACTAGCAAAGGGCATCTCAGTGTCATGATTAATATCGCCGCTATATTGACAGAAACGTAATGGCGGCCACACAAATGTTTAAAGCTTAAATCAAATTACGACTAACATAACCATCCGATCTCTAACAAACTTTGCAACAACATACCTTTATGGAGGAAGCATCCTTTGACCAATCTAATAGGTCATTAGCCTAATGGTTTGGGGATGGCGGCCATCTTTATGTCAAAATTGATTCCCCCTATTAATTCGAACACGGTGGAATCGAATGAACGAAATTTTGTACAGAGCTAGCACTAGCAAAGGGCACCTCAGTGTCATGTTTTATATCACCGCTATCTTGACGGAAACGTAATCGCGGCCACCCAAATGTTAAAAGCTAAAATGTAACTACGACCAACCTAATAATCTAGTCTACCAAATTCTGCAACACCATATCTTTATGTGGGAAACATATTCTGACCAAACTGCAAGAACATCAGCCCAATAGTTTGCAGATGGTGGCCAAGTATGTGTGCAAATCGATTCCCCCTATCAATTCAAACACGGTGAAACCGAATTGAACGAAATTTGGTACAGAGGTAGCACTAGCAAAGGGCACCTCATCTTCATGTTTAATATCCCTATAGCACGTTGTATTTCAACAAGCTACTACAACCAACATTCAATCATACTCCTTGAAAAGGACAAAGAGTTATAACAATACCCATGCATTTAGGAGAAAGTAGGCTATATGTTCTTTACTGAACATCTTGTTTAAATTAAATTAAATTAGTTTTCTGGGAATATTTCAGAAACTTTTGGTGTTAGAGCCTTATAATGTAGTTTTCGAGGACCCTTTAGGGCCCCCGAGTTTTGTTTCTGGCACTAAGGGGCTTTGTCTCGTCGTTGTACGCCATAATATAATACTAATAATAATATAATATAGGGATAGGATTATAATAGACCTGCCGTACAACACACGCAGGTGTATATCGCGTGAAAAAATCCTAGAATAACTCTTGACCCCCTTAAGCGCATTATACGTATTGATGAATTTTACGGCTTAATTTGGTTCCGTGATAACCTTCTAGCCGTTTGCAAACTTTCACAGTAATGTAATTAAAGGAATTGCAATTCGTCTTACAGCAATAGATGGACCTCTTAGAATCTGTTGCCATGGTTAACGGGTTGCATTCGTTTGTTAGTTTATTAAATGAAATTAGTTTTCTGGGAATATATAAAGAATGGTTGGTTATAGGGCCTTAAAATGTGGTTTTCGAGTTTTGTTTCTTATAATGAGGGGCTGAAAAATAGCTTTGCCTCGTCTTCTACTCCGACTTCAGCATGTATTTTAAGGGGGTAGGCCCCCTTTTATGAGAAGTAATGAGAAGAGTTACATCAATACTAGTGTCGTGCCTCTGATGGATATCTGTACCAAATTTTACGTTGATCCACCCAGCCGTTCTCGAGTTATAAGGGAACAAAACTGTCCACAGACAGACAGACCAAAAAATTATTTTCGCGCGCAATCATCATACAACAGTCTGAAACGCGTAAATAAGTCACATTTCCGTTAAAATTCAGTAAAATACAGAAAAACTTTCATTTTTAGCCTATTTTTAATTTTGAAAAAAAAAATAGGCTTATGAGATCACCTTTTGGCCGTGTGTGATAGTGTGTGTGTGTGTCCCCTAATAACTTCTAAACGGCTGGAGAAATTTCAATGAAACTCGGTAAATTCATAGCACTATTCAGGACGACCCCGACCGTGCACTTCAAATTTTGTTACGCCTCACCAATCCAACATGGCGGCTGTGCGAAATATTTCACCAGCATTCAATATCCCCAAAACTAGTACCGATATCACCCTGGATTTTTTTACGGTGATAAAGGGAACTACTAGAAGTTCACCTATGTGACTTTTGAAAAACTGGTAACTACAAAACCAACATGTCGGCCAAGCGAATTTGCAACTTTTAAATAGACGTTTCTCGCGATTTAACCAACCAATCGCAATAAAACTTGGTACAGTATATGCTTATACACATTGTAATGCACTGACATCTAACTTCGTTCAATTGTTTACATGACCTCAAGATGGCGGCTGTGCAAAATATTTCACCGGCATTCTATATCTCTGAAGCTATTAGCGGTATCACCCTGAAATTTTGTAAGGAGATAAAGATCACTACTGGAAGTTCATCTATAAGACTTTTAAAAACCGGTTAACTACAAAACTAACTTGACGGCCAAGCGAATTTGAACATTTTAAATAGACCTTTCTCGCGATTTAATGTTCCAAACGCAATGAAACTTGGTAAAGGAAATTTTCATACACATTATAATATACCGACATCTAACTTCGTTCAATTGTTTGCATAACCTCAAGATAGCGGCTGTGCAAATTTTAAAATTAAGTTTTTCTTTCTTGTGTCGTAATCATGCGATCGAAGTGAAAGTTTGAATAATGAACCTACGCAATTATTTTCCTTTAATAATACATGACTCTATGGCCTATAAAGCCTCCGTGGCTTAGGCGGCAGCACGCCGGCCTCTCACCGCTGGGTCCGTGGTTCAAAACCCGCTCACTCCATGTGAGATCTGTGCTGGACAAAACGGAGGCAGACAGGTTTTTCTCCGGGTACTCCGGTTTTCCCTGTCAACATTTCATTCCAGCAACACTCTCCACTATCATTTCATTTAATCTGTCATTCATTTAATCATTGCCCCAGAGGAGTGCGTCAGGCCTCGGCAGCCGGCACAGTTCATATCCTCGCCGCTAGATGGGGGCTTCATTCATTCCATTCCTGACCCGGTCGGAGACTGGAAGCAGGCTGTGGATTTTCATTCATTAGTTTTTAGCCTACTTTCGATTTTTGCAAAAAATGAAAGTAGACTTATGAGATCAACACAGGGCGAAAAAAATGTGTCTGTCTGTGTGTGTATGTGTGTGTGTGAGTCTGTGTGTGTGTATGTGTGTGAGTCTGTGTGTGTGTGACTGTGTGTGTACTCTGAATGTCGGTCCCCCCCTATCAATTCGAACGCGGTAAATGCGAATTGAACGAAATTTGGTACAAAGGTAGCACTAGCAAAGGACACCTCAGTGTCATGTTCTATATCGCCGCCATCTTGACGGAAACGTAATGGCGGCCACACAAATGTTCAAAGCTTAAATCAAATTACGACTAACCTAATCATCCGATCTCTACCAAATTTTGCAACAACATACCTTTAAGGGGGGAGCATCCTTTGACCAAACCAATAGGTCATCAGCGTAATAGTTTGCGGATGGCGGCCATCTTTGTGTGAAAATCGATTCCCCCTATTAATTCGAACACGGTGCAACCGAATGGAACGAAATTTGGTACAGAGGTAGTACTAACAAAAGGCACCTCAGTGTCATGTTTTATATCGACGCCATCTTGACGGAAACGTAATGGCGGCCACACAAATGTTCAAAGCTTAAATCAAATTACGATTAACCTAATCATCCGATCTCTACCAAAGTTTGCAACAACATACCCTTATAGAGGAAGCATCCTTTGACCAAACCAATAGGTCATCAGCGTAATAGTTTGCGGATGGCGGCCATCTTTGTGTGAAAATGGATTCCCCCTATAATTCGAACACGGTGCAACCGAATGGAACGAAATTTGGTACAAAGGTAGCACTAGCAAAGGACACCTCAGTGTCATGTTCTATATCGCCGCCATATTGACAGAAACGTAACGGCGGCCACACAAATGTTCAAAGCTTAAGTTAAATTACGACTAACATAACCATCCGATCTCTAACAAACATTGCAACAACATACCTTTATAGAGGGAGCATCCTTTGACCAATCTAATAGGTTATTAGCCTAATAGTTTGCGGATGGCGGCCATCTTTGTGTGAAAATTTATTCCCCCTATTAATTCGAACACGGTGGAACCGAATGAACGAAATTTGGTACAGAGGTAGCACTAACAAAAGGCACCTCAGTGTCATGTTTTATATCGCCGCCCTCTTGACGGAAACGAAATGGCGGCCACACAAATGTTCAAAGCTTAAATAAAATTACGATTAACCCAATCATCCGATCTCTACCAAATTTTGCAACAACATACCCTTATAGAGGAAGCATCCTTTGACCAAATGAATAGGTCATTAGCCTAATAGTTTGCGGATGGCGGCCATCTTTGTGTGAAAATCAATTTCCCCTATTAATTCAAACACGGTGAAACCGAATGGAACGAAATTTGGTACAGAGGTAGCACTAGGAAGGGGCATCTCAGTGTCATGTTTTATATCGCCGCCATATTGACAGAAACGTAATGGCGGCCACACAAATGTTCAAAGCTTAAGTTAAATTACTACTAACATAACCATCCGATCTCTAACAAACATTGCAACAACATACCTTTATAGAGGGAGCATCCTTTGACCAATCTAATAGGTTATTAGCCTAATAGTTTGCGGATGGCGGCCATCTTTATGTCAAAATTGATTCCCCCTATTAATTCGAACACGGTGGAACCGAATGAACGAAATTTGGTACAGAGGTAGCACTAACAAAAGGCACCTCAGTGTCATGTTTTATATCGCCGCCCTCTTGACGGAAACGTAATGGCGGCCACACAAATGTTCAAAGCTTAAATCAAATTACGATTAACCTAATCATCCGATCTCTACCAAATTTTGCAACAACATACCCTTATAGAGGAAGCATCCTTTGACCAAACCAATAGGTCATCAGCGTAATAGTTTGCGGATGGCGGCCATCTTTGTGTGAAAATGGATTCCCCCTATAATTCGAACACGGTGCAACCGAATGGAACGAAATTTGGTACAAAGGTAGCACTAGCAAAGGACACCTCAGTGTCATGTTTTATATCGCCGCCATATTGACAGAAACGTAATGGCGGCCACACAAATGTTCAAAGCTTAAGTTAAATTACGACTAACATAACCATCCGATCTCTAACAAACATTGCAACAACATACCTTTATAGAGGGAGCATCCTTTGACCAATCTAATAGGTTATTAGCCTAATAGTTTGCGGATGGCGGCCATCTTTGTGTGAAAATTTATTCCCCCTATTAATTCGAACACGGTGGAACCGAATGAACGAAATTTGGTACGAGGTAGCACTAACAAAAGGCACCTCAGTGTCATGTTTTATATCGCCGCCCTCTTGACGGAAACGAAATGGCGGCCACACAAATGTTCAAAGCTTAAATAAAATTACGATTAACCCAATCATCCGATCTCTACCAAATTTTGCAACAACATACCCTTATAGAGGAAGCATCCTTTGACCAAATGAATAGGTCATTAGCCTAATAGTTTGCGGATGGCGGCCATCTTTGTGTGAAAATAAATTCCCCCTATTAATTCAAACACGGTGAAACCGAATGGAACGAAATTTGGTACAGAGATAGCACTAGCAAAGGGCATCTCAGTGTCATGATTAATATCGCCGCTATATTGACAGAAACGTAATGGCGGCCACACAAATGTTTAAAGCTTAAATCAAATTACGACTAACATAACCATCCGATCTCTAACAAACTTTGCAACAACATACCTTTATGGAGGAAGCATCCTTTGACCAATCTAATAGGTCATTAGCCTAATGGTTTGGGGATGGCGGCCATCTTTATGTCAAAATTGATTCCCCCTATTAATTCGAACACGGTGGAATCGAATGAACGAAATTTTGTACAGAGCTAGCACTAGCAAAGGGCACCTCAGTGTCATGTTTTATATCACCGCTATCTTGACGGAAACGTAATCGCGGCCACCCAAATGTTAAAAGCTAAAATGTAACTACGACCAACCTAATAATCTAGTCTACCAAATTCTGCAACACCATATCTTTATGTGGGAAACATATTCTGACCAAACTGCAAGAACATCAGCCCAATAGTTTGCAGATGGTGGCCAAGTATGTGTGCAAATCGATTCCCCCTATCAATTCAAACACGGTGAAACCGAATTGAACGAAATTTGGAACAGAGGTAGCACTAGCAAAGGGCACCTCATCTTCATGTTTAATATCCCTATAGCACGTTGTATTTCAACAAGCTACTACAACCAACATTCAATCATACTCCTTGAAAAGGACAAAGAGTTATAACAATACCCATGCATTTAGGAGAAAGTAGGCTATATGTTCTTTACTGAACATCTTGTTTAAATTAAATTAAATTAGTTTTCTGGGAATATTTCAGAAACTTTTGGTTTTAGAGCCTTATAATGTAGTTTTCGAGGACCCTTTAGGGCCCCCGAGTTTTGTTTCTGGCACTAAGGGGCTTTGTCTCGTCGTTGTACGCCATAATATAATACTAATAATAATATAATATAGGGATAGGATTATAATAGACCTGCCGTACAACACACGCAGGTGTATATCGCGTGAAAAAATCCTAGAATAACTCTTGACCCCCTTAAGCGCATTATACGTATTGATGAATTTTACGGCTTAATTTGGTTCCGTGATAACCTTCTAGCCGTTTGCGAACTTTCACAGTAATGTAATTAAAGGAATTGCAATTCGTCTTACAGCAATAGATGGACCTCTTAGAATCTGTTGCCATGGTTAACGGGTTGCATTCGTTTGTTAGTTTATTAAATGAAATTAGTTTTCTGGGAATATCTAAAGAATGGTTGGTTATAGGGCCTTAAAATGTGGTTTTCGAGTTTTGTTTCTTATAATGAGGGGCTGAAAAAGAGCTTTGTCTCGCCTTCTACTCCGACTTCAGCATGTATTTTAAGGGGGTAGGCCCCCTTTTATGAGAAGTAATGAGAAGAGTTACATCAATACTAGTGTCGTGCCTCTGATGGATATCTGTACCAAATTTTACGTTGATCCACCCAGCCGTTCTCGAGTTATAAGGGAACAAAACTGTCCACAGACAGACAGACCAAAAAATTATTTTCGCGCGCAATCATCATACAACAGTCTGAAACGCGTAAATAAGTCACATTTCCGTTAAAATTCAGTAAAATACAGAAAAACTTTCATTTTTAGCCTATTTTTAATTTTGAAAAAAAAAATAGGCTTATGAGATCACCTTTTGGCCGTGTGTGATAGTGTGTGTGTGTGTCCCCTAATAACTTCTAAACGGCTGGAGAAATTTCAATGAAACTCGGTAAATTCATAGCACTATTCAGGACGACCCCGACCGTGCACTTCAAATTTTGTTACGCCTCACCAATCCAACATGGTGGCTGTGCGAAATATTTCACCAGCATTCAATATCCCCAAAACTAGTACCGATATCACCCTGGATTTTTTTACGGTGATAAAGGGAACTACTAGAAGTTCACCTATGTGACTTTTGAAAAACTGGTAACTACAAAACCAACATGTCGGCCAAGCGAATTTGCAACTTTTAAATAGACGTTTCTCGCGATTTAACCAACCAATCGCAATAAAACTTGGTACAGTATATGCTTATACACATTGTAATGCACTGACATCTAACTTCGTTCAATTGTTTACATGACCTCAAGATGGCGGCTGTGCAAAATATTTCACCGGCATTCTATATCTCTGAAGCTATTAGCGGTATCACCCTGAAATTTTGTAAGGAGATAAAGATCACTACTGGAAGTTCATCTATAAGACTTTTAAAAACCGGTTAACTACAAAACTAACTTGACGGCCAAGCGAATTTGAACATTTTAAATAGACCTTTCTCGCGATTTAATGTTCCAAACGCAATGAAACTTGGTAAAGGAAATTTTCATACACATTATAATATACCGACATCTAACTTCGTTCAATTGTTTGCATAACCTCAAGATAGCGGCTGTGCAAATTTTAAAATTAAGTTTTTCTTTCTTGTGTCGTAATCATGCGATCGAAGTGAAAGTTTGAATAATGAACCTACGCAATTATTTTCCTTTAATAATACATGACTCTATGGCCTATAAAGCCTCCGTGGCTTAGGCGGCAGCACGCCGGCCTCTCACCGCTGGGTCCGTGGTTCAAAACCCGGTCACTCCATGTGAGATCTGTGCTGGACAAAACGGAGGCAGACAGGTTTTTCTCCGGGTACTCCGGTTTTCCCTGTCAACATTTCATTCCAGCAACACTCTCCACTATCATTTCATTTCATCTGTCATTCATTTAATCATTGCCCCAGAGGAGTGCGTCAGACCTCGGCAGCCGGCACAGTTCATATCCTCGCCGCTAGATGGGGGCTTCATTCATTCCATTCCTGACCTGGTCGGAGACTGGAAGCAGGCTGTGGATTTTCATTTTCTATGGCCTATACATTCAACAATCCAACATGGTGACCATCCGAAATATTTAGACGGTTCGAATGTAAACAACGCTCTTAGGTTTCTACGCTCGTTGCCAAGAGCCGACTGCGGTGGCGTCTAGTAGCTAAGTCGTGAACTTGGCCTAGTAGTCGTTGACGGTGGCGCTTGGCGGCAAAATTAGGAACTATTTGAAAAATTCTAAGTTGCAGTACTTAAATAAAAAAAACACATAACACACACTAATACATTCATCACAATTAACACCGGTTATCAGACAGATTCTACACACACACAAAGTGAACGGGGCTACATGACCGCGTAGTCGCAACTCCTAAACTTAAGAACCAACCAACCAATATCTACGATAGTATGTTGATAGTGGCAATTAACATAATTAGGATATATGAAAATAGGCTGTATAGTTCTTAACGGAACTACTTGCTATATATTAGTATGATGATTTATTTATCGTTTGGCAATATAATCAATACAAGATTTCAGAGTACAAAGAAATGCACTTTACAATCTACCGTACATTATTAGCCTACTTTCGATTTTTGCAAAAAATGAAAGTAGACTTATGAGATCACTACAGGGCGAAAAAAAGTGTGTCTGTCTGTGTGTGTGTATGTGTGTGTGTGAGTCTATGTGTGTGTGTGTGAGTGTGTGTACTCTGAATGTCTGTCCCCCCTATCAATTCGAACACGGTGAGCGCAAATTGAACGAAATTAGGTACAAAGGTAGCACTAGCAAAGGACACCTCAGTGTCATGTTCTATATCGCCGCCATCTTGACGGAAACGTAATGGCGGCCACACAAATGTTCAAAGCTTAAATCAAATTACGACTAACCTAATCATCCGATCTCTACCAAATTTTGCAAGAACATACCTTTATGAGGGCAGCATCCTTTGACCAAACTAATAGCTCATCAGCCTAATAGTTTGCGGATGGCGGCCATCTTTGTGTGAAAATCGATTGCCCCTATTAATTCGAACACGGTGAAGCCGAATGGAACGAAATTTGGTACAGAGGTAGTACTAGCAAAGGGCGCCCCAGTGTCATGTTTTATATCGCCGCCATCTTGACGGAAATGTAATGGCGGCCACACAAATCTTCAAAGCTTAAATCAAATTACGACTAACCTAATAATCTGATCTCTACCAAATTTTGCAACAACATACCTTTATGAAGGGAGCATCCTTTGACAAATCTAATAGGTCATTAGCCTAATAGTTGGCGGATGGCGGCCATCTTTGTGTCAAAATCGATTACCCCTATTAATTCGAACACGGTGAAACCGAATGGAATGAAATTTGGTGCAGAGGTAGCACTAGCAAAGGGCACCTCAGTGTCATGTTTTATATCGCCGCCATCTTGACGGAAACGTAATGGCGGCCACACAAATATTCAAAGCTTAAATCAAATTACGATTAACCTAATCATCCGATCTCTACCAAATTTTGCATCAATATACCATTATGGAGGGAGCATCCTTTGACTAAACTAATAGGTCATTAGCCTAATATTTTGCGGATGGCGGCCAACTTTGTGTGAAAATCGATTCCCCCTATTAATTCGAACACGGTGAAACCGAATGGAACGAAATTTGGTACAGAGGTAGCACTAGAAAAGGCCACCTCAGTGTCATGTTTTATATCACCGCCATCTTGACGGAAACGTAATCGCGGCCACCCAAATGTTAAAGGCTAAAATGTAATTACGACCAACCTAATAATCTAGTCTCTACCAAATTTTGCAACAACAAATCTTTATGTGGGAAGCATATTCTGACCAAACTGCTAGATCATCAGCCCAATAGTTTGCAGATGGTGGCCAAGTATGTGTGCAAATCGATTCTCCCTATCAATTCAAACACGGTGAAACCGAATTGAACGAAATTTGGTACAGAGGTAGCACTAGCAAAAGGCACCTCAGTGTCATGTTTTATATCGCCGCCATCTTGACGGAAACGGAATGACGGCCACCCAAATGTTAAAGGCTTAAATCAAATTTCGACCATCCTAATAATTTGATCTCTACCGGATTTTTCAACAACATGCCTTTTTGTGGAAAGCATCTTATGACTGACTACAACGTCATCAGCCCAATAGTTTGCAAATAGCGGCCATGTATGTGTGCAAATCCATTCCCCAGATCAATTCAAACACGGTGAAACCGAATTGAATGATTTTTTTTACAGAGGTAGCACTAGCAAAGGGCACCTCATATTCATGTTTAATATCCCTATAGCACGTTGTATTTCAACAAGCTACTACAACCAACATTCAATTATGCTCCTTGAAAAGGACAAAGAGTTATAACAATACCCATGCATTTAGGAGAAAGTAGGCTATATGTTCTTTACTGAACATCTTGTTTTACTATTTACACTATTTACAGTCTCAGGTCTAATGAGTCTATCCATTGGACCACGTCAGGTGTCGCCAACAGGAAGTCGATCCAGTCCCCTCCATATGCCCTCAGAGGACAGACAGTTGTAATGTGTTGGATGGTTTGATTAGGAACACCACAATCACACTGAGGAGACGAAATTTTTCCCCATTTGAACAAACTTCCATTGCATACTCCGTGGTTTGTTCGAATCCTATTGAGAGTTGCACAAGCCCTCCTAGGCAGATCGGAACCTGGAGTGGATGTACTTGTAGGGTCCAGGAAGGAGTTCGACTCAGGACAAGCTTTTAGTGTCCATTCAGTAATCCACTGCATGCTGGAATCAAAATGGTTTCTAACAAGCATCTGGGCATGACAAATGGGTGGCTTCCTGGATTTGAGCCTGTTCATTTGAAGAGAGGGGAGTCTTCATGAATAGGTAGTGTATGGTGATCCATAATCTTGTAGTACTCCCGTAGCAAGGCAACTTCTCTACGAAGGTGGGTTGGAAGAACATGCTGGTGTAGTTCTTATACAACCAGTGATTAGTCTCAAGGTGTTGTTCAACTTGGTGTCAACGAGTTTGCCATGTGGGCTATTGAGTCAAACTGGGGCGCAGTATTCAGCCACAGAGAAGGCTAGACCTAAGGCAAAGCATCTTGTAGTAGTGGCAGAAGCTCCCCAAGATGTTCCACATAGCTTTAGCAATATATTGTTGCGGCTTCTAATTTTAGCTGCTGTGCTCTGGAGGTGTTGCTTGTAAGAGAGTGTTCGGTCCAGTATAACTCCTAAGTACTTTGGGAACTTGTTATATTTCAAAATCTTCCCCTCAAATTTTACATTGAGTTGGGTATTAGCCAATATGTTGCTCAGGTGGAAACAAGATACCTCAGTTTTTGTAGCACTGGGTTGGAGGCTCCATTTGTGGAAATATCTTCCAAGTTTAGCCAAATCATCTTCAAGTACATTTTCTAAATCTTCCATATTTTGGTGTCTAGTGACCAATGCTATGTCATCAGTAGAGACGGGAATTTGCCTATTTGCCTATTTTATTCCTGTGTTTAGAAACGTAGGCTTTCGATATATATATCCGTTTTAGGTTCTTTTAGGCTAGATTTCGTTGGTTTTATTGTGCCTATAAATGCCTATTTCAAGGGTTTGTGCCTATTTGGAGTATAATTGCCTAATTGATGCATTTTGACTGTATTTTAAAGTGCATTATATTGCAGCTGGTGTGCTTGACAGAATTATATTCTCATTTCTCAATATGTGTTTACCCCACGAACAAGAATGGGAATTCTCGGAAGTCACCAGAAATAGCGCCTGGGATCTCGATATTAAACCCCCAAACTTAACAACCCTTCGTTTTGTATTTCGCTTTTCTTTATATTGAAAATTTACCCGTTAGTATGTGTGTGAATTAATGTCATAAACTTTATGCTGATTGAATAACAAAAGAAATAACTTAGTGCCATGATTTCACTTTTTTTCAATCTCGATATTAAGCCTCCCAAGTTAAAAACCCTTCGTTTCAGGTATCGTCCCCATCAAAAGCCGCGTTAGGTTGGCGCTGCAACCTAACTGTGAATTAATATACAGTATATCCTGTACGCGCCTGAGTGTTGAATGGGCAGGCAGTTAAAAGCAGCCAGGAGGGATGCGATCCAGCTGGCAGTAAAAATGCCGCGGCGATCACAGTGGGTTGGAGCTGTAACCTATATTGTGTTGAATGGACAGGCAGTTTAAAGCAGCTTGGAGGGATGCGATCTAACTGGCAGTGGGTGTAGCATGGCCTCTTTTACCGAGATAGATGGAAACTTGGTGGTCCCGTCTTGAGTAATGTTGCCATGCAGCCAGGAGGGATGCGATCCAGCTGGCAGTGAAAATGCCGCGGCGATCACAATGCGTTGGTGCTGTAACCTATCTTGTGTTGAATGGACAGGCAGTTTAAAGCAGGCAGGAGGGATGCGATCCAGCTGGGAGGGAAAATGCAGCTGCGATCAGTGCGTTGGTGCTGTAACCTATCTTGTGTTAAATGGACAGGCAGTTTAAAGCAGGCAGGAGGGATGCGATCCTGCTGGGAGTGAAAATGCAGCGGCGATCAGTGCGTTGGTGCTGTAATCTATCTTGTGTTGAATGGACAGGCAGTTTAAAGCAGCTTGGAGGGATGCGATCTAGCTGGCAGTGGGTGTAGCATGGCCTCTTACCAAGATAGATGTAAACTTGGTGGTCCCGTCTCGAGCTACTGTTGCTATGGAGATGGCCGGCCTTGCTATTACTTCATCAGTTTATTTTCTGCTTTTATTAGCCTTTGCTTGAGTGCAAAAAGGCCGAAATCAGAAGAATGAGAATGTCTATCGAAAATTCATGTAGCCAGCCGTTCTTTCTGGGTCCTAAACTATGTGTACGCAAAATTTCGTTGAGATTGGTGGAACGGTGTAGATTTGTATCCGGAAAAAATCCACCCACCCACATACATACATACATACATACATACATACATACATACATACATACATACATACAGACTTTCACTTTTATATATAAGATAAGTATGTTATTAAATTATAAGTTGCTTATTGTAATTCTTTTTATAGTAATTAAATATGTTATTAAATTACAATAAATTTTTCATGCCTATTTTGTTGCCTATTTTACACGTTAGTGCCTATTTACATGTCTATTTTGGCTATTTTAAGAGCCTATATGCCTGCCTATTTTATCTGTTTTTAGTGCCTATAATTCTCGTCTCTAGTCATCAGCATAACAAAACTTTTTTGAGTTTGTTTCTGGTAGATCCGATTAGTACAGATTGAAGAGGAGAGGAGCCAGTACTGAACCCTGTGAGAGGCCATTAGTTAGCTTCTTTCGTTTGCTGATTTTTGATCCCAAGACAACCTGGAAATGTCTGATGTTAATCATATTGTCAATAAGCTGGGCCATAGATTTACAGGGAATCACTTTTAGGAATTTATACAGTAGACCTTCTCTCCAAACTGTATCATACGCAGCAGTTAAATCTAAGAAGGCAGCGGCTGTTTTCTGGTGAAGTTGGAAACCAGCTTCTATGTGAGATGAAAGAGCGAGAACTTGATCACAGCAACTTCGTTTTTTTCTGGAATCCAGCTTGCTCAATGGGGATGTGTTGGGTGATACTGGGGCTGATTCTGTTCTAAATCAGTCTTTCAAGAAGCTTATAGGTGCAGCTAAGTAGGGCTATAGATCGATAGCTCTGAGGCAAATCTTTTGGTTCCCCAGGTTTTAAGATGGCAATTATTTTGGATTTCTTGAACTGCTTTGGGAGTATTCCTGTTCGGAGAATATGAGAGAAGAAACGAGCCAGCCATTTTTTTTTAGCATTTTTCCCATATGTATGAGGAACTCTGGATGGATACCATCAAAGCCTGGTGCTTTTCTAGCTTTCATGTCCTTCAAGCCAATGTTGATTTCTTCATGAGTGAAGGGTTCAACAGTCTTGGACCATTTTTCCCTGCGTGCCGCATCTAAGCTTCGTAACAGTTCCTCCGCTACTTCACGGTCTCCATTTCATAGATATTCATTGTAGAGTGTATCACTCTGCTGATTCCATCCTGGAACATACTCTATTCTGAAACCTCTTGGAACGTATTTCTTTGCCACAGAAGTCACGAGGCCAACAAACCTTTGGTAGCAACTGCTTTTTGCCGGAATAAACCTGATCCATTTATCTAAGTCGGTTGAGAACTTCTCCCAATCTGCCTTCAGGGAGTTCCAGCGAGGATGAGGAAATGATGTAATTAGGTGGATAGATACTTCTATAAGTACTGGTCTATGTTGGCTTCGTGGAAAGTCAGCTAGTACTCTTCTTGTTGTAGGTAGGATTTAACCCTTGTTGTCACTAGAGACAAAACATAGGTCTGGGTTATGCTCATTCTTCCAAGCAGCAGATCTGAATGGTGCTCGGACAGTTCCCCACACTGACACTTCCACACACTACAAACAAGATGTTCAGTAAAGAACATATAGCCTACTTTCTCCTAAATGTATGAGTATAGTTATAACTCGTTGTTATTATCAAAGAGTATAATAGAACTATTCTTTGTTGAAGACCTTAGAAACGATTTACCTCTACCAAACGCCACGACCTAGATAAAAACTGCTACCATCATTGAAGAAAGAAAGAAAGAAAGATAAGAAGTATATCAAGAATGTTATGGATCTGGAGACATAATCGACCGGACTGGCGGCGTGGCTCAGCGGTAACGTTCTCGCTTGCTGGGCCCTAGGTTGCAGGTTCGTATCCTGGCGCAGTCAGCTGGCATTTGAGGGTGCACAAATGCGAGGGAGCCGTGTCAGTACATTTACTGGCACGTTAAAGATCCCCTTCGGGCCAAAATTCCGGCACCCCGGTGTCTCTAAAAGCAGCAGTAGTTAAAAGGGATGTAAAACCAATAACATTATTATTATTACGACCTGCCGTGGGCAACATCCAACTTTGAGTTGAGGCATGTCTTTACACGTCTGGTTGTGCATGGCTTTCACAACCCTAATTGAATTAACAAATCTTTCCATGACCCTACAGAGACGTGTGTATACAAACTATGTGGATATTTTCGATAATATAATCCTAACAGAGCGAGTGCATTCTAGCGGCCAGAATAAGAAACTTTTCAATAAAATCTGGAAGTTACCTTTTTGGCAGCTAGATGTCTCGAGTAAATCTGCTGGCGAATTATGTTTTAATTAAATATATATTTTACACCATAATGTGGACAATATAACGCTTAATAACATTTTCAAGTAACGCAAAATAGGCTGTTACAAACCCTTTAAAATAAAAAGTTAAAATGTATCGTAGTATCAACTTGTCATTCTTCAAATTCGATGCGCATAGAATGATAATGGTATAGTAATCAATGGATCCCCACGTAGACTAGTCGGGACATCTAGTGGTGAAATATCGAACAATATAATCCTAACAGAGCGAGTGCATTCTAGCGGCCAGAAGAAGAAACTTTTCAATAAAATCTGGAAGTTACCTTTTTGGCAGCTAGATGTCTCGAGTAAATCTGCTGGCGAATTATGTTTTAATTAAATATATATTTTACACCATAATTTGCATAATATAACGCTTAATTTTAAAACATCTGAGTCATTACAAAACAATAAACATATAACATTTCAAGCAAAAAAACTAGGTCTGATCGGGTTTGAACCATAGGAATCTGAGCGACAGGCTATCGCTCTACCACTGAGCTAATTGTGTCAACGAATATCGTTCTATTTAAAATGACTTACATAGAACTTGTTAGCAAATAATGATTTATACTAAACGATTTCATCACTGGAGTATATTATTTATATATAAAGCATTTCATACAAAGTTTATTTATTTTTTATCAGTACGCTATATTGCATTCAATACTCAAATTAGTGAAATATAAGTCAGGCACAAGATATCCGCTGCCATCTTGTCTTATTAATGAATCAGCTGAGCTTTTTAAAATCACGTCTGCACTATAGTATTACAAAATCTATATATTTAAAACACTAAGCTGTTTTTTGTACACACGAGATTGTGAAAACGACTTAACCGATTGGCTTCGTAAGACATTCTAACGAAAGCTCTTGGCATGCAGATTTGCAGAGTTTCTTTAAAAGGAAAATATATGTTACGGTATATTTTTAAATGATTAAGGAAATATGTAATATTTGTCACTCCCGCGCATGCGCACAATGGCCTTTCTCAACAAGGAAAATGGCGATTCCGGTCGCGTCTAACTGAGATCTTTGTTCATGAGAATTAAAAAGGATCTCCAATAATGTTAGTTATGTTATTACAATGTGCATTGAAATAGAATTATATTAAATAAACCACGAATTGAAAGACATAAACTGCAGGTTGAGTGTGTATACTGGTTAGATAGCATAATACTGGAGTGAAACATAGTTGTCTGGATGGCTAAGGGGATAAGGTTACTGGCCCGAAATTTGTATTATGCATGATCGAGAGGGTTCGATTCCCACCTCGGATATGTTTTTTTATTTTCATTTTCTTCCTTCCTACGATTGGTATTGCATTGTAGAAAGCTCTTGGCATGCAGATTTGCAGAGTTTCTTTAAAACGAAAATATTGACACTCTCGCGCATGCGCACAATGGCCTTTCTCAACAAGGAAAATGGCGATTCCGGTCGCGTCTAACTGAGATCTTTGTTTATGAGAATTAAAAAGGGTCTCCTATAATGTTAGTTATGTTTTTACAATATGCATTGAAATAGAATTATATTAAATAAACCACGAATTGAAGGACATAAAGTGCAGGTTGAGTGTGTATACTGGTTAGATAACTTAATACTGCAATGTCACATAGTTGTCTGGTTGGCCAAGGGGATAAGGTTACCGGCCAGAAATTTGTATTATGCATGATCGAGAGGGTTCGATCCCACTTCGGATATGTTTTTTTGATTTTCGTTTTCTTCCTTCCTACGATTGGTATTGCATTGTAGAAACATATTTCACTTTTATCATTCCCGTCAAGTAACGAATTCTCTGTTCCCATCGAGAGGGTTCGATTCCCACCTCGGTTATGTTTTTTTTATTTTCGTTTTCTTCCTTCCTACGATTGGTATTACATTGTAGAAACATATTTCACTTTTATCATTCCCGTAAAGTAACGAATTCTCTGTTGCCATCCTTTGCATGGTCGAGAGGGTTCGATTCCCACCTCGGATACGTTTATTTATTTTCATTTTCTTCCTTCCTACGATTGGTATTACATTGTAGAGATATATTTCACTTTTTCATTCCCGTAAAGTAACGAATTCTCTGTTGCCATCCTTTGCATGGTCGAGAGGGTTCGATTCCCACCTCGGATATGTTTTTTTTTGTTTTCTTCCTTCCTACGATTGGTATTAGAGTGTAGAAACATATTTCACTTTTATCATTCCTGTAAAGTAACGAATTCTCTGTTGCCATATATATTTAAAACACTAATGTATTTTTTGTACACACGAGATTTTGAAAACGACTTAACCGATTGGCTTCGTATGGCATTCTAACGAAAGCTCTTGGCATGCAGATTTGCAGTGTGTCTTTAAAAGGAAAATATATGTTACGGTATATTTTTATATGTTTAAAGAAAAAGGTAATATATGTGGCAATTGCGCGTTGCCACAATTGCGTTTCTTCATGAGAGAAATGGCGGATAAAAGATCCACCGTATCGTAGTGTGATCTTTGTTTATGAGAATTGAAAAGGGAAATATCGCTTATGTTGTATCCCGATATATACTGGAATAGAATCATGAAATAAGGGAAATATTGATGAACTGTAACAGGCAGTTGAGTGCGTTTGTTGTTTACGTCACTTAATATTGCACTCTAATTTCGTTGTCTGGGTGGCTCAGCGGCTAACATTGTGGACAACGAAATTGATTATGCATCGTCGAAGGAGTTTGATTCCCACCTCAGACATGTAATTCTATTTCCCAATTATTCTATCTTGCAATTGGTATTACATTGTCTAAACATATGTTACGTTTATTATTCCCGTAAGGTAAGAAATTCTCCATGATTTACGTTGCCAGATACTTTTAAATTGAAAATGAAAATCGGCACAATCGCTTCGCCTTGAGAGAAAATTGTCGAACATAATTCATTTGATGGACTCAGACATCGTGGTCACTCAGCCCTGTCTACTTTGGTGTGTGAGTGTAAACCTTTCTCTGATGACCTGTGTTAATGTGATGGCTGTATTGATGTGTGCATTTGTAATTAGTATGGGGAATAGGGAGTTGAGAATCATGAAATAAGGGAAATATTGATGAACTGTAACTGGCAGTTAAGTGCGTTTGTTGTTTACGTCTCTTAATATTGCACTCTAATTTCGTTGTCTGGGTGGCTCAGCGGCTAACATTGTGGACAACGAAATTGATTATGCATCGTCGAAGGAGTTTGATTCCCACCTCAGACATGTAATTCTATTTCCCAATTATTCTATCTTGCAATTGGTATTACATTGTCTAAACATATGTTAGGCTACGTTTATTATTCCCGTAAGGTAAGGAATTCTCCATGATTTACGTTCCCAGATACTTTTAAATTATTAAATAAATATCGGCACAATCGCTTCGCCTTGAGAGAAAATTGTCGAACATAATTCATTTGATGGACTCAGACATCGTGGTCACTCAGCCCCGTCTACTTTGGTGTGTGAGTGTAAACCTTTCTCTGATAACCTGTGTTAATGTGATGGCTGTATTGATGTGTGCATTTGTAATTAGTATGGGGAATGGAGAGTTGACGACTGAGGCTTTAAGTTAGGAACTATCCCGGTATTTGCCTGGAGTGGAAGTGGGAAACCACGGAAAACCACATCCAAGGTTGTTGAGATGGGAATCAAATTTTGCTCTTCTTAGGTTTGCCTCAAGAGTGCGCCCCGTTCCAGCCCTCAGACCAGAATTAAATTTCTTGGCAGAGCAGGGATCGAACCTGGAATCTGGGGCGATAGCTCAGAATGTAGCCTTAAGACTGGGCTTCCCTGTGTTAATACGATCTTTGAAAAACACTGAACATATAATTCTAAAACTCCCTCCATTACGGTGGCTGGCGAAGTGAGTCCATGCTCATTCCAGTAGTGGCGAAGTGATTCTATGCTCCCTTGCATAATTTACTGTCATGGAAATGCAAAGTATTGTACCTTCAACAGGTGATGGAAATTGATTATTTAGAGCAGTTTCATTCTGTTTATTTCAAAATGAAGTTCGTCATCCTGAGTTGCGTTTGCAAGCAAATTGCAAAAATTGCAAGGATTTTATTATTGGCGATCAGTCTCATCGCATTCTCATCAGCAACCAACTTGAGAATGGAAGTCTCTGAACTTAGTTGTATAAGTGAATATTGTTGTTTATTGATTATTTTTTTAGAGTACATAACAATGAGTCTAACCACGCAGTTGATTTTGGCAATGGAAGTAAGTTATTATTTGCTATTTAATATTTGGCAGCTGCGTTGATGCAGGCCACTATAGTGTTATTTAATAAGCTATGACGTTAATTTGGGGAGAAATGCTGCTATAAATAAACCCATTTTACGAAATAGAACATTAGCCGCAAACAAGTGGGAAATCGGAGAAAAATACGAAGCCACTTTTAAACTCCAATATGAATACGGCATTTCAGATACAATTCCAGATACTATACCGTTACAGTGTAGGGTCCTTGACGAACAAATTTAAACATTGTTCTGCACTGTATTTCTCTTGAGAGAAATCTTCACTTGGTTACTTTGAGCTTTGCTGTTGTAATGTAAAATTAATCTGACTAAATATAAAACATTTGACATGCTGCAACAATTATTTTTCACTGGAGATGATATCTCAAGGAATTTCAGAGAGACTAATCGGCAGTACAATGCTATGTCCTTCGTTTCATTTGGTGCCAATGTTACTGTGCCACACCCATACGGTCCACATTGTTTTAAGATGTATGGAGGTGCACATCATCGCATTTCTTCGTTATATTCCAAAATTATATGTGACGGTTTGCGGCCAGTTTTATTAGACTCCTCAGAGTTCTTGAATTCCTTGGAACTAAATGACTTGCCTCCACATATTCCAAACGCTTGAACCGTTATGCTGCTTAGAAATCTGAACGTTTCCCAAGGGCTCTTAAATGCAACCATATTGCTTGGATTTGGAAATAATAAATGCAGTTAAAATTAGGCAGAGAGGTTGAATCCTTCTACTTGATTTAACAGCATCCGATAAAACACTATCATTTTGTTTTAAGAGGCAATATTTTCCAATTTATTTGGCATACTCTGTCACAATCAATGAAGCTCAAGGGAAAACTCTGGAACGTATAGGTCTCAATTTGCCTCATCAATTTTTCAGTCATGGCCAGCAGTATTTTGCAATGTTGAGAGTGCAATCTTTTGACGCCCTTATAGTTTCAATAGAGCCAAAAAACCATCGTACAAAGAATATACAGTAGGCCTACATAAGAAAATTCTTCAGTAAATATTTTTCTATTGACCGTCATTTTTGACGGGTTTCAACTAGTAAACTTTTAATTTCGTACGTGCCTCTTCCTTTAGAACAGTTAAAACGATTCTCGGCTCGATAATCGGAACTGGTGGGTCCCATGATATGGATTATAAAGTTTGCATAATTCGCACGGCCGCCATCCTGAAATGGTATGGCGGATGAACTTGTAGTTTGGTCACAAGACGCATCCTATACGAAGGTATGTTGTTACCAAATTTGGTAGAGATTGGATGATTTGGTTAGTCGTTATTTGATTTTACGTTTTGAACGTTTGAGTGGCCGCCATTCAGTTTTAGTAAAGATGGCGGCGATATAAAACATGACACTGAGGTGTCCTTTGCTAGTGCTACCTTTGTACCAAATTTCGTTCAATTCGCATTCACCGTGTTCGAATTGATAGGGGGGACAGACATTCAGAGTACACACACTCACACACACACACACAGACTCACACACACACATACACACACACAGACTCACGCACACACATACACACACACAGACAGACACACTTTTTTCGCCCTGTGTTGATCTCATAAGTCTACTTTCATTTTTTGCAAAAATCGAAAGTAGGCTAAAAATACCGTCACTTCCCCACAGCCCTTGGACGTGGCTACCTGTTTAATGACTCAGAAATAATCTCGACTGACATTTCCACACACAACTCCCTCCCCCGAGGCTACAATGAAAACGATCAAGTTCAAATCTGACCTACTGTTGTTTAGCACTTTTAATATCTCTGGAATCACATATTATAATCTTTAACCACTGAACTACTGTATAAGGTTTGAGGCAAACATGTTTAATACTCTTCAGCTATTATGAGTACAAGTACAAGTATTAGTACATTAAAATGAATTGCCTATTCACAGAAAATGGAGTAGGTTAATATTATTGTTGAAAAAATATGACAAAAACAAAAACAAAACATAAGATAATAATAATAATAATAATAATAATAATAATAATAAATACAAAACAACTGGACAAACCCAGAAAGCTGATTTTAAACACGCCAAAATGATAACAACACCGAAATGATCGGTTTTGTTATTATTTTGCCAGCCCACAGCCTGGATAAAGTGGGATGGAAATCAGACTCTGCATTTATTTTATTTTGATGGAAATTACACTACATCACAATGATATTTTGGGGACCGTGTTAATAATGAAGTACATAGACCGAGCCCTTTCTTCACTCCAAAGGAGTGCATTGTCCCTGATGCGGCTGTAACGATGATCGCTGAAACCTACAGCCTTAGTGGGGGGGGGGGGGGGGATGTGTGTGGAACTGGCAGTCGAGATTATTTCTGAGTCATTAAACAGGTAGCCACGTCTAAGGACTGTGGGGAAGTGTCAGTATTCTGGGCAGTGTGTGGATGTGTCAGTGTGGGGAACTGTCATGTAATCATCTGAATGTCCCTCGATCTTTTGCATCAAAGATAAGATGTAGGTTGAGTTCATCAGCCCAGTCAGAAAGAGCAACACCGCAGTGATTATTCTTGGCGTATTTCCAATTTTCATGGTAACTGTTGAAATCACCCGCTTACATTGCAGGATGGTTCGCAGGTGAGAGAACAGTGGCAGGCCAAGGAATTGTAGGTGGCTTGTAGATATTTACAACTGTAATATCTTGCAGTTTTACTACAACAGAATGAATGTTGTTGTCAGAACAAGCAGAAATAAGATGGATATCTTCCAGATTGTTACGAGCATATGTTACTACTCCATATGCGCTGTGATAAGTTGCACCAACCATTGTGTACCCACAGATCTTGCCTCTTTTTCTGAGTTCATCCTCATTGCTAGTGTGGGTTTCCTGAATAAGAGCCAGATATACATTATTCTCACGGAGAATCCGAGATAGGTAGTCACATTTGGATCGACTGATACCTTCAATATTTATTTGGCATATTTTAACACCTTGTCCAAGATTTCGTGTCGTATGATGATTACCAGGTCCGATGAGAATTTTAGTGATTTTTAGTTATCACTAACATTTACTATTAATTGTTGGCATCAATTGGGTCTGAAATAATTATTACTTCGGTAATCGTAGGCGCGGCCGAATATTTACGAATATTTCCGAAAGTTAAAAAAGTCAATGCTGCCATACAATGATCGTACCTCAGTAGAGTTATTTCTGCAATCAAAGGTCAATAATAATAATAATAATAAAAAGGGTCATTTCATTCCCACCCAACGAGGGTGGGCGGGCCCCTATAAATGGCCGCACCATCTCTTGGGCCAGAGGAGGGGATTGATTGGAAGGTTGAGAGTTATAGGAGAAGGGTGGTGGTGAATTGTGTAAGTTGGAGAAGGAGAAATAATGTGACCTCTTGGCTAAGATTGAAGTTTTGAAATTTTGGTATTTGACGAAAAATTGCTCTTTTATGCATTGTACTATTGTAGGTTGAGGCGTTAGATTTTGAATTTTGAGATTTTAATTTTTATGGTTTTGTAAGTGATTTGAAAATTTTGTGATTTTATAAGTTTGGAAGTTAGAGTGGGTTATGAGGTCCGATAGTTGGAGAGATTGATTTTTTTTGTTTGTTGTTGAGAAGTGGATGATTATGTACGGTATTATGAGATGGGAGTAATTGGTGGTGCTTGTGGAGATGAGAAGCGGGGGTGAGATAAGTGGAGAAAGAATGGCGTTTACGACGAGTTGATCGTATGTACAGTATGTGAGAGTACTTGAAGATGGTATGTGTTGAGATGAGAAGGTGCGTTTGTGGGAGTGTGGGTGATGAGATTTGGTAATTGATGTTGTAATGATTTTGGAATGAATGCGAGGATAGAAACGGATGATATTGTTTGTTGAGACGGAGGTGATGGATGACTTTGGTGGAGATGAGAAGTGGAGCGGTGTTGTAGAAAAGAGAGAGAGAGAAGAAAAGAGTGGAAAAGAAAATAGAAAGAAAAGAAATATAAGCTGTTGGAAGAAGATGTGAGTAAGTATGGATGTGTTGATGGTGAGGTGATGGTGTTTTTTTATGTAGGGGACTTTTAGTCCGGGGCAGGGGTGAGGCTCTTGAGGTGGATTTGGCCTAGTTTATAGTAGACGGGGTTGCGTAGCTGGAGTGCCTCAAGTTGTCGTACGATCGGATTCTGCGTTCTTCTAGCGCGCTTCAGGTAGCGCAGTTGAAGAAGGTGGATGTAGGTCGTAACTGGGGGTAGTGGCATTAGACGGCACAGATCCTCGCTATGGTGTATTGGGGAGAGGCGAAGGACTATGCGGGCGATTCGTCGTTCCATGGTTACCAGGGGGTGCAAGTAGCTGGCGGCGCAGCCGGCCCATACCACATGCCCGTATGTGACATAAGAGCGGATAAGGGTCTTGTACGTGTAGAACAACGTTGGAGGCATGTAGTCCCCAAGAGGTGCCGATCAGCCTGGTGATGAGGCGAGAGCGCTTCTGAGCAGAAGCCGTGAGTGCGCGTAGATGTGGACGAAGGGTGAAGTGCTCGTCAAAGATGACGCCCAGGTAGCGTAGTGATGGTGAAGTGTGAAGGCGGTGGTCGTGGATGCGTAGGGGTTGCGGGTGGCCGAGTTGGCTTGGCGACGGGGGCGGAAGAGTACGGCTTTGGTCTTGTCCGTCTTTAGGCTGAGATGCCAGCGATCACACCAGGCCGTGAAATGGTCTAGGTACGGTTGGACCAGTCTGTTGATGGCTGCGACGGAGGGGCAAGGAGCGAGTATTGCGGTGTCGTCCTCGAACTGGAGGAGATGGAGGGGAGCCGGAGGCTGGGGGATATCTCCGACAAAGAGGATGTAGAGGAGAGGGGATAGTACCGACCTTTGGGGTACGCCTTGGGTTAGAGAGAAGGAGCGTGAGAGGGTGCGATTGATAGAAATGCGGGCGGTGCGGGGACTGAGGAAGTTTCCAATGAAGCGGATGAAATTATGAGGGAGGTGGTAGTAGTGGAGTTTTAGAAGGAGAGCTGAGTGCCAGACGGTGTCAAAGGCACTCTGAAAATCGAAGGTGAGGAGGAGAGTGGAGCGGAAGCGGTTCATGTTATCAGCTGTGAGGGTGGTGAGGCGGAGTAGTTGGTCATGGGTGAAGAGGGCAGGCCAGAAGCCACATTGGGAGAGGGGGAGTAACTGATGTTGAGTAATATGGAGGTAGGTGAGGCGGACTAGGATTTTTTCGAATAGTTTGGAAAGGACGGCCGTGAGGCAGATGGAACGATAGGAGGAGGGGTCGGAGAGTGGTTGGTGAGGTTTAGGGAAGAGAAGCATGGTGGCAGCGCGCCATGCTGTTGGGTAGAATCCGGTTTTGAGGAGATAGGTATATAGGGTGGCTAGGAGCTGGAAGAAGATAGGGGGTGCCTCTTTGATGTGGAGATAGCGGAGTTGATCGGGACCGGGGGCAGTATTTTTGGTACGGGAAAGGGCGAGGTGAATATCGATGGGGGTGCTGGGGTCGTTTATAGGGTGTGGGATATGGGGGTGTTGTTGATTAGGCTGGAGATAGTGTCGATCGGGGATGGAGTTGACGGCATCGTTGTCAGTGTCATCGAAGGTGAGGCCGAAATGACCATTAAAGACCCGTTCGAAGCGCCGTGCAACGATCTCCGGCGTGGGGGGCAGATCCGGTGGGGCAGTGCCCTGGTGGATGACGGGATAGATGGGTGTGGGGGAGCGTCCAGTGAGGGTGTTTAGGCGTCTCCAGAAAGAGCCAAGGGAGGAGCGTTGGCCTTGCAAAGAGTTACAGACTGAGACCCAGTTGCGGCGATGAAAGGCGCGGATGTAGAAGTGCACATGGCGGATAGTCTGACGGTGAAGGGTGAGGAAATAGCGATCGCGGGATCGTTTATAGTGGGCTAGATATCTGTGGGAGAACCGGAGTAGAGAGAGGGCTTTGGGGAGTAACGGGGGGCGGGAGGGTGAGTACGGGGTGATGGGGATGTGAATGGATGAGGCGGCTGTTGGGGAGGATTCCAGAGCTCGTGTGTATGAGTCGACTGAGGTCGCAGAGTCAAGATGCGGGAGGGGAGGGGTGAGAGAGTTGGTGATATGGTCTCTGTAGTCGGGCCAGTTTGCCTGTTTGAAGTTCTGGCGAAGAATCGGCGGCGGAGGGGTGACGGTGGTGGGTCGAGTTGGGATGGTGACAAGAACGGGGAGATGGTCGCTTCCTGTGCTGAGGAGGACGTCCACAGTTAAAAGGTGAGCGAGGCGATTGTGTGCAATGATTGCATCCGGTGTGGTGTTGGAGATAGGGCGAGTATGCTTGGGAATGGCTACAAGTGTGGAGTTTATCGCTTGTAGATGGTGTGGAAGTCAGCCAGTTCTGTTGCCGATCGGGAGTGCATATTGAGGTCCGCAAGTACGATAAAATGTGGAAAGGTGGTATGTAGATGGGTTAAAAACTCCCGGGGGAAGGGGCGGCGGGGACGGGTGTATACAGTTGCGACATGAAGTACGCGGGAGGGGAAGTAGAGAATCGCGATGAGGCTCTCCGGGAAGGAGAGTGGGGGAGGAGGGACGTGAATTCGTATTGAGATGCGGTTCTTATGTAAGATGGCGACACCTCCACGCCCAATCTCGCGGGGGTGGTCCGCTTTGTGAATTGTGTAGCCGGGGAGACTGACTGACTAATGGGGACAAAGAAACGTTTCGTTGAGTAGAACGGCGTCTGCGGAATGTGCTGCTACGGTGTATTGGATTAGTGGACGCTTCTTGTGAAAGGAGCAAA
This sequence comes from Meconema thalassinum, assembly GCA_946902985.2. Lineage (NCBI taxonomy): Eukaryota > Metazoa > Arthropoda > Insecta > Orthoptera > Tettigoniidae > Meconema > Meconema thalassinum. The sequence continues at coordinate 91,900,917 of OX336400.1, read as the reverse complement.
CATTGCTGTATAGCAGAGAGATGGTTTTGGAAGGCCCAGTGTGGATGGTCTTAGTTGCCATGTTGTGTCGATACCAGTGGGGAGAAGGTGAAATGTGTTAGAGGGCCGGCGTAAGAGGGAAAGAAGCGAACGTTAAATATTTGGAGGGCAGCTTGTTGGAGTTGCGTGAGAACCAGGGGCCGTTGGAATGGCATTAGGTTTTGAAGGGAGATGGTAAGGAAGCGGAGGAGGCTTTCCACCGTCAGGGGGGGAATTGGGTGTTAGTGGTGGGGGTTGGTGGATCGATTGTCTTTATAGGGACGACAAGCTCTGGATGATCTGGGGGAGGGGCGGGTTTGCCCTTACACTTATAAGAGTGGGTAGGGTGTTGGCCCGAACACTGGTGGCATTTCGGAGGTTGGGCTAGGTTGGGGCACTGTTGTAGGGGGTGGTTGGATTAGGAGCAGTGTGGGCAGATGTGGGGTTCCCGGCACTGATCGGTGGAATGAAGATTGTATGCCAAGCACCGATTGCATCGAAGTGCCATGGGGGCCGGCGCTTTGGACGGTTCTACGCGATGGTGGTACCGGAATATGAAGACTCCAAGTTGGAGTAGGCGGTCGACCTCAGCCTGGGTGGCCAGAAGGATCCTGACCATCCAGGTGGGCCCGGTGGCGCATTTGATGCGGAAGGCCTTTTTGACCTGGACCACGCCCCGGATGACACATGAGAAGAGTGGTGCACGTGGGGGAGGGGGAGCGGTAGTGGGTGTTTGGCGGGGGTTGAGGGGTCCGATCGTCACTGCAGGTCCGAGGCGGGCGGCTGAATTGGAGTCATCGAGGGTAGTGGCGACGATATCGTCGTCAGTCTTCAGGATGACTCCGTTGGATACGGAGTCTAGTAGAAATGGCAGTGAGGCAGGGATGAGAGTCTCCAAGGCACCCAAAATTTCCTGTCTGGAAAGGTGTTGGAGTCCGGAGATTAGGAAGGAGTGTTTGGCGGGAGGCTGTGCAGCCTTGGTTGCGTAGGAGATGGAGGGTTGGGGGAGGGGGAGGGGACCCACCGGGATGGTTCGTTCCACCGATCAGTGCCGGGAACCCCGCGTCTGCCCACACTGCTCCAAATCCGACCACCCCCTACAACAGTGCCCCAACCTAGCCCAACCTCCGAAATGCCACCAGTGTTCGGGCCAACATCCTCCTGGAAGGGTCGAGTCCCCGAAGGGGATGGGAGAGGCGGAAGGTTGAGAAGGGAGGGGATGGGGTTTGAAGTTGGTATGTTGTCCAGTGAAGGTATAGTGGGATGGCCCCCTTCTTGTATCCCCTCATGAACACGTAATCGAGCACGTTGCCCAATTTCAGTTTCTGATGGATCGGAAACTTTGCGTTTCGCCGTCAGGGTGCTGGTTTGTGGGATGACTGGTGGGAGGTTGGGGTGAATGCCAGAGGTGGAGGGTGTAGCGATAGATGTGGTAGAAGGTGTAATTTGTGTTTTGCTGATGGCGCCTTGAGTGCTAGTGCGCGCCGGAGCCTCCTTGTTGGTACCCTTGGTGGTACGCGGATCACGGTTTGGCGATCCACGACCTTTGCCTCGACCCATTGCGAAGATGTAGTATTGAAGAATGGAAAAAAGAGGGGGTTAATTTTACAAGGGGAGTGGGGGATGTCGGTACAAGTCCGTAAAAGGAATTTTGGAATAGGGTAACAAGTCCCTAATAAAGGAGAAAGAGGAAAAAAGGGTTGAAAATGAAGAGTTATACTGTGATTAATGAGCTTGAAATGATTGGAATGATGATCGAAATGAATTGGAGGACGATGAGTAGTGTCGGAATTATGTGAGATTGGGCACAGCAGGCCACGAAAGTAATAGGGTAGGTATCTTGGGACACCACAGTATCGTGTGGTAGAATGGGGTAGGGGAATGAATTGGGTATCAGATGGTTGAAATGTATGTGAAGGTTGGGAATGTAGCAGGCGCGGAGCTGGCAACAGCGTATGAATGAGAGATAAGAAGAAAACGCCTCTGTGGAGTGCGAAATGATGAAATGAGATTAGGTGTGTACTACTAGCGCCGAAAGTACAGCCACTATATGTGGTATTGGACGAAGTAACAACGATGAGAAATATAGTACAGCAAGTGTAGTCACTGAACAGTGCGAAGAAACAACGGTGAGAAATGTAGGCCTAATACAACTAATGTAGGCGTTGGACAGTACGAAGAAAGAACGATGAGAAATGTAGTACAACCAATGCAGGCACTAGACAGCAGGGCCCTGCGTAGCTAGTGCCTGTAGTATGTTCTATCCTGCTGCTCCCTTACGGGCAGTCTAAGAAGTAAGCCACAAGCGCGTGACGTCATGTCCTTGCCTCTCCCCACCTGCCACTCGCTACATGTGCGAGCGAGCTGTGTATAGTATGGCGTAGTGCCCTTAAAGCCTGGCAAGTGCTTTTAGGGCCGTATGACCTTGCCTCAAACTGTCAGCACTGTCTACGCTGGAACTCGTCAGTTCAGGCGCGCACGGCCAGCCCGTACCGACATGGTTTCGTAAAGCCGTTCTTATCTTCCCTTCATATTAATATTATTATTATAACACTATTAATATTAGCAATAAAATGATATTGGGTTCCAATAGACTACGTCACACACTGTTCCCGAGTACATTGAAAATGAATTCTCTATTATTGAATGGATTCATTGATAGCAAAATTAGGTCATTTATACTTAGGCTTACCCAAACTTGATGAGTGATTTAAAAATGTTGATGTTGATCCTCTCGCTTAATCGAAACGTACCACAAGCTTTCTCTTCTCTTTGAAGCCTATCGTTATCTCTAAACGACCTGTTTTGTTATGCCGAAGGTTACTTCAAATCTGATGGTGGGGTCCAGCATAAATCTTGTATCCTTCTTATGGCCAATAACATTTATTATGCCCATTGTATTTTTGCTTCTAACACGAGAAAGACACGAAAACATGGATCGCGTAACATTTCTGAAATGTTACAGCTGCATCTTAGATCTATTTCGGTGATTCCTAACGTTTGTAGTAAATCCCCTTCTTAATTATGTTTTTTGAACGTGAGCTAGGGTATCAGGCACTCCGCAGTGTTTGCAGCATACAGAGTCCTGGCTACGCCCATGGAGGTCTCACACAAGAGCATCCTTTGCTTCCACCTATTTGTACTAGGCTACTCCCTTTCATGTCTACTTCTGGATTAGTCAATCTCCATAAAATATGGTGATTGGATAGTTTCTGTACTTTCGCAATCAACCTGCAATTTCATTTTGTGTTTACCATAGATCCGCTTCAGTCTTAAGTATCGGTTATTTATATTCCCTTGGTTCCTAAATAATTAATCACCGTCTTCATCGTTATCACCATTTACATATCAACACCGTCCTGACAACCTCCTTCGTTGTACGAGCACAAATTACGCACTATGTCATCATGTCTTCTAGCAATGCATGCTCTCTCTCTGGTACAGTCTCCCTACATGATGCTTACTATACTTTGGATGTTCATTCACTTAAAATTTCAAAATTAGCTTCGAGGTTTTCCTATGCCCAGAACTTAGAATGCAATAAAAATCAAATGTCTTAAATACCATATCTGGATTAGCCTAGATATACATATGCAATTGGATTAACTCATGAGGGCTACTTATAGCATTGGCCTTTGAGAATATTTTACGGAAGCTATTCTAACAACTCTACGCAGTGATGTGCTCTCAATTCGAATTGCAGAGTAAGAATGTATAAAAAAGAAAACTCGTGCCCACTGGCCTGGCGCAAGTCCTCGACATGAGCACCGCTTGGATGATTTACGTATCATCGATACAATTTCAGTACCCCAAACCGAAATTCAATTTCGTGGCAGGACAGGGAATCAAACCCGGACCACCGGGGCGACAGCCAAGAACGTTAGCCGCTACACTACAAGGTGGTCTCTTTCATTGTCAGCGCAATCAATTGCACGATACCATGTAATTTCTTCACTGGGCGAACTATAATAGTACACATTTCTTCGTATTTTTGGCATTGCATAGCCCCTGGTAAGTTAGGAAGACGGTTCGCGTACCATAACCCTAAAGTCGAATAGTTCCAAGAACTAACAAACAAAACAGTCTTAGGCACTCCACCGAAAGAAATACAGACAAGCTGGTAGAAAGACAGACAACATATTTTGTAATTTTTCGAGCAAAATAGGCTAATTGTTATATAATGAATAGCATTCTTGGTCTCCATAGTGTTGAAATAATGAATATTGTCCTAAAACTTGAAGGTTTGAAGGATTTCGTGTCTTCTTGCTTATTTTGCCGTATATCTTATGTGTAGGTAAATCCCACGAGGTATTTTTTCAGGCCATGTTGAATATAAGAATTCTTTTTTTTTATCGTTTACCCTCCAGGGTTGGCTTTTCCCGCGGACTAAGCGAGGGATCTCACCTTTACCGCCACTGGTAGTGTCCTGGAGCTTGGGACTCTGAGTCGGGGATACAACTGGGGAGTGTGACTAGCACGTTGCCCAGGCGGCCTCACCTGCAAAGCGAACAGGGGCCTGATGAAGAGATGGGAAGAGTGGGAAGATTAGGCAAGGAAGAGGGAAGGAGGCGGCCGTGGCCTTACGTTAGGTACCACCCCGGTATTTTCCCGAAGACGAAGTGGGAAACCACGGAAAACCACTTCGAGGATGGTTGAGGTGGGAGTCGAAACCCCTCTACTCATTTGGACCACCCGAGGCTGAGTAGACCCCAATCCAGTCCTCATACCACTTTTCAAATTTCGTGGCAGAGCCGGGAATCGAACCGCGGAAGTCCTGGGTGGCAGCTAATCATGCTGACCACTACACCACGGAGGCGACTTGAATATAAGAATAAAATACATAAATGACCTTAGATTGCGACGGAATATCTTTCATTTTAAAATCCTGATGAATTTACTAACGCATAAAAAGGTGGTATATTGGCTTTCACGGCCGGTGAATTAAAACTCAGCATTCTTCTAGGTTTGTGCCGTGTCTTGTGTGGGATTTCGCCTAGGACACCAAGCTGGCTCATCGGCGGGCTCTTGGTGTCCCCGCCCGGACCCCCACAGGAGTGACGAACTGCGCGCCACCTCCCTTTATATTAGGTGCAACTGCACCACTTGACTGCGAGAACTAAAAGCTCAAGCAGCCTTAACCTCCCTATGAAGGCTTCCAAAAAGATGGTATATTGGCTTTCACAGCCGGTGAATTGAAACTCAGCTGAGTTTTACTAACGCATGTTTCTCGAACTCACATATCCCTGAAGAGCATCAATCTAGTCATTTGGTGAATTCAGAATCTTGTTATTGAAATACAGTTTTCTAGTCCTAATGTAGTTTTTTTGGTTTTACCCATAATTATTCCGGTTGCTATGAGGTAGGGGATGTGGTGAGACAGTTTCCTTGTGGGAATGATTTCATGACGCCAATCTCATGAGAGGAGTTAATGACAAATAAAATTAATGAGGTAATGTATGGAGTGGCTGTGTGTGGTCTTTCGAGTTTGGAGTAGTCTGACCATGCACGTTAACGTGTTTAGCTACCTCGGCTGGTTTCTGACATTATGTCAACAAATTAAAAAATGTATTTTAACTCTCCTGATTCCATACCGGCCCCTGATTCTATTTTAGGACTATTATATCTCGCTGCACCTGCTACATCACCCAAAAAGTATGCAAATTTCTGTATCCTTGCTGCAGATCTGGTTCATGTGCGTCCAAATATCATGTCTTATATGTCTACGGTTTGATTCATTAATGTGTGACTCTCCCACTATGCTATTTTTGTCCTCCCCACGTTATGAGCACGGCAGACCACACGCATATGCCACAATGTTGGCTCTAGTGCGCCTAGTGTGCAGGCTCCGCGCTCAGTACTAAACGTACTTCAGTACCCGGTCAAATGGACAGTGCTTGTGCGACTAAGCGCTGCAGTGCTAGTGTGCTGTCGTGCTGCACTGCTCAGAACTGGACCGAGTAGGGCTGCGCTCGGCCGGCACGAGTAAATTTCCCGCTAGCACTGCTTCACCTTGCCCATTGCACGGCCCTGCTAGACAGTACGAAGAAAGCGAAGTAATGATGAATCCAATGAAGCAAGCTGCGATGATTATAGCCAGGTTCAGTGGTGGTTCCAGGCCTTGCGGGGCTCACAACAATAGGAAATTTAAAAATATCAAATCAAATTGAAAGTAATTTTGTAATAATAATAAAATAAAGAATAGTTACAATATTTTGAATACACTACAGTACATTCTTTTAATAATATGAAAGAAACCTGTAAGTCCCCTTGAGGAAGATTATGTAAACTAAGAAATAGTAAATGTGTTTTTTTTTCGGCTGAAGTCTTCTATTATTTCACTGAAATCTAAACTTCCCAAACAGTCAAGGGAGGTCATAATTGCACTCAAAAAAAATGAAAGAATTATAAATTAGTTTGAAATGTTTGAAAAGTATAATTAATTAATTCAATTTTAAACAAGTTGTTCCGTGAAGAACTATAAAGCCTATTTTCATATATCCTACTAATGTTAATTGTCCCTATCAAAATACTAAATTTCAGTTTGATTGCTGTAATAGATTCGTAGATATTGAGAACCGTCTAAATATTTCGGGTGGTCGCCATGTTGGACTTTTATATATGTAGGGCTTAGTGTTATGTACTGTTACATGAAGATTATTGTGTACGTGTAGTATTCAAACTTCAATCGCATGATTAGTACACAAGAAGTAAAAACGAGATTTTAAAATTTCGCACAGCTGCCATCTTGTCATTATGGAAACAATTTAAAAACATAGATGCCAGTGGATTAACATTTGTATAAGGATTTACTGTACCAAGTGTCACTGCACTCGGATGGTTAAATTGCGAGAAACGACCATGTGAATATTTATACTTCGCTCCGCCGCCATGTTGGATTTGTGATCACCAGGTTATTGAAAGTCCTATAGGTGAACTTATGTCCATAGCCCCTATGAACATTAAAAAATTCAGTTTGATTGCTGTAATAGATTCGTAGATATTGAGAACCGTCTAAATAATTTGGATGGTCGCCATATTGGATATTTATATGTACAGGCCTTAGAGTCATGTACCTTTAAAGGAAAATTATTGCGTAGTTTCATTATTCAAACGTTCATTTCGATCGCATGATTACGGCACAAGATACAAAAACTTAATTTAAAAATTCGCACAGCCGCCATCTTGAGGTTATGTAAATAATTGAACTAAATTACATACCAGTGCATTACAATGTACATAAACATTTGCTGTACCCAGTTTTATTGCGCTTAGATCATTAAATCGCGAGAAAAGTCTATTTAAAACTTTCAACTTCGCTTGGCCGCCATGTTCGTTTTGTAGTTAACCGGTTTTTGAATGTCTTATAAATAAACTTGCAGTAGTGCCCTTTTTCTCCGTGCAAAATTTCAGGGTGATACCGGTAATAGTTTCAGAGATATAGAATGCCGGTGAAATATTTCGCACAGCCGCCATATTGAGGTTATGTAAACAATTGAACGAAGTTAGATGTCGGTGCATTACAATATGTATTAACACATACTGTAGCAAGTTTCATTGCGTTTGGTTGGTTAACTCGCGAGAAACGTCTATTTAAAAGTCGCAAATTCGCTTGGCCGCCATGTTGATTTTGTAGTTATCAGGTTGTCAAAGGTCACATAAGTGAACTTCTAGTAGTTCCCTTTATCACCATACAAAATTCCAGGGTGATATCGGTAATAGTTTTGGAGATATTGAATGCTGGTGAAATATTTCGCACAGCCGTCATGTTGAATTGGTGAGACATAACAAAATTTGAAGGGCACGGTCGGGGTTGCCCGGAATAGTGCTATGAACTTACCGAGTTTCATTGAAATCGCTACAGTCGTTTAGATTCTATTAGGGGGGGGGGGGGGGGTCACACACACACACGGACAAAAGGTGATCTCATAAGCCTATTTTATCAAAATTGAAAATAGGCTAAAAATCCATGACGCGGGGCTCAGGGCGATCGCCCTCCTTACCCTCCCCTGGGAAGGATGTCGAACAAAAAATGTCTGCCAGGATGTGGACGAAGTAGCTGCCAAGACACGAGGTCAGGTGAGGTGATCACGTCAGGCCGGCTTGTAGAATGTCGCTCGCTATTCACTGGATTTTCTTGGATGCGATGTTCTCGATGTATATTCAGGTAGAGATTCGATCCCATCAATTATGAGAAAAAAGATGTGACCAGAGCCATATATATATATATATATGGGGTCATTTCATTCCCTCCCAGGAAAAAAGGGTGGGCGGGCCCCTATAGATGGCCGCACCATCTCTTGGGCCAGAGGAGGGGACTGTATTGGGAGTGATAGAGTTATAGGAGAAGGGTGGTAGTGTAGTGGATAAATTGGAGAAGGAGAAATGTTTTGACCTCTTGGCTAAGATTTAGGTTTTAAAGTTGGTAAGTTGGAGAAAAATTGCTCTTTTGTGCATTGTACTATTGTAATTTTTGAGTTGGGAGGTTTGAAGTTTTGTGGTTTATGAATTGATTGCTTTGTAAGTAAGAGAGTTGGAGGAAGTTTGAACTTTATATAGTAGACATTTGTGAAAGTAAGGTAGTTTTAAATTGCGAGTTTTTTTTTTTTTTTTGAAAAGGTTGATGATGTATTTTGAGAACGGATTTTTGGTGATTTTTGTGGAGACGGGAAAGGGTGCTGAGAGAAGTGGAGAGGGGAGAAATATGTGTGAGAAAGGGGAGAGGTAAGAGGTTATTTGAGTGTTGGTGTGGATGGAGTGAGGGGATGAGACGAGGGAAAGTGATTGTTTGTTTGGATGATTTTTTTAAATGGATAATTGCGTTGAAGGTGGAGGTAATGGGTGGCATGAAGGATGTGCGTAGAGATGAATGAGAGAGCAGTGTTGTAGAAGAGATAGAATGTAAGTTAAGAAAAGAAAGCTATTTGAAAAGAGATGAGTTTTTTTTTATTTAAGGGGTGGAGGAATTCGTTGGAGATGGGGATGATGTATGATGTGGAAGATAGTCGTATAGATGAGAAAAGAGCTGTGTGGTAGAAGAAAAATAGAAAGATAGAAATAATGAATTAAATAGATATATGAATAAAAAAATAAGGAGAGGAAAGAAAGAGATTTGTGAGTTTTTTTTTAGTACCTGGAGTGGCGTTGGTGTTTCACGTTTTTAGTGAGAGGGGGCGGGACGTTTAGTCGGGGGCTGGGATGAGGACTTTGAGGTGCGTGAGGCCGAGTTTGGTGTAGACGGGGGCTCGGGCTGGGAGAGCCTCAAGCTGCTCCAGTATGGGGTTTTGGGTTCGACGAGCACGTTGAAGATACCGAAGTTGGAGAAGGTGAATGTAGGTGGTGATTGGTGGCAACGGCATTAGCCGGTATAGGTCTTCGCTTGGATGTATCGATGAAAGGCGGAGTGCGATACGTGAAATGCGGCGTTCCATCGTAATGAGTGGGCGGAAATGGCTGGCAGCGCAGCTGGCCCATACCACTTGACCGTAGGTGATGAAAGACCGTATTAATGCCTTATAGGTGTAGAAGACGGTAGGTGGATGGAGACCCCAGGAGGTGCCAAGTAGGCAGGTGAGTAGCCGAGAGCGTTTCTGTGCTGAGGCCGTGAGAGCTCGGCGATGAGACCTGAAGGTGAAGTGTCGGTCAAACTCCACTCCAAGATAGCGAAGAGACGGACTAGTGCTAAGACGATGGTCATGGATGTGGAGGTTCAGTAGAGCGGGATTACGTGATGGTCCGTTGGCATGACGGCGAGGACGAAAAAGTACGGCGTGAGTTTTGCCCGTGTTCAGAGTTAGATGCCAACGGTCACACCAGGCCGTGAAGGTGTCTAGATACGGCTGAACGAGGCGGTTTATGGCGGTGACGGAGGGGCAGGGGGCGAGGATTGCAGTGTCGTCTGCAAATTGTAGGAGGTGAAGAGGAGCCGGAGGCTGGGGGATATCTCCGACAAACAGGATGTAGAGAAGGGGTGAGAGGACTGAACCCTGGGGGACGCCTTGGTTCAGGAGAAAGGAACGAGATAGGGTGTGTTGGATGGAGATGCGAGCGGTGCGGGGACTGAGGAAATTGCGGATGAGACGGATGAAGTTAAGAGGGAGGTGGTAGTAGTGAAGCTTCAGGAGGAGGGCAGCGTGCCAGACGGTGTCAAAAGCGCTTTGAAAATCGAAGGTAAGTAGGAGGGTTGGGCGGAGTCGGTTTAGGTTATCAGCAGTGAGGGTGGTGAGACGTAGGAGCTGATCGTGGGTGGAGAGAACTGGTCGGAAACCGCATTGGGAAAGAGGGAGGAGGTTGTGGTTGGAAAGGTGACGCTGGGTGCGGCGGACGAGGATTTTCTCGAAGAGTTTCGAGAGAACGGCTGTTAGGCAGATGGGACGGTAGGATGAGATGTCGGAAGGTAGTTTGTGAGGTTTGGGGAAGAGTAACATTGTTGCTGCGCGCCAAGGTGCAGGGTAGAAGCCGGTTTGGAGGAGGTAGTTATAGAGGGTGGCTAGGAGCCGTAGGAAGACTGGGGGTGCTTCCTTGATGTGGACGTATCGAATTTGGTCGGGGCCCGGAGCAGTGTTTTTCGTTTGTGAGAGGGCGATCTGGATGCCAATGGGCGTAATCGTTTCGTTGATTGGGTGTTGAATAGGGGGATGCATAGGGTGAGGTAGGAGATATGGACGTTGTGGAATTGAGTCGATCTCGTCATCGTCTATGTGGTGAAGATTGAAGTTTCGGGCTGGGTCGAAAACTTTCTCGAATCGCCGGGCGAAAATTTCGAGCTTGGCAGGCACATCTGGTGGGGCAGTGCCACGATGGATGAAGGGATAGGAGGGGGTAGAGGAGCGACCGGTTAGTGCGTTAAGCTTCTTCCAGTAGGAGGCCAGGTTGGATCTTTTCTGCTGCAGTGAGTTGCAAACAGTTACCCAGTTGCGACGGTGAAAGGCACGGAGGTACGATTGTACTTGACGTAATAGCCGTCGATGTAGTGTGAGGAAGTGGCGGTCGCGGGAGCGTTTGTAATGCTCCAGATACCTATGAGATTGGCGGAGAAGAGGAAGTGCTTTCGGGGGGTAAAGGGGGTCGAGAGGGGGAGTACGGGGTCAGGGGGATGTGTGCTGAGGCAGCGTTGGTAAGGGCGGATTCGAGTGTGTGAGCATAGACGTCCACTGTGGCCGCGGATGTGAGGTTTGGAAGTGGCTGTTTTAGAGAGTCAGTGATGTGCTCACGAAAAGCAGGCCAATTGGCTTTTTTATAGTTTTGCCTGAGTACTGGAGGGGTGGGAGCAACGAGCTAGAGAAAGGTATATAGAGAGGCAAGGAGCCGCGTAGCAGCGCTCTGGGCAGAGGCAACCTGAGTTAAGGCGGCCATGATTCAGAACGTCGTCTGACAAGAGCTTGTTGTGATTGTTCGCGTTGAGCGGGAACATGTGTTGAATGAAATGTATTTAAAAATACATTGACCATGCCATCAGTGTGATCGTCATTCAATTGTACGAATAGAAGTTATAAGACAACAGGAGTGTTGTATTTCAGGTAAGAAATGTCATCCAAATTCATAAATTAATGAGATAGACCCTTGACGAAAACGTGATGCAGCAGTTTAAGTTTGTGTGATATTTACATTTCAGATTCCCTTTGCAGAACCAGGAACTAACAAAACAATGGGTTGTCAACATGAAAAGCAATAAATAGCACCCCACGAGATACAGCTTAATTTGTTCTCTACACTTTGAAGATAAATATATGTTTGTAGCAAATGAAAGGCGACGTCTACTAGCCAATGCAGTACCTACAATTTTCAATTTTCCTGCATATCTGCAGAAGAAGCAGGCCTGTAGATCTTCGCCGAAGAAGCGTAGTTTCCAGGAAACTACAGAACACTCGCATTCAGATATGGTAGCATTGTTGCAGAAGACCTTGATATCAGTAGGTAAATATATTAGGCTGTCTTAAAATTTAAGCAAAGATAGTTGTGAGCCATAATCATAATTACGGTAATAATAATATCGTATGGCCTCGGGGGCCCGCAAGCTTTGTTATTTGACACCCAGAGGGTAGCTTGCATGTCGAATTTTGTTGTTCCTTGAAGCACGATGAAAGTCAAGGAGGTTAGATAACTAAGCTCCTTGACATTATAGCGCTTTCTAGTAGAGAAATGAGGAACTTTGTGTTGCCGGAAAATCCCGATATGAATTATGCCATTATGAACACGGCCTACTGAATTCAAATGGGTTCTTTAACATGCCAACATCGTATGACATGCGTATCGTGATTTTTGCCCCCTTTAAAAAACACCTGCCACGGCCAGGAGCGAACCTGCAAGCTTGGGGGGTTAGTAATCCGACACGATAACCACTCACCCACCGTGGCAAGCTATAAAATAAAATATATTGTTCAAATATCAATCTTCGTAAGCCAACGAGGTATACTTTCTCTAGTTCGTTGTTTTGAACTAATTATGGATTTACTAATCTTTTATATTTTCTTTCTTTCTTTCTTTCTTTCTTTCTTTCTTTCTTTCTTTCTTTCTTCTCAGAAATTTTAGATGGAAAGCTTATTTGCGATTCCAGCAGAAAGATGCCAATATACGGTTTGATTATTGATCTCTTAAGTGTGATACAACTAGCAGAAACATACGTGTGGGTACAAAGTTCTGTATTGAGATACTTATTAACACGCAGATTGAGTCAGGATCACTTAGAGCTATTTTTTTCTTCTACTGTATTCGCTCCAGAAGTGGGAATAGAAATAATCCAAATGCAGTACAATTTAATTCAGCTAATAGGACGTGTTTAATTGCGAGGGTACGCCCATCCATGAATTCCAACTGTAAGCCTATTGAGTGTGACCTACTTGTGACAACTGCAACAGCAAATATTCATGGTGTCAATGGGAAGGACGATAATATGCTGACAGACAGATCATGGTTACTGTGCACATTATAATTCACCGAGGAAATGTTGTTCATTACATAGCAGGAAGTGTCGTTCGCCAAGTGTCTAAAAAAATGTACTTGTGTTGAATGCCTAGAAGTGCTTTTATCAGGTCAAGATGTTCAGAAAGAAGGAGTGATTAAAGAGAAAGACGTGAAAGAATGCCCTTTGAATCCATCAAATGATGTAGTGAAATTATGTAAAACAGCTGAGTGTCATCAGGAAGAATGAGTGTATGTTGCGAAAGAACACGAATAATCTCATGCTGAAGTTGAAGACATATTATGTCTATGATATGCTGCCGGGTTATCTGTTTCTGAAATCTGACCATCTATTTACAGCTACTGAACCTGGGGAAAAGCCTCACTATGCTTCACTCATCAAGCGAATTGTGAAACCGTATTATAAATGCAGGCTTCACACTTCAGCAGAAATACAGCTCAACGTGAGAGGTCAACAGGTGCGTCAGTTGTACACAAAACGTTTTATTTTTAAAGGAGAATGGAATCATGCAATGTACTGTGCATAAGCAACGTAGCTTATTGTCTTGTAAGATGATTGTGTTAGTTTTCGTTCAATGTACAAATTAAATTATCAGGCCTTACGTAGGCCTAATCTTACGCCTCGTTAGTCACGCCTCCACGCCTCTCCCTCCCTGCCTCCCACCCTTTTGACAGGGTATATCATGGCGGCTGCCAGTTCAACCTTCTTCAAACATGGCGGCGCCATTTCCACTCTATATACCTTTCTCTAGCTCGTTGGGTGGGAGTTACGAGAGAGGAACGAATAGGTATCGTGGCTAAGACCGGGAGGTGGTCACTGCCGATACTGAGGAGGACGTCGACGGTGAGAAGGTGCGCTAGGCGGTTGTGTGCGATTACGGCATCTGGAGTTGAGTTTGAAATGGGGCGAGTTGGTTTTGGGATGGTTATTAAAGTGGAGTCAACCGATTGTAAGTAAAGATTGATATTGGTTATGTCCGCCGCTGTGCGGGAGTGCATGTTGAGATCAGCCAGTATGAGGTAGTGGGGATATGTATTATGGAGGTGGGTGAGAAAGTCCCGTGGGAAGGGATGCGTTGGCCGTGTGTAAATAGTGGCGACATGTAGGACACGAGAAGGGAAATACAGGGTGGCGATGAGGCTTTCGGGGAAAGGGAGGGGAGGGGGAGGGGTGTTGATTCGGACGGGGATGCGTGGCTTGTGGAGGAGAGCAACTCCTCCACGACCAATGTCTCTGGGGTGGTCTGCACGATGCATGGTGTAGCCTGGTATATTGGCTGCTTGATGTGGACGGAGGAAGGTTTCGTTGAGGAGGACTGCATCAGGGGAGTGAATAGCAATGGTATGCTTGAGGAGAGCTCGCTTTTTATAAAAAGAGCAGACGTTGCTATATAGAAGAGAGATATTTCTCGGAGGCCCAGGGTGGTGGGGTTTATACGCCATGTTGTGGGACATTCAACGGGGAGAAGGTGAAGTGTGTCAGGGGTCCGGCGTAAGAGGGGTAGAAACGGAAATTGAAGATTTGCAACGCTGCTTGTTGCAGTTGGGTGAGGACTAAGGGGCGTTGGAAGGGCATTAAGTTCTGGAGGGAGATGGTAAGGAAGCGGAGGAGATTTTCCACCGTTAGGGGGGGGGGGGGGGGAATTGGGTGTTATTGGTGGGGGTTGGGGGATCGATAGTCTTGATAGGGACTACAAGCTCCGGATGGTCTGGCGGAGGGGCGGGTTTTCCCTTGCACTTATAAGAGTGGGTAGGGTGTTGGCCCGAGCACTGGTGGCATTTTGGAGGTTGGGCTAGGTTGGGGCACTGTTGTAGAGGGTGATCTGGCAGGGAGCAATGTGGACAGATACGGGGTGCCCGGCACTGTTCGGTGGAATGAAGATTGTATGCCAGGCACCGATTACACCGAAGTGCCATGGGGGCCGGTGCCTTCGATGGCTCAACTCGATGATGATACCTGAAGATGTATACGCCGAGTTGAAGTAGGCGGTCGACCTCAGCCTGTGTGGCCAGAAGGATCCGCACCATCCAGGAGGGCTCGGTGAGGCATTTGATACGGAAGGCCTTTTTGACCTGGACCTGATCACGCAGAAGCTCGGAGATGACCGCCTCCTCTGGTACCTCGGGGTCAACCCCCCGGATAACGCAGGAGAAGAGTGGTGAGCGGGGGGGGGGGGAGGGGGAGCGGAGGTGGGTGTTTGGCGGGGGGTGAGGGGACCGATCGTTTCTGCAGGTCCGAGACGGGCGGCTGATTGGGAGTCCTCGAGAGTAGTGGCGACTATATCATCGTCAGTCTTCAGGATGACTTGAGACGAGGAGGAACGGCAGTGAGGGGGGGATGAGCGTCTCCAGGACACCGGAAATTTCCTGTCTGGAAAGGTGCTGGAGACCAGAGATGAGGAAGGAGTGTTTGGGTGGAGGCTGCGCAGCCTTGGTGGCGTAGGAGATGGACGATGGGGGGAGGGTGGAGGGGGTCGTCCCCTCCTGGAAGGGTAAAGTCCCCGAGGGGGTAGGTAGAGGTGGCATGTGGAGAAGGGGGGGGGGGGGGGGGGGTATGGGGTTGGAAAGTGTTGCGGCGTCCAGTGAGGAAATAGTGGAATGGCCCCCCTTCATCCATCCCCTCATGGACACGTAATCGGGCGCGTTGCGGGATGTCACTTTCCGACGAATCAGATCCTTTTCGTTTAGCCGTGAGGGTGCTGGTTTGTGGGACGACTGGGGGGAGGTGAGGGTGGGTGCCGAAGGTGGAGGGTGTAGCGGTGAGCGTGGTGGGTTGTGCGGTTTTCAGATTTTTGCTGATTGCACCTTGGGAAGTAGAACGCGCTGTAGCCTCCTTGTTGGCACCCCTGCTGTTACGCGGATCACGATTTGGTGATACGCGGCCTTTACCACGACCCATTACGAAGAGGTGTAATGGACGAAAACCGTGGGAAGGATGAGTTAATTTTTATCAAGGCGGGGGAATGCGAATACAATGACCGCAAAAAGGATTACCGGGAAGAGGGGACTAAGTTCCTAAAAAAGGAGAAAGAGGAAAAGGGTTGATAAAGAAGAGTTATATGGTGATAAATATGTTTGAAATGGTGAGTAGTGTCGGAAGTAAACCAATTTGGGCACAGCAGGCCACTAATGAAGGAGGGCAGGTAACTAAAGACACCACAGCAATGTGAAGTGAGATGGGGTAAGGGAAAGAATGGGGTATCAGATGGATGAAAGGTAGGGGGAGGTTGGGAAAGTAGCGGGCGAAGCCGGTGACTAGGCGGAGCAAACGGTGTGGGGAATGATATGGGGTTCACTCCTTAAAAGAGCGGGCGAAGCCGGTGACTAACGATGGAATGAATGTGATGAATGTAGTGGGTAGAATGTATGAGAAAGTCAGGAGAGAATATCTCCAGACGAACAGTGTAGAATGGATGTATGAGTGTGAGAATGGAGTACGAATGGTGACGTCACGCGGCAGAGAATGAAATAGAGTTGAGAAGTACAGCTATGACAAGCGGTAGTCAGGTACGATAACCACTTCAATGCAGCACGAAGGTAGCCAGGTACTGCGGACGCTGTGCATTGTATGAGCCCCGCTCACAGGCAGTGCAGTAGAACGTGAAGTTGGAGTTGCTAGTATGCCTGGCTGGTGTGACGACTGAAGCTGTGATGAGAGCCTGAGCGAAGTAATGTTGCAGGCGATGAAATCGAAGAAATGATGAAAACCAGTGAAGTGAGCTCGAAGATTGTAGTGTGATATTTTGTCGACAGCAAAATGGCAGCCAGGCTCCAGCACGTGGTCGAAGTCATTCTGACGAGACTCGAGGTCAGGTGAGGTGATAACGTCAGACCAGCTTGAAGAATGTCGCTCGTGATGTACTAGATGTTCTTGAAGTATGTTTTAACGATGATTAGTGATGGGCGAATGATACTGAAGTTCGAGCGGGCTCGCGCCGGCTCGATACTCAACGCAAGCTCGATACTGTATCGAACCTGTTCGAGCTGCCAGGCGACCCCACACATAAAGTATGCGGAGCGCTGACGGCCCAGACGATATTTTCTACAAACTTTTGCTCGCGTACTGTATAGCCTATGTGAACGTATTAGACTATCAGTGTTTCGAATCCCACTGTCGGCAGCCCTGCTGATGGTGTTCCGTGGTTTCCCATTTGCACACCACGCACAAACTGGGACTGTACCTTTATTAAGTCCACGGCCGCATCCTTCCGCGCCTAGCCCTCTTCAATCCCATTGTCACCATACGACCTATCTGTGTCGGTGCGACGTAAACCAAATTGTACATAATAATACTGTATTAATATAGGTTATTCACCCCCCCCCCCCCCCATCACTGATACGTCTTTGGCTTCTGGGAATGATGTAATACTGTCAAGGATATAAGCAAATATATGTTCCCGAGACGGAACAAATTAATCGCATAGGTACACTTACTGTTGCCGCGCAATTGTAGTAAGGAAGTGTTGTAACCCGTCGCCTTTGTTCTGTGTACTCCAATGATGTTCTGTAGGCAGTTTGTATATTCTGGGGAGACATGTGCTTCGAATCATCGCACAAACACAGGTTGTAGCTGTCTCCACATTACAGATACTGTTTGAAGGGGTTATATGCACAAACTATACAGCAGTGCACAGCAACAACATGACGAGTCGATTCCGCCTAGCACAATACTCTAAACACAGGCTTCTTGAGGTTTCTGGGTGATGAGAACACGCCGATAGCTCGCGGTGCGCTCAAGAGCTCGCGCCAAGCTCGAACCAGTTCGAACTCCGACGTCATCTGTTCCAGCAGCTCGAGCCGGGCTCAAGCGCATTACTAGGAGCGTTTGATTCATAAGTTCGAGCGGGGTCGCGCCAGCCCGGTACGGTATCGAACCAGTTCGAACTGTCAAGGGACCACACACAAACTATGCGAAGCGCTGACCGCCCAGACGATATTTTATGGAACCACTAGCAACCCACCCCGGCTTCGCCCGGGAACAGTTATGAATGTGCAAGGAATTCCTGTCAGACGTAATTTAAGAATGGCGAGGGGCATGATACACAAATCCCCCTTCCGTCCAAACTAAAAGCACTTATAGTGGGCGATGCATCGAAGATAGAGATATGCTCTCCTGGACTTTTTGTAGAATTTTTCATGCTGAACAATTCTTACACCCATAGTATATTGATGTTTTTAACAGTTTTCCCAGCGTAAGCTTAAAAAGCGCACGGACGCCAGGTTCTTTTTTCGATCTTTTCACTGAAATCGTTATTGCTTGGCTTCCTTTGATCATAAATAAATTATTTTCTACAGAAATCTTCCTCGAGATTACCTTTACAGAATGGTGAAAGCCGCATCAAAATTCATTCATTAGTTCTCGAGATTACCCGTGACATCCAAGAATCGGGTACTTTGTTTTATACTAAGTAGAGATTCTCTTGCGTACGGTGTGAATGAACCTATTTGACTACTAATCTCAATATATTGATGTGTGTGATGTGGTGACCATCAGGTGCTCTGTGCAGGGAAAGAGAAATTGTACATAATAATAATATTAATAAGATAATTCCCCCACACCCCATCTCTGATACGCCTTTGGCTTCTGGGAAGGATGTAATACTGTCGAAGATAGTAGCAAACATATGTTCCTGCAACGGAACAAATTATTATTATGATGATTATTATTATTATTATTATTATTATTATTATTATTATTAATGGTATGGTATGGTATGGTACACACTTACATCATATTACGGCTTAAGGGGAGGTTGAAAGCCCTATCTCCGCCAAGTTAAATTTGTCAACTTCATGTTCCTTTCTCATTATGTATTTAACCTATTGAAACAAAAACTTACAGATATTTAGATCTATATTTTATATTTAAAGGGTTGTTTTTGGAAATGTGTGTGCTTGCAAATAATTCTTTTTTTTTTCAGCGGTTAAATTTTTCAACTTTTTTCTCTACGAAAACATAAAATATTATTTTTTCTATTTATGATAAAATCACAGGAAAACATACAATCCTTTAGTTGATCATATTGAATTACTGAACAAAAATTCAGAGCGCTATTGTTAATACTTCCTGAGAAAAAGGAACATTTGCCTCGAAAAAATCAAAAGTGAAGAAAAATGCTCTTCAAGATAAGTGTTACCTTAATGTGTACCAGGCCCATCTGGGTTGTCTTCATCTTCTCTGTCCCTCTTCTGGTTTCTTTTTAACTTCCTAGCTTCTTTAGAGAGAGAAAAGAAGGAGAAAGAGGATAAGAAGGAGGAGAGGGAGGAGCAGGAGAAGGGGAAAGAGAAGAAGGTGGAAGAGGAAAATGATCAGGAGAAGAAGGAGGAGAAGGAGCATCAGGAGAAAGAGAAGAAGGAGGAGAAGAAGAAAAAGAAGGAGCAGAAGAAGAATGAGGAGAAGGAGCTGGAGACGAAGGAGTAGAAGGAGAAAGGGAGCAGGAGAAGGATAAAGAGAAGAAGGAGCAGGAGAAGGGGGAAAGAAAGGAGAAAGAGAAGAAGGAGGAGAAAGAGAAGAAGGAAGAGATGGAGAAATAGAAGGAGAATGAGAAGGAGGAGGAGCAGGAGAAAGAAAAGAAGGATCAGGAGAAAGAGAAGAAGGAGGAGAAGAAGAAAGAGAAGAAGGAGGAGCAGAAGAAGGAGAAGGACGAGCAGGAGAAGAAGTATGAGGAGGAGAAAATATGCCAGTTCTCAGGAACAGATCTCCAAGGGGGCCGTGGCCCTAAATGACCTATAAATGGCGTTTAGCAAACATTTTCAGCAAATAAGCATATTCACATTATAAATTGGACTTCAGGCTACCAAAATAACATAAAATCTAAAATTCCACTTTTTGACCCAAAACAGCTTAAAACCTCCCCTTAATGAAACATTGAAAAGAAAAAAGAGAACAGATAGTCTCATAATTTAACATCTGAATTAAAAATATAGTCCGCTGATGCAGGAGTCACTGAGATCTTAGTATGTGTCCTACCAACCTATCTCTTCTCTTCATTAGCAGTCGCCAGAATCATCTCTCCACTTCCACTAGTCTTAATACCTCTTCGTTTGTAACTCTATCTACCCATCTGATCTTCATCATTGTCCTGTACACCACATTTCAGGCGCTTCAATTCTCCTCTTTTCTGCTGCACCGATAGTCCAAGTTTCACTTCCATATAGTGCCACGCTCCAGACAAAGACCTTCAAAAATGACTTCCTAAATCTAAATCTATATTCGATGTCAACAGATTCCTTTTCTGAAGAAATGCTTTCCTTGCCTGAGCTAACCTACTATTTATATCCTCTTTGCTTCGTCCATTACTGGTTATTTTGCTTTCTAAGTAACAGAATTATCCTACTTCCTTTAGCTTTTCACCTGCCAATTTGATGTCCATAGAGGTTTCTGATTTATTTCGGCTGCATTCCAATATTTTTTAGCCTATTTTCAATTTAAAAAAAAAATTGGCTTATGAGATCACCTTTTGTCCGTGTGTGTGTGTGTGTGTCCCTAATAAAATCTAAACGGCTGGAGAGATTTCAATGAAACTCGGTAAGTTCATAGCACAATTCCGGGTGACCACGACCGTGCCCTTCAAATTTTGTTACGTCTCACCATTCCATCATGGCGGCTGTGCGAAATATTTCACCAGCATTCAATATCTCCGAAACTATTCCAGATATCACCCTGGAATTTTTTACGGTGATAAAGGGAACTACTAGAAGTTCACCTATGTGACTTTTGAAAACCTGTTAACTGCAAAACCGACATGGCGGCCACGCGAATTTGCGAATTTTAAATAGACGTTTCTCGCGATTTAACCAACCAAACGCAATAAAACTTGGTACAGTATATGTTTATACACATTGTAATGCACCAACATCTAACTTTATTCTATTGTTTACATAAACACAAGATGGCGGATGTGCGAAATATTTCACCGGCATTCTATATTTCTGAAACTATTCCAGATATCACCCTGAAATTTTGTACGGAGATAAAGGGCACTACTAGAATTTGGTCTATAAGACTTTCAAAAACTGGTTAACTACAAAACGAACATGGCGGCCAAGCAAATTTCAAAATTTTAAATAGACCTTTCTCGTGATTTAATGTTCCAAACGCAATGAAATCTTGTACAGGAAATGTTTATAGACATTGTAATGCACTGGTATCTAATTTAATTCAATTGTTTACATAACCACAAGATAGCGGCTGTGCGAATTTTAAAATTAGGTTGTTATTTCTTGTGTCGCAATCATGCGATCGAAGTGAAAGATTGAATAATGAACCTACGCAATAATTTTCCTTCAATGGTACATGACTCTATGACCTATACATTTAACAATCCAACATGGCGACCATCCGAAATACTTAGACGGCTCTGAATATCTACGAATCTATTATAGCAATCAAACTGAATTTTTTTTATGTTCATAGGCGCTATGAACTTAAGTTCACCTATAGGACTTTAAATAACCTGGTGTTCAAAAATCGAACATGGCGGCGACGCGAAGTATAAATATGCACATGGACGTTTCTCGCGATTTAACCATCCGAGTGCAGTGACACTTGGTACAATAAATCCTTATACGAATGTAATCCACTGGCATCTAATTTATTTCAATTGTTTCATAACCACAAGATGGCAGCTGTGCGAAATTTTAAAATCTCTCTTGTTACTTCTTGTGTCCTTATCATGCGATTGAAGTTTGATCGCTACACGTACACAATAATCTTCATGTAACAGTACATAACTCTAGGACCTACATATATAAAATCCAACATGGCGACCATCCGAAATATTTAGTCGGTTCTCAATATCTACGAATCTATTACAGCAATCAAACTGAAGTTTTGTATGTTGATAGAGGCAATTAACATAAGTAGGATATATGAAAATAGGCTGTATAGTTCTTCACGGAACTACTTGTTTTGTTTTACATTTATTAATATTTTCATCATGAATTGTTTCCTCAAGACGGAGTGCATACCATTCAAAAACTCATTCTAATCCTCAGGCGTGTCGGCCAAGATGGCTGTACTGTTTAATTTCAGTTTTCTATCTGTCCAAGGAAATGAAAGCAAGTTTAGTTAGTTGTAGGTTCTTTTACATGACATAAATCTATGACATGGGCCCTCCGGCTTTACTTCCCCTCCGAAGGAAGCTATACTGAGGGATTCTTAACTCTCTTAAAAATACGATAATTTCGGCTGGGTTAGAACCCGCGACCTTGGGCATAGATGCTCAGCATGCTATCAACTACGCCACCAAACCAGCCAATTGCAAGGGATACAGTAGCCTGGTGTGAGCAGCAGGGAATACAATGCCTCCCCAGAGAACTCTGGTATCGAACAGTAGAATGAGGACGTGCGAAGTGGAACCCATGACATAAAGTATTGGGACGGAGAGTCCTTGCTTCAGATTCCCGAAGGAGCACTAACGATGGTTGCGTTTCAACGGGTAGTCCGCCCTATTGAATGTCTCCCCAGGTGATAGCAGGAAGACAGCCGCTCGAATCTCAGCAACCACAAGCAGATGACGTCACAGTGGTCCACACGCCAAGGAGCTTACATAAAACGTGGGGGGATGCCATGATGTATCTGTCTCTTTCATCCGCCTTTTATATAACTACTAGCTATGATTACCGTACCTAACGTTAACGTGGTCATAGGGTTATTAAGTCGTTCGAGGAGTGTGGGATATAACGGGTCATCAACCGCGTATAGGGTTGTTCAGTCTTTTAACTGGTTTGGTGCAGATTTCCATGCCTCCCTGTCCTGAGCTAATCGTTCCATCTCTACATAGCTACCTCGCAGTTCCGCCCCTTAAAACAACAATAACTAACTAACTAACTAACTCACCGTACATACGAGGCAATCTGTTTAACATATTCTAACCTTGGTCTACCCCTACAGTTCTTGTCCTTGACCCTTCCTTCCATAACTAAGCTTGCTATTCCTGGGTGTCTTAGTATGTGTCCTACCAACCTATCTCTTTTCTTCATTAGCAGTTGCCAAAACCATCTCTCCTCTCCCATTCGTCTTAATATCTGTTAATTTGTTACCCTATCTACCTATCTGATCTTCATCATTCTCCTGTAACACACATTTCAAACGCTTCAATTCTCCTGTTTTCTGCTGCACCAATAGTCCAAGTTTCACTTCCATATAGTGTCCCGCTCCAGACAAAGACTTTCAAAAATGACTTCCTAATACCTCAATCTATATTCGATGTCAACAGATTCCGTTTTCTGTATAAATGATTTCCTTGCCTGAGCCAACCTACTTCTTATATCCTCTTTGCTTCATTCATCACTGGTTATTTCATTTAATTATATTCCTCTCGAAATGAAACCATGAACAAAATATTTCAGTCTATTCCGGCCGGAGTGAAATGTAATCCATACAATTCAATTCTGTTCTTCTCGGAATTTTGCTTCCTTAATAACAGAAGTCACCTACTTCCTATACCTTTAAACTGCCAATTTGATGTCCATAGAGGTTTCTGATTTATTTCGGCTGCTTTCCAATATTTTTAGCCTACTTTTCTCTTTTCCCAAAAATGAGGAAAAAGTAGACTTATGAGATCGATCCGGGAAATTGTGTGTCTGTCTGTCCGTCTGTCTGTCTGCCTGTCCTTTTGTCTGTCTGACTGTGTGTGTGTGTGTGTGTGTGTGTGTGTGTGTGTCTATCAAAACGGCTGCAGCTAAGGAAACCAAATTTGGTATGAGTAAAGATCTATGCCGGAATATCTCGAGGCCATGTTTGAAAATGATTTCAGTGCTACCAACTACTGAAAAATCGCAATTTAAATTTGAGCTCAATGTTGGATATCCTGGAAGGTATGCATGGGAGCTATTCCAATGTTGGCACACGTATAGACAATAAGATTTCAGTTTAATTTCCAGGAGGTCATACATGACAGTGTTACCAACATGTTTCTAAGACAGCTGATAAGTCTATTTTTAAGTACATGTAACTTCTACACTATCAATGGAATTTCAACCAAATGCCGTATGTACTATGTGTACAATAACAAATATGACTGTGCGTATTCTTAAGAACAACCAGGGCTGCTAACTATTAATAAATGCTCTCTCTATTATTTTATCCTAATACCAATATAAATGAAAGTATGCAAACCATGAGCTCGAAATTTTGCACACGTATAGTACATAACCTTCTACATTAATTTGGAGTACCTAGTATTCGTCAGTACTGCCAACATGATTCTAAGCTTGTTGATAGGGCTACATTTTAAATGCATGTAACTACTATACTAACAAGTGGATTGCAACCAAATTTTGTATGTGGCTTTTGTACCATAACTCTTATGAATATGCGTATTCATAAGAGCCGTCAGGGCTGCCAAATGTAAATGCATGCCCTCCCTGTCTATCTTTTTACGCTAATACCTATAAATCAGAATATATGCAAGCCAACAGCTCTAAACTTTGCATACGTATAGTACTGTACCCATGTGAGTAATCTCGATGGTAAATATGCATCTGCCTCCAGCTAGCATCAGGTCTCAGGCGTGTACCGTCTCCCCAAATGAGCAGTGCATAATTTTGGATTTGAGGCTATAAGGTATCAACTCTACAATAACAAGGCACAACTCTATTCTAAAACTTTAATTCAGTAAATAAAATCATGGCTTCAAACACAAAACCCATCCCAAAACCATAAAAACAAAGCAAACAAAAATTTACTTCCACAATCCACAAATAAACAAAAATAAAATCATAATAAAGTCATATTAAACCATAAAGCTGTACCCTTATGTGAACTTCATAAAGATATTCTGGTGCGCTGATGCACCTACGACTTCAAAACCAACTGTACATTGATATAACAATCATACAATGTGACTTCTTTAATATCACAAATTAATTATTCCTTAAACCTCTTTAGTTTTAACAATTATGTGTGCCGTGCGTGTCTTGATTTTTCTCCTCTCACCAAACAAATGCTTGCATGCATTTACCTATTCGGACGTTGCACCGCAATCAACGTGCAACTCCATAATTATGTAAGCTACCCCTCCACTTCCTCTATTTATATGGTTCCACTGCATGCTGTATGTGATTCCTACATAAAACGTTACGTTATAGCTTGTGTCGGATGGTACAATTAGACTACCTTGCGCTCGTCGCCTTTGGCATCTAGTAACCAACTTCATAACTTGGTTTCAGTGACAGTACAAATACATCGTCTAACTATTCGTCAGATAGCTAAAATAATGAACCATCAGGATGATCTATAATTATCCATGTGTTCTTAAACTACATGGCTACGTTACTCAACATAACAATATTTCAATACATGTCATTTAGAGGGCTAAATCTGTTCCTTTCAACTTGCATTTACGGTTCATCTGACCGTCTCTGCCAGACCCTCTACCCGAGCGGTCGGTATACAATAGACTGTGGAATGGGGTTCCAACAATTATCTCGCCCCTCGCTTCAAGTTTGAAGGCTTTCCTCACTAAGCAGTAAAGATTTACAAGACAAATACTGTTGTCCGAACGACACATATATCCCAAAGGATCTTAAGTGACTATTATGCAAACAGGTATTGAATGAGCTTTTATAATTACTCCTACACAGAGGATATAATAATTACTGACCTCACACGGGTCCATTCAACATGAAGGTTCGGGGTTCGTAATGCATTAGTCTGACGGGTGACCGGTGTCTCAAGTAAAATATAGGCGCTCACTGCAGCTGTCGCCATGAGTTTCGCTACCACGAGCGGAAATAACTCATCAATAAGTTCTCGGGAGACCATAGAGTTTCGAGGTGTCCTCGTTTTCCTCGTCTCTATCACAGGATTCCAACCCGGAACACTTTCATATCCTTCCTCAGAGCTAGGGTGCACACTACAACTCTGGCATAAATTATATCTCCACTTTTGCCCATGACATAGGAGATTTCATACGTAGAATAGACCATCTGGCCCCTTACTCAATGCTACGACCTCCGACCTATATTATTAAGAGAAATCTATCAATTTACTCTATAAGCTTCTCACATAAGCTGCAAATTCAATTCACTAAAAGCTCTTTCATTACTGGCATCATTATTGAATATATGCAATATTCTGATATAAAACTTCTTTCCTTAATTACTGTAATGTAATCTTACTGTATCATCTTACTGCTTAGATTGATAAGTCTTGCAATTAGCGTAACTAATTCTCGCTTACAACATTTATTTGTTTCCTGATGTGTTCATTCATACTTTTAATATTCATTATTATTATTACCGTTAATCTCACTGACATAAATGACCAAAATCATTACTTTATTATTCTTATTAATCTCACTGACATACATGACCAAAATCATTACTTTATTATTATTCTCACATAAATTACCAAAAAATCCGACATAGCTAAACGTCTTAAAATCCGAACAATCGCGTTCGTCACATTTACATAACTGATTGCCATTCTTAATTCATAGTGGGAATAATTACTCCACTTAATGATGCAAATTAACATCTCAACTCTATAAAAAATCAACACAATAATGATTAAACATGGAGGATCTCCCTCCTAAACTGATTTTTACTGGCATCTTTACGGAATCACAACATGCATTGGCCCATATTTCTACATAATCATAACTTGTGGGGTACTTACATTTCTATAGGCGTCTATGGTGGCTCCGACCAATCATATTTCTCCATTTCGCCCGCCATTAGCAGGTTTAACGCGACATATTCATCTTGAATACACACATTTTATAACACATAATTTTCATCAACAACACGACACGTTGCATAACTCTCAGGAAGCTATCGCTCCCACACATGTGAAACACTTATCTAATCACTACTTTAAAGGATATTTTACATATGCTGTACACTTAACACACGTCACTTTATACACTTTTCAATGCTGAAATTCCCTAGCAAAGATCGAAATTGCAGGTGTCGACGGCATCTCCCGTGCTCCTATCAACTCCTGATTGAAAGTCTGGTTTACCTGCTCTCGGGATTCACCAACAGTTTTTATATTTCCTACTCCTACGGTAAGCGTCCTGCGTTGCATAAATATGCTAGCTCCCGTCCTGAGTGTTATCATCTGGTACTCTCATGACATTACCAAACATTTCGAAGAGTTTCATTAGCGCATTCCATCGTAATTACACATATACGATCAGTCAATACTTTACACATTGCGCTTAACACTGTCCAATACTTTACACAAATAATTATTTACAATAGTTCTGCCATTAGCCTACACGGTGCTTCGTAACTGAACACGGCATAGTTCGTACTGCTGATTATGCCTATAGCACGACTATTATTCATACAAGCTTATTAAATGCTTCATTTACATGTACCAGTCTTTGTTCGGCGTCTATTATGAGTATGACCGCCATGCGTTCCGCCTTGACGAACTTGCTTCAAAGTGGCTGTACCTGACTGAAGATTCACTTGAAGATTGCCCGTAACTTACTTGAAGACTGCTGTAGACTGCTTACATACTGTCTCGTACTGCCCTCGTACTTGCTGCATACTGATTGCAACTTACTGCAACTGAGCTACAACTGGGTAACTTCTAACGTAAACTGAGCGTGAAGACTGCGTAAGACTGCAACTTGCTCGACTGTAACTGGCTGTAACTGGGTGTAAACTGCACGTGAACTGCGCGTAGACTGAGCTTGAACTGAGCTGAGACTGAGCTTGACTGAGCGCTCCTCCAAGGGTCTCCTTCCTTATATCAGATTCTTACTGAAAGTAGGGCGAAATCTTCCCGCGTAATCTTGGCTCCTCTCCCAGCATGATTCTGGTCTCCAAACCATGATCATTGGGTTCCTCTTTCTCCACAGATCCCAAAACTATCTGCGTGCAAAGGAATCGCTCGTCCAATTAATTAATATAAATTCCTTTCTCCATAGCGTGGGACGCTATCTTACGGGTATTCCCCGGCAACATTCTCAAATCTATCCGCGAACAATGGCAGTTTTACAGTCCTTCCGCACATCATTAAATATGCATCAATTTCGCAGGTAAAAGGCTCTAAAATTAGCCTCCTGCCAAAAGATTCACCTGTGAGCAACTCTCCTCTCAATTCGTTACTCCAATCACGAGTAATCAATGATTTTCCTGGGCATCTCTCCGCCCCCTCCTCAAATCTATTCTCCGTCGGGGAATAACTGGGTCATTATTCAGGCCTCCACCCTGCTCCAGACGACAGAATGGGGTCACAGAGATGGACATGGCTCCACTGGGGCCCTCCCACAATCCTGGGCTAATTTGTAAAATGTCAACTCTGCCCTCTCCGTGCTTCAAGCCTCGTATAGCCTACACCAAGTAGTCTAATAATGCTGTAATCTGCTCATTATTCCCTGCATTATTTTAATAAATAATGTCATTGCACCAAAATCATACCAGTGATTAAATATACACTTCTTTCGAGGGTTTTTTTACCATGAAACTGCCTCTACAGATCTCTGGTTCGTTCCCTGGTGGAACCTTTATACTGAGATCACAGTCTCTGAGAACCTCGTTCGATTCCAGTCAGCATAACCTCCTCGGGTTCATATTCCCCTTGCGAAACTTATAAAAGTCAATTGCAAGTGGCTTATATAAGTAACCAGCTGACTGTCTACCACCGTCTGTGTTTACGTCTGGGGTCCTTCACCTCGTCTGGCTGCGAGTAGGTTAGTAATGTTCCCCCTTCCACACTCGGCCTTCTTCCTAAGCTGTTCATTCTCCATGCGGAGGGTCGCGTTTATTGCTTCAACCTCTCTCGCCACTCTGACCATTTCTTCATAGAATTCTCGCAGACACTGGCATTCTTTTTTCTCTTCGCTTACACTGGGTAAACTGTCTGCTTCTCGTCCCGTCTTGCCGTTCCAACTTTCAGGTCTGACTGCTTGGCTGACTTCACTCTCCACGTTGATTTGGGTGTGCGTTACTAATACTTCTTCTTGTTCGTCGAATTCTTCTGGCGAGTAATAAACTTTTAAGTTGGCTACGTTCATAACGACCTCGTTTCCATTTTCTAGATGCCTTAACCTGTATGCATTGTTCTGGAGGTCTCTTATCACCTCGAACGGGCCGTGGTAAGCAAAATTGAACTTTTTATACTTGCGTGACTCTGGATCTGAACTGGCGGGTTTTTTAATTAAAACTTTCTCTCCCACGAGAAGCGGTCTATGATACCTCTTCGCACGATTTCTTCTCTGACGTCTCTCCGCCTGTGCTTTGAGATATCCAAAGGTTCGTTGGATCCTGAATTCTCTACCTGGCTGTGCATCTACTGGCAATGGAATAACACCAGTCCACGGTCTCTCCGGTCTTTGATCCGGATGTAGAGTCACGGGAACCTGACCTGTCGCCTCATGTACAGTATTATTTATACAGTATTCCATTACTTCTAGAAATTCAATCCAACGCCAATTCGCTTCAGAGCAGTAGATCTTCATGTATTTCTGGATCTCTCTCATTACTCTCTCCACTGGACTTGCCTCAGGATGGCGAATGGTAGATAAAATCTGCCTAATTCCTAGAGTTTCCAGTTCTCGACGAAATTCTGCACTTTTAAAGCAACTTCCGTGGTCCGAGAGAATGTTATCCGGCTTCCCAAGAATCGGAATAACTCTCTCTTTCAGGCGCTTCAAGACCTGCTTTGAACTTGTCTTTTGTATGGGGCATAACACCACCATTTTCGAAAATACATCCATGGCTACAAAAATGTGTCTATTGCCTCTACGTGCTCTAGGCAATGGTCCAAAGTTGTCTATACTCAATAGCTGCCTTGGCTTCTCCGGTAACAACGGGATAGGTCGTTGCCTCATTAAAAAGGGATTTGGCTTTACCCTCTGGCATAGATCACATGTCCTAATAGCATTTCTCACCGTTTCTCTCAATTTTGGCCAAGTAAATGCTTCCTTCAACAGAGCACAAATTTTATCTATTCCGGGATGTCCAATCACTGACTTGAAAAGCATAAGTGAAGTTCTTTATCCGACCAGGTCTCGAATCAAAGACTTCCTTCTGTTCCAGTAATAACTGCTTTAAATTTTCCTTCTCTTTTAGCCCAATTTTCGCTTCTTCTAGCTTTTCCGAAATATATTCTTCCAATTTGGGTTCCAGATCTTTTTCCAAGTCTGTGGCTAGTGTTTTAAGCTCCTCTTCTAACTGCTCAATAGCTAACACTCCTTCCTCAGCCACCTCTCTGTATGTATGCCATACTTGTTCGCTTGATCCTGGTTCAATCTCATTGAGTGCGACCTCTAAGCCTTCAGCTTCTTCATTCACATGGAACATAACCCTGTCCTGTGCTAGGTCGATTATCACTCTGTATTCCCTTATAAACTCTGCCCCAATAAGTAGGTTATAAGGCAGTTTGTTTACTAACAGAAAAATCTGTGAGAAAATAGAGCCTCCTATCTGTAAATCTAGGAATACCTGGTATTTACATATCATTGTTCGGTCTGGAATTACCCCTTTAATTTTGACACTAGAGATCGGTATTTTCAAAATGTTCTCTCTCCGGGCTATTTCGTTATATAAAGCTTGTGTCATGAGGCTCACTGTTGACCCCGTGTCTAGCAGACTTCTGACTTTTAATCCTGCCACTCTTACAATTATAATAGGCAATTCTCTCTTGACCATGGCCTGTGGTCCTCCTGTATCCTCAATTAGTTCTTCTGGTTTGGCTATCCAATTGATGATGTTAATAGACTTCCATCCATCAGTCTCAAACTCTTCTAATTTTGGCGTTTTTTTTTCTTCAGCGCCCGCCCCCTTGGAGTTTCTTCTCTCCTGTTCGCTGCGCTGTAGTTCCAAACTCTTAGCTCCATCTCCATATCTGTCTGGCGATGTCCTGTTCTGCATGACTTCTTGCCAGCGAACTTGTTGTTTCTGGGGCTCATCTCCCCTCTCTTCGAGGTATCGCAAAGAAGCATGATATCGTTCTTCTACCTCGTCATCGAAGTTACTTCTTCTTTCTTGGGGTCTCCAATTTCTATTGTTGCCTTCTTGGCCATTGTTACCTCCATTGTCATGGTACGGTTTACCCCTGTTATTCTGCTTATTCCACGAACTTCGACCTCTTCCTCCTTTATTAGCATTTTCTTTGTACTTTGACTGCCATCTTCTGGGTTCCTGTTCCCATTGCCGTCCATAGGAATCTAATGTTTCTGTGCTCGTAGCTTTGTTGTTCCTTGGAGCTTGCTGTTGGTCAGTCTGTGTGTTGGTCACGTGTACTTGTTCCACGGTTCGACTCTGACGCATTGTATTTGCTGTGGTGAGGTCCAGTTGCCTTAGAACTGTCTCCATTTCCATAGCAGTTTTCGCATTAGCCGAGGTTAGTAGCCTTTGGATCTCGTATGGAAGCTGTTTGGCGATAGCAATACATAGCTCCAGTTCGCTCGGTTTTTGATCCAGCTCTTTAAAGCGACACATCTGCGATATGAAGGATTCTGCGTACTTCGTTGGATTATTAGTACTGTATTTCTTTGCATATAAATCCAACCGTAAATTCTGTTGAGTCGCGGCGTCCCAATATCTTTTCAAGAATGCCTCACGAAACTCCTCAACAGTATCGAAAATGTAACGGAAGCTGCGAAACCATAATGCGCACTCCCTCTCTGTTAATTTCTCTATAGCACGTAGCCTACGCTCCTGCGGTATTCGTGCATCATTTAGATATTCAGTCACTTCCTTTAACCAATATTTTGGTGTCATACTACAGTGGCTACCTGAAAATTTCCTTGGTTTTTCTTCGCTTGCCCTAATGACGTTTATCACCTGGGTGTGCATAGCATTTTCATGTGGCGTCGATGCCGCAATTGGTACACCTGGCGTCATATAAGGACTTTCCCTTGAGCCTGTAGCATTCCTGCTCATAGGTTGGGTTTCTAAGTCTGCCCACCTTGTTTTCCTCATATCCTCTATGCTGCCTTCACTTGACTTAGGATCTTTCAGAAGCGTTTCCTCCTGTGCTATTATCCTAGTCTCCATTTGATTGTGGCGCATCTCTGCTCTTTCTAGACGAGTAATGACTTCTTTCTCTATTCTTGTAAGCCTATCTCGGTTTTCCTCGGCTACTTGAAATATTTTCACCTTGTCTTCTTTCAGACTTTGTTTGATATGGGATATTTCATCCTCTACATCTTCTTTAATTTGAGCAAGGGTCTTGTCGCTTGCCTCTGTTTTCTGGCCTTCTCTTATTTCGAGTTCTTCTCTCAACCCTTTAATTTCATCTTGAATGTGTCCATTGACTTTAGACAATTCATTCCGGACCTTGGTGATCTCACCTCTATTCTCCTCTTGCCTTTTGTTAACTATGACAATGTCACTTTGAACTTGGTCCAGTTCTTGATGAACTTTGCCCATCTGACTTTTCACGTTGCTTACCACTCCTTACTTTCATTAGCGATAGCCTTAATTTCGCCTATTTCCTGGCATTGACCTAATATATTCTGGTCCTGTTTCTTGAGGTCACCGTTAATTGCTCTAGCATAGCTTTTCAATTTCTGGTCCCATTTGGAGTCGTTCTCCTCTAATCTCTGGTCTACCGTTTTTGTAAACTCTGCGAACTGTTTCGCTTGGCGTTCGAGATTCGCCTCATTTTGGATTTGAATATCCTTAATGTCGTTAGACAACGCATCTAATCTACTGTTGGTTTCCTCCTGAGCATGCTTACACGCTTGTAAATTACTCTCAAGTTTGGCTTCTATAGCCTCGAAACGTTTATCAGTTTTAACCTGCATTTCCAATACAATGCTTACAACAGTATCTGTTACTTCGGTCTTAATTACCTCTTGCATTTGACCTAACTTATTGTTTAATTCAATCTGGTTATTATCTAACCGATTACTCAACTCAGCTTTATTTGCATCTAAACGGTTGTTTATTTCAACCTGAGTTGCCTTAATTGCCTCCTGATTGGCATCTAAACGAGTGTTTATACTATCCTGGAAAGCCTTGGCTTCCAGTTTATTCTGCTCGTTAGCAGCATCAAAATGCTGTTTCAATCCTGCAATAACCTGCAAGATCTCCTGCGTACCTGACATTTTACAATAACACACTTAAATATGCAGGCAGGCTTCCTGGAAAAATATGTGGATACGTTCCGAAGAGAAACATCAAACACTGCACACATATTGTGAAGTCGTACAAAACCTGATAATATTATGGTAGATTGTGGATCGGGTATGTAGCGCTCGTACCCTTGGGCAATTCTCTTCTCAATAGAGAGATTCTGCGTTACATAAAAAGCCTACTGAATTCAAAAATCACTCAAACATGGTTTGAGGCAAAACAATTACTATGGTTTTCCCCATGAAATACCATAAAAAATCTATGGGTTTTCCCTAAATCCCATAAGCTCCACGTACCTGGGCGCCATGATAAATTAGATGATATAATCGTCATGTATGCCATGCATGTGCAATGCCAAGATCGCTCATATTGCACTGACGCAGGCGGTTCCATAATGAATTAATACCGCTCCACGTTGCTTGGGCCATGATAAATTATATGATAATTACAAAGGAGTAGTACTTGTACTTATACATCTATCAAAATTTATATGTACGTATCGGAACTTATCTAGGGATAGGAGCGGTCATTTCCTACTTCGTTAATTATTACTTTAATAGAGTTGTGTGCACTAGATCTGACCGACTTTAGTTGTACCTATAGCTCGAATCCCAGTATAGGACATCAAATCCCATGTACCCATGTGAGTAATCTCGATGGTAAATATGCATCTGCCTCCAGCTAGCATCAGGTCTCAGGCGTGTACCGTCTCCCCAAATGAGCAGTGCATAATTTTGGATTTGAGGCTATAAGGTATCAACTCTACAATAACAAGGCACAACTCTATTCTAAAACTTTAATTCAGTAAATAAAATCATGGCTTCAAACACAAAACCCATCCCAAAACCATAAAAACAAAGCAAACAAAAATTTACTTCCACAATCCACAAATAAACAAAAATAAAATCATAATAAAGTCATATTAAACCATAAAGCTGTACCCTTATGTGAACTTCATAAAGATATTCTGGTGCGCTGATGCACCTACGACTTCAAAACCAACTGTACATTGATATAACAATCATACAATGTGACTTTTTTAATATCACAAATTAATTATTCCTTAAACCTCTTTAGTTTTAACAATTATGTGTGCCGTGCGTGTCTTGATTTTTCTCCTCTCACCAAACAAATGCTTGCATGCATTTACCTATTCGGACGTTGCACCACAATCAACGTGCAACTCCATAATTATGAAAGCTACCCCTCCACTTCCTCTATTTATATGGTTCCACTGCATGCTGTATGTGATTCCTACATAAAACGTTACGTTATAGCTTGTGTCGGATGGTACAATTAGACTACCTTGCGCTCGTCGCCTTTGGCATCTAGTAACCAACTTCATAACTTGGTTTCAGTGACAGTACAAATACATCGTCTAACTATTCGTCAGATAGCTAAAATAATGAACCATCAGGATGATCTATAATTATCCATGTGTTCTTAAACTACATGGCTACGTTACTCAACATAACAATATTTCAATACATGTCATTTAGAGGGCTAAATCTGTTCCTTTCAACTTGCATTTACGGTTCATCTGACCGTCTCTGCCAGACCCTCTACCCGAGCGGTCGGTATACAATAGACTGTGGAATGGGGTTCCAACAATTATCTCGCCCCTCGCTTCAAGTTTGAAGACTTTCCTCACTAAGCAGTAAAGATTTACAAGACAAATACTGTTGTCCGAACGACACATATATCCCAAAGGATCTTAAGTGACTATTATGCAAACAGGTATTGAATGAGCTTTTATAATTACTCCTACACAGAGGATATAATAATTACTGACCTCACACGGGTCCATTCAACATGAAGGTTCGGGGTTCGTAATGCATTAGTCTGACGGGTGACCGGTGTCTCAAGTAAAATATAGGCGCTCACTGCAGCTGTCGCCATGAGTTTCGCTACCACGAGCGGAAATAACTCATCAATAAGTTCTCGGGAGACCATAGAGTTTCGAGGTGTCCTCGTTTTCCTCGTCTCTATCACAGGATTCCAACCCGGAACACTTTCATATCCTTCCTCAGAGCTAGGGTGCACACTACAACTCTGGCATAAATTATATCTCCACTTTTGCCCATGACATAGGAGATTTCATACGTAGAATAGACCATCTGGCCCCTTACTCAATGCTACGACCTCCGACCTATATTATTAAGAGAAATCTATCAATTTACTCTATAAGCTTCTCACATAAGCTGCAAATTCAATTCACTAAAAGCTCTTTCATTACTGGCATCATTATTGAATATATGCAATATTCTGATATAAAACTTCTTTCCTTAATTACTGTAATGTAATCTTACTGTATCATCTTACTGCTTAGATTGATAAGTCTTGCAATTAGCGTAACTAATTCTCGCTTACAACATTTATTTGTTTCCTGATGTGTTCATTCATACTTTTAATATTCATTATTATTATTACCGTTAATCTCACTGACATAAATGACCAAAATCATTACTTTATTATTCTTATTAATCTCACTGACATACATGACCAAAATCATTACTTTATTATTATTCTCACATAAATTACCAAAAAATCCGACATAGCTAAACGTCTTAAAATCCGAACAATCGCGTTCGTCACATTTACATAACTGATTGCCATTCTTAATTCATAGTGGGAATAATTACTCCACTTAATGATGCAAATTAACATCTCAACTCTATAAAAAATCAACACAATAATGATTAAACATGGAGGATCTCCCTCCTAAACTGATTTTTACTGGCATCTTTACGGAATCACAACATGCATTGGCCCATATTTCTACATAATCATAACTTGTGGGGTACTTACATTTCTATAGGCGTCTATGGTGGCTCCGACCAATCATATTTCTCCATTTCGCCCGCCATTAGCAGGTTTAACGCGACATATTCATCTTGAATACACACATTTTATAACACATACTTTTCATCAACAACACGACACGTTGCATAACTCTCAGGAAGCTATCGCTCCCACACATGTGAAACACTTATCTAATCACTACTTTAAAGGATATTTTACATATGCTGTACACTTAACACACGTCACTTTATACACTTTTCAATGCTGAAATTCCCTAGCAAAGATCGAAATTGCAGGTGTCGACGGCATCTCCCGTGCTCCTATCAACTCCTGATTGAAAGTCTGGTTTACCTGCTCTCGGGATTCACCAACAGTTTTTATATTTCCTACTCCTACGGTAAGCGTCCTGCGTTGCATAAATATGCTAGCTCCCGTCCTGAGTGTTATCATCTGGTACTCTCATGACATTACCAAACACTTCGTAGAGTTTCATTAGCGCATTCCATCGTAATTACACATATACGATCAGTCAATACTTTACACATTGCGCTTAACACTGTCCAATACTTTATACAAATAATTATTTACAATAGTTCTGCCATTAGCCTACACGGTGCTTCGTAACTGAACACGGCATAGTTCGTACTGCTGATTATGCCTATAGCACGACTATTATTCATACAAGCTTATTAAATGCTTCATTTACATGTACCAGTCTTTGTTCGGCGTCTATTATGAGTATGACCGCCATGCGTTCCGCCTTGACGAACTTGCTTCAAAGTGGCTGTACCTGACTGAAGATTCACTTGAAGATTGCCCGTAACTTACTTGAAGACTGCTGTAGACTGCTTACATACTGTCTCGTACTGCCCTCGTACTTGCTGCATACTGATTGCAACTTACTGCAACTGAGCTACAACTGGGTAACTTCTAACGTAAACTGAGCGTGAAGACTGCGTAAGACTGCAACTTGCTCGACTGTAACTGGCTGTAACTGGGTGTAAACTGCACGTGAACTGCGCGTAGACTGAGCTTGAACTGAGCTGAGACTGAGCTTGACTGAGCGCTCCTCCAAGGGTCTCCTTCCTTATATCAGATTCTTACTGAAAGTAGGGCGAAATCTTCCCGCGTAATCTTGGCTCCTCTCCCAGCATGATTCTGGTCTCCAAACCATGATCATTGGGTTCCTCTTTCTCCACAGATCCCAAAACTATCTGCGTGCAAAGGAATCGCTCGTCCAATTAATTAATATTAATTCCTTTCTCCATAGCGTGGGACGCTCTTACGGGTATTCCCCGGCAACATTCTCAAATCTATCCGCGAACAATGGCAGTTTTACAGTCCTTCCGCACATCATTAAATATGCATCAATTTCGCAGGTAAAAGGCTCTAAAATTAGCCTCCTGCCAAAAGATTCACCTGTGAGCAACTCTCCTCTCAATTCGTTACTCCAATCACGAGTAATCAATGATTTTCCTGGGCATCTCTCCGCCCCCTCCTCAAATCTATTCTCCGTCGGGGAATAACTGGGTCATTATTCAGGCCTCTACCCTGCTCCAGACGACAGAATGGGGTCACAGAGATGGACATGGCTCCACTGGGGCCCTCCCACAATCCTGGGCTAATTTGTAAAATGTCAACTCTGCCCTCTCCGTGCTTCAAGCCTCGTATAGCCTACACCAAGTAGTCTAATAATGCTGTAATCTGCTCATTATTCCCTGCATTATTTTAATAAATAATGTCATTGCACCAAAATCATACCAGTGATTAAATATACACTTCTTTCGAGGGGTTTTTACCATGAAATTGCCTCTACAGATCTCTGGTTCGTTCCCTGGTGGAACCTTTATACTGAGATCACAGTCTCTGAGAACCTCGTTCGATTCCAGTCAGCATAACCTCCTCGGGTTCAGTACCTAAAATTCTAAATTAATTTTGGGTAACTAATGCACGTCATTAGTGCCAACATTATTTAATCCTTCTGATGCCGAGATGTAAAACGGATATATATTGTAGTTCATTGCCATCGAAAATAAATGCGCATATAATGTAATGCATTCATAACTGTTCCCGTGCGAAGCCGGGGCGGGTTGCTATTTCGACAATAAATACCACTTATGGTACGTCAAATTTAATTCCACTCTCTTGGCAAGCAGAATGGAGACTATTTATGAATATTTTTGTTTGATTTTTATATAATTTTAAGGGGATATTGACTTTTTTTTTTCAATTTTCGAGCAAGTTTTTAGTAATTTTGACTAATTGTGATTCTTTTCATTTTGGATTTGGACTAATTCATATTTGTTTTATTTTGACTATTTGAACTATTTTGACTCATTTTAATTTGGTATAATTTACTGTAATTCACTGGCCGTGAGAGCCAATATGCAGTGCCCGTTTAGACCGAAGTCCCGACGACCACATATGCATTTCATCAAAAATCAGTCAGCACAAGAATCAGAATATCCCGGGGCACCAGATGGGTTAAAGTGACTACAATAACTCAACAAAAAGAATGCTTTACTGATTTTCGACTCGATGCTACAACAAGGATAGAAGGAGATTTTCTGAAAATAACACAACCTGTAAAATTATCTCATTTTATTTAAAACGTTAAAAATTACTGAAGGTATGCCAAAAAATAGCATAAATAGATGTATGACGAATCATACGTTATGTACAAGATTTACAATTCCACCAACACATGAACACTCGGCAATTGAGACGAAGGTCAAATTAATAGTCCTGTTGACTTCGCTCAAAAGAATTATTTACAGTGCTAGGGTTTTGTCAGTGCAAATTTAATTGTCCTTCCTGATTCCTATCTTATTTGAGTATTCACATATTGAAATGAAAAAAAAAATATCACTCGTTGAAAAATATTCCACTGTTCACTTTTTCAAAAATATCGTAGCAAATTAACTAACACTTCAGGATTCAGTTATCTCAAGATTTGTTCAAATACAAAGTTATTAACAAGAAATACAACACAATATCATTTACATGGACATTTGAGCATTTGTATTCGACGAACTTCGATAAACAGAAAATATTTATTGAATCATCTGTTCTCGATCCCAAATATATTCAGAGCTATTGACTCAATCATCAATATAATGGTCAAAATTATTATCAACAAAATATAAATTCAATTCAATATGGATTCACCATTTAATCAATTAACTGTCACTTGGAAATATTATTTAGAAAATTTATCATAAAACAATTTCATTTGTTATTATCAAAATTACAATTATTTGACAAAATGTCAAATATGTTAATCATTAAGTTTATTTGCAAAATGTTTATATATTTTTAAAGGATCACAAAAATTCTCTCAGTTTGTAGAGGTTGTCAAGAAGTAACAGTTTTAAATAATTTACAGCATCGGCCCATTCGATTTAAATGAGTCAAAAATCACATAATCATAATTAGCAACTAGACAACGGTAAAGTCTTTTCATAATGAAAGGTACAAGTTTAACAATAACAATTTTCGGGCAAGCAATTACCAGGAATACTTCTAGAACACGTGGGTAAACTGTGAATTGACAATGATGGCTCAACAAAATAACCTTTGGTTATATCTCGACGAAAGTGTGGCTAAAATCAACTCCTCCACTAATTTCAAAGACATCCAACCTACAATATGGTTGATGCTTCATTTCAACAACCTCATTCCTGCGACTTAATAGCACAATAAGAATGGCATATTTAACTCTTTGCACGCACAACAATTATTTCTTCCCAAATTAAAGAGAATAATCAAGCCTTTGTTTGTTACGACAACTGGAAGATTTATAAGTTAGTGAACTCCACCAATAAGTTTACAATAATAATGTTACCATCAGTTTAAAACCTGAATAACTCCACAGCGTGTCTATTCTTAGCCAACGTTTTAAAAGACGTTGCTCAATAATGATTTTATTTTTATACAAACTTTAGCAAAAACCCTGTTTTATGCATGCTCTTGGCTTCCCGTATCATTACTTTCCGTGTCTTCTCAAAGATTTAATGCATAATGCAAGCGTAAAATACTTCCACTGAATTAATGTTGTTTGTTTGTGGGCATGCGTTAACCACTAACCTTCGGAATCAACAAGTATCCGATCTTAGAAAATTGTTTTAAATGTCAAATGTATAAATCGCACTACATGATAATGATTATTTAGAAATCACAACTCATATTATTATCTCAGAAAATTGAAAATAATAATAATTATTAAATTAACATTATTATTGTTATTTCCTCAACAAATTAATTTATAGT
Organism: Meconema thalassinum; assembly: GCA_946902985.2. Taxonomy (NCBI): domain Eukaryota; kingdom Metazoa; phylum Arthropoda; class Insecta; order Orthoptera; family Tettigoniidae; genus Meconema; species Meconema thalassinum. Next base: position 91,860,864 of record OX336400.1, on the reverse strand, counting down.
TGTTAAACTGTTCGGGGAATATCATCCTCGACTTCTTAATAATGGATAAATATCCATTCCTCAACTTAAATTTATTATTAAATTTTCAGTTACGACAGCTGATGACCGTGATTAGAAAAATATCAAAATTAAATAAATGCTCGTTCTGCTCGTCCATAAATTTCGAATCATTGACTTCTGAGTGTAAAAACTGCTCAGATCAAAGCTTCTATTGCAGAAAAAATATTTGCGACAGCAAAAACATCGATGAAAAGAAAATAAGTGTTGGTAAGACTGTAGAAAATTTGAGAAATTCCAGCTAACTAGGCATAAAAATAGTGCAAATTGTAGCTTACATTCCTGTAGATCTTGATGCTTGTAATCTGGTCTGAACCAGATTATTTCAGTCTTCTTGTCCCCATTAGGACACGCATTTATAATCTTGTATCGGCCTCCATTTTATACCCGCAATAGTCTTACACAGACATAGCGGTATTCATACTTGTAGCCTGAATATCTTGATGAAAATAGTTCGTAAAATATGCTGCTTCAACAGCTGAAGTAATCTTGACTGGGGTTAGATCGAAAAGATCCACGTTGATAAATTACCAGTTTTAACTCGACCCAACTGTAATGCCTTCAATACTGTCACTACTCTTACAATCTTATGCCACACATGTTCGAGTTCTGAAGATCAGTTCTCTGGGCAGAGCTTCTCACTCTCCAGACAATGCAAGCATGCTGGTTTTCCCTATGTCGGCTAATGAACTGAAATGTGCAAAACTGGTAGGTGAACAGTAATGAACTATTTTGGTTGGTGGAAAGTTATTAAGTCCAAGACTTATTCTGGTTGTTTGGATGAAATAATCCAAGTAAAATTTTAATGGACAGTGGAAATCAAAATTTATACTAAGTCTATTCGTGTGTCCGTTGTAGCAGTAAAGTATTACCAATGCCACAAAGTTTATCACCTTGGTGATAACTTTTGAAAAGTTCGAAGATCACTATAATGTTAAACACTTTTATAAGAACAGTAACCATGTACTGTCGAAATCACTAAGTCCCAGCAAGTGTGCTGGTAATAACGTAGATTTTGCAACCATGTGCACGAAGATTATAACAGTGTTCGGAGAGACTTGACGTGTTTAGTGGCTGAGCGCTTACGAAGGAATAAACATACTTAGCTCGGGCATGCGTGCCTTATATACTCCTCAAGCGGACTTCTCGAGGTCAATGCGTGAAATATGTTGAAACTAAAACATCTCATATCTCAGCTTCCGCTCAATCAATTTCCTCGAAATAAAGCACATTCTTCCTCTCTTGTCCGTGCCAGTAATCTGATGTTAGTTTCAAGATTCTACTCCATCGGGAAATATTTAACGTCAATTAAGCCTCGACTATGACGCTCTCGCCTACGTCACTTAACCATTTCTTGGCTGCTAAAAGCTTCCATTTCCTTCTAAGAAGGTTCGGCGCGCGCTATTCAAACTTTCAATTCTGGACTTAGCATTGTGGCCTGTGCTCTCAAATCTAGGCAACTGGATTTGGGCACAATACCATACTTTAGTAAGCCTCGATAGGGAGGTTATGGCTGCACGAGCTTTTAGTTCTCGCGGTGAAGAGGCACAGGTGCGCTTCATAAAAACGGAGGTAGCGCGCAGTTCGCTACTCCTGTGGGGGTCCGGGTGGGGGCACCAAGAGCCCGCTGATGAGCCAGCTTAGTGTCCTAGGCGTAACCCCACACAAGACACGGCACAAACCTAGAAACAATTGCTGAATTTTGATTTGTCGTGTTTTTGATTTTGAGTAATTTCTTTTGAACTTGATGAGCTCTTTACTGAAAAATTTTGATAAATTTTCATTGCCTTTGGGTTTGACTAATTTAGATTTGTGTGTGTGTTTTGTAATTTTTATTTTTATTTTGACTAATTTGCCTTGTAATTTAGGACTCCCAAACACTGGTGGGGATTGGAACAAAGAGAGAAGTGGAGGAAGCAGAAGTGTATCGCCTTTTCGTTGTGAAGATGAACGCGATCATTCTTGGGTAAAATATAAGGTGCGTTCAAAAAGTAACGAGCCGGAGGCTGTAAAGCACAAACCGGTAACCACATCGGCTAATCGTAGCGTGTGTAACGAGGTGTGGTTCCGACCAGAGTGTGGAAGGTCACAGCCCGTCGCTAGAGGGCACGCGTCACGTCACGTGACGATACAAAGCGAGCAGCAGCATGCATCAATCGTTCAACCAAGACCAAGACAGTAGGCCATTCGACCTGCTTTCGGGTGTGGTTGAAGACTGTGGGGCACCCATTGGGCACACGCTTTCCGAAGTGCAGTCGTTCCTTCATGATGCTGTGCACACTTCCGACGCTCAATCCGACCACGGCGGCTATGGCGTTCACTGCCACTCGGCGGTCCTGGGTAATGAGTGCATCAACCAGCTGGACGTTGTCATTGGTAATGCAAGGAGGTGCCCCAGACCGGGCATCATCGGCTAACGACACCCGTCCTTCCCTGAAGGGCTTGTGACACGCCTTGACTCTTGCAGGGGACATGCAGTGTTCGCCGTACATTTGTGACATTAGGCGATGAATGTCTGTTCCTCCTACTCCTTCCGCTGTCAGAAACCGAACAACACCTCTTTGCTCTTCGTTTGACGCCTCCATGACACTGTTTGCAATGCGACTGGCAGCGTTGGACGATTGATGGATGCTGCTGCTCGCTTTGTATCGTCACGTGACGTGCACGCGTGTCCTCTAGCGACGGGCTGTGACCTTCCACACTCTGTTCGGAACCACATCTCGTTACACACGCCACGATTAGCCGCTGTCGTCAGCGGTTTGTGCATTACAGCCTCCGGCTCGTTACTTTTTGAACGCACCTTTTATATGTGTTGGGTCCATTAATATGGTGCTGTAAAGCTCACTTGTCAGCAGAGACAACCGTAGGGTGACAATTCCATAAATTCCAAATCCATCTGACCATTCATATGTTTTCCATTAAGTTTTCACACACATGCATACACATAGACGCGTGCACGCCCAGGTGGATTGTGCCAAGAATGTTACGAAGACATTCATTTATTAAGTTGAAATAACGCGAAGGGAATAGCTGAGAAGGATAGGAAATTGAAAGCAGATAGGTCAGACCCAAATACCCTCCTTCCTTCTCATCTCATCAGTTTTATGTAGTCTAGATGTGCTCGTATTACGAAATCAAAGAGCCTGTATCCTCTGTTATAGTGACTATTACTATGAGGATAGCTTGCCACGGTGGGTGAGTGGATAGCGTGTCGGTCTACTAACCCCGAGATTGCAGGTTCGATCCTGGCCGTGGTAAGTGATTTTTGAAAGGCGGCAAAAATACGACAAGCATGTCATACGATGTTGGCATGTCAAAGAACCCATTTGAATACAGTAGGCCGTGTTCATAATGGCAAAATTAATCTCGGGAGTTTCCGCCAACACAAAGTTCCTCATTTCTCTACTAGAAAGCGCTATAGTATTCAAGATATCTAACCTCCTTGACTTTCATAGTGATTCAAGGAACAACGAAATTCGACATGCAAGCTACCCTCTGGGTGTCAAATTACAAAGCTTGCACCCGGCACCCGATGCCATACGATATTATAATTATTACTATGAGGATTCGGGTTCGATGCCTGGCTCTGGCAAGAAATTAAATCTAATCTAAGGGCTGAAACCCATAAAACCTTGAAGTGTTTTCTATGGTCCTCCCTTCCCCCCGGCCCCACTTCTACTAAAGGCGAATGCTGGGATGGTTCCTAAATTAAGGCCATGGCCGCTTCTGCCCAAACGCTATCTCTAATTACAATTACGCACAATATCACAGACATCACATTGACGTAGGGGTGGCTTCGGTGGCGTAGTTGGTAGCATGCGGAGTTTCTATGTCCAAGATAGCGGGTTCAAACCCGGCCGAACAGATACACACACTAATACAGTCATCACTATCAACACCGGTTATCAGACAGATTCTACACACACCCGAAGTACACGGGGCTACATGACCGCGTTGTCGCAGCCCCTAAACTAAGGAACCAACCAACATTGACGTAGCTTATCAGACACTTTCCACATACACTCAGTCTGTCTGTCTGTTAGGTAGTCAAACCGGAGACTGGTTGGATCCTCAAAAAGTGTCATTATCGGTTAAGTGGGCTGAAACCCACAAAAACCAAAGGGAGCACTATAATGAGGCGTACTAAGAAAGGTGAGGAGTGAAGTAGTTTGCCATTGCTTTCCTCACTGAGTCGCTACAGCAGTACCAACCCTACGAGTAGAACTTTTACAACATCCACAAACACTAGTTGTGCGGTGCATATCAGTACTCACACCACTCATGCCTCAGTAGCTTCCATATTATGTAATCACAGCCATGAATGAGACTGCGATATCGGTGAAAAGCCACATTTTACTCTAGCCTGTATCAACAGAAAAATGTAAAAATACTGCATCCATCAAGAGCTGGTAATAATAATAATAATAATAATAATATCGTATGGCCTCGGGTACCGGGTACAAGCTTTGTTATTTGACACCCGGAGGGTAGCTTGCATGTCGAATTTCGTTGTTCCTTGACTATGAAAGTCAAGGAGGTTAGATGTTAGATATCTAAGCTCCTTGAACACTATAGCGCTTTCTAGTAGAGAAGTGAGGAACTTTGTGTTGGCGGAAACTCCCGAGATTAATTTTGCCATTATGAACTCGGCCTACTGAATTCAAATGGGTTCTTTGACATGCCAACATCGTATGACATGCGTATCGTATTTTTGCCGCCTTTCAAAAATCACTTACCACGGCCAGGAACGAACCTGCAATCTTGGGGTTAGTAGACCGACACGATATCCACACACCCACCGTGGCAAGCTGGTAAACAGGCGTTACACTCAAGTAGGCTGCATGAATCAATAATAAGATGGTATATGTGTTTGGGGGGAAGTAACAAAATAAGACCACACACCGAATGGACGCTGTCATCGCGGAGATTCAAACCTTCGATCTCTTCCTCCTCTGCATGCTCCTCTTCATTTTCCTCCTTCTCCTCTTTCTTCTCTACTTCTTCAATTTCCTCTTCCGCCTGCTCCTCCTTTTCTCCTTTCCTTCCTTTTCTTCTTCTCCCTCCTCCTCATTTTCCTCCTTCACTTTTCTTCCTCTTCTCACCTTTCCTCCTTCGTTTCTTTCACCTTTTACTCTTGTTCTTCCTTCTTTTCATCCTCCAGCTGTTCTGCCTCCTCTTCTTCTTACACTTCCTCCTTCTTTTTCCAGTTTTGTATTTCTCTTCCCTTCCTTTTACAACTCTTACTTTTCCTTCTACTCTTCCTCCTGCTCTTCCTTCTCCTCTTCCTCCTACTCTTCTTCCTCTTCTTCTTCCTCATCGTCCTATTCGTCTTCCTTTACCTCATTTTCCTCCGTATTCTCTTCCTCCTGATCTTAGCCTTCCTCTTGCTTCGTCTCTCTTAGCTATCCTGAAAGTGTTCTTTTTCATGCTTTCCTGCTTTCACTCCAGTCAAAAGCAGGGACGGCACTTAAAATAAAGCCACGGCCCCTCCTGACAAAATCGTAGCACCAATTATACGTACAAAGAATTGTACAGCTATAACAAAATAAGAGGAAGGAAGGAAGGAAGGACGGACGGAAGGAAGGGAGATTTTATTTTTTCGTGCTCAGAACCTTCTGTCCTTAAGTGGACTGAAACCCACAAACACCAAAGGGAGCACTTTTCCTCCTTCACTTTCCCTCCTCTTCTTACCTTTCCTCCTTCGTTTCCTTCACCTCCTTCTCTTGTTCTTCCTTCTCTTCCTTTTCCTCCTACTATTTTAATCCTCCAGCTGTTCTGCCTCCTCTTCTTCTTACACTTCCTCCTTCTTTTTTCCAGTTTTCTCTTTCTCTTCCTTTCCTTTTACAACTCTTACTTTTCCTTCTACTCTTCCTCTTGCTCTTCTTTTTCCTCTTCCTCCTACTCTTCTTTATTTTCTTCTTCCTCATCGTCCAATTCCTCTTCCTTTTCCTCATTTTCCTCCTTATTCTCTTCCTCCTGATCTTAGCCTTCCTCTTCCTTCTTCTCATCTTCGTCTCTCTTAGCTATCTTGAAAGTGTTTTTTTCATGCTTTCCTGCTTTTACTCCAGAAAAAAGCTTGGACGACACTTGAAATAAAGTCACGGCCCCTCCTGACAAAATTGTAGCACCAATTGTACAGCTATAACAAAATAAGAGGAAGGAAGGAAGGAAGGAAGGAACGAAGGAAGAAAGATTGTATTTTTTGTGACTGACAATCTCGCGATCATGAGCCACGGAATTCTATTAGTACGTGGAATCCGAACCACAGGACGTAATATTTCACTTCGAAAATCTCACGTGCATTGAACCTGGTCAGACTAGGTGAGCACCATGGTTTCCACTTAAAAGAAGAGAAGACGGCAGAGGAAGTAGAGAACGAGGAAGAAGATGAATGACGAGGAATAGGAGGAGGACGGGGAATAGCAGAATGAGGAAGAAAATGAGGAAGTGGAGATAGAAGAAGAGAAACAGAAGGAGGAAGGGATGGAGAAGAGGGTGGAGGAGAAGGACAAAGAGGACTTGAAGAAGGAAGAGAAAGATAAGGAGGAGGAGATGTAGGAGGTGAACGAAGAGATGGAGGAAGGAGAAGAGGAAGAAGAAAAGGAGAAATAACAAGAAGAACAGGAGGGAAAGGAGAAGAAGAAAACATAAGAACAGGAGGAACAAAATGAAGAGGAAGATGAGGAATGAAGACGAAGAGGAGTAACAGGGTGTGTGCTCTAAGAAGCACAGCTGAGGGAATTGTTTTTGTTGATGATTGCTTTAGGGGCTTTACAGCATCGTAGTCATGTAGCCCCGTGTACTTGGGTGTGTGTGTCTGATAACCGGTGTTATTGCGATGGCTGGTTAGTGTATTTGTAATTCAGATGAGGATTGGGCAGGAGGTTGCCGTGGCCTTATGTTAGGAAACATCCCTGCATTTGGCTGGAGTTGAAGTGGGAAATCACGATAAACCACTTACAGGATGGCTGGGGAAGTAATCAAACCCGCCTCTTCTCAGTCTTGCCTCACAAGGCTGACAGTAGCCCATTCCAGCACTCAGACCAGAATTATATTTCTTGTCACGGCCGGTAAACGAACCCAGGCTTCTGTGGTGACAGCCAAGCATGCTAGCCACTACGCAACGAGACGGATGAGCAATGGCTGGTAATGTAATAAATGAATTCGCGTGACGCTCACATGGTATTGGTTACAGCTTCAAATAGACACCGAACTGACACAGGTATTTGTGACTATTGCCAACAAGATGATTAAGTAAACTATTTATCAAATAAAATTAACTTTTCAAACGCGGAGAAAATGAAAAAAGAGATGCCCGCAGGTACACTCACCTCTAAAACGTTAAAATGGATTCTCTCTTAGAAAGAGTTCTAAATTAAGAATTTTATTTATAGCACAGTAGTTGTTTTCTTACCAGCAGTGGTGGCTAAGTTCGCTAAGGCGATGCAAATGGCCATGGACCAAGCAATCTCCATTTCCTGGTGATGAGTGGGATCTAATCACAAGGGTAGTTCCTGAACTGGTTTTCGTGGCTTCTCATATCTTTAAGAGGAGAATGAGGAGTAGAAGGAGGAGGATAAGAAGAAAGAGAAGGAGGAAGTGGGGAAGGAGGTAGAGTTAGGTGTTGTTGTTTTAAGGGGGTTGAACGGCCAGGTCATCTGCCTCTAGAGAAAGGAAGGTGCAGGAGGGAGAGAACGAGAAGGAGGAAAAGGAAGAGGAGGAGAAGAGGTAAAAGTAGGAAAAGAAGTAGGAAGAGGGAGAGAAAGAGGAACAGAGAAAGGTAGAAAAAGAGAAGAAATTGAGGAAGAGGAGGAGGAGTAAAATGGAGGAAAAGGTGAATAAGAAAGAAAAGGAGAGGAGGAAGAGGGTAAGGCAGAAGAGCCAGAGGAGGAGGACGAAGAGAAAGATAAATGGGAGGAGGAGGATGGGGAAGAAGAGGGGAAGGGAAAGTAAGAGGACCATGAGGAGGAGAAATAGGAAGAAGAAAAGGAGGAAGAGGCTTCGCAGGAGGAAAAAAGGAAAGAGGAAGATAAATGGGAGGCGAAAGAAGAGAAGGAGGAAGGGGAATTGGGGGTGGGGGGAGAGGAGAATTAGGGAGAGGGAGATAAGGAGGAAGAAGAGGAAGAAGATGAAAACAACAATGTTATTGGATTTACGTCCCCTTTAACTACTGCGGCATTTAGAGACACCGGGGTGCTGGAATTATGCCCCGAAGGGGATCTTTAACATGCCAGTAAATCTACTGACACTGCTCCTTCATATTTGCGTACCCTCAAATGCCAGCTGACTGCGCCAGGATTTGATCCTGTAACCTTGGGGACAGCAGGCGAAAACGTCAGTCGCAGGAAGAGAAGGAGTTAGCTATTGTTGTTTAAGGAGCCAAACAGCCACGTCATCTGCCCCTATAGTAGGGAGGAGAAGGAGAGAGAGAGAACGAGAAGGAGGAAAAGGAAGAGGGGGAGAAAAGAGAAGAGGAGAAGAAGGAAGAGGTGGCGGAAGGGGAGAAGGAAGAAAAGAAAAGAAAGAAAGAAGCAGAAGAAAAGGAGGCCAAGTAAGAAAAGGGAGAGAAGAAGGAAGAGGATGAGGGAAATAAGGAGGGTGAGGATGAGGGTAAGGAGGAAGAACCCGAGGTGAAGAGGAGAAAGTGGAAATGGAAGAGGAGCAGGAAGAAGAGGAGAAGAAAAAGTAAGAGGAGGTAGAGGCATAACAGGAGGAAGAAAAGGAAGAAGAAGAAGAGAAGTTGGAGGAGAAAGAAGAGAAGGAGGAAGGGGAACAGGAGGATGAGAATTTGGAAGAGGGAGAGAAGGAGGAAGAGGTGGAGGACGATGAAGTTGTAAGTATCACTAACCTTATTATTCCTGTCTCAACGCGTTCGAGGATGAGATGTGATGAATTTCTGTATGGCGGGAGGTTTTAGCGGCTTTCCTGACTCCAAACTCATTTGTGCAGTTTTTGAGAGCTGAATAAAGTAGTCGTTGTCTATTAGAAGGAATCGCCCCGGCATTTTCCTCAAACGTAAACTATGGAATATTACGTATTTCAACTACGACCGACGGTGAGGTTTAAACCCAGTGTAGCTAGAGAATGTCTATCCCCATGACCTTTCAGGATAACGAGCATCGCTACCTTAGTCGGTTAAGAGTTTTCTAGATTATAGACGACTCAGAAAGTCTTCTTCTTCTTTTTCTGGTTCCTATCAGTTCTGGATGTTGGCAACCATCTTGACTGTACAGTTCCCGTCACTTGCAACTCGGAATAATTCAGTGGACGTTTTGCAGGTCAACGTTGTGAGATTTCTTAACCAGGATATTACTCAAGGAAGTAGACGAAACAAGAGGATTGATCACTACTATAGAAAAGAGGAAAGCAAAATTCGTTGGTCTCACCGTACGCCATAATGAGTTCCTGACCACCATACTGGAAGGAAAAGTTCTGGGGAAGAAAGGAACAGGAAGACCGTGGAAGGCTCATCTGGATTCTGTGATGCATGGACTTCAATTTAAACAGTATGCTTAGCAAGTGAGAGACAAATGTGGTTGCAGTGACAAGGTATAGCCTTTAGATGAGGATGATTCTTGAGGGATAGGGAAGTGTAAAACAGACAACACACACTGGCCACTATTCTAAACTCGCCATCTTGTATTGCACACCACAGAATACAGAGTAAAAAATACAAAGACAAGGGAGGGACAGATATAACACACACACACTGCAGTCCAACATAATAGCAATGGCTTTGGAGCATGGGAGGTGGCACCATCTGTGGCCAAGTTGGAAGTCAATTCCCTACATCCTCCCCACCCTGGTCTACCTCTAGAGTCCAGCCGTCGAGTGTCCGGCTCTGACATTTCTCGTGAGGGAGGGAGACAGCGTTGCCGGTTCTGTACCGCGAAATATAAAATAACGGAGACTACATAAAATATTTCACATGTTTTTAAATGAATTCTGACGAACCACTGACCACATTAGTAAAGTAATATACTGTACTTACACACAGTTAATCGGTATTGTGCACAATAAAACAACAAACCTGCATTAACACACATAGAGACTTGGCAACATCGAGCTAAATTTAAAGACCGACTTACCGGGAATACCACTAATTGGTACAGGTGACAACATTCCTTATGGTAGTAAGCGACTTCGCCAACATAAGCTGAATTCCACTGAGATTTAGCATTTAGGTTTTGTAACCACAAAATGTCGGAATCACAAAATGATGCATGTAATTGCAACTGGGGTGTGGTACTTCCACGTTATATAATCAAGACGCTAGAGAAGAATTACAATGATGAAAAGTTTGAAGGTTCTATTAACAGCTGTAAGTTGGCTATATTGTTCTCTCTACCCCTTCTTCTCCCACCATCGCCAAACTTCAGAGCCGGACAATCAGCGGCTGGACTGTAGAGGTACGACCAGCTGAACGGGTCGGGCCAGGTGTTTCCCATCTGCTGTGGAAAGGATTACAGTCCTTACAATCCCGTCCCTTCCAGTACGCAGTTCGTGGATCCGGACCTTTCTCCAGAGATGTCTCGGCTGAAGGTCACTTTGAAGGAGCGTGACGTCGCCTACCCTCAGCGTGGTGCTGTGGAGTATCCTCTTTTCCCTCGTCGTGGAGCTTCCTGTAGTGTAGGAAGCTCGAAGAAGTTAATCCATAGTCTTGCCGAGTGTTTCGGCACCAAATGTTGAGGGATAGGGAGGTGTAAAACTGACAACACACAATGGTAACTATTCTAAACTCGCCATCTTGTATTGCACACCACAGAATACAGAGTAACAAAATACAAAGAACAAGGAGGAACAGATATAACACACACACCGCAGTCCAACATAATGGCAATGGCTATGGAGCATGGGAGGTGGCACCATCTGTGGCCAAGTCGAAAGTCAATTCCCAACAATTTTGATTCTTCTCCGTCCAACACTTCTCTTTCCTGGTATTAGGTAGATTTCATTAGAAAGCCAACTATTGCAATGGGTACCATGTTTCGACTTCCGGAAAATTTCGACATATCTTCACGTTTCACATCCCCTAGACCCCAAAACCACCGTCAGTTAAAAAGTTTATATATAATTTATGTATATATACATATATATATATATATATATACATATATCACTTTCTTGTGGACACGATAACTACCGCAATTTTGCACCAATCAATTTGAATTTTTTACATAATATGCATCCCTATAAAATCTCGGTCGAGTTCGTTAATGGGCACAATCGGTCGACGGGGGTGAATATGGGGGTCATTTTTCGAAAAGGTGAAATGTCGCTATAACTCTCTTAATATTTGAAATATAGAATCCATTCAAAGTTCATACTATGTGTCGAATAAGGCCCAAAAATTTATCTTTGAAGAATTTTTTTGATAGCACCAACCATTGACCAAAGGGGTGGGAAAAAGTGGTTTTTTCGGGAAACATTAATCATATCTCTCTTAATAGGCATAATATCAAAACCGTACAAAATGGACAATATTCCCCTAATAATTACCTAAAACTTTTGTCTGAAAGAATTTTTGATATGACCCACCATTACGCCAAGGGATGAGAAAAATGGTTTCGGAATTATAAGAAAATGCCAAGAGCTATCAGAGGTTGCCATGATAACACTACTAAATTGATGGGGGATGAGCAATCAGACGTTGCCATGACAACGCACTTGCACGCGATCACATTCAATTTTCCATCTAAGTGAGAAGCGGCCTCGGTGACGTAACTGGTAGTATGCTGAACTTCTATGCCCAAGGTCGCGGGTTCAAAGCCGGCCGAAGTCGTCGGATTTTCTAAGAGCGCTAAAAATCCCTCAGTATGCTTTCCTTTGGAGGGGAAGATCCAACGTTCGTTGCGAGTTGCTGGTTGCGGTGGCATCTCGTAGCCAAGTTCAGAACTAGGTGTCGTTGACGGTAGTATCTGGTAGCAACATTAGGAACTACTGCTTGAAATTGACCGTCTGCAGTCCTTACCTGAATTACAGACTAATACAGCCATCACAATTCACACTGTTTATCAGACATATTCTAAACTCACCCAAAGTACACGGGGTTACATGACTGCGTTGTCGCAGCCCTTAATCTGAGGAACCAACCAAAATCTCTGCGGGAGATATAATTTTGCGTGAAGAAGTAACAGACCGTTACATAGTTACACATCAGTGTCGAAACCTTGCATAAGGACAGTGTGACCACAAGTATAACAAGTAGTTCCGTGAAGAACTATACAGCCTATTTTCATATAGCCCACTTATTGCAACTATCAACATACACAATTTCAGTTTGATTGCTGTAATAGATTCGTAGATATTGAGAACCGACTAAATAATTCGGATGGTCGCCATGTTGGATTTTATATATGTAGGTCCTAGAGTTATGTACTGTTACATGCAGATTATTGTGTACGTGTAGTATTCAAACTTCAATAGCATAATTAGGACACTAGAAGTTACAAGGAGATTTTAAAATTTCGCACAGCTGCCATCTTTAGGTTATGGAAACAATTGAAATAAATTAGATGCTAGTGGAATACCATTCGTATAAGGATTAACTGTACCAAGTTTCACTGCTCTCGGATGGTTAAATTGCGATAAACGTCCATGTGATTATTTATACTTCGCGTCGCCGCCATGTTGGATTTGTGATCACCAGGTTATTTAAAGTCCTATAAGTGAACTTGAGTTCATAGCCCCTATGAACAATAAAAAATCAGTTTGATTGCTACAATAGATTCGTAGATATTGAGAGTCGTCTAAATATTTCGGATGGTCGCCATGTTGGATTGTTAAATGTATAGGCCATAGAGTCATGTACCATTATAGGAAAATTATTGGGTAGGTTCATTATTCAAACTTTCACTTCGATCACATGACTACATCACAAGAAAAAAACCTTAATTTTAAAATTCGCACAGCCGCCATCTTGAGGTTATGTAAACAATTTAACTAAATTAGATACCAGTGCATTACAATGTGTATAAATATTTCCTGTAACAAATTTCAGTGCGTTTGGAGCATTAAATCGCGAGAAACGTCTATTTCAAATTTTCTAATTCGCTTGGCCGCCATGTTTGTTTTGTATATAACCGGTTTTTTAAAGTCGTATAAATGGACTTCCAGTAGTGCCCTTTATCTCCGTACAAAACTTCAGGGAGATAGCGCTAATAGTTTCAGAGATACAGAATGCCGGTGAAATATTTCGCACATCCGCCATCTTGTGGTTATGTAAACAAATGAACGAAGTTATGTGTCGGTGCATTACAATGTATATAAACATATACTGTACCAAGTTTCATTGCGTTTGGTTGGATAAATCGCGAGAAACGTCTATTTAAACGTCGCAACTTCGCTTGGCCGCCATGTTGGTTTTGTAGTTACCAGGTTTTCAAAGATCACATAAGTGAACTTATAGTTGTTCCCTTTATCACCATACATGATATCAGGGTAATATCGGTAATCGTTTCGGAGATATTGAATGCTGGTGAAATATTTCGCACAGCCGCCATGTTCGATTGGTGAGTCGTAACAAAATTTGAAGGGCTCGGTCGAGGTCGCCCGGAATAGTGCTATGAACTTACCGAGTTTCATTGAAATCGCTCCAGCCGTTTAGATTTTATTAGGGGGGGGGGACACACACACGAATCACACACACACACACGCACACACACACGGACAAAAGGTGATCTCATAAGCCTATTTTTTCAAAATTGAAAATAGGCTAAAAATGTACCCCAAATGACAAGAAGGTACCGTCCCCATAAGACAATAAAATGTTTAAAATATGCATAAAATGACGAAAAACAAAGTTAATTAAGCTCCAATTATAAACTACTTTCTCGCAATAAATGAGGTCTGATTCTTCTACGAAAACGTGCATATTCTGCCTATTTTCGCCTATCCCCAAGTTTGCCCGATGAAATCTACCTCCGCCTTCCGGCGTGCCGAGAGGACTTTTTTTTCCTTGAAGAATAGATTGCAGGAGATGGCAATTGTCGGTATTCCTCATGATGTGCCCTAGGTATTGGATTTCCCTTATTTTCACGGTGGTTAATACTTCCTTGGTTTTTCTCATTTTTTTGGAAAAACTCAAATTTTGTGACATGGTCTGTCCATGGTATCCGCAATGCTCTTCTGTAGAGCCACATTTCAAAGGCCTCTAACAATTTACATAAAGACTCTGTGAAAGTCCATTTATCAGCACCGTAAAAACCGACAGCGTGGGCTACGCACGCTAAAGCGCAGCGTTAGGCTATGGGGCCTAGCTCTCTATATAATCGGTAGACGTGGGTTCGAGCCCTACCATCGGCCGTCCTTAAAATGGTTATCCGTTAATTCCTCTTTTCAACTACAGGCAAATGCTGGGACGGTAACTTCTGACAGGCCACGGCCGCTTCCTTCCACATCCTTGTCCTGTTTCATTCATTCATTCATTCATCTCATCTCTCTTTCCGAAGCGCAGGTTGCCCACGGGCATCGACTAGAAATACCAGCACTCGACCTCTCAGGAGGCCACACAACATAAAGTAAAAATACAAAATGCCCTGTAAATGAGAGCAGAGAACACATAGCAACGCAAAAGCCGGATTTTCGTAGTCATTGTTTAAACAAATTACGCATCTTATTGAATATTGTCTTGGCCTTTCTAATTTGGGACCTCACCTCATCAGAAGGACCCCATTGGTCATTTGTGGTAGTGCCAAGGTATTCATCATCATAATCGATTTTGGCCGACTGAGAACCAAGTAAATAACGTTTCATGATTTCAGTTTTCTTTGGCGTCAGTATTCCTCCATCCACTTGCTCACAGCTTCTTACTTTTCAGTTGTCCAATGTTGTTTCTTCTTGGTCGCTGTTTCTGGCTCTAAGAACCCCTCAAATGTGTGTATGTTATTTCTGAAACTAGTTCTGTTGCGGATGTCTTGATCAGTGATGTTCATTTCTTGTAGATTCTTCTTCGTGTTAGCAAACCATTTTTCATAAGAGTTGCCTTTTCTATTGGGCTTGTTGAAGTGGTTAAAATTTTTCTTCGTAGGTCAATCGTCAGGCATTTTTGAAACATATCCAAAGAATTTAACCCTTCGTTTTCGTATGGTATCTGAGATTCTACTGCATGTTTTATATAATTCTTTGTTACTACGTAATCGGTATGTGTCAGCACATTTTTAGCCTACTTTTCACATTTTGCAAAAATGAGGAAAAAGTAGACTTATGGGATCGATCCGGGAAAATGTGTGTGTGTCTGTCTGTCTGGCTGGCTGGCTGTGTGTGTGTGTCCCCCCCCCCCTATCATCTCCTAAACGGCTGCAGCAATCAAAACCAAATTTAGTATGCGTAAAGATGTGCACCGGAATAGCTCACGTCCATATTTGAAAATGATGTCAGTGCTACCAACTGCTGAAAAAACGCACTAGAAATTTGAGCTCCATGTTGAATATCTTGCAAGGTATGCACGGGAGCTATTACAAAATTGGCACACATGTAGATAATACTATTTCAGTTTAATTTCCAGGAGGCCAACTATGACAGTGTTGCCAAAATAATTTCAAGCCTTCTGATAGGTCCAATGTTTAAATGCATATAACTTCTACACTATCAATTGGATTTCAACCAAATTTTGTATGTAATATCTGTACATAAACGGATATGACTGAGCGTATTCTTAAGAGCCACCAGGGCTGCCAACTGTTAATAATTGCTCTCTCAATTTTTTTATTCAAATACCAATATATCAGAAAGTATGCAAGCCAACAGCTCTAAACTATGCACACGTATATTCTGACATTTAAGATTAATTTGGAGTAACTTATATACGTCAGTTCTACCAACATGATTATAAGCCTGCTGATAGTACCAATTTTTAAATACATGTAACTTCTATACTATCAGTTGGATTTCAACCAAATTTCGTATGAGCTAAGTGTACCATAACAGATATGACTATAAGTATTGTTAAGAGCATTCAGGGCTGCCAACTGTTAATAAATGCTGTCTATATTCTTTTTACCCTAATATCAATATATCAGAAAGTATGCAAGCCAACAGCTCTATACTTTGCACTCGTATAGCACCTGACATTCTTGATTAATTTGGAGTAATTAATACAAGGCAGTGCTGCCAACATGATTCTATGCCTGCTGATATGTCCAATTTTAAAATACATGTAACTTCTATACTAACAAATGGATTTCATCCAAAATTGGCACAACAAGATAACATAATAATTCAGATTATTTCTGACCAGCACACGCATGGTATTGTTGGCAACAAGCTTTTACGCGTGCTGATAGATCCAGTGTCTAACTGCATGTAACGTCCATTGGACTTCAACCAAATTTTGTATTCTGTACCTAAAGAGGTGGAACTAAGAATATATTCAGGCACCAGGGCTGCCAACTGTAGTGCTCTATTAGGCTACATTATACCAGGTATATTTTGAACTAATTAGATATTTCGATATTACCAACTTAATTTCGTCATTATTCTAGATAGGTTCATATACTGTAGAATAATCATTGGCATGTAAAGTAGGCTGTATAGTTCTTCACGGAACTTCTTGTTTGGTCCGAGAAATGAAAATGAAAATCCACAGCCTGCTTCCAGTCTACTGACCGGGTCAGGGAATAGAATGAATGAAGCCCCATTTAGCGGCGAGGATATGAACTTGCCGGCTGCCGAAGCCTGTCGCACTCCCCTGAGGCAATGGTTAAATGAATGACAGATGAAATGAAATGATAGTGGAGTGTGCTGCTGGAATGAAATTGTGACGGGGAAAACCGGAGTACCCGGAGAAAAACCTGTCTGCCTCCGCTTTGTCCAGCACAGATCTCACATGGAGTGACCGGGATTTGAACCAAGGACCCAGCGGTGAGAGGCCGGCGTGCTGCCGCCTAAGGCACGGAGGCCGAGAATTTTTCTTAAAATATTTCGTTCCTATTTTTCAATTTCTTCAATGTTTTTCTAAGTTGTTAGTCCTAGGCATTCGGAAGCATACAGGCACTCTGGATGAATTACTGTCTGATAGTGTCGTAGTTTAGCTTTCTTGTTGTATGTGTTTTTCGTAAGGTGGAAAGCAAGCTGCATTTTCCAGTCTCTCTCATGATTTCCTTCTTTGTCAAGTCTGTTAGGTTGGACTATCTCATCATGGTACTTGAAATTTACAACTTTACTCATCTTATCCTCTTTTGTTGTCATTATGTATCTCAGGGCTTCATTAATGTTGTTCAGGAAATGAGTCTTTTCAAACGATATCTACCGCTGAGTGTCCGGCTCTGACGTTTGGTGGGAGGAGAGAAAAATACAGCCAACTTCGGGCAGTGAGGAGCTGTTAATAGAACCTTGAAACTTGCCATCATTGTAATTCTTCTCTAGCGTATTCACTAAGTAACGTGGAAGTCCCACACCCCATTTGCAATGTTATGCATCATTTTGTAATTCCGCCTTTTTATGGTTACGAAACATAAATTCTTCGATTGTAGTGGAATTCCACCTTTGTTGGCGATGTCGCTTACTACCCATGGAGGAAAGAATAAGAGGAGATGCCCTGAGCTCGTATGAGTGAAGCCAAGCGCTGCAACCTAAGTGGGCGTAACCTTAACTCTTATTCGGTGTTCTGTGACTTGCATGAGGCATTGTGCATGGCTAAACTTTATTTTGGCCCTGGTTTTTATCGCGCTCCGGTTATGCAGCTTTGGAAACGTAATAACAGTAGTGCTAAGTTATTAAAAAAAACTCTTCAATTCTCATCTCAGCATGTGTAGGCCTACGCTATATACCAAAAAAATAAAAATCATTCCTCTGGAAATCCCAAATTATCAAACGGCTGGCGGTCAATAATTAGGGTAGGCCTACGTAATTAATCAATTTGAGGCTAATCGTCAAGTTTCTACCCCCCACAAAGAAAATACCGTACGGTACCTAAACGTATAGGCTATACCGTATTTTTGTGCAAATATGCGTCCTTTTTTAATTGTTCTGTTTATTAATTTTGAGGTTCGTATTCTTGAATATCAAAATGTGTACGACCAATGAGTGAAAGTGGCTGTGCTCGAAATTAGGCCTAAAATCTGATGAATGCTTCAACACCAATAAGAACATAAAACTCAATTTGGTGTAAATACCCATAATTAGTTCGGCATCATTAATTCCCAAGATGTTCCTTCTTTGGTATAACTCGCATCTTCAGTCACCTGTATTCAATTGAATCAGTGTTTCAGCGTATTATTACGTTTTGCTGCGTCTTCCTTACAAAACTAGCCTCGCAGAGGTGCTCTCATATTTATAATTAAATTGGCTTTTAAAACGATAACGCAGCTGATTTGTGCCAAGTACCGTGATGTACAGAGTGTATTCTGCCTATCCAAGAAAAAATCTTGACTGTCATTGCAGTTTTATGGCACTAAAATCCATTACAAGATTGGGTGGTTTACGGCTTCAAGCATAGAGACAGCCATTTTCTTGCAACCAAAGTGGGCGAGCTGTTTGGCTTCAGCAGCTTGCGCTAGGCAGCGCAGCGAAGGCATCTCCTTCCATTCTTTCCTCCATGTTACTACCATGACTAATGTTGTCACCTGTAGCAATCAGCGGTTTTCCCGGTAAGCCGGTCTTTAAATTTAGCTCGACGTTGCCAAGGCTCTCTTATGTAGTCCAGTTGCCCTTTGTGTTAGTGCAGGTTTGTTGTTTTATTGTCTTGTGTGTGCACACTTACCGGTTAACTGTGTGTAATTATATTACTTTAGTAGTATGGTCTTTGGTTCGTCAGAATTCATTAAAAACATGTGAAATATTTTATGTAGTACATGTTGTTTTATATTTCGTGGTACAGAACTGGCAACGCTGTCTCCCTCCCTCATGAGCCGGACACTCGACGGCTGTACTGTAAAGGCTGATTTTCCATTTCTTCAAAAGTGTGAACTTGGATTTTAGCTGATTCGATATCCTCTGACAGCAGCACAAGATCATATATACACTTATTCAGAAAGTCACCATTGCTTAATTTTAAACTATTCACTCATTCATTTATAAGGCTCGTTGTAGCACGTGTATTAAATTTAAGAATATCTCTATGATAAACCCTCCAACATCATTATTCATTCCACCCAACATGACATTAGGGCGTGCCTCTACTTAATTTTCAGCATCTATAATTAAACTCTGGTTGACATCAATAACTTCCGCTGTACCAGACAGATTGTAAATGATTGTACTCCACCTTTCTTGGCTGAGGTACGCAGGGTTTATTTAATGTGAGGAATAAAAATTACACAAGCATAACAGCTGTGGAAGTGTAACCCTGTTTACAGCAGTTTAGCATCCGGGCAAACACATAGTAGTGACTGTTGCTGTTTGGTTTAAGGGACTTGGGCATCGCGGTCATTTAGGTGCGAGCACAATTTGTTATAATGTTAATGTTATTGGTTTTATGTCCCTTTTAACTACTGCGGGTTTTAGAGACGCCGGATTGCCGGAATTTGGCTCCAAACAGGATCTTTAACCCGCGAGGACTGGCACATGGGTATTTTCGACCCGAAGCTTAAATAATGCTTTATATTTTCGTTTTGAGTCACCTCCGTAGCGCAGCGGTCAGCAGCCACCCCGGAGGTCCTGGGTTCGATTCCCGGCTCTGCCGCGAAATTTGAAAAGTGGTATGAGGACTGGAACGGGGTCTACTCAGCCTCGGGGGGTCCAAATTAGTAGAGGGTGTTCGATTCCCACCTCAGCCATCCTCGAAGTGTTTTTCTGTGGTTTCCCACTTTGTCTTCGGGCGAATGCTGGGATGGTCCTTACTGTAAGGCCACGGCTGCCTCCTTCCCTATTCCTTGCCTATTCATCCCAATCTTCCCCTCCCTTCCCATCCCTCATGAGGCCCCTGTTTGCTTTGCCGGCGAGGCCGCCTGGGCGAAGTGCTGATCACACCTCTCCAGTTGTATCCACCCTGACCAGATGTTCCAAGCTCCAGGACACTGTCCGTAGCGGCGGTAGTGGTGAGTTCCCTCGCTGAGTCCGTAGAAATCACCAAACTAGAGGGTAAATCGACTTAAAAAAATGTCTTGATCAGCCCTAATTTTCTGTCGCTGATTGTACCTTCCTTTCAGAACACTCAAGTTATTTCTATATTATTTATGGTCGGGTCACATTTACCCATGGCGCCAGTCCTCGCGTTACAATTTTTCGACTTACATTAGTCGGAACAATTTGTAAAAAAATAAGGGGGAAAATCCACCTATTTTGGTGCAGCACAATAACATAGCTCACGTTCTTGTTGATCCATGTTCACGGTCTAGGGACACCTCGGTCATCAGCTCTTTTGGTCAAAAAATGTAGATGACTGCTTTGCCGCCACTACAAATGCCAAGGACACTGTTACAACAATTATTGTCACTTCTCTGCATGTTAAATCTGAAAAATATAATTAAAACCCATTTTATATTGGGAATAGTTCATAGGAAGACACCAGGTGTAAAATTACTTCATTAAAATCCCTACGACAAAAGGGGTGTGACACACTATGGGTCAAAATGACCCAGCGTCGTGTTATATTCTTTCACGCCAGTTCTCAAGGGTTAACGTGCCAGTAAATCTACTGACACGGCTCCCTCACATTTGCGCACCCTCAAGTATTGACTGACTGTGCCAGGATTCGATCCTGCAACGCACATTTTGTCTGACAACCTGTGGTAATGTGTATGATTTAGGTGAGAATTGGGAAGGAGGTGGCCGTGGCCTTAAGTACGAAACCATCGCGGAATTTGCCTGAAGTAGAAATGGGAAATCACGGAAACCCACTTCCAGGGTGGCTGAGTGTACTCCGTACAACAAGAACAACAACACGGGTTTGCTTTCTGGAAGGGTTTCCAGCTGTAACAACAAACTCTTGGCACATAACTTCTAATCCTACCTAATATCTTCACCCCGTAGATATGAAAATGAAAATGAAATCCACAGCCAGCTTCCAGTCGACTGACTGGGTCATGGAATGGAATGAATGAAGCTCCCATCTAGCGGCGAGGATATGAACTGTGCCAGCTGCCGAAAGCCTGTCGCACAACCCTGTGGTAATGATTAAATGAATAATAGATGAAAATAAATAAAATGATAGTGGAGAGTGTTGCTGGAATGAAATTTGTGACAGGGCGAACCGGAGTACCCGGAGAAATACCTGTCTGCCTCCGCTTTGTCCAGCACAAATCTCACATGGAGTGACTGGGATTTGAACCACGGACCCAGCGGTGAGAGGTCGGCGTGCTGCCGCCTAAGCCACGAAGGCTACAGATATGAAAATATTACTAAGGAATTCATTTTTATCCAAATATGAATTAATTCATTTTCCCAATTTTGGCAAAGTGATGGACGAAGTTCTGTGTCAATGCACCGGAAGTGAACTATATCCATCACGGTGTAACATACGGTATACTCCATACAGACACATGTGTGAAGTGGATCGATTCTGTGACAAATGGACAGTTGATGAATAATGCTTCCTGTTGTCAGTGGCCGCACTGCATTCCCTCCACCCCACTCTGTATATTTGCAGTTATATTTAGAGCCCTGCGCGGATAAACGAAATGTTATCCGCCTCGCATCCGTACGACTGTTATCCGAATCCACCCCGCATCCGCACGACTTTTTTCCGTATTCCCACGTTTGTTGTCCGAATCTACTGGCATTACAATATTAGTTTTAATTAGATAAAGCATATCCATAATGCACAATTTTGGGCCTATGCCGTGTTTTATTTAATCAAACTCGACGCGTTTCCAAAGAAATCATGTCTTTCTTCATCAGGAATAAACGGAAATACGACTAAACTGTTGCTAAGAGAAAACAACAAAGAAACTAAAAAAGGTGCCCTAAGATGGACGCCATTTTAGACCCTCTTACGGCACCTTTTCTAGTTTCTTTGTTGCTTTCTCTTAGCAACAATTTGGTCGTATTTCCGTTTATTCCTTATGAAGAAAGACATTGCTTCTTTCGAAAAACGTCCAGTTTGATTAAATAAAACACGGCATAGGCCCAAAATTCTACATTATGCATAGTATCACGGGCCGTGAAAGTCTAAATGATAATATTAGATAGAGCATAAATTATTAAAGCAACATATTTAGACATTTTAGACATTTGAGGAAAACGTCGTTCCCTTAGGATCTGTATGCCATTTGCTATGTTTAAAATGAATATTATACATGCAGTATTGCAACCATTTCCTGTTAGGAGTGATAATTATTCTTAATGACATAATTTTAATGCGATTGACATCATCTTACATTTGTCATGAAAAAAAAAATGGAAAAGTAAATGTAATAATAAACATCTGGGTCCTAAACATGTTCGGATTGTATTCTAAAAACTATCCGCCAATTTTCTCCAAACATTATCCGCAGCTTATCTGCTATCCGCACAGCCATGCAAACTGTAACCGCAAGACGAAAAATATTACGGATATCCGCAGGTTTATCCGCGCAGGGATTTAGTTATATTCTATACTAAGCTTCTCTGTGGCCATGTATGACATTCAGCCAAATAAATCTATCGTTTATATGCTGTGTTTCTTCCTTTATGGTTTAGTGCTTTCTTTCTTTCTTTCTTTCTTTCTTTCTTTCTTTCTTTCGTCCTTCCTTTCTCTGTGTTCGTTAGTACTCTCCCTGCTTTCCTTTCCTTTCCTTGCATTCATTTCTCCTCCTGCTGCTTCCATCTTTTAATTCCCTTCATTCTATTTTCCCCCTTTCTGAGATTCCCTCCTTTCTTAATTCCCTTGCCTTCTTTTTCTCTGATTTTTGCCTCTCGTATTGTCCATATTTTCCTAATTTATCCTCTCTCTACATTGTCCCTTCCAAATTTCTTTCTTCTTTCGCCAAAACCTGCTTTTTTCCTTTTATTTATTATTCCTTTTCAACTAATTTTCCTTCCCTCCTCCCTACATATTTTTCATACCTTCTTTCTCGAGACCTTATTTTGACATGGCATAGTGACCACTGAATTTGAATTTTCACTTCAAAAATTCTCACACGAATTATTTAGGAATTGAACCCACTCTGCCTTCTTTTTACACAGGGCTGAGTGCCAAATTAACTGTGATGGGTGCAACGCTATGAACATAAGATCATATGAAGATTTAAAGAAATACACTATTTTATGTTTGTTGCCAAGTCTAGAACATGCTAATATGGTGTATGTTACTGTATTCTGAACTTCTTCAACTATTAAAGGCCAGTTTACATTGTCGCCACGTGTAAACTAAAAAGCCCTATAAGCGCTGCCCGGTCTAATGAGAATGTCCCAGAACATTTAATACTGCCTTTAATGCCATCCTTGGTTTGTTAACCCTTGAGAACTGGCGTGAAAAAATATAACACGAAGACTGGCGCCGGGTCATTTTGACCCATAGTGTGTCACTACCTTTTTGTCGTAGTCATTATGGTTTTAATAGAGTAACTTTACTATGAACTATTCCCAATATAAAATGAGGGTTATTTATATTTTTCAAATTTAACATGCAGAGAAATGACAATAATTTTCGTAAAGCAGTCAACTCGATTATTTTTGAACAAAGGAGCTGATGACAAAGGTGTCCCTAGACCCTAAACATGGATCAACAAGAACGTGAGCTACGTGATTGTGCTGCACCCAAGTAAGTGGATTTTCCCCCTAATTTTTTTTACAGATCGTCCAGACTAACGAAAGCCGAAAATTATAACGTGAGGACTGGCGCAATGGGTAAATCTGACCCGACAGTAAATAATATAGAAATAACTAGAGTGTTCAAAAAGCTATGGACATGTTTCATTTGCAGGGCGAAGTTCAAGGCTAGGAAGGAAGGTACAGTAAGCGATAGGAAATAAGGGCTGACCTAAACGAAAATATTGAGTGTAATTTAGGCCTCGTATGATGTTCAAGAGCTACAAAAGGCATTCGATGCATTAAAGAAGTGGACAGATACAAACGAATTGCAAGTGAACATTGAAAAGACTGATTACATGATTTTCAGGAAGGGGGGACGAGTATCTGCAAGTGACAAAGTGACTTATAAAGCGGAGAGATTAAACAATGTAAACAGTTTTTAATATCTAGGCTTGACGATAGAAACGACAGTAAACTCCTTTAGGCTTCATATTGGGCTACGTGCTGCGGCAGCTATGAAATCAATTTTTGACATCAAGAATTTAAATATATTATCTCTTAAGACGGCCATGATCTTGTTTGACGTAAAAAGAATTCCTATTTTAACAGATGGTCTGGAAATTATTTGAGATAAGATAGCGAAGAATGACCTACACACTATAGAAAAAATCCAAGCCGTTTTTTTTAAGACAACCCTCTGTGTATCCAGATTTTCTAGATCAAGACTGGTTTATGAACTTCCAAAGGATACTTTTTTAATTTAACATTTGAGATTCAAGATCGCACTACCTTATACAGACAATTGGAAGAAACGCTTGGACGAAAGATTGGTCAAAAGGAATGACAATTGTATTGACTTCTACTCGACTGAAGCAATGACGAATAGGACTTGGACCTATACTAACCAGGATCTCCGACATTTTGTAAATACTATGACAGTTCATGGGTACCACCATAAACTCTGTAAAACTAAGATCGTTCATGAACCTGACGATAGATGTGTGTGTGCACTGGGTGATTTGAATTGTTCTTGTTACCATGTTATGGAATTCACAAAGCGAAATAGGCTTATACTAGACTTATGTTTAAATGAAATGTAATCTCTTCATATACACAATTTGTGTGCTTTATTAAATTATTATAATTTTAGCCTCGGGTCAAAAATACCCATGCGCCAGTCTTTGCGGGAAAAGGATATGATACAAAGTACATCCTGATCCAGCAACATGTTTCCCTATGTTGCTTGGCTGCAGCGTTATGTTGTTTCTCGTTTCCAACGGAGGGTATATTTTAGTAGTGTAATGAAGGGCGAAAAGAATGAATGAGTAAATAAATACTTAATAAACTAAGTATTAACTCTCACGATGTGCTTACAAAGACCCTGTAACCATCTAAGAATATCATTAATAGCCATCTAGTGATGCATCGGTAAGTGTCTCCTGTCTACTGTGGGTTGTGTCGTCTCCAAGGCGTACAAATCACTTCATTTTGAAATGCGGGTATTGAAAGGCAGTAGCTCTACCGCAAAAGAATTAGTATATTTGACCCTGGTGAGACCAATCTGGGAATACGGCTCAGCGGTTTGGGACCCATATCAGGTAGGGCTCATCAATGAGCTGGAGATGGTACAAAGGAAGGCTGCTAGGTTTGTGTTCAAAGATTTTAATCCTAGAAGTAGTGTAACTCGAATGATAGAAAAACTAGAGTGGTAATCTCTGGAAGATACAAGGATGAAATCCAGACTATACGCTATGTTTAACACTTACACTAATCGGCCAGCATGGGGAGAACTAAGCAGGGCAGATCATCCACATAAAGTCAAGGTCCGACCACAGCGTACAAATTATGGGAAACATTCTTTCATTAACCGTGGTATTGATAATTGGAACTCATTACCTGTCTCAGTCTTAGAGCCTTTCCCCATACATATTGATGTGTTTAAGACAAGATAGATTTTTTTTTCTCTAAATACTACGATGTAATTACAATAGTTCCTAAATTGTGAATTGTGTATATCGTGTTTGATGTAATTGTTGGTGATTTTCTGTATTTCTGTATTTGTACAATTTGCCACCGGGGAATTACCCCCATTTGCAAATATTATATAATAATAATAATAATAATAATAATAATAATAATAATAATAATAATAATAATAATAATGAAATGAAAATCCACAGCCTGCTTCCAGTCTCCGACCGGGTCAGGGAATGGAATGAATGAAGTCCCCATCTAGCGGCGAGGATATGAACTGTGCCGGCTGCCGAGGCCTGACGCACTCCTCTGGAGCAATGATTAAATGAATGACAGATGAAATGAAATGATAGTGGAGAGTGTTGCTGGAATGAAATTGTGACAGAGAAAACCGGAGTACCCGGAGAAAAACCTATCTGCCTCCGTTTTGTCCAGCACAGATCTCACATGGAGTGACTGGGATTTGAACCACGGACCCAGAGCGGTGAGAGGCCGGTGTGCTGCCGCCTAAGCCACGGAGGCTATAATAATAATAATAATAATAATAATAATAATAATAATAATACAGAGCGATGTAAATTGTCATGGAGATTATACAAATTTTAAATGTGTGAAGCACTACAAATAAACGATTTGTTGTATTTAGAAGTACGATGGTGAGATATCTGCAATGTGAACTCGGTAAATCTATTGCTTCGGCTGTGAGAATGTGACAGATAATATTTGAATTGAGGTGAATTTTTCTTACTGTTGTACAGGCTACTGAAGCTACAAAGCCTATTTGCACAGGTCCCTTCATTCAGAGGGTGGTTAAGGACACTGGGTTGTGAGAACGGCTTATTTTACTTTGACTATTGCTGCAGCAGAAAAGAGGGTAATTAAAGCGTTTGAAATGTGGTGTTACAGAAGAATGATGAAGATCAGATAGGTAGATGAGTTACAAACGAAGAGGTATTAAGACTAGTGGGAGAGGAGTGATGTTTCTGGCGACTGCTAATGAAGAGAAGAGATAGGTTGGTAGGACACTCATACTAAGACATCCAGGAATAGCAGGTTTAGTTATGGAAGGAAGGGTCGTGGACAAGAACCGTAGGGGTAGATCAAGGTTAGAATATGTTAAACAGATTTCCTCGGACGTAGGGTGCTTTAGCTATGTAGAGATGAAGCGATTAGCTCAGGACAAGGAGGCATGGAGATCTGCATCAAACCAGTCAAAAGACTGAAGACTCAAACAACAACAAAAACAACAACAACAACAATACACACCTGTAGTTACATCGGGTAGATGCGTGCGAGTTTAACATAGGCAAAAAGTTAACTTTCCAAAGTCATCTGCAAATAATAAATATGAAGTATCATTGTCTGATTTAGTATTAAGTGGTCAAACACTAAGCGTTAAGAATTATATTGTGGTTAGCTGTCCAATTTACTAACCTTGCGATTAATATTGTAGTTTTCAGTTGGTCAATACAAAAAAATATTCCTATTGGAATTATGACAAATAACCTAAAATATATTACATGTGATAATATATATATATACTGTAATGTACCATTCAAGACGAAGAAACTAAGGAATGACATGTTTCGCTCATCAAGCGAGCATCATCAGATCTAGATATGCAAGATAAATAGCTCTACAAAACACTACCAAACCTACAGCGATACTCACAGACAGTCTCTGCCCTCCAAAAACAAAATACAAGAAAGCCCGTCAGAAAACTTAGTAAATGTGGTATTTATTAAAACTCATCAATCCTTCTAGGTTTGTGTCGTGTCTTGTGTGGGGTTTCGCCTAGGATACTAAGCTGGCTCATCAGCGGGCTCTTGGTGTACCCGCCCAGACCCCCACTGGAGTAGCGTACTGCGCGCTACCTCCCTTTATATAAAGCGCACCTGCGCCTCTTTACTGCGAGAAATAAAAGCTCAAGCAGCCATAACCACGCTACACCTCAAAGAATGAGGGTATCAGGAAAGATGAGACAAGGGCCAATTAGGGCGGGAAAGTGAAAGACTCCCTTGGCCTCAGATACCCTAATACCGTCGGGGTCAGAAGAGAACAAGAGTTGACGAAGAGAGGTCGACAGGAAAGAAGACGGAGAGGAGCTCGGCACAAGTAAGTGGAAGCAATGCCGGTCTCATCCGGGGTCCCGTGGTCGCCAACCCACGTCCCACTAGATGTGAGCCTCTGGGGGAAGCAATAATAGCTAGGTTGCACCTTCATACATTAGTTGGTGGGGGAAGACTGTTTTTGTTGATGTCATATTCATTTCTAAGTTTTCCAACATTAATATAAACTTGCGGACCCGTGCAAGAACTCTCGCATAATGGTTTGTGGGCGCCACATGTGTACAGACTACCCGCCCGGCCCTAGTGCTATGTGGGCTATACGGGAAACAGTTCTGCCAGGGGCTATCGTCTTAATTATTTGTTTAAAAGCACATTATAAACAAATAAGGATATTTCCGTTGACTTTTCAAGAAATGCAACATTGTTCCTGTACTATTGAGACGTATGGAAGATTTTGGTACAAACCACACCTTCTAACTCCCTCTGGTTTAGAAGCTTGAGTTTTGTGAAACATACACCTTAGCGTATTATATAATTGGATAGTTCTTTGTTCGGGTGTTTAATGCTTTAATATTTATTAGGAATATTTACAACACTTACGGTACTGAGTTTGCTGACAGGTTTTCTTGTATTTTGTTTTTGGAGGGCAGAGGCTGTGTGTGGGTGTCAATGTAGGTTTGGTAGTGTTTTGTAGAGTTTGCATAATTGGATCTGATGATGCTCGCTTGACGAGCGAAACATGCCATCCTTTTGTTTTCTTCTTCATCTTTTTCAATAGTCCGTAACAATAGAGACATACATCTTAATCCCGTGTAATTTATTTCAGGTATTTCCCACGTATTCCAGTAATTGGGATGATATTTATGTTGACCAACTGAAAACTACAATATTATTAATGAGGCAACACTGAACAAGTAGTTCCGTGAAGAAATATACCGCCAATTTCCATATATCCTACTCATGTTAATTGCCTCTATCAACATACAAAAATTCAGTTTGATTGTTGTGATAGATTCGTAGATATTGAGAACCGACTAAATTCTATTTAAAAGTCTCAACTTCGCTTGGCCGCCATGTTGGTTTTGTAGTTACCAGGTTTTTGAAAGTCTCATAGGCGAACTTCTACTAGTACCCTTTATCACCGTACACAATTTCAGGGCGACATCGGTAATAGTTTCGGAGATACTGAATGCTGGTGAAATATTTCGCACAGCCGCCATGTTGGATTGGTAGGACACAATAAAATTTGGAGGGCACGATCGGGGTCAGTCGGAATGGAGCTATGATCTTACCGAGTTTAATTGAAATCGCTCCAGCCATTTAGAATTTATTAGGGGGGGGGGGGGGACACACACTAACAGACGGACATAAGGTGATCCCATACGCCTTTTTTTTTCATAAAATGAAAATAGGCTAAAAATGGCTTAAAAAAAGATGACAGCAGACTTCAGAAATGAAGATTCTAAGAAGCATGCTTCAAAAAACTAGGAAAGACAAAGTAAGAAATGAGAAGATTAGAGAAAAGCTGGAATAAATCAGTCCCTGGAGGAGACCATAACTAGGGCACGTTTGCGATGGTTTGGTCACATCAAACGTATGACAGAAGGAAGAATTGCAAAACAATGGTTACATACTGAGATTACTCGAAGGAGACCTGTTGGAAGACCTAGGAGCAGATGGCTGGACCAAGTGAAGGAAGATATCACATCCAAGTGAATCAACTGGGATGAAGTCTTGAAGGAGCAGTGGTACATGAATCGACTAAAATGGAGAGCGCTCGTAAACTACACCCGGGAAAATGGAGTGGAAACTTGATGATGATGATGATTTTTTTTTGTCGTGTGGCCTCATGAGAGGCCGAGTGCAGGTCTTTCTATTCGACGCCCGTGGGCGACCTGCGCGTCGGGATGAGAGATGGAAGGGATGGAGATGAATGAAACTGGGCAGACTGGGCGCGATTTATGACACGGAGGGTGACGGGCGACTCTCTGTCTAACCCCCGTTAGCAGCTTGTTTCCAAGGCTTTCAAAACAAACCTTCACATTATATTCAGTTCTGGGGAGAGACCGGGCTTTTACTGTACCGTAATCATTCAAACAACTATTCTTTGGTTCATAGACCACTTTCGTAACCTTTGCTTTTATTAATTATGAGAGGGTCCTCATTGATTGGGAAGATTAATACACATTCGACGACGAAGAATTAAGGGGCTTTTATCATAAGAAGATTCTGCGTTCGAATCTCTTCACATGCCTCGGGAACCATTCCCTTACAGAGGACTTATACAAAATGCGATTTAAAGTCGGCCGTGGCCCATATGACATACGCTCAATAATACCATATATTAGCTCCCTTTCAAATACATACACAATGCCTCGTGATACTACGTCACAAATAGAGGACTTATACAATTATCAATTCACTGCAATCAACTACCCTCCATAAGTAATTTACCAAGTATTTTAACCTCTACGCGTTCCTAGCGTGACATTTTAATATTATTTGCGCTCTTTTGCGCTATACATTATTTTAAGCCGAAATGTCTTCCCAAGAACTGATAAATCTCATTCACATTATTTTAAATTCTTATATTAATCTTTTCCGTTGCCGATAAATCGCTCCCTTTTAAAATATTCCCTTGAACATCATATCTTACACATATATTAAGGCTTTAACGCTCTTATGTTCACATCAATTTATTTGATCTTTATTTATTATTTCCATACTTAGTTATTAGTATTATCTTTATTCTTTACACAAGCTCAAAAGCTATTTCTTTCATGTCTCAACTTTACTTTATTTAAATATCTTTCATGATAATTACTGATATTTCGCTTGCTCTTATGACATTCGTTAAATACATTAACATTTTATTCACTTATTTCCTCTACGGGATTTATTCTTTACATAATTATTGATAATTTCTCAAATTTCTATTATTGTTCAGACCGCGTTCTTGTTTATTCAGTATTTATTTATTAAAACACATCCCTTTTACTCAAAAACTCCGGTGGATTTGTACACAGTCAATTCCTGACACCAAAATAGAATGAAATTCAGTACTCACATGTTTTTAAGATCGTCCCATGATCTTTATTCTTGTGCGGTGCTTCATTTTGGGCCCACTTTGAACTTTTTACTCCATATTAAAGGAATTCATCTTATGTATAAACACTTCTTGACATATATTTAAGACACTTAACATTGACGACATTTTTATACACTGATGTGTCCCTTTTGAACACATAATAAACACTAAAAATATTAATTTAACACACAATCTTGATAAATTTACACTTCACAATTCTTGATCACTAGGCCGTATTTCTGAGCCTATCACACGTGACCTTCTTAATTTCCCGTTTCCAAGGGTGAAATTTATTCGATGTCGGCTTCCTATCCTGCAGAATACGAAAGTCTCGAAACATCTACTGTTCCCTGGAATCCAAATTCTTCTACTCCTATCCTGGATGACCGGCTATTTATCTAGCTTGAACGGCTTCTTTGTAGATCTGTTTATCGATCCTAGCGAAAGTCTATTCGGATCGAGGTCTCCTCAATGACCTATAGATTTAGTTTATAGCAGCTAGTACTTCTCGATTCTAGTACTTTTAGAATAGTTCGCCTGCTTTCTGGAGATAATGTTTATAGTCTCCTATCTTCTTTATTTGATCGGTTCTAGCACTCCTACGTTTCTGATATACGTTCCGAACCTTATTCTGTTCTTCCCTTCTTGGGTTCTTTAATTTAAATAACAGTTTATCTTTCTGGTACGGTACTTCCGTACGTTATGATATATTCGTTCGTCTATTTAACGACCTATCGCCTTTAAGTCCGACGTTCGCGGCCTGCTCTGACTATATCTTACGAACTTTCACTATAACTTGTATACAGTCGGGCCTAAATCCTGTAACTAGGATTTTCCTAATATTTCAATACGGCGATACTTTATATTTCTTCTTTACCACTCCTTATGGAGGCAAGCAAGTCGTTAATACTGCGATGCCTATGGCTATCGGATATTACTTCTGCGGTGTAACACAGCGTTTCTCCCCTCAAGGAGTACTAGTAACTTTCCTCGATGTGACGCAGAGTTACGCCCCACACGGCTGTCTGAATATTGATGTGCTGTGATGTAGTCTTACGCCCCTCACGGGCTGTCGGAACTGCATTCGGTGTTTGATGTAGCCTAGTGACGTGCCCTCAGGCCGTTTGAAACTGCATTCGATGATCGTGACACAGTGTCATGCCCACAGGCTGACAATAACTGCATGAGCTGATATAACTTCACGTCCCCCTGGACGGACTCGTACTGCGTGATGCGTAGCAACGCCCCCTCGGGCTGTTCGAGACTGCATGATTGGCTTGGTGAAGCCCGAAGCTTTATACTATTTCACTACAAAAAAATAAGACTCTAGCCTTTTCTGTGGTCAACTTCTAAAATAATGGTTGCACAATTATAAAAATTATACCTTCCGAAAGCTCGTCTTCTCAATGTCAAATAATCTCATTGCACCTAAGAATCGATCGTGCAATTCGGAGATATTAATTAATTTCTCGTCCTCAATTGTGTGGGTGTTGCATTTCTTTTGCTTTCTCCCCTCCACACAGGCCTTGGTAATTCCCCAATGACGTCGTCTTGCGTTTGCAGTTTTCTCCTGCGCAATTATTAAATGGTTTCTCTTTACTGAAAAATCTCTCATTCAAAATGATTCACTGTACTGTACTTGTTTACTCATTATTATACTTGTAAACGGGTTAAATTTAATTATTCCTCTTCTGGCGCATAAGCGGTGTTGTCATTTTCCAGCAATGTCAGCTCGATTTCCGATTCAGGCCTCCTTGTCTATTCGTTGGAAATTTCCACTCGGTTATTAATACTCGTGACTCGCTCCCTTCTGAATGTCAAGAGGGATGATATCATCCTCTCGAACACCTGGTCCTCGTTAGTTGCACAACCTTATACTGGCATCCTAGCTGGATCTTTCTTTAAGTTACATTAGAAACTATACGCTTCTTTGATTTCTTTCTCAAATGCATGGATTCGACCATCCATGGACCTGATGGCACATGGGTTCATCTCTCACCTCCTTAGGTAAATAAATTTTCGAAAAATTTTGAGGAAATTTATTTCAATTAATCATATCTGTCTTTATTCGTCGAAGCCATCATAACTATGTCCGTACCTTCCGTTGTTTTTACTTCTTTAAAGTCGTATCCGGTAATTGTGTAGGTCGGGTATGCTCTGTCCCTACCCTTTCTTTCTTTCTTTCTTTCTTTACTTGTCTGGACTTTAAGTCCCCAGAACCTCATTCTTCCTTACGGGTTTGGTCTATCCCTACCCGTTTCCTTATTTCATCATTTTCTTTTTTTAAATTGGAATTTTCTTCTTCAATAAATTCAATTATTTCTTTAATTTCCCAATATAATTTCTCCAATTCGCATTCGCACTCGAATGCTTGAGCTCTATTTTCTATTTCTTCCTTATTCTTGTTTATGTCAAAAGCGAATTCATCTCTAAATGTTTCCATAACCAGGGCTTGTTCATTTTCTTCATCAAAATCTTCGGGAGGGTAATATAATTTCAAATTTGCTGAATTCATGGTCACTTCGTGATCCGTTTCACAGTGCCGAATTCTATATGCGTTATTCCTCAACTCTCTGATTATTTGATATGGTCCGTGGTACATTTTCTGGAATTTCTTGTACACACGGTTCCCTGGATCCGAAATGGCTGGTCTTTTTACTAACACCATTTCTCCTGCTAATAATGGTCGATGATACCTCTTATGCCTATTTCTTCTCTGCCTCCTGTCGGCTTGAGCTTATAGATGCTCAAAGGCTCTTCTAATGCGTACATCTCTTCCAGGCTGAGCGTCTGCTGGCCTAGGAATTACCAGACTCCAAGGTCTTTCTGGTTGCTCATTCCGATGTAACGTTATGGGTATCTCTCCTGTAGATTCATGGATTGTATTATTTATACAAAATTCGATAATATCCAAGATATCTATCCACTTCCAATTTTCTTCGGCACAGTATATTCTACAATACTTGGCCGTCTCTCTCATCACTCTTTCTACAGGGTTTGCCTCAGGATGGCGAATACTTGACAAAATCTGACGTATTCCAAGTCTTTCTAATTCTCGTCTGAACTCTACACTGGTGAAACAACTGCCGTGATCCGACAACAAATTCTCAGGTTTCCCCAGAATCGGTATCACTTTTTCTTTTAGTCGTTTTAACACCTGTTTGGTACTAGTCTTCTGTATGGGAGCAAGGACAACCATTTTAGTGAAGACATCCATAGCCACCATTATGTGTCGATTTCCTCTTCTTGCCTTTGGCAAAGGTCCAAAATTATCAATAGATATGATTTGGCCAGGCCTTTCGGGCAACAATGGTATAGGCTTCTGTCTCATCAGAAATGCATTAGGTTTGATCCTTTGACATAGATCACATGTCTTTAGCGTGTCCCTTACAGTTTCTCTCAGTCTCGGCCATACAAATGCTTCTTTCAGCATCGAAACTGTTTTGTCGACTCCCATATGTCCGAACGATCTATGGGCTAACCATACTATCTTCCTCTGCAAAATTGCAGGTACAACAATCCTTAATTTTGTATGGTCAGAGTCCACAAACTTATATAATAACCCATTATAAAACGTGTAGTCTTGAGCTATCTTATCAGCTTCCGTGTACGCTGGTGTTCCTCTTATCAAGCTTCCCTCAAGGAAAGATATAAGCATATTCATCCATGGATCCTCCCGTTGTCTTTGACTAATGCTTCTTAACTCATTAAGAGTACGCTGATCCCTGTCTTCCAAATCTATAGCCATTACTTCCTCTTCTATGGACTCTGGCTGTCTACTTAAGTAGTCTGGAACTATATTTTCTTTTCCTGGGCAGTACTCTATCTTGACATCAAATTGTTGAATGTATAAAGCCCAACGCATCAACCTTTGACTGGATAAATCAGTCTTCATCAAAAAGGTTAAGGCTTTATGATCCGTCCTTAGAATGACCTGAAACCCATATACGATCTTCCGCCAATATTGCAACGCGTGCAATATCGCTAACAGCTCGATCTCGCTGATCGTATAATTTTTCTCGTGTGGTTTCAGTCTCCTACTTGTGAAAGCTAGATAGTTCTTCTTATCAGGGTTTTCCGGGTTCTCCTGATATAGCATTGCCCCTATTCCAATCTGGGATGCATCTGTTTGAATGATAAATCTCTGATTAAAATCAGGATATCCTAGCTTCACGTAATTTAAGAGCATTTCCTTGGCCTCTACAAATGCTTTTTCTGCTTCCTCCGTCCATTTCCACTTGCCCCCCTTCTTCAGAAGATCCTGTAGTGGTGCAACAGTTTTTGTGTATGATGGACAATGTCCTGAGAAGAACCCAATCAATCCCAAAAACTGGCGAACGTTCTTCACCTTCAACGGCCTTGGAAAATCCCTTATCGATTCCAATTTGCATGGATTTGGTTTAACACCATCCTTGTCAATCACATGCCCTAAAAATGTCACTTGCCTTTGACAAAAATTCGACTTCTTTAAATTTATTTTAAAATTTGCCCTTCTTAAGTCTTCCAATAATTTCTTCAAATTTCCTAAATGTTCCTCAATGTTCTCCGAGGTAAGCAAAATGTCATCCACGTATCGGATAGTGCAATCTTTCACTTCCTCTGACAGGTTTCGATCAAGCGCTCTTATTAATGCAGATCCTGCAGTCTTCAATCCAAACGGACATCTTCTAAAACAATATGTTTGTTGGTCGAACTGAAATCCAGTCAACAAGCTGGTTTTCTCTTCCAGTTCGAGATGATGATACGAAGAAGTCATGTCAATATTTGTAAAAATCTTCTTGCCTTTGAACTTCCTCAGTATTACTTTTATGGGTGGTGCCGAATCATTTTCTGGTATGATTTTTGCATTTAAATTTCTGGCATCTAAACACACCCTTACTGAGCCATCCGGTTTACTCACAATCACTAATGGACTAACATATGGTGTCGCCATCTTTTCTATAACACCTGCATTCATCATCTCCTGCAGTGTTTTCTTAGTTTGTGGGTAATGTTTTTCCGCAACCGGGTATGGTTTTTGTTTGAACGGTGCCCAATCATTGACTTGGAACGCGTATTTAAAATTTTCAATCTTCCCTGGCTTGGAATCAAATACGTCCCTATAATCCAATAATAATTTCTTTAACTGTTCCTTAATTTCGAGGCTGACTTTAGCTTCCTCCACTTTTCCTGACAGGTTGGTCTCGAACTCATTTTCCACATTATCTTCGAGTTCTATGTTGAGGACTTCAAATATCTTTTCTATGTCCTTATAATCTTCCTCACTCACTTCCTCCATATGCCATACCTGTTCTTCTATTTGCGCATCCTGTTCCTGTAGATTAATATTTTGTTCATCCACATCCTCTCTTTGAATTCTAATGCAGTTTTGCGCTAGGTCTATAATGACCTTGTTCTCACGGATAAAATCAATACCTAATATGACATTATACGGTAATTGATTTACCAGCAAAAAGCACTGCGAAATTTCAGCGTTACCCATGATCAGATCAATGTATACCTGAAATTTACATGTCAAAGATTTTTCAGGGATAATTCCCTTAATCTTTACACTTGATGTGGGAATCTTTAGTACTCGGCCCCTTGTTTCCAATTCATTTAAAAGGGTTTGTGTAATTAGACTTATTGTGGATCCGGTATCAATCAATGCTCTGACCAGTAATCCTTCTATCCTAAGCATAATTATAGGTAGTTCTCTTTTAACAGGTGGGATTCCTTCCACATCCTCGTTAATTAGCTCATCTGGTCTAGCTATCCAATTTACAATTTCTACCTCCTCCCAGCTCCAGGTATGTTTCCACTTTTGACAATTTAAATTTGGAGTTTTTTTTAATCCTGAGGGCTCCCTTTTCCCTCATTCTTTAACTGAGCTTGTAGTTCCAAGCTTTGAGCTCCGTCTAGTCGGTCGGGTGATTTCCGGTTCTTAATTGCCTCACTCCAACGGACTTTTTGCCTATCAGGTTCATCTGGTCTTTCGTTCATATAACGAAGACTTTCCTGATATCTTTCTTCTATTTCGGCCCGATATTCCTCATCCCTATCGTCTGGCCTTACATTTCTTCTGGGGTAATTCTCCCATTTATTTCTGTTTTCTTGCCTTTGATGGTTATTGTTATAGGGTCGGCTTTCTTGTTGCCTATAACCCGTAGTTCTAGGATTTCTTCCTCGATATCCTCCCCTGTAATATGGCTGTATCCTCCTAGGCTCCTGGTGCCCATACTCTCGATCTAGTCCTTGGGTATCCGTGCTGGTGGACTGATTCCTGGTCGCTGGTTTTTCTCCAGTTTCCTGACTGCTGGCCATGTGTACTTGCTCAGTTTGTCTTTGATGCCGAGGAGTTACGTGCGAAGTCGTCATATCTAATTGACGTAATACACTCTCCACTTCCACAGCACTTCTGGCTTTGGATGAGATTAGCAGCCTCTGAATCTCATACGGAAGCTGCCTTGCAATGGCGGCACACAAGTCGTTTTCTGCCGGAGCAATATCCAGTTCGCGGAATTTACACAGCTGAGCGGTGAAAAATTCCGAGTATTTAGTAGGTGCATTGGTGCTGTACTTCCTAGAGTACAGATCTAGCCTTAAATTCTCTTGGACGTCTGCTGCCCAATATCGTTTTAAAAATGCTTCCCTAAAGCCTTCCACCGTATCAAAGGTGTATCTGAAGCTTCTGAACCAGGTGAGACAATCACCTGCCAACAGCTTTTCAATAGCTCTCAGTCTCCGATCCTGAGGAACCTTCATTTCGTTTAGATACTCTGCCACTTCTTTTAGCCAGTATTTTGGAGTAATAGACATGTTATTACCCGTAAACTTTACTGGTCTGTCCTCATTGGATTTAATAATGTTTATTATCTGGCCATTTGTCTGATTCATGTACGGGGTTGACATCGCCATCGGATATCCTGGGTTCTTATAAGGGCTCTCCCCTCCTAAGTCCCTCTCCGTATCTGTGCCTTGTTCACGGGAATCTACCCATCCTGTCTTTGGAAACTTCTCCTGATTCTCGAATTCTAACTTCCTTTCCCTTCGGGCACTTTCTTCATTAGCCATGAGTTGGATTTCCATTTGACTATGCTTATGTTCAGTCCTCTCCAATCGGGATCTTAATTCATTCTGAATTCTTTCTTGATTCCTTCTACTATCTTCCTCTACCTTTTTGAGTTGGAATTTCTCGTCCCTGTAACTATCCCTGAACTCATTTAGTTGGTCTTCTACCTCTTTCTTAAAGATCATGGCATGTTGATTTATAATTTCTGGCTTAACATCACCTATGGTATCTAAGACTTTCCGTATCTCCTTTATCTTCTTCTCCACCTCTCCCTTAATTCCTTCCAGCTTCTCCTCAGTTTTCTTAGACACTTCCGATAAGTCATCTTTAATCAGTTTTACTTCATTTTGGACCTGGTTAACTTCAGTATGAGTTTTTCCTACTTGGATCTTTAATGTTCCGATGGTTCCCTGAACATCATTAATACCCTGACTTATTTCATCTATCTTATGGGTGTTATCCTTATTTTCTTTCTCTCGTTGTTTTCTTTCATTCTGGAGATGCTTCTCATATAGACCTAAACTTTTATCTATTTTCGTTTCGTACGTCTTCCAGTTATCATCTACCTGCCTAGTAAAATGATCAATCTGATCTTTCATACCCTTAACATCCTGTTTATTTTGATTTTTCATCTCAGTTACTTCGGTTTGAACTCCATCGACCTTTCCCTCGAGTTTTCCTACTTTGTCCTTTACCCCTTTAAATTCTTCTCCTAATTTCTTAAAATTTTCTTTTATCTCATTCCGGGAACGTTCACAAATATCGCTGTTAGATTCTATCTGAGCTTTCAATTATTTCTGCACACCTTGGATCTGGGTTACAAGTTTCTTTTCACATTCATCACCCTTTGTTTCTATGTTAATTAATCTAGTTTCCAAATTCTCAAAATTTTCTTGACACCTAGTTTGGGATTCTCCCATACTTTTGTTCAAAGTATCTAATTTGGCTTGCAATCCTAAATGAAATTCTTCATTTTCCTTTTTAATCTCATTGGCGATTTCCCCTTTTAACTCAGTTAACTTGTCCCCTAACGTAGTGTCAAAATCTTGAAATTTGGTATTCATCGTTTCTTCTAAAACCTCCCTGAGTCCATTTGACCCCCTTTTTATTCCCTCAATTTCAGCCTTCACTTCATTGTTCATTTTTATACAGTTAGCTTCGATATCTACTAATTTAGTTCCCATATTAGCACTATCAGTTTTTAGTGACTCTAAACTCTCATTCATGGATCCTAACTTTTGGTTATTTTTCTCCTGTTGGCTGTCCAACTTATTCAAACTCTCATTTATGGATTCGAACACTTTGTTATTTTCATCCTTTTGGAGGCCCAATGTATTGTTTATAGCCTCCAATTTTTCATTACTATCGGCTTTTATCGCCTCCAAAAGCCCCTGCAATTCCTCACTCAATACCATCTTATTAGAATACAGTGGGCCACTAATGCCACCACACTAGTACATGCTTGAGAGATGATACTCTGAATCATTGTGTCCCAATTTCTTTAAAAATTTACTTTGGTACGGGTTTTTACTTCACCGTACCCTTTTGATACTCTTACTCAATTTCATAAACCTTTATGGAAGTGTTTAAAATTCAAAATTTCGAAAAACCATTTTTTTTTCAAAAAATGAAAATTTTGATTTTTCGAGAAAAACTCGGGTTTTCCCTAGGAAAACTCAGCCCTGCGTACTGGGCGCCATGAAATGTTTGCTAGGGGGGTTGATAATATAATACAGGGCTGCTCGGTATGAGTTTCTAGGGACCCATGCGGTCAGTTAATAATTTACGTTGTAGCTACACCTATCATTACTTTACTTTACATGAAATGACCGTCTTAAGTGTTCCTCTAGTATTTAATCCAGCACATTACTTATATGACCCCCCCATGTGCCCTTTTAGCAAGAAATATGCCAATCACAGTATACCAGCGTAGCTCAATTCGGAATTTTCGGGGCAGCGGTAAGTTCCCCCACTCTGTGACTCACATATTTTGGATTAATTAGAGGATACACTTGCAAAAATAACAACAAAATCAACTCCTATTTAAACACATTTAATTAATAAAATTAATGGCGCTACAAACACTTTAACAATTTAATTACTGACCCATAATTATCTACTTGTTCCAAATGAACAAGGAATCACAAATATAATAAAACAAATATAGTACTTAAACATATGGTTTCCACATAAACCAACAATTCCTACTTAGTCTTACTTCCATAAAGCATTAACTGTAAGTTTTATATAACTCCGAGCTCTTTTGGCTCCATGCTTTACATAATAATGGTGTCATTCTTGTACACCTCAAACACTATCCTCTATATTTTCTTAATTCTCAAAAACAAATGTATAATTACATTTAAAATTTATGTTAATTATCTAACTCAATATTTTGGGCGTGTCCACACATTCAGCTGTTATCATCTCTCTTTATTTCACAAATATATTAAGGTAATCAGGAAATCAATTGTGTACTCCAGAGCGTGAAGATACTTGACACAGTCAAAAAACTATAGTTACTCCCGAAACTTAGTTGCCTTCAATTAACTCGTGGAATCCTACGTCCATCCAACACTACAATAGGGATTGTTATTTATCTCCTATGTCTTATAAGACCATTATCATATAAGAAACTACGATCTGAACAGGCAAACGAAAATATCAATCTACAAGGACCTCGGTTCAAAGCCCGGGTCGTTAACAACTTTAAACACTCTTGGTGTATTCATTTCTCTTTACAACATCTTACGAGACGGTTTCTGGCCCACCCTTACTCTAAGAGAGCCAGGCCATTCTACTCGGGCGCGATTTATGACACGGAGGGTGACGGGCGACTCTCTGTCTAACCCCCGTTAGCAGCTTGTTTCCAAGGCTTTCAAAACAAACCTTCACATTATATTCAGTTCTGGGGAGAGACCGGGCTTTTACTGTACCGTAATCATTCAAACAACTATTCTTTGGTTCATAGACCACTTTCGTAACCTTTGCTTTTATTAATTATGAGAGGGTCCTCATTGATTGGGAAGATTAATACACATTCGACGACGAAGAATTAAGGGGCTTTTATCATAAGAAGATTCTGCGTTCGAATCTCTTCACATGCCTCGGGAACCATTCCCTTACAGAGGACTTATACAAAATGCGATTTAAAGTCGGCCGTGGCCCATATGACATACGCTCAATAATACCATATATTAGCTCCCTTTCAAATACATACACAATGCCTCGTGATACTACGTCACAAATAGAGGACTTATACAATTATCAATTCACTGCAATCAACTACCCTCCATAAGTAATTTACCAAGTATTTTAACCTCTACGCGTTCCTAGCGTGACATTTTAATATTATTTGCGCTCTTTTGCGCTATACATTATTTTAAGCCGAAATGTCTTCCCAAGAACTGATAAATCTCATTCACATTATTTTAAATTCTTATATTAATCTTTTCCGTTGCCGATAAATCGCTCCCTTTTAAAATATTCCCTTGAACATCATATCTTACACATATATTAAGGCTTTAACGCTCTTATGTTCACATCAATTTATTTGATCTTTATTTAATATTTCCATACTTAGTTATTAGTATTATCTTTATTCTTTACACAAGCTCAAAAGCTATTTCATTCATGTCTCAACTTTACTTTATTTAAATATCATTCATGATAATTACTGATATTTCGCTTGCTCTTATGACATTCGTTAAATACATTAACATTTTATTCACTTATTTCCTCTACGGGATTTATTCTTTACATAATTATTGATAATTTCTCAAATTTCTATTATTGTTCAGACCGCGTTCTTGTTTATTCAGTATTTATTTATTAAAACACATCCCTTTTACTCAAAAACTCCGGTGGATTTGTACACAGTCAATTCCTGACACCAAAATAGAATGAAATTCAGTACTCACATGTTTTTAAGATCGTCCCATGATCTTTATTCTTGTGCGGTGCTTCATTTTGGGCCCACTTTGAACTTTTTACTCCATATTAAAGGAATTCATCTTATGTATAAACACTTCTTGACATATATTTAAGACACTTAACATTGACGACATTTTTATACACTGATGTGTCCCTTTTGAACACATAATAAACACTAAAAATATTAATTTAACACACAATCTTGATAAATTTACACTTCACAATTCTTGATCACTAGGCCGTATTTCTGAGCCTATCACACGTGACCTTCTTAATTTCCCGTTTCCAAGGGTGAAATTTATTCGATGTCGGCTTCCTATCCTGCAGAATACGAAAGTCTCGAAACATCTACTGTTCCCTGGAATCCAAATTCTTCTACTCCTATCCTGGATGACCGGCTATTTATCTAGCTTGAACGGCTTCTTTGTAGATCTGTTTATCGATCCTAGCGAAAGTCTATTCGGATCGAGGTCTCCTCAATGACCTATAGATTTAGTTTATAGCAGCTAGTACTTCTCGATTCTAGTACTTTTAGAATAGTTCGCCTGCTTTCTGGAGATAATGTTTATAGTCTCCTATCTTCTTTATTTGATCGGTTCTAGCACTCCTACGTTTCTGATATACGTTCCGAACCTTATTCTGTTCTTCCCTTCTTGGGTTCTTTAATTTAAATAACAGTTTATCTTTCTGGTACGGTACTTCCGTACGTTATGATATATTCGTTCGTCTATTTAACGACCTATCGCCTTTAAGTCCGACGTTCGCGGCCTGCTCTGACTATATCTTACGAACTTTCACTATAACTTGTATACAGTCGGGCCTAAATCCTGTAACTAGGATTTTCCTAATATTTCAATACGGCGATACTTTATATTTCTTCTTTACCACTCCTTATGGAGGCAAGCAAGTCGTTAATACTGCGATGCCTATGGCTATCGGATATTACTTCTGCGGTGTAACACAGCGTTTCTCCCCTCAAGGAGTACTAGTAACTTTCCTCGATGTGACGCAGAGTTACGCCCCACACGGCTGTCTGAATATTGATGTGCTGTGATGTAGTCTTACGCCCCTCACGGGCTGTCGGAACTGCATTCGGTGTTTGATGTAGCCTAGTGACGTGCCCTCAGGCCGTTTGAAACTGCATTCGATGATCGTGACACAGTGTCATGCCCACAGGCTGACAATAACTGCATGAGCTGATATAACTTCACGTCCCCCTGGACGGACTCGTACTGCGTGATGCGTAGCAACGCCCCCTCGGGCTGTTCGAGACTGCATGATTGGCTTGGTGAAGCCCGAAGCTTTATACTATTTCACTACAAAAAAATAAGACTCTAGCCTTTTCTGTGGTCAACTTCTAAAATAATGGTTGCACAATTATAAAAATTATACCTTCCGAAAGCTCGTCTTCTCAATGTCAAATAATCTCATTGCACCTAAGAATCGATCGTGCAATTCGGAGATATTAATTAATTTCTCGTCCTCAATTGTGTGGGTGTTGCATTTCTTTTGCTTTCTCCCCTCCACACAGGCCTTGGTAATTCCCCAATGACGTCGTCTTGCGTTTGCAGTTTTCTCCTGCGCAATTATTAAATGGTTTCTCTTTACTGAAAAATCTCTCATTCAAAATGATTCACTGTACTGTACTTGTTTACTCATTATTATACTTGTAAACGGGTTAAATTTAATTATTCCTCTTCTGGCGCATAAGCGGTGTTGTCATTTTCCAGCAATGTCAGCTCGATTTCCGATTCAGGCCTCCTTGTCTATTCGTTGGAAATTTCCACTCGGTTATTAATACTCGTGACTCGCTCCCTTCTGAATGTCAAGAGGGATGATATCATCCTCTCGAACACCTGGTCCTCGTTAGTTGCACAACCTTATACTGGCATCCTAGCTGGATCTTTCTTTAAGTTACATTAGAAACTATACGCTTCTTTGATTTCTTTCTCAAATGCATGGATTCGACCATCCATGGACCTGATGGCACATGGGTTCAAGATATTCAGAGCCGTCTATATATTTCGAAAATTCGTCATGTTGGATTGTTAAATGTATAGGCCATAGAGTCATGTACCATTAAAGGAAGATTATTGCGTAGGTTCATTATTCAAACTTTCACTTCGATCGCATGACTACGACACAGAAATAAAAACTTAATTTTAAAATTCGCACAGCCGCCATCTTGAGGTTATGTAAACAATTGAACTAAATTAGATACCAGTGCATTACAACGTGTATAAACATTTCCTGTACCAGATTTCATTCCGTTTGGAACATTAAATCGCGGGAAAGGTAAATTTAAGTTTCAAATTCGCTTGGCCGCCATGTTCGTTTTGTAGTTAACCGGTTTTTGAAAGTCTTATAGATGAACTTCAAGTAGTGCCCTTTATCTTCGTACAAAATTTCTGGGTGATACCGCTAATAGATTCAGAGGTATAGAATGCCGGTGAAATATTTCGCACATCCGCCATCTTGTGGTCATGTAAACAATTGAACCAAGCTAGATGTCGGTCCATTACAATGTGTATAAATATATAGTGTGCCAAGTTTTATTGCGTTTGGTTGGTTAAATCGCGAGAAACGTCTATTTAAATGTCGCAAATTCGCGTGGCTGCCATGTTGGTTTTGTTGTTACCAGTATTTCAAAAGTCACATGGATGAACTTATAGTAGTTCCCTTTATCACAATAAATTCCAGTGTGATATCGGAAATAGTTTCGGAGATATTGAATGCTGGTGAAATATTTCGCACAGCCTCCATGTTGGATTGATGACACGTAACAAAATTTGAAGGGAACGGTCGAGGTCGCCCGGAATAGTGCTATGAACTTACCGAGTTTCATTGAAATCGATCCAGCCGTTTAGATTTTATTAGGGG
Source organism: Meconema thalassinum (assembly GCA_946902985.2). Classification (NCBI taxonomy): domain Eukaryota; kingdom Metazoa; phylum Arthropoda; class Insecta; order Orthoptera; family Tettigoniidae; genus Meconema; species Meconema thalassinum. The sequence continues at coordinate 91,816,202 of OX336400.1, read as the reverse complement.
GAGACACACACACACACCTCACACACACACACACACACACACACACACACACAGGGACAAAAGTTGATCTCATAAGCCTATTTTTTCAAAATTGAAAATAGGCTAAAAAGTATAGGAGTGACATAAGGATATGTGATAGACCACAGTTAGAAATTACTTTTGCTTTATTCTCCAGTGGACAAATTATAATTTGATATTGCAGCAATACTAAAAGGAGCTAATAAGAAGTAAACCAACAAGAATGATGAAGTTCAACTTCAAGAAACTAAACCTCTTAATGACTGGCTGAGGTAAAAATTATTAACAATAAATAATTAATATTCCAACAATTGTGAGGGTCTGGCTAGCAGAAGCCCTAGGTACTAAAAAGTTCATAAAATTGAAATTTAAGATTTCGTAGATGTTTGACAACTAATCCTGAATGGCTCCTGATTGGCGGTTGTTCTTATTTCATTGGTCCATGAAAGTGGCAAGGAGGCGGCCGTGGCTTACACAAAAAGCCCCTGTCGGGCCATCCAATATCTCGGTGATCCTCCAATCGTGGGCAGATTGGAATTCCCACAGGAACTTAGTAGTCGTTCAAATGAGGCGGCAGTGGCCAACCGCATCACAGTCAGAGAATCAGTGGTAATTTTGCCTCGACCACAAAGTAGGCCAAGAACCCCAGGTAGGGATTCTAGATCATGTTTAAGGAAGAACTTCCTCCTCGAGTTGAGGAGACTGGTAGAATCTTGAAGTGACGTCTAAAAAACTCGTGTCGAGTCTAGGATCGTGGCCCGCCAGAGTCCCAGGCGGGATCCCTGTAGAATCCAGCGAATTCAGAATGACAATTCAGGAATGCCAATTCAGGAGTGACCATCCGGGAAAGCTCTCTCGGAATATATATCCGAAATGACGTCACATGATGATTCGTCTCCAAGACAGGGATGGAGAACCAACCAGCCAATCACCGGTCCGACATGGAGAACGCCCAGGTGACCCTCAGTGAAGATGAACCATTCCGGATTCAAGCTTTGAAAAGTGCGGAAGTGCTCTACAACACTCCGAGAAGATGGTAAGAACATTGAACAAAATAAGTAATTAAGTAGACATAACATGTTTTATATATGTAACCGTGATCCCACTGCATGGAAGAAAACTAACAACAGGATAATGGGGCAGTCAAAATAAAAAGTAATACACGAAGGGAAATACACATAAACACAAACCAAGCTATTCGCAAAAGCAAACAAATGGCTTTAAAGCTATATTTGTATGTCATCAACTAATCATTAATATCCATCAACACATTAGGGATTTGTGTAGTAGGAAAATGAAGATCATCAGAAAACATGTGATATTTGACATACTGAAAGATGCTAAATGTGTCGAAGGTATGTAGTAGTGGACCAAGGACTGACCCCTGTGGAGAGATAGAGAGAGATGTATCTCATCAAGCAGATTACGGCTCGCGTGTGGTTAACACGGCCAGGTGTGTGGGTGTCATTGGAAACACTGTAGGCTACTAATGAATGAACTGCTAACAATTAGCTCGCAGGAAATGTGGAGCTGTGGCTCCAGCTCAATTTAGTTCCATGCTATCTGCGCTCCGAACTCAAACAAGAGAATCTGCGAGTAGTGCAGTCAATAGAGTTAATGGGAATATCAGCCAAGTGTGGTTCAGAGTGCCAAGCTCTGTAACAAGCACGTCTGAAAGAAGTTCAGTACAAGGAAGGGAACTTTACTGTCATAAGTAAAGCTCCACGCGGATGCGGACATAGTTTGCATGGCAGTGCGGATAGCGCATAATGTTTGGAGAATACAATCCGAACTTCTTGGTTGGTTGGTTCCTTAGTTTAGGGGCTGCGACAAAGCGGTCATGTAGCCCCGTATACCTTGGGTGTGTGTAGAATCTGTCTGATAACCGGTGTTAATTGTGATGAATGTATAAGTGTGTGTATCTGTTTTAATTCAAGTAAGGAATTTTATCCAAGTAGTTCCTACTTTTGCCACCAAATGCCACTGTCAACGACCAACTAGTGCAGAACTTGGTTACCAGATGCCACCGCAGTCGGGTCTTGACGACGAACGTAGGAACCTAAGAACGTTAGTCAAATGTTTAACCTATATATAATTTAGCTTCACACAGGTGTAATTACAGGAATGTTCTTTAACATGCCATAAATCTATGACATGGGACCGCCGGCTTTACTTCCCTTCAAGGAAGGCATACTGAGGGATTTTTAACGCTCTTAAAAAATCTGACGACTTTGGCCAGGTTTGAACCCGCGATCTTGGGCATAGAATCTGAACATGTTTAATATCATTATAAGGACCCGGATGTTTATGACATATCATTTTTTTTCATGACAAGTGTAAGCTGATGATTTAAGCTAATCTCATTCAAAGTATGTCTTTAAGCACAATTAACACTCCGAACAGGAATGGGTTGCAATTTTACCTGTAGAACATTCATTTTAAACATAGCACATGACATACATAGCCTGCGGGAACGATTTTTCCCTAAAATGTCTAAATGTTCCTATGGTAATTTATGCTTTATCTAATGAAAATATTATTGTGATGCCAGTAGATTCGGATAACAAATGTGCGAATGCGGGGAAAAAAATCATGCGGATGCGGGGCCGATGCGGATAAGAGTCGTGAGGATGCGGGGCGGATAAACTTTTGTTTATCTGCACAGGGCTCTAGTTATAAGCTACGGGAGCTCCTTTTATTACATGAAATACGATCCATATATAACATTCAACAGCCACAACAAATTTCACTAATCACCGCAATACCACTGTTTAAAACGGCCATATCACCAATTGTAACCTCCTGGGACAAACTTACGATCACCAACCTGTCAACAATTGAAAAAGTAAATGCAGCTACCTGCCCTTCTTATGTAACGCACCTGCGCCTCCTTACTGCGAAAACTAAAAGCTCAAGCAGACTTAACGTCCCTATGAAAGCTTCCAAAAGGATGGAAAACAAGAGGCTGCTGATGAGCCAGCTTGGTATTCCTAGGCGAAACCCCACACAAGACACTGCATACGCCTAGAAATATTGCTGAGTTTTAATTCACTTGCCGTGAAAGTCAATAGACTTGGAAAATTTTATAGGGACGCTGCTTGATCTTTTAGTTCTCGCAGTAAATATTCAGAGGTGCGCTTCATAAAAAGGGAGATAGCACGCTGTTCGCTACTCCTGTGGGGGTCCGGACACAGACCGCAAGTACCCACTGATGAGCCAGCTAGGTCTTCCTAGGCGAAATCCTACACAAGACACAGCATACACCTAGAAATATTGCTGAGTTTTAATTGTCCGTGAAATCCAATATTCCAGCTAACTAACTCGTTTTCTGAATTATGAATTTCCATTTCTTTCATCCAGCAGACGTTATGAATACTACTTGTAATCGTGCCGCATAAATGCTAAAATATCAGTAAACTCACAGCTTTTCATGACAGTTTCATATATTCATTATTAACATTTCTCTTTTAAATAGAAATCTCTTTGATTCCTGTCAACAAAAACACCATTTCTAATCGCTGAATACACATCAGTAAACCATAATGCTGTTAATTCTCTCAATAAGAGTATCCTTAATCCACATTGCTATTTATAAAGTCTGCATACACATGAATATAACAGGAACTGGCGTACAGAAATCCTGGTTTATTAATGACTCACTCGTCTGTGTTCTCACGTAATTGTTTCAGGTTAAAATAATATTCAACTTCGTGCCATTCAAATTTGATGTACGGCACATTCCCATTGCTTTGTGTGGTTGTATTGTTTCCTTTTAGTTTAGTTCTTGTGAGGCTCATGACTTCAATACAATGCTCTCACAAATGAAGGATGTTCTTCATTTTAAGACTATGTGGAACAATTTACTATTGAAAACGACTTTGGAAGCATTCAAGCAGTCTTTTATTGTCTAGTGTGCGTATGTACCGGGTAATTCAGCAGCCCCATTCAATATCGTTTGCTGCAACCCAACTAACGAGTGTTGGCAGGAAGGTCGATATTTTCTCTGCTTGTGTCCCGTATGGTACCGAAATCGATACTACTGAACCCTATTATTTTCCCCTCGATGTCACTACAGACTAATTCAATTCCGGGCTCTGCCAAGAAATTTATTCTAGTATGTGGGCAGGAACGGGGTGCACTCAGGCTCGTGAGGCAAAAGTGAATTAGAGGAGGGTTTGATTTCTACCTCAGCCATCCTAGAAGTGGGTGGTCGTGGTTTCCCACTTCTACTCCAGGCAAATACCGGGATAGTTCCTAATTTCGGGTCACGGCCACTGTCTACCCAAATCCAACCTCAGTTACAAATACACACGCTAGTACAGACATCGCAGTGACACAAGTTATCAGTCAAATTCTACACACACTCAAGTACATGGGGCTACATGACCACGATGTCACAAAGCCCCCAAAGAATCATCATCAACAACAACAACTAAAACAGAATTCTGAAGATTTCCTGAAATAGGCTCAGAATGGGCGTCGCCAAAGGGAGAATGTAATTTTTCCTGTTGAATCAATTTTTATCATTTCAAGTTATATTGTGGACTTCATCGTTATGCTTGAGTCAAAAGTTATGCGTTACGGAGACGGAGACGGTGACGTTATGCAGCCACGCGGGAAGCCTAAGTTAATGGGTAAAGGACGGCGAGTGCATGACGTCATGCAGCCACGCGGGAAACCTAAGTTAATGGCTAATGGAGTCTGTTGAAAGAGTCCTGGGGCGTCGAGCGACCTGGGGATTCGAGCGAAGCGAAAAGAATACAGGGTGACTCCTAAAGAGATGTACAAGATGTCAGATAAGAATACAGGGTGACTCCGAAAGAGATATACAAGACGCCAGATAAGAATACAAGATGACTCTTGAAGAGGTATACAAGATGGCAGAGATGAATACAGGGTGACTCCTAAAGTGGAGCACAAGATGTCAGACAAGAATACAGGGTGACTCATAAAGAGGTGTACAAGATGTCACACAAGAATACAGGGTGATTCTAAAGAGATGTACAAGATGCCAGATAAGAATACAGGGTGCCTCCTAAAGAGGTGTGCAGGATGTCAGAGCAAAATACAGGGTGACACTTAACGAGGTGTACAGTATGTTAGATTCAATTCAAATACAGGGTGACCCTTAAAGATGTTTGCAAGATATCAGATTCAAATAATGGGTGATCCTTAAAAAGTTGTAAAAGATGTCAGCCTCAAATACAGGGTGACACTTAAAGAGTTGCCCGCGCGGGAAGCCTAAGTTAATGGGTAATGGAGTCTGTTGAAGGAGTCCTGGGGCTTGGAGCAAAGCGAGAAGCCCTCCTGAGCCTTTCTAACATGTGTAGCATTTGTAGCATGCGTCATTTGAAATGACATAACGTCTAGTCTTTCAGACTTACTGTAATTCTTTTTGCCAAAATAAATAATAATCATGTAACAAATTGGATAAATTAGAAGAAGTAGAAATAAGAATTATAAGCAAAATACTCGGTCCTTTAAAAACCGCAGAATTCTGGAAATTAAGAAGTAATGATGAAATATATCGAAAAATAGAAAATATATCAGAAACAATACGGAAGAGGAGATTGCTATATTTTGGATATTTGTACAGGATGGATGACAGTAGGTTAACCAAGCGGATCTTCACATTCCTGTGGAACAAGAAGTCAACAACAACCTGGATACAAGAAGTCAAAAAGAATCTGGAAAGTAATAATATCAGCGAAGAAGATACACCACAGAGAGATATTTTATAGAAAAAGTGCTAAAAATGGAAGGATTCCAAGGGAGGAAGGTAAAGAAAACCGGCTCGAAATGGTCTGAGGAAAGGAAGAGGAAACATAGTGAGATGATTAAGGAATAATGGAGGAAGAAGAAGAAACAGCAAAGGACAACGCGTTGAAATTGGCTCGTGGTCCCTAGACGACCGAAATGAAAATAATAATACTGTTACTGGTTTTACGCCCCATTTAACAACTGCGGCTATTAGAGACGCCAAGGTGTTAGAATATTGCCCCGAAGGGGATCTTTAACGTGCCAGTAAATATACTGACACGGCTCCCTCGCATTTGCGCACCCTCAGAAGCCAACTGTCTACGCTAGGATTCGATCCTGCAACCTTGAGCACTGCAAGGCGAATACGATACTGCTGAGCTGCCAAAATAAAAGAGGCACGAGAATATTGTAATTTGAGGTGTATTAAGACTCCCTTTGATACATAAACACACACGCACCTAATATGGCTTCTGAAGACGCTCACGAGGATTGGGCTTTGTTATGACAGAGAAACTTGCGCACAAGAGGAAATTAACCAAGAACAACACAGTGTAACGTAATGTTAGAGAGGAACGGCATGATACGCTAAATGAGATCCTAACAAGGATGAGGATGCTACAAAGTACAAAACGCCAAATGGAAAAGGCCTCCAATCAAAATGCAACTTCTTTCTTAACAGAAGAATCAGTTTATTACCTTCGAGTTTAAAGACGGAGAGTTATTGTTTGCAGCAGAAAACTTCGTCTATGACTTGTATTTCATCCATGCACAGTAAAACCTGCCTAAACCGGAACCTTTATATCCAGAAAACCTGGAGAAACGGAAATAAAAATTCGGAACGGAGGCATTTTCTATGTAAAATGACACTGTAAACCGGAAAAATAACTAACGTGGAAACGGTAAGAAATTCCAGAACTGTAGGCGTAAATAACCTGACAGTGCAAAACTGTACCAAGTTCACATATCACTGGTTAGAGAAATGATCTGATCAGGTTATTTCACTTGGTGTGTAGGTTTTATGAGACAGGTGAAGTACCTTCTGATTTCAAGAAGTATGTTTTCATCCCTATACTGAAGAAAGCAGGAGCTGAGATGTGAAGATTATCGTACAATCAGTTTGATCACTCATTCTTCAAAGATCCTGACTAGAATGACTTACAATTCAGATAGAAACAGAGTTGGGCCAAGACCAGTTAGGCTTCAGGAGAAACGTAGGAACAAGGGAAGCTGTACTAAGTCTTAGGATGATTTTAGAGGGTAGAAGAAGGAAAGATAAGATAACGTCCTTGCATTTGTAGAGTTAGAAAAGGCTTTTAATAATGATGATTAGAGGGAGTTGTTTGACATTTTGGGAAACGATTGGAATAAAGTACAGGGAGAGGAGGGTACACTACAATCTATACAGAAACCAGACAGCAGTCATTCAAGCTGAAGGACATGAGAGAGAAGCTGGTATTCAGAAAGGTGTAAGGCAAGGCTGTAACTTATCACCCATACTTTTCAATCCAAACATTGAACAAGCAATGCAGGAAATTTTAGAAAAATTCAAATTAGGAGTAAAGAAACAAGGAGAAATAATTTCAACTCTGAGATTTGCTGATGACATCGTCATCTTAGCCGACACACCAGAGGAATTGAATGAGTTTTTAAATGGTATGGATTTTGTCTTGAGGAAAGAATACATGATGAAAATGAATACTGTAAATGTATAACAAAATGTTGGAATGCAATCGAAAGAAATCAGAAACCACTATGGACGTCAAATTGGCAAGTGAAAAGCTAAAGGAAGTAGGAGACTTCTGTTATTTAGGAAGCAAAATACCCAGTGATGGACGAAGCAGAGAGGATGTAAAAAGTAGTTTGGCACAGGAAAGAAAAGCATTTCTGCAGAATAGGAATCTGTTGGCATCAAATATAGATGTAGTTATTAGGAAGGAAGGAAGGAAGGAAGGAAGGAAGCTTGTAGTTTAACGTGACCATTAATCTCGCGATCATAAGCCACGGGACCTCCGTTTTACGTGGAATCTGAACCACAGGACATGGCATTTCACATCGAAATCTCACATGCATTGACCGGGAATCGAACCCGGTCCACCTTGGTGAGAGGCATACAGCTTGACCGCTGCGCCACCACGCCCCCCAAAGTTATTAGGAAGTCGTGTTTGAAAGCGTCTGTCTGGAGCGTAAAACTCTATGGAAGTGAAACTTAGACTGTTGGAGCAGCAGAAAAGAGGATAATTGAAGCGTTTGAAATGTGGTGTTACAGGAGAATGATGAAGACCCGATGAGTAGATAGGGTTATAAATGAAGAGGTATTAAGGCGATTGGGAGAGGAAAGATGTTTCTGGCGACTGGTAATAAAGAGAAGAGATAGGTTGGTAGGACACAAACTAAAACACCCAGGAATAGCAAAATTAGTTGTGGAAGGAAGGGTCGAGGACAAGAACTGTAGGGGTAGAATAAGGTTAGAATATGTTTAACACATTGCCTCGGATGTAGGGTGCGGTAGCTACGTAAAGATGAAACGATTGACTCAGGACAGGGAGGAATGATGCGCTGCATCAATTCAGTCAAAATACCATTCTCAGCAAATGACTTCACGATCTGAGAATAATGTAATTAGTAGTATTAATTCAATGTTTGGATATGAGACAATTTAATGTATTTATTAGCCTACTTTCTATTATTTTTTTGAAAAATGAATGTAGAATAATCTTATGAGATCGACATGGGCCAACAGTTGTCAGTCTGCCTGTGTGAGTGTGTGTACGATGTATGTCTGTCCCCCCTATCAATTCAAACATGACTAAACAGAATTGAGCGAAATTTGGTTCAGAGGTAGCACTAGCAAAGAGCACTTCAGTATCATGTTTTATATTGCTACCGTCTTTACCAAAACTTTATAGTGGCCAGTCAAATGGTCAAACTTTAAAATTAAATTACGACCATACAAATCATAGGATCTTTACCAAATTTGGTAAAAACATACCTTCGTATGGAGGCGCGCGCCTTGCACCCAAACTACAAGGTCATCAGTCGTACCATTGCAGAATGGTGGTCGTGAGAATTATGCAAGCTTTATAATCCATGACTTGGGAACCACCAGTTCCGATTATCGAACCTATGATGGCATCAAATGTTCTAAAAGACGTGGCCCGTTCGAAATTAAGAGTTTATATTATAATATTATACTGCAGAAGTGACGTTAAAAAGCTGAGTCGTTTCAGTTGCAAGACAAGATGGCAGCTCATCTCTCGTTCTGACCTATATTTTACTGGTTGGAGTATGTTTCATGCAATATAGTCTACTGATAGAAATAATATAAACTTTGAATGAAATGAATTATAATAAATATATACTCCAGTGTAGAAATCGGTTAGTCCAAGTCATTGTTTGCTAAGACGTTGTATGTAAATCGATTGATAACGTTTGACCTGGGTGGACGCGTTTGGCTCTGTGGTTAGAGCTTTGCTCTTTCACCAGGCCGGCCGGGGCTCAAAACTTATCGAGTTTTTTTTTTTGCTTGATTTTTTAAATTTATTGTTTTATTAGTGCTGAGACGTTATAAAATTGAGCGTTATGTTGTGCATTTTGCCGTGGTAAATAAATATTTAACTAAAACAAAGTTCTCCACTGGATCTGCAGGAGTGACATCTACTAGCAACCAGTTGAACTATGCAATTGCTCACCACTAGATACGAGCTGCGCTCTATACCGTGATTGACGTTCCTAGTTAGTAAGCCAATGCTTACGGTGTGATTGAAAAATTTCCTCCTGTTGCCGATAGAGCGCTCTCCCATCCCACTATAGGCGCGATTAGTAAACACCAGTGCAATAGGTTTATTAAATGGGTTTCTCACAGTGACACGGGTAAAGAAACGAAGTTTAGTTTCAGTTTCAATTATTGTAAGTAGCTGGTGTTAGTATACTGAATTCCTATGTTGTTTGGAATGTTTGCTGATGAAATGGTGAAATGCTGGGGTAAATTATAAACACTATGGTTTGAACGCCGCTGCTCATATCCAGTATGTCATAATGTTGTGTGCCACTTTTCACTTCGAATAGGAAAAACAAGTTGTTCAGTCAAGAACATATAGCCTACTTTCTCCTAAATGCATGGGTATTGTTATAACTCTTTGACCTTTTCAAGGAGTATAATTGAATGTTGGTTGTAGTAGCTTGTTGAAATACAACGTGCTCTAAGGATATTAAACATGAATATGAGGTGCCCTTTGCTAGTGCTACCTCTGTAAAAAATGTAATTCAATGAATTGATATGGGGAATGGATTTGCACACATACACGGCCGCTATTTGCAAACTATTGGGCTGATGACCTTGTAGTCAGTCATAAGATGCTTTCCACAAAAAGGCATGTTGTTGCTAAATCCGGTAGATATCAAATTATTAGGATGGTCGTAATTTGATTTAAGCTTTTAACATTTGCGTGGCTTCATTCCGTTTCCGTCAAGATGGCGGCGATATAAAACATGACACTGAGTTGCCCTTTGCTAGTGCTACCTCTGTACCAAATTTCGTTCAATTCGGTTTCACCGTGTTTGAATTGATAGGGGGAATCGATTTGCACACATACTTGGCCACCATCTGCAAACTATTGGGCTGATGATCTTGCAGTTTGGTCAGAATATGCTTCCCACATAAAGATATGTAGTTGCAAAATTTGGTAGAGACTAGATTATTAGGTTCGTCGTAGTTATGTTTTAGCTTTTAAAATTTGGGTGGCCGCGATTACGTTTCCGTCAAGATGGCGGTGATATAAATCATGACACTGAGGTGCCCTTTGCTAGTGCTACCTCTGTACCAAATTTCGTTCCATTCGGTTTCACCGTGTTCGAATTAATAGGGGGAATCGATTTTCACACAAAGATGGCCGAGATCCGCAAAATATTAGGCTAATGACCTATTAGTTTGGTCAAAGGATGCTCCCTCCATAAAGGTATGTTGTTGCAAAATTTGGTAGAGATCGGATGATTATGATAGTCGTAATTTGATTTAAGCTTTGAACATTTGTGTGGCCGTCATTACGTTTCTGGCAAGATGGCTGCGATATAAAACATGGCACTGAGGTGCCCTTTGTTAGTGCTACCTCTGTACCAAATTTCGTTCCATTCGGTTTGACCGTGTTTGAATTAATAGGGGGAATTGATTTTGACACAAAGATGGCCGCCGTCAGCAAAGTATTAGGCTAATGACCTATTAATTTGGTCCAAGGATGCTTCCTCCATAAAGGTATGTTGTTGCAAAATTTGGTAGAGATCGGATGATTAGGTTAGTCGTAATTTGATTTAAGCTTTGAACATTTGAGTGGCCGCCATTACGTTTCCGTCAAGATGGCGTGGATTTAAAATATGACACTGAGGTGCCCTTTGCTAGTACTACCTCTGTACCAAATTTCGTTCCATTCGGTTTCACCGTGTTCGATTTAATAGGGGGAATCGATTTTCACACAAAGATGGCCGCCATCGGCAAACTATTAGGCTGCTGACCTATTAGTTTGGTCAAAGGATGCTCCCCTCATGAAGGTATGTTGTTGCAAAATTTGGTAGAGATCGGATGATTAGGTTAGTCGTAATTTGATTTAAATTTTGAACATTTGTGTGGCCGCCATTATGTTTCCGTCAAGATGGCGGCGATATAAAACATGACACTGAGGTGTCCTTCACAAATTTCGTTCCATTCGCTTTCTCCGTGTTCGAATTGAAAAGGGGGGGGGGACAGACATTCAGAGTACACACACTCACACACACACACACACACACATACACACACACAGACAGACACACATTTGTTCGCCCTGTGTTGATCTCATAAGTCTACTTTCATTTTTTGCAAAAATCGAAAGTAGGCTAATATAGGAGGTGATAAAGGCAACAGTTATAACTATACCCATACATTTAGGAGAAAGTAGGCTATATGTTATTTCCTGATTATCTTGTTTATTTATTTAAGGTGTTTAGACCCATAGGATCGCATAAAACGAATTATGGTCTGCTGTTGTAATTTTTCTTGTTCTTCAATAACTCCTTCACTTTTTCGCAATGCCGAATTCGATGTTCTTCAGTCAATCGTTTCCCCGATCTCCTTGGTCAATCGTCAGATGTGACTTCCCAACTGTGGATCTTATGTCTGAATGTCATTCGGTCCTCGATGTCTATTGGTGTGATATTGGCACTTGTGAAATCAATTTGGACCTGTGTAATGCAGACTGTTGTCACTTTAAGTATGTCAGAATTCTTTTTGTTAATCAGTCGTCATTCAGTCTCATGATGTGGCATTATTAATAATAATATTGTTACAAGTCCATGATACGACCCGTGGCACTTTACGGCACAGCTTCAACCAAGCATGAACAAGCCCTTCATGGAATGGAGATGAAAATGTTACGTTGGTCCATGGGTGTTATACAGCTCGATCATGCCAGGAATGAACATATCCGGACACAGATGGGAATTGCAGCCATTACCGATAAAATGAGAGAGACACGACTTCGGTGGTATGGGCATGTCACTAGAAGTGATGAGAAATCTGTGGCAAGAACAGCTCTCTAATACGATCCAGGAGGAAATCGACCCCGTGGACGTCCCAGGAAAAAGATGGCTGGACAGAATCAAGGAAGACTTGGTGATGTGTGACTTAGATCTGAAGATGCCCTTGACAGGAAGAAGTGGCGAACAGCAACCAAACAAGCGGACCCTGCACCATCGCGGGATACACGCTAGGAAAGAAGAAGAATTGTTATTATAAATAATACTAGTTGAAACCCGTCAAAAATGACGGTCAATAGAAAAATATTTACTGAAGAATTTTCTTATGTAGGCCTACTGTATATTCTTTGTACGATGATTTTTTGGCTCTATTGAAACTATAAGGGCGTCAAAAGATTGCACTCTCAACATTGCAAAATACTGCTGGCCATGACTGAAAAATTGATGAGGCAAATTGAGTCCTATACGTTCCAGAGTTTTCCCTTGAGCTTCATTGATTGTGACAGAGTATGCCAAATAAATTGGAAAATATTGCCTCTTAAAACAAAATGATAGTGTTTTATCGGATGCTGTTAAATCAAGTAGAAGGATTCAACCTCTCTGCCTAATTTTAACTGCATTTATTATTTCCAAATCCAAGCAATATGGTTGCATTTAAGAGCCCTTGGGAAACGTTCAGATTTCTAAGCAGCATAACGGTTCAAGCGTTTGGAATATGTGGAGGCAAGTCATTTAGTTCCAAGGAATTCAAGAACTCTGAGGAGTCTAATAAAACTGGCCGCAAACCGTCACATATAATTTTGGAATATAACGAAGAAATGCGATGATGTGCACCTCCATACATCTTAAAACAATGTGGACCGTATGGGTGTGGCACAGTAACATTGGCACCAAATGAAACGAAGGACATAGCATTGTACTGCCGATTAGTCTCTCTGAAATTCCTTGAGATATCATCTCCAGTGAAAAATAATTGTTGCAGCATGTCAAATGTTTTATATTTAGTCAGATTAATTTTACATTACAACAGCAAAGCTCAAAGTAACCAAGTGAAGATTTCTCTCAAGAGAAATACAGTGCAGAACAATGTTTAAATTTGTTCGTCAAGGACCCTACACTGTAACGGTATAGTATCTGGAATTGTATCTGAAATGCCGTATTCATATTGGAGTTTAAAAGTGGCTTCGTATTTTTCTCCGATTTCCCACTTGTTTGCGGCTAATGTTCTATTTCGTAAAATGGGTTTATTTATAGCAGCATTTCTCCCCAAATTAACGTCATAGCTTATTAAATAACACTATAGTGGCCTGCATCAACGCAGCTGCCAAATATTAAATAGCAAATAATAACTTACTTCCATTGCCAAAATCAACTGCGTGGTTAGACTCATTGTTATGTACTCTAAAAAAATAATCAATAAACAACAATATTCACTTATACAACTAAGTTCAGAGACTTCCATTCTCAAGTTGGTTGCTGATGAGAATGCGATGAGACTGATCGCCAATAATAAAATCCTTGCAATTTTTGCAATTTGCTTGCAAACGCAACTCAGGATGACGAACTTCATTTTGAAATAAACAGAATGAAACTGCTCTAAATAATCAATTTCCATCACCTGTTGAAGGTACAATACTTTGCATTTCCATGACAGTAAATTATGCAAGGGAGCATAGAATCACTTCGCCACTACTGGAATGAGCATGGACTCACTTCGCCAGCCACCGTAATGGAGGGAGTTTTAGAATTATATGTTCAGTGTTTTTCAAAGATCGTATTAACACAGGGAAGCCCAGTCTTAAGGCTACATTCTGAGCTATCGCCCCAGATTCCAGGTTCGATCCCTGCTCTGCCAAGAAATTTAATTCTGGTCTGAGGGCTGGAACGGGGCGCACTCTTGAGGCAAACCTAAGAAGAGCAAAATTTGATTCCCATCTCAACAACCTTGGATGTGGTTTTCCGTGGTTTCCCACTTCCACTCCAGGCAAATACCGGGATAGTTCCTAACTTAAAGCCTCAGTCGTCAACTCTCCATTCCCCATACTAATTACAAATGCACACATCAATACAGCCATCACATTAACACAGGTTATCAGAGAAAGGTTTACACTCACACACCAAAGTAGACGGGGCTGAGTGACCACGATGTCTGAGTCCATCAAATGAATTATGTTCGACAATTTTCTCTCAAGGCGAAGCGATTGTGCCGATATTTATTTAATAATTTAAAAGTATCTGGGAACGTAAATCATGGAGAATTCCTTACCTTACGGGAATAATAAACGTAGCCTAACATATGTTTAGACAATGTAATACCAATTGCAAGATAGAATAATTGGGAAATAGAATTACATGTCTGAGGTGGGAATCAAACTCCTTCGACGATGCATAATCAATTTCGTTGTCCACAATGTTAGCCGCTGAGCCACCCAGACAACGAAATTAGAGTGCAATATTAAGAGACGTAAACAACAAACGCACTTAACTGCCAGTTACAGTTCATCAATATTTCCCTTATTTCATGATTCTCAACTCCCTATTCCCCATACTAATTACAAATGCACACATCAATACAGCCATCACATTAACACAGGTTATCAGAGAAAGGTTTACACTCACACACCAAAGTAGACAGGGCTGAGTGACCACGATGTCTGAGTCCATCAAATGAATTATGTTCGACAATTTTCTCTCAAGGCGAAGCGATTGTGCCGATTTTCATTTTCAATTTAAAAGTATCTGGCAACGTAAATCATGGAGAATTTCTTACCTTACGGGAATAATAAACGTAACATATGTTTAGACAATGTAATACCAATTGCAAGATAGAATAATTGGGAAATAGAATTACATGTCTGAGGTGGGAATCAAACTCCTTCGACGATGCATAATCAATTTCGTTGTCCACAATGTTAGCCGCTGAGCCACCCAGACAACGAAATTAGAGTGCAATATTAAGTGACGTAAACAACAAACGCACTCAACTGCCAGTTACAGTTCATCAATATTTCCCTTATTTCATGATTCTATTCCAGTATATATCGGGATACAACATAAGCGATATTTCCCTTTTCAATTCTCATAAACAAAGATCACACTACGATACGGTGGATCTTTTATCCGCCATTTCTCTCATGAAGAAACGCAATTGTGGCAACGCGCAATTGCCACATATATTACCTTTTTCTTTAAACATATAAAAATATACCGTAACATATATTTTCCTTTTAAAGACACACTGCAAATCTGCATGCCAAGAGCTTTCGTTAGAATGCCATACGAAGCCAATCGGTTAAGTCGTTTTCAAAATCTCGTGTGTACAAAAAATACATTAGTGTTTTAAATATATACTAGATGAAACCCGTCAAAACATGACGGACAATGGAAAACAAAATTACTGAAGAAGCTTCTTATATAAGTTACATTCTTTGTACGATTACTTTTTAGCACTATTGCAACTTTAAGGGCGTCAAAAGATAGCACTCTCAGCATTGCAATATATTGCTGGTCATGACTGAAAACGTGATTAGGTCATCATCATCATCTTGCACAGTTTCCAGCCACTGGCCGGGTCTGTTTGGAACACAAGTCTCTCCAACGTCTTCTGTCTTCCCACCATCTCTCAGCCTCCACCCTTGTCCAGTCTTCTCCTCTCTTCTTCACGATTTCTTCCTCCCCCTTCAGCCACCTGTCTCTCGGTCTCCCTCTTGGTCTCTTTCCTTCCCACTTCGTCTCGTGTATCCTGCTGGGTATCCTCTTCTCCTCCATTCGTTTTACATGTCCATACCATCTAAGTCTAGATTTCTCTATACCAGTCTGTAATGGTTCATCCTTCATTAATTCTCCGGTCCTCTCATTTCTTATTCTGTCCATCTTTGTAGCTCCAATACTGCTTCTCAAGAACCTCATCTCACTGGCCTGTATTTTGCTCTTCTCCCTTCCTTTCATAACCCAGGTCTCCGAGGCATACGTCAGGATAGGGACATTGTACGTCCGATATATGATCTTTTTGCTGTTCTGAGGGACATTCTTGCTCCATAACATGCTTCTCACACTCCTCCGGAATGCTTCTGCCTGTCTCCCCCGCTCATTTATTTCTCTATCGTTTCTTCCATTCTCTTGTATCAGGCTTCCCAGATACTTGAAACTCTCCAATTCCTTCGGCTGTTCCCCACCAGTTGTTATTTCCGTTGTGGTTCTTTCCTTCTTCCTTGTGTGATCACCATCTCACTCTTATTTATGCTAAATTTCATCCCATAACCTTGTATTATTCCTTCCCACACGTCCAACTGTTCCTGTACCTCCTCCTCCTTGTTTCCCCAAATCATCAAATCATCTGCAAGCACCATTGCTTTCATCTTTCCTTCCCCAATTACTTGTGCCACTCGGGTCATTATGTCATCCATCACCACAATGAAAAGTAACGGTGACAGTGCACTTCCTTGTTTCAGGCCGTTTCTCTGTTCCAACCAGTCCGATCTCTCTCCTCCCACTTTCACACAGCTCACGCTTCCCTTGTACATCTCCTTTATCTTCCTTATAGTCCATTTTTATATTCCTCTATCCTCCAGGGACTTCCATACTTTGTTTCTGCATACACTGTCATATGCTTTCTCAATGTCCAGAAAGGCCATCAGTAGATCTGTTCCATACTCATAGTGCTGTTCTTGTAACTGCCTTACAGCAAAAATCAAATCCACTGTGGACCTTCCTGATCTGAAGCCATGTTGTTCTTCCCTCATCCCTCCTTCTATCCTTGTCCTAATTCTCCTTTCCAAAACTTTCTCAAACAACTTTGCACAATGACTCATCAGTGTTATTCCCCGATAGTTTCTGCATTCTGTTCTACTACCTTTCTTGAAGATCGGGACAATTATTCCCTTTTTCCAGTCCTCTGGGGTCTTCCTTTCCTTCCATGCTGTCTTCATCACTCGGTACAACCATTGTATCCCCACCTCTCCTGCTGCTCTCACCATCTCCACACTCAACTCATCCACACCCGGTGCCTTCCCTCCTTTCATCTTCCTCACTGCATCTTCCACTTCTTTCCATGTTAAGTCCTTTTCTATTTGCAGTTCATCTACTGTACCTCTTCCCCGATTTCTTCCTCCTCGCCGTGGTTTCCATTTGGGTTCAGGAGTTCTTCAAAATATTATTTCCACATTTTCTTCAGTTCTTCCCTATTTTCTATCTCTTGTCCCCTTTTGTTCACAATTCTAACATAATCCGTAGGATCCTTCCGCCTCTTATTCTTTACCATCCCAAACAGGACCTTTTTTGCACCTTCACTATCCTGCTGGTCATGACTGAAAACGTGATGAGGTAAATAGCCCAATACGTTCAAGAGTTTCTCCTTGAGCTTGATTGATTTTGATAAAGTAGGCCGAGCGAATAGGAAATTGTTGCCTATTAAAAGAAAATGTACTGTAGGCTACCTGTAAGTGTTTTATCGTAAGGTGTTAAATCAAGTCGTAGGATTTGAGCTCTCTGCCTATTATTACTGCACCTATTATATCCGAATCCAAGCGATTTCTTACAATTAATATATTACCATATATGAGTCCATGGGAAACGTTCAGATTTCTAAGAAGCATATCTACGGCTTAAACGTTCGAAGTATGTGGAGGCGAATCTCTTAATTCCAAGGAATTGAAAAATTCAATAATAGGGAAATGAAGTAGCTGGCTTTCATCTTCAGTATCCAATCTGTTAACGCTGATGTATGTGTTTGAACTGCTGGATATAAGTTCAATGACTTTTAAATTAATATCATTACATTGTTGCAGCTTGGCAAATATTTTATATTCCAGTAGATCAATTTTACCCTCACAACAGTAAAGACCAAAGTAACCACGCATAGATTTTACGCAAGAGAAATACAATGTAGAAAAATGTTTACATTTGATCGTCAAGGACCTTACAGTACACTGTATTGCATAATATCTGGAATTGTTTCTGAAATGGCCTATTTATATTGGATTTTAAATGTGGCTTCGTATTATTCGATAACACTATAGTGTCCTGCAATAACGGAGCCGCTAAATATTAAATGGCAAATAATACTTCCATTGCCGAAATCAACTACGTATTTAGACTCCGTACTCTAAACAAATAATCATTAAACAATTGTCTTATACAATGAAGTTCAACATGACCGTCCAGAGACTTTCATACTCAAGTTGGTTGGTGAGGAGAATGCGATGAGACTGATCGCTTAAAATAAATTCCTTGTAATTGTTCCTGCCAGCGAAATTTTTTGCGATAGCTTGAAAACGCAGCTCAGAATGACGTTCTTCATTTTGTTATAAACAGTACGAAACTGCTCTAAATAAGCAATTTCCATCACCTGTTATAGGTTATGGCAGTACATTTTGCAGGGGAACATAGAATCACTTCACCAACTACTGGAATGACCATAGGCCTATACTCAATACTCACTTCGATAGTCACCCTAATGGAGGCAGTTTTTGAATTCTATGTCCCGTGCATGTCAAAAATCGTATTAACACATGGAGGCCCACCTATTCTTGTCTATCGCCCCGGAGACCCGGGTTACATTTCCTGCTCTGCCAAGAAATTTAATTCTGGTCTCAGGGCAAAATCGGGGTACATTCAGTCTCTTGAGGTATAACTAAGAAGAGGAAGGTTTAATTCCCACCTCGACAATCTTGGATGTGGTTTTCCGTGGTTTCCCACTTCCACTTAAGGCAAATACCGGGATGGTTCCTAACTTAAGGCCTTGGCCGTCTCCTTGCCATTTACCACCTTAATTACAAATACACACAGTAATGCAGCCATCACAATAACACAGGTTATCAGAAGAAAATTTCACACATACACACCCAAGTACACGGGGCTGAGTGACCAAGATGTCGGAGTCCTTCAAACGAATTATATTTGCCAAGTGTCTCTCATGGCGAAAGCAATTGTGGAGACGCGCGTGTGCCTGGAAAACTACTTTTTTCTTTAATATCGACGATGCATAATTATAACTTTTAGTCTAGGACGCTAATAACTTGACCACCGAAGCATTGGGAAGAAATTGCAATATTAAGGTACATAAACAACCTAGCCTACACATTCAACTGTCAGTTAATGTTCCTCAACATTTCCCTTCTTAAATATTCCCCTCCTTTATAATTTTCCATCACGTGAAAACATGCCATGTCTTGTGTTATAAATATATCGATGCAATGGTGTTGCCATCTGCTGTCAGTTAATGGAACTATATGGGCGAATTACTGCCATCTGTTGTCAGTTATAGGAACTGATTGCAGATATTTAAACGGCGTACTGCGGACAACAGTTTGCTCTTTTGATTACATGCTGCAATGCAATGGTAAAACGAAAATAAAACGTATTTAGAGGGAATGTAGAAATAAGTATCTTTAACAGACATAAAACCTTACTGTTACTCCTTGATTAAGCAATATTTCAGTGGTAAAAAAAAAAAAAACTGGCGAGGGCTAGGATCGAACCGGCGCTTCATGGAACCACAGTCAGTCGCCTTAACCACATGGCTACTCACGCACTCATGTATAGTAGCAGACGCAGCCATTCATTATATTCAAAAGCCGCTGTTTGAAGGAAATAATCAATTTCATTATCCAAATAAATCAATGTTGCACATTCGTATGCGTTCATACTGTTATTATACTTTATTGTCAGAACTTGGTTAATGTATGTTTTCAATTACATGGAAGCTTATTAAATAACTTACATTTTAATGGAATTCTCACCGCCATTTTGTCATGACCTCAGGCGGATTGTGCGCATGCGTGAGGGCCGAGAATTCTGCTATTTTCTATATTAATTCAAAAATATACCGAGAGGGAATGTAGAAATATGTATCTTTAACAGACATAAAACCTTACTAATACTCCTTGATTAAACAATATTTCAGTGGTAAAAAAAAATATATATCGCCGAGGGCTGGGATGGAACCGGTGAACCTTGGAACCACAGTCTGTCGCCTTAACCATATAGCTACACGCGCAGTCTTGGTCAACAGCAGAAGCAGCCGTTCTTTATCATTAAAAGCCGCTGTTTGAAGGAAATAATCAATTTCATTATCCAAATAAATCAATGTTGCACATTCGTATACGTTCATACTGTTATTATACTTTATTGTCAGAACTTGGTTAATGTATGTTTTCAATTACATGCAAGCTTATTAAATAACATACATTTTAATGGACTTCTCACCGCCATTTTGTCATGACCCCCAGGCGGATTGTGCGCATGCGTGAGGGCCTAGAATTCTGCTATTTTCTATATTAATTTAAAAATATACCGTAATATATTTGTTTATTTTAGAGACACTCTGCAAATCTGCATGCCAAGAGCTTTCGTTAGAATGTCTTACGAAGCCAATCGGTTAAGTCGTTTTCACAATCTCGTGTGTACAAAAAACAGCTTAGTGTTTTAAATATATAGATTGTCAGAACTTGGTTAATGTATGTTTTCAATTACATGGAAGCTTATTAAATAACTTACATTTTAATGGACTTCTCACCGCCATTTTGTCATGAGCCCAGGCGGATTGTGCGCATGCTATTTTCTATATTTATTTAAAAATATACCGTAATATATTTGTTTATTTTAGAGACACTCTGCAAATCTACATGCCAAGAGCTTTCGTTAGTGCTCTACGAAGTAAATCGGTTCTGTCGTTCTCTCAATCTCGTGGTAACAAAAATCGCCTTAGTGTTTTAAATATATAGATGGCAACAGAGAATTCGTTACTTTGCGGGAATTATAAAAGTAAAATATATTTCTACAATGTAATACCAATCGTAGGAAGGAAGAAAACAAAAAAAAACATATCCGAGGTGGGAATCGAACCCCCTCGACCATGCAAAGGATGGCAACAGAGAATTCGTTACTTTACGGGAATGAAAAAAGTGAAATATGTCTCTACAATGTAATACCAATCGTAGGAAGGAAAAAAATGAAAATAAAAGAACGTATCCGAGGTGGGAATCGAACCCTCTCGACCATGCAAAGGATGGCAACAGAGAATTCGTTACTTTACGGGAATGATAAAAGTGAAATATGTTTCTACAATGTAATACCAATCGTAGGAAGGAAGAAAACGAAAATAAAAAAAAACATATCGAGGTGGGAATCGAACCCTCTCGACCATGCAAAGGATGGCAACAGAGAATTCGTTGCTTGACGGGAATGATAAAAGTGAAATATGTTTCTACAATGCAATACCAATCGCAGGAAGGCAGAAAACGAAAATAAAAAAACATATCCGAGGTGGGAATCGAACCCTCTCGATCATGCATAATACATATTTCTAGGGAGTAACCTTATCCCCTTGGCCATCCAGACAACTATGGGACACTTCTGTATTAAGCTATCTAACTAGTATACACACTCAACCTGCAGTTTAAGTCCTTCAATTCGTGGTTTATTTAATATAATTCTATTTCAATGCATATTGTAAAAACATAATTAACATTATTGGAGTCCCTTTTTAATTCTCATAAACAAAGATCTCAGTTAGACGCGACCGGAATCGCCATTTTCCTTGTTGAGAAAGGCCATTGTGCGCATGCGCGGGAGTGTCAAATATTACATATTTCTTTAATCATTTAAAAATATACCGTAACATATATTTTCCTTTTAAAGAAACTATGCAAATCTGCATGCCAAGAGCTTTCGTTAGAATGTCTTACGAAGCCAATCGGTTAAGTCGTTTTCACAATCTCGAGTGTACAAAAAACAGCTTAGTGTTTTAAATATATAGACTAGATGAAACCCGTCAAAACATGACGGACAATGGAAAACAAAATTACTGAAGAAGCTTCTTATATAAGTTACATTCTTTGTACGATTACTTTTTAGCACTATTGCAACTTTAAGGGCGTCAAAAGATAGCACTCTCAGCATTGCAATATATTGCTGGTCATGACTGAAAACGTGATTAGGTCATCATCATCATCTTGCACAGTTTCCAGCCACTGGCCGGGTCTGTTTGGAACACAAGTCTCTCCAACGTCTTCTGTCTTCCCACCATCTCTCAGCCTCCACCCTTGTCCAGTCTTCTCCTCTCTTCTTCACGATTTCTTCCTCCCCCTTCAGCCACCTGTCTCTCGGTCTCCCTCTTGGTCTCTTTCCTTCCCACTTCGTCTCGTGTATCCTGCTGGGTATCCTCTTCTCCTCCATTCGTTTTACATGTCCATACCATCTAAGTCTAGATTTCTCTATACCAGTCTGTAATGGTTCATCCTTCATTAATTCTCCGGTCCTCTCATTTCTTATTCTGTCCATCTTTGTAGCTCCAATACTGCTTCTCAAGAACCTCATCTCACTGGCCTGTATTTTGCTCTTCTCCCTTCCTTTCATAACCCAGGTCTCCGAGGCATACGTCAGGATAGGGACATTGTACGTCCGATATATGATCTTTTTGCTGTTCTGAGGGACATTCTTGCTCCATAACATGCTTCTCACACTCCTCCGGAATGCTTCTGCCTGTCTCCCCCGCTCATTTATTTCTCTATCGTTTCTTCCATTCTCTTGTATCAGGCTTCCCAGATACTTGAAACTCTCCAATTCCTTCGGCTGTTCCCCACCAATTGTTATTTCCGTTGTGGTTCTTTCCTTCTTCCTTGTGTGATCACCATCTCACTCTTATTTATGCTAAATTTCATCCCATAACCTTGTATTATTCCTTCCCACACGTCCAACTGTTCCTGTACCTCCTCCTCCTTGTTTCCCCAAATCATCAAATCATCTGCAAGCACCATTGCTTTCATCTTTCCTTCCCCAATTACTTGTGCCACTCGGGTCATTATGTCATCCATCACCACAATGAAAAGTAACGGTGACAGTGCACTTCCTTGTTTCAGGCCGTTTCTCTGTTCCAACCAGTCCGATCTCTCTCCTCCCACTTTCACACAGCTCACGCTTCCCTTGTACATCTCCTTTATCTTCCTTATAGTCCATTTTTATATTCCTCTATCCTCCAGGGACTTCCATACTTTGTTTCTGCATACACTGTCATATGCTTTCTCAATGTCCAGAAAGGCCATCAGTAGATCTGTTCCATACTCATAGTGCTGTTCTTGTAACTGCCTTACAGCAAAAATCAAATCCACTGTGGACCTTCCTGATCTGAAGCCATGTTGTTCTTCCCTCATCCCTCCTTCTATCCTTGTCCTAATTCTCCTTTCCAAAACTTTCTCAAACAACTTTGCACAATGACTCATCAGTGTTATTCCCCGATAGTTTCTGCATTCTGTTCTACTACCTTTCTTGAAGATCGGGACAATTATTCCCTTTTTCCAGTCCTCTGGGGTCTTCCTTTCCTTCCATGCTGTCTTCATCACTCGGTACAACCATTGTATCCCCACCTCTCCTGCTGCTCTCACCATCTCCACACTCAACTCATCCACACCCGGTGCCTTCCCTCCTTTCATCTTCCTCACTGCATCTTCCACTTCTTTCCATGTTAAGTCCTTTTCTATTTGCAGTTCATCTACTGTACCTCTTCCCCGATTTCTTCCTCCTCGCCGTGGTTTCCATTTGGGTTCAGGAGTTCTTCAAAATATTATTTCCACATTTTCTTCAGTTCTTCCCTATTTTCTATCTCTTGTCCCCTTTTGTTCACAATTCTAACATAATCCGTAGGATCCTTCCGCCTCTTATTCTTTACCATCCCAAACAGGACCTTTTTTGCACCTTCACTATCCTGCTGGTCATGACTGAAAACGTGATGAGGTAAATAGCCCAATACGTTCAAGAGTTTCTCCTTGAGCTTGATTGATTTTGATAAAGTAGGCCGAGCGAATAGGAAATTGTTGCCTATTAAAAGAAAATGTACTGTAGGCTACCTGTAAGTGTTTTATCGTAAGGTGTTAAATCAAGTCGTAGGATTTGAGCTCTCTGCCTATTATTACTGCACCTATTATATCCGAATCCAAGCGATTTCTTACAATTAATATATTACCATATATGAGTCCATGGGAAACGTTCAGATTTCTAAGAAGCATATCTACGGCTTAAACGTTCGAAGTATGTGGAGGCGAATCTCTTAATTCCAAGGAATTGAAAAATTCAATAATAGGGAAATGAAGTAGCTGGCTTTCATCTTCAGTATCCAATCTGTTAACGCTGATGTATGTGTTTGAACTGCTGGATATAAGTTCAATGACTTTTAAATTAATATCATTACATTGTTGCAGCTTGGCAAATATTTTATATTCCAGTAGATCAATTTTACCCTCACAACAGTAAAGACCAAAGTAACCACGCATAGATTTTACGCAAGAGAAATACAATGTAGAAAAATGTTTACATTTGATCGTCAAGGACCTTACAGTACACTGTATTGCATAATATCTGGAATTGTTTCTGAAATGGCCTATTTATATTGGATTTTAAATGTGGCTTCGTATTATTCGATAACACTATAGTGTCCTGCAATAACGGAGCCGCTAAATATTAAATGGCAAATAATACTTCCATTGCCGAAATCAACTACGTATTTAGACTCCGTACTCTAAACAAATAATCATTAAACAATTGTCTTATACAATGAAGTTCAACATGACCGTCCAGAGACTTTCATACTCAAGTTGGTTGGTGAGGAGAATGCGATGAGACTGATCGCTTAAAATAAATTCCTTGTAATTGTTCCTGCCAGCGAAATTTTTTGCGATAGCTTGAAAACGCAGCTCAGAATGACGTTCTTCATTTTGTTATAAACAGTACGAAACTGCTCTAAATAAGCAATTTCCATCACCTGTTATAGGTTATGGCAGTACATTTTGCAGGGGAACATAGAATCACTTCACCAACTACTGGAATGACCATAGGCCTATACTCAATACTCACTTCGATAGTCACCCTAATGGAGGCAGTTTTTGAATTCTATGTCCCGTGCATGTCAAAAATCGTATTAACACATGGAGGCCCACCTATTCTTGTCTATCGCCCCGGAGACCCGGGTTACATTTCCTGCTCTGCCAAGAAATTTAATTCTGGTCTCAGGGCAAAATCGGGGTACATTCAGTCTCTTGAGGTATAACTAAGAAGAGGAAGGTTTAATTCCCACCTCGACAATCTTGGATGTGGTTTTCCGTGGTTTCCCACTTCCACTTAAGGCAAATACCGGGATGGTTCCTAACTTAAGGCCTTGGCCGTCTCCTTGCCATTTACCACCTTAATTACAAATACACACAGTAATGCAGCCATCACAATAACACAGGTTATCAGAAGAAAATTTCACACATACACACCCAAGTACACGGGGCTGAGTGACCAAGATGTCGGAGTCCTTCAAACGAATTATATTTGCCAAGTGTCTCTCATGGCGAAAGCAATTGTGGAGACGCGCGTGTGCCTGGAAAACTACTTTTTTCTTTAATATCGACGATGCATAATTATAACTTTTAGTCTAGGACGCTAATAACTTGACCACCGAAGCATTGGGAAGAAATTGCAATATTAAGGTACATAAACAACCTAGCCTACACATTCAACTGTCAGTTAATGTTCCTCAACATTTCCCTTCTTAAATATTCCCCTCCTTTATAATTTTCCATCACGTGAAAACATGCCATGTCTTGTGTTATAAATATATCGATGCAATGGTGTTGCCATCTGCTGTCAGTTAATGGAACTATATGGGCGAATTACTGCCATCTGTTGTCAGTTATAGGAACTGATTGCAGATATTTAAACGGCGTACTGCGGACAACAGTTTGCTCTTTTGATTACATGCTGCAATGCAATGGTAAAACGAAAATAAAACGTATTTAGAGGGAATGTAGAAATAAGTATCTTTAACAGACATAAAACCTTACTGTTACTCCTTGATTAAGCAATATTTCAGTGGTAAAAAAAAAAAAAACTGGCGAGGGCTAGGATCGAACCGGCGCTTCATGGAACCACAGTCAGTCGCCTTAACCACATGGCTACTCACGCACTCATGTATAGTAGCAGACGCAGCCATTCATTATATTCAAAAGCCGCTGTTTGAAGGAAATAATCAATTTCATTATCCAAATAAATCAATGTTGCACATTCGTATGCGTTCATACTGTTATTATACTTTATTGTCAGAACTTGGTTAATGTATGTTTTCAATTACATGGAAGCTTATTAAATAACTTACATTTTAATGGAATTCTCACCGCCATTTTGTCATGACCTCAGGCGGATTGTGCGCATGCGTGAGGGCCGAGAATTCTGCTATTTTCTATATTAATTCAAAAATATACCGAGAGGGAATGTAGAAATATGTATCTTTAACAGACATAAAACCTTACTAATACTCCTTGATTAAACAATATTTCAGTGGTAAAAAAAAATATATATATCGCCGAGGGCTGGGATGGAACCGGTGAACCTTGGAACCACAGTCTGTCGCCTTAACCATATAGCTACACGCGCAGTCTTGGTCAACAGCAGAAGCAGCCGTTCTTTATCATTAAAAGCCGCTGTTTGAAGGAAACAATCAATTTCATTATCCAAATAAATCAATGTTGCACATTCGTATACGTTCATACTGTTATTATACTTTATTGTCAGAACTTGGTTAATGTATGTTTTCAATTACATGCAAGCTTATTAAATAACATACATTTTAATGGACTTCTCACCGCCATTTTGTCATGACCCCCAGGCGGATTGTGCGCATGCGTGAGGGCCTAGAATTCTGCTATTTTCTATATTAATTTAAAAATATACCGTAATATATTTGTTTATTTTAGAGACACTCTGCAAATCTGCATGCCAAGAGCTTTCGTTAGAATGTCTTACGAAGCCAATCGGTTAAGTCGTTTTCACAATCTCGTGTGTACAAAAAACAGCTTAGTGTTTTAAATATATAGATGGCAACAGAGAATTCGTTACTTTACAGGAATGATAAAAGTGAAATATGTTTCTACACTCTAATACCAATCGTAGGAAGGAAGAAAACAAAAAAAAAACATATCCGAGGTGGGAATCGAACCCTCTCGACCATGCAAAGGATGGCAACAGAGAATTCGTTACTTTACGGGAATGAAAAAGTGAAATATATCTCTACAATGTAATACCAATCGTAGGAAGGAAGAAAATGAAAATAAATAAACGTATCCGAGGTGGGAATCGAACCCTCTCGACCATGCAAAGGATGGCAACAGAGAATTCGTTACTTTACGGGAATGATAAAAGTGAAATATGTTTCTACAATGTAATACCAATCGTAGGAAGGAAGAAAACGAAAATAAAAAAAAACATAACCGAGGTGGGAATCGAACCCTCTCGATGGGAACAGAGAATTCGTTACTTGACGGGAATGATAAAAGTGAAATATGTTTCTACAATGCAATACCAATCGTAGGAAGGAAGAAAACGAAAATAAAAAAACATATCCGAAGTGGGATCGAACCCTCTCGATCATGCATAATACAAATTTCTGGCCAGTAACCTTATCCCCTTGGCCAACCAGACAACTATGTGACACTTCAGTATTAAGTTATCTAACCAGTATACACACTCAACCTGCACTTTATGTCCTTCAATTCGTGGTTTATTTAATATAATTCTATTTCAATGCATATTGTAAAAACATAACTAACATTATTGGAGACCCTTTTTAATTCTCATAAACAAAGATCTCAGTTAGACGCGACCGGAATCGCCATTTTTTGAGAAAGGCCATTGTGCGCATGCGCGAGAGTGTCAAATATTACATATTTCTTTAATCATTTAAAAATATACCGTAACATATATTTTCCTTTTAAAGAAACTCTGCAAATCTGCATGCCAAGAGCTTTCTACAATGCAATACCAATCGTAGGAAGGAAGAAAATGAAAATAAAAAAACATATCCGAGGTGGGAATCGAACCCTCTCGATCATGCATAATACAAATTTCGGGCCAGTAACCTTATCCCCTTAGCCATCCAGACAACTATGTTTCACTCCAGTATTAAGCTATCTAACCAGTATACACACTCAACCTGCAGTTTATGTCTTTCAATTCGTGGTTTATTTAATATAATTCTATTTCAATGCACATTGTAATAACATAACTAACATTATTGGAGATCCTTTTTAATTCTCATGAACAAAGATCTCAGTAAGACGCGACCGGAATCGCCATTTTCCTTGTTGAGAAAGGCCATTGTGCGCATGCGCGGAAGTGACAAATATTACATATTTCTTTAATCATTTAAAAATATACCGTAACATATATTTTCCTTTTAAAGAAGCTCTGCAAATCTGCATGCCAAGAGCTTTCGTTAGAATGTCTTACGAAGCCAATCGGTTAAGTCGTTTTCACAATCTCGTGTGTACAAAAAACAGCTTAGTGTTTTAAATATATAGATTATTAGGTAAAGGGAATATATTGATAAGAGCATAATTATATCGGAAGAAACTTGCCCAAGTCCAGAAACGGAGTGCACTGCGGGTGTCGTCTGCATTTAGTACTGTTTTCGTGGACGCAGCCCTAGTTGTTGCTCGAGAGATTCCAATTCACCTCCTCGTGAAGGAGCGGAAAACGATTTTCCATAGGAAGTCTGAAGTTGGCATGGAAACTTCGCATCGAGATAAATTAATAATATTAATAATAATAATAATAATAATAATAATAATAATAATAATAATAATAATAATAATAATAATATCGCATGGCCTCGGTGCAGGGTGCAAGTTTTTTGATTGACGCCCAGAGGGCATTTTGCATGTCGAATTTTATCGCTCCTTGGAGTGCTATGAAAGTCAAGGAGGTTAGATATCTAAGCTCCTTGACACTATAGCGCTTTCTAGAAGAGAAAGGAGGAACTTTTTATGTTGGCGGAAAATCCCGAGATTAAGTTTGCCATTATGAACACAGCCTACTGAATTCAAATGGGCTCATTAAAATGCCAACATCGTATGACAAGCGTACCGTGATTTTTTTCGCCTTTCAAAAATCACTTATCATGGCCAGGAGCGAACCTGCAAGCTTGGGGTTGGTAGTCCGACACGATAGGCCTAACCACCATTTATAAAAGCTCTCTACAGAATTACAGAATTTTCAGTTATGATAAATACCATACTATTACATCACAAGAAAATCCAAATAGTGTCCATATTCATCGTACAATTGTCCACTTTCACTAAGCTTCCAGCGCTCTTTCTGCAGGTGATACATGAGATCCAGGAACGAGATATGTTGATCATTATCCATCACGAAGTTTACATATTGGCCCATTATCCACACAATGGCAGTCTGTTTAATTTGGGGGAAGGCGGTCACCGACAAACGAATCAACTTCCTGTCATCAAGGTCACCCGTGGGCACATTTAATAGTTGACATACTTGTCCCTTACACCACAGCCACGTGGACGCAACTCGCGTGCATGTTGTGAAGCGATGTATCGCCGTATCAGTTTGACCACATATAGTACACCATGGGTAAGATTCAAGACGGATGTTATATCGCCGTAGAGCCGTTGGGATGAGATCGTTGAGGAAGATAAAAGCCTGGGAGTGTGCAGCTGAAGAAATGGTCATAACCCCAAAATTTTTCCAAACAGTGGGCCAATGGACGTAGAGGGTGGTGGCCTCGATTCGCGGTTTGGAGTGTACCACTTGCCGCAACATGGTATACATATTTTTCGTCGTTGGAACAGTCCCTGAAGGCATTTGGCAAACAGTTTCCAGAAGATGCTGTTGATGGTGCCTAAATATCTTCGGCAAAGCTCTATCACAACCACGGGCTGTGTTTCGAAGATCTTTGTATAGCGCTTTCGTAAAAGTGTCATGTTGAGAAAGGATGGTGATATCGTTTTGCAGAGGAGTGCACGGCATTTCATGCCATGAGCTGTTAGCCCTAGCCCGCCTTGCCGGGATGGGAGATACAACTGTTCCCGTTGTACTCGAAACAAAAATCCTTGCCATATAAACCAACCTGTATATTTCGACAATTGGCTCTCAAACATTTTTGGAAGTGGGAAAAGTTGTGCGACATACCATATTTTAGAGAGCGCAAACACGTTGGGGACCATGACCCGTTGCACTATATTGAGGTTTCTTTGACCAAATTGGATCAGCACTCCCCTAACTTCGGCAATGACCTTACTCCAGTTTGATTGCACTGTGTCCAGAAGCGATTGCTTCCAGGTAATGCCAAGAATTTTCACCTCATTTACTATCCGGAACCAGGGCTGCTGGGTAATCAATGAGTTAGTATTGAGCGGAAGCAAAGCAGTTTTCTGGGGGTTCGATTGTGCTCCGGAGGCGATATGGTAGAGCTGAAGGACGCTATCGATGTGAGAGATGTCTTCATTATTGCGGATCAATATTGATATGTCATCAGCATAGGCGCACATGCCGAAAACATGTGTGGACAGTTTGTAACCCTGTAGCTTCACCTGGGTAGTCCGAATGAACGGTTCAAGGCCAATGACAAAAAGTAGCATGGATAGGGGACATCCTTGCCTAACTGATCGTTGTATTGGAATCAGAGGGGAAAGAAAACAGTTGACGAGCACTCGAGACGTAGCATTACAATTTATCATACGAATGTAGTCAATAAGGATTGCAGGAAATTCAAAGTGCTGCAAGACCATATACAAGTATTC
This sequence comes from Meconema thalassinum, assembly GCA_946902985.2. NCBI lineage: Eukaryota > Metazoa > Arthropoda > Insecta > Orthoptera > Tettigoniidae > Meconema > Meconema thalassinum. The sequence continues at coordinate 91,785,348 of OX336400.1, read as the reverse complement.
ATGACTGATGCGGTCGAAAGCTTTATCAAGATCTAAGGTGAGAAAACTAATTGGCTCAGTGGGGAGCACTTCGGCTTTTAGGTGTAGGTCCCGTAGCATCGCTAAGTTCGTTAACAGAGTTCTTCCAGGAATACTGCAACATTGTTCATCACCAATGATATCATGTTGAACAGTCTTCAATCGGCATGCAAGTACTTTGGTTAGGACTTTATAATTGCCACCACACCGGAGACGAGATGGGCCTACTTACCTTGTCTTCAGAGGTCCGCTCGCTACACTACAACTCACCGCCAGATGACATGCCCCAGCAGACTAACACCTACAGATGACGGAAGGAGGGGGAATAGGGATCCCACAGGCCAGTCCACAGATACCCTCCCAATAACCCATAGAACTGCCACTGACGAAATAATGCCACGACAATAATCTTAGCTTAAGGAAAACATTTAATTCAAAAGGGAAGCAAGCACACATGTTAACATGAAAAGACAGGGGATTTGGTCAACATAAACTGACGTAACATTTATACGCTTAAACAAACTTAAATTCTTACAAAGGGTCTTAAAAAACTTATGGCTCGGGCCAAACGAACAATCACCCACAGGTGAAGTAAAAGAAAAAAATTACATGTAGCTTGAGGAGTGAAAGAAAAAAAATAAATTAAAAAATCCAAGGAAAATCGGAGCCCACAAGGATTAGATTATCACTTACAACATGAAGCGATTTAATGAACCACAAACACTGAAAATTAGGCTCGACATTCAGTCAACCGTACCATGCCAAAAATCAAGGAGCTAAATAAAAATTAAGAGACCAAAATAACAAAAACAAATTAAAATTACTGCGGCACACGCAGGGAAACTAAAAACAGAAGTTAGAAATAAACCATAAATCAGCATGATTAAAAACAAGAACAAAACAAATTCAAGAAATACGACATCACGTTTGAACGCCTCGCCAGACGCCGAAAGACTCCTACCTAAGACCACAATGCGTTCTGGCAAAACAAAAACAAACATGGCCACGAAACAGATGAGTGCATGTCTAGCCGAATTACGGTAAACAATTACCTATTAAAAATTGAAGCTCCGCCAGAGAGAAATGACAATATAAGAGAAAAAAACTTTTACCAATAATACGCACACACAATGAAACAGAAAAAGGAAGCCACGGATCAAACACCAAAAATAAACTAGAGACCAAAATATAGGCCAACCCCTGACCTACGAGAAGAAAATGAATTACGCAATTAAAGAAAAATACCCATAGAGAGCATTAAATAAATAAATAAGTAAAAAAAAAAAAACTAGAAACGTGTCCCCAGAATTACAAACCAATTTTCACCTAATCAGTGAATACAATTAGGCCATGATGCCAGATAAAAAAAACATACTCGTTGTGAATGCACACAAATAAAATATATACAATGGAGTGAGAGGTCAAGGGGTACAAGTGACAGAAAGTTACTTTTGAGAAAATCAAGGTTAAAGTTTAGATGGGATAATTAATTCCAGGACATACATATGGAAATATTGTTTGTATAGCATTTTAAGATAGTGTTTTATGTGTCTGTGCTTATTTTTACTGTAGCAATAATTTCCATCAGTCGACAGTTATCGTTGAAACAGTGATAAGAGGCATCACTTGTACCCCTTGACTTCCAAGTGAGAACTGAAAAGGTAGGAGGTGAAAAGAAAATTCTATGACTATGCAAATCTACTAGTTTAATATGAACCAAAATTAAATACAGGACAATTTGTCTCTTGAAATGTATAAATTAACTATAAAATACTTAAAATTATCTTTTCAGATTTGTTGAAATTAAGAAAAAAAAAACATAAAATAACTAACTCTACATTTCTTGATGCATATCCTTAATCTGAATCACTGTCAAAGATATTGGCTATTGCATTGTCTCAGTAATTGCTCTTTGGGAACCTGTGTTCTTCATCTTGTGCTGCACATGTTGGTTCTGAGACCTGTAACTGGTTCGTTTCTGTTCTGTCTTTCCTCCGCACGCTTCGATCGTCTCTATGCTCTTGTGGACTGACTTGGGCACTCAGTTGTCTGTAGAATCTGTGATGTACCGGGACAGGAGGAACAAATGGTAAAAGGTTGAGTAAATCTTTGTACTTATTTTCATTAATTTTTGGTGACGTTGACCTGTGAGTAAGGGGTGGCAATATCTGAACACCTCGGCCAACTGCTTTAGCTTTTATGTTGTAAGGTAAGAATTCCATGTCTTCGTTGAACGTACATTTATAGAACAATGTCCATGGTTCATCCTTCTTGAAGTGCAGCCATTGCATTGTTTGAATTCCCTTAACAGCTTTTGAAAACAATGGTTCAATCGCTTCTAAAGTGACAAAATCCTCACCATCCATTTTTACTACCATAAATCGTTTTGATGACTTGGCAATTACATCCATCCAGTCTTGAGGAATGAAGATGCCCCTGTCGGAACGTTTCTTCGCCCGCTCAATAATGCCAAAGTTTTTGTCACACTCATTATATGAATGACCAGAAAAAAGAAACTTGTGGTCAACAGTCTGAATGTGAGTATTGTTAACAACGTAAAGCAAAAATTTCACTATATACTGGCTCTTGTTTTGTCCTCCCGCATTGTCACTAAATGCAGTCAGATGCATGATGGTAGGTGGCAAACAGTTAATAAATTTCAACAGACAGGACATGATCTCTTGACATCCTCGGGAAGCTTCTCCCTCATGCCACATAAACATAGAAGCATTTCCTGTTCCCAAATCATGAAGACACAAATTATAAGTCCACAATTGTCGGGAGAAGTACACCTTCGAGCATGTTAGTACTGGGGTTGGGAGCATCTTCTGCAAGTCAAAACATATAGCCACATGTGTAGGATCATTTTCAACCAGTTTTTGTACATCAACCAGTTGTTTCCGAGCGCTTTCTGTTTTCCGTAGATGGACCTCCTTTTCAACAAGAGCATTACGTTTTTCATCAGGCAAACCATAGTCAATGGTATTTTGGAGCTTCATGCATCCTTCCATTTCGATCCACATACGATTTGCCTTCATTACGTTTTCTGAAAGAAACAACTCTCTTCTTCAAATCTGTCCTTCTCGTTTTATTCTTCCTAAATGTCTTACTATCTTAGGACGTTCGTGCCCTCCATAGCATCGATCTTCATCGTCCCACTCCTCATTTTCATCTGAAATGAATAAGCACAAAAATGTTGGCCTAGTTAGATTTAGCTTTTTGCGTAGGCTTAGTATGTTTTTTCGTGATTGTCGTTTCTTAATTAACTTACAGTATGTGAAAACTTAACTTCTTTTACGGCTTGTTTTATATCTATACAGTAAATTACCTTGATCACTAGAGTTTTCCCTGGAATCTGTATTTTCACTGTCAACCTCTGGTTCATACGTACAATCATCATCTGTATGAAAACCAAAACTATATTTTGTCATTATGGCATAAAATAACAATCTCCTAAATATAAAATATAATTGCTACAGTCTATAACTACGGTATGTCAATATTTTTAAGGTTTTAAATGAACATATGGCAAGAATATCAAAAGAATACATGAATAGGGCTACTCACCTTCTAAGAGGTTATGAATGCTTTCTTCTAAATATGCCCCAGTTATTGTTCTTTCAAATTACCATTTTGGTATTAAAAGGATATTAATATACGTATGAACGTAATAAGAACGTTAATACAGTTGCTTTATTCACTTTTAAGCACTAAAATGTAAACTTCACTTCAAAAGAGTAACACTGCATTCGCTAACAAGCAGGCATTGCTGGCCAAGTCACATGTACCTCTTGGCCTCCAAAGCAAACAGGCTCTTCACTAAGCAGTTTTTCTTACACTCACTAGATCGCAGCACCAGATGGAAGTGCACTTATATCTCTTGGCCACAACAATTTTACATATATTAGATACCCATTTCCGTACTTAACTCATATTTTTCAAAGATGTCACTTGTACCCCTTGGCTTCTCACCCCATCATTACCTTTTAACATACCTTAAATAATCCTTTTTCCAGAGACACTCAAGATAAAACAAACATAACACTAATAAATAATTTTAAATAATGAAAACTGCCCACATGGCTCCGGCTGGCACATGCAACCACGGACACCAAACATCTACAAGTTTTGTCATTTAGACTTTCACGGCCCGTGTTATTATTCATAATGTTGAATTTTGGGCTTATGCCGTGTTTTATTATACTAATATTCGACGCGTTTCGAAAGAAACCATGTCTTTCATCGTCAGGAATAATCTGGAATACGACAATGTTGCTAAGAGAAAGCAACGAAGAACATATAGAAGGTGCCCAAAGATGGACGCCATTATAGCCCCATATTAGGGACAACGGAAAGCAGCAGTGAATTACTTTCTCAGGGTTCTGATAATAGGTAGCCAGGATTCACTGAGATTGTAGCCGGTGTCGCGGTTGAAATTATCTGGGTGTTTACGTATTTCAACCGCCTCCCTGATGATTCTGGGACGATATTGCTTTATACGGGCAAGAACATCCACTCCTTGGAACATGACATCATGGCCAGGTGTTAAAGCATGATCGGCAACAGCTGATTTATCAGGTTGAATGAGCCTGATACATCTATTATGTTCCTTAATGCGAGTGCATATTGTTCTCGAAGTCTGCCCGATGTAAACCTTGCCACAAGTACAGGGAACTCTGTAGATACCCGGTTGTTGCAATTTAGGCAAACTGTCCTTAGTTGGTCGCAGGAGTTGCCTAATCTTAACAGAGGTTCCAAATACAGTCCGTATGTTGTACCGACGTAGGATTTTAGCAATACGATCCGTTGTGTTATGTATGTACGGAAGGTAAGCAGTTCCTCTTACATCTCTTTTCTCAACTGACGTCCTATTATTATTTGTTGGTTTCAGAACCGTAGAAATCAAAGCCTTGCTATAACCGTTGCTCTCAAAGGTGGTTCGCAGGGTGTTAATTTCTTCTTGTAAAGAAGACACTTCACAAATCCTCCTAGCCCTGGTAGTTAGATTGTAAGGATACCATGTTTCTGGGCAGGGTGATGGTGAGAACTTGCGTGAAGATATCTATTGGTGTGTGTTGGCTTACGAAAAACGCTGTGTCCTAAAGATCCATCCTCTTTCTTGGTGACGAGAACATCTAAAAAAGGTATTTTTCCGTCAGATTCCTTTTCCATGGTGAAACAAATAGAAGGGTGCTGGAGATTAAGGTGATCCAGGAAATGGCTAAGATTTTCCTCACCTTCCGTCCAAACAACGAACGTGTCATCCACATAACGCCACCAGATCTTCGGTTTGAAAGGAGCCGACGACAAAGCTTTCTCTTCAAAGTTCTCCATGAAGAAATTAGCCACAACAGGAGAGAGAGGACTACCCATGGCCACACCATCAGTCTGCTCATAAAAATTCCCATTCCATAGAAAGTAGGAGGAGGTCATGCAGTGATAAAAAAGTCTTGTGATGTCTTCAGGAAAAAAGCCATTAATGAGAGACATAACACCATCAATAGGTACTCTCGTAAACAGAGACACCACGTCGAGACTCACTAGAATATCACCCGGCTGAAGTGTTATAGCTTTTAACTTTTCCACGAAGTGTGTGGAATCCTTAATGTACGAAGGCGTGTTACCCAGAAGCGGCTGAAGTAGTCTACCTAAGTATTTGGAAAGGGCATATGTAGGAGAACCAATCGTACTAACAATAGGTCTAAGAGGAACATCTTCCTTATGTATTTTAGGAAGACCATAGAGTCTCGGAGGAATAGCATCCCCTGGAAGGAGAGTCTTCGCTGCATCCGCTGGAATAGATGATTGCTTGATCAATTTGACGGTGACATTTGAGTAGCGAGTAGTAGGATCACGACTATTAATCCTATATACAGGATCTGATAACAAAGACGAGATCTTGGAATAATAATCAACCTTATCCAATACCACTGTCGCGTTACCCTTGTCAGCGGGGAGAACGATAATATCAGAATCGTCCCTTAGATCTTTAAGTGCCCGGCTTTCGCCTTGTTTTAAGTTGGTGTTAGGTGGCTTAGCGGTCTTGAGAACTCGGGAACATTCTTGCCTGGCTTCCTCGGCCTCTTCAGGTGTGAGGTGATGTACCGAGGATTCTACGGATGTAATAAGTTCTTCAATAGGAATTCTTCTAGGCGCTACAGCAAAATTGTCGTAAATTTGTCCAGCAAGCCCCTAAGTGATACCCAACAGGCAGTTCTCGCTAAAGGTCTCAATTTTGCTGTAGCGCCTAGAAGAATTCCTATTGAAGAATTTATTACATCCGTAGAATCCTCGGTACATCACCTCACACCTGAAGAGGCCGAGGAAGCCAGGCAAGAATATTCCCGAGTTCTCAAGACCGCTAAGCCACCTAACACCAACTTAAAACAAGGCGAAAGCCGGGCACTTAAAGATCTAAGGGACGATTCTGATATTATCGTTCTCCCCGCTGACAAGGGTAACGCGACAGTGGTATTGGATAAGGTTGATTATTATTCCAAGATCTCGTCTTTGTTATCAGATCCTGTATATAGGATTAATAGTCGTGATCCTACTACTCGCTACTCAAATGTCACCGTCAAATTGATCAAGCAATCATCTATTCCAGCGGATGCAGCGAAGACTCTCCTTCCAGGGGATGCTATTCCTCCGAGACTCTATGGTCTTCCTAAAATACATAAGGAAGATGTTCCTCTTAGACCTATTGTTAGTACGATTGGTTCTCCTACATATGCCCTTTCCAAATACTTAAGTAGACTACTTCAGCCGCTTCTGGGTAACACGCCTTCGTACATTAAGGATTCCACACACTTCGTGGAAAAGTTAAAAGCTATAACACTTCAGCCGGGTGATATTCTAGTGAGTCTCGACGTGGTGTCTCTGTTTACGAGAGTACCTATTGATGGTGTTATGTCTCTCATTAATGGCTTTTTTCCTGAAGACATCACAAGACTTTTTTATCACTGCATGACCTCCTCCTACTTTCTATGGAATGGGAATTTTTATGAGCAGACTGATGGTGTGGCTATGGGTAGTCCTCTCTCTCCTGTTGTGGCTAATTTCTTCATGGAGAACTTTGAAGAGAAAGCTTTGTCGTCGGCTCCTTTCAAACCGAAGATCTGGTGGCGTTATGTGGATGACACGTTCGTTGTTTGGACGGAAGGTGAGGAAAATCTTAGCCATTTCCTGGATCACCTTAATCTCCAGCACCCTTCTATTTGTTTCACCATGGAAAAGGAATCTGACGGCAAAATACCTTTTTTAGATGTTCTCGTCACCAAGAAAGAGGATGGATCTTTAGGACACAGCGTTTTTCGTAAGCCAACACACACCAATAGATATCTCCACGCAAGTTTTCACCATCACCCTGCCCAGAAACATGGTATCCTTACAACTCTAACTACCAGGGCTAGGAGGATTTGTGAAGTGTCTTCTTTACAAGAAGAAATTAACACCCTGCGAACCACCTTTGAGAGCAACGGTTATAGCAAGGCTTTGATTTCTACGGTTCTGAAACCAACAAATAATAATAGGACGTCAGTTGAGAAAAGAGATGTAAGAGGAACTGCTTACCTTCCGTACATACATAACACAACGGATCGTATTGCTAAAATCCTACGTCGGTACAACATACGGACTGTATTTGGAACCTCTGTTAAGATTAGGCAACTCCTGCGACCAACTAAGGACAGTTTGCCTAAATTGCAACAACCGGGTATCTACAGAGTTCCCTGTACTTGTGGCAAGGTTTACATCGGGCAGACTTCGAGAACAATATGCACTCGCATTAAGGAACATAATAGATGTATCAGGCTCATTCAACCTGATAAATCAGCTGTTGCCGATCATGCTTTAACACCTGGCCATGATGTCATGTTCCAAGGAGTGGATGTTCTTGCCCGTATAAAGCAATATCGTCCCAGAATCATCAGGGAGGCGGTTGAAATACGTAAACACCCAGATAATTTCAACCGCGACACCGGCTACAATCTCAGTGAATCCTGGCTACCTATTATCAGAACCCTGAGAAAGTAATTCACTGCTGCTTTCCGTTGTCCCTAACATGGGGCTATAATGGCGTCCATCTTTGGGCACCTTCTATATGTTCTTCGTTGCTTTCTCTTAGCAACATTGTCGTATTCCAGATTATTCCTGACGATGAAAGACATGGTTTCTTTCGAAACGCGTCGAATATTAGTATAATAAAACACGGCATAAGCCCAAAATTCAACATTATGAATATCTACAAGTTTTCTCCATTCCGGCGAAAATAAATTGCAGACCTTGCTTCAGGGGTGACAATTTCACTTCCTACCCACTGCGGTTCACATATTTTGTAATTTTATTCCATTTCTAGGTGAGTCGAGGGCCACTGGCCCCGCCTCAATAGACAATCAAATTCACGACCACTCAGTCCAATGCAGTCTAATCAAGTCACAGAAGACAACAACATGGCGCCGACAAGGTAGCCAGGCGCGCTGCATGCTAGGTATTTGGAAATAGTCCAATCACAGATTGACACATCATGTAACAATGTGCATATTATATTATCAATTTGGCGGAATATTTTATATATAGTCCTTTGCTTTAATGACGAAGATTTAATTGAAAATTTCACTTTTCATACAGACGAAGCTGCGCTCTGGTGGGTAGAGTTTCAACCTCATCGTTCGAACAGTACCTCAGAAGGTGCTGCCATCTCGAGCTCATTACCGAAAGCAAGACGTCTTAGCGGGCACTACAAATGGTAGGGGCAGGGTAGGGATTACATATCTAACGATGCAGGAAAATGTTTGAGACAGCATGCACGGCTCAATAATCACTGCAGAGCAGAGTAACTGGTCGGAAGTCACCAACTGCCATGGGAGAGGATGTTTATGGTATGAGGACTATGGTACCCTCGTGATGTGATTGACAAAGAGCACGACGTTGGAGAATGGTACGCATGACGTGACAAAATTCTTTGCCAATGAGTGGCCAGACCACTCATCCACCGTGGCAAACCACATCGAGATGCAAGAGTAGCAGACTTTTCTATGAAGGCAGAACGGCTGGGAAGTAGGAGAATGGGGCCGTTGAACTAGAAGACTGATTGATCAGGTACAACGCTGGACAGAGAGGAACCATGGAGAGATAAATTATTATCTGAGTGGACAAGGGTATTTTCAGTCTAACCTCAAGAAGATGGGGATGGTATATTCCCAGCAATGCAGCTGTTGCTCTCAATCTATTGATGATGCCCAACACACATTTTTCTCATGCAAGAGGTGGATTGATAAAAGGGAAATACTTTAAAAAGAGATTAGACAACAGATCTTCTCAGAAAACAATGTGGAAATGATGCTTCAAGATGAGTTGCACTGGAACAATGTAGCTCATTAGTCATTACACTGAAGAAATTCTTCGAACGAAGAAAAAATATCTGGGTAGTCACGGTTGACAAATAGTTGAGGACAAGTGTCCTAGTATAAGGTCCAAGCCTGAATTAATGTGTTAAACGGTTACAGGGGTAATTTTAGTCGGTAGTCTGGCGCTCAGGAGTCCAACACAATGCATGTAAATGCATTTCTCCGCCTGTTACTTACACTTACTCTTCTGGCTCCACAAACCGCAGTCGGTTCTTGGCCTCGTCAAGTATCCTCCTCCACCTCGTTCTGCCCTTGGCACCTTCCTTTCGCGCTTCTAGTAGCTGGATGTCCCTGGCTAACTGGCCTATCCATCTCATTTTGGTCTGCCTATAGGTCTTCGTCCGTCTGGCTTTTTCTCACACACTACTCGCAGTCTAGATCCCTCTTCGCTTCTATACACGTGACCAGCCCATCTCAGCCTTCTTGTCTTAGCTTGCACAACAACATCGGGTTCTTTACACAACTCATTTAGTTCCTAGTTCTTTCTCCGTCGCCACTGACCTGCTTCACAAATTGGTCCGAAAATCTTTCTGAGGATTTTATTTTCAAAATCCTTTATCTTTCTCTCTGTGCATTTGCTTAATCTCCGTGTTTCTGCACCATATAGTATACTGGCCTAATTATAGTTTTATATATTCGTATTTTGGTCCCTATTGTAACAATTTGGATGTTAGAAGATTGTGAGTGATGTACACTACCCAGCGATCCCCTTAATAGCAATGACCAACACACGTCAACCACTAATTTTGGGTTTTAGATGACAATTTTATTATTATTATTATTATTATTATTATTATTATTCATATATGAAACCCTCTCTGAAGTTCTCAGTGTATATTCTCCACAAGGAAGTCAGGACATTGCTCAAGTCCTCTCCAGCCTACGAGTAAGACTTGTATCAGTTAAAAGTAGGCTCTTGTAAACATTTAGCACTCAAGAGAACATAATTCTATTTACTATTTCTCAGAAGCATTAAGCTAAGAAACTGGACATTGTGGTAAACACATTCCTGTCACTACAGACTGTCGCCAGCTTTCGAAAGGACAGATATTTTCTTCCTTTCTCATTTAATTCCTAGTATTGAGGTTTCTAGCAAAAGCGGAAAACAATATTAAGTTACGCCCCGTGCCCAGCCCTGATGCTTATGCTCTGATTGACTGTCACCCCCTCTTCTCACTAGAGATACTCACAATTGGTGAACTCTCTGTTCGGCTAAACCGAGAAAGCCCGATTGTTCTAGCTTTCTCCCACCAAAGAAACCTGTTGTTAAATACTGCTGTACAGGTCATTTTCGACCTCTTTACTTACTGACATATCACCAACCATGTAGATTTTCTGTACGCTCTGCCACACGGCAAGCAAGTCAGGCTTCATGTATATATTGTAAAGTACTTGTGGTTATTGGTATACCAATAAATAACATCTATTCTCAACGTCTTCAATTCTTTTGGAATATATTAATAACTCAGCGCGAGGAGAACTCGAGAGGACCGAATTAAGTAAATTCTCAAACAATTATCCAAGCAACAAATATTGATGTTGTTAAGATCATCATTCTCCATCTAGACAACCGGCCGGACATCTACAAACTTATCTTGTGAACTGAATGTGAGGCTCTGTATGCAGCTATAATCCTCGCTTCTATCTTCTGTTCTTCTTCGTTCATATTATTTGTTAGTGTCTCCAGGTTTTGAACTCATCTACTTCTTGAAACACATGGTTATCAATTTGTAAAGTCCCATGTCCTCTTGTCTTGTAATTTCTCTCTACCTTCATGCATTTTGTTTTTTCATCATTCACTTCTAGTCCAACTTCCCCTGTTTTTTGAAGATTTGTTTTGCCAGTCCTCTTAAGTCTTCTGAATTTTCAGCAATTATTGCTACATCATCTGCGAATGCTAATAAATTCATTTTTATTCATATGCTGATTCCTTCTTTTGCTGCGTTTACCACTTTCAGTGCTTCCTGTACTATTAGGTTGATATTTCGTCTGCAGATCTTACTCCTGTGCTTATGTCAAACGCTGTTGAGCATTCTCCTTCCATTTTCACTATCCCTTTTGTCTCCTCTAATGCTACTTTTACAAGATGTATAATTTTCTTTGGTATGCCAAACATCTCCATTTTCTTCCACAGCTTTTCTCTATTTATACTGTCGTAAGCTTTTTTAAGTCTACAAAGAGTATTACCATTGTTTTGTTGTACTCCCAATACTTTGATATGACCTCTTTTAGAACAAATATCCTCCTCTGTAAAATAGAAATAATTTAAAAAATATGTAAAGGAAATACTGATGAAAATCCAGTATTGGCATCAAAGGAGAAAGTAATGTGTTCTTTCTTTCTTTCTTTCTTTATTTATTTATTTATTTCTTTTTTATCTTTCTTTCTTTTTTAGACGTACCAATTATCTATGTGTTTAAACTCACAATCAGAATACTATGGATAGAAGGAAGGAAGGGAGGAGGGGAAGAAGGAAGGAAGGAAGGGAGGAAAGAAGGGAGGAAGGAAGGAAGGGATGAAGGAAGGGAGGAGGGGAGGAAGGGAGGAAGGGAGAAAAGAAGGGAGGAAGGGAGGAGGGGAGGAAAGAAGGGAGAAAGGAAGGAAGGGAGCAAGGAAGGAAGGGAGGAAGGAAAAGAGAAAGGAAGGAAGGTTGGAAGGGAGGAAGGAAGGAAGGGAGGAAGGAAGGAAGAAAGGGAGTAAAGAAGGGAAGAAGGGAGGAAGAAAGGGAGTAAAGAAGGGAAGAAGGGAGGAAAGAAGGGAGGAAGTGAGTAAAGAAGGGGGAAGGAAGGGAGTAAAGAAGGGAGGAAGTGAGTAAAGAAGGGAGGAAGGGAGGAAGGAAGGGAGTAAAGAAGAGAGAAAGGTAGGAAGGGAGGAAAGAAGGGAGGAAGGGAGTAAGGGAGGAAAGAAGGGAGGAAGGAAGGGAGGAAGGAAGGAAGGGAGTAAAGAAGGGAAGACGGGAGGAAGGAAGGGAGTAATTGAAGGGAGGAAGGGAGGAAGGAAGGGAGGGAGTAAAGAAGGGATGACGGGAGGAAGGGAGGGAGGAAGGGAGGAATGGAGGAAGGAAGGGAGGAAGGATGGAAGGAAGGAAGGAAGGAGGGAAACGTAAGTTAGGAAAGAGGGAAAACTGAAAAAATGTAATGCAACCCACTTCCATATCACACTGTAATAATTAGAAGTGTTTCTGCATTTCTTAAGTGAATTACATCATTGTAGCAGAACGGCCACAGGGGAGAATGCAACCCATTAGACTTTAACTTCAAGAAAGTGTTGTGTTTAGAAGTTTTGAAGTAATTTGGTTTAATGTTCAAGCAGCAGCCATTAACCTGTACCTCACGTTCTTCCAGCATATTGTCTAGTTTGCATGGAGTGGTTCATCAGCACTTAAAACATCCTTCCAATATTGAAGATTTTATGTTTGAATATACTGCAGCGAACGGACGCAAACTGAATTTTAACATCTCTAATACCATGTTAATTCAAAATAACGTGGAGTCCATTACATTATTCTTTATTCTTAAGTTTCACCCTCTTTGGGGTACATTGCATCAATCATTTCACTGTGTGTTGTCCTTTCCTTAGTGCCCAGTCTTCTTAGTTCTTTCTGCACCTCATTCCGTTGTTCTTCTATCCAGACTCTTCCCGTCTTCTGAGTTCTTTCTGCACCTCATTCCGTTGTTCTTCTATCCAGACTCTTCCCGTCTTAGTTCTTTCTGTGCCTCATTCCGTTGTTCTTCTGACCAGACACTTCCCGTCTTCTTACTTAGTTCTTTCTGCGCCTCATTCCGTTGTTCTTCTGTCCAGACTCTTCCCGTCTTCTGAGTTCTTTCTGCGCCTCATTCTGTTTTTCTTCTGTCCAGACTCTTCCCGTCTTCTGAGTTCTTTCTGCGCCCCATTCCGTTGTTCTTCTATCCAGACTCTTTCCGTCTTCTTAGTTCTTTCTGCACCTCATTCCGTTGTTCTTCTGTCCAGTCTCTTTACGTCACCTGAGTTCTTTCTGCGCCTCATTATGTTGTTCTTCGGTCCAGACTCTTCCTGTCTTCTGAGCTATTTCTGAAACTCATTCCGTTTTTCTTCTATCCAGACTCATCCCGTCTTCTGAGTTCTTTCTGCGCCTCATTCTGTTGTTCCTCTGTCCAGACTCTTCCTGTCTTCTGAGTTCATTCTGAGCCTCATTCCGTTGTTCTTTTGTCCAGACTCTTGCCATCTTCTGAGATCTTTCTGCGCCCCATTCCGTTGTTCTTCTGTCCAGACTCTTTCCGTCTTCGCAGTTCTTTCTGCGCCTCATTCAGTTGTTCTTTTATCCAGACTCTTCCCGTCTTCTGAGTTCTTTCTGCGCCCCATTCCGTTGTTCTTCTATCCAGACTCTTCCCGTCTTCTGAGTTCTTTCTGCGCCTCATTCCATTGTTCTTCTATCCAGACTCTTCCCGTCTTCTCAGTTCTTTCTGCGCCCCATTCAGTTGTTCTTCTATCCAGACTCTTCCCGTCTTCTGAGTTCTTTCTGCACCTCATTCCATTGTTCTTCTGTCCAGACTCATCCCGTCTTCTGAGTTCTTTCTGCGCCTCAGTCCGTTGTTCTTCTGTCCAGACCCTTCCCGTCTTCTGAGTTCTTTCTGCGCCTCAATCCATAGTTCCTCTGTCCAGTCTCTTCCCGTCTGCTGAGTTCTTTCTGCGTCCCATTCCGTTGCTCTTCTGTCCAGACTCTTCCCGTCTCCTCAGTTCTTTCTGCACCTCATTCAGTTGTTCTTCTATACAGACTCTTCCCGTCTTCTGAGTTCTTTCTGCGCCCCATTCCGTCGTTCTTCTATCCAGACACTTCCCATCTTCTGAGTTCTTTCTGAGCCTCATTCCGTTGTTCTTCTCTGCAAACCCTTTCCGTTTGCTGAGTTCTTTGCGCCTCATTCCATTGTTCTTCTGTCCAGACTCTTCCCGTCTGCTGAGTTTTTTCTGCAGCTGAAACCCCTTCCAAAATTTTCACTACGTACCTAAATGTATTTCAATGTAACAATTGGACCTCTGAGATGTTAAACCTTTCCATATCCTTCTTTGTTTCCTTAATCTAAGCTCTATTGGCATTTCTTATCCATAAGTAACCAAATACAGTATTGTGCATATTAATGTGGATAGAGATAGAAAATTGCTCTTTTGACGATCAGTTCCTCAGCCAATCTCTTCAGTTCTGGGGCAGATTTTCTCTCTAAAATTGGTATGTACTTGTCGCCGTTCATGATGACATCAACAGGAACTAACCGTTTAAGGCACGAGAATGTAAAACAGCCCCAAAACATTTTTTGTGGAACATTTACCGGCAAGACGTTCTCATTTTCCCTCTTAATTACGGTACATTACAAACAGCACCCAAACTTACATTACATTCATCTGATATTTGTCTCCGAGTTATACCACTAAATTCATGGAGGGTTATAATGTTCCTTCTCTTCTTTGGTGTGATATCAATTATGACTGATCAAACTGAATGCAGTTGCAAACTGCTACAAACACATGCCAAATCCCAAACACAAGCACTACAATTACTTACCTCAACAGTGGGTGTCCATGTTTCTGTTAAGAATTGGCGGGAAACAGTTGGTACCTCTTTTTTACTTACAGAACTAAATTTACCTACTCTTTCATATTAATATGCACAATACTGTATTTGCTCGGTTAGTCTAAGGAAGGAAGGACCAACAGTAGTGGCTACGCTGGCTAAATCGCAGCATTAGGTCATGGGGCCAAGCTCTCTGCTGACTCGGTAGACGCGTGGGTTCGAGCCCCACCGTCGGCCGTCCTTGAAATAGTTTTCCGTGGTTTCCCATTTTCAACACCAGGCAAATGCTGGGACGGAACCTTCTGACAGGCCACGGCCGCTTCCTTCCACATCCTTGCCCAGTTTCATTCACCATCATTCATTTCATCTCTCATTAATTCCTCTCATGAGGTTGGCGTCAGGAAGGGCATCCTGCCGTAAAAACCATCGCCACAAAGACTTCCATCGCATCTCATCCCTGACCCCGTTGGAAAACGGGAATAATAAGGGGTAGACATACAGTCTAAGGAAGCAAGGAAGATTTTAGTTTTACGTGACCGTTAATCATGCGATCATGAGCCACGGGACTTCCTTTTTACGTGGAATCCGAACCACAGGACATGGCATTTCACATGCATTGACCGGGAATCGAACCCGGTCCACCTTGGTGAGAGGCCAACAGCTTGACCGCTGCACCACCACGCCCCCCATTCGGTTAGTCCATTGGTCATTCTGTACAAATATCCCAAGAACGCCAGTCTCCTCTTCTTTATGGTCTTCGATATACCTGCAACCTTCTGGTAAAGTTCTTTGTTAGTCCGACGTTTCCATCCGCTTTCAGTGTGATCTTGACTTAATTCCTGTTGTCACTCGTGGAACATAAGGCATTAACAAAGCATCTTCTTCTATTGACAGCCAATATCTTCACCTCTCTCCAGGTCTTGCCTTCTTCCACTGTTTCCATGTCCACTGATCTTCGTCACGTATGTCAGGGTCTCCCTCTCTTCCTTGTTCCCTACGGGTTCCAATCCAATGCCTCTCTTTCATTTCCCTTCCTCAGTGTATCCCCGATCCATTCCCATTTCCACCTTTTGATCTATTTGTATGGCCATCTCAATTTTCTCGTCCTTCTCCAATGTTCCGGCCAGTAGATGTTGAGAATCTTCCGTAAACAGCGGTTGACAAAAGTCTGCAACCTGGAGGTACTGTAAGTACTTTAGTCACTTTCCAAGTCTCAGACCCATATAATAGAACGGATTGGACATTACTTCGGAAACTGCAGAGTATGGTCCTTGTCGATATTCTATTGTTCCTCCGCACAGGATAGAGCCAAACAAAGCCACCATTTGCGTTTTGAATACATTCTGTGCTGTTCGTCTATCTTTGTTTGGCCACTACACTGCCCAAGTAAGTGAAGCTATACACATATTCTATAGATTCACCCCTGAAAACAAATGAGCCTAGTTCTTTTGGCGATAGTTCTTAAGCCGATGGTCCTTTTTGAGTTTATTTTGTGTCCCAAGTTCTTTCCTTCTTCCACAGTGTGATCATCCCCCATCATTTATCATTATTATTAGCCTACTTTTCACATTTTGCAAAAATGAGGGAAAAGTAGACTTATGAGATCGATCCGGGAAAATGTGTGTCTGTCTGACTGACTGTCTGTCCTTCTGTCTGTCTGTCTGTCTGTCTGGCTGGCTGTGTGTGTGTCCCCCCTTATCAACACCTAAACGGCTGCAGCAACCGAAACAAAATTTAGTATGAGTAAAGATGTATACCGTAATATCTCAAGCCCATATTTGAAAATTATGTCAGTGGTACCAACTGCTGAAAAAAATGCACTAGAAATTTGAGCTCCATGTTAGATATCATGGAAGGTATGCATGGGAGCTATTCCAAAATTGGCACACATGTAGATAACACTATTTTAGATTAATTTCCAGGAGGACATATATGACAGTGTTGCCAAAATAATTTTAAGACTTCTGATAAGTCCAATTTTTAAATGCATGTAACTTCGACACTAACAATTGGATTTCAACCAAATGTTGTATGTAATATGTGCACTTAAACAGATATGACTGAGCGTATTCTTAAAAGCTCACTGTTGATAATTGCTCTCTCTCTCTTTTTAAAATCCAAATACCAATATCTCAGAAAGTATGCAAGCCGACAGCTTTAAACTATGCACACGTATAGTACCTGACATTTTAGATTAATTTGGAGAAACGTATATACGTCAGTTCTACCAACATGATTCTAAGCCTGCTGATAAGACCAATTTTTAAATACATGTAACTTCTATACTATCAGTTGGATTTCAACCAATTTCCGTATGTGCTATGTGTAACATAACAGATATGACTACAAGTAGGCTATTCTTGAGAACAATCAGGGCTGACAACTGTTAATAAATGCTGTCTATATCTTTTTACCCTAATATTCTAGATAGGTTCATATACTGTAGATTAGTCATTGGCATGAATCTTAATTTTAAGAAAAGTAGTCTCTTTAGTTCGTCACGGAACTTCTTGTTATTATTATTATTAACTCGATCTTCAGGGTGGATGGGTTATTATTAATGAAGCCACTTTTTCAGTGCTGTATTAAAAATTGATTTATAGCTTTCAGTCGGTCAACACTAAATAATTCCAATGAATGGAACATGAGCGGCTTCGGTGGCGCAGTTGGTTGCATGCTGAGCTTCCATGCCCAAGATCGCGGGTTCAAACCCAGCCGAAGTCGTCGGATTTTTTAAGAAACAATCCCTCAGTATGCCTTGCTTGGGAAGGGGAAGTAAAGCTGGTGAGCCCATGTCATAGATTTATGGCTTGTATAAGAACCTTCCAATAACTACAATTGTGTGAAGCTAAATTTGTAGGTTAGATTTAAATGCTCTATTATGTTCGAACGTTCGCCTCCAAGTGCCGGTTGCAGTGGCATCTAGTATCACAGCTAGATGTCGTTGACGGTAGTATTTGGTAGCAAAAGTAGGAACTATTTTAAATTGATCGTCTGCAGTCCTTACCTGAATTACAGAAAACACACACACGGGCATCACAATTAACACCGGTTATCAGACAGATTCTACACACAGCCAAAGTACACGGGGCTAAATGACCGCGTTATCGCAGCCCTAAACTGAGGAACCAGCTATATATTGTTATGGACTCCAGTTTCTATCCGCAAAGTCTGAAGACTCATTCAAACCACAAGATGAAAATAAAACGAACAGCACTTCTCAACATAATGACGCTTTGTTGAGAGAATTTCACAAGATGAGTTGAGAGCTGACAGTAATTACATTATGGGGAATAAGATAGCTCATTCAGTAAAATGTAATACTGTGCCATTTTGGAGCTCGTCACTCAGTAACTACAATACAAGGAATAGTTTATTAGTTAAAATGGAGCTTTTACTAAAACATTAAATATTCTTCATTCTACATTCCGGTCTATACACAAACCATTCAAAAATAAAGAATTTGCAAAGGAAGGTGGTTAGGAGAAAAGGCAGGAAGGAACTATGAAAGGAAGGAAGGAAGAAGGAACGAATTAAGGAAGGTTGGAACTAAGGAAAGAAGGAATGAAGAAAGGAGCTAAGAAGCGAGGGAATGAAGGAAGGGGCTAAGAAAAGAATGAAGGATGGAACTAAGGAAGGAATGAAGGAAGGAGCTAAGAAAGAAAGGAAGGATGGAACTAAGAAAAGAATGAAGGAAGGAGCTAAGAAATAAAGGAAGGATGGAACTAAGAAGGGAATGAAGGAAGGAGCTAAGAAAGAAAGGAAGGATGGAACTAAGAAAGGAATGAAGAAAGGAGCTAAGAAAGAGAGGAAGGATGGAACTAAGAAAGGAATGAATGAAGGAGCTAAGAAAGGATGGAACCAAGGAAGGAAGAAATGAAGGATGGAACAAAGAAAGGAATGAATGAAGGAAGGAGGGAATGAGGGAAGGAAGGGAGGAAGGAATGAAGGAAGGAACTAAGAAAGGAAGGAAGGAAGGAGCTGAGAAAGGAATGAAGGGGTGAATGAGGGAAGGAAGGGAGGAGGGAAGGAAGGTAGGAAGGGAGGAGGGAACGAAGGGAGGAAGGAATGAAGGAAGGAGCTAAGATAGGAAGGAAGGATGGAACTAAGAAAGGAACGAATGAAGGAGCTGAGAAAGGAATGAAGGGAGGAAGTAGGGAATGAGGGAAGGAAGGGTGGAGGGAAGGAAGGAGAGAAGGAGGGAAGGAAGGGGGAGGGAAGGAACGAAGGAGGGAAGGAAGGAAGGAATGAAGGAGGGAAGGAAGGAATGAAGGAAGGAGCTAAGAAAGAAAGAAAGGAAGGATGGAACTAAGAAAGGAATGAATGAAGGAGCTAAGAAAAGGAATGAAGGAAGGCAGGAAGGAGGGTAGGAGGAAAGGAAGGAAGGGAGGGAGGAGGGAAGGACGGAAGGAGGGAAGGAAGGAAGGAAGGATGGAACTAAGAAAGGAATGAAGGAATAACCGATGTTTTTCATTTTGTCCTCCCGCGGGATATTCTACAAAAGTTGTTGTTGTTGTTGTTGTTGTTGTTGTTGTTGTTTCATATGTGAGGCTTTAGCATGGTGGTCATTTAGTCCCTCCTGCCTGGGTGATTGCGTAATTTTATTTGATAACATGTGTTACTTTGTGGCTGTAGTAATGCGTGTATTTGTAATTAATTTGAGGATTACGAAGCAAGCAGCCGTGGCTTTAAGTTAGGTACTGTACGCATATTTGTGGTTGGAAATATTCTATCTTCTGAAGGATTTGAAAGTTAACCAATGCTAAATAAAACAGAGTCTGGAAAGAAGCCAAAAACAGGTTGTCACATCTCGCCCAGTTAACCAGCTAACCTAGCGCGGCCAATCAAGTAATTCACATCTCACACGTGACAAGCAGGATGGCTCTGCTGGAGCTAGGCTTTGTCTGACGTCGAAAAACCAGCCGAAGACTTCCGATTGCGCACACGACTTATGTTGGGGACGCGTTCGAAGGAATTCTGATCGCAAGCAAGTAGAGGGGGGCTCGAGCCAGACGCGTGGCAGTTACAGCCAATAGGAAGAGGCGTTTCTGAGAAGAAAGCAATTAGCGCAGTCAGCATATCTAATTAACAGCGATATTTTAACAATTCGAAACATCAGAGAAGTGGTTAATTAATAAATAAGAAGTATTTATTGATATTTGCAGCTGATTAAATCCTTAATTATGGAATAATGCCATATTCGCTATTATCGCGCCATATAGGCAGGTTTATTTTATGAGGGGACGGCAACTTTGTTGTCGAAGTGGGGGAAAAGCGACTTAGATCGTGGCTCTTATTATTAACGACTTCGTCAAGAGTGGACGTGTCCACTGATTACTAACATTTGAAGACAAAGATGATAAACATTGATATATCATCGAAAAAGTCATTATTACAAGCAGTATATTAGCAACGAGAATTACGGCACATTAGATTGCGTAATTATATATCTACATTTATCCTGCAACTACAAAGAAGAAATCGCGAAACCAATTAAAGCAACGAGTAAGGTGATAGAAATTATTCGACGCTTTTATCACCATGTCAAATATATAGAAGTTGAGAGGGGAAGAAACTAGTGAATCTACAGTGATGAAGATGTGCTACTAATGCTACAGGGAACATAGCTATGATGATGGCGAGAATATTCGAAATGACATAATATTAATACCGTGGGGGAGGTAAACGTCTAGTCTCTCCTGCATAAATTAAATATACTTCTGCAAAAGTCATTTCATCGACTACAATGATGGATACAAGCGGCGAAGAAGACAGAAGGAATTCCAAAAGGAGTACGGCTTGGGTGATCCCAGCGCAATCAAGAGAGAAAGGGCTTTCCCATCTCATTAAGAAGATAGCCAAGCTGAAAGGACGACTACGCGGTGTTAAGAGTTCGAATCCAGTTCCTGGCAGTTTGGAGACTTCTGAAGGAGTTCGAGCAGGGTCCCACACGACATCTTGAGGGGGCTATTTCTCAGAAACAATCCGTTTCTGATGAACAACGAGGGAAATGCACTTCTAGTCAGATCCACGCAGCACCAGGTAGTCAATAGACCAACGAAGTATCCCATTTGGTAGAATTGTAGAAACTTTTGAGAATATCCGACAACTTAGTATTTTAATGCCATTTTCCTAAATCTTCGAATTGTTATTTTCTTACTTTACGATTTGATATTTTCATCGCCAGAAGTTTCATTTTCGATTTTCATCGATTTTTGGATTTGTAAGCGATTTTTGTGACGATTTAAGTTAGAATTGCTATTTGGGATTTAGAATTTTATGCGATTTCGAACTTACTTGATGGAGACTTTATCGTTTAGCACGAATGTTATTGTTTAGCTCGAATTTGTTTTATTTAAAGTGTATTGTATTTTAAAATGAATTTGATCATTTTTAGTAATGCTGGAAGTTTATTGGAAAATATGTTCCAAGGATAATATACTGCTCAAGTCCAAGCTCTATAGACTGGCGGGGTGAGGAGAAAGAGCAGGGAAGGGTCGGGCGTGAAGAGAAGGATCTGTCAACAGCCCACCGTGATATATGGTATTCGTTTCTATTCCAATACTGCTAACATTCGGCCGTTGCTCAAACCACTGTGGTGTTAGGAATGAGTGAGTGAGTCACCGACCAATGTATTTGGTTCTGTACTATGCACGGACCGAGAAACCTCATCACTCGTCAACACCACTACTCAAAGTCCGTGATGCACATTCCTCTCAGGTTCACGCAGCTTAGACCCGAGCAGTACTGAGGTATATATTAAATAATGCGATCGTTGATGATCTACGAGGTACGTCCAGAAAGTAAGTTCCGTTTGGTAATAACATTAAATTGTGTACAGATACAGAAAAATTATTTATTGCACAAAATTCTACAACCCTTAAACTACTTTTCCACATAACTGCCGAAATGTTGCAGGCATTTGTCGTAGCGTGGCACGAGTTTTTGTATACCTTCTTCATAGACGTGTGCCGCCTGTGTCTTCAACTAGTTGTACGTTCCACTGCAGCGGTTACAGAAGAACTGGTTGACGCGATTAATGACAAGATCCGGGAAAACCGCAGGTTTACAATTAGTCCTCTCGCTATGGAATTTCCCCAAATCTCACGATCACTAATTCATGAAATTGTTACCGAAAAACTGAAGTTACGTAAACTTTTCCGACGTTGGGTAGCAAAGATTCTTACGGAGCAACACAAAACAAAACGGATGGGTAGTGCACTTCAGTTTTTGACCCGTTACAATGAAGGCGGCGAAGAATTTCTGTCACAGATAGTCACAGGAGATGAAACTTGGGTTTCTTACGACACCCCCGAAAGTAAGCGGCAATCAATGGAATGGAGGCACACTTCATCCCCAGCAAAGGTTAAGCCGAAACAAATCTTGACACCTCGGAAAATGATGTTTCCAACTGGTTGAAGACACAGGCGGCAAACATCTATACAGAAGGAATCCAAAAACTTGTGCCACGCTATGACAAATGCCTGCAAACGTTCGGCAGTTATGTGGAAAAGTAGTTTAAGAGGTGTAGAAAGTTGTGCAATAAAAAAAATTCTGTATCTGTACACAATTTAATTTTATTATCAAACGGAACTTACTTTCTGGTCGTGCCTCGTATTTTGAGGATCTGAACGAAGTTATAGTCTAATAACTTATTCGACAGATCTGATTGTAAATATTTATTTACATTATTCACAGATGTTAAAATATGGAACTGTATAAGAATTGAAATAGAGAAAGAATGGAAATAATATTGTAATATGAGTGGGAGTAAGTACAAGCTACGGCATAATAGTAGAACAGTCAACGATTTAAGAAATACATGAGAGAAGTACAATAGCCGAGTGGAGCTAACATTAACAATGTTATTTAGGAAATAAATGTAATTGTTATCGAAGTAATAGTATTTTATTAGATAACCTGTTAAGATAATTCATTGAAAGAACCAGTATTTTTATTATAATATTTTTAGCCTATTTTCAATTTTGAAAAAATAGGCTTATGAGATCACCTTTTGTCCGTGTGTGTGTGCGTGTGTGTGTGTGTGTGCGTGTGTGTGTGTGATTCGTGTGTGTGTGTCCCCCTAATAAAATCTAAACGGCAGGAGCGATTTCAATGAAACTCGGAAAGTTCATAGCACTATTCCCGGCGACCTCGACCGTGCCCTTCAAACTTTGTTACGACTCACCAATCCAACATGGCGGCTGTGCGAAATATTTCACCAGCATTCAATATCTCCGAAACTATTACCGATATTACCCTGACATTTTCTATGGTGATAGAGGGAACTACTATAAGTTCACTTATGTGACTTTTGAAAACCTGGCAACTACAAAACCAACATGTCGGCCAAGCGAATTTGCGACTTTTAAATAGACGTTTCTCGCGATTTGACCAACCAAACGCAATGAAACTTGGTACAGTATATGTTTATATACATGGTAATGCACCGACATCTAACTTCGTTCAATTGTTACATAATCACAAGATGGCGGATGTGCGAAATATTTCACCGGCATTCTATATCTCTGAAACTATTAGCGGTATCTCCCTAAAATTTTGTACGGAGATAAAGGGCACTACTGGAAGTCCATCTATAAGATTTTAAAAAACCGGTTAACTACAAAACGAACATGGCGGCCAAGCGAATTTGAACATTTTAAATAGACCTTTCTCGCGATTTAATGTTCCAAGCGCACTGAAACCTGGTACAGGAAATATTTATACACATTGTAATCCACTGGTATCTAATTTAGTTCAATTGTTTACATAACCTCAAGATGGCGGCAGTGCGAATTTTAAAATTAAGTTTTTATTTCTTGTGATGTAGTCATGCGATCGAAGTGAAAGTTTGAATTATGAACCTACGCAATAATTTTCCTTTAATGGTACATGACTCTATGGCCTATAAATTTAACAATCCAACATGGCGACCATCTGAAATATTTAGACGATACTGAATATCTACGAATCTATTTTAGCAATCAAACTGCATTTTTTAATGTTCATAGGGGCTATGAACTTAAGTTCACCTATAGGACTTTAAATAACCTGGTGATCACAAATCCAACATGGCGGTGACGCGAATTATAAATATTCATATGGTCGTTTCTCGTAATGTAACCATCCGCGTGCAGTGAAACTTGGCACAGTAAATCTTTATCCGAATGTTAATCCACTGGCATCTAATTTATTTCAATTTTTTCCATAACCATAACCTCAAGATGGCAGCTGTGAAAATTGTTTAAATCTCCTTGTTTTTTTCTTGTGTCCTAATTATGCGATTGACTTTTGAATACTACACGTTCACAATAATCTGCATGTAACAGTACATAACTCTAGGACCTACATATATAAAATCCAACATGGTGACCATGCGAAATATTTAGTCGGTTCTCAATATCTACGAATCTATTACGGCAATCAAACTGAAATTGTGTATGTTGATAGTGGCAATTAACATAAGTAGGATATATGAAAATAGGCTGTATAGTTCTTCACGGAACTACTTGTTATTAAATGTGTTGGCTTGCCACGGTGGGTGAGTGGATAGCGTGTCGGTCTACTAACCCCAAGATTGCAGGTTCGCTCCTCACCGTGGTAAGTGATTTTAGAAAGGCGGCAAAAATACGATACGCATGTCATAGGATGTTGGCATTTCAAAGAACACATTTGAATTCAGTAGGCCCAGTTCATAATGGAAAAATTAATCTCGGGAGTTTCCGCCAACACAAAGTTCCTCATTTCTCTACTAGAAAGCGCTATAATGTTCAAGGAGCTTAGATATCTAACATCTAACCTCCTTGACTTTCATAGTCAAGGAACAACGAAATTCGACGTGCAAGCTACCCTCTGGGTGTCAAATAACAAAGCTTGCACCCGGCAACCGAGGACATACGATATTATTATTATTATTATTAAATGTGTTGAAACTGCAATAATAATTTACTTACGAGGAATAATGTATTTGGAGAATACTACAGTATATATTGTGAGTAAGGAACTACGAAGTATATCTAGGAAGGATATTTATTCTATTCCCGTATTGACGGAAGAACATGTTGTATTTATGGCAATGAGCACAGTTATGTCAGTGTGTCATTTGTAAATGGAAATCTGTTGAGACAGATGTGTGTAAGATTTTCATTATTGAAGTAAAGAATTGTTAAGAGGCAGTATTGTTGTATAGGAGTATTTGAAGTTATTGAGATAGACTCAATAGTTGGAGCTGAGTTCTATTTAAATGGTTCTAAGTAGACTTTTAATTAAAGCTAATTATTCGACGGAAAGGAAAACTATTTTTATTAAGTATTTTTATTTTTACGAGAGACCAGTACGTGGAGGTAATTAAACTATGTCTATAATTAGCAGTACGGATTATAGAATCCCAGATTGCAACATTGTTACCAATAAATACACAGTTATGTGAAAGATTTTCTGAATTCTGAAATAATTAAATTGAGAGGAGTAGAAAGACAGTTAGTGACTATATTTCAAGTTACAAATAGGCATTTTTGCCCATTGTAAATAGTTTATTTTAAGATGTAAGTTGAGGTACTTCATCATAAATGTATGTCATGTATATAAACCGTGTATAATATTTATAGGGATTTTAAGAGTAATATTTAATGAGTATTTTAATTTAGTTTTATGGTGGAATTTTTTCGCTTCTACGGAAGGATTTTATGAAAATAGGAGACGGGAGTTAGATTGTATAGATTAACAATTAGTTTTTGTAATGGCGGAGATCGACGTCATGGGTAAATTCATTTTTTTTTGCGGGGATTCTAAAATTTTAACGACATTGATCTAATTTTGTTATTGTTAAACTCCCGCTATCTAGGGCAGAGCAGTTGTTTGCCACAATTTAATTATTTTTGATTTATTTCAGCTTAAGAAAGCATTGTTTTGGTTTATTGATGGTTTCTTGAGTAATCGGACATGTAAATAGATTGGAATTAACACCATTTACGTAATTTGAAGATTTTTTTACAAACGTAAGTTTTTGATTCAGTGTTTGAATTTCGTTTGCGTGTATTCATGTCGTTGAATAAATGACAGACACGTAACTTACGTTTCCCTAATCTTTTTATAGAAATTTTGGCATTGTCTTTTGTAGTTTAATGGTATAGGATGGAGGTTTTCCCATGGACCTGATCCATATCCTTACTCCCGAGATTTTCTTTGATCCCGAGTAGTTTAGAGAACCGTTTGTTCTGTGGGTAGTTTCTATAGCAGATTCGGTTTTAAATCCCTGTCCCTTATCCTGAGTGTATTCGCCAAGTAGCACTGTGTGGTTTACCTAGCCGGGGACTTCAAGATGCTACGATCCATTCTCCAGCTGCGGATATTGGTGGATCATTCCAGGAATAAGGGTACAGTACCATACCGGCATACTCCTGGAGTAGAAATGAGAAACCACGGAAATCCATTTCCGGGAAGGCTGAGGTAGAATTGAAACCACCTCTTCTCAGTTTTGCCTCACGAGGCTTGAGTGTACCCCGTTCCTGCCCTCACACCGGAATTGAATTCTTGGCAGATGAGTGTGCTAGCCACTACGCAACGAGGTGGTCTATTGTAAATAGGAAGTGGATTAATGAAAATACACTTTTAGTGTGAGTACACGTGCTCAGCTCTGTTGCAAATGACGCTGTATTTGAATGTACAGTAGAGAAAACAAACCACAGACAATCAACTCAATGTTGAAACATGCTTTAATGTCAGAGAGTATACCTTTAGACCAGTCATGGGTAAAGTACGTCCCGCGGGCCAAGTGCGGCCCTTGAGCTAGTCTGATCCAGCCCGCGACATGGTTTAGAATTATACTTCCTACATAGGTCATATTTCCTGTTCTGTGTATCTAGAAGTGAAAATGTCAGTAGATTTACTGGCACGTTAAAGATCCCCTTCGGGGCAAAATTCCGGCACCCCGGCGTCTCTAAAAGCCCGTGTAGTTAAAAGGGACGTAAAACCAATAACATTAATTATCATTAGAAGTGAAAAACTGTTTATTGTCAGAAAACTGTACTATAATTAGGTTCATTTAAACACAATTTGTCATTATGAAACAGTTTCTCTCACCAATCTGAGCTCAAGAAACAGTTGTATAACCAATTAGATAAGGATAGCATCGCACCTGCGCTGTTCTAATTTAAATTTCACTGCGTGGCCTAGTGTCATAGTAGGGTAATCGAGGAGGCCATGGTCAAATACAAGGCATTCTCTGCGTCCCATGCGCTCTGTTCAGTACATAAAACTGGCGAAATCTCGACAGATATTTATGAATATTTATGTTCGAACATAAAATAGTTATAATTATCGTCGAACATATAAACAGTCGTATGCAACTCGTCTATAATGGTAATTAAGACACTCGTATGGAAATTTAAAAACTCGTATACACTCATTTTACAAACATACTCGTGTCTTAATTATTGCCATTATCGGCTCGTTGCATAATGTACTATTCAATCTCATTGTGTTTGTGCGTTTTATCTAATAGAGTTGCAGCTACAACAGATTGACTTACAATGTAACAATGAATTGAAGCAACTATTCCTCAACGTTTCGAAAATTGAGTTCTGCAAGGCCCTACCAAAATCAAGCTTCCCAAACTTGAAATCTCATGCACTGCCATGTTCGCATCTTCCTATATCTGTTTTCTAAAATGAAGCTTCGCAGAAATAGCGTCAGAAATATTAACAGACCGCCACTTAGCTGCGCTACTAAGAATCTGCTCATCGCCGTTTCAACCAGATTATGAAAAACCTTTAGAAGCACAGTCACAGTTTCACTTGTCACATACTCCTTCCTCTTCTAACAAATAATGAAGGTATGTTCATAGTACAAAGATGAAGGAATACTGGGCTAATAGAAAGCTCGACACAGTTAGGAACCACGTGGTCCAAGGGGCCTCAACGAACCAAGAAGGAGAAGGTGTGTTCTTTTTTCCTAAGTTTTCTACCATTGCAGCCTATAAGTTTTGTTTGATTTAAAATTCCGAAATAAAAAGTTTATAATCTATCTATTAACATGTGTTGTTCTAATTTCGGCCCACCTAGATTATTTTTTATTGTATCTGGCCCTGTCCAAAAAGATTGCCCATGTCTGCTTAACCCTTTAATGCATAGTGTTGCCACAAGGCAAACCATCAACGTCCATTCAATTGTGCACTCATTCAAACACACATACCAGTGATGCCTTGTTTTTTTTACATAACATACGACAGCCCGATATAACAGCCCGACAACCAAAGGTACTCCTTCCACCCCGTCAACATCCACGCGTACCAACCACCGTTTATTCACCATGGGCCCTCCCCATCCAGTTACCACAGGCTTCTGGAGTACCTTTGGCTCAACCTCAAAGACATTACCGACCTACGGTCGTGCAAGTATACTTGCGCATTGCAATTACGTACCCATGGCCAGTAGGCAGTAATGTTCGGTCTTCAGGAGTTAAAAGCTTAGCGTGGGAATCGCAAAAGATCATACCATTATGGCATTCCACATCACAGACGAGTGTTAAGGTATTAGCGCCAATTAAATATTGTTGGTAAATCTAAGACACTAAACGCCAATTGAATATTGAAGCTTGAAATGTTGTACACCAAACGCAAATGAAAAACAAGAAGTTCCGTGACGAACTAAAGAGCCTACTTTTCTTAAAATTTCAGATTCATGCCAATGATTAATCTATTTGGATCTATCTAGAATAATGACGAAATTAAGTTGGTAATATCGAAATTTCTAATTAGTTCAAAATACTGTATACCTGGTATAATGTAGCCTAATAGAGAACTACAGTTGGCAGCCCTGGTGACTGAATATATTCTTAGTTCCATCTCTTAAGGTACTGAATACAAAAATTGGGTAAGTCCAATGGATAGCGTGGACGTTACATGCAGTTAAACATTGGATCTAACAGCGCACGTAAAATCATGTTGGCAACAATGTTATCCATGTATTGGTCAGAAATAATCTGAAATAATACGATCTATTGTTGTGCCAATTTTGAATGAAATCCATTAGTTAGTATAGAAGTTACATGCATTTTAATATTGGACCTATCAGCAGGCTTATAATCATGTTGGCAGCACTGACGTTTATTAGTTACTCCAAATTAATCTAGAATACCAGGTACTATACATGTGCTAAGTTTAGAGCTATTGGCTAGCATACATTCTGATATATTGGTATTAGGGTAACAAAAATAGAGACAGCATTTATTAACAGTTGGCAGCCCTGGTTGCTCTTAAGAATACGCTTAGTCATACCTGTTATGGTACACATAGCACACACGAAATTTGCTTGAAATCCAATTGATAGTGTAGAAGTTATATGCATTTAAAATTTGGACCTATCAGCAGGCTTATAATCATTTTGGCAACACTGCCATGTATGGCCTCCTGGAAATTAAACTACAATATTATTATCTATACGTGTGCCAATTTTGAAATAGCTCCCTTTCATACCTTCCAAGATACTCAACATGGAGCTCAAATTTCAATTGCGATTTTTCAACAGTTGGTAGCACTGACGTCATTTTCAAATATGGCCGTGAGATATTCAGGTATAGATCTTTACTCCTACCAAATTTTGTTTTGATTGCTGCAGCCGTTTAGGAGTTGATAGGTGGGACATTCACACAGCCAGCCAGCCAGACAGACAGACATAAATATGCTCGATCTCATAAGTCTACTTTTTCCTCATTTTTGCAAAATGTGAAAAGTAGGCTAATCATTCATGCAGTAGAGTGTTATGGACTTTGGACATTACGTACATTGTAATATCTACCTTTAGGAGCTACGAAAGGGTACACTGAACGTTTCTGACGTGGTGGCGGGATGATGATATACACTCAACCATATCTGGTCGATTAGATGAGCGGTTTGCATTTTCTACCACTAAGAGCGCTAGTGTGAGTCAATGAAACTCAACCATATCCAATGGATTAGATTAGCAGTTTGCCTTTTCTACCACTAAAAGCGCTAGTATGAGTCAATGCGGAGATTCTCTTAAGTCCTTATAACTAATTCCGGTGTGAAATTTGTTAAAAAAAAAAAGATGTTCAGTAAAGAACATGCAGCCTACTTTCTCCTAAATGCATGGGTATTGTTATAACTTTTTGTCCTTTTCAAGGAGTATAATTGAATGTTGGTTGTAGTAGCTTGTTGAAATACAACGTGTTATACGGATATTAAACATGAATATGAGGTGCCCTTTGCTAGTGCTATCTTTGTACAAAATTATATTCAATTCGGTCTCGCCGTGTTTGAATTGATATGGTGAATCGATTTGCACACATACATGGCCACTATCTGCAAATTATTGGGCTGATGACCTTGTAGTTCAGTCAAAAGATGCTTCCCACAAAAAGGTATGTTGTTGCAAAATTTGGTAGAGATCAGATGTTTAGGTTGGTCGTAATTTGATTTAAGCTTTTAATATTTGGGAGGCCGCCGTTACGTTTCCGTTAAGTTGGCGACGGTATAAAACATGACACTGAGTTGCCTTTTGCAAGTGCTACCTCTGTTCAAATTTCGTTCAATTCTGTTTCACCGTGTTTGAATAGATATGGGGGAATCGATTTGCACACATACATGGCCGCCATCTGTAAATTATTGGGCTGATGACTTTGTAGTTTGGTCAAATGATTCTTCATACATAAAGATGTAATGTTGAAAAAATTGGTAGAGATCAGATGATTAGCTTGGTCGTAATTTGATTTAAGCTTTTGACATTTGGGTGGCCGTCATTACGTTTTCGTCAAGATGGCGGCGATAAAAAACCATGACACTAAGGTTCCCTTTTTTTCAGTGCTACTTCTGTACAAAATTTCGTTCAATTCGGTTTCACTGTGTTTGAATAGATAGGGGGAATCGAATTGCTCACATACACAGCCGTCATCTGCAAACTTTTCGGCTGATGACCTTGTAGTTTAGTCAAAAGACGCTCGCCATATAAATATATGTTGTTGGAAAATTTGGTAGAGATCGGATGATTAGGTTGGTCGTAATTTGATTTAAGCTTTGAACATTTGGGTGCCGCCATTTCGTTTCCGTCGAGATGGTGGCGATATAAAACATGACACTGTGGTGCCCTTTGCTAGTGCTACCTTTGTACCAAATTTCGTTCAATTCTGTTTCACCGTGTTTGAATTGATAGGGGGGTGGGGGGTGGCAGACATTCAGAATACACACACACACAGACAGACACACAATTTTTCGCCCTGTGTTGTTCTCATAAGTCTATTTTCATTCATTTTTTGCAAACATCGAAAGTAGGCTAAGAATGCCCGAGGGCACTGAAGCAAGGAACACATTCATGAATGTATTATGCAAATACATTTTTTGGCCAGGATATGAATCAAAAAGGAAACGAATAAAGAAACATGCAATTTTAGGCCGTTTTCCCGGAACTGCAATAGGCAAGAAGCCATTTTCGAATTATGTTTTTAGCCTATTTTCAATTTTGAAAAAATTGGCTTATGAGATCACCTTTTGTCCGCGTGTGTGTGTGCGTGTGCGTGTGTGTGTGTGTGTGTGTGAGGTGTGTGTGTGTCCCCCCTAATAAATTCTAAACGGCTTGAGCGATTTCAATGAAACTCGGTAAGTTCATAGCACTATTTCGGGCAACCTCGACCGTGCCTTCAAATTTTGTTACGTCTCACCAATCCAACATGGCGGTCGTGCGAAATATTTCACCAGCATTCAATATCTCCGAAACTATTACCGACATCACCCTGGAATTTATTACGTTAATAAAGGGAACTACTAGAAGTTCACCTATGTGACTTTTGAAAAACTGGTAACTACAAAACCAACATGGCGGCCACGCGAATATGCGACACTTAAATAGATGTTTCTCGCGATTTAACCAAACGCAATAAAACATGGTACAGTATATGTTTATACACATTGTAATGCACCGACATCTAACTTGGTTCATTTGTTTACATAACCACAAGATGGCGGTTGAGCGAAATATTTCACCGGCATTCTATATCTCTGATACTCTTAGCTGTATCACCCTGAAGTTTTGTACAGAGATAAACGGCGCTACTGGAAGTTCATCTATAAGACTTTCAAAAACCGGTTAACTACGAAACGAACATGGCGGCCAAGCGAATTTGAAAATTTTAAATAGACCTTTCTCGCGATTAATTTTCCAAACGCAATAAAATCTGGTACAGGAAATGTTTATACACATTGTAATGTACTGGTATCTAATTTAGTTCAATTGTTTACATAACCTCAAGATGGCGGCTGTGCGAATTTAAAAATTAAGTTTTTATTTCTTGTGTCGTAATCATGCGATCGATGTGAAAGTTTGAATAATGAACCTACGGAATAATTTTCCTTTAATGGTACATGACTCTATGGCCTATACATTTAACAATGCAACATGGCGTCCAACCGAAATATTCAGACGACTCTGAATATCTACGAATCTATTATAGCAATCAAACTGATTTTTTTCTGTTCATAGGGGCTATGAACTTAAGTTCACCTATAGGATTTTAAATAACCTGGTGATCACAAATCCAACATGGCGGCGACGCGAAGTATAAATATTCACATGGACGTTTCTCGCAATTTAACCATCCGAGTGCAGTGAAACTTGGTAGAGTAAATCCTTTTACGAATGTTAATCCACTGGCATCTAATTTATACCAATTGTTTCCATAACCACAAGATGGCAGCTGTGCGAAATTTTAAAATCTCCTTGTTAGTTCTTGTGTCCTAATCATGCGATTGAAGTTTGAATGCTACACGTACACAATAATCTTCATGTAACAGTATACTACTCTAGGAACTACATATATAAAATCCAACATGGCGACCATCCGAAATATTTCGTCGGTACTCAATATCTACGAATCTATTACAGCAATCAAACTGAAATTTTGTATGTAGATAGAGGCAATTAACATAAGTAGGATATATGAAAATAGGCTGTATAGTTCTTTACGGAACTACTTGTTTAATTTGATAGAGATCTCAACGACTTACAATTTGAAACCTTTTCGGGCTCTTTAGCCCTCCAATGTTTGGCACAATACAGGAAATTGCTTAATGTTAGGTTTTCGTTGAGACGGGGACCCCTACATTGTCTGCTAAGATATGTCTTCAACATTGAAAAACAAGTAGTTCCAGGAAGAACTAAATAGACTATTTTCATATATCCTACTGGGCCCGAGATATGAAAACGAGATTTTAAAAAATTGCACGACCGCCATTTTTAAGTTCTCATAAAATTCCATTACATTGGACACCAGTATATTAAGGCTTGATTGAAGATATACTGTGCCAAGTTTCACAGCGCTTCGATGAAAAGTCGTCGCCATGTTGGTTTTGTGCTCACCAGGTTATTGAATGATTCATAGGTGAACTCATGTTAATAGTTTCCAAAATGTCAGTTTCATTATGTAATAGATTCGTATATATTGAGAGCCGTATAAATATTTCGGATGGTCGCCATGTTGGATTGTTATATGAGTATGTCATACAGTTATACTGTATACGATTGGATGAAGATTATTGCGTAGGTTCATTATTCAAACTTACACTTCGATCGCATGATTTGAACACAAGAAAAATAAACTTAATTTTAAAATTTTGCACATTCGCTATTTGAGGTTATGTAAAAAGTTGAACTACATTAGACGTCAGTGCATTACAATGTCTATTAACATTTTCTGTACCAAGGTTTACTTCGTTTGGATGGTTAAATCGCTAGACAAGTCCATTTAAATGTTTCAACCTCGCTTTGCCACCATATTCATTTTGTATTTAACAGGTTTATGAAAGTCACAAATATTAACTTCTAGTAGTACCCTTTATCACCGTACAAAATTTCAGGGTAATATCTGTTACTGTTGCGGAGATGTACAATGCCAGTGTAATATTTCGCGCGGCTGCCATGTTGGATTGGTGAAACGAGTTAATGTTTGAAAGGCACAGTCGAGGTCGGCCGAGGTAGTAATATGCACTCACTGATTTTCATTGAAATCGCTTCTGCCACTTAAATTTTATTAGGGGGATTCACACACATACACGGACAAAAGGTGATCTTATAATACCTTTTTTTTTTCATAAATGAAAATAGTTTTTAACAACAAATTATATATCCGTCTTAGTCAATACATAAACGAAAATAAAATATAATTACAATTGCTCCTGGTACACGTTTCAGGGATTTATCCCCTTCATCCCCTTTATCCCCTTCATCAGCCAAGACAAATATCTGAAGAAAGATATAAAATAGCGTAGCACTCAAAAAAAATGGCTATTTGACTTAAAATGGTGCACCATATAAGTAGGTCACAGAAAAATGTTGAGCAAAACTAAAAAAATATATGAAACAGCGATGATATTCAGCCATCAAAACACACAGAATCAGTGGACAGTTCATTCATGAATCCGCTCCAAAACACTGGTCGAAGCTTGAATTGGCAAAAATTACAATACTTTACCATATGTACACAACCAATGAAGAAGCCTTACGCTAACAGGTCCATAAGCCAAATCAAATGCCTGCATACAAACGACACGAGCGTGGAGTGCTAAGCAATTTTATATCTTTCTTCAGATATTTGTCTTGGCTAATGAAGGGGATAAAGGCTATTAATCCCTGAAACGTGTACCAGGAGCAAATGTAATTATATTTTCATTTCGTTTATGTATTGACTAAGGCGGATATATAATTTGTTGTTAAAAACGATTTAGTACGTCAATACGGAACCATCATGGAAACTAGTTTAAATAATAGAATAAATGAAAATGGACTAAAAACAAAATTTTTACTGTGATGGTTGCTCAAGCTAAGAAGTAACGTATTATTGTTCAAATATTTAGTTAATAGAAACTTTCTTGCTTTTTCTCTCTTTTTCCCTACATTCGTTTACCGTTCACCTTTTCATATACACACACACACAATGAAACTTCCTCTTTATACTTCCTCTATTTCTCTTGGTCTGCAGTCGAACATGTTCTGAGTGTTTCATCTCTTTCTCCTTCAAACTTCGCAAGGGAACAGTTGAACTTTTAATAAGCTTGGCCTTCATTTCTTCCTCAAAAATGATATAAGGAGGAAATTTAATAGTAAAGTAAACTTTTGACATAACGAAATTTCATTCTTTCTTGTATTTGTTTACGTATTCTCTTGTGACTATACTTGTCAACATATGAGGGTAAAGGAAGACATGGAATATTGCCTCTCATGGCAATGAAATTGAACTGCAGCAATTCATAGTGTAAGGTGCGTTCAAAAAGTAACGAGCCGGAGGATACCTTTTCTGCACTCGTGTGGATGGCCTTGCCTTTTTTGGGTGGTGGTGAGCCTGGATGCTTCCACTGGAGGCTTTGTCGTTTGGATTCTGGTTCGAAGTGACGACACCATGACTCATCTCGAGCCACCACCCGTGCCAGGAACCCATTCCCTTCCCTCGCATAGCGCTGCAGATGACCAAGACAGTGGGTCATTCGACATGCTTCCTGGTGTGGTGGAAGACTGTGGGGCACCCATTGGGCACACACTTTGCGCGAGTGCAGTCGTTCCTTCATGATGGTGTGCACACTTCCGACGCTCAATCCGACCACGGCGGCTATGGCGTTCACTGTCACTCGGCGGTCCTGGGTAATGAGTGCATCATCTAGTTGGACGTTGTCATCGGTAATTCAGGGGGGTGCCCCAGACCGCGCATCATCGGCTAACGACACTCATCCTTCCCTGAAGCGGTTGTGCCACGCCTTGACCCTTGCAACGGACATGCAGTGTTCGCCGTGCACTTGTGACATTCGGCGACGAATATCCGTTCCCCCTACTCCTTCCGCCGTCAGAAACCGAACAACACTTCTTTGCTCTTCGTTTGACGCCTCCATGTCACTGTTTGCATGCGACTGGCATTGTTGGACGATTGATGCATGCTGCTGCTCGCTTTGTATCATCACGTGACGTGCACGCGTGCCCTCTGGCGACGGGCTGTGACCCTCCACGCTCTGGTCGAACCACACCTCGTTACACACGCCACGATTAACCGATGTCTTCACCGGTTTGCGCATTTCAGCCTCCAGCACGTTACTTTTTGAACGCACTTTATACAACTGAAGCTCAAAGAGTAAAGGAACGAAAAAAAAACTTCAAGTATGAAAGCAAAAAATTGTATGAAATATTTCCACAACTCAACAAACAAGAATTATGTCATCACATTCGTCGACTTCAAGAAAGCGTACGATAGTATAGACAGCGGATCCCTTTTCAAAGTATTAGCAGAATTTGGACTTGATCAGAAGACGACAAACATTATCAAGGAAACACTCATGGAGACCAAACCCAAGGTGAAATTTATGGGAGAACTGAGCCCAGACTTTCAAATAGAAACAGGAGTACGACAAGGCGATGGTCTGTCCCCGTTGCTCTTCAATTGTGCTCTTGAGAAAATTGTACGGGAATGGAGAAAAGCTGGTGCACCAACACACCGACTGGGGCCAAAACTGAAAGGCATAGAATTAGACTGCTTAGCATATGCTGATGACATGGCACTAATTGCCCAAGATATCCCTGACGCGCAAAAGCAAATTGAACTACTACAAGAACAAGCGGCGAAAATTGGATTACAAATCTCGTTTGAAAAAACAAAATTTATGACTGACATCAAAACCGCATCAAATGAACTTCAAATTGGCAACAACAAAATCTTTCGAGTAAACGAATTTAAATATTTAGGTGAATGGATTAGAGCAAACTGTAACGAAAGGAAAGCAATTGAATCGAGGCTTCAGAAAATGGAAACTGCTTTTCAATCAACAAAAAATATTTATAACAAAAAGAGTTTTTCCTGGAACTGAAAAATTCGCCATTATACAACTGTAATCAAACCTGAAGCTCTCTATGTTTCAGAGACACTCAATATCCAACACAAAACACTAAAACACCAAATAGAAGTGAAAGAACGTAAAATAATGAGAAAAATCCTTGGACCGAGAACCAAGGATGGTGTACATTATCCAAAGCCTAATTCAGAAATATACAAAAATGTTTCCAAAATCACAGACACAATGCGAATGCGAAGAATCCAATTTATGGGACACAGAAAGAATGGACCCGAACAGACTGACACACAAAATACATACTTTCTTAAAGAATAAGGCTACTAGACCGAATTGGTATAAATTTACAGAGAGAGACTTAAAGGAATTAGGATCACCAAACTTGCATGACCGGAAGGAAATCAGGAAGATCACTCAGACGCGGGGTTTCGAGGAAGAAGAGAAGAAGACTACACAACATCGATGATCTGAGCAGCGGAAACAGACCCACTCGTTGCGAATAAAGGAATACTGGGCCAACAGGAAGGTTAGAAAGTGTTGATTTCGCGTGGTCCTAAGCGACCCATTCGCGAAGAGGAAGAAGAAGATGAAGAAGAAGAAAAATTTTTTTTTTTTGTTTCTTTACTGTTTGAGCTTTTTTATGTCTAATTTTGATTGCATTTTTTATTTTTTATATTTTTTATATTGACTAATTTGCTTTATTTTATAGGACTCCCGAACACTGGTGGAGATTGGACAAAACAGAGAAGTGGGGGGAGCAGAAGTGGAGACGAACACTACCATTCAAGGGTTAAATGGGAGCAGAAAGGCTCACCAATAGGATTCTCATAAATCAGACACAAGTCCCACAGGTAAAAAAGAGTCCAACGGGATGTAGAAAAGTGTCGGATCAAGATAGGAGACATAGAGAAATGTTCACAAGAAAATTTGCGGAAGTGAAAAGCCTGCCCGACGAGAAAATAAGAAAAACAAAAGTATTCTCGGCAGAAGAACGAGTATGAGCAAAAGGATGTTGGAGTAGTGGCGAAAGAGGAATGCAAGAGTGTACTTGCGAAAGTGATTTGTTTATTTGGCGTATGGCTACATCACAAAATGTACAGTTAAATAATATTACAATCATAAAGATAATTATAACAGACTACAAACTAATATCAAGTTCATGAATATAGACCAGCGATCCCTCCGTCATCACCAGGAACTCTGATTGGTCGCCTGCGAAAGCTCTCAAGGGACATTCGTGCACAACATGGAAGACCGTCTGCTTTTCAGCACCACAGTCACAGCTTGGAGACTCTCTTTTCTTCCACTTGTACATAAGGTCTGCACATCTTGGTTCTTATTCTATTAAGTACTGACCAGTCCTTGCGTGGTAATTCAAAACCGGGTTGCTTCGTTGATATGCACCGCATCTTCAATTGCTCTGCTGTTGCGTTAGTCTACCATGATTGCCTCCAGCAGTCATCAGTATTAAAGTTGTTGGCATCTAAAGTTCTCGCGGTTTCTAGGGGTGGATGACGAGAGCGAAGCCTGCCTCTTCCGATGTTTGGTATGACTTCATGCACAGCAAGGTGTGGATTTTTGTACAGCTTTTTGTACTCGCGTAATAGTGCATTTTTCCGACGCAGAGATGGAGGTTGTATGTGGCTAAGTATGGGTAGCCAGAAAGTCGGCGTGGGTCTGATTGTGCCAGTTATAAAGCGTATTGTATAGTTAAGCTGAGTGTTGATAAGCTTAGTGTATGTGCTGTTTAGCCAAGCTTGCGAACAATCTTCGGCGATTGGGTAAACCAGACCCAGAGCTGAGGTGCGCAGTGTTGATGCAGAAGATCCCCAAGATGTGCCACACAGTTTTTAAAGGATATTATTCCGAGTTTTAATTTTGGCAGCTGTTTTTGTTAGGTGTTCCTTAAAACGGAGCGTTCTATCCAATGTTACCCCTAGATATTTCGGGTTCCTATTATGTCTCAACAATTTTCCTTCAAAATGAACAGTGAGCTCTTTGTTGGCCAGCCTGTTGCTTAGGTGGAACGTAGATACTTCTGTCTTCGTGGCACTTGGCTGTAACCTCCATTTCCGGAAATATTCTCCAATAGTTGATAAGTCATTGGTCAGTATGGTTTCAGTTGTTTCAAGTTCTTTATGCCTCGTAGCAAGGGCCCAGTCATCAGCATACCCAAACTTCCTTGACTTTGTTTCAGGCATATCTGATATGTATAGAAGTTGTGATGGAAGTTGTGTACTCACAGCCCATGTATGGTTGAAACGAAAATAAATTAAATAATAATACGTACTCTTACTCTCCTGGCTCCACAAACCGCAGTCGGTTCTTGGCCTCGTCAAGTTGCCTCCTCCACCTCGTTCTGTCCTTGGCATCTTCCTCTCGCGTTCCTAGTAGCTGGGTGTTCTTGGTTACCTGGTATCTCCATCTCATTTTTGGTCTGCCTATAGGTCTTAGTTCGTCTGGCTTATCCTCACACACTTCTCGCAGTCTATATCCCTCTTCTCTTCTATACACGTGGCCAGCCCATCTCAGTCTTCTTGTCTTAGTTTCCGCAACAACATCGGGTTCTTTATACAACGTCTTTAGTTCCTAGTTATTTCTCCTTCGCCATTCACCTGCTTCACAAATTGATCCAAAAATATTTCTGAGGATTTTATTTTCAAAAACCTTAATCTTTCTCTCTGTGCATTTGCTTAATCTCCATGTTTCTGCACCATATACAGTAGTAATACTGGCCTAATTATCTTTATATATATAATTCTTCGACACGTGTGTATGTGACTGAACTCCTCCTAAACGACTGAACCGATTTTGATGGAATTTGGTATGTATATTAGGGTGGGTCCATGTATGGTTTAGATTCACAATCTGACCCGGTAGGTGGAATGAACACAATTTTAGAACCACAATTTACACAAAATTTTAGAACCACAATATACAGTCAAAAACAGTCGTCATGGAAACCACTAGCCTTGGCCTTCGTGAAAGCTGATGTCTTTGGACGGTTTGTCTCTGCACGTTAGAGCCACCTGGTCGCAACCTGTGCAACTACTGCCATTACATACCTACACTCCGCCTGAGGCGAAAAGTTGTGTTTTATACCAAAGGTGGCAGTGATGTCGAATTCTACTGTTTGTCTCTGCACGTTAGAGCGTTTCTAAGTCCCGTAATCGTTCATATACCATTCATCCGATTGCCATGAAACTTGGGTGATATGTTGAGTGAGCTCCAGGGAAGGTGTTTGGCTCAGTAAATCCATTTTACAATAGATAGCGCACGAATAGATTCAACAAATGAGCGACGACGCGTGAAGCGTTTCAAAAAGGTCCCGTATGCGTTCAAATACCATTCGTCCGATAGCGATGAAAATTGGGTGAGATATTGTGTACACTCCAGGGAAGGC
The DNA here is from genome assembly GCA_946902985.2 of Meconema thalassinum. Lineage (NCBI taxonomy): Eukaryota > Metazoa > Arthropoda > Insecta > Orthoptera > Tettigoniidae > Meconema > Meconema thalassinum. Next base: position 91,745,143 of record OX336400.1, on the reverse strand, counting down.
TTCTGGCTTAGTAAATCAATTTCACATTAGATAGCGCACGACTAGATTCAACAAATGAGTGACGACGCGCGAAGCGTTTCAACAAAATCCCGAATAAGTTTATATTCCATTCATAGATTGAGATGAAACGTTGATGAGTTGTTGTGTACACTTAAGTGAAGGTTTCTAACTTAGTAATCCATTTTACAGGAGGTTGCGCACGAGTAGATTCAACAAATGAGCGGCGACGTGCCCAGCGATTCAACAAAGTCCCGTATGCGTTCAAATATCATTCGTCCGATAGCGATGAAACTTGGGTGAGATGTTGTGTACACTTACGTGAGGGTTTCTAACTTAGTAAATCCGTTTTACAATAGGTAGCTCACGAGTAGATTCAACAAATGAGCAACGACGCGCGAACTTTTAATCAAAGTCCCGTATGCGTTCATATACCATTCATCCGGTTACAATGAAAATTGGGTGAGATGTTGTGTACACTTACGTGAGGGTTTCTAACTTAGTAAATCCATTTCACAGGAGGTTTCGCACGAGTAGATTCAACAAATGAGCGACGATGCACGAAGCGTTTCAATAATGTCCCGTATACGTTCAAATACCATTCGTCCGATTACGATGAAACTTGGGTGAGATGTTGTGTACACCCTACGGAAGGTTTCTGGCTTAATAAATCCATTTTACAATAGGTAGCGCACGAGTAGATTCAACAAATGTGTGACGGCACGCGAATCATTTCTACAAAGTACCGTATGCGTCCATATACCATTTATCCGATTGCGATGAAACTTTGGTGAATTGTTGTGTACACTCCAGGAAATGATTCTGTCTTAGTAAATCCAGTTTTTAATAAGTAGCGCACGAGTAGATTCAACAAATGGGCGATGGCGCGCGAATCGTTTCCACAATGTCCCGTATGCGGTCATATATCATTCATCCGATTGCGAAGAAACCTTGGTGAATCATTGAGTACAGTCCAGAGAAGGTTTCAGGCTTAGTAAATCTATTTTACAATAGGTAGCGCATGAGTAGATTCAACAAATGAGTGACGGCACGCGAATCGTTTAAAGAAAATCACTTATGCGTTCATATGTCATTCATCCGATTCCGATGAAACTTTGATGAGTTGTTGTGTACACGCCAGGGAAGGTGTTCAACTTGGTAAATCCATTTTACAATATTGGTAGCGCACGAGTAGATGTAACAAATGAGTGACGACGCGCGAAGCGTTCCAACAAAATCCTGTATGCGTTCATATACTATTCATCGATTGCGATGAAACTTTGATGAGTTGTTGTGTACACTTACATGAAGTTTTCTAACTTGGTAAATCCATTTCGCAGTTGGTAGAGCACGAGTAGATTCAACAAATGAGTGACAGCGCGCGAATCATTTAAACCAAATCCCGTATGCGTTAAACGCCATTTAACCGTTTCCGATGAAACTTTGGAGAGTTGTTGTGCACGCTCCAACGAATGTTTCTAAATTAGTTAATTCAATTCACGATTGTTTAGAGGCAGTTAACAGAAATTGAAAAAATATTGTGTATCCAAAAGTACTTCAAGAAACAAAGTTACAACACTTTCTTTGATTGGCAGGACAACGTCTGCCGGGTCAGCTTGTAGTTTTATAAATTCGTATTTTGGTCCCTGTTGATAACAATTTGGATATGAGTAGTTTGTTAACTGAATATGATGCTCTGGATGCAGTTTTAATCCCGGTTTTTCTCCTCTTGTCTTGTAATTTCCCTCTACCTTCATATCAATATAATAAATAATAATTATAATTATAATAATAATACAAATTTAATTCGATTTTATGGCCACATAACACGCATGAGCACGCATGAGCTCGCATGAGCTCGCAGAGACAGACCAACAAGATCTTTTCCTACTTTGTTAACAGAAAACTAAGAGACCCTGGTTCATCGAAGCTGAAAAAATCTTCGAGAAGTAGGGATCACACGTGAAGTCATCCAGGAACGTGCACCTCTCCAAAGAGGACTTCGAGCCTACAAGAACTTCCAAGAAAAGCCAAAATTGAAAACCGGTAAGAAGTGGACTGATATAAGATAGGCGGCTCACATATTAAAGGCCTAGGGTGCAAACAGTTGAAGAAACGTGGTCCACAGCAGGCTAAAACGAAGAAGAAGAAGAATAAGAATAAGAATAAGAATAAGAATAAGAATGAATGAATGAATGAATGAATGAATGAATGAATGAATGAATGTTCAATGGCACTTTCTGCGACTAGGTAGTTTTTATTTGCCTGTCTCTGAGATATAGGCTACCTCTCTGGTCCTTTCAAAGTAATGGAACCTACATTTCTGGCTACGTGCTCTATTCTGTGTAGTATTTATTTGACCGTGAATAATTCGTATCGCTTAGTGGAGGCTACCACAACAAGCTCTTCCCGGTTGCCATGGTAACAGCGGTTCGGCATATTATAAGAGGCTGGCTTGCAATTCCAGCAGGCCAAGGGCAAGCCTACTCATACGAGCAAAATCACTAGTTCTGATGTCACGCTGAAATAATAATAATAATAATAATAATAACAACAACAACAATAAGAGAAATTATTCAGAAAACCTTAACCAACACTGCTTCCAAAGTGAAATTCAGGGGAGAAATATCAGAGCCCTTCGAAATCAAGACTGGTGTAAGACAGGGAGATGGACTATCACCTTTGCTCTTCAACTGTGTGCTCGAAAAAGTCATCCGGCAGTGGCGAAAAGCAATGAACCTGATAGTTGACTGCCTAGCATTCGCAGATGACCTCGCAATTTTTTCAGATTCCCTCGATGCAGCCGCAGCGCAAATTAATGAACTCCAGATTCAAGCAGCAAAAAACGGGCCTTGAAAAAAAAAAAAACAGAATTCGTCACTTTATTTATTTATTTATTTATCATATGGCTTTTATTGCCGGGAGTGTCCGAGGACATGTTCGGCTCGCCTGAGTCTGTAGCTGCTTCCAGCGGACATCCTAAAGGGTGAGCGACAGGTTCCGTTCAATTTCAAGTAGTTCCAACTTTCGCCACCAGATATCAATGATACCTAGTGGTGAACGTTGGAACTTTGATAGAGCGTTCTGACGAAATCACTAATATCAAGCTAGCGCCAAAAGAGCTGAAAATCAAGCAAACGAAAGCGTTCAAATATTTGGGTGAATGGATAGACCCCAATCTCTCCGAAAAGGCAGCTTTCGAATCACGAATCAGGAAAATGGAAATGGCATATAATCTAACCAAGGCCATTTACAACAAGAAATCCATATCAACAAATGCCAAGTTACGCCCCTACCAAGCAATCATCCGTCCAGAGGCTTTGTATGCTGCCGAGTGCCTTGCAATGCATCGCAAGGGACTAACAGAGAGTCTGGAAGTAAAAGAAAGAAACAATCTAAGAAAAATCTTTGGTCCGGTAAAGGAAAATGGGGAATATAGGAGACAGCACAACCACAAACTTAACACCCATGTGGAAAAAATAACTGATACCATGAGGAAACTGAGAATTGCATTTTACTGTCATATAACGAGATTGAACCCAGCACGATTGACAAATCGAATTTTCACTTACTTCCTCACAAAGAAAACCAAGGGAGCTTGGATCACTGAGGTGGGCAAATATTTACAAGAAGTGGGAATTACAGGCAACGATATTTGGGAACGTGCCACCCTTAAACAGAAACTAACAGCACACCGATTTTTCCAAGAAAAGCCAAAGCTTCCAACTGGCAAGAAGTGGACTGCAGAAAGGAAACAACAGCATCGAGAACTAATGCGAAAGTACTGGGAGGATGTTAAAGCTCGATGCAACAAGAAAAAGTTGAAATGACGTGGTCCTTAGATGGCTGAATCGAAAGAAGAAGAAGAAGAACAATAATAATGCACAGTGATGTCAGGAGCGTGGCCCACTTAGGGAAAAATTTCAAAAACATCGAAGTTTTCAACCTAAGCCGAAACTAAAAACCGGGAAGGCGTGGATGACAGAGAGAAAGGTGCAATATCGATTGCGAATGATAGAGTACTGGGCCAACATTAAAATGCAGAAGAAACAGTTGACATGACGTGGTCCATAGTTGGCCGTAACGAAGGAAGAAGAAGAAGAAGAATAATGCATAGTAATATGAATTTAAAGATATCTAAGAGCTTATTTATTGACGTTTAATCTAAATGAAGTACCAATAGGTATTTATTAAATTAAATACATCTTAGTCAATACAGTAAATTAATATAGGCTACTGTACATTAATTAATGAAATGTTCCAATTTCGGCCATGTTATGGCCTTCTTCAGCGATGTTGTTAAGAAGAAAAGAAACTAATGTAATTACGAGTAAAGCTGTTCGGTTTATGTTCTTCTTCTTCTTCTTCTTTTTCTTCTTTTTCTTTTTCTTCTTCTTCTCCTTCTCCTAATCAAAGACCGGATATGAAAAATAGAAATGGCGTACCTAATTGACGAAGGACATTTACAACAAGAAAGTGGTATCCTAAACTAAGACATCTAGACACTGTCGCCAAACCCGAATGTCTGTATGCAGCAGAAATGTTGGACATGATTGGGAAAGGTGGGCTTGAAAATGTCGGAGAAATGATAGCAAAATGCTTAGGTAAATCCTGGGTCCAAAGATAAAAGATGGAGAGAGAAGACTAAGACCAAACAAAGAATTGTGCCAGAAGGTGTGGCTGAACTGATGAAGAAGAGGAGATTACAGTTCTATGGACACTTCCTGAGAATGGATGGCAACAGACTGACAAAAATATTTTCGAGTTTTTCAGGAAGAGAATCACAGAGCTCAGAAAGGTTTGAGAAGTGAGAACGGACCTTGACAATATAGGGCTACAAGAAGACGACATTGCAGATAGGGAGAAATTTAGACGACTAATTAATGGATACGGAGGTTTCCAGGAGATGGGGAGGAGCGAGTGACAAAGAAAAGAACCTGCACAGAAGAACGGAAGTGGGAAGTAGGAGAAAGGATGAGAAGATACTGGCAGAGAGTCAAGGCAAAACATAATGTGAAAACTGTTAAGCAGGGTCCAAAGAAGGCCAAGACGAAAATAAATAATAATTATTAATCTATTAATTTAATAAAATTGTAGAGGTGTTGCCAAACTTCTACTGACATTCTATAGATAATCATGCACAATAATCATAATAATGATAATAATTATTATTATAATACGATAACAGACGAAATTAAAAAACGCTGAGCCAAATTTTGCACTCACATCCACAGGATGGCCACCTCCAGATTGACAAAGAAACTATTTAGTATCATAACACAGAGTAAATGCGGCACAGAATGGATTAAAGAGGTACAGAGAGACTTTCTGGTAATCAGCATAGAAAATTTCGAAGACCGAATTTACTGTAGTTGCAGACGAAAATCGCGAATGTTAAGTTTGAACCAAGATCGTTACGACAATCAGGGAATAAGTGGACGGATGAGAGGAGGAGGGAGCATTCCACGAGAATGAGGAGATTTTGGGAGGAGCAGAGGAGACACACCTCCAAATGACATCATGCTATCATGTTTAATCGCTCTCCTGTAGGGGAAGTTTTACTTAAATAAATAAATAAATAATAATAATAATAATAATAATAATAATAATAATAATAATAATAATAATAATAATAATAATGTCTGATCACCGCGTAGTAGATTTAGATTACTGTTATTGACTATCACCCCTGAGATCGGGGATTGACTCCAGGCTCTGCCAAGGTATTATATTATGATCTGGGCATTGGAATGGGGCTAAAATTATAAGAGAAGGGTTCGATTCCCTTATCAGCTATCCTATATCCTACTCCAGGCAAATGCTGGGGTGGTTCCTAAATAAAGGCCACGGCACTTATTACACCAATCCTATCCTCAATTTCAAATACATACTCTATGTTACTCTGGCCACCGTAATGGTACAGATTTATCACACCCAAGTACACGGTGCTACAAGACAACTATGCTGCAAAGTCCCTAAATGAAGCAACAACAACAGCTATCATAAATGGGTGGAAATTAGTATGGAAATTATATAGATATTTGTTTTCTTTCCAGGTGTGGTTCGGCAATCTAGCTCGCATTGTCCTGTGAGTTTGTTGCGAATCGGGAGTTGTGGTGAGTATTGGATTTCAATATTAATCTGTCATGGGCCAATAAATAATTATTATAAAACACAAGCTGTACCCGGCATGCGTTGCAATGCCAATCAAAGAACGTGTAGGCGTTGCAATGTCTTTTCTTGAAGTGCTTTTGAATACACAATACTTTTTTCAATTTCCGTAAAGTACCTCTAAGCTATCAAGAATAGATTTACTAATTTAGAAACATTAGTGGGAGCGTGCACAACAACTCACCAAAGTTTCATCGCAATCTGGTGAATGGCATATGAACGCATACGGGATTTTGTTTAAACGATTCGAGCGCTGTCACTCATATGTTAAATCTACTCATGCGCTACCTTCTGTGAAATGGATTTACTAAGTGTACACAACAACTCATCAGAGTTTCATCGCAATTTCTGAATGGTATATGAACGCATACGTGATTTTGTTGAAACGCTTCGCGCGTCGTCACTCATTTGTTACATCCACTCGTACGGTTCCCTATTGCGAATTGGATTTACTAAGTCGGAAACCTTCCCTGGCGTTTACACAATACCTCATCAAAGTTTCATCGCCATGGGATGAATCTAATATGAACGCATACGTGATTTTATTTAATCGATTCGCTCGCCGTCACCCATTTGTTGAATCTACACTTGCGCTACCTATTGTAAAATGGATTTACTAAGTTTGAAACCTTCCCTAGAGTGTACTCAACGATTCACCAAAGTTTCATCGCAATCGGAGGAATGCTATATTAACGCATACGGGACTTCGTTAAAACAGTTCGCGTGCCATCGCTCATTTGTTAAATTTACTCGTGCGCTGCCTATTGTAAAATGGATTTACTAAGCCAGAAAGCTTTCCTGGAGTGTACACAAAAATTCACCAAAGATTAATCATTATCGGACGAATGGTATATGAACGCATACGGGACTTTGCTGAAATGCTTAGCACGCCGTCGCTCATTTGTTGAATCTACCCGTGCGCCACCTATTGTATAATGGCTGTGCTAAGCCAGAAACCTCCCTGGAGTGTACTCAACATCTCACCCAAGTTTCATCGCTATCGGACTAATAGTATATGAAGGCATACGGGACTTTTTTGAAACGCTTCGCTCGTCGTCGCTCATTTGTTGAATCTACTCGTGCGCTGCCTATGGTAAAGTAGAGTTAATAAGAAAGAAACTTTCCTTGATGTGTACTCAACATCTCACCCAAGTTTCATCGCTATCGGACTAATAGTATATGCAGGCATACGGGACTTTTTTGAAACGCTTCGCGCGTCGTCGCTCATTTGTTGTATCTACTCGTGCGCTGCCTATGGTAAAGTAGAGTTAATAAGAAAGAAACTTTCCTTGAAGTTTACTCAACATCTCACCCAAGTTTCATCGCTATCGGACTAATAGTATATGCAGGCATACGGGACATGTTTGAAACGCTTCGCGCGTCGTCGCTCATTTGTTAAATCTACTCGTTCGCTACCTATTACATAATGAATTTACTAAGCCAGAAACCTTCCCTAAAGTGCACACAATATCTCACTCAAATTTCATCGCTATCGGACGAATGGTATATGAACGCATATGCGACTTTGTTGAAACGCTTCGAGCGTCGTCCCTCATTTGTTGAATCTCCGGTGCGCTATCGATTGTATTATGGCTTTACTAAGCCAGAAACCTTCGTTGGAGTGTAATCAACATCTCACCCAAGTTTCATCGCTATCAGACTAATGGTATATGAAGGCATACGGGACTGTTTTGAAACGCTTCGCGCGTCCTCGCTCATTTTTATATCTACTCGTGCGCTACCAATTGTATAATGAATTTACTAAGCCAGAAACCTTCCCTGAAGTACACACAACATCTCACCCAAGTTTCATCGCTATCAGACGAATGGTATATGAACGCATATGGGACTTTGTTGAAACGCTACGTGCGTCGTCCCTCATTTGTTGAATCTACTCGTGCGCTGCCTATTGTAAAGTAGAGTTACTAAGAAAGAAACTTTCCCTGAAGTGTACACAACATCGCACTCAAGTTTCATTGCTATCAGATGAATGGTATATGACCTTATACGGGACTTTGTTGAAACCCTTCGCGCGGCGTTGCTCATTTGTTGAATCTACTCGTGCGCTGCCTATTGTAAAGTAGATTTACTCAACCAAAAAAAGTTCCCTGAAGTGTACACAACATCTTACCCAACTTTCATAGCTATTGGACGAATGGTATATGAATGCATACGGGTATTTGTTGAAACACTTCGCGTGTCCTCGCTCATTTGTTGAATCTACTCGTGCGCTACCACTGGTAATATGGATTTACTGAGCCAGAAACCTTCCCTGGAGTGTATGCAACATCTCACCCAAGTTTCATCGCAATCGGATGAAATGTGTACGAACAAATACGGGACTGTTTCGAAATGTTTCGCGCGTCGTCGCTCACTTGTTAAATCTACTCATGAGCTACCTATTGTAAAATGGATTTACTAAGCTAGAAACCTTCCTTGGAGTGTACTCAACATCTCATCCGAGTTTCATCGCAATCGGATGAGTGGTATATGAACGCATAGGAGACATACACACCCACAGACAGACAGACAAACTATCACGTAACATAGATTTATATATATACAAGCTGTACCCGGCATGCGTTGCAATGCCAATCAAAGAAAGTGTTGGCGTTGAAATTCTGTTTCTTGAAGTGCTTTTGGATACACAACATGTTAACTGCCTCTAAGCTATCGTAAAATGGATTTTCTAATTTAGAACCATTCGTGGAAGCGTGCACAACAACTTTCAAAAGTTTCATCGCTGTCACTCATTTGTTGAATCTACTCGGACGCTACCTGTTGTGAAATGGATTTACTAAGTCGAAACCCTTCCCTGGCGTGTACACAATAACTCATCAATGATTCATCGCAATCGGATGAATTGTATATGCACGTATACGGGGTTTTGTTTAAACGATTCGTGCGCTGTCACTCATTTGTTGAATCTACTCGTGCGCTACCTATTGAGAAACGTATTACTAAGTCGAAGCCCTTCCCTGGCGTGTACACAATAACTCATCAAGGTTTCATCGCAATCGAAGAATGTTATATGAACGCAATAGGGGATTTTGTTGAAACGCTTCGCGCGTCGTCACCCATTTGTTGCATCTACTCTTGCGCTACTTATTGTGAAATGGATTTACTAAGTCCCCTTCCCTGGCGGGTACACAATAACTGATCAATGTTTCATCGCAATCGGATGAATAGTATATGAACGCATACCTGATTTTGTTTAAACGATTCGCGCTCCGTCACTCATTTGTTGAATCTACTCGTGCGCTACCTACTGTAAAATGTATTTACTAAGTTAGAAACCGTCACGTAAGTGTCCACAACATCTCACCCAAGTTTCATCGCTATCGTCGTTCATTTGTCGAATCTACTCGTGTGCTACCTACTGTGAAATGTATTTACTAAGCCAGAAACCTTCCTTGGAGTGTCAACCATATTTCACCCAAGTTTCACCGCTAACGGCAGAATGGTATATGACCTTATACGGGACTTTGTTGAAACGCTTCGCGCGTCGTCCCTCATTTGTTGAATCAACTTGTGCGCTGCATATTGTATAGGGGATTTACTAAGCCAGAAATTTTCCATGACGTGTACACAACATCTCACCCAAGTTTCATAGGTACGGACGAATGGTAAATGTATGCATACGGGACTTGGTTGAAACGCTTCGCGTGTCGTCGCTCATTTGTTGATTCTACTCTTGCGCTACATATTGTAATATGGATGTACTCAGCCAGAAACCTTCCCTGGAGTGTACACAACATCTCACCCAAGTTTCATCGCAATCGGATGAATGGTATGTGAACGTATACGGGACGTTGTCGAAACGCTTCGCGCGTAGTCACTCATTTGTTGAACATAAACGTGCGCTTCGTATTGTAAAATGGATTTACTTAGCCAGAAACCTTTCCTGGAGTGTACACAACAATTCACCAAACATTTATCACTATCAGACGAATGGTATATGACTTTATACGGGACTTTGTTGAAACGCTTCGCGTGTCATCGCTCATTTGTTGAATCTACTGGTGCGCTACCTATTGTAAAATGTATGTACTAAGCCAGAAACCTTCCCTGGAGTGTACACAGCATCTCACCCAAGTTTCATCGCTATCGGATGAATGGTATATGAAATTAAATGGGACTTTGTTGAAACCCTTCGCGCGCCGTTGCTCATTTGTTGATTCTACTCGTGCTCTACCTATTTTTAAAGGGATTTACTAAGCTAGAAACCTTCCCTGGAGTGCACACAAAATCTCAGCCTAGTTTCATCGCTATCGGACGAATGGTATATGAACGCAAACGTGACTTTGTTGAAATGCTTCGCGCGTCGTAGCTCATTTGTTGAATCTAATCGTGCGCTGCCTATTGTAAAGTGGATGTAGTAAGCCAGAAAATTTCCCTGCAGTGTACACAACATTTTACGCAAGTTTCATAGCTATCGGACGAATGGTATATGAATGCATTCGGGACTTTGTTGAAATGCTTCGCGCATCGTCGCTCATTTGTTGAATCTACGCGTGCGCTACCTATTGTAAAATGGATTTACTAAGTCAGAAACCTTCCTTGGAGTGTACTCAACATCTCACCCAAGTTTCATCGCTATCGGACGAATGGTATATGAATGCATTCGGGACTTTGTTGAAATGCTTCGCGCATCGTCGCTCATTTGTTGAATCTACGCGTGCGCTACCTATTGTAAAATGGATTTACTAAGTCAGAAACCTTCCTTGGAGTGTACTCAACATCTCACCCAAGTTTCATCGCAATCGGACGAATGGTATATGAACACATACGGGACTGTGTTGAAATGCTTCGCGCATCGTCGCTCATTTGTTGAATCTACGCGTGCACTACCTATTGTAAAATGGATTTACTAAGTCAGAAACCTTCCTTGGAGTGTACTCAACATCTCACCCAAGTTTCATCGCTATCGGACGAATGGTATATGAACACATACGGGACTTTGTTGAAATGCTTCGCGCATCGTCGCTCATTTGTTGAATCTACGCGTGCGCTACCTATTGTAAAATGGATTTACTAAGTCAGAAACCATCCTTGGAGTGTACTCAACATCTCACCCAAGTTTCATCGCAATCGGACGGATGGTATATGAACACATACGGGACTTTGTTGAAATGCTTCGCGCATCGTCGCTCATTTGTTGAATCTACGCGTGCGCTACCTATTGTAAAATGGATTTACTAAGTCAGAAACCTTCCTTGGAGTGTACTCAACATCTCACCCAAGTTTCATCGCTATCGGACGAATGGTATATGAACACATACGGGACTTTCTTGAAATGCTTCGCGCATCGTCGCTCATTTGTTGAATCTACGCGTGCGCTACCTATTATAAAATGGATTTACTAAGTCAGAAACCATCCTTGGAGTGTACTCATCATCTCACCCAAGTTTCATCGCAATCGGACGAATGGTATATGAACGCATAGGAGACATACATACCCACAGACAAACTATCACGTTACATTGATTTTTATATATATAGATAGTTTAATGTTCAAGGCCTCGACGCAATATATTACGTATTGGCTTTCATAAGTACATAGCATTATGTGTTTTCATCTTTGATAATGATAATTGTTGATGATGATAATGATAATTGTTGATGATGATAACGATAATTGTTGATGATAATAATTGCTCGTGATAGTGGCAATATTGTTCATGATGATGATAATTGTTGATGAAAATGATAAATGATGTTGATAATTATTGTTCATGATGATGATAATTGATGATGGTGATTATGATAATCTTTAATAGTGGTGATAATTGTTGATGATGATGATAATTGTTCATGGTTATGATAATTGTTGTTGTTGTTGATGATGATGATGATGATGATTGGTTCGGCCACTGTCTTGGCAAACCAGTTTTTGTGTTTCCCTATTTGTTTCCACTCTGTGGTTGTACATATCTGTATTATTTGTCTTCATTGTATTTATTCATTGTCAGGTTGGTTTTGTTTATGTTGATTGGTTGTCATGTTTTATTTGTTTTGATTGCATGTAGTATTCCCACTGCCGTGTTTCCAGTAGGATATTTTGGCTTAGAAGGTAATTTGGTATTTCTAAGTTGGCCACATTGATTCATCTTTAACTTGTTTGAACTCTTTACTGTGATTGGCTGCTTTCGGCCTATCAGAGGCCTCTTTCTTGGTTTTTAAACACTCTACTGTGATTGGCTGCTTCCAGCATATCAGAGGCCTCCTTGCTGCTTGTAGCGACCAATCATGTGTTTCTTCTTCGTTGTTCTTTGAAGTGTAGCCATGACACAATGTTGTGCGTCAACGCTGGTTGTGATATATCAACAAGTATCCAGCTAATCTTTTCTATAATTGGTGCTATCTTCATAGTAACCGTGTTTAGCAATCATGTCCTATGCACATGATTCATATTTTGTTTGGGCAGTGACATTACGGTGATTTTCGATCTCTTCAAACCATGCTTGATGTTGCTACGCGCCATGTCGACGAATTCTTCAATCCGCGGCGTCGGATAGTTTGTTGTAACATGTTTACTTCTATCTTCATCTACTGCCTAACAATTTGTCTTCACGCGTATGAATAATGATGATGCTTCGTGTGATAAGTAATTCATCGTGTCTGGAAGCATGTTACAAGGCTAGGCATCATCACTATTGGAGGTTAACTGCTTTACTATTGTGACAATACCGCGCGATTGGCATGTCCCGGTATTTGTATGATAGCAACTATTTTGACTTCCTGCAACATCACTGGAATGGAAGTTGACGCTGGGTTTAACTACTTTACTATGGTGACAATACCGTGCGATGGGCATATCCCGGTATTTGTATGACAGCAACTACTTTGACTTCCTGCGTTTCACACATAATTTGTTTTATTAACAATTCATTTTGGGCTTACAGTATCGGCGCATCACTGTAAGTCAGTCCTGGTTCGACGACACATTCTCGTTCCATGCGACCTGTTTTTTCATTATTTGTTGCAACTCCACTTGTGTTGCATATTTAAATTATATCATTCTTTGGAACCGCCGTGTATTGCATGCCGTTCTATGATGTACTGATCTGCAGCTACGTTCAAGACAATATGTGTGATTTAGGCTCAAGACGTAACGTGTGTTAATTCTTAATGAGTGTTTCTTCAAGTGTGTAAATTTGTGCTAATGTTTCTCATATGTTTATGTGCCATCTATTTGATAATATATCTTATTATTATTTAGTGGTGGTGTCGTGTCCTTTATGCCTTCCTGGATTTCCTTATTTAGTGACAATAATATTGTCTGGTCCTCCACATGTTTGCTAAATTGTCAAGCGACCTTTGTAAAGTCAACCCTTTGTATTATCACATCATTATCTAATGCTTTGGCCAACAAATTTTTATACATTGTCCACTATTACCAGAATACTCTTGGTGGGTTGTTGACTTCCCGCGTTGGCCATTACATTATTTGGTCCTCTCCGGGCCGGATATTGAGCTGTTTACTACTTTGAATGAATCATTAAGCTTTGCTTTGGCCATTTTGGGCCCTTGTTTCTTGCTATTTCACCAGGAAGGCCATAAATTTAAATTGTATGCGTTCCCATTAACTTCCCAAGGACACAATACAGTATTCTATGTTCAGATGTTTGCTTACAACTTAATCGAGACCATTGTCTCAGTGTTTATTTTTTGTGTTAGTTAGGTGTGCAACTCTGGTAATTACATCTAGGCGGGCAATCCTAAAGTCATTATGGAGGATGCCCAAAAACGACCTTTAGTTAGGAAGCGTGCAGTCGCTAAGGGCATGCTTACCTCACAAGAAAAAGTAATTAGCAATTTTCAGGACATTACAGAAGAACAATATCAAATGTTAGTGTTACGCAAACACAAATGCGAGGAAATTTATGAACAATATAACGAAGCGCAAGTCGCTTTAGAGGATATTACAGACAATATCGACGAAGAAATAGCCGAACGTTGTGACTTCGAAGATAAATATTTTGAGTTGCTGGTTAAAATTAAACTACATTGTGACAATTTCAAAAAATCCAACACTACAGACAGTGATAACCCTTTGAATAATTTGCAGAGTGCACAATTTCCTAATGCTAACGTAGCTGCAGCTCATATAAAGTTGCCTGAAATTCAAATTCCCTTCAAGACCTGTTATTGTCACATTTTATATTGGAGCTACTAGATAATGATAGCATCCGTGAATGGGAGAATCATGTTGATTCTGGGAGAATTCCCACTCTCCAGGACTTGGTTAGCTTCTTAGAGAAAAAATGCAAGGTACTGGAAATAACTGAAAAGAATGGGTCCAGGCCTGCATTACATACTGCTGTAACCAAACTTAAAGCTGAAGGTCATTCGCCTCAGAAACCCATGTTAACTACTACCAAATCTCGTTGTACATATTGTAGGAGCATTGATCACCAATTGTCGAAATGTGGTACCTTTATCAAACTTTCGTCCACAGCCAAATGGGATTTTGTCAGGTCTCGAAAATTGTGTTATAATTGTTTGCGTAATTTCGAGCCTAATCATCAATGTTCGAAGTACTCTTGTAACACTTGTTCCCGAAAACACCACACTCTTCTTCACTATGAGCCCTCCAGTGGCACTAGTAATGATGCTTCTCAAGCTCATGCTAACGTGGTAAACACTAGTTGCAGTAACGTCGCTCGTGACAATCAATTTTCAAGGACTCTATTACCCACTGCCAAGTTGAATATATTAGCTGGCAATGGCTTACGTGTACCTGTCACTGCACTACTTGACTCTGCATCAGATTGTAACTTAATTTCGTCACACTTAATTAAGAAATTAAGACTCCACACCAAACCTATGAAGGTACACATTCACGGTGTTGGTCAAAATCAAAGCACTGCTACTGTTGTTGCTGATGTGAACGTTTTTGCCTGTGCTACTAATTGGTCTGCTAAGCTTGAGTGTCTCGTGGTTCCCAATATTGCACTTGAGCTACCCGCTGCTGGTTTCGATACCTCTGAATGGAACATTCCATCACATATTGATTTAGCTGATCCTGATTTCAATTGCACTAAATCTATTGATCTTGTTCTTGGTGCAGAATATTTCTTTGACCTGTTATGTCCTGGTAAAATCATACCAGTTGGTGATTTGCCCATCATTCAAAATACCTCTGTGGGTTGGGTGTTTTCTGGGAAGCTGCCCAGTGCAAGCACCTCGCAACCATCGCACGTGGTATCAGCACTTACACTCTCACGCCCTCATGTAGAACAACAGCTGGAAGCGTTTTGGAACGTTGAAGAAGTTGAAACCCCAGTGTTGTCTGTTGATGAATCCATATGTGAAGAACACTTCGTTGCTACTACCACTCGCAAAGACGATGGTAGATTTGTGGTTAGATTCCCTCGCAAGGTAGACTCGGAGCCTCTAGGTGCCTCTCGCTACGCTACACTAAAACGTTTTCACTCTCTCGAAAGACGTTTGGCTCGTAACCCTGAGTTAAGGTTAGAATACACTGAATTCATGCATGAATATCTAGCCTTAAACCATATGCAAGTTGCCCCCCACCCGACTAATGGTGAAGTTTACTACATTCCCCATCATCCTGTTTTCAAGCCGCACAGTACTTCTACAAAGCTCAGAGTGGTATTTGATGCTTCGATGGCTACTACGTCTGGGTGCTCCCTTAATGATACCTTGTTGGTGGGCCCTATAATTCAGCAGGATTTGTTTTCTATTTTGCTTCGGTTCCGTACTCACTTGATAGCGTTTGCAGCTGATCTGAGTAAAATGTACAGACAGATTCTTGTAGATCACAAGGATCGTGACTTACAGAGAATATTTTGGAGAGACTCTCCTTCAGACCCAATGGTAGAATATCAATTAAACACCGTTACATATGGTACTGCCCCAGCTTCCTTCTTAGCCACTCGTGTGCTAAAGGAGCTCGCCCTCACTGATGGCACAGCTTTTCCAGCTGCCACTCAGATTGTTTTAAACGACTTCTATGTTGATGATTGTATCTCGGGATGTGATTCCGAGCATGACGCACTCATTCTGTATGATGAATTGACCCTTCTTTTGAGATTAGGTGGTTTTGAACTGTGTAAGTGGAGTTCAAACTCCATGACTCTATTAGATAACATTCCTCTTGATCATCAAGAGAAACAACAACTCCGTAGTTTCGGCGATGGTGAAGAAACAGTCGCCAGAACGCTAGGACTTTATTGGCAACCTATCGATGACTTGTTGCGGATTCAGTCACCTATCGTGAATTGTGACACTTCAATTACCTTTACTAAGCGTTCTTTTTTGTCCATTGTTGCCTCTATCTTTGACCCCTTGGGTTTAGTGTCACCTATTGTGGTTGCTTGTAAGATTCTCTTCCAAGATTTGTGGATTCACAAACTCGGTTGGGATGACCCCCTTCCAATGGAAATCACGCAAGCTTGGCTGAACATTTATAGCAATTTACCTGCGATTTCTGAGATTTCTACTCCACGTTTGATTAAGCCTGCTTCAGAAATCAAATCTATGCAACTTCATGGCTTCTGCGACAGCAGTCAGCAGGCCTATGGAGCTTGTCTCTATTTATTGTCAATTGATACCTACGGCGTCGTCACTTCCCTCTCCAGTCATGCTTTCGTTGTAGCCTTTACTCGCTTCTGCAGTAGAAGGGGCGTTCCCGCTCAAGTGTATTCCGACAATGGTACCAACTTTCAAGGCGCACAGTCTGACCTTGCTGATCTTGGTTCGTTGCTCTCCTCTGCAGATTTTCAATCTGTTGTTCAAGATTCTACGTCATCGCTACTAATTCAGTGGCACTTCATTCCTCCTAGTTCTCCGCATTTTGGTGGACTATGGGAGGCAAACATCAAATCTTTGAAATCTCATTTAATAAGAATCATGAAGGCTCAAGTACTTACGTATGAAGAATTGACCACTCTCGTGGTACAAATTGAAGCCATTCTAAATTCTAGACCCATTTCGCCTATGACTGAGGATCCTACTGACTTGTGCTATCTCTCGCCAGGTCACTTTCTTGTTGGACGACCTTTGAATGCCTTGCCCATTCCTGACGCTTCTGAAGTGCCCATCAATAGGTTGTCTAGATGGCAATTACTTCAACAGATTATGACTTCATTGTGGCGTAAATGGTCCACAGATCATTTACTCTCCCTTCAACAACGTCACAAGTGGAACCGTATGTCTCCTAACCTCAAGGTTGGCACGCTTGTGCTTATTATGGATGACAATGTTTCTCCTACTTACTGGCGACTTGGACGAATTCTTGAGGTTCATTGTGGTAAGGACGGCCTAGCTCGTGTGGTCTCTACATACCACCTCTGGACTCTTGAAACGTCCCATCGTCAAGGTGTCTCCCTTGTTGCCGCAGAACTAAACACTCTTGTATTTTCATAAACAACCTGCCTGTTGTTTCTGTGCGGGCAATATGGTTCGGCCACTGTCTTGGCAAACCAGTTTTTGTGTTTCCCTATTTGTTTCCACTCTGTGGTTGTACATATCTGTATTATTTGTCTTCATTGTATTTATTCATTGTCAGGTTGGTTTTGTTTATGTTGATTGGTTGTCATGTTTTATTTGTTTTGATTGCATGTAGTATTCCCACTGCCGTGTTTCCAGTAGGATATTTTGGCTTAGAAGGTAATTTGGTATTTCTAAGTTGGCCACATTGATTCATCTTTAACTTGTTTGAACTCTTTACTGTGATTGGCTGCTTTCGGCCTATCAGAGGCCTCTTTCTTGGTTTTTAAACACTCTACTGTGATTGGCTGCTTCCAGCCTATCAGAGGCCTCCTTGCTGCTTGTAGCGACCAATCATGTGTTTCTTCTTCGTTGTTCTTTGAAGTGTAGCCATGACACAATGTTGTGCGTCAACGCTGGTTGTGATATATCAACAAGTATCCAGCTAATCTTTTCTATAATTGGTGCTATCTTCATAGTAACCGTGTTTAGCAATCATGTCCTATGCACATGATTCATATTTTGTTTGGGCAGTGACATTACGGTGATTTTCGATCTCTTCAAACCATGCTTGATGTTGCTACGCGCCATGTCGACGAATTCTTCAATCCGCGGCGTCGGATAGTTTGTTGTAACATGTTTACTTCTATCTTCATCTACTGCCTAACAATTTGTCTTCACGCGTATGAATAATGATGATGCTTCGTGTGATAAGTAATTCATCGTGTCTGGAAGCATGTTACAAGGCTAGGCATCATCACTATTGGAGGTTAACTGCTTTACTATTGTGACAATACCGCGCGATTGGCATGTCCCGGTATTTGTATGATAGCAACTATTTTGACTTCCTGCAACATCACTGGAATGGAAGTTGACGCTGGGTTTAACTACTTTACTATGGTGACAATACCGTGCGATGGGCATATCCCGGTATTTGTATGACAGCAACTACTTTGACTTCCTGCGTTTCACACATAATTTGTTTTATTAACAATTCATTTTGGGCTTACAGTATCGGCGCATCACTGTAAGTCAGTCCTGGTTCGACGACACATTCTCGTTCCATGCGACCTGTTTTTTCATTATTTGTTGCAACTCCACTTGTGTTGCATATTTAAATTATATCATTCTTTGGAACTGCCGTGTATTGCATGCCGTTCTATGATGTACTGATCTGCAGCTACGTTCAAGACAATATGTGTGTTTTAGGCTCAAGACGTAACGTGTGTTAATTCTTAATGAGTGTTTCTTCAAGTGTGTAAATTTGTGCTAATGTTTCTCATATGTTTATGTGCCATCTATTTGATAATATATCTTATTATTAGTTAGTGGTGGTGTCGTGTCCTTTATGCCTTCCTGGATTTCCTTATTTAGTGACAATAATATTGTCTGGTCCTCCACATGTTTGCTAAATTGTCAAGCGACCTTTGTAAAGTCAACCCTTTGTATTATCACATCATTATCTAATGCTTTGGCCAACAAATTTTTATACATTGTCCACTATTACCAGAATACTCTTGGTGGGTTGTTGACTTCCCGCGTTGGCCATTACAATGATGATGATGATGATAATTGTAGATGGAGATGATAATTGTTGATGATGATGATAATTTGAATGAAGACACCTAGTACAGAACTCTATCAAAAGACCAATACGATAACAGACGAAATTAGAAAACGCAGAGCCAAATTTTACACTCATATCCACAGGATGGCTACCTCCAGATTGACTAAGAAACTACTTGGTATCATAATTCAGAGTAAATGCGGCACAGAATGGCTTAAAGAGGTACTGAGAGACTTACAAGTAATCAATATAGAAAATTTTGAAGACCGAACTGAGTGCCAGACGAAAATCGCTAATGATAAGTTTGAGTCAAGATCATTACGACAACCTGGGAAAAAGTGGACGGTTGAGAGGAAGAGGGAACATTCCACGAGAATGAAGAGATTTTGGGAGGAGCGGAGGAGACACACCTCCAAATGACATCATGATATCAAGTTTAATCGCTCTCCTGTAGGGGAATTTCACTTTAATTAAAAATAATAATGCTTAGTGATATGAATTTAAAGATATCTAAGAGCTTCCTTATTGACTTTTAATCTAAAAGAAATACCAAAGGGCAGTTAATAAATTAATTAAACCTTAGTCAATAAAGTGAATTAATATAGGCCACTTTACATAAATTAATGAAATGTTACAGTTTCGGTCATGTTATGGCCTTCTCCAGCGATGTTGTTTAAAAGAAAAGAAACTAATGTAATTGCGAGCAAAGCTGATGTATTTATTTTATTATTTTTTTTTTTATTATCGTACATTCCCGTTTAAGAAGAGCGCTAAAAACACAAAAATCTCTTTGGTGATGGCTCTTTTCTTTTATTTATTTTCCCAAAAACCTTTCTTGCGTTCACTGTGTGCCTTCCGTCCATTTACACCTATTTGATAATGATGATGATGACAATTGTTCATGATGATGATCATTGTTGATGATGATAATTTTTGATGATGGTGATATTGTTCATGATGACGGTTTCATGATTCGGTTGGCTGGCGAAAGGAGTGCGCACACCTGGTAGCTGGCCGCTGGCCCCGCTCCAGATAAAAAGTCACCCTGTAATAGATGATGATCGTTGATGATGATAATGATGATGATGAGGATAATAATGATGATGATAATGATGATGATAATGATGATGATAATGGTGATGATGATGATAATTGTTCATGATGATAATAATTCTTAATGATCATTATTGATGATGATAATAAATTGTTCATGATAATGATAATTGTTGATGATGATGAATTGATGATAATTGTTCAGAATGATGATAATTGATGAAGATAATTGTCGTTGGTGAGTGTTTATTATGATAATAACTGTTGTTAATGATAACACAGGTCTGCGATGAAAAAATTGTTTTAACATTTTTATAGTGATTCATATGGTATTTTTTGTGCTGAATTAGTGAAAACATTCCATCACCCTTGGTTTACCCACAAATCACACATAGAATTTTGCACCTTTAAGGTATTTTTAACATAGGCCTACGCCCAAACTATCTATTTGTAATGGCTTCTAGAAGTTGTGTGAATTCTCCTGATTGTTTCTGCTATATTTGTGGGACTTATACTGATAAAAAGCAATAGAGAAACATTACCAATGTTGTTAAAAAGGTGTACTTTGCCTAATTTGGTATAAAACTGGGCGATCAAGACAAATCATGGGCTCCTCACACAGTGTGTTCTGTGTGTGTAGAAGAACTGAGACAATGGTTTCAAGGTAAAAAGAAATCATTCCGTTTTGCAATACCTATGATTTGGAGAGAACCTACAAATCACAGTAATAACTGTTATTTTTGCTTTTGCCGTGGGCAAGGTTTTACTTTGGACAGTAAGAAGGAGATTTTGTATCCGAACATTCCTTCAGCTGTGCGCCCTGTTCCTCATGGGCTTGATTTACCTGTACCTTGTCCTCCAACTACACTTGAAAACATTTTACATGATGTTGATCAGTTGTCTCAAGGCAGTGATGACGACGACGACAATGATACTAGTTATGAACACTCCAACAACGAGCCAAACCCCTTCACACAGTCGGAACTAAATGATTTGGTTAGAGACTTAGGCCTTCCAAAGGATTCAACCGAGGTTTTAGGGTCGAGGTTGAAAGAAAAAGGGTTGTTGGCACCAGGAACATCCTTTTCATGATACAGGAGTAGAGAAAAAGAGTTTGTGCCTTTTTTCTCTCGAGTGGGTGACCTTGTTTTATGTACTGATGTTCCTGGATTGATGGAGACATTCGATATCAAATACGAACTCGATGTATGGAGACTTTTCATTGACTCCCCCAAACGAAGCTTGAAAGCTGTTCTTCTGCACAATGGCAACCAATATGCATCTGTACCAGTAGGGTATTCAGTGCATTTGAAAGAGTGTTATGAGAACCTTGAATTGGTCCTTAACAAGCTTAAGTACTCTGATCATAAGTGGACCGTTTGTGGGGATCTGAAAGTGACATTTATGCTACTAGGCCATCAGAGAGGCTACACAAAGTTCCCCTGCTTCCTCTGTGAATGAGATAACCGTGACCGTGAACAACATTATGTTAAAACAGAATGGCCAGTAAGAAAAAGTTTTGTTCCTGGAGTTAAGAACGTTGAGAAGTAGAGTTTATTGGATCCTAAAAAGATTTTACTTCCTCCACTTCACATCAAGCTGGGACTGATGAAACAATTCGTCAAAGCATTGCCTAAAGAAGGAGAGTGTTTTAGATATCTTTGTGAACAATTCCCTGGCCCCTCTGGAGAAAAACTTAAAGAAGGGGTGCTTGTTGGGCCTGATATAAGAAAACTTATGAAGGATGAAAACTTCGAGTTAAAAATGGAAAACAAGGAAAGGAAAGCCTGGAAGACTTTTAAACAAGAGGAAACCGGCTTTCTAGGAAATAGAAAAGACCCAAACTACAAGAATATTGTTGCCGATCTGTTAACTAACTACAAACTGCTGGGCTGCAACATGCGTGTTAAAGTTCATTTCCTTCATTCTCATCTGGACTATTTTCCGGAAATTCTTGGAGCTGTCAGTGAAGAACAAGGAGAACGATTCCATCAATACCTAAAGCAAATGGAACGAAGATATCAAGGACGCTGTGGCGTTAACATGATGGCTGACTACTGTTGGATGTTAAAAAGAGAAACTCCTCAACTCCACAGCAGGAAAAGTACGAAAAGAAGTTTTGAAGGAAAAAGAAAACGTTAGTACAAACACTTGTATTAGTATTGTAATAAAACCTTATCAACTTTTCTTACTCTATGTTTAAGATTAACCTATGTTTTATGTGGTTTAATAACATCGTACATAAGTAATACTGATATAAAAATGGCCTTTTTTTAGGATCTTTCATAAAAGTTTTACGTCATTTTGTAGAAAATCCTTACGTGATAGAAAAAACCAATATCATTTCTGAAATCAGGGCCAAAAACTACATAAAAATCAGTTATCAAAACTAAAACAATTTTCAAAAATGTCTTTTTTTTTGCAGGCCTGTGTATTTGTTGGTGATGATTATTGATGGAAAACGTAAAATCACTTATTAAAGATATAGATATGCTCTCACGGCCTTTTTTGTAGAACTTTTCATGCTGACCAATTCTTACATTCATAGTACATAGGTATTCTTAACGGTTTCCCCAGCGTAAGCTTAAAAGGCACACGGATGGCTAGTTTTCCTTCGACTCGATTCACTCGAATTGATACTGCTCGGCTTCCTTTGGATAGAAATGAATATTTTTCTAAAGAAGCCTTCCTTGAGAAATCCTTTACCGAATGGAGAAAACCGCATCAAAATACGAGACACGTCCAGAAAGTAAGTTCTGTTTGGTAATAAAATTAAATTGTGTACAGATACAGAAAAAATATTTATTGCACAACATTCTACACCTCTTAAACTACTTTTCCACAGAACTGCCAAACTTTTGCAGGCATTTGTCATAGCGTGGCACAAGTTTTTGGATACCTTCTTCATAGAAGTTTGCCGCCGACCGTAAACGAGAGTGAAGACTCCCCTGTAAGATATCCTACCGTTTGGCCACCACTGTTAGGCAAATTGCGTATGTGGTCAGGAGAACTCCTAAACATACGCAGTTCTCCTGGTAAGCACTCAATTTGCCTAACAGTGGTGGCCAAACGGTAGGATATCTTACAGGGGAGTCTTCACTCTCGTTTACGGTCGGCGGCAAACTTCTATGAAGAAGGTATCCAAAAACTTGTGCCACGCTATGACAAATGCCTGCAAAAGTTCGGCAGTTATGTGGAAAAGTAGTTTAAGAGGTGTAGAATGTTGTGCAATAAATAATTTTTCTGTATCTGTACACAATTTAATTTTATTACCAAACGGAACTTACATTCTGGACGTGCCTCGTACATCCAGTGGTTCTCGAGATTACCCGTCACATCCAAGAATCGGGGACTTAGTTTTATATTATGTCGAGATACTATCGCACGAGTAATTAATTTCACTATCAATTACACAGTCAAAGAAACGTTGGCCTTTGTGTCTGAATATTTAGTGTCGAATATTGTATTCAGTTAACAGGTTTCAGAGCTGCACACAATTTTTATGAATGGAAGTATTCTTTGATTTGTCTGAAGGAGTGTTTCCCAGTGTCTTGAACTTGTTTAAACGAAGTTATCCTCACACAGCGATCAAACAGAGGTCGCCATGACAACTAATAACATTTGAAGACCGTCTTGCACGCCCACGTTTTGAGTTCAAACAAAAAGAAATGAGAGGACAAAATAAAACGTTTATTGAAGACTGGAAAGAGGCTCATTATCCGAACTGTTCAATCCACCTTCTTGTGTGTGCAAACAAAGGGAATTGTTGTGTTACCTACAGGGCTAGTTTATCATATAAAGGGAGCTTTTTCTGAGAGCATTTGTCGCAGATTGGTTCGTTTGTGAGTCTCCAGGAGACGGGTCCAGTAGATACAGTGATGGAAACACTTATTACATCGACATTTATTCATCGCTATTTTGCGCACCTCATGATGTAGCGGCTAGGATTCATAGCTGTAGTTTCTGAGCTCCGGGTATGATTCCTGCCTCTGCCATGGGAAGGAGCCGTGTCAGTATATTTAACCTCTTGAGTGCTACTGTATTAATGAATTGGTTCGTCGCTACGTACACGCCTTTTTAGTTTCACGTTCCGACTGTTTGGGGCAATGTTGTTTCAAAGTAGACTTAGAAGTTCTTTTGTGATAGTTCACAGAACCATTTACTTTGGCTTTGGAATTCTTCCCCGAAGGGACCCATTAACCTTCTAACAACTGTACTATGTATTTTTAGCCTACTTTCGATTTTTGCAAAAAATGAAATTAGACTTATGAGATCACTACAGGGCCAAAAATTGTGTGTCTGTATGTGTGTGTATGTGTGTGTGTGTGAGTGTGTGTACTCTGAATGTCTGTCCCCCCCTTTCAATTCGAACACGGTCAAACCGAATTGAACGAAATTTGGTACAGAGGTAGCACTGGCAAAGGGCACCTCAGTGTCATGTTTTATATTTCCAAAACTTAATGGCGGCCACTCAAATGGTCAAAACGTAATAATGCATTACGACAAAACTAGTAACAACGTTCCTTCATATGAGACGCGTCTTGTGCCCAAACTACGAGGTCATCAACCGTACCATTTCAGGATGGCGGCCGTGTGAATTATGCAAACTTTATAATCCATAACATGGGACCCACCAGTTCCGACTATCGAACCAAGAATCGTTTAATCTGTTCGAAACGACGTGGCCCGTTTGAAATTAAAAGTTTATATTTTAATATTATAGTCTAGAAGTGATTTTAAAAAGCTGAGTCGTCTCGGTTATTTGACAAGATGGCAGCGAATCTCTCGTTCTGACCTATATTTTATTAATTTCAGTATGTTGCATGCAATATAGCCTAGTGGTAACAAATATATGAACTTTCTATGAAATGAACTCGTTTTAAAATATATTCCAGTAAAGAAAACGTTTAGTCCAAGTCATGATTTGCTATAACGTGGTATATATATTGGTTCTTAACGATCAATTATTAGAGTGTGCACGATTGGCTGAGTGGTCAGGGCGTTGGTCTTTCATCAGGCTGGCCGTGGTTCAAATCCTGTCAGAGTTGGACTTTTTTGCTTGATTTTTTTTTATATTTATTATTTCTTGAGTACTGAGACGTTATAAAATAAAGCATTATTTGGTGCATTTTGAAATGGAAAATATATATTTAATTAAAACAACATTCACCACCGGAGTGACATCTAAGAGTAATTACTTGAACTATGTTATAGGTAACCACAGCCTTCTAGATGCGAGCTGTGCTCTCTACCGGCCAGTTAGTGAAGCCATGTATACAGTATAATTGAGAAGGTTATTATTTTTGCCGATAGAGGGTACACATCCCCAAGATAAGGCGCGATTATCACGGCCAACGAGAATGAGTGAGTTTTCGTGACGTCAGCAATGTAGCTTTGTTGCACCACTGCCTGGACTTCGTTTTACTGCCGGTGTAGTACCTAGTCATCTTGTCTACATCATTGAACCTGTATAAACGTTGGTCTTCATTTATCACTTGTCTTCATAGAAGGTATGAATGAAATTGTGACAGGGAAAACCGGAATACCCGAAGGAAAACCTGTCTGCTTCCACTTTGTCCAGCACAAATCTCACATGGGGTGACCGGAATTTGAACCACGGACCCAGCAGCGGTGAGAAGCCGGCGTGCTGCCGCCTAAGCCACGGAGGCCATTCCCATTCTTAATAAAGGCCCTAAATAAATTTACCACATTTCAGTTGCGCATAGTGCTTTTTGTTTGACGTAATATTGCGTTTCGTGATATGGTGTTTTTATTACATCGATTATAGGAAACTTCTCATGCCTTTTTGTGATTTAACATTTTTTTCTTGTTTTCTTTATGGTTTATCCTTGCTTAAATAATTGAATTTATCTAATTAGGAAAATATTTCCAAATGTGGTATTTAAAGTTTGGTTTGTTGAATCTTGAGTTAGAGTACTTCCTTCTATACATTTAGTATTTGTATTATAATTTAACGACGTTATTAACCTATTAACGCGCCTTCGGTGGCGTAGTTGTTAGCATGCTGAGCTTCTATGCCCAAGACCGTGGGTTCAAACCCGGCCGAAGTCGTCGCATTTTTTAAGAGCGTGAAAAATCCCTCAGCATGCCTTCCTTCAGAGGGGAAGTAAAGTCGGCGGTCCCATGTCATAAATTACACTCGTGTGAAGCTAAATTTTAGTTTATATTTGGCTAACGCTCTTGGGTTCCAACGGTCGTCGCCAGAAGCTGCCTGTGGTGGCATCTAGTAACAAAGTTCAGAACTAGATGGTCGTTGATGGTGGCGTTTAGTAGCAAAAGTTGTAACTACTTTAAATCGAATGTCTGCAGTCCTTACTGGAATTAAAAACAGATAACACACACTAATACAGTCATCACTAGGGCTCGGATTTTTAGGTGCTAAAATTGGGAAAATATTTATTTTTTATGTATTAAAAAACTGAAATATGTGACAAAAATGTAAAAATATTTAATTATAATTAGGTTTATTAATGTGAATATAAATAATATGCAGTACTCACGAATGCAATTTATGCTCTGCTTCACTGACTGCTGAAGAATTTCAATACACAACGAGATACATCTTCAGGTTGTCCATCATAAATAACCGACGATTATCGCGAAACTCTTATTCTGAGGGCGCGAAACTGCGGCAATATGTTCCTTGCCCTTGAGGTGTTGTGTAACTTGAGATCGCTGTTCAGCCTTGATTGCTTTTCCACATGGTTGAAAGAACATAACGTCCCCATCGGAAGTAAAATTATCTTTAAATTCTGCAACATACTGCTGCAGACGATAACTTGTTGTTCTTCTCCTTCAAGTGCCTCGTCCTCCAAGAACATTGGCGATCAGTAGCATGATCTGCTGTTTGTCCATTGCTGTTCTAAACAGTGACACTGTATTAAGTCCAAACCACTTGCTTAAGTTCTTTAGCCAGGATATTCGTCTGCGTCCTGGACCCCTAATGCCATCAATCTTCCCTTGGATAATTAATTGCAAGAGGTGGTATTTGTTGTTGCGCATAAAATGACCCATGTATTCTAGTTTTCACCTTATGATGATACTGAGAATTTCCAAGTCTTTGTTCATACGCCGCAGTACTTCCACATTTGTGACTTTAGCTGTCCATGATATCCTTAAAATCCTGCGATACGTCCACATTTCAAATGCAGTCAGTTTCTTATTTAATACCTCGGTAAGTGTCCATGATTCAACTCCATAGAGCAGGACACTAAAACGTAGCATCGAAGCAGTTGGGTGCGTAATGACAGACTTAAATCGCAGCTGATCAAAACTTTTCTAATTTTCATGAAAGAACTTCTGGCCTGCTCAATTCTACAGCGAATTTCTTGATTTAAGTCCCACTTATCATTGAAATTTGTTGTTGCTTTCACTTTAATCATCGTTGATCTGCCCTACACTTCACAGTGCCAGAATTGAGCTGCATGTGAGTGACACTTGTTCCACGTAGCAGGGTGGGGTGTGAGGTCTAGCACGAGGTGCAATATGGCTATGGAAAAGGAAATCCCCGGCTTCCACAGTGAGTGGCACGGGGCGACAAGTTAAGAAAAACACAGTTATAAGCTGGCATACGCTCTGCATGAAGATTAGATAGCTCACAGGCTGAAGTAACATAAGAAAAATGCAATTAACTGAAAGATCTAGCATACTGATTTAAAAAATGTAAATATTATGTATTTTTATGTGCAAATAATTGAAAATCAGGAAATTATGTATTTATAGAAAAAATGCTTAAAATATATATTTATATTAAAACATATTTATTTACCTAAAAATCCGAGCCCTAGTCATCACAATTAACACCGGTTATCAGACAGATTCTACACACACCCAAAGCCCACGGGGCTACATGACCGCGTTGTCGCAGCCCCTAAACTGAGGAACCAACAAACCTGAACCTATTAACAGAAGACAAATGAATTTGATTTCTTCTCTTACCAATTATTTTCTTCCTATCTTCTGATCATTCTTTCATCCGGAGGTTCGCAGCAAAGTGATGTTTATTCACCAATGTTCTGAAGCTGTTACATCGTCAGTTACGTTGATTTCTCGGAGGTCATTTTCAATTGTGATTATCCAGTTGTTCTTGACCTGAAGTGAGAAGGCTTGATTAAATATCCTTTAGTAAGTCTTTCATTGTCCATTCCTTGAATATATCGATATAGTAGTGACTTTGGTGGCGTAGTTGGTAGCATGCTGAACTGCTGTGCCCAAGATCGGGGGTTCAAACCCGGCCGAAGTCGTCGGATTTTTAAGAGCGTTAAAATCCTTCAGTATGCCTTCCTTCGGAGGGGAAGTAAAGCCAGCGGTCCCATGTCGTAGATTTATGGCATGTAAAAGATCCTTCCACTAACTAAACCTGTGTGAAGCTACATTTATAGGTTAGATTTCATTGTAATGCTCTATCAAAGTTCCAACGGTCACCACTGGGGTTCAGTGACATCTGGTAGCGAAAGTTAGAACTACTTGAATTTGAGCGGCACTTGTAGCTCACCCCATGGTTGTCCACCTGATGCAGCTACAGCCTCTGACGAGCCAAATATGTCCTTGGACACTCCGGCACTAAAATCCATACGCTAAATAAATAATAATCCATAAAATTTCAATCATCTTTTTCTATTAGCGTCTGACATTTTCTCGAAATGTTGGAATAACTCGTAAGACCTCCTTTCCATCCACATTATGCACACTAAGGATTTCCCTTTATAGTAATAACTAGCAACCCAACCGGGCTTCGCCCTGAAACAGTTATGAATGCATTACGTGCGTGATAAGTTTTTTTTTTCAATGTCAATAAGCAATGACCAATATCCGTTTTACTTCTCGGCATGATGGGTTAAAAATTACTGACTGGACTATTAATTACGTATTATCAAGGAGATGCATGTGCAACAAATTCTTGTCAGACGTAATTTAAGAATGACGATGTGCATGAAACACAAATCCCCCTTCCGTCCAATCTTAATTTGACTGTAAATTTTGCGGAACGAAAAGTTCACAGGTGAAATGAAGAAAACTAGAGTTGCACTTCCAGGGAAACTCCAAACACAACCACCCTTCTCAGAAGTCATAACTCGACACGACTCAACGGTTTGCTGCTGGCTGTATCTGGGGCAATAGGTTCGCCCGCTAGCTAGGCTGTAACAGCGATGATAGACTCGCCCTTAGCTAGCTCGTAAACAGTCGCTCAGTAGTTGAATGGACACGGTTGGAAGAAATTAAAACTTAAATAATCTTATAGTGGGCGATGCATTGAAAATAGACATATGATCTCGCTGACTTTTTTGTAGAACTTTTCATGCTGAACAATTCTTACACTCATAGTATTTAGATATATTTAACAGTTTGCCCAGCGTAAGCTTACAAAGCGCTGGGACGCCAGGTTTTGTTTCAACTTTCCCACTGAAATCGTTACTGCTCGGCTTCCTTTGATCATAAATAAATTATTTTCTACACAAACCTTCCTCGAGATATCCTTTACAGAATGGTGGAAACCGCATCAAAATCCATCCAGTGGTTCTCGAGTTTACCCGTAACTTCCAAGAATCTGGGACTTAGTTTTATACTAAGTAGGGATTATTATTATTATTATTATTATTATTATTATTATTATTATTATTATTATTATTTTACATAGTTGTGTCCATCTGTGAAGAGTGATCGAACTTATTTTGCTAATAATGTTTATTTCTTCTCCCAAAATCTCTTCATCTGGGCACTAAAATTCTTCCTCCGGTCTTCCGTCCATAACTTGTTGGTCCTGGTAGTAATTTTCTCAGAGAAATAATGGCTATTGATTAATGTTATGAATTGGAGTCGATCTTGTAAAATTTCATCCGCAATGCTAATAATTATCTTAAAGGTCTCTTTCTATTTCACTGATGAAGTTCTTCTTGACTGAGAGAGCAAGGTCGGGAATTCTTTTGGTGAGCCTGTCATTGTTCATTCTGAGAACGTGGCCATATAAATTCAATCGCCCTTTCATGAAGGTGTCAGTGATCTTTGTAGCATACTGATAAAGCTTCTAAGACTTCCGTTTCATCCAGATTCCTTCTGAGCAGACTATTATTATTATCTTTAATTTCTCATAATTAGCCTATGATACAAATCAGTTTACAATATACGGATTTGGAATCAAGTATCCTGTAAACTTATTACTGAGATAAAAACAAGATGTTCAGTAAAGAACATATAGCCTACTTTCTCCTAAATGCATGGGTATTGTTATAACTCTTTGACCTTTTCAAGGAGTATAATTGAATGTTGGTTGTAGTAGCTTGTTGAAATACAACGTGCTATAGGGATATTAAACATGAATATGAGGTTCCCTTTGCTAGTGCTACCTCTGTAAAAACAATTCATTCAATTCGGTTTCACCGTGTTTGAATTGATATGGGGAATGGATTTGCACACATACATGGCCGCTATTTGCAAACTATTGGGCTGATCACCTTGTAGTCAGTCATAAGATGCTTTCCACAAAAAGGCATGTTGTTGCATAATCTGGTAGCGATCAAATTATTAGGATGGTCGTAATTTGATTTAAGCTTTTAACATTTGGGTGTCCGTCATTCCGTTTCCGTTAAGATGGTGGCGTTATAAAACCTGACACTGAGGTGCCCTTTGCTAGTGCTACCTCTGTACCAAATTTCGTTCAATTTGGTTTCACCGTGTTCGATTTGATAGGGGGAATCGATTTGCAAACATACTTGGCCACCATCTGCAAACTATTGGGCTGATGATCTTGCAGTTTGGTCAGAATATGCTTCCCACATAAAGATATGTTGTTGCAAAATTTGGTAGAGACTAGATTAATAGGTTGGTCGTAATTACATTTTAGCTTTTAACATTTGGATGGCCGCGATTACGTTTCCGTCAAGATGGCGGTGATAAAAACGTGACACTGAGGTGCCCTTTGCTAGTGCTATCTCTGTACCAAATTTCGTTCCATTCGGTTTCACCGTGCTCGAATTAATAGGAGGAATCGATTTTCACACAAAGATGGCCGCCATCCGCAAAATATTAGGCTAATAACCTATTAATTTGGTCAAAGGATGCTCCCTTCATAAAGGTATGTTGTGGCAAAATTTGGTAGAGATCGGATGATTATGTTAGTCGTAATTTGATTTAAGCTTTGAACATTTGTGTGGCCGCCATTACGTTTCTGTCAAGATGGCGGCGATATAAAACATGACACTGAGGTGCCCTTTGCTAGTGCTACCTCTGTACCAAATTTCGTTCCATTCGGTTTCACCGTGTTCGAATTAATAGGAGGAATCGATTTTCACACAAAGATGGCCGCCATCCGCAAAATATTAGGCTAATGACCTATTAATTTGGTCAAAGGATGCTCCCTCCATAAAGGTATGTTGTTGCAAAATTTGGTAGAGATCGGATGATTAGGTTAGTCGTAATTTGATTTAAGCTTTGAACATTTGTGGGGCCGCCATTACGTTTCGGTCAAGATGGCGGCGATATAAAACATGACACTGAGGGGCCCTTTGCTAGTACTACCTCTGCACCAAATCTCGTTCCATTCGGTTTCACCGTGTTTGAATTAATAGGGGGAATCGATTTTCACACAAAGATGGCCACCATCCGCAAAATATTAGGTTGATGACCTATTAGTTTGGTCAAAGGATGCTCCCCCCATAAGGGTATGTTGTTGCAAAATTTGGTAGAGATCGGATGATTAGGTTAGTCGTAATTTGATTTAAGCTTTGAACATTTGTGTGGCCGCCATTACGTTTCCGTCAAGATGGCGGTGATATAAAAATTGAGACTGAGGTGACCTTTGCAAGTGCTACCTTTGTACCAAATTTCGTTCAATTCGCGTTCACCGTGTTCGAATTGATAGGGGGGGGGGGGGGGACAGACAATCAGAGTACACACACTCACACACACACACACACAGACTCACTCACACACACACACACATATACACACACAGAGATAGACACACTTTTTTTCGCCATGTGTTGATCTCATAAGTCTACTTTCATTTTTTGCAAAAATCGAAAGTAGGCTAATAACCTGACAATATGGCACGTATCCAGCAGCACTGCCTTCTGTATTCTGGCTATCAGGTGTTTCATTTGCAGTTCCTCCAAAGCCATTGCCAACGTCTTTGGAACAACTCCCGTGGAAGTGATCACCACTGGCAAAATTCTCGCGCATTTTAGGCCCCATAGTTTTCGTACTTCTTCCGCCAACGGTGCGTACTTGTTGATCTTTTAGCTTGGGTAGTTTGCATATTTTGGCTAAGCGGGACAGCAACGTCTATCAAGTAGGCCTTTTGGTTTCTTTTATTGAGATAGACAATATCAGGTCGATTGGCCAAGATTTTCTGGTCGGCTAAAATAGATCTATCCCAATACATCTTATAATCCTCATTTTCAAGCACGTTGGCAGGCTGGTAATTGTAGTACACCATGCTCGTATCCAGAAGTCCACATTTTATAACTAGCTCTTGATGTAAGATCTTAGCAACATCATTGTGCCTCTTGGTATACTCAATACCAGTCAGCGTAGAGCAGCCACCGATGATATGATCGATGGTTTCCAGCGCTGAGGTGCATCTACGACATCGATCATCTGCTACATTCTCTTTAAGGATGTGCTTTCTATAATTTTGTGTTGCAATGACACCATCCTGTATCGCAATTACAAAACCCTCAGTTTCACTGAAGAGCGAACCATGCTTCAACCATAAGTTCGACAATGATCGGTCGACATGATGTTGGCTATGTGAGGGTGTACACCATGCAGTTCTTTTCGTAACCATGCCATCTGGCGCTGTTCAAACGAAGTAACGTGCTCTTTTGTGTCATATTGCATGTTATTATTATTATTATTATTATTATTATTATTATTATTATTTCGTATGGGCCATCTAAGGACCACGACATTCAACTGTTACTTTTGGAGTAGGCTTTGATGTTTGCCCAGTAGTTACGCATCCTCTGGCTGTGCTGTTCCCTCCTCTCCTGTGTCCAGAGGGCACCTGAATTCTTTCTTGGAGGTTTACCGTGGAAATTCATTTGCTGAAGTATCTTCCTGAAAGATGTCCTGTCTTTAAAGTCTCTTTCCGTCCCTCCAAGTTCTTGCAGATCTTTGCTCACTTCCCACAACCATGGTGACTTGGTCTTCCGCTTTTGCCAGTAACCGAGGAGCTGGTTGGTCAACCTGGTAGGATGCATCCTGTAAACGAGTCCATAAAATGCTTGACGTCGTTTCCTAGCAACATCCGAGATTCATTCACAGTACGTGTAGAGCTCTTTATTAGGTAGCCTTCTGTATTCATTCCCTTCCTGAACAGGCCCCAATATCTTCCTCATTATCTTTCTTTCCTGGTTGGTTGGTTGGTTGGTTGGTTGGTTGGTTGGTTGATTCTTAAGTTTAGGGGCTGCGACAACGTGGTAATGTAGCCCCGTGTACTTTGGGTGTGTGCAGAATCTGTCTCATAACCGGTGTTAATTGTGATTACTGTATTAGTGTGCCACGGTGAGTGAGGGGTTAACGTGTCGGTCTACTAACCCCAAGATTGCAGGCTCAATCCTGGCCGTGGGAAGTGATTTTTGAAAAGCGTCAAAAATTACAACACCATGTCATAGGATGTTGGCATGTCAAAGAACCCATTTGAATTCAGTAGGTCGTGTTCATAATGGCAAAATTAATCTCGGGAGTTTCCGCCAACACAAAGTTCCTCATTTCTCTACTAGAAAGCGCTATAGTGTTCAAGGAGCCTAGATATCTAACCTTCTTGACTTTCATAGTGCTTCAAGGAACATCTAAATTCGAAATGCAAGCTACCCTCTCGGTATCAAATAACAAAGCTTGCTCCCGGCACCTGAGGCCATACGATATTATTATTATTATTATTATTATTATTATTATTATTATTATTTTTATTTTTTTATTTTGTTAGGGCCATCTATGGACCACGGTGCTTGTGGTTTAGCTCTTTCTTGATGTCATCGTCAGGCTTGCCACGATTGGTGTTCTTAGTGGTGGGTTTGGCAGCTGCTTTCATGTTGGTACCTCGAGCTTTTCTGATGGCCCAGTAGTCCTTCAATTTCCGGCTAAATTGAATCTTACGTTCCTCAGACCATTTCCTAGTCTCGTCTTTTGGTATGTGGGTAACTTCTGTGAGGGATGTTACGAAGGATTTAATTTTAAGAGCTGTATGATAGTTACTCCGGTCGGCTATGTCATTTTCATTTATATGGAGTTCTGAAAGATCCTTTTCCACTTGCTTCTTCCACAAGAATCCAGTAGCTTTGCCCTTGTTAGCAGCCTTGAAGATCCTATGGGATAACCTGTTTGAGTCCATTCTGAATAGATGTCCGTAAAAAGCCAGTCGCCTTCTTCTGATGGCATCTATGAGATTTTCTTGGTGTTTATATAGCTCACGATTTGGTTGATACCATCGGCTTCCATCTGGTAGAATTCTTGGTCCTACTATCCGTCTCAGGAACTTTCTTTCTTGTACCTCGAGGGCTCTTAATGGGGTCTTCTTAGTTAGACATAGGCACTCTGCTGCATAGAGGACTGATGGTCTGACTACTGCATTGTAGTGTCTTAGTTTGACATTCATCGACAAATTTTTTGAAGCATATAGTTTTCTACAGGCATGGTAAGCTCTATCTAGTTTGAGTCTCCTGTGTTCAAGAGCCACTGTTTCGCTGAGGTCCTCTGAAAACCATTCCCCAAGGTATTTTACACTTTTGACTCTCTTGATGTAGATGTTATCACTGACTCTCATCATTCTAGGGGCATCCTTGATGTTAGTAACAAACTCGGTCTTTCCTATGTTAATCAAAAGACCCGTTTTAGCCGCTATTGAGTGCAGTGTTTGGAGCTGAGTAGTAGCCTCCTGTATGTCATTTGCCAATAAAGTCAGATCGTCTGCAAAGGCTAGGCATGGAATCCTTAGGTTGTCAGCTTTAATCCCCATCCGTAATCCAGTATTCTCTGGTAGGATTCTCGTCCACTCTCTAATGATCTTTTCCAGAACACAATTAAATAATATGCATGAGATGCCATCTCCTTGTCTCACCCCTGTTTTAATGGTGAAACTCTCCGAGAGCTGTCCTCTAAACTTTACTCTGGCTGTGGTGTTGTGCAGGGTGGCTTGCACCAGCCTATTGATCTTGTCGTTGAGTCCTAGTTCTCTCAAGGTGTTAAAAAGAGTAATTCTGTCCACTGAGTCGTATGCTTTCTGGAAGTCGACAAATATAGCTACCCATGGTCTAGCTCTTGACTTGCTGTATTGAAGGATGGTCTTCAGATTGTGTATCTGCTCGGTACAGAACCTCGATGCTCTGAACCCTGCTTGATATTCTCCTAACTCTTTATCCAGCTGTCTCGTTACATGGCGTTCCAGAATCTTGGAAAATATCTTATAGGTAACAGCAATGAGTGATATTCCTCTGTAGTTACTGGGATCTGTTTTGCTTCCCTTCTTGTGTATTGGATGGATAATGGCTGACGTCCAATCATCTGGGAGCCTCTCACTAGTCCATATGTCCAGAATTACTTTATGTATGCTCCTGAAGGTGTGTTCTCCGGCATGTTTTAGCATTTCTGCTACTATCCCGTCTTCCCCAGAAGCTTAATTATTCTTGAGTAGTTTAATTATACCTCTGACTTCTTCATAGGTTGGAGGAGTGATATACTCAGTATTAGGGTTAGCTGGTTCTGTAACTTGGAGACGCTCAATAGGTTCTTCTGCATTTAAGAGTCCTTTGAAGTAGTTAGCTAGCGTCTTGGTACAATCGCTGTCATTGAGACACAGGGATCCATCTGGTCTCTGGAGGTGCAAGGTAGGGGACGCAAATTGGGTTGTTTGTTGCTTGAGGCTTTTGTATAAATCTCTAGATTTGTTCCTTACAAAATCCTCCTCTGCCTGCTTAATCAGTTCCTGGTTGTGCTTCCTCTTGGCCCCTCTTATGATGCTCGACGTAGTTTTCCTTTGTGCAATAAAGGCTTGCAAATTAGCTTCGTTCTTATGTACATTCCATTTGATCCACGCTAGTCGCCTGGCTTCTATAGCTTTATCACATTCGCTGGACCACCACGGATGCTTGTTCCCTTTAGGTCTATTGGGGATTGTTTCCTGAGCCGCTACTGTTATGGCATCCCTAAGCGGATCCCATTTTGTAGATGTGTTAATCCTGTTGGTATTATGAATCAGCCTCTCTTGGTAACTAGTGCTGTCTTCTTTAAGTTTGGTGATATAAAACCTAGGGATCTTCGTGTTCTTTGCTAGCATACCAGTGGTCTTTATTAGTGGTTTCAGGTTCGTCTTAACCAGAGACAGGTAGTGATCAGAGTCAATGTTGGCTCCTCGTAGCACCTTGACATTCATAATATCCCTATGGTGCAGCTTGTCTATTGCTACGTGGTCGATTTGGAATTCACCCAACATGCTATTTGGGCATCGCCATGTCATGGCCTTCCTGGGAAGGTGTTTGAAAGCTGTAGACATCAAACGTAATCTATACTTGGTGCAGACACTGATTAATCGTTCCCCATTGGTGTTGGTTCTCTTATGGGCAGGATATCTTCCTACAATCTTCCGGTGTTTCTGTTCTTTACCGATCTGGGCATTGAAATCTAACAATATAGTCGTATGGTGATCTGGGACCTTGCCTAGGGTTTCCTCAAGGGCATCCCAGTAATGGTTTGTCATTTCTGGGTTTTTCCTGTTAGAGTCATTGGTAGGAGCGTGGAAGTTAATCATAGAGTATCCTCTATTCTTACATCTGAAGGAAAGCACCGATGTTCTATCGTTTGGTGAGGAAAAGTCAAGAATGCTTGTAACCAGTCGACGGTGTACTGCAAACCCAGTCCCAAGGAATGGTATATTTTCCATTTCTCTATTACCAGGTTTCCCTTTATATATTCTACATCCTTGAGACTCTATGGCTTCTTCGTCCGGAAACCTAGTCTCTTGGAGAGCTGTTATACTGATGTTCTTGTCGTTCAGTACTTCAAGCGTATGCTTAAGCTTTCCTGTCTTGATCAAGGAGTTTATATTGATTGTGGCTAGGTACGTAATATTCCTTTTAAAGTTTCGTTTAGATCCGACTGGGTCACATGAAGGTGTAGGTCCCCCAGACTCCGATGACCTACTTGTGGTTTGTCTACCACCTGAGGTATTATGTTCATTAAGTTTGTACTTCATGTTTGATGCAGTCTATCACACAAGTGATTAGGTTAGGTCACCCAAAGGTAACGAGTTGTTAACTATCAGGGTTGTAAGCCCTGAAGCCACCAGCACTGATCGGTTCACTGACCCAGCTTCCCGCTGGGATTGGTTACCCAACCTTCCACTGGGTTGCTCAGTTTAGCAGGGACACCTCGTGCAGGTTACGTGCTGGAGTTGGAGTGAAAGAGGCTAGTTGGATTCTCTTGCTGAATCCAATATGTTATGTTGCAGATGGCTGGCAACGACGCATTTCACTCCCTTTTGTCCGGAGCCACAAGGACTCCCCCCTGGTTCATTCCCGGAGCCATTATTATTATTATTATTATTATTATATTACTATTTTACGAGGTTATGCCCAACTAAGCAGCGTGATTGAACCTATTTTACAGATGAATTTGAAATTTATTTCTTCTCTTCCCAAATCTCTTCATTCTCTCACCATGGCTTTTCCTCCTATCTTCTGTCCATTGTATAAGATTTGCTGATGGCATCGCATTAATTGGACATTCAGAAAGGGAACTAAGTAAAATCCTACGAGTTTTCACATCAACCCCACATGAATCAAAATAGGAACTGAGCAATTCGAAAACAATATTATTAGTTTGTCAAGAAATCAAATGAAGAAATATCAACAAACATCAAGATAAATGATGACACCGTACCACAAGTCAATCAATTCTGTTACTTGGGAAGGATTATCACACACGGCAATAGGTGCACCGCAGAAATCAGAAGGTGGTTGCTCTAGCTAACCAGGCTTCAGTAACAAGAAACATCTTCTGACAAACAAAAACATAAACACTAATATTAGGAATGATTTTGTCAAAATGTTTGAGTGGAGTGTTTTGTTGTGTGTCTGTGAAACATGGGTTTTAGCAAAACAAGATATAAAAAGTGACAGTCAGTCTGAAATACTTTGTATCATTTTAAATGCTACAAATGCTGAAAAATGCTAGAATGGCTGGAGGCTTCTCGCTTCGCTCGAAGCCAAAGACTCTTGACATGTTAGAAAATTATCTGCATAATACTTATCTTGCTTATCTTATTTCAAATTACTCGCGAACGGCAAGTGCAAACCAAGGGCAAAGCAACGTCAAGTGGGCGGGATGCCGCACGCTCACCAGAGCGCGCGGGTACATGCCCCTTCCATTCAGTCTAAAAAACACTTATAGTGGGTGATTTATTGAA
This sequence comes from Meconema thalassinum, assembly GCA_946902985.2. Classification (NCBI taxonomy): domain Eukaryota; kingdom Metazoa; phylum Arthropoda; class Insecta; order Orthoptera; family Tettigoniidae; genus Meconema; species Meconema thalassinum. The sequence goes on along the minus strand of OX336400.1, from coordinate 91,706,477 downwards.
GACAGAGATATGCTCTCGCGGACGTTTTTTGTAGAACTTTTCATGCTGACCAATTCTTACGCTCGTAGTATATTGATATGTTTAACGGTTTGCCCAGCGTAAGCTTAAGAAGTGCACGGACGCCAAGTTTGTTTTCGACTTTTTCACTGAAATCATTACTGCTTGGCTTCCTTTGAACATACATAAATTATTTTCTACAGCATATTTCCTCGAGATATCCTTTACAGAATGGTGAAAACCTCATCAAAATCCATCCAGTGGTTCTCCAGATTACCCGTGACATCCAAGAATCGGGGATTTTTGTCTTATACTAACGAAGTAGAGATTGTCGGGCAACACATGCACCAAGCAGTACTATGACGTCACACACCTCAGTGCATCTGGGTACATTTCGTCTCGTCACCGTAACGTAACGCCAGACCCCAGCGTAATGACGAAGTCGACAAGATCATTTAGAATGATAAAATGCCTGGAAGCAATGGAAATGTGGGTATGGATAGAGAAAGAGTCAAACCAAAAGGTCCTTAAGGAAGTAGATGAATCAAGGGAGCCAGTAGAAAAGAGGAAAACAAAATTCCTAGGCCCCACACTACGCCGCAACAATTTCCTAACGATCGTGTTGGAAGGAAAGGTTTTGGAGTAGAAGGGAAGAGGAAGACCAAGGAAGAAGTATCTGGATTCTGTGATGGACACACAAAATTTCCAGAAATATGCAGGTTTGAAACGATCAGTAGAGGAGAGACAAATGTTTTTTCGGCGAAGGCCTTGCCTTTAGTATATGATGGTTGGTTGGTTCCTCAGTTTAGGGGCTGCGACAACGCGGTCATGTAGCCCCGTGTACTTTGGGTGTGTGTAGACTCTGTCTGATAACCAGTGTTGATTGTGATGGCTGTATTAGTGTGTGTACCTGTTTTTTATTCAAGCAAAGACTACAACTTTGAATTTTTCAAATTTCCTACTTTTGCCGCCAAACGCCACTGTTAACGACTACTAGGCCTAGTTCAGAACTAAGCTACTAGACGCCACCGCAGTCGGCTCTTGGCAACGAACGTAGAAACCTAAGAGCGTTGTTGACATTCTTAACCTATACAATTTAGTTTCACACATGTGTAATTAGTGGAAGGTTCTTTAACATGCCATAAATATATGACATGGGACCGCCGGCTTTACTTCCCCTCCGAAGGAAGGCATAATGAGGGATTGTTAACGCTCTTAAAAAATCCGACGGCTTCGGCTGGGTTTGAACCCGTGATCTTGGGCACAGAAGCTCAGCATGCTACCGACTACGCCACTGAAGCAACCAAAAGGATATAATGATGCTTCTGTCCAGACAGTGGTGACTCTCATTCGGGAATTATTATTATTATTACGAAGGCTGATTTTTTAAGTAAGTGCCGTTTTTTTTAAGCCCGTGGATAGTGCGCACGCCACAACAAGCGTACACGCCACCTCCCGGCATCCTTTGCGAACAAGTAGGCGTCAGTTGCAGCTGTGTAGCTAACCTGTACGCTGAACTGTGCATCTTTACAATGTTCAAGAGTATTAATTCGCCCGCCGCGTGTGAGGTACGATCTGTAATACGTTTTTTGAGTGCAAGAAACATGTCGGCTGCAGTCATTCATCGTCAGCTTTGTGAGGTGTATGGTGATAATGCAATGACGGAAGGTAAAGTGCGAAAATGAGTCCGCGAGTTCAAAAGTGGCCGTGAAAATGTTCATGACTATGAACGCTCAGGTCGACTATCTGTGATCCTAGATTTACACCTCTTTTCGCAGCTGAAACGTCATCTTGGTGGGAAGCGCTTCGCCGACGATGAAGAGGTGAAAACAGCCGTAAATTCTTGGTTGTCAGAGCAGGCGGCAAACTTTAATGCAGAGGGATTTCAGAACTTAGTTTTAAGGTTTTGACAAACGCCTAAATAAACAAGGAAACTATGTAGAAAAATAGAGGAAGGTATGTAAAACCTAAAAATAAATGTGGTTTCCAAGTAAAATGTTCGGTTAATAAAAAAAACGGCCCTTACTTAAGAAACAGCTCTCGTAATATTATTATCGGTGAAGGATGACGCTTTCACGTCTGCCTGTAATTTGGGAGTATTAGTGGATCAAGTGTAAGCCTCCGTGGCTTAGGCGGCAGCACGCCGGCCTCTCACCGCTGGGTCCGTGGTTCAAATCCCGGTCACTCCATGTGAGATCTGTGCTGGACAAAACGGAGGCAGACAGGTTTTTCTCCGGGTACTCCGGTATTCCCTGTCAAAATTTCATTCCAGCATCACTCTCCACTATCATTACATTTCATCTGTCATTCATTTAATCATTGCCCCAGAGGAGTGCGTCAGGCCTTGGCAGCCGGCATAGTTCATATCCTCGCCGCTAGATGGGGGCTTCATTCATTCCATTCCTGACCCGGTCGGAGACTGGAAGCAGGCTGTGATTTTTTTTCAGTGTATCAAGTCCTTAGCGGTGAACATCGTTACCAGCGTATTCGTTAAATTATGATACCGGGAGTACATCTAACCCACGCAATGCAGGAAGAGTCTTTCAGTTGTGATATAATTTGAAATTGTACTCGTTAATACACTGACTCTGTGTTCATTTGGCGGTCATCTGTTGTTGAAATATAATGATCTCTTTCATATCCTCAACCTCGTAACTGTGACAGTGGGTAATTCATGTCCAATGTTAATTTCATGCCATTACTGAGTTTAATTACGTCTATTGATGAGGCCTGCTCAGATGGTAGAATAATAGTTCGTCACACACCCAAAACGCGCTAGGAATCAAGCTGCTCTCTGAGTACGTTGTTGTTGTTGTTGATTCATGAAGGGGCATTGTGATATCATGGCCATTTCACCCCGGCAGGGTTGGGGAATATTGCCGTTACTAATGTGACCATTACTTAACGGTAACGAGGGACTAACAACGTTACTATTAACCGTTCCTTGACGGTAACGAGGGATTAACAACGATACTATTGATGATGATGATGATGATAATTATTGTTTTAATGCGCCTAACATCTAGGTTGTCGGCCACGAATGGTTTGGGTGATAGTGAAAGATGAGATGAGAATGAAAACTATAACTAATTCTAACTACAAACGTGGAAGAAGAAATGGTGAACAAATAAAGGATAAGGCAAATAAAGGACTGGAAGAAAAGAAATGCCCTACCCTCGAAGAATGAGGGTTGAGGGACTTGAAAGGAAGGAGGGCCATGAAAGGCATATAGGAAAGAGGAGAGGGCCCGCCCCATGGTCAGAGGAAAAAGGGGACAAAACTGACTCAGTTCAGAAATCCCTCGGGGTTACCAACTCCCAAATTCACCAGCCGTGAGCCCTTGAGAGTGTAGCACTATCCAGGGTGCTCCAGAAGTGGTGGGGCTACATGCACCCTGCCTCCTTGAGGGCCTTGTGCAGAAGGCAGGAGATAACATGAAAAGAAAAAGAAGACTGAACCCTCGAAGAATGAGGGTATCAGGAAAGATGAGACAAGGGCCAATTGAGGCGGGAAAGTGAAAGACTCCCTAGGCCTCGGATACCCTAATACCGTCGAGGTCGGAACAGAACAAGAGTTGACGAGGAGAGGTCGACAGGAAGGAAGATGGAGAGGAGCCCGGCACATGTAAGTGAAAGCAATGAACGATACTATTAACCGTTCTTTGACAGTAACGAGGGAGTAAGGACGATACAGAAACCAGACGGAAGTTATTCGATTATTTTATACTCCACTACTACAGCTTTCTACTGGTCCTGGTCGAGAACCTTGGCGACAACACACTCGGTGAAATTCTTGACTACTATTTATTATTATTATTAATTAAACACAATGTGTACAAAGAAAGAAAATTAATATGAATAAGATAATACTGATTTGTATCAGTCTTTAGCATATGTGCTGATCGGTTGTGATCCTTCAGCACAGTCTCTATGATGATACAGAGAGCATAGATCCCCACATAGGCGACATATGCACTTTTCTGTCGTTTTTTTGAAATTTCGTATTTGTAAATATTTTACTATGGAAACCATGTGCAGCGTAACGTGTTAGACGTGAAGTAACTTGAAATCTGGCCCTTTTCATTCGTGATTTTTCATTACTTCAGTATCGAAAACCTCCCTAGGAATTTGACGTGCTTTAGTTTTCCTTTCTTCCAAGACCGCGTCCAAGGCAGCCGTGACGGGTGGCTTAGCCCTTTAAGTTTTGGAGGTTCTTTAAGGAACCACCGGTTCTTAAGATCAGATTCGTACTCAGTTTATGTTGAAAATGACCCTTATATAGCTTGATCGGGTTCCTGGGACGGTTAGTGGTTACTCACGGAACCATTTCTCGTTGTAGAGGTTGGCAGCGATGAAATCGCTGCGCTTTTGTTCTAAGTGGTTACTCAAGGGACCACTAACGCTTTGTGCAATAAACTTGTGAACAGATCTATGGTTTTGAGCAGTTGTTTTGTTAGTGAGGCTCTGTGTGGCATATTCATTATTACTGTACTACAGTAGTGTCTGTGGAATGTTTTTGACACGACTTAGCTGTCAAGTAGTGGCCTAGGAGACTGCAAATTGCAAATAAATTGAGGTAAGTGTACTTGTATGCACCACACTACATTTGTGAATACATTTGCATAAAGGCTGTTTTTAAATGCAGTATTTCTAAGTCTAATATCTTCATTCTGTCATCCTTGACGTTTAATATTCTTACCTAGAACACATATTTGCATTTGGCGCAAAGATGTTATTAGGCAGATAAGTGGACTGCGTGTGAAATACGAGCATGCTGAATAATTGACAGACGTAGGCTCAATTATACTGCAGGAATTAGTGTTCAAGAATACATTAACAAGTATTAATAATGCTCTTCAATTAGTCAACATATTTTGCCCAATATTATTGGTTCTTTTATGATGAAAAAAGAAAATACATGTTTTAGGCCTAATTAGTTCGATATTTTTTTTAAAATATTAGCAATATACTATATAATATATTAACATAATTCCGTTTATATTCTAATTTTAGAACAAAATGGCTGGAATTGGAGACTTAGATGACTTGAGAGGAATGTCCCATCAGAAGTTGTGTAGCATTCTTGATGCTATTTCAGAAGAACAGGCAGAGAATTCTGATATCGGTGGAGACTCTGTTGCAGAAGATTGTAGAATCGTGCCAGAAAGTGTATCATCTCCACATTGTTCCACAAGAAGTGCAGCACCTGGTGGATCCCACTCGTTGACTTCGCATATAGGAGATGATGATGTTGAAATGCAGGCTATTCAACCAGGATCTCCAAGCGGAAACATGCATGATAGCGATAACAGTGATGCAGAGCTTGGAATTCCCGATGCAGTGGATGAAGTAAACATAAAATTTTAAAAAAAGAACAAGTAGTTCCGTGAAGAATTATACAGCCTACTTTCATATATCCTACTTATGTTAACTGCCACTATCAACAGACAAAATTTCAGTTTGATTGCTGTAATAGATTCGTAGATATTGAGAATCGACTAAATATTTAGGATGGTCGCCATGCTGGATTTTATATATGTAGGTCCTAGAGTTATGTACTGTTACATGACGATTATTGTGTACGTGTAGCATTCAAACTTCCATCGCATGATTAGGACACAAGAAGTAACAAGGAGATTTTAAAATTTCGCACAGCTGCCATCTTGTGGTTATGGAAACAATTGAAATAAATTAGTTGCCAATGGATTAACATTCTTATAAGTATTAACTGTACCAAATTTCACTGCACTCGGATGGTTAAATTGTGAGAAACGTCCATATGAATATGTATGATTCGCGTCGCCGCCATGTTGGATTTGTGATCACCAGGTTATTTTAAGTCCTATAGGTGAACTTAAGTTCATAGCCCCTATGAACATAAAAAATCAGTTTGATTGCTATAATAGATTCGTAGATATTCAGAACCGTATAAATATTTCGGATGGTGGCCATGTTGGATTGTTAAATGTATAGGCCATAGAGTCATGTACCATTAAAGGAAAATTATTGCGTAGGTTCATTATTCAAACTTTCACTTCGATCGCATGATTGCGACACAAGAAATAAAATATTAATTTTAAAATTCGCACAGCCTTCATCTTGAGGTTATGTAAACAATTGAACTAAATTAAATACCAGTGCATCACAATGTGTATAAACATTTCCTGTACCAGATTTCATTGCGTTTGGAACATTAAATCGCGAGAAAGGTCTATTTAAAATATTCAAATTCCCTTGGCCGCCATGTTCGTTTTGTAGCTAACCGGTTTTTGAAAGTCTTATAGATGAACTTCCAGTAGTGCCCTATATCTCCGTACATAATTTCAGGATGATATCGCTAATAGTTTCAGAGAATGGAATGCCGGTGAAATATTTCGCACATCCGCCATCTTGTGCTTATGTAAACAATTGAAAGAAGTTAGTTGTCGGGGCATTGCAATGTGTATAGACATATACTGTACCAAGTTTTATTGCGTTTGGTTGATTAAATCGCGAGAAACGTCTATTTAAAAGTTGCAAATTCGCGTGGCCGCCATGTTGGTTTTGTAGTTACCAGTTTTTCAAAAGTCACATAGGTGAACGTCTAGTAGCTCCCTCTATCCCCGTAATAAATCCCAGGGTGATATCGGGAATAGTTTTGGAGATATTGAATGCTGGTGAAATACTTCGCACAGTCACCATGTTGGATCGGTGAGACGTAACAAAATTTGAAGGGCACGGTCGGGGTCGTCCGGAATAGTGCTATGAACTTACCGAGTTTCATTGAATTAGCTCGAGCCGTTTAAAAGTTATTAGGACACACACACACACGCACACGCACACACACACGGACAAAAGGTGATCTCATAAGCCTATTTTTTCAAAATTGAAAATAGGCTAAAAACCTAAATCATACAAACAAATGTCATTTACGCAGCCGTATGGGATAAATTTATCATCTCCGTTCAGTATTTTAGCCTATTTTCATTTTATGAAAAAACAAGATGTTCAGTAAAGAACATATAGCCTACTTTCTCCTAAATGCATGAGTATAGTTATAACTCGTTGTTATTATCAGAGAGTATAATAGAATCATTTCTTTGTTGAAGACCTTCGAAACGATTTACCTCTACCAAACGCCACAACCTAGATAAAAACTGCTACCATCATTGAAGAAAGATAAGAAGTATCTCAAGAATGTTACGGATCTGGAGACATAATCGACCGGACTGGCTGCGTGGCTCAGCGGTAACGTTCTCGCTTGCTGGGCCCTAGGTTGCAGGTTCGAATCCTGGTGCACAAATGCGAGGGAGCCGTGTCAGTACATTTACTGGCACGTTAAAGATCCCCTTCCAAAATTCCGGCACCCCGGTGTCTCTAAAAGCAGCAGTAGTTAAAAGGGATGTAAAACCAATAACATTATTATTATTAATATTATTATTATTCTTCTTTCTTCGTTTTGCCCACTTAGGGAGCGCGCTTGAACTTGTTGACTCGGGTTGATGGAGCTTTCCTCTTCTTCTCCTCCCAAAATCTCCTCATGAACTCACTATGCCCCTTTTTACGTTCCTCCGTCCATTTTTTTCCAGTGGTCTTTTTCGCTTTTTCTGCGAAAGAGTGATTTGTAACTCGGGTTCCAAAAGTCTTGCGATTCATGATGCTATCTTCTGTAATGTTTATTTCCTTTAAGTCCTGTTTGATTTCTTCTAACCAACTGATTTTGACCTTCTTTGAATTAATTATATCAAGCAGTTTTTTTGCATATCTGGTGTTGTCCATTCGGCAGATGTGACCATAAAATTTCAATCGTCTCTTACGCACGGTATCAGTGAACTTATTGATTACTGTGTACAAGTCTATGGTTTTCCTTTTAATCCATATACCATTAACATAAACGGGGCCATATATTTTCCTGAGAATTTTACGTTCCTGGATTTCGATTTCACCAATTTGAGAGTGGCCTCCTAGAGATATAGTTTCGGAGGCGTACAATGCTTCCGGAAGAACAACTGTCTGGTAGTGCCGTAGTTTTGCATTTCGTGACATCACTCTTTTATTATAGTGATTCCATGTTATTCGGTATGCTTTCTGAAGTTTGGTAGCTCTTTCTAAATTAGCTTTCCTGTCCAATCCAGACGGTACAATAATTTCTCCTAAATATTTGAAGGAAGGTACGTGTCTAATTATTCCATAGATGGTCTGTAGTGGAGATCTCGGGATATTCTGGTCTCCATTTACTATGAAATGCATCTTCTCATACGATATTTGGAGTCCTGTCTTTGATGCTAACTCATGTAACTTCTCTATGGCATACTTGGTTTCTTCACTAGTCTTGGTAAAGATTGCTAGATCATCAGCAAAAGCTAGGCATTTTACTTTTATTTTCTGTTCCAGAGTACCAATGCTTATGCCTTTGATGTTGTTTTCCCACTCCCTGATGACTTTGTTTAACACTAAGTTAAAAAGCAGTGGGGAGAGGCCGTCACCTTGTCGAACTCCAGTATGTACTTCGAAAGGCTCTGATAGTTCACCTAGGAACTTCACTTGAGATGTTGTGTCAGTGAGAGTCTGGCGGATTAAGTCCCTGGTTTTCCTGTCAACTCTGAGCTCTTCTAGGGTGTTCAGAACAGTTTGTCTGTCAATAGAATCATACGCCTTCTTAAAATCCACGAAGGTGACAAATGTGTTGGTACTGCGGCGTATCCTTAATATCGTCTTTAGGCTCCAAATCTGCTCCGAACACGATCTACCTTTCCTAAAGCCGGCCTGGTATTCACCTATCAAATGATCAGTTTGTTGTTCTGATCTGTTTAAGAGTGCTTTAGATAATACCTTGTATATAATTGGTAAAAGTGATATACCTCTGTAGTTGTTGGGGTCCGCTCGGTCGCCCTTTTTATGCAACGGATGGATAATGGCATTCTTCCAGTCCTTCGGAATTATTTCGCTCTCCCATATTTCTGTTAGGAGTGTATGAATTCTCCTTATGAGGTCATCTCCTCCTATTTTCAACATCTCAGCAGTTATTCCATCGTTCCCAGGGGCTTTGTTATTTTTGAGCGATTGGATTATCTCTTTTATTTCTTGAGTTGTTGGGGGAAGTGAGTCTGGGTTTGGTACAGGTTTTTCAAACTGCAGTCTTTCCACTGGAGGATCACAGTTCAGTAGAGTTTGGAAATAATCAGCCAGTATCTTGCAGTTCTCCTTACTGTTTGTTTCTAGTCGTCCATTACGTCGACGGAAACTTAGAGTTGGTGGTTTGTACCCTGACAAGTCCTCACGGAATGTCTTGTAAAAATTTCGAGTGTTGTTTTTCTGGAAATCCTGTTCTAACCCTTCGAGTCTGATTTTGTTGTAGGCACGTTTTTCGCACCGGATTGTTTTAGAGGTCAGTTTTTGAGTTTTTAGGAAGTTCTCCCATCTTTCCACTGTCCGATGTCCATTCCACTGATGCCATGCTTTGACTCGGTCATTGACGGCTTCATCGCACGTTGTGTTCCACCATCTGTGCTTTCTTTTCCTAGGTGGTTGTCCTAATTTCATGGCTGATGACTGTAATGTTTTGCGAAGGTCTGGCCACTCCCTAGGATTTTCTTCCTGTAAATCTCGTACGAAAACCTCGGCGTTCTTCCTCAAGCAATATTATTATTATTATTATTATTATTGTTATTATTACATATACGACCTGCCGTGGGCAACATCCAACTTTGAGCTGAGGCATGTCTTTACACGTCTGGTTGTGCATGGCTTTCACAACCCTAATTGAATTAACAAATCTTTCCATGACCCTACAGAGACGTGTGTATACAAACTATGTGGATATTTTCGATTGCTATTTGCCTGAAATAAAAGTATTAATTAATAACCTGAACTAGCATCAACGGCTAGAATTCAGTTACTATGTGAAATCGTTTTGTTCTTTACTTCAAATAACATTTTCAAATAACGCAAAATAGGCTGTTACAAACCCTTTAAAATAAAAAGTAAAAATTTATCGTAGTATCATCTTGTCATTCTTCAAATTCGATGCGCATAGAATGCCAATGGTATAGTAATCAATGGAGCCCCTCGTAGACCAGTCGTGACATCTAGTGGTGAATTATCGAACAATATAATCCTAACAGAGCGAGTGCATTCTAGCGGCCATAAGAAGAAACTTTTCAATAAAATCTGGAAGTTAATAAGTAGGTCGGCGTGCAGTTACCTTTTTGGCTGCTAGATGTCTCGAGCAAATCTGCTGGCGAATTATGTTTTAATTTTATACCATCATATGCACAATATAACGCTTAATTTTAAAACGTCTGAGTCATTACAAAACAATAAATATATAAAATTTCAAGCAAAAAACCTACCTCTGATCGGGTTTGAACCATATGCATTTGAGCGATAGGCCAACGGTTTACCACTGAGCCAATTGTGCCAACGAATATCGTCCTATATAAAATGACTTACATAGAACTTGTTAGCAAATAATGCTTTATACTAAACGATTTCATCAGTGGAGTATATTATTTATACATAAAGCATTTCATACAAAGTTTATTTATTTTGTATCAGTACGCTATATTACATGCAATACTCAAATTAGTGAAATATAAGTCAGGCACAAGATATCCGCTGCCATCTTGTCTTATTACTGAGTCGGCTCAGCTTTTTAAAATCACATCTGCGCTATAGTATTACAAAATAAACTTTTAATTTCGAACGTGCCTCTTCCTTTAGAACAGTTAAAACGATTCTCGGCTCGATAATCGGAACTGGTGGGTCCCATGATATGGATTATAAAGTTTGCATAATTCGCAAGGCTGCCATCCTGAAATGGTATGGCGGATGACCTTGTAGTTTGGTCACAAGACGCGTCCTATATGAAGGTATGTTGTTACCAAATTTGGTAGAGATCGGATGATTTGGTTAGTCGTTATTTGATTTTACGTTTTGAACGTTTGAGTGGCCGCCATTAAGTTTTAGTAAAGATGGCGGCGATATAAAACATGACACTGAGGTGCCCTTTGCTTGTTCTACCTCTGTACCAAATTTCGTTCAATTCGGTTTCACCGTGTTCGAATTGATAGGGGGGACAGACATTCAGAGTACACACACTCACACACACACACACACGCACAAACTCACACACACACACACATACACACACACAGACAGACAAACATTTTTGGCCCTGTAGTGATCTCATAAGTCTACTTTCATTTTTTGCAAAAATCGAAAGTAGGCTAAAAATAAGCTTATGAGATCACCTTTTGTCCGTGTGTCTGTGTGTGCACGTGTGTGTGTGTGATATGGTGTGTGTGTGTGTGTGTGTTCCTAATAAATTCTATACGGCTGGAACGATTTCAATGAAACTCGGTAAGATCATAGCACCATTCTGGCCGACCCCGACCGTGTCCTTCAATATTTATTGTGTCTCACCAATCAAACATGGCGACTGTGCGAAATATTTCACCAGCATCCAGTATCTCCGAAACTATTCCCGATATCACCCAGAAATGTTGTACGGTGATAAAAGGAACTACTAGAAGTTCACCTTTGAGACTTTCAAAAACCTGGTAACTACAAAACCAACATGACGGCCAAGCGAAGTTGAGACTTTTAAATAGTCTTTTCTCGCGATTTAACCATCCAAAAGTAATGAAACATGGTACAGCTAATATTTATACATTTAATGCACTTTCGTCTAATTTAGTTCAATTGTCTACGTAACCTCAAAATGGCGGCAGTGCGAAATATATCACTGGCATTCAATATCACCGAAACTATTTATGATATCACCCTGACATTTTGTACGGTGATAAAGAAAAGGAAAGGAAGCTTGTAGTTTAACGTGACCGTTAATCTTGAGATCATGAGCCACGGGACCTCCTTTTTACGTGGAATCCGAACCACAGGACATGGCATTTCACTTCGAAAATCTCACATGCATTGACCGGGAATCGAACCCGGACCGCCTTGGTGAGAGGCATACAGCTAGACCGCTGAGCCACCACGCCCCCCGGTGATAAAGAGCAATGCTACAAGTTTATATATGTAATTTTCAAAAACCTGTAAAATACAAAACGAACATGGCGGCCAAGCGAAGTTGAATCATTTTAATAGATTTTTCTCGTGATTTAACAATCTGAGCGCAGTGAAATGTGGTACAGTAAATGATTTTGCAGATTGTAATGCATTGACATCTAATTTAGTTCAATTGTTTACATAACCTCAAGATGGCGGCTGTGCCAAAATTTAAAATTAAGTTTTTATTTCTGGTGTCGTAATCATGCGATCGAAGTGAAAGTTTGAATAATGAAGCTACGCAATAATTTTCCTTTAACGGTACATAACTCTATGGCCTATACATATAACAATCCAAAATGGCGAGCATCTGAATTATTCTGACGGTTCTCAATATCTACGAATATTTTACAGCAATCAAACTGTTTTTTTTAATGTTCATAGAGGCTATGAACATAAGTTCACCTATATGAATTTCAGTAACCTGGTGAGCACTTATCCAAAATGGCGGCGACGCGAAGTATAAATATTTAAATGGACGTTTCTCGTGATTTACCCATCCGGGTGCAGTGAAAATTGCACGTTAAATGCTTATAGAAATGTTAATCCACTGGCATCTAATTTATTTCAGTTGTTTCCATAACAACAAGATGGCAGCTGTGCGAAATTTTAAAATCTCGTTGTTACTTCTTGTGTCCTAATCATGCGATTGAAGTCTGAATAACATACGTACACAATAATCTCCATGTAATAGTATATAAATAAAAATCCAACCTGGCGGCCATCTGAAATATTTAGACGGTTCTCAATATCTACGAATCTATCACAACAGTCAAACTGAAATATTGTATGTTGATAGTGGCAATTAACATGAGTAGGATATATGGAAATAGGCTGTATAGTTCTTCACGGAACAACTTGTTTCTGTTCTTCTTACTGTATCTTTCATGCGGCGTATTGTAGATCAGAGTAATCTATATGCTTTACAACAAGGTGTGAATTTGAACATTACTGTTGAGGAACTGAAAGCTACACTTGGTGTCCTGATCATCATGGGATTTCATTCTCTTCCCGGCATGAAGCATTACTGATCATCTAACCCAAACTTTCACGTACCAAGAATTGCAAACATCATGCCCTTGAAGAGATTTTGAAAATAATTCGTTTTCTACACTTGAATGACAATACTACCATGCCGAAGAGAGGAGAAACGGGCTTTGATGATAAACTTTACAAACTGAGACCATTTTTGACAGAATTGAACTGTAACTTCAGAAAAGCCTTCAACCCTAGTCGATACTTATCAGTTGATGAAAGCATGGTGGGATTCAAAGGTAGATCTTCACTGAAGCAGTACATACCAATGAAACCCATAAAGCGTGAATTCAAAATCTGGACAATTGCTTGTGCAGTTTCTGGTTTCATGCTAAGCTTCGATATATACGAAGGTAAGAATGATAGTCCATCAGAGGGAACGTTAGGTGAAAGAGTAGTTCTTGAACTTTTTACATCGTTTCAGACTTTGGGATACTGCCTATTTTTTGATCGTTATTGGCCTATTTTCAATTTTGAAAAAATAGGCTTATGAGATCACTTTTTGTCCGTGTGTATGTGCGAGTGTGTGTGAGGAGTGTGTGTGTGTGTGTCCATAATAACTTTTAAACGGCTGGAGCGATTTCAATGAAACTCGGTAAGTACATAGCACTATTCCGGACGACCCCGACCGTGCCCTTTAAATTTTGTTATGTCTCACCAATCCAACATGGCGGCTGTGCGAAATATTTCACCAGCATTCAATATCTCCGAAACTATTCCCGATATCACCCTGGATTTCTTTGCGCTGATAAAGGGAACTACTAGAAGTTCACCTATGTGACATTTGAAAAACTGGTAACTACAAAACCAACATGGCGGCCACGCGAATTTTCGACTTTTAAACAGACGTTTCTCGCGATTTAACCAACCAAACGCAATAAAACTTGGTACAGTATATGTTTGTACACATTGTAATGCACCGACATCTAACTTGGTACAATTGTTTACATAACCACAAAATGGCAGATGTGCGAAATATTTCACCGGCATTCTATATCTCTTAAAATATTAGCGATATCACCCTGAAATTTTGTACGGAGATAAAGGGCACTAATGGAAGTTCATCTATAAGACTTTCAAAACCGGTTAACTACAAAATGAACATGGCGGCCAAGCGAATTTGAAAATTTTAAATAGACCTTTTTCGCGATTTAATGTTCCAACCGCAATGAAATCTGGTACAGGAAATGTTTATACACATTGTAATTCACTGGTATCTAATTTAGTTCAATTGTTTTCATAACCTCAAGATAGCGGCTTTGCGAATTTTAAATTTAAGTTTTTATTTCTTGTGGCGTAATCATGCGATCGATGTGAAAGTTTCAGTAATGAACCTACGGAATAATTTTCCTTTAATGGTACATGACTCTATGGCCTATACATTTGTCAATTCAACATGGCGACCATCCGAAATTTTTAGACGGCTCTGAATATCTACGAATCTATTATAGCAACCAAACTGATTTTTTATGTTCATAGGGGTATGCACTTAAGTTCACCCATAGGACTTTAAATAACCGGGTGATCACAAATCCAACATGGCGGCGACGCGAGGTATAAATATTCACATGGACGTTTCTCGCAATTTAACCATCCGAGAGCAGTGAAACTTGGTACAGTAAATCCTTATACGAATGTTAATCCACTGGCATCTAATTTATTTCAATTGTTTCCATAACGACAAGATGGCAGCTATGCGAAATTTTAAAATCTCTTTGTTACTTCTTGTGTCCTAATCATGCGATTGAAGTTTGAATGCTACACGTACACAATAATCTTCATGTAACAGTACATAACCCTAAGACCTACATATATAAAATCCAACATGGCGACCATCCGAAATATTTAGTGGGTTCTCAATATCTACGAATCTATTACAGCAATCAAACTGAAATTTTGTATGTAGATAGAGGCAATTAACATAAGTAGGATATATGGAAATAGGCGGTATAGTTCTTCACGGAACTACTTGTTATGAAAGCCGGATCTAAAGATCCTATAGGCTTTCATATAGCCGTGGTATATTGGAAAAAGTATGTCTGTCTGTATGTATGTATGTATGTATGTACGTATGTGCGTGACGTTTTTGCTTTTAGCAAAGTACAGGTCGCAATTATCGAGATATCGAGCTGAAATTTGGTACGGTGAAAGAGTTGGGGCCTGTGACGAAACTTATTGTTGGGCGTTAAAATCGGTGCAGGGCCGGACATTTTTTTGGGGCCCTGAATTTCATCCTATTTTTGAATCGATATATCTCGGAAACGGTTGGTCGTATCGAAAAATGTTAAACGTATAGGTGTAAGATCTCCGCGGTATGCAACTTTTTTACTCAAAACGATTTTTTGATATCTCTCACCGTTTTCTTTTTTGGGGCCCTGAAAATGTCCATTGTGCGTGACATTTTTGCGTTTAGCTAAGTACTGGTCGCAATTTTCAAGATATTAAGCTGGCTGGTACGATGAAAGAGTTAGTGACTGTGACGAATCCTGTTGTTGGGCGTTAAAATCGGTGCAGGGACGGATCTCTTTTGGGGGCCCTGAATTTCTAACTGTTTTTTGGAATCGATATATCTCGGAAACGGTTGGTCGTATCGAAAAATGTTAAAGGTACAGGTGTAAGATCTCCGCGGTATGCAACTTTTTTACTCAAAACGATTTTTTGATATCTCTCACCGTTTTCTTTTTTGGGGCCCTGAAAATGTCCATTGTGCGTGACATTTTTGCGTTTAGCTAAGTACTGGTAGCAATATTCAAGATATGAAGCTGAAATTTGGTTCTGTGAAAGAGTTAGTGACTGTGACGAATCCTATTATTGGGCGTTAAAATCGGTGCTGGGCCGAATCTTTTTTTGGGGCCCTAAATTTCATTTTTTTTTAGGAATCGATATATCTCGGAAACGGTTGGTCTTATCAAATAACTTTAAATCTACATGTGTAAGTTCTCCGCGGTATGTAACTTTTTTACTCAAAACGATTTTTTGATATCTATCACTGTTTTGATTATTTGGGGCCCTGAAAAAGTCAATTGTGCATGACATTTTTGGGTTGGGCGAAGTATAAGTCTTAATTTTCATGATATCGAGCTGAAATTTGGAGCGGTGAACGAGTTAGACCCTGTGAGGAAACCTGCTGTTGGGCGTTAAAATCGGTGCAGGGCCGGATCTTTTTTGGGGGCCCTGAATTTCAAACTTTTTTTTTGGAATCGATATATCTCGGAAACGGTAGGTCGTATCGAAAAATGTTAAATCTACAGGTGTAAGATCTCCGCGGTATGCATCTTTTTTACTCAAAACGTTTTTTTGATATCTCTCACCTCATATTCATGTTTAATATCCCTATAGCACGTTGTATTTCAACTACCTGTTGTGAAAAGTTCTACTCATAGGGTTAGTGCAGCTGTTGTGACTCAGTGAGGAAAGCCATGGCAAACTACACCACTCATCACCGTGCCTAGTACGCCTCATTAAACTTGGGCAAACGCAGAGTTTTCAGCCAAAACCCATATTCAAAACCGGCAAGAAGTGGACCGAAGAACGAAAAGAAGCTCACCGAAGAAGAATGCGTAAACACTGGGCCAATGTGAAAGAACGAGGGAAAAGACAGGTGAAATAACGAGGTCCATAGACGACCGAAACGATTATTAAAATAATAATAATACGAAGGAGAAGAATAAGAACATCAAAAACAACAATAACATGCAAGGGTTTCTCATTCCTTTTCTTATCTCTTTCTCCTCAGAAATGCTGAAATAGCTAGTTATCCACCGCTCACCAGGCATGTTGCAACTGAAGATAAGATACATTTACGTTTGGACAGTCGAGTTAGCATTTTTCATGTTCCTCATACCGGGTGAGTTAGCCGTGGTCGTTACGGCGTGGCTGCTGGCAGTCGCTCACATCCGGGAGGCGAGGAGGTTTGAATCCCCCCGCCGGCAACCTTGAAGATGGTCTTCTGTGGTTTCCCATCTTCCTTCCAGGCATATGCCGGGGTTGGTCCCTAACTATAGGTCACAGCCGCTACCTTCCAACTCCTCGTCCTTACATTCAAACCTTCCTCCCCAGGCAACACTCCACACGCGACAGTACTTGTAGCTCACCCCATGGGTGTCCGCATAGAAGCAGCTACAAACTGGCGAGCCGAAGATGTCCTCGCACAATCCCGGTACTAAAAGCCATATGTTAAAAATATATATAGGCCTATATATAAAACCAAGTAGTTCCGTGAAGAACTATGCAGCCTATTTTCATATATTCTACTTATGTTAATTGCCTCTATCAACAATCACAATTTCAGTTTGATTGCTTTAATAGATTCGTAGATTTTGACAACCGACTAAATATTCCAGATGGTTGCCATTTGGGTGTTTTTATATGTAGATGTTAGAGTTATGTACTGTTATATGAAGATTATTGTTTACGTGTGGTATTCAAACATCAATCGCATGATTAGGACACAAAAAGTAAAAACGAGATATTAAAATTTTGCACACCTGCCATCTTGTGGTTATGGAAACAATTGAAAAAAATTAGATGCCAGAGGATTAACATTTGTATAAGGATTTACTGTACCAAGTGTCACTGCACACGGATGGTTAAATTGCGTAGAACGTCCATGTGAATTTTTATACCTCATGTCGCCGCCATGTTGGATTCGTGATGACCATGTTATTGAAAGTCCTATAGGTGAACTTAAGTTCATAGTCCCTTTGAACATGAAAAAATTCAGTTTGATTGCTGTAATAGATTCCTAGATATTGAATCCATCTAAATAATTCGGATGCTCGCCATTTTGAATTGTTATATGTATAGGCCATTGAGTCATGTACCATTAAAGGAAAATTATTGCGTAGGTTCATTATTCAAACTTTCACTTCGATCGCATGATTACGACACAAGAAATAAAACTTAATTTTAAAATTCGCACGGCCGCCATCTTGAGGTTATGTAAACAATTGAACTAAATTAGACACCAGTGTATTTCAATGTGTATAAACATTTCCTGTACCGAGTTTCATTGCGTTTGGATCATTAAATCGCGAGAAAGGTCAATTAAAAATTTCAAATTCGCTTGGCCGCCATGTTCGTTTTGTAGTTAACCGTTTTCTTGAAAGTCTTATAGATGAACTTCCAGTAGTGCCCTTTATCTCCCCACAACGTTTCAGGGTGATACCGCTAACAGTTTCAGATATATTGAATGCCGGTGAAATATTTCGCACAGCCGCCATCTTGAGGTTATGTAAACAATTGAAGGACGTTAGATGTCGGTGCATTACAATGTGTATAAACATATACTGTACCAAGTTTTATTTTGTTTGGTTGGTTAAATCGCGAGAAACGGCTATTTAAAAGTCGCAAATTTTCTTGGCCACCATGTTGGTCTTGAAGTTACCATGTTTTCAAAAGTCACATAGGTGAACTTCTAGTAGTTCCCTTTATCACCGTAGAATATTCCAGGGTGATATCGGTAATTGTTTCGGAGTTATTGAATGCTGGTGAAATATTTCGCACAGCTGCCATGTTGGATTGGTGAGACGTATACAAATTTGAAGGGCACGGTCGGGGTCGTCCGGAATAGTGCTATGAACTTACTGAGTTTCATTTACATCGCTTCAGCCGTTTAGAAGTTAATAGGGGGGACACACACCATCACACACAGACAGAGACACGGACAAAAGGTGATCTCATAAGCCTTTTTTTTTTCATAAATGAAAATAGGCTAAAAATGTTACTCATAAAGCAATTATTTTTACTGTAGTTTAAAACTACTACTTCACAAAATGATAACATTTGTGGCTGCAAAACTTGTATTAAAACACTATTATTCGGGGCAGTGGGAGGGTTACGGAGTAAAGGAAGTGGTGAGTTCCTGAGGGCCTAACTACACTTATGATGATATTTCCTGAACCCATGGTCGGATTTTGACATGTTACTTGCCGTAGGATTCGGTGTGGCGCCCCCTTTCCTATGGATGACGTATTTCCAACCTGAAATAAAAACTAATAAATCTATGACATGGGCCCGCTGACTTTACTTCCCCTCCGAAGGAAGGCACACTGAGGGTTTTTAACGCTCTTAAAAAATCCGACGACTTCGGCCGGGTTTGAACCCGTGACCTTGGGCATAGAAGCTCAGCATGCTACCAACTACGCCACCGAAGCCACCATAAATATAAAGTACTCAAAGGTTTCAGAGCAGCCAAATAATGAATATTACGAAGCAAGGAAGGAATGAAACGAAAATTGCGGAGGGGTGTAATACTTGCCCCCTGCCCCTGGAGGAAATCCTGCAGGCGCCCATGAAAATTACACTTACCAGAATCTCTTTCCAAGTCCTAGAAGACATTCCCCACTTGTGGGCTCAAATATGATTAAATCAAACTTGAAATTTTCTGAATAATTGAGAAGCGTCTTCATTCCTTTATTCTCGAAATAGAAGCCACATGTCTTATTTATCAGTCAAACACCGCCCCTAACATAAATACTGACGGACCTTCACTCAGTTCTTCTATGACGAATTCATCTTGAGCATTGACGAAGTCGTGAATCCCTTCTAAGACAATGTCGGTTAAATTGGGCACTGGTTTCTTCAGAGCCATTGTACTGAGAACTGTCACATTGTGTCCTCGTTCCGCCAAAGCGGTGACAAGAGGACTGTTCCAGATGTGGTGACTGCGTGAGGCGACACCGAGTGTTGCTATAATGTTGGCACCACTGCTGCTGCTCACCCAACACAGCAAGAGTCCAGTGAAGATTCATATTTACCTGTAAAATATCAATAAAGAATTATTAGTTCAGTGATTTACAAACATTTTCAGGTTATAGAAATGGCAATCCATGTTTCAGTGTTACCGCACCTATTAACAATCAGCCTACTGTAAAACCTGCCTTTAACGGTATCGAACGGGACTCGCTCATTTTCCGTTAAAGATAGGTTTCCGGTTAACGGAGGTAGAACCCTCTGTTCCAAATGCCACGGTGGGTGAGTGGTTATCGTGTTGGACTACCAACCCCATGCTTGCAGGTTCACTCCTGGTCGTGGTGTGTGCTTTTTGAAAGGCGACAATAATCACGACACGCATGTCATACGTTGTTGGAATGTTAAATAACCCATTTGAATTTAGTAAGCCGTGTTCATAATGGCAAAATTAATCTCGGGATTTTCCGCCAATACAAAGTTCCTCCATTCTCTACCAGAAAGCGCAACAGATTCAAGGAGCATAGATATCTAACCCCCTTGACTTTCATAGCATTCCAAGCGACGACAAAATTCGACATGCAAACTGCTCTCTGGGATCCAAATAACAAAGCTTGCACCCGGCACCCGAGGCTATACGATATTATTGTTCCAAATCTCGTAAAGTCAGAGATTAGTGGGAGAAAAATGAAAATCCACAGTCTGCTTCCAGTCGACCGACCGGGTCAGGGAATGGAATGAATGAAGCGCCCATCTATCGGCGAGGATATTAACTGTGCCGGCTGCCGAAGCCTGTCGCACTCCCCTGGGGCAATGAATAAATGAATGGCAGATGGAATGAAATGATGGTGGAGAGTGTTGCCGGAATGAAATTGTGACAGGAAAAATCGGAGTACCCGGAGAAATACCTTTCTGCCTCCGCTTTGTCCAGCACAAATCTCACATGGAGTGACTGGGACTTGAACCAAGGACCCAGCGGTGAGAGGTCGGTGTGCTGCCGCCGAAGTCACGAGGCTCCGATTAGTGGGAGAGCCTGTGATTATTAGTCACAGTGATTCCCTAATAGCGTAATACAAAAATTCATCTCAGTTAAGGGGCCGATGACCTCGCTGTTCCGTCCCTTAAGGTAAGAAAGACCTGCCTATGTCGCCCATTTTAAATCTTCAAATATTTGGTACACTTTATTCAAAATCTGTTTGGGTTAGCCAATTGAAATTTTCAGGGATTACTGTTTGGATCATTATTTGCAAAAATAAAAAGGATTATTGACAAAAACGAAATTCTTTTGCCTGTATGAATTTTCTTTTAAGGGACGATATTATAATCCAAAATTATGTTGAAAAATATTTATATTTCATTTTGTATATTATTAAGATGGATATCCCTTCCTATTACTGTTCATTAGGATGATGTTGCCGAGTGAGTTAGCCGTGGTCGTTACGGCATGGCTGCAGACAGCCGCTCACATCCGGGAGGAGAGGAGGTTCGAATCCCCCCGCCGGCAACCTTGAATATGGTCTTCTGTGGTTTCCCATCTTCCTTACAGGAAAATGCCGGGGTTGGTCCCTAACTACATGCCACAGCCGCCACCTTCCAAGTCCTCGTCCTTACAATCACACTTTCCTCCAAAGACAACACTGGTGTATTCTTGGAATACACGGTAGATAGAGTATTTTTTTAATGCTCTTTTCTCGTTCATTCCTTCCTTTTTTCTCAAACACCAACAGTGATCTCCTATGTTCTCTTTGCTGCTTAGGGTTCTCATGTCATTTGTGAGTCTGTTCTAGATATATATCTTCCATGACCCACCTAGCGTCATCTAGCAGCGAATCTCTGAAGCTCCTCAATTCCTCCCGGTGCAAGAGGACTTCCTTATCAATCTGGCCACCAGATCTCGTCGCCATCGCCAGCTATCATATCCGTGATCAAGAGAACTTCGTCTACTTTTTCACCCACCAGGCTGCGATAGCGTCGCCTACTATCAACTCTTTGAAGACCATTCCTCAAGAGAAAAAATTATTTTTGTAAGGTTGTCTATTCTGATATGTATTCCTTATGTCTCCTACCCCCCACTCTTTTCCCTTTCCTGGTCCCTCTGTGCTTCGCTGAGTGGGTCTCACTTGTACGTCGGCCGTCGACTCAGTCAAGGCTCAACTAGAGCCAGCCTCCTGAACTAAAGAGGCATTCTTTAGATTCCACGCCATGTTGGAACTTAAATCGTCAAAGGGAACTTCACCATCGCCATGCAGCAAAGATAAGTACAGACTTCAGGTTTTAACCTCATCTTCATCGGTTTTAATTCTACATGCTTTTAACGATCATTTTATAGGCAGTGTGAGATTACTTATTTGTGGCAATAATCATCTTTCGCGGGATTTTCTATGTTAAGCTTTTGTCTGTCTAAGCAAATCTTAAAAAAGCAGCATTTCTTATGAGAAATCTTCTCACAACGTGGGAATTACCCACTGTGTATAAAATACTCAGCTCGTTCCACCGCTGGAATAACTTCGGCCCTATTCTTCAGTTAGGATTGTTCTGGAACTTTCCAGATTCTGCACTATATCTACCAGTCACGCCGTCATGTGTTTTCCACTCACATGTGGGGATACTATTTTAAATTAAGGAATCTTCCTTATAAATTACTGCAATAGCTAAACTTTCTTCCACCGATGGAATTTTCTATGGCGCATTTAATTGTAATCCACAACTTTCTCAAGCAATAGACTTTCGCCTACCTAGTGCAACTTATTATTTTCCATCATTGCAATAACTTTCTTTGCCATAAACTTTTGTGCTACTACAGTGAACTTTTCATCCATTCAACAAACTATAGTGATAAACAGTGTTCAACATTTCTACCGCGGCGCAATCGTCCGATTATTATTAATACGGCCATGAATATTCATCCTCAATCCCAGTTGATCTTTCCTAAACCCCTTACTAACAAACCATAATAAAATTGTTACTTTAGGTCTTTTTCAATGAGGTGTCACTCTAAAGACGTGCCCTCCCACTTTTGCTTATATGTAATTAATTAACTTCTGCATAACTACGTGTCTTGTACACGTTTCTAATTATCGTGTTTCTGCCTTCTATTTAGGGAATACAATTCTTTCAACTCATAAGTGAGTTATTTCTAGGTTTCACGAAAGGGAAACTTGCCCCATTTGTCTCGTGATTCCTACTTAAACATAGGAGTTCTAGAACCTTCCTTTTGACTTTCTCTTCAGGTTTCACAGTAAGTGACCTGCCCTATTTGTGTAACTACTAAAAGTAATCCAGTATAAATATAAGAATTTATAGGATTTTCTCTTTTATTCTTCCTGCTTTTTGTTATTGTTATTTTCGAAGTTGTTACTCTCTCTAGAATATTCTCTTAGAAATTTCTTAAAGTACACTCCTTGTACTCGATTTACTGTCTAACTTTAATCACTTTAATTGTCCTTAACTTTTGTACTGCCCCCGGAAATTGAATTATATTGAGACCACGATGGCTGTATTGGAAAATATCAGTAAAGTTATGAATGTCATAGTTATGACGTGGATATTCATGACGTAGGCACGGATGACGTAGAATTCATGCCAGTAGGCTGATTGAGCTGAGATTCTTGGTGACGTCATGATTTTGTTCGAGAAAGCTCAGAGATTTACGACGCAGTCGCAGGAAACAAGGTTTTGTGCTAAGGAAGAAGCTACGCTATTGGAGGAGAGACGCGAACCAATGAACGATAGTTTGGAAGGAAGACGGAAATTGCTGAAACTACGATATTCGATTACTTTTGGCATGCAGATTTGTGGAAATCTATTTTCAGTTATGGCATTGATTTGGAATTTTGAAGAAATTAATTTTGAGTTTTTGAATTTTGAAAATCCGTCAAGAATAGCCAAAGTTAAAACTTCCAGCAATGACGCAGCAACAGGCTATGGTAGGGATGGATACGCCCCTTAAGAAGTTGATAAAAGGTCGTGCACAGGAGAGAGGAGCTCTCATACTCAGATCTCATACGCTCAGATCTCATATGTCAGATCGCATATATATTTCTGGTGATATAGAGTTATTTTCAAGTTATTCAGTGAAGTAAGGTGTCTTTAGCGTGAGGTGAAAGCCTGCCGCATCAAACGAACTCGGAGCAGTTCCATTTCACGCTGCTCGAAACTAGGTGAAATTGAAACGCGCACATTAACGTTTCCACCAGTCAAGATATCAAGCGCTAACTTCAGCCTGTATGATAATTCTATTAGGCAGTATAACATTAAGGTGTATACAAGATTTGAACAATTTCACAGTGATACTTCGAAAGATATTGGAACTTTTAGGCTGCCAACAAAAGTGATTTTCTCGCCACAGGAGAAACACTTTTATATTCCACATTATACACTACGGCTGACACGTGGAGTGCTACAGTTTGGTATTACAACTATACATTCGACTATGGAACATTATAATATTGCAGTGCTTTTGATGATTATAATAGTAGTGGAGATGGAAGGCTTTGATGCAATTGGGACATATATTATTGGAGTAAAGTAACAGCATGGAACTTCGTTAATCGTCTTTCTACAAAAGCGAGCATGTAGTGAACATCCAACTACACTCATGCCTCGTTAATCCATCGCTGAATTATACCAGAGAACAGTGGAAATATTTTCATACTCCACAACTATGAATATTTCTGCGGAAATAACTACATTAAACTTCATGGCGAATTCCTGCAAGAACTTCAGAGAACTTTCAAGAGAGGCCAGGGTTATCCCGGCGCACAATGAAGAATTTTGCCGGAAGGATGTTTTTCGTATCAACGGAGCAGTGCAATTTCGGAGGAGGAAGCAGTTCGATTCTCCGAGGACGCTGATTCCAAATTCGAGGACGGAGCTCATCTTTAAGTTGGTGATATGGGTCCATCAGCAGTCTTCTTTGGGGAATTTTCCTCTGGAACTTCAATCGGCAGATAAGGTAGTCGTGAACGTTTCTTGTATTATTTGAGTCTTGTAGCGATATCTGAGCAACCATTTTTCCCATATTTTCTGTCCTACCTTTTGCCCCATTTTTTGATTGATATTTTTGTACTCAGTACACTTCGATGATTTATGCCTTTTTCTTCGATTTTTGAGACATTGCTATGTCATTGGCATACTTAAATAATTTTGGATCAGTTGAGACTGATGATTTAGATTCTTTCAGTAATTTGCATATTTTTGTAGTCACGATTTGACTGTAAAGTTAACGATTTGCTATGGCAGATTTGAATTCAGACAGCGTGTCATTTTATTAAAGTAATTCTATTCAGTTAATTACTTTGACCAATTTTCTGTCATCCTCAAGAAAGAAGAATGATTAAAAGATTTTAGAGCGTTAAAATCTACTACGATATCGACGATCTTTGAAATACTAGTCATCTTATGAACATGATTGCAACATAGACATTTATCATTGCATTATAGACAATTTTATGAAATACGAACGTTAATTACAATTTATTGAATACACTATAGTAATGAACATTTGATAGGAGTTTTTCTCAATTATAGATTGGAACAATAATGTTTGCATTCCACAATCTGATTGTATTCTATTCGACTATTTTGCAGTTTAGATGAACTTTGTTTGAAGATAGTATTTTTATACTGCGTTACTTTGAAGATGTTAATCTCAATTTTGATAGACCAGGCAGGAGTGTCTAATCGTATTTGCTATTAAATTTATTTGTGATTGGCAAATTTTTACTTCATATCGATTCATGAATGAAACCCACGAAGGTTAAATAATAACAGTCATTATTACAATTGATGAATATAAGAATTTTTAAAGAGGAGCAATGGATGTATAATCGTTATTTCAGTGGACGTGTAAAAGTCGCTGTTGAGTAATGCCCTTGAATAATGAAGGAGGTTCCCACATAATTAATGAAGTTGAAGAATTAATAGTGGAGGTTTTTGTGTGTAGTTTGGAAGATTTTTATGCCATATATATGAAGATATATGATGAATTTTGGGCCAATTGTTGTGCCATTTTTGTGCGTTATGAGCGAAGTATTTTCCCGCTGAATGTTATTGTTCTTGTTCTTTGAAAGATTATTCATATGAAGATACTGTTAAAATTAACAAGAGTGTTAAATAATTTGAGATAAAGATTTTGAATGGAGGTTACAGTCACAAATATTAATAATTATTATTAAACCTTATTAAACCTGAATTTGACAGTTAAATATAACTAACCTTCATTGGTCGATTATATCAACACGATTTGAGTAATTATCAACCGGATAGACGTGTGGTTCAATGTATTCCTTGTATAAATAATATAAACAATTTAATATTGAAAAATAATTTTGTAAATATCTTTGTTAAATAATTTGAAATGATAGTGATTAATAGAAGCGTGTATTAAATTTTCAATGGTCATTTGACATTGTTATAAACAATTTATTATTGTTATAAATAATTAATGAACTTTTGTTATTAACATTTAGAGTTTTTTTAATACTCTAAACTATGCAAGTTAAGCAAGTGGTTTGAACAAATAATCATGATTTGGGATTGTTGGAGGAATCCACTGGTGTTTGAATGAAGCATGTAAGACATTTGCGTGATAATATTTCAGTTGAGATGTGAACATTTACGTATTTGAAAAGAGAGAGCCGAGCTCTGAGGTAACACGCTTATACTAGGGTTGAACGAACGGGTGTCCGCTTTGACAATCCAGGTGCTTTGCAGCTGGTCCGGACAACTGTGTTACCGAGGCCAAGGGCGTTTCATAATAGCCTTGTGGCTATAAATAAAATGTGCAGTTTATAAACACGCAAAGCAATTGATATATGTGTCTCATCCCAAATCCCGTTTCCATTCCCAGTGCATTGTTATATTTTTCATTGCTATGAGCTTGAGAAAGCTAAAACATTATATGTAGAGAATACAGGTCCTACAGGAGGACATGGTTATGTGGTCGATGGCTTCTGATTGCCACGTATATTTTGTTGTTTAATTTTTGTTAAATCATTCTTTATGTGAAATAAATATTGTGCAGTTTAAAGTTTCTCGTCTTCGTTTTGGTTCATTTTAAATATCATGGTGGAGGTTATTGTGAGGACATACTTTTAAGTGATCCAGTTGACAACCCAGTCCCCGAGATATATTTAAGAGGTAAGTAAAGGTAAGTATGAACCCCCGTATATTTTGGTGTGTTCCACAGTAATTTTCTTGTTAACTATTGTGCTCTAATCTCGATAGTATCTGTCAGTGCCATTTTCATTGATGTAGCTATGCCGGCGCGTTTGATTATTGGCAATCCGATTGAGGGGGGCGGATATCTGACAGCCTACTATCCGGGTTATCGGGTACAGTAGGATTGGCGACCCTGAAACGTGGGGCGTGTTCTACCAAACATTGGATTACCAAGTCATTGCAGTAGAATTGACACCGCAATTTTTGTGGAGTGTTCAAATAACATTGGATTACCAAGTTATCGATGTCAAAGGGATTGTGAAGACTCAAATAAAGAGGTTGATTCTTTGTTAGATGTCTTAGCCAATTGTAGAATTTGAGAGTGTGATTATATAGGAATAAATGTTGTATTGTATTAGGAAAATTACACTCAGAAAAGATCAGATCTTATACAACTTGAAAGAGGTTAAATAGGCTGGAAACTTAGAAAAATCGCCTATGATCTGGAATCTTATTTTATTTGACCGGCTTATGACATGTATAGTCATATTAAAAATAAAAATAAACTATTTGGATTATAAATGTAAATTATTTGTGTTAGGATATTCTAAAATGAACCAAAGAAACTTGAACATGTGCTTGAGTTTATTTCAACATGAAGTGTCTACGAAGGTTAATTATAAGGTAATTATAAGTTAGATTTAAGACAGAAAATTGCTCAAATTTATATATGGTGAAGAATGTTGCTCAGATGTTGTTATTTTACTCTGTTTGATGTATGTCCCTAAAGCAGTTTATTATTGAAAAAGTATTGAAATGGCAGATGAAAGTCTGAGAATGATGTTGGAGGAGATGTCCAACAGTTTGTCTGCTAACTTGAAAGCTAGCATGAATGAAAGTATGAGGGAAATGGAAGCTAGGAATACTAGTCGAATGGAGGAGAATGCTAGTAATATGTCTGCTAACTTGAAAGCTAGCATGAATAGCAGTATGAAGCAGATGCTGGATGAAAATCTGAAAGTTATTCAGACCAGTTCTGCAAACCTAGAGGATAATATGTCGCGTTTACAGATCAGTACCCAGGGAATAGAGAATGCCGTGAGTGACATTCATAAAGATGTGTCTGTTGTTAAAATTGATGTGTCTAAGGTACAAAAAGATCTTACTATGTTGAATCTTGATGTTGCTAATGTCCGGAGTGATATTTCTTGTGCTAGGGCTGAAGTAGTTGTTGTTAAAAATGATGTTGCGACTGTCCAAGACAAGGTTGAGAAAGTCCAAAGAGAAATCCAAAATGTTAGAACTGATGTGTCCAATGTTCAGGTTGATATTAATAACATTCATTCGGATGTAAATGAGATGCAAAGTGATATAAATAAGATTCAAGTAGAAGTCAACACAGTTTTCGTAGATATTGCTAAAGTCCAAACTGATGTAAATAAAGTCAGGGAAGAAATAGAAAATTCGAAAACACTTTGTACGCGTAATATGAGTGCATTAACGACTAGGCTAGTTGATGAGTCAGTTAGAACGACAGCGTCTTTAGCAGGTTTAAAGTATGATGTAGAAGTCATGAGAACCCAGGTATTAGACCATAATAGATTACTTAAAGATGATATCGAAGTAGACATAGCAGAAATGTTAACGGCAAATGTAGCAGTATGGAAAGACGAGTGGAATAGGTCAAGTGGGGAACATGTAACCCAAATTCAGGAACGTATTGAAAGAAAACTTGCCAGTACTCAAATAGATATTAACAATGAAGTAGTACAGATTAGGAAAGATTTAAGCGTAAGGATGGATTCGCTATCCGAGAGACAAGTAGAAGATAGAACACAAATAGGTCAGGATGTGCAAGCATTAAAATCTGCGTTAGAGGATCAGATTCATAAAGTTGTCTCTGATGTAAATAAAACGACGAGCAAACTGCAGAATTTGAAGCTAGGATAAGCTAGTTTGATGGAGACCTACAAAGAAGAGTTAATCAGGAAAGTCTTAACGGAAATCACTGACAAGGATACAGAAGGCTTGGCTTGCGAAACCAATAGGAATTATGCCAGAAGATATAACCTAGATCCAGAAGAGAGAGACGTGACTCCTGAAGAACGTATATCCAGATTCAGGGAGGAAGATGACGAGAGGAATAGGGAACCTGAGTGGAACTATCGAAATAGTGGGAAAAACTACCCGGATTCATATCCGAGGAATGTGACGGTCATCAGGAATTTTGAAGACAAACCGCAAAAATTCAGCAACACTGATAGTTTGACGCCTATAGAATATGTCAGGAACCTCAAAGATTATTTCATCGAAGCTCACATTCCCAGAGAGAGAGAGATGAAGATAGTGGAAAGATTTTTGATTGGAGGATCCCTTGAATTGTTTCGCGCTTTTAGATACACTTTCAGTAACTTTGACGAGTTTGCAGAGGCATTAATCAAACGATTTTGGTCCATAGAAGCGCAGAATTCGTTAAGAGCGGAGGTTTATTCAAGAAAATACTCAGGTACTCTTCCAACACGGTACGCTGATTTCTTTACGAGTCAATTGTCCCGCTTGAGATTTTTGCAACCCCCATTGTCAACGGAGCAATTAATTGATGCGATTTCTCGTATGCTGCCTGTGGAGGTGAGGAGACTAATCATTTCGTCAAACATCAGGGATTTGACCAGCATGGACGAATTACTGAGGAGGTTAGACTACACAAGTCCAATGCCTAACGTGGTACAGAAAGGTCAAAGGCATGACTTCAAAGAAATAAATACTGTATACATGAACCAAGTTCAGCAAACTGACAAGCCAGATGAAGAGAAAACTGACAATGTAGGTCCTCACAGGAATAATCAGTTTCGGAATAACAGATCGCAAGGTTACCGTCCGTATCAACAGAGAAGAGGCTGGAACTATAATCTAGGCAATTACAACAATGGAAGAGGCAGATACTACAACAATAATGGTTATAACAGAAATTATAATAGAAATAACCAGAACCAAAATAGAAATCAGGATTCTCAAGGTCAGGTTATGACACCCGATCAGTATCAGGAAAGAGAGAGGGAAAGCCAGCAATACCTGAAGGAGTTACGGGAAAAAGAAGCCGAAAATCAAAAGAAAAGGCAGGATGTTGTGATTGATCCTGGGCCTTCTTCGAGCCAGCAGAATTTTGAGGTCGGTAACACAAAAAAAAAAAAACGCCGATTTCTCAACGACAGTAAGAACTTGTAAATACATTGCCACACCACACCACACCTAATTACAATTAATGAGATATATGAAGTTACTGATGAAGATTTACTGGAAGAGAGGGGTATCGTTAAAGAGGAAAGACCATGTGCATTACCTATCATTTCTGTACTGATAGATGGCCAACAGTACAAAGCCCTGATGGATACTGGTGCAATTATTTCCATCATTTCAGAAGATTGTTATCAAAGTCTGCTAAGAGGAGAGAACATGACAGTTTTACCAGTTTCTACCGTCAAAGTGAGAGGGATTTTCCAAGATAAGGCAGTGAAGTGCAAGATTCAAGTGTTATTGAACTTTGAGATCAATGGAAGGAATTATGAACAGATCTTCATTGTGGTGAGCAAGATCAATTTTGATATGGTGCTTGGAATCAATTTTATATCGAAGGTTGGAGCTATTATTGACATGAAGAACAGAAGTATTAGCTTTAATGCTGGGTACATGATCACAGAAGAGATCGAAGAACAGGACGTGAAAAACAGTCTGGAAATAGACCTTAGGGAAGAAATTTTGAATACCATAATTAATGAAGTGGAAAATTTAACAGAAATACCCAGTAGAAAAACTGAAGGATTTGAAGAAATTCAGGGGGAATTTGAGGATCTGATAAAGGAATTCCAAGATATTTTTGATGAAAAGCCTGGATTGATTAAGGATTATAAGTACAAGATAAGGCTGACAGATGAAACCCCTTACCAGAAGAGAATATACCCCATACCTGAGAAATACTATCAAGAAGTACGAGGGTTAATCAGAAAAATGGAGGTAGACGGGATTATTAAAAAACAGGCGTCGTCTTATATAAACCCCATCACAGTAGTGAAGAAAAGTAATGGTCAGATACGTCTTTGTCTCGATGCCAGGACCATCAACTTGAAGATTCTTCCAGAAAATGACCGACCTCCCAAGATTAGAGATCTGCTTCGAAAATTCAAAGGGAGAGCATGTTTCAGCGTTCTTGACTTGACGTCTTCATTTTATCAAGTTCAACTAGAAGAAGAGAGTATGCAGTACACTGGATTCCTATTTGACCAGACGTCATGGGTCTTTGTGAGAATGCCTTTTGGAATGGTCAACAGTGGACCAGCTCTCATTCGAGCACTTGATAGTAAGCTCACTGACGAAGTAAAGGAGAATGTAATCTGCTACATTGACGATTTAATTGTATCTTCACCCAACGCCGCAGAACATTTAGTGCACTTGAGAAAGTTGTTCGAGAATTTAAGGGAGGCCAATATCAAGGTCAATTTTGGAAAATGTCAATTCTTGAAGAAGGAGATAAATTACTTGGGGCATACCATTGATAAAGATGGATATCATCCAAACATGCAGAAAGTAGATGCAATCACTAGATTCCCAAAGTCAACTAAGGTGAAACAAGTCAGAGAATTTGTAGGCGCTTGCCAATTCATTAGCAGCCACTGTCCGAGATACTCTGAAATTATGGCTCCTCTGTATGATTTACTCAAGAAAAATAATAGATGGAAATGGAGTACCGCAGCAAACGAGGCTTTTGAGAAAGCAAAGGAGATGCTCAGAAACAACGTCAAACTGGAGTACCCAGACTTTGAGAAGGTATTCTATATAGAGTCTGATGCATCAAGAATAGGCATTAGTGCAGTCTTATACCAATAAGACGAGGCAGGCAACAAGCACTACATTGCGTTCACTAGTCGGAAGTTAAAGAAACACGAGGAAAACTACTTTACGACAGAACTAGAAGCGTTAGCTTTTGTAACAGCTTTGCAAGCTTGGAAAAAAATGTTGCTGGGACATAAGGTTATCATTATTACAGATCACAAAGCACTTCAGTTTATGCTGCAAACTGACATGTCTAGTGATAGATTGACACGTTGGGCTTTGTTCACCCAACAGTTTAATGTCACTATCGTCCACCAGCCTGGGAAAGATAACTTACTGGCTGATGCTTTATCACGTAACCCTATTAAAAATGTGCAGATACACCATGTACAATTGGAGCAAGAAGATCAAGAAACCGTTAGGAGATTAGCCCGAATCGGTGTGTCACAGAAGAGACACGCTCCAATCAGGAAAATGTACAGGTTCCTTAAGGGTTACATGGACAATACTGATGTTGACTATGCAGCTACACAGAGAGAATCACGACACTTTGTCTTGAGTGGAGACATTGTATGCAAGTATGCTGACTCTGCGCATACAAAGCTTCGAATAGTCGTGCCACCTAAACTTGTTGTCAATTTAGTGTGGGTAGCTCATCACGCAACTGGACATGCGGGTTTAGATAAAACTCTTGATACTCTTAAAGAGAGGTTTATTTGGACTAACATGCGTTCCAGCATTGCTAAAGTCATTCGTTCATGTGATAAATGTCAAAGAGCAAAGTATGCTTCCGCTCTATTAAAAGGAAAACCTAAGGCTATGATTCCCTCTAAACCGAATGAACTCATGGCGACAGACATATTTGGTCCTTGTCCGAAGGGATATCAGGGTAATCAGTATCTGTTGGTTACCGTGGATGTCTTCTCAAAATTTGTAACAATGAGTCCCATGCAAAAAGCTAACACGAGGAACGTTGTAAGCAGACTGGAACATGCTGTATTTCCAAAAGCTGGTAAACCAGAATATCTACTTTCGGATCATGGAGCTCAGTTTACGTCCTTGGAATTTGCTGCAGATATGGAAAGGCTTGGTATTAAGCACATATTTTCAAGCGTGCGATATCCGGAATCGAATTCTTCGGAAAGATATATGGCTGAATTTTCGAAATTCTGTCGAATTTTCTGTCCAAATGACCATTCTGGTTGGGTGAGATTTGTACCCCTTATTGAGGAATGTCTAAATTCTACAGTGCAGGAGAGCACAGGAGAGGTGCCAATGAGACTTCATCTAGGAAGAAACCCAGAAAGGCCATGGGATAATCTTTTTAACCACGTTCCTAAAGATCTCGACTTAGGAAGGCAGCAGAGAATAGACAGAGCGAAGGATCAACTCCAGAAAGCAGCACAAAAACGACTGACAAAGAGTAACTGGAAAACGTTTTGGTGCTCCCTTAGAAATTGGAAATCTGGTATTACTACGCAGACCTGTCAAGGCTGATGTAAGTAAGAAAATCTACCCCAAATTTGGATTAGTGTTCATGGGTCCGTTCAGAATTACGAATGCCTATGGAAACAACTGTTATGAACTTTACGATGATGAGAATAATGTCGTTTATGGCAAGTTCAATGCTGGGAACTTGAAGAAATATTATAGAAGAGTAAGCCAATAATAATTCAATTTCGTGTTCAAGTGAATTGAGATATTTATAACACAGAGTTTAAAAACAATTTGCCACTGTTTTTAAAACGTGGTGAAGGGAGAATGCCCCCGGAAATTGAATTATATTGAGACCACGATGGCTGTATTGGAAAATATCAGTAAAGTTATGAATGTCATAGTTATGACGTGGATATTCATGACGTAGGCACGGATGACGTAGAATTCATGCCAGTAGGCTGATTGAGCTGAGATTCTTGGTGACGTCATGATTTTGTTCGAGAAAGCTCAGAGATTTACGACGCAGTCGCAGGAAACAAGGTTTTGTGCTAAGGAAGAAGCTACGCTATTGGAGGAGAGACGCGAACCAATGAACGATAGTTTGGAAGGAAGACGGAAATTGCTGAAACTACGATATTCGATTACTTTTGGCATGCAGATTTGTGGAAATCTATTTTCAGTTATGGCATTGATTTGGAATTTTGAAGAAATTAATTTTGAGTTTTTGAATTTTGAAAATCCGTCAAGAATAGCCAAAGTTAAAACTTCCAGCAATGACGCAGCAACAGGCTATGGTAGGGATGGATACGCCCCTTAAGAAGTTGATAAAAGGTCGTGCACAGGAGAGAGGAGCTCTCATACTCAGATCTCATACGCTCAGATCTCATATGTCAGATCGCATATATATTTCTGGTGATATAGAGTTATTTTCAAGTGATTCAGTGAAGTAAGGTGTCTTTAGCGTGAGGTGAAAGCCTGCCGCATCAAACGAACTCGGAGCAGTTCCATTTCACGCTGCTCGAAACTAGGTGAAATTGAAACGCGCACATTAACGTTTCCACCAGTCAAGATATCAAGCGCTAACTTCAGCCTGTATGATAATTCTATTAGGCAGTATAACATTAAGGTGTATACAAGATTTGAACAATTTCACAGTGATACTTCGAAAGATATTGGAACTTTTAGGCTGCCAACAAAAGTGATTTTCTCGCCACAGGAGAAACACTTTTATATTCCACATTATACACTACGGCTGACACGTGGAGTGCTACAGTTTGGTATTACAACGATACATTCGACTATGGAACATTATAATATTGCAGTGCTTTTGATGATTATAATAGTAGTGGAGATGGAAGGCTTTGATGCAATTGGGACATATATTATTGGAATAAAGTAACAGCATGGAACTTCGTTAATCGTCTTTCTACAAAAGCGAGCATGTAGTGAACATCCAACTACACTCATGCCTCGTTAATCCATCGCTGAATTATACCAGAGAACAGTGGAAATATTTTCATACTCCACAACTATGAATATTTCTGCGGAAATAACTACATTAAACTTCATGGCGAATTCCTGCAAGAACTTCAGAGAACTTTCAAGAGAGGCCAGGGTTATCCCGGCGCACAATGAAGAATTTTGCCGGAAGGATGTTTTTCGTATCCACGGAGCAGTGCAATTTCGGAGGAGGAAGCAGTTCGATTCTCCGAGGACGCTGATTCCAAATTCGAGGACGGAGCTCATCTTTAAGTTGGTGATATGGATCCATCAGCAGTCTTCTTTGGGGAATTTTCCTCTGGAACTTCAATCGGCAGATAAGGTAGTCGTGAACGTTTCTTGTATTATTTGAGTCTTGTAGCGATATCTGAGCAACCATTTTCCCCATATTTTCTGTCCTACCTTTTGCCCCATTTTTTGATTGATATTTTTGTACTCAGTACACTTCGATGATTTATGCCTTTTTCTTCGATTTTGAGACATTGCTATGTCATTGGCATACTTAAATAATTTTGGATCAGTTGAGACTGATGATTTAGATTCTTTCAGTAATTTGCATATTTTTGTAGTCACGATTTGACTGTAAAGTTAACGATTTGCTATGGCAGATTTGAATTCAGACAGCGTGTCATTTTATTAAAGTAATTCTATTCAGTTAATTACTTTGACCAATTTTCTGTCATCCTCAAGAAAGAAGAATGATTAAAAGATTTTAGAGCGTTAAAATCTACTACGATAACGACGATCTTTGAAATACTAGTCGTCTTATGAACATGATTGCAACATAGACATTTATCATTGCATTATAGACAATTTTATGAAATACGAACGTTAATTACAATTTATTGAATACACTATAGTAATGAACATTTGATAGGAGTTTTTCTCAATTATAGATTGGAACAATAATGTTTCCATTCCACAATCTGATTGTATTCTATTCGACTATTTTGCAGTTTAGATGAACTTTGTTTGAAGATAGTATTTTTATAATGCGTTACTTTGAAGATGTTAATCTCAATTTTGATAGACCAGGCAGGAGTGTCTAATCGTATTTGCTATTAAATTTATTTGTGATTGGCAAATTTTTACTTCATATCGATTCATGAATGAAACCCACGAAGGTTAAATAATAACAGTCCTTAATACAATTGATGAATATAAGAATTTTTAAAGAGGAACAATGGATGTATAATCGTTATTTCAGTGGACGTGTAAAAGTCGCTGTTGAGTAATGCCCTTGAATAATGAAGGAGGTTCCCACATAATTAATGAAGTTGAAGAATTAATAGTGGAGGTTTTTGTGTGTAGTTTGGAAGATTTTTATGCCATATATATGAAGATATATGATGAATTTTGGGCCAATTGTTGTGCCATTTTTGTGCGTTATGAGCGAAGTATTTTCCCGCTGAATGTTATTGTTCTTGTTCTTTGAAAGATTATTCATATGAAGATACTGTTAAAATTAACAAGAGTGTTAAATAATTTGAGATAAAGATTTTGAATGGAGGTTACAGTCACAAATATTAATAATTATTATTAAACCTTATTAAACCTGAATTTGACAGTTAAATATAACTAACCTTCATTGGTCGATTATATCAACACGATTTGAGTAATTATCAACCGGATAGACGTGTGGTTCAATGTATTCCTTGTATAAATAATATAAACAATTTAATATTGAAAAATAATTTTGTAAATATCTTTGTTAAATAATTTGAAATGATAGTGATTAATAGAAGCGTGTATTAAATTTTCAATGGTCATTTGACATTGTTATAAACAATTTATTATTGTTATAAATAATTAATGAACTTTTGTTATTAACATTTAGAGTTTTTTTTAATACTCTAAACAATGCAAGTTAAGCAAGTGGTTTGAACAAATAATCATGATTTGGGATTGTTGGAGGAATCCACTGGTGTTTGAATGAAGCATGTAAGACATTTGCGTGATAATATTTCAGTTGAGATGTGAACATTTACGTATTTGAAAAGAGAGAGCCGAGCTCTGAGGTAACACGCTTATACTAGGGTTGAACGAACGGGTGTCCGCTTTGACAATCCAGGTGCTTTGCAGCTGGTCCGGACAACTGTGTTACCGAGGCCAAGGGCGTTTCATAATAGCCTTGTGGCTATAAATAAAATGTGCAGTTTATAAACACGCAAAGCAATTGATATATGTGTCTCATCCCAAATCCCGTTTCCATTCCCAGTGCATTGTTATATTTTTCATTGCTATGAGCTTGAGAAAGCTAAAACATTATATGTAGAGAATACAGGTCCTACAGGAGGACATGGTTATGTGGTCGATGGCTTCTGATTGCCACGTATATTTTGTTGTTTAATTTTTGTTAAATCATTCTTTATGTGAAATAAATTATTGTGCAGTTTAAAGTTTCTCGTCTTCGTTTTGGTTCATTTTAAATATCATGGTGGAGGTTATTGTGAGGACATACTTTTAAGTGATCCAGTTGACAACCCAGTCCCCGAGATATATTTAAGAGGTAAGTAAAGGTAAGTATGAACCCCCGTATATTTTGGTGTGTTCCACAATAATTTTCTTGTTAACTATTGTGCTCTAATCTCGATAGTATTTGTCAGTGCCATTTTCATTGATGTAGCTATGCCGGCGCGTTTGATTATTGGCAATCCGATTGAGGGGGGCGGATATCTGACAGCCTACTATCCGGGTTATCGGGTACAGTACTTTATCCTCTCTATTTCAAATTCTTGCGAGGATTTTATAAAGGTCAGCAGATACAACTGGGGATGGTGACAGACTTGGGTCTATTTAAGGAAGGCTCAGGGAAGTCGGCCGTAGACCTGTTGAAAGGAACCGCCCCTGAATTTGCCTGGTGGTGAAAACGGGAAACCACGGAAACCATTTTCAGGACCGAGGTGGAATTCGCACCCGCGCTCTCTGGATGCCAGCAAGGCACGAGCTAGTGGATAGTAGGTTTACTAATATTAATAAAAATATTGCCTCTAACAGATTCAAAGGCAGAAAGTAAATTATGGTTAAATAAGGCTAAAACTTTCTGCTGTTTTATGAAGTCTCTGTGAATGCGTATCGGGGGAGACTGCAGCTGTCCTTCCCTCTCCACTTCTGGTTACAGCCCTGTTTAGTTCCTAAATGCTTATTTTTACGCTGTTATTATTCCGTTATTATACACTGTTAAATCATGTTTCCAATTGAGCACTAAATAGAGTAAATAAATTCCAGTCCTAAGATCTTGACTAGTTTATCGTCAATATACAGCCAGTCGACATCGACGAAAAAAATACACACAAATCTACATTTTTTAAAATCGCAGGATGTAGTAAGCTACAACCTGAACGAAATAACGGTAATTGGTTTGATGGAAGGGGCCCATTGAAACTATCCCGGCACTCCTCACTGAATTTTGGAGATCTTTCTCCCTTTACCCTGGAATCCTGAGCTTCTATGCCCAAGGTCGCGGGCTCGAACCCGGCCGGAGTCGTCAGATGTTTTAAGAGTGTTAGAAATCCCTCAGTATGCCTGCCTTTGGAGGGTGAGTAAAGCCGGCGGGCCCATGTCATAGATTTATGGTATGAAAAAGAACCTTCCACTAACTACACTTGTGTGAAGCCAAAATTTGTAGGTTAGAATTGATAACGCTCTATTAGTTCCAACGTCAGGTGCTGACTGCGATGCCATCTAGTAGCCAAGTCCGCAAGCTAGGGTGTCGTGGACGGTAGCATTTGGTAGCAAAAGTAGGAACTAGTTGAAATTATTGTCTGCAGTCCTTACTTGAATTAAAACAGATAACACACACTAAGACGATCATCTCAATTAACACCGGTTATCAGAGAGACTCTACGCACAACCAAAGTACATGGGGCTACATGACCGCGTAGTCGCAGCCCCGCCAAGCCTTACCCAGAAATCCCAACGACATGAGTCTGAAAGCAGCTATCTTACAGAATAACTGAGGAGAATTAACAATATTGTATCAAAGCATTCCTACATTTTTTAGCGCAGTCCTTTTGGCAAACACCAATCGTAAACGGTACACTTTGTCTTTTAGGCACCCCAGACATGAATTGGGAAGTATAGGACCAAATAAAGCTTTTATTAGTGCGAAAGAAGGAAGCAATTGGAAAAATTGGTTACGCCGGATAAGTCTGTATGCTTTTGTGAGATGTAAGATAATCTGCGTGTGAGGCCATCGGCCGTGACCTTCATAACAACTTGTGGCGTTACATGGCAGTCTTCGCCCCAAACAAATCCTCAACCTATAACAACTACAATTGGCAGCCCTGGTGACTAAATATATTCTTAGTTCCATCTCTTAAGGAACAGAAAAAAAATTGGTTGAAGTCCAATAGATAGCATGGACGTTACATGCAGTTAAACATTGGATCTAACAGCGCGCGTAAGATCATGTTGGCAACAATGACATACCTGTATTGGTCAGAAATAATCTGAAATAATATGATCTATTGTTGGGTCAATTTTGAATGAAATCCATTAGCTAGTATAGAAGTTATATGCATTTTAAAATTGGACCTATCATCAGGCTTAGAATCATGTTGGCAGCACTGGCGTAGGCCTATATTAGTTACTCCAAATTAATCTAGAATGCCCGGTACTATACGTGTGCAAAGTTTAGAGCTATTGGCTTGCATACTTTCTGATATATTGATATTAGGGTAACAAAAATAGAGACAGTATTTATTAACAGTTGGCAGCCCTGGTTACTCTTAAGACTCGGCATATTCATATCTGTTATGGTACACATAGCACACACGAAATTTGATTGAAATCCAAATGATAGTATAGAGGTTACATGTATTTAAAGTTGGACCTCTCAGCAGGCTTAGAATCATGTTGGCAGCACTGACGTATATAAGTTTCTCCAAATTAATATAGAATGTCAGGTACTATACGTGTGCATAGTTTAAAGCTGTCGGCTTGCATACTTTCTGATATATGGGTATTAGGATTTAAGAAAATATTGAGAGCATTTGTTAACAGTTGGCAGCCCTGGTGGCTCATAAGAATACGCTCAGTCATATCTGTTTATGTACGCATAGCACATACAGAATTTGGTTGAAATCCAATTGATAGTGTAGAAGTTGTATGCATTTAAAATTCGAACCTATCAGCAGGTTTATAATCATTTTGGCAACACTGCCATGTATGGCCTCCTGGAAATTAAACTGCACTATTATTATCTATACGTGTGACAATTTTGAAATAGCTCGCATTCATACTTTCCATGATATCCAACATAGAGCTCAAATTTCAATTTCGATTTTTCAGCAGTTGGTAGCACTGACATCATTTTTCAAATATGGCCGTGAGATATTTAGGTATAGATCTTTTCTCCTACCAATTTTTGTTTCGATTGCTGCAGTCGTTTAGGAGTCGATAGGGGGGACACACACACAGCCAGACAGACAGACAGACAGAAAGAAAGGCAGACAAACAGACACACATTTGCCCGATATCATAAGTCTACGTTTTCCTCATTTTTGAAAAAATGTGGAAAGTAGGCTAAAAATCCTTCAGATGCGTGGCGCATCCGGATAACAGTCGTGCCTGAAGCGGGGCGGATGCGGCTCTACATATCGGGGATTCGATGAAATTCACCTCCCAATGCCAGCATGCCACTCACCTACCGGAGAGTGGGAGAACCTCTACAAGACACACCACAGCAACAGAACATAATCATTACATATACAAAATACATATCAAGCGAATAATATGTAAGTATACACATGGAGAGTCCTATTCTTTGCCGTACAAAAATATTTTATGTCGGGAAAATATATTTGTTGATCGCATATTGCAAATTCCTGGCTTTTATTGACAAAGTAAATTGAAACACTGCAATGTGCCAAATACTTCACGTGCATTAATATTAAATGACATTTGCACCCTTCGTCATCTGACTGTATCACGCTAGCCACACGAAGTGCTGCCCAGAAATTTTTTGACTTTTGTGACGTTCTACTGTTTCCATCAACAATCAAAAGTGACCTCATATTGTTGTGCTTACATTACTATACATTTCGGTGATAATACTTCTATCAAACCACTATTTTCAACCAGTTTACCTGTGCGTGTACCTGTGTTCTTTGCGCGTGTGCCATGGAAGACAAGAAGCAACAGGAAGAGGAGATGGAGTTCCTCCAAACAAATATGCCGAGAAAAGCATCATCGCCTGCAAGAACTACCCCTGAGAAAAAGCGCTGCCAATCAACAAAATATAAAGGTAAGGCAGCTGATATTTTCGCCGCCATGACATCTGGTGGCACGAGCACTGCCTCTAACTCGCCGGCTCATTCACCGGTACGAGATCCTGGCATCAGACTGCTAAATGATGACTCAGCCCTGCGGCACATCACGAGTGCCCGTGTGGTGGCCCCTTTCCATCTGCCACCTGATGCAGGCTCTGCAGGCCCCTCTGAAGTATACATGCCCACCACCTCTATCAAAAGCTATGCAGATGCCGCACGAAATCCAGCTTTACACCCCTCTGTACGTACTCGTTCTGTCATAACACCTACTCTTCTCCCTCCTCCTACCTTCTTCATAGTAAAGCTAACAAATCTAATGCCTGAGCACAATCACCCAAGAGCCATCAGACAAACCCTTTCCCGCTTCCTTCCTGACCTAAAATCATACAACTTGTAAATACAAAGAACTAAAGAAGGACATAACCTAAAAACAACAAAACCTTTATACTCCACCCTGGTAAACGCCATAGGCGTCCAGCAGTTCAGCCCCTCCTGCCGTGCTCACAATATCACGCAAACTCAACAGCAACATCCCCGCCCTGCTCCATCCAACCGTCCGTCGCCAACTATGTCGGTGGTGATCTACGGAGTGGAACGCTCCTACTCCACTGATGAAGTGGCAGCGGAGCTACAACAAGAAGACCTGGATGTATTCAGGGTCATCCGTATATTCAATGCCCACGGCCCTACCACCCTGGTACGCGTGCTGACCCGAAGCGCCTCCACCCTGGACACCCTGCTTCGAGAAGGCGCCTCCATCTACTCCAAGAGGCATCGCGTGGAACCATCTCGTGCCCCGGCCCCGCAACGACTTCGCTGCGAGCACTGCCAATCGTACGACCACGCACCAGGGACGCTTTGCCAGGAGAAAAAGGTATGTGGAGTCTGTTCGCAGGAACACCCCACTGCACGTTGTACAAACCGGGAGAACCCGAAATGTGCTACCTGCGGTGAGGCGCATCCTGTTTTTGCTTACAAGTGCAAGGGTCGCCCTACTCCTGATCCCCAAAAACCAGCCACCGTTTTTCCCGTAATTTCCCAAGACCTCCCCACCCCCGCCATCACCTCTCCCCTCCCCGCCCCTAGCACGGAGAACGTGGTCAGATTTATGGCCATGGTCCTCCAAAATGTGCTCCCTTTCTCCCGTCCCCTAGTCCTCCAACACATCGCGCTAGCTGCTCGCCTAACACTAGAAACTCATGTAGATGTTAGCTACTCGGGGAACAAGATGCATTTTGCATTCTTTCCCCTAAGTACTATTCCATCTTACACGTAAAATGCCTCCATTTAAAATATACTTCTTAAATATCTCTTCCCTCACTACGAGGCGTGCTCTACTGGATGTTTCCCTCTCCCTGTGTAACCCGGACGTCTTTCTCCTAAATGAAACTTTCCTAAAACCCAATCATAATCCTCGCTTTCCACACTTCACTTTACACCGCGCGGATCTTCAGGGCCGTGGCGGTGTTGCTGTCGCTACCCGAGATTCTATAACCTCTAAACAACGCTTCATTCCCTTCCAAAATACCTATAATGAATACCTTATCATCGAACTCTTTCTTCCTCATACCACTCTTACCATAGCGACAATGTATTTACCTCCCCGCTCCCCCCCACCTATAGATATTCTACGACACCTGGATGCAACCTACTCAAACTTCATTTTCGCAGCGGATATCAATATCAATGCATATAATGTCTCACAATCTCAAGACTTACAAACTTTTTTACTGACGTCCCGAGGCTTACACGTCCCTTTCCCCGCCCACACCCGTCCCGTTAGCAATTCTACCCCCGATTTCTTATACATTTCCCCTAATCTTGCAGCCATTGCTATAGTGGATCTCCTTCCCTCCCTTGGTAGTGATCACCTCCCTGCCCTAATCACCCTCCCGAACTTTCCCCCACGTCCACATAAGCCCCCCCCCTCTCGTCCTCCCCCTACCCGCCTTTACTCAAAAACTGATTGGAATGCCTATCGTACCACTATAACTAATATTCTCTCCTCCATCCCACTCTCCCCTCCCCATACATCACCCCAATTATTTGCAACACTCTCCTCAATTGAATCTGCCCTCCACACCTCTGATCACCTCCATATCCCCCGTCATGCCCGCCATCCCTCCAAACCCCCAATCCCTCCCCGTGCCCTACAACTCCTTCAACTTGCGCATGATCTATACACCGCTTACTGCCGCACCCGTGATCC
The DNA here is from genome assembly GCA_946902985.2 of Meconema thalassinum. Classification (NCBI taxonomy): domain Eukaryota; kingdom Metazoa; phylum Arthropoda; class Insecta; order Orthoptera; family Tettigoniidae; genus Meconema; species Meconema thalassinum. The sequence continues at coordinate 91,663,302 of OX336400.1, read as the reverse complement.
TATTACTCTCCAAGATCACCGCAGAACCTTGCGTCATGCGCGCTCATTCATAAAAGCCATTAAGAAGAAATCATGGAATATTGCCTGCACTGACCTCTCCCAATCCCCCTCCCCCTCCCAATTCTGGCGTACATTTCGTCGCCTTACCCGCTCCTCCAAACCCTACTCCTCCTACCCCATTATTCATAACAACGTTGCCCCTGCCACTGCTAAATCCAAAGCCGATACCTTTGCCCAACACCTCTCCCTAACCTTCTCTCCTACCATTACCCCTCTTCTTCACCATCCTAATGAACCCTTAATACTTGAACAGACTGACCCCCAACGACCCCTATTAAAACCCTCTTTTACCCATCTCCCAAGCATTGATTACCGCCATTCCTTAAACCTACCCGTTACCCCCAGTGAAATCCGCCACTGCTTATCCAATCGCCGCACTACAGCCCCAGGAGGTGACGGCCTTACATACCGCCACCTCCGAGAAGCTCCAGAACTCTTTTTCACCTTCCTAGCTCTCATATATAATACTATCCTATATACTGGCCACTATCCTTCCCACTGGGGAAATGCCAACATTCTACTCTTTCTAAAACCCTTAAAACCCCAGGCCAACCTAAACTCCTATCGCCCCATCAGTTTGCTCCCTGTCCTGGCAAAGCTACTTGAAATTATACTCACCCGTCGCCTGTACCAATACCTCAACTCCCTTAATCTCCTCCCCAGTTTTCAAGCTGGCTTTCATCCCCATCACTCTGCCCACGACCACCTCTTTCATATCTCCTCCTCCCTTGAGGCTTACCTTCCCCCCACCAGCCGAAAGAAAGCCGCACTAGTATGTTTTGATGTTGAGAAAGCCTTCGATAAGCTCTGGTGGCCTGGCCTCATCTACAAGTTCCTTCACCTCCCTATTCCCCCATCATATGTCCGATTCTTATCTAATTTTCTCACTGCTCGCTCTGCTCAAATCCTTATTCAAGGCTCATCTTCCTACACCTTCCCTCTTCGCTCTGGTGTCCCCCAAGGCAGCCCATTATCCCCTCTCCTATATATCATCTATTGCTATGATATTCCCAATCCCTCTCCCCCTCTCCGACTATATCAGTACGCTGATGACCTCGCTGTTCTTGCCTGTACTCCACGCCTAGACACTCTCCGCCGCTATCTCCAAACCTATCTGAACTCCCTGCAATCTTGGTGCAATGCCTGGCACATCCAAATTAATCCTGCCAAATCCCAACATAATATATTCAAACGCTCCCTATGCCGCCGAAAAATCACCAACCGTCTACGCATCCTCTTTAATAATGAACCCATTCCCGAAGCTAACCTTTTAAAATACCTAGGCATCACCTTCCAAAATAACCTAAAATGGAACCATCACCTCACCCAAACCTATCGCTCCGCCCTCTCCCGCTTTAAAAAGCTTCGAAATCTCACTGGCACAACATGGGGCCTTCGCCCCAAGCAAATCCTCAACCTTTACAAATCCTTCATCCGCCCTGTAATCACCTACTCCTCCCTTACCTGGATAACAGCTACCCCTCCACAACATGCACAATTTTCCACCCTAGACCGCCACGCACTACGTATAGCATACCGCCTCAAGTATGACACCCCTTCCCGTGATGTAACCGCCCTACTCACCTTCCCTTCTATACTTAATCACATCCATAAACTTCGCCTTAAATTTCTTCAACGTGCCCAAACTCACAATAAAGATCAAACCTTAGATGCTATAACCATATCCCCCCTCTCCCAAGCTCTTCTCACCGACACCCGTGCACCAGCTTCTGGTCACTTATTTCCCTCTTAAAACCTAGCCTCCCTGCTTCCTCACCCCCTCTGATAAAGCCACTTGAAATTATACTCGCCCGTCACCAATACCCCAGCCCCCTTAATTTCCTTCCCCAGCTTTCATGCTGGCTTTCCCCAGCTTTCATGCTGGCTTTACTTCAACCCTTGCACTTGTAGGAAACACGTCACAGACTCTACTTGAGGTTGCAATTTTGGCCAGCCCTTCTAAAGTGTGATACTCCAAACGGCACCAAAAGTGCCTGATAACCAAAACTTCATCATCACAAATTTAATTTTTTCTCGTCTTTTCTTTGCCATAAGTAGACGAAATTTTCCCACTAATTATTTTTCTTATTTATTCCTTCGCCAAATAAGTTACTGTACTAGATTTCTGTACAGTTTTTTACCCACTATTAATTTTTGAAATTGAGGCAAGCGCCCTGTCCAACTAGCTCGCAGCGTACACGGCCTCAACGACAGAAGAAACTACGCTCCATCCATTTGTGCTACAACAAAACCGTGTGTGCGTGTGACTGAATAGGCCTATAGAAAACAAAACCTATTGTCTAAAAGTGTTTATAACATGCTTGTACCTGTAATTTTATTGTAAACTAGCAGAAGTACCCGTTCTTCGAACGGTGTTCGGTGTTAACACCAGACATTATAATAATAATAATAACAATGTTATTGGTGTTACATCCCAGTAGGGGGGTAGTGGGTGTTCCAACGAGTGTCATGGCCGCCGCGTGAGTCTAAGCCGATAACTCCCGAACCAGTGGTCGGATATTCACGAATAAAGTGTTGTTGGACTCGGGCTGACGGGGGATTTGCTGTGGACCACTCGTTATATTTTTTGAATTTTTTTTTGAAAATTTTCGTTTTCGGAAATAGGTAATAGTTTGAAAACCAAAGATGATAGAACGTTGTGCCATGGCTCAAACGAATGGTCTTTATGCCTTTTATTTTCTATAATGAAACTTTTTTAATTTTTATGTTTTTTTGAAAACACTCGAATTTTGAAAATCCTATATTTAGGAAACTAGGAACTCTACAAAAAAAATTGTTTAACGTAAATCAATGGTCCCTACCCCCTCTACCCCCAAAATAAATTTCAAGTCTCTAGAGAAAAAAATTGTGTGTAGTAGTGGGATGGTGGGGGAGCTGCTTCCAAAAGCAAGTGGTGAGCCCCTGCGACCTTGGAATGGAAGGAGCCATGCTAGGAGGGCGTGCTTGGATTCGTTTTTTTCGTCTCGTCGTGCTCTTTACGGGAATGTACGTGTTGAAAAGGTGAAATGCTGGAAACACAGTCTTTTTGGGGTAAAAACGTGATTTTAGACTTTTTGCTATATCTCACGAACCAATAACGCTAGAGGCGTGTTCGACAGGTCCAAGGACTCGGGGTGATGTCCTCTTTGCTATGAACCACTCGTTATAATTTTTAATAAAATTGGAAACTCGATTTTGGGGTAAACACGTGTTTTTTGTGATTTTGCCAATATCTCACGAAGCAATAACGCTAGAGGCATGTACGACGGGTCCAAGGATTCGGGCAGACGTCCTCTTTGCTATGGACCACTCGTTGTAATTTTAAAAAATTTTGGAAACGCGATTTTGGGGTAAACACGTGTTTTTTATGATTTTTGCCGATATGTCACGAACCAATAACGCTAGAGACGTGTACGAGGTGTCCTAGGACTCGGGCTAGCGCCCCCTTTCAAATGTGGTAGATATTTTTTTCCAAAAAATAATTCACAAAGGGCCTAACGCCGTACATGTTGAAAAAAAAATTCTTTACCGTTACCTGTTTATAATGTTTATGAAGCGTGGTGGTTGAGAGAGACGATACGGCTGGGTGTGTGTGTTTCAATGAACCTGTCGCTGACCACGGTGGCCGTGTTCAATAGATCAATTGATATTTCGACGGGTCGATGTATGACAGAGCGAGAGTGCGTTTTCCTGATATTTTACCTTTGACGTGTAAACGGTGATGAAAACTTGGTTCTATGGTGGTCGAAGCGAGTACAGAAAACAAACTTACAGGAGGTGAAGGTCATTTGAGCTTATTGGAAGGCTCCGGTCTGACTTGACAACAGGTGCAATGGAAAAAATGACCAAGACGCTTGAAGGTGAAATAATCTGACCATCGTGGTGGCAGGGGAGTGTGAAAGGCATGCACACACATTTGTGAAACCACATGTATGCTAAACCAGTGACATCCTGTTTTGCTTCGTACGTGACAAAATGCAAGTTCATGTGAAATTTCATCTTTCACAGGTGTTCGCTTGGGTGTTATCTGTCCACGTGCGCGATAACTGTTAACAAGTCACATCCTGTTTTGCATTGTACGTGACAAAATGCAAGTTCAGGTGAAATTTGATCCGGTACAGGTGTTCGCCTGGGACGTTAGCTGTGCACGTGCCTGATAAGAGAATGTTTAAAGCGTGGGAATTGCTGAATCAGTAAAAAGTATGATGCAACTTGTGGGAATGATGTCACAATCAATAGATAGGCAAGAGCTGCAAACAGCAGTGGTGGGAGGTGAAGGGAGGGAGAGGGGAGGGGGTAATGTATGAGAGAACACAGGATGAAAGGGAAAGACAAACATGTATGAACATGCATGAAGCGCGGAGCGCTGTACACATAGAGCTATAGGTGGTGTACAACATGTGTGAATAAATAAAAAGTACACAGGTTCACACAACATGTAGTTTATTGATCCAAGAATTAAACGTAGAGTTAAACCCTAACCATTTGACGTAGAGTTTATTTCCTTTTTGTTTCAACACTTTTTCCACAAGATAATGCTGAGGAAATGCTGTTTTCTGAAGTTCATGTAGATAAAATCTACCTTTTATGGGTTGATGGTTGAGGTCCTCGAGTAAATAGGTGACTGGACTGTCCAAGTAGACTCGACGAATTCGAAATAGTTCAGTCCCCCACTGAGGCGTGTAGCCCTTATTGAAGGCAGACTTAAATTTGCTCACACGAACAAAATCCCCAATGTTCAGTCGGTGACGTTTAGGATCGGCTGTTTTTATGGGGTTAAACAGTTTATCCAATCGCTGAATATTTTTAGTCACGAGGCGTGGCTTGGTCCCAATCGTTCTATGTTTGGTGTTATTGTATCGTGACACTAGCTCAGGTAACATATCCAACCAGCGATAACTGCCCTGAGCGGTAAACGCTTTCCACATATGAGTTTTCAATGTTCGGTTGAACCGCTCGACCACACTGGCTTTGAGATTGCTGTACGTGGTGTAATGGTGAATATCCTTAGATTTGAGAAAACTGGAGAAGTCCTTGTTGAAAAATTCTTTCCCCTGGTCGGTTTGTAGCAGCTGAGGTTGACGTTGGGAGTGTTGAATAATATGTTGAAAGGCCTTAGTAACTAGTGGACCAGACTTGCGACGCACAGGTTCAACAAAGGCCATTTTGGAATAGACATCAATGACGGTCAACATATAGCGTACACCGTCGTTAACGCCAGCATAGGGTATCATTTCAACCAAGTCAGCCTGCCAAAGTTCATCCACACCTCGTGAAATCACCTTGAGTCGTGGATAATGACGCCTAGCTGGGCGATGCAACTCGTGAGCAATACCCATTTTAATGGGTGAGGGCTTAAACAATAATTTTGGCATTTCGAAGTTCTTGTTCAATTTCTTGAATTTCCCAATCGTGACCGGTATGGCCAGCTTGACGTGAGGCATGCAACAACTGTAGCCGCTGGACGAGCTTATTGGGATTGTGCCAGTAGGTAACATCCACAAGGGGTTTTAATGGTTTAAATGTCACTCCCGAAGCGGACGCTTTACGACGAGTACTTTGACTAGTGGGAAACATTTTTGCAATGATGGTTTTATATTTTTGAGATATATTGGCATTCACTTGTTGCGTGGGATCATACTGTCTTTTGTGAGCATGGGTATCCAATAAAATGGATTTATATTTGTCAAGATCCTCTGACGTATAATCATGGGAAGAGGGGGTCCGAGAAAAGAGCAGCTTTAACAGTCCTGGCGTTAATTTATAGTTGATGTTTTTAATGACAGCTTTAGTACGAGCAAATTTAATGGATGAATCGCCAATTTTAAAACTATCATCCTCATAGCGAACACCATACGTGGTATCTGTGTTTCCAATAAATAGATCGGTGAAATAGGGTTCCAATGTTGATCCATAATATTTTATTAAAATGGTTTTCAGTTGAGCTTTATGTTGAGGGGTGGCCAAGAGTTGTGAAAACGGAGACGCTCTGGAAGGGCAAGGTGTTTCGACCATGGCCAAGGATTTCTTTTTTCTCAAAAACTCTGCAAGGGGTGTGGCCTTTTTTTGAGGCGTAAACACTTGTTCCTCCTCATCCTCAACTTCACTAACACTAGTCAAATCTTCCACTTCCTCAGGGTCCTCGTGCAGCGTCTGCGTGGCTTGTGAAACGGTGGGTAGCGTTTCAGATGGCTTGAAAGAGGGTTTCAACATGGCTTTTAGTGGAGGTGCTAAATGTTGCTGAATAAACAAAGCATGATTGGCACGTGATTGTTTCAATTGACGAAACTTTTGGCGAATAGTATTTTTTGCTCTAATAATATGCTTTTTTAATTGACTCTCTGCTAAGGCCATGGTGTCTTGACAAATGACTTGATGGGGAATGAGACAGGGCCTTAAATAGCAATAAAATGATCAAACCCTAAGCGATACCGTCCTTGGTTGAGTTCACTTTGTTTGTCAATCACTAAACAGGCATGACGTTGAGTGTTCCAGCATTTGGCACACAATTCTGTAAACATTTGAAAGGTCATATCAGGATTCACATGTTCATTATAAATGTGACGACTGTTCCTCTCGTCCTGACGAAATAAAACAATGACATTGGCATTGTCACGAATCAACTGTTTGGACATTTTTGAATACGTTTGCCCAAGATAGAAGCAATCGATATGTTTGTGACGACCCATGCTGAAATAGCTTTGAATGATGCCTTGACGTTCAGTGGATACATCATCGAAAATCATGAGTGAATCAGGCTTTACCTCATCCGGTGAAATCACATTTTCTTGCATGGAAAATGTAAAATAACCCATATTCTCTTTTTGTAATCCAGACATGACTTGATCCAGAAACACGTAGAGGGGTTGGTAGAGAGATTTTGCAAAAATATAAATATTTTGAAAACGCAGACCATTGGGCGCTGTAATGAGCGTTAGCAAAAGATTAGTCTTTCCACAGCCGGAAGGCCCCACAATGATGCAGCGAATGGAAGATGGAAACAGTGAACCATGGCGTTGTTCACGTGATGTGGGACAGAGATGGGAAACCATGTCCCCCACGGGGAATGACTCTTGCTGCTTAATAATCTTCATTTCAACTAAGGCTTAGAAAGGCTAGCAGGCTGTCTATATACAGGACACCGAGCCTTGTCATAGAAACAGTAGACTGGTACTACAGGTTGACGATGGATGTCTTTGGACGTGCGTTGATGGCCAAAGCTAGGCCTGTCCCCATACATGATCCTAAACAGGAAACAGATCCTGCTAATAAACACTATGTGGATAGGTCAGTAGTGCCACGCACAAAACAGGGAGATTATGACTTTAAGGGAAAGCGGTTAACCCATGTAAAACATCCTCAAGTGTCTACAGACGTTACTACGAAAAAGTATGTGGATAACAAAGTGTATGAGTTTTATGACAAAGTGCCCCAGCTTATGGTGAATGGCTATAGCGCTAATCACCATCGGATTATTCACGTGGAAGACCCACAAGACGAAGACGATGTTTGTACCAAGCGTTACGTGACCCATGAAATGAAAAGGCTTTATAAATTTATCCCATCTGTGTTTTTAGTGTATCTGACAAATGAAAAACCTGTGAATAACAGAAACCATTTACCGCTAGTCCATGATCAGCACTTGACCTATGTGCTTGCTTCGAGTTTAAGCCACTATCGATTACACTATGATGGAACCATTCACATCAAATATGCCATACCTGATGAGAACCATTTACAAATAAAGATAAATGGTCATAGGATGTTGGTCCATGACCATGAAATGGTCAATGCTGGTGACGAATTATCCTTTCACCTCATGTTGACATGGGATGAAAAGCAAGCGGGAAAAACCATAAACGATTTCCCACTTTATGTGGAATTGGAATATACAGCCATGAAATAACCATCTGACGTTAGTTGTGATTTAAACTTTCTTGTGAAAGGTTGTTGGTCATTATCATCATGGTGAAACAAAGGTATGCAGTGAGAAAGACTAAAAAAAGGACTTTGTCCTTGGCAAAGCCTGGGCTTACAACATTCGAGGACAAGCCCTTGCGAAAGAAAAAAAGAAAAAATAATGTATTGACCATAAGGAAAGCCCTTCGAGCAGCACAGAGACAGGTTATTCCAAAACATCGGCGACAGGTTTCAAACCAAGGGCGAGTGATTCCCGTTCCCAAACGAGCGGGATTTTTACCTGCATTATTTGCTGGTTTGGCTGCTCTGGGCTCACTTTTGGGCGGTGCCAGTGCAGTGGCGAAAACCATTAAAGCCGCGCAGCAGGGCAAGCAACAACTCAAAGAAAGTCAGCGACACAATGAAACGATGGAAGCGATTGCCATGGGGGCTAGAAATGCCAATTTAAAGCCAGCCTTTTATCAACAAGGATTTGGGATTTCACCATTTCGAAATATTAAAAAAAAAAATTTTTAACCTCAGCCATAGCGAGACATGCCCTGACGCATCAACAAGTGGAAAGCTATGCTAAACAACTAAAGCTTTCTCATTTTCGAGGTGTGTTTATGCGAAACCAATTACCCCCACGACCCTGGAAACAGGAATGTGCTGTTGTCAATTTGGATGATCACCGAGGACCAGGAACGCATTATGTAGCTTATGTCAAAGAGGGATCCACGGTATGGTACTTTGACAGTTTTGGGAATTTGCCCCCGCCCATGGAACTAGTGACCTATTTTGGAAACAGGATCAAGATATATTATAATGTGAAACGTGAGCAAACGTTTATCAGCCAACAGTGTGGACGTTTGTGTTTAATTTTTTTATATAAGACGCAGCATAAGCAAAAACGCCACCAGTATGTCGGCAGAAAGTAAAACGTTTACAGTGCATGGACGTGGACCTGAAGTCAGCCTAGACTTTTACCCGCCTATCGAATTGAGTGAAAAACCCTATGGTTTAGGACTTGTTTCTCTTGAAACGTACAATCGAATATACAACATACGTGAAAATGTGAACAACAAGTTTTACTATGATGATTCTGTGCTCACCCTGAACTCTGGTGGATACACGATCGATGATATTTATGAACACATTTATGTGGTGTTGATCAATCAGTATGGTTTAAAGTCATTTCTCGACGGAACGCACAAGTTTGAACTTGTAGGCAATACTAACACTCATCGCTGCAGTATTTTCTCTACCTTCAACATTGACTTTAAAACACACCCCGATTCCATTGGCCCATTACTCGGATTTAAACCACGTGTGTTGGAGCCCAACAAAAAACATGAATCGGACCATGAAGTGAAATTCATTGAGGACCATCATGTGTCGGTGACGTGTAATATTATTAGCCAAGTGTACACCAATCAAGAACCATCGCATTCGCTTTATGACTTTATTGTGACATCGCCCAATGGGTATATTATTCGTGAAAACCCTCCAGTGGTGCTTTTTCATGCTGTGGCTGTTGATAGTATTAGTAATATAACATTAAGACTGATCAATAGAGATCAACAACTCATTGATCTAGATTCCACCACACCAGTGACTTACAAGTTGGTGCTAAAGCCACTATGAAATTTGTGTATAAAGCAACAACACCGTCTAGGAATAGTGTTAGTTGTTTGCCACGTGAATACACGTTAACATCTCAAGGCAAGCAGATTTTACAGCATTTGGGTTACCACGTCAACCCTCATGATGAATTCTATCCTAGAGATAGCAAACCACATCGAGGAGCAACCAGGAGTGGTAAGAATTGATCTCCATTCCTATCAAGCTCAAACACCTGGACTCAATAACAATGATGAAATTCAATTTGTTATCAACAACCAAGATATTTACACCCTACCGCATGAAAGTGTTATTCAGATTGAAGGTCGGCTCACCAAAGCCGATGGCTCTACACCCACTACATCCAAGTTGGCCAACCATGGTTTGGCCTTTCTGTTTTCTGAAGTGCGGTATGTCATTAACGATATCGTGGTGGATAGCACTCGAAATGTGGGCATTTCCAGTGTCATGAAACTATACCCCTCTTATAGTGAGGAAGAAGGTAAAACACTTTGCATGGCAGGTTGGTGTCCTGACTCGACCAATGACTGGATGGTACACACCGATGGGACCTTTACTGGATATTTACCTCTTAAACTGGTTCTAGGCTTTGCCGAAGATCACCAACGCATTGTGGTTAACGCAAGGCAAGTGCTTTACCTAGTGAGAGACAGGAGTGATAATAATGCACTCAAGGGAGCCGACAATGCCCCCATCGATTCAAAAATTCAACTACAACGCTTGCTATGGAAAGTCCCCCATGTGACCCTCGAAGATAGCAAAAAACTGGACATACTCAAAATGGTAAAGAGAGATATGCCTCTACCCATGGAATTTAGAAGCTGGGCACTCCATGAGTATCCGCTATTGCCCACCACCAACACACACAGTTGGTCTGTAAAAACAGCTCGCTATACAGAGAGACCTCTCTACCTGATTGTGGGTTTTCAAACGAATCGCAAGTATCAACAAACCAAAGATGCCACGCAATTTGATCACCTGCAATTGAGAAATGCACGTCTTTTCCTCAACGGAGCTGTGTTTCCCTATGAAGGACTGGATTTGGATTTTTCAAAAAATAAGTTTGGCCCCCTGTACGACTTGTTTTCTAAATTTCGATGGTCGTATTATCAAAAAGAGAACGGCCCCATGCTACTACCCCAAGCGTTTAAGGCAAGAGCACCACTGATTGTTTTTGACTGTTCATACCTGGAAGAGTCTGTCAAGCCATCCAATATCGACATTCGACTAGATTTTGAAACGCATGACAATGTACCAGCCAATACGACGGCCTACTGTTTGATTATTCACCACAAACAAGTCAACTATTATCCACTGTCCAACCAAGTGACGAGTGTATAAATAACAGGTCATCCCACGTCAAGCCGCTCAGTCATGTCTTGCTTTAAAGCCTCAAGAGACGTTACATCCATGAATTTAAACTCTGAGGAACAACGTTTCAAGACTTTTGCCACATGGCCAGTGCCTTTCATAAACCCTCAAGACTTGGCGGCCGCTGGATTCTACTATTTAAAAACAAGAGATGAAGTGAAATGTGCCTTTTGTCCCATCATTATAGACCAATGGCAGGAGGGCGATGAACCCATGCAGGAACATCAGCGCTGGTCACCCACCTGCCCCTACCTGTGCAGAATGAAAGTGGGAAATATACCCTGTCATTCAAGCTATCCCTCACTTGTGTCTCTGGGTGATGAAAAAAATACAAGTTATGATACGTGTGGACCGTATGGTGTCCATGGTGCTTCGGTGAGCAGCTCACCATCAAAAACACCTAGTTTAGAGACATTGGGACATCATCGATGTTATGGACGTTACAAACACAAGAGACTATATTGTTGTATCAGTTGCTATCGTCCTTATCCTAAAATGAGAAAAGCCTGTAAGACGTGTTATGATAATAAAATGATGTAATTCTTAAATTCTTATTTTTGCATGTCCCTCTGTCCTACCCTAACCTCAATTTGAAACTAGCATGGCAGGTAAGCCCATGCCATGATCACACGTGATCGTCCGTCAGTCGTCAGTTGAACTTGGTCCAGGCAAGCGTCAACATGTTGCGCACACTCATTGTGGATTGCCAAGGGTTTAAAATTGGTGACAACAAATTTATATTTAAACAAGTGGCCATGATCGATTGTACCACGTTTTGGATATCGCAAGCTACGCATTTGCTATTTAAACCACCCCATGCTTTTGATTTGTTGTGTGAAAAAGATCGTAAACAAATCCAGTGGATTGAAAATCATAGGCAACTAGACTGGAATCAGGGAACCATTTCCTATAAATATTTGGACGTGGTCATGAAAGCACACTTGTCCTCGGCCAATGTGGTATTTGTGAAAGGTAATGAAAAACGTCAATGGTTGCAACCATTTTTGCCGTCTTACTGCCAATGTATCGACCTCATGGAGTTGGGCTGCCCCTCCCTGCAAACGCTCATGGATACTTGTTCCTGTGGCAACATTACCCATACAGCCCTATCGCATGCGTGGCATCTCTTTCATTGGTTAACCACTCATGCCTGCTGGGAGTTGTTGAACAAAATTATAACTCAAGATTTACCTGTGAATGACGTCAGTGAGATTTCTACAAGCGACGTGTAAACATCTACAGCACGTGATACCATGGAGAAAGGCAATGCTACGGACAAAGCCATCGGCAAGTTCTTTGTGTGCAAAAATAAACTAGACAGTTTTACCAAAGAGGAACTCTTGGCGCTGCCCAAGTCTTTCATTTATTATGTGGCCGCCAATGCAGTGAAAGAAATCTGGCAACATGTACCAAAATCATGGACTCAAGACCCTGTGTTGAGTGAATTGCAACCCTGTACGGATTACGATCACCATAAGCAAGTGGCCATGGCAAAAATACCGTCTATGCGTCAGTGTGCGACTTGCCAGCTAGTGAAACTGTATCACGGTCATAAAAGTCCATGTAAAGACTTTGTTGAATCATTCCATGGGTGTCATGGCGAGAAAAAGCAACAACAACAACAACAAACACAAACATCGTCCACAGAGGAGGAGGAAGACCAAACCTTTTTACCATCAATGGAAAAGGATATGCCAGACCTGTACTGGCAATGGCGTCATTGACAAAGTGATTCAATACCTACCTTTCGAAATCCATCTTCCAGGTTATCGTTTTGCGGCCCTGGAACTCGTCTCGAAAAACGTTTACAACGTGGTGATGTACCCATTAATCTTTTGGATCAAGCATGCAAGGAACATGACCTTTCTTATCGCCATAGTCATCCTGGTTTAAGACATGTGGCAGATAAATTGTTATTAAAGAAACCTAAACAACGTTTCACATCCAGTGATGCCTCAGTGGGTGAAAGGATGGCAGCCCTAATTGTCATGAGTACTATGAAAGGAAAGTTGATGATGCATGGACATAAACATTGAGGAGTGAGGAATTGGGATTTGTTTGTATTCTATTTTTCTTTTGTCAATTCACTATGACTATGAAATAAAAACAAAGGTTTGCCAGAGCACGATGTTTTGTTATTTTTAATTTTAAGAAATCGTGATGTTGATGGCTGATTTTTTCATTTTACACATTTCACACATTGCCATTTGTTATTTTGCAATTTACATATGTGAAAAATGTTCGTTTCAAGTTTTATGATTATGATGAAATGGATTTTTCCAGTTTGTTGATGACACTTTTTAAACAATGTCTGTTTGAAGTTTTTTGAATTTTCAAATTTCACACATGGCCATTTCCAGTTTTTAAAAATGTCCGTTTTAAGTTTTGCGTTTTTGGTGATATGGAAACATGGATTTTCCATTTTGCTGTTTTCACATTTTTCCATTTGGTGTATGTCGAAAGTTGAGATTTGACAATGATGTTGATGCGAGTGCTTGACCTTGATAATACTGCAATGTGCTGATGCGTGTTTGGAGAAACGTCGAGGTCTACGACTACTGCAGGTAAGACTGTTTTTACAAAAAAAAATGTCTATTGACTGCCACATTTCAATGAAGAAACGAAACTAAAACAAAATGAGTATATAAGTGACCATTTACACCCTCCCCACCCACCCACCCTACCTCACCGTGTTTGCTCTGGTCAATCATACACACCAGTTTTCTCTCTCCACTCATACATTCACACCTGTCTTTGGGAACAAACACAACCACTTTATTTATTCCCAAAAGCACATTCTCGACATGTACACTCATCCCAAAAGAACTTTTTTTACTTTACCATTTTACTATTTCAATAAATAATTAAATACTAGTTATTAAAGTTACTAAAAATCTTACTTATTTCATATTTACAAAAAAATCAATTTTGTACAGCATTACAAGAATCACACTATTTACCAATCAAAAAATTTTAAAAAAATAAGGTTGCACACAACTTTTTTAAAGAGCAAAAGGTCCAAGTGGGTTGTCACTATTTTACAAAATCTACTATTTACAATTGCAGAAACCAATATTTACAAAATTCTAAATCTACAAGTTACAAAAAGCCATGTCCCATAAACGATTAAACAATGAAATCACACCTCCTCCTCGTTGCGATTATAACCCCAGGGCAGGCTGGTGAGCAGGTCATCAGCCCACACACGCTTGTTATCCATGGAGGCGAGGGTGCGTTTTCTCTGTTCCACAAGATACAAATAATGGTTGCTGGATTGTATCCTGCACTGTGTATGAGACATAGCTTTGCCAGTAAGTAAAACCGCTAGGTAATCGTCTACACGTAGCGATTTTACCACTGCCCTACCTACACCTTTTGCTCTTTTGGCTTCCTTAGAGTCGAGTGTGCGATAAGCATACATTTTCGAAGCCAAACCTACGAATTCCGTCATAATGGAATCACCGCATTCATCTTTTAAAACGCCCATTTCCTTCTTGTTTTTTATGGGCAGCTGAAACACGTTGTCAGCGCTATAGCAAGAGGTGTCGAACCAGTCACTATGTTGCCTCATGACGTCATAGGGGTTGCAGTGGCGAATGTGGTAAATGAATGAGTCCGTATCCATATACAAAAGAGAAACGTCCTCAAAATGGCGTTTCGCAAACTCATAGTGGAATCGATACATGACCGATTTAGAAAAGTCTAAAATGACTTGACCCAAGTAAATGGGCTTATCCATGGTCACGCTGGTCTTACTCATTTCAATAGTAGCCAAATCCTCATCGATAATTTTGATCGATTTGAAATTTGGCTTGGCAATGTACCGCCGGGCACCCCACCGCCCCTCCCAGACATTCACTAATTTAATGTCACGGTATTTGCGGACATTCTCCATAGACTTGCCATAGATGCAGTTGTTCATTAATTTAAAAAAATTAATTTCAAACTGCTGTGTTGCCATTTGTCGGTGCTCTGTGTTGAGTCGCATGTATGGCTCAAGCCATGCTTTTTGAGCAAAAGAAATACCCCTGTGGATTTTCTTTAACACCAAGCCTTGGGCGAGGCATTGCACCAACATTTGGATATGTACCACATACCGATTTTTGTTGTAAAGTGTGCCCATGAGTTTTTCAATTTTCACTTTACTGTCAGGGGGAACCATTTGCTCAAGGCAGAATGGGAAATCGGCATGTTCATCATACAAGGATGAGGGGTATTCAATATCCACTTCTAGCACATATCCACGGCCTGTTTCTTGGCTAGCCATGTTCACATCAAATTCTGACACTTGTTTGTCTGTCAGCCAAGCAAACTTCCCATAGGGCAAAGGCTGACTCATGGCGTAACCGTACAAATTATTCACGTCATAGTACATTAAGTACGATTCTGGTTTGTCCGGTGAATAATCAGGCATGTAGACATTGTTCGCTTCAGCATGGCGCTGGTTAAGTGACACAAAGCCGCCACGAATGCCCTTTTCAAAAAATAGAACCATGTCTACGTCAGTGAGTAAATCCAATTCCACTTGAGTGTATTTCAAAGCGGCATCAAACGAGAGCCCAGGACTCGTATAATAGTGAGCCGGGTCAAGACCGTAAATGTGTTGACACAACTCACGAAATTTTTCAAACACATCAGTGAGCAGCAATACATCCAGTTTTAGGTAATGCAAAGCATATTCACTTAGCGTCTTCATGCCAAACACTCGCCAAACTTGACATGCATGTGCATAGTCTTCATCGGAAACGGTACTGCGTGTTAGTTTCGAGTAAAATTTCTCTTGTGGTGGGAGTTTTCTTTGCTTTAACACGTCCCAGCTGTTGCAGAAATCATACGGGAATATACCTTTTCGAATGCACAATTGAAATTGCTTAGGATCATTAAAATGCATTCTAGTATTTTTTAATTCCTCCTCATTCAAGCCATTCACAAGGCTGTCTAGCGAGGACGTCATAAACTTAAAGGAATCCAAAAATCGAATGCTAAAGTTGCTCAACCTCCATGTCAGGGCTGTAAAACGCTCATGGTTTTGGGGGATAATGGTAAACGAGCCCTTGTTGACATGACCCAATTCACGAATCAAAAACTGAATGTCATAATTCGCCAGATTGTGGAAAAAGACACTGATGAAACGAGGAGCTGGAAAGTTCAAGTTGCATTTACTATGCGCAGCTCCACGAAACTCCCCTGTAAAATGCGAGTGGTCTCTAACTTTTTCCTCTCCACTTAAAATAGGCTTTTCGCAAATATGGCATGTCGTGGCATGCTCATACTGCTGCTGCTGTTCTGGAGATAGGCTCATGGGTACTGGGTGGTCCAATATTTCCTGTATATGATCGGCCAACTTGATAAGTTCATCCAAGAACCATTTGGCACAATCTGGCCCCTCACGGTATTTGTAAACGGATTGCGTGGGGTCATAGGCACACACCACATTAAATCCTATGGCAAAGGGTTCATGTTTTTGAATGGGTGTGGTTGAGCTGATGGTGGGATCTGGTTCACATCCCGCCATGGGTGTAGTGAGAGCTTCGAAATCTGCATATACCACATAGGGGACAGTGTCACGCTTATGAATGTCCTTAAACTTTAACACAGCCTTGTCCCCTTGTGGCAATATCAGTCTCACTGCTTCCTGAGAAACACAATCTACCCTATGACGTTCCAAAAGCGTAGGAGTGGTAAAATATTGCAGACAACGGTCACAAATATGTTTCTTAGGTTTATGTTTAGACATTTGACTGCTTAGCAATCTACTCAGGCTTTTAATGAGGCAATAGTGATTCACCTCTCCTACAGATAAATATAAAAGATGAATGTGATGTCGTTTCGGTTCTTTTGTGGCATAAAGAGGACCCACAATCACATTACCATTAAGGCCATACACCATGAACGAAAAGTCCTGGTTGTCTTGTTCAAACCTATGGATCTCGGTTAAGTCCATAGGGAACGACACTCGAGTTAAATTTAAAGTATGTTTCAATTCATCAAACTTGGCCTTGTACTTTCCAGGCCAACAACCATCATGTTGTACCGGCTGCAAAAAGGCAGCCACAGACCACAGAAAGCAATCATTGTCACGATTCTTAATATTGACCACAGCATTTTTCGAAGCTATTGCTGGCGGTGTTTTAATATAGCTAGACCCAGCATTCAACGGGTTGAATTGACAAATGTTGATTTGTAAATGATGAATTTTGTCTAAGGCAAGGCCACTCGGTCCTTGTTGCAGTTTATCAAATTTTGATAGCAAGACATTCACCACGTGGGTTTCATACCACTGTTCCAAATTATGGGCTATGAATAGCTCTTGCATTTTACTGCAAATATAGAATGTCTCTTTATGCTCTACTTCCTTCTTTTTATATATGAAATCGCACACCAGTTCTGTATTCACCTTTAAAGCCGTATGCAACCTTTGCGCTGTACAAATTTCAATTTTAAAAATTTCAAAACAAGATTGTAAAAATTCTTTGGGAATCAAACTTGTTCTAACATTGACCACACGACCAGAGCACACACGCGATTTGAAACAACTGTTTAAGGGTTCCCAAATTAAAGTATCGGTAGCAGTGGCAAAAGACATTATTTTGAAAGAACACTCTCACCTGAGTTTTCAGCTGTAGACTGCTTGACAATGATTCCACTCTAAAGCCACTTGGTTTTCAACTGAATTTGCAATAGCAGTGAACCCTTTTGTTTTCCAAATATCTAAAAAGAAATAAAATAAACCACCATAAGTATATCCATTCCATATAGTTTATGCATTTCATAAACAAAAACAAAATCAAACAGGTTATATATATATATATATATAAAACAAATCTCACCTTGACGTGTAATGCTTTGCTCTATTCCCGTCTCGTGGGCTAGTGTGGAAATGGTTTCCTCTTCTATCGGTCTGTCTTTCTCTTTCTTTAATATATTTCCCACACACACTCATACAACAGGTAGGCTATACACGTTATCTGCAAACAAATAAATAAATAAATAAAATCATTAATTACCTAATCAATAAATAATTGCATGTATTTATATAAAAATCAATAAATATATAAATATATACCTACCCCACAACAAGGTTAAGTATTTTCCACCAACACCAAAACTGATAAACAAGACCAGGGGTTTCATGCAACGCAGTGTGTTCAAAGGTAGTCACCTAAGTGAGCGTGGAAATGATAACGACATGTCTTTATATATGCTACGTTGCATGTATAATCTTTTTTTCCCACGCTTTGAACATTCTCTTATCAGGCACGTGCACAGCTAACGTCCCAGGCGAACACCTGTACCGGATCAAATTTCACCTGAACTTGCATTTTGTCACGTACAAAGCAAAACAGGATGTGACTTGTTAACAGTTATCGCGCACGTGGACAGATAACACCCAAGCGAACACCTGTGAAAGATGAAATTTCACATGAACTTGCATTTTGTCACGTACGAAGCAAAACAGGATGTCACTGGTTTAGCATACATGTGGTTTCACAAATGTGTGTGCATGCCTTTCACACTCCCCTGCCACCACGATGGTCAGATTATTTCACCTTCAAGCGTCTTGGTCATTTTTTCCATTGCACCTGTTGTCAAGTCAGACCGGAGCCTTCCAATAAGCTCAAATGACCTTCACCTCCTGTAAGTTTGTTTTCTGTACTCGCTTCGACCACCATAGAACCAAGTTTTCATCACCGTTTACACGTCAAAGGTAAAATATCAGGAAAACGCACTCTCGCTCTGTCATACATCGACCCGTCGAAATATCAATTGATCTATTGAACACGGCCACCGTGGTCAGCGACAGGTTCATTGAAACACACACACCCAGCCGTATCGTCTCTCTCAACCACCACGCTTCATAAACATTATAAACAGGTAACGGTAAAGAATTTTTTTTTCAACATGTACGGCGTTAGGCCCTTTGTGAATTATTTTTTGGAAAAAAATATCTACCACATTTGAAAGGGGGCGTTAGCCCGAGTCCTAGGACACCTCGTACACGTCTCTAGCGTTATTGGTTCGTGACATATCGGCAAAAATCATAAAAAACACGTGTTTACCCCAAAATCGCGTTTCCAAAATTTTTTAAAATTACAACGAGTGGTCCATAGCAAAGAGGACGTCTGCCCGAATCCTTGGACCCGTCGTACATGCCTCTAGCGTTATTGCTTCGTGAGATATTGGCAAAATCACAAAAAACACGTGTTTACCCCAAAATCGAGTTTCCAATTTTATTAAAAATTATAACGAGTGGTTCATAGCAAAGAGGACATCACCCCGAGTCCTTGGACCTGTCGAACACGCCTCTAGCGTTATTGGTTCGTGAGATATAGCAAAAAGTCTAAAATCACGTTTTTACCCCAAAAAGACTGTGTTTCCAGCATTTCACCTTTTTAACACGTACATTCCCGTAAAGAGCACGACGAGACGAAAAAAACGAATCCAAGCACGCCCTCCTAGCATGGCTCCTTCCATTCCAAGGTCGCAGGGGCTCACCACTTGCTTTTGGAAGCAGCTCCCCCACCATCCCACTACTACACACAATTTTTTTCTCTAGAGACTTGAAATTTATTTTGGGGGTAGAGGGGGTAGGGACCATTGATTTACGTTAAACATTTTTTTTTGTAGAGTTCCTAGTTTCCTAAATATAGGATTTTCAAAATTCGAGTGTTTTCAAAAAAACATAAAAATTAAAAAAGTTTCATTATAGAAAATAAAAGGCATAAAGACCATTCGTTTGAGCCATGGCACAACGTTCTATCATCTTTGGTTTTCAAACTATTACCTATTTCCGAAAACGAAAATTTTCAAAAAAAAATTCAAAAAATATAACGAGTGGTCCACAGCAAAGCCCCCGTCAGCCCGAGTCCAACAACACTTTATTCGTGAATATCCGACCACTGGTTCGGGAGTTATCGGCTTAGACTCACGCGGCGGCCATGACACTCGTTGGAACACCCACTACCCCCCTACTCATCCCTTTTAAGTACTGTTAAAAGGGACGTAAAACCAATAACATTATTATTATTATTGCTTTTAGAGACGCACCAGACATTATCAATTGAGCTACTGTTGCAATGGTTAGCGGCTTGTAATTCCTTCATAAGTTTATCAGAACGAAGTTAATTTTCTGGGAATATCACACACACTGTTAATTTAAGGGCCTTATAATGTGGTTTTCGGAGATCCTTTATAGACTCGCGAATTTTTTGTCTCACATTGAGAAGTGCAACATATGCTTTGGTCATCCTTCTAGGATAATTTTTATATTTCGCCTATTTTAGCATGTATTTTGAGAAGTTTTTCCCTATATCCACCCTTCTACTGTATGAAAAGTACGGTGAAGAGTTTTATAAATGATTGGTGTATTGACGCATGTTTACCATACCTAATTTTACGATGTACCAAGCATCCGAACATGAGTTATAGGCGTACATAAGGATACACAGAAAGACAGACAGACAATTCTATTGTCTACAACATATCACCCAGAAATCCCAATATGGGTATATCTACCACACAGTATCAAAGAAAATCATCCTTACGATGAACCCGTATGTCGACAAAAAAAAAGAAAAAAAAAAGATTAGTTGAAATGTGCTCTCAAACTAAATTCACCTAACGTGTACTTCCTGACATGAAATAGAATTGAAAGTCTTGTAGATGAAACGCAATACACGTCACATAAAAACTGGCCCTCTACTGTACGTTGTGTTGGGTCCCCATACACAGGAAGACCTCTATCATAAATTATAAAAGCTTGTGGTGCATGAAAATTCAGGTTCTTTAGTCGCAAATGGCCCAAATTCCTAAAAGCCGCAAAAAATGCTGATTCAATTCAGGAATTTTTGAAAATAATGTTGTTGTTTGGAGATATAATAGACCTTCTGTACTATATGTCGCACGTGAAAATTGCATGAAAAAATCCTAGATTACCCCTTGACCCCCTTAATTGCATTGGTGAATTATACAGTCTACGTTGGTTCCGTGATAACCTTATATTTGCAAACTTTCACAGAAATGTAATAAATGTAATAAATTGCATCTTACTGAAATAGATGGATAGTTAGATGCCAACCCTTGAGATAATGTTGTCATGGTAACGGATTTGCATTCCTTCATTAGTTTGTTAAATGAAATGTAATTAGTTTTCTGGGAATGTTTCAGAAACTGTTGGTTTAAGAGCCTTATAATGCAGTTTTCGAGGACCCTAGAGTTTTATTTCTGGCACCGAGGGGCTTTGTCTCGTCGTTGTACGCCATAATATAATACTACTAATAATAATATAATATAGGGATAGGAATATAATAGACCTGCCATACCACACCCACAGGTGTAAATCGCGTGAAAAAATTCTAGACCACCCCTTGACCCCCTTAAACGCATTTTACATATTGATGAAATTTACAGCTTAATTTGGTTCCATAATAACCATCTAGCCGTTAGCAAACTTTCACACTAATGTAGGCTAATTAATGGAATTGCATTGCGTCTTACAGCAATAGATGGACCTCTGAGAATCTGTTGCCATGGTTATCGGCTTGCATTCGTTCAGTAGTTTATTAAATTAAATTAGTTTTCTGGGAATATCTCAAAAACGGTTGGACGTAGGACCTTAAAATGTGTTTTTAGGGCCCCCGAATGTTATCTCTCACATTGAGGGACTGAAAGTGGGCTTTGTCTCGTCCTTCTACTCCTATTTCAGCATGTATTTTAAGGGGGTATGCCCCCTTTTATGATAGGTACAAAGAAGAGATACATCAATGGTTAGTGTCGTGCCTCTGATGAATATCTGTACCAAATTTTGCGTTGATACACCCGGCCGTTCTCGATTTATAAGGGAACAAAGTTGTCCACAATCAAACAAACAGACAGACCAAAACAATATTTTCGCGCGCATCTATCATAAAACAGTCTGAAACGTGTAAATAACTCAAATTTCCGTAGAAATTCAGAAAAAAAAACCGACAAATTTTCTATTTATATATGTAGAGATATACTGCACGGCTCGGTGTTGACCGTGTTTTATTGCACAAATTTAGGATTTACTCGCTAACCGTTGGAGATACACGAAAAGTGTTAAGGACCTTTTGGATAGAAAATTGAATGTTAAAGCTCATGTATGCCATCAAAAGTTTGCTATTTCTTAGCGTTCTCTTTTTATTTGAAATGGAAATATCAAATTTTGAAACCAAAGGGTGTAGTGACGTCATAAATGTGGGTTTTACTCGCTAACCATTGGAGATAAACGAAAAGTGAAGCTCGTATGTACCGTCAAAAGTTTGCTATTTCTTAGCGTTCTCTTTTTATTTGATAAGGAAATATGAAGTTTTGATTAAAGTGTGTAGTGACGTCACTAAAATGGTCGCCATTTTTAATAGTGCAAATTATCGAAATAAAATGTATCCTATATGTAAACCTGGTAAATCAGCTACATCCATGCAAAATTTCATTTAAATCGGACCAGTGGTCCTTGCGTTATTGAGTAGCACACAGACAGACAGACAGAAAGACAGACACACACCATCTCATTTTTATATATTAGTATAGCAGAAGTACCCGTCCTTCGAACGGTGTTATATATTAACACCAGACATTATCAATTGAGCTACTGTTGCAATGGTTAGCGGTTTTTCATTCCTTCATAAGTTTATCAGAACGAAGTTAGTTTTCAGGGAATACCACACACACTGTTAATTTAAGGGCCTTAAAATGTGGTTTTCGGAGACCCCTTATAGACTCGCGAATTTTGTGTCTCACATTGAGAAGCGCAACATATGCTTTGATCGTCCTTCTAGGATAATTTTTTATATTTCGCGTATTTTAGCATGTATTTTGAGAAGTTTTTCCCTATATCCACCCTTCTACTGTTTGAAAAGTACGGTGAGGAGTTTTATAAATGATTGGTGTATTGACTCATGTTTACCATACCTAATTTTACGATGCACCACGCCTACGAACACGATTTATAGGCGTACATAAAGATACACAGAAAGACAGACAGACAATTCTATTGTCTACAACATATCACCCAGATATCCAAATATGGGTATATCTGCCATACAGTATCAAACAAAATCATCCTTACGATGAACCCGTATGTCGACAAAAGAAAGATTAGTTAAAATTTGCTCTCAAACTAAATTCACCTAACTGGTACTTCTTGACGTGAAATAGAATTGAAAGACTTGTAGACGAAACGCAATACACCTCACATAAAAAATGACCCTCTACGTTGTGTTAGGTCCACATACACAGGAAGACCTCTTTCATAAATTATAAAGGCTTGTGGTGCATGAAAATTCAGGTTCTTTAGTCTCAAATGGCCCAAATTCCTAAAAGCCGCAAAAAATGCTGATTCAATTCAGGAATTTTTGAAAATAATTTTGCTGTTTGGAGATATAAAGGATGATTGTAGTTTTACGTGACCATTAATCGCAAGATCATAAGCCACGGGACCTCCATTTTACGTGGAATCTGAACCACAGGGCATGGCATTTCACTTTGCAAATGTTTGGAGATATAATAGTCCTTCTGTACTATATGTCGCACGTGAAAATTGCATGAAAAAAATCTAGGTTACCCCTTGACCCCTTTAATTGCATTGATGAATTATACAGTCTACGTTGGTTCCGTGATAACCGTATAGCCATTTGCAAACTTTCACAGAAATGTAATAAATAGAGTAACATTACTTCTTACAGAAATAGATGGAAAGTTGGATGCCACCCTTTGAGATAATGTTGTCATGGTTAGCGATTTCCATTCCTTCATTAGTTTGTTAAATTAAATTAGTTTTCTGGGAATATTTCAGATACTTTTGGTTTTAGGGCCTTATAATGTAGTTTTCGAGGACCCTTTAGGGCCCCCAAGTTTTGTTTCTGGCAACGAGGGGGCTTTGTCTCCTCGTTGTACGCCATAATATAATAATAATATAATATAGGGATAGGAATATAATAGACCTGCCGTACCACACCCGGAGGTGTAAATCGCGTGAAAAAATTCTACTGTACCCCTTGACCCCCTTAAGCGCATTATACTTATTGATGAATTCTACAGCTTAATTTGGTTCCGTGATAACCTTCTAGCCGTTTGCAAACATTCACACCAATGAAATTAATAGAATTGCATTGCGTCTTACAGCAATAGATGGACCTCTGAGAATCTGTTGCCATGGTTACCGGCTTGTATTCGTTCATTAGTTTATTAAATGAAATTAGTTTTCTGGGAATATCTCAAAAACGGTTGGTTTTAGGGCCTTAAATGTGGATTTCGGGGACCCTTCAGGGCCCCCGAGTTTTGTCTCTCACATCGAGGGGCTGAAAATGATTTTTGTCTCGTCCTTCTATTCCCATTTCAGCATGCATTTTAAGGGGGTAGGCCCCCTTTTATGAGAGGTACGGAGAAGGGTTACATCAATGATTAGTGTCGTGCCTCTGATGGATATCTGTACCAAATTTTACGTTGATACACCCAGCCGTTCTCGAGTTATAAGGGAACAAATTTGTCCACAGACAATCAAACAAACAGACAGACCAAAACATTATTTTCGCGCGCATCTATCATAAAACAGTCTGAAACGTGTAAATAACTCAAATTTCCGTAGAAATTCAGAAAAAAATAGACAAATTTTCTATTTATATATAGAGAGATATACTGCACCGCTCGGTGTTGACCGTGTTTTATTGCACAAATTTAGGTTATACTCGCTAACCGTCGGAGATACACGAAAAGTGATAAGAACCTTTTGGATAGAAAATTAAATGGTAAAGCTCGTGCATACCATCAAAAGTTTGCTATTTCTTAGCGTTCTCTTTTTATTTGAAATGGAAATATGAAATTTTGAAACCAAAGGGTGTAGTGACGTCACAAAAGTAGGTTTTACTCGCTAACCGTTGGAGATACACGAAAAGTGATAAGGACCTTTCGGATAGGAAATTAAATTTCAAAGCTCGCATGTGCCATCAAAAGTTTGCTATTTCCTACCGTTCTCTTTTTATTTGATATGGAAATATTAAATTTTGAAACCAAAGGGTGTAGTGACGTCACTAAAATGGTCGCCATTTCTTAATAGTGCAAAATATCGAAATTAAAAGTATCCTATATGTAAACCTGGTATTTCACCTACATCCATGCAAAATTTCATTTAAATCGCACCAGTGGTTCTTGCGTTATTAGGTAACAGACAGACAGACAGACAGACAGACAGAAAGACAGACACACACCATCTCATTTTTATATATTAGTATGATGTATTTATGTCAATAAACGGGGTTTTTCGCAGGGAGACACCCGGGAGGGTGTGATGTTGCGGCCTCTCCGTGGGTGGGGCGTCTTATCGTGATCGGATATTAATCCCTGCGCCAGATCTTTCCTTTAATTTTCTCCTTTACGTGTGTATCAGCACACAAAACACTTAAAATAAATCACCATACATGAACCTATTCTCAAGGCACAAGAGCTCCACGTTGAGCTGAGTGCCCGCCCCTAATGGGGAATGAAATAACTTTGACGACACCCTTCGTTGCAAAACAATTAAGATGCTATTCAGAAAAAAATTTCTGCCTGCTCGACACTCTTTACAGTATCAAAGAAGCTATTACGCTGACCGTGTGTCTTCAAATTATAACAAAACTTTTAAAAATTCTCACTGCTACGACCGGTTCTCACCAGAGTTTGCGTGTGCCCGTGCTAGCGAGTATATACTTACCAGTGCTTGTGTTCGTGTGCGTCATAGTGAAAACACCGTCAAGATCCTATAGGCTTTCATATAGCCGTGGTAGGATTTTTGGAGATCTCGGAAACTACCCGTAGCCCAGTGTTCAAACCTTTACCAATCGAATCGGAGTTGAAAAAAAAAAATTCAAAAAAGTCTGTCTGTATGTATGTATGTGCGTGACGTTTTTGCGTTTAGCAAACTACAGGTCGCAATTTTCAAGATATCGAGTTGAAATTTGGTACGGTGAAAGAGTTGGGGCCTGTGACGAACCCTATTGTTGGGCGTTAAAATCGGTGTAGGGCCGGACCTTTTTTTGGGGCCCTGAATTTCATCCTATTTTTTTGAATCGATATATCTCGGAAACGGTTGGTCGTATCGAAATATGTTAAACGTATAGGTGTAAGATCATCGCGGTATGCAACCTTTTTACTCAAAACTATTTTTTGATATCTCTCACCGTTTTCTATTTTTGGGGCCCTGAAAATGTCCATTGTGCGTGACATTTTTGCGTTTAGCTAAGTACTGGTCGCAATTTTCAAGATATTAAGCTGAAATTTGGTACGGTGAAAGAGTTAGTAACTGTGACGAATCCTATTGTTGGGCGTAAAAATCGGTGCAGGGCCGGATCTTTTTTTGGGGCCCTGAATTTCAAACTTTTTTTTGAAATCGATATATCTCGGAACCGGTTGATCGTATCGAAAAATGTTAAATGTATAGGTGTAAGATCTCCGCGGCATGCAACTTTTTTACTCAAAACGATTTTTGATATTTCTCACAGTTTTATTTTTTTGGGGCCCTGAAAATGTCCATTGTATGTGACATTTTTGCGTTTAGCTAAGTACTGGTCGCAATTTTCAAGATATGAAGCTGAAATTTGGTACGGTGAAAGAGTTAGTGACTGTGACGAATTCTATTGTTGGGCGTTAAAATCGGTGCTGGGCTGAATCTTTTTTTGGGGCCCTGAATTTCAAATTGTTTTTCGGAATCGATATATCTCGGAAACGGCTGGTCGTATCGAAAAACGTTAAATGTATAAGTGTAAGATCCCCGCGTATGCAACTTTTTTACTCCAAACGATTTTTTGATATCTCTCAGCGTTTTCTTTTTTGGGGCCCTGAATTTGTGCGTATGTGCGTGACGTTTTTGGGTTTAGCAAAGTACATTTCGCAATTTTCAAGATATCAAACTGAAATTTGGAGCGGTAAAAGAGCTAGAGCCTATGAGGAACCCTATTTTTCGGCGTTAAAATCGATGCAGGGCTGGATCTTTTTTCGGGGCCCTGAATTTGAAACTATTTTGGAATCGATATATCTCGGAGACGGTTGGTCATATCGAAAAAAGTTAAATACACAAGTGTTAAATCTCCGCGGTATGCAACGATCTTACCCATAACGATTTTTTGATATATCTCAGCGTTGTCTTTTTTGGGGGCCCTGAAAATGTCCATTGTGTGTGACATTTTTGCGTTTAGCTAAGTACTGGTCGCAATTTTCAAGATATTAAGCTGAAATTTGGTACGATGAAAGAATTAGAGACTGTGATGAATCCTGTTGATGGGCGTTAAAATCGGTGCAGGCCCGGATCATTCTTGGGGGCCCTGAAATTCAAACTTTTTTTGGAATAGATATATCTCGGAAACGGTTGATCGTATCGAAAAATGTTAAATGTATAGGTGTAAGATCTACGCGGTATGCAACTTTTTTTTACAAAAAACGATTTTTTGATATCTCTCACCGTTTTCTTTTTTTGGGGCCCTGAAAATGTCCATTGTGTGTGACATTTTTGCGTTTAGCTAAGTACTGGTCGCAATTGTCAAGATATTAAGCTGAAATTTGGTACGGTGAAAGAGTTAGTGACTGTGACGAATCCTATTGTTGGGCGTTAAGATCGGTGCAGGGACGGATCTTTTTTTGGGGCCCTGAATTTCAAACTTTTTTTTAGAATCGATATATCTCGGAAACGGTTGATCGTATCGAAAAATGTTAAATATACAGGTGTAAGATCTCTGCGGTATGCAACTTTTTTATTCAAAACGATTTTTTGATATCTCTCACCGTTTCCTTTTTTAGGGCCCTGAAAATGTCCATTGTGCCTGACATTTTCGCGTTTAGCTAAGTACTGGTCGCAATTGTCAAGATATTAAGCTGAAATTTGGTACGGTGAAAGAGTTAGTGACTGTGACGAATCCTATTGTTGGGCGTTAAGATCGGTAAAGGGACGGATCTTTTTTTGGGGCCCTGAATTTCAAACTTTTTTTTAGAATCGATATATCTCGGAAACGGTTGATCGTATCGAAAAATGTTAAGGGTATAGGTGTAAGACCTCCGCGGTATGCAACTTTTTTACTCAAAACGATTTTTTGATATCTCTCACCGTTTTCTTTTTTTGGGGCCCTGAAAATGTCCATTGTGCGTGACATTTTGCGTTTAACAATGTCCTGGTCGCAATTTTCAAGATATCAAGCTGAAATTTGGTACGGTGAAAGAGTTAATGCCAGTGACGAACTCTATTGTTGGGCGTTAAAATCGGTTCAGGGCCGGATCTTTTTTGGAGGCCCTGATTTTCATCCTTTTTTTTGAATCGATATATCTCGGAAACGGTTGGTCGTATCGAAAAACGTTAAATGTACAGGTGTAAGATCTCCGCGCTATGCAACGTTTTTACTCAAAAACGATTTTTTGATATCTCTCACCGTTTTCTTTTTTTGGGGCCCTGAAAGGGTCCATTGTGCGTGACATTTTTGGGTTTAGCGAAGTACAGGTCGCAATTTTCAGGATATCGTGCTGAAATTTGGTGCTGTGAAAGAGTTGAACCCTGTGAGGATACCTGTTGTCGGGCGATAACAACGGTGAAGGGCCAGATCTTTTGGGGGGGGGCCTGAATTTCAAACTTTTTTTTGGAATCGATATATCTCGGAAACGGCAGGTCGTATCGAACAACCTTAAATGTACAGGTGTAAGAATACCGCGGTATGCAACTTTTTTACTCAAAACGATTTTTTGATATCTCTCACCGTTTTCTTTTTTTGGGGCCGTGAAATTGTCTATTGTGCGTGACATATTTGGGTTTAGCGAAGTACAGGTCGCAATTTTCAAGATATCGAACTGAAATTTGGTGCGGTGAAAGAGTTGGACCCTGTGAGGAAACCAATTGTCTGGCGTTAAAAACCGTGCAGGGCCGGATCTATTTTGGGGCCCTGAATTTCAAACTTTTTTTTGGAATCGATATATCTCGGAAACGGTTGGTCGTATCGAAAAATGTTAAAGGTACAGGTGTAAGATCACTGCGGTATGCAACTTTTTTACTCAAAACGATTTTTTGATATCTCTCACCGTTTTCTTTTTTTGGGGCCCTGAAAATGTCCATTGTGCGTGACATTTTTGCGTTTATCTAAGTACTGGTCGCAATATCCAAGATATTAAGCTGAAATTTGGTACGGTGAAAGAGTTAGTGACTGTGACGAATCCTATTGTTGGGCGTTAAAATCGGTGCAGAGCCGGATCTTTTTTGGGGGCCCTGAATTTCAAACTTTTTTTTGAAATCGATATATCTCGGAAACGGTTGATCGTATCGAAAAATGTTAAACGTGTAGCTGTAAGATCTCCGCGGTATGCAACTTTTTTACTCAAAACGATTTTTTGATATCTCTCTCCGTTTTCTTTTTCTGGGGCCCTGAAAATGTCCATTGTGCGTGACATTTTTGCGTTTAGCCAAGTACTGGTCGCCATTTTCAAGATATTAAGCAGAAATTTGGTACGGGGAAAGAGTTAGTGACTGTGACGAATCCTGTTGTTGGGCGTTAAAATCGGTGCAGGGCCGGATCTTTTTTGGGGGCCCTGAATTTCAAACTTATTTTTGGAATCGATATATCTCCGAAACGGTTGGTCGTATCGAAAAATGTTAAATGTACAGGTGTAAGATCACTGCGGTATGCAACTTTTTTACTCAAAACGATTTTTTGATATCTCTCACCGTTTTCTTTTTTTGGGGCCCTGAAAATGTCCATTGTGCGTGACATTTTTGCGTTTAGCTAAGTACTGGTCGCAATTTTCAAGATATGAAGCTGAAATTTGGTACGGTGAAAGAGTTATTGACAGTGACGAATTCTATTGTTGGGCGTTAAAATCGGTGCTGGGCCGAATCTTTTTTTGGGGCCCTGAATTTCAAATTGTTTTTCGGAATCAATATATCTCGGAAACGGCTGGTCGTATCGAAAAACGTTAAATGTATAAGTGTAAGATCTCCGGGTATGCAACTTTTTTACTCCAAACGATTTCTTGATATCTCTCACCGTTTTCTTTTTTGGGGCCCTGAATTTGTGCGTATGTGCGTGACGTTTTTGGGTTTAGCAAAGTACAGGTCGCAATTTTCAAGATATGAAACTGAAATTTGGAGCGGTAAAAGAGCTAGAGCCTATGAGGAACCCTATTTTTCGGCGTTAAAATCGATGCAGGGCTGGATCTTTTTTCGGGGACCCTGAATTTGAAACTCTTTTGGAATCGATATATCTCGGAGACGGTTGGTCATATCGAAAAAAGTTAAATACACAAGTGTTAAATCTCCGCGGTATGCAACGATCTTACCCATAACGACTTTTTGATATCTCTCAGCGTTGTCTTTTTTTTGGGGCACTGAAAATGTCCATTGTGTGTGATATTTTTGCGTTTAGCTAAGTACTGGTCGCAATTTTCAAGATATTAAGCTGAAATTTGGTACGATGAAAGAATTATTGACTGTGACGAATCCTGTTGATGGGCGTTAAAATCGGTGCAGGCCCGGATCATTTTTGGGGGCCCTCAAATTCAAACTTTTTTTGGAATAGATATATCTCGGAAACGGTTGATCGTATCGAAAAATGTTAAATGTATAGGTGTAAGATCTACGCGTTATGTAACTTTTTTACACAAACGATTTTTTGATATCTCTCACCGTTTTCTTTTTTTGGGGCCCTGAATATGTCCATTGTGTGTGACATTTTTGCGTTCAGCTAAGTACTGGTCGCAATTGTCAAGATATTAAGCTGAAATTTGGTACGGTGAAAGAGTTTGTGACTGTGACGAATCCTATTGTTGGGCGTTAAGATCGGTGTAGGGACGGATCTTTTTTTGGGGCCCTGAATTTCAAACTTTTTTTTGGAATCGATATATCTCGGAAACGGTTGATCGTATCGAAAAATGTTAAAGGTATAGGTGTAAGGCCTCCGCGGTATGGAACTTTTTTACTCAAAACGTTTTTTTGATATCTCTCACCGTTTTCTTTTTTGGGGCCCTGAAAGGTTCCATTGTGCGTGACATTTTTGGGTTTAGCGAAGTACAGGTCGCAATTTTCAGGATATCGTACTGAAATTTGGTGCTGTGAAAGAGTTGAACCCTGTGAGGATACCTGTTGTCGGGCGATAACAACGGTGAAGGGCCAGATCGTTTGGGGGGGGGGCCTGAATTTCAAACTTTTTTTTGGAATCGATATATCTCGGAAACGACAGGTCGTATCGAACAACCTTAAATGTACAGGTGTAAGAATGCCGCGATATGCAACTTTTTTACTCAAAACGATTTTTTGATATCTCTCACCGTTTTCTTTTTTTGGGGCCGTGAAATTGTCTATTGTGCGTGACATATTTGGGTTTAGCGAAGTACAGGTCGCAATTTTCAAGATATCGAACTGAAATTTGGTGCGGTGAAAGAGTTAGACCCTGTGAGGAAGCCAATTGTCGGGCGTTAAAGACGGTACAGGGCCGATTATTTTTGGGGGGCCCTGAATTTCAAACATTTTTTTGGAATCGATATATCTCGGAAACGGTTGGTCGTATCGAAAAACGTTAAATGTACAGGTGTAAGATCTCCGCGGTATGCAACTTTTTACTCGAAACGATTTTTTGATATCTCTCACCGTTTTCTTTTTTGGGGCCCTGAAAATGTCCATTGTGAGTCACTTTTTTGAGTTTAGCGAAGCACAGGTCGCAATATTCAAGATATCGAGCTGAATTTGGAGCGGTGAAAGAGTTGGACCGTGTGAGGTAACCTGTTGTCGGGGTTAAAAACGGTGCAGGGCCGGATATTTTTGGGGGGCCCTGAATTTCAAACTTTTTTTTGGAATCGATATATCTCGGAAACGGCTGGTAGTATCGAAAAACGTTAAATGTATAGGTGTAAGATCCCCGCGGTATGCACCTTATTTTAATCAAAACGATTTTTTGATATCTCTCAGCGTTGTCTTTTTTTGGGGGCCCTGAAAATGTACGTATGTGCGTGAAGTTTTTACGTTTAGCAAACTAGAGGTCGGAATTTTCAAGATATCGAGCTGAAATGTGTCACGGGGTAAGAAATTGGGCCTGTCAGGAACTCTCTTGTCGGGCGTTAAAATTGCTGCATGGCCGGACCATTCTTTGGGGCCCTGAATTTCATCCTTTTTTTTACCTCTAATGATCTTTTGATATCTCTCACCATTTTCCTTTTCTGGGGCCCTGAATGTCTTCCTTTTTTCGAACCGTTATATCTGGGAAACGGTTGGCCGTATCCAACAAAGTTAAATCTACAGGTGTAAGATCTCAGTGGTTAGCAACTTTTTCAACCCATAAGATTTTTTGATATCTCTCACCGATTTGATTTTCTGCGGCCCTGAATTTCTTCTTCTTTTTCGAACCGTTATATTTGGGAAACGGTTGAACGTATCGAACAAAGTAAAATCTACAGATATAGGACCTCAGTGATTAGCAACTTTTTTAACACATATGATTTTTTGATATCTCTCACCATTTTCCTTTTTAGGGGCCGTGAATTTCATTCTTTTTTTTCGAATCGTTATATCTCGGAAAGCGTCGATCCTATCGAAAAAGTTAAATCTACAGGTGTAAGATCTCAGTGATTTGCAACTTTTCTACCCCTTATCATATTTTGATATCTCTCACCGTTTTGATGTTATTAAATGTTTTGGTTTTTGAAAAAAAATGGGGCACAAATGTATATTACAACTGGTAAAAATTCAACTTATGGTCTAATTGAATTCTACGGAAAATTATCTATAATTACTCGCTTTAACCTTTTCAATAAGTTGAATCATGTATTTACAGCAGTAAGATATTTTTCCACTTCCGAGGACGTCCGGCTTTCATAACCATGTGATGGTGTCAGCATTGCCTAGAATAACATTTTATAATTTTCCTGCATTTCCTTGCAATCGGGTCGAAGGTCCGAAATGCAATTCCGCAGGCCTTGCCGCCAACGAAGTTGATGTTTGAGATTATAACCCCTCTTGCTGGCCCCTTGCTGCTGCGTCACCGTCTCATTAAAAGCAGGTCGTGCTGCGTGGACTCCTACTTGTTATGAAAGCCGGATCTAAAGATCCTATAGGCTTTCATATAGCCGTGGTATGTGGGAAAAAGTCTGTCTGTATGTATGTGCGTGACGCTTTTGCGTTTAGCAAAGTACAGGTCGCAATTTTCAAGATATCGAGTTGAAATATGGTACGGTGAAAGAGTTGGGGCCTGTAACGAATCCTATTGTTGGGCGTTAAAATCGGTACAGGGCCGGATCTTTTTTGGGGGCCCTGAATTTCAAACTTTTTTTTGGAATCGATATATCTCGGAAACGGTTGGTCGCATCGAAAAATGTTAAATGTACAGCTGTTAGATCTCCGCGGTATGCAACTTTTTTACTCAAAACGATTTTTTGATATCTCTCACCGTTTTAATTTTTTGGGGCCCTGAAAAAGTCAATTGTGCATGACATTTTGGGTTGGGCGAAGTATAAGTCTTAATTTTCATGATATCGAGCTGAAATTTGGATCGGTGAACGAGTTAGACCCTGTGAGGAAACCTGCTGTTGGGCGTTAAAATCGGTGCAGGGCCGGATCTTTTTTGGGGGCCCTGAATTTCAAACTTTTTTTTTTGAATCGATATATCTCATATTCATGTTTAATATCCCTATAGCACGTTGTATTTCAACTACCTGTTGTGAAAAGTTCTACTCATAGGGTTAGTGCTGCTGTTCTGACTCAGTGAGGAAAGCCATGGCAAACTACACCACTCATCACCGTGCCTAGTATGCCTCATTAAAGTGCTGCCTCGGTTTAATGGGTTTCTACCACATAACCTATGGTGGTGCTTTTTGAGTATCCAACCAGCCTCCAGGCTGACAACCTAACAGACAGAATTTCTCTGAGTAAATTACTACCAGGACCAAGAAATGATGGACGGAAGAACGAGGTAAGATTTATAGTGCCCAGATGAGATTTTGGGAGAAAGTAAAACATCATTAGCAAAATATATTCTATCGCCCTCCTCAGATGGACATAGCGACGTACAATAATAATAATAATAATAATAACAAGAATAATCATACGCAAAGGAAGACTTTCCTTTAATGGCCATTTAACAGGAATGAGCTCCGGAAGATTATCCAATCGAATCTTTGCCTACTTTGTGGTTTACAGAGCAGGAAAAAGACCTACAAGGACCGGGGATATTACAGGAGGACATCTTGGAACGTGACTCTTTGAAGAAGAAACT
The DNA here is from genome assembly GCA_946902985.2 of Meconema thalassinum. Taxonomy (NCBI): domain Eukaryota; kingdom Metazoa; phylum Arthropoda; class Insecta; order Orthoptera; family Tettigoniidae; genus Meconema; species Meconema thalassinum. Next base: position 91,629,106 of record OX336400.1, on the reverse strand, counting down.
TGGGCAAACACAGAGTTTTCAGCCAAAACCCATATTGAAAACCGGCAAGAAGTGGACCGAAGAACGAAAAGAAGCTCACCGAAGAAGAATGCGTAAACGCTGAGCCAATGTGAAAGAACGAGGGAAAAGACAGGTGAAATAACGAGGTCCATAGACGACTGAAACGATTATAAAAATAATAATAATACGAAGAAGAAGAATAAGAACATCAAAAACAACAATAACATGCAAGGGTTTCTCATTCCTTTTCTTATCTCTTTCTCCTCAGAAATGCTGAAATAGCTAGTTATCCACCGCTCACCAGGCATGTTGCTACTGAAGATAAGATACATTTACGTGTGGACAGTCGAGTTAGCATTTTTCATGTTCCTCATACCGGGTGAGTTAGCCGTGGTCGTTACGGCGTGGCTGCTGGCAGTCGCTCACATCCGGGAGGCGAGGAGGTTTGAATCCCCCCGCTGGCAACCTTGAAGATGGTCTTCTGTGGTTTCCCATCTTCCTTCCAGGCATATGCCGGGGTTGGTCCCTAACTATAGGCCACAGCCGCTACCTTCCAACTCCTCGTCATTACATTCAAACCTTCCTCCCCAGGCAACACTCCACACGCGACAGTACTTGTAGCTCACCCCATGGGTGTCCGCATAGAAGCAGCTACAAACTGGCGAGCCGAAGATGTCCTCGCACAATCCCGGTACTAAAAGCCATATGTTAAAAAAATATATAGGCCTATATATAAAACCAAGTAGTTCCGTGAAGAACTATGCAGCCTATTTTCATATATTCTACTTATGTTAATTGCCTCTATCAACAATCACAATTTCAGTTTGATTGCTTTAATAGATTCGTAGATTTTGACAACCGACTAAATATTCCAGATGGTTGCCATTTGGGTGTTTTTATATGTAGATGTTAGAGTTATGTACTGTTATATGAAGATTATTGTTTACGTGTAGTATTCAAACATCAATCGCATGATTAGGACACAAAAAGTAAAAACGAGATATTAAAATGTTGCACAACTGCCATCTTGTGGTTATGGAAACAATTGAAAAAAATTAGATGCCAGAGGATTAACATTTGTATAAGGATTTACTGTACCAAGTGTCACTGCACACGGATGGTTAAATTGCGCAGAACGTCCATGTGAATTTTTATACCTCGCGTCGCCGCCATGTTGGATTCGTGATCACCATGTTATTGAAAGTCCTATAGGTGAACTTAAGTTCATAGCCCCTTTGAACATGAAAACATTCAGTTTGATTGCTGTAATAGATTCCTAGATATTGAATCCATCTAAATAATTCGGATGCTCGCCATTTTGAATTGTTATATGTATAGGCCATTGAGTCATGTACCTTTAAAGGAAAATTATTGCGTAGGTTCATTATTCAAACTTTCACTTCGATCGCATGATTACGACACAAGAAATAAAACTTAATTTTAAAATTCGCACGGCCGCCATCTTGAGGTTATGTAAACAATTGAACTGAATTAGACACCAGTGTATTTCAATGTGTATAAACATTTCCTGTACCGAGTTTCATTGCGTTTGGATCATTAAATCGCGAGAAAGGTCAATTAAAAATTTCAAATTCACTTGGCCGCCATGTTCGTTTTGTAGTTAACCGTTTTCTTGAAAGTCTTATAGATGAACTTCCAGTAGTGCCCTTTATCTTCGCACAACGTTTCAGGGTGATACCGCTAACAGTTTCAGATATATAGAATGCCGGTGAAATATTTCGCGCAGCCGCCATCTTGAGGTTATGTAAACAATTGAAGGACGTTAGATGTCGGTGCATTACAATGTGTATAAACATATACTGTACCAAGTTTTATTTCGTTTGGTTGGTTAAATCGCGAGAAACGGCTATTTAAAAGTCGCAAATTTTCTTGGCCACCATGTTGGTCTTGAAGTTACCATGTTTTCAAAAGTCACATAGGTGAACTTCTAGTAGTTCCCTTTATCACCGTAGAATATTCCAGGGTGATATCGGTAATTGTTTCGGAGATATTGAATGCTGGTGAAATATTTCGCACAGCTGCCATGTTGGATTGGTGAGACGTATACAAATTTGAAGGGCACGGTCGGGGTCGTCCGGAATAGTGCTATGAACTTACTGAGTTTCATTTACATCGCTTCAGCCGTTTAGAAGTTAATAGGGGGGACACACACCATCACACACAGACAGAGACACGGACAAAAGGTGATCTCATAAGCCTTTTTTTTTTTCATAAATGAAAATAGGCTAAAAATGTTACTCATAAAGCAATTATTTTTACTGTAGTTTAAAACTACTACTTCACAAAATGATAACATTTGTGGCTGCAAAACTTGTATTAAAACACTATTATTCGGGGCAGTGGGAGGGTTAAGGAGTAAAGGAAGTGGTGAGTTCCTGAGGGCCTAACTACACTTATGATGATATTTCCTGAACCCATGGTCGGATTTTGACATGTTACTTGCCGTAGGATTCGGTGTGGCGCCCCCGTTCCTATGGATGACGTATTTCCAACCTGAAATAAAAACTAATAAATCTATGACATGGGCCCGCTGACTTTACTTCCCCTCCGAAGGAAGGCACACTGAGGGTTTTTTAACGCTCTTAAAAAATCCGACGACTTCGGCCGGGTTTGAACCCGTGACCTTGGGCATAGAAGCTCAGCATGCTACCAACTACGCCACCGAAGCCACCATAAAGATAAAGTACTCAAAGGTTTCAGAGCAACCAAATAATGAATATTACGAAGCAAGGAAGGAATGAAACGAAAATTGCGGGGGGGGGGTGTAATACTTGCCCCCTGCCCCTGGAAGAAATCCTGCAGGCGCCCATGGAAATTACACTTACCAGAATCTCTTCCAAGTCCTAGAAGACATTCCCCACTTGTGGGCTCAAATATGATTAAATCAAACTTGAAATTTTCTGAATAATTGAGAAGCGTCTTCATTCCTTTATTCTCGAAATAGAAGCCACATGTCTTATTTATCAGTCAAACACCGCCCCTAACATAAATACTGACGGACCTTCACTCAGTTCTTCTATGACGAATTCATCTTGAGCATTGACGAAGTCGTGAATCCCTTCTAAGACAATGTCGGTTAAATTGGGCACTGGTTTCTTCAGAGCCATTGTACTGAGAACTGTCACATTGTGTCCTCGTTCCGCCAAAGCGGTGACAAGAGGACTGTTCCAGATGTGGTGACTGCGTGAGGCGACACCGAGTGTTGCTATAATGTTGGCACCACTGCTGCTGCTTACCCAACACAGCAAGAGTCCAGTGAAGATTCATATTTACCTGTAAAATATCAATAAAGAATTATTAGTTCAGTGATTTACAAACATTTTCAGGTTATAGAAATGGCAATCCATGTTTCAGTGTTACCGCACCTATTAACAATCAGCCTACTGTAAAACCTGCCTTTAACGGTATCGAACGGGACTCGCTCATTTTCCGTTAAAGATAGGTTTCCGGTTAACGGAGGTAGAACCCTCTGTTCCAAATGCCACGGTGGGTGAGTGGTTATCGTGTTGGACTACCAACCCCATGCTTGCAGGTTCACTCCTGGTCGTGGTGTGTGCTTTTTGAAAGGCGACAATAATCACGACACGCATGTCATACGTTGTTGGCATGTTAAATAACCCATTTGAATTTAGTAAGCCGTGTTCATAATGGCAAAATTAATCTCGGGATTTTCCGCCAATACAAAGTTCCTCCATTCTCTACCAGAAAGCACAACAGATTCAAGGAGCATAGATATCTAACCCCCTTGACTTTCATAGCATTCCAAGGAACGACAAAATTCGACATGCAAACTGCTCTCTGGGAGCCAAATAACAAAGCTTGCACCCGGCACCCGAGGCTATACGATATTATTGTTCCAAATCTCGTAAAGTCAGAGATTAGTGGGAGAAAAATGAAAATCCACAGTCTGCTTCCAGTCGACCGACCGGGTCAGGGAATGGAATGAATGAAGCGCCCATCTATCGGCGAGGATATTAACTGTGCCGGCTGCCGATGCCTGTCGCACTCCCCTGGGGCAATGAATAAATGAATGGCAGATGAAATGAAATGATGGTGGAGAGTGTTGCCGGAATGAAATTGTGACAGGAAAAATCGGAGTACCCGGAGAAATACCTTTCTGCCTCCGCTTTGTCCAGCACAAATCTCACATGGAGTGACCGGGACTTGAACCAAGGACCCAGCGGTGAGAGGTCGGCGTGCTGCCGCCGAAGTCACGAGGCTCCGATTAGTGGGAGTGCATGTGATTATTAGTCACAGTGATTCCCTAATAGCGTAATACAAAAATTCATCTCAGTTAAGGGGCCGATGACCTCGCTGTTCCGTCCCTTAAGGTAAGAAAGACCTGCCTATGTCGCCCATTTTAAATCTTCAAATATTTGGTACACTTTATTCAAAATCTGTTTGGGTTAGCCAATTGAAATTTTCAGGGATTACTGTTTGGATCATTATTTGCAAAAATAAAAAGGATTATTGACAAAAACGAAATTCTTTTGCCTGTATGAATTTTCTTTTAAGGGACGATATTATAATCCAAAATTATGTTGAAAAATATTTATATTTCATTTTGTATATTATTAAGATGGATATCCCTTCCTATTACTGTTCATTAGGATGATGTTACCGGGTGAGTTAGCCGTGGTCGTTACGGCATGGCTGCAGGCAGCCGCTCACATCCGGGAGGAGAGGAGGTTCGAATCCCCCCGCCGGCAACCTTGAATATGGTCTTCTGTGGTTTCCCATCTTCCTTACAGGAAAATGCCGGGGTTGGTCCCTAACTACATGCCACAGCCGCCACCTTCCAAGTCCTCGTCCTTACAACCACACTTTCCTCCAAAGACAACACTGGTGTATTCTTGGAATACACGGTAGATAGAGTATTTTTTAATGCTCTTTTCTCGTTTACTCCTTCCTTTTTTCTCAAACACCAACAGTGATCTCCTATGTTCTCTTTGCTGCTTAGGGTTCTCATGTCATTTGTGAGTCTGTTCTAGATATATATCTTCCATGACCCACCTAGCGTCATCTAGCAGCGAATCTCTGAAGCTCCTCAATTCTTCCCGGTGCAAGAGGACTTCCTTATCAAACTGGCCACCAGATCTCGTCGTCATCGCCAGCTATCATCTCCGTGATCAAGAGAACTTCGTCTACTTTTTCACCCACCAGGCTGCGATAGCGTCGCCTACTATCAACTCTTTGAAGACCATTCCTCAAGAAAAACATTTATTTTTGTAAGGTTGTCTATTCTGATATGCATTCCTTATGTCTCCTACCCCCACTCTTTTCCCTTTCCTGGTCCCTCTGTGCTTCGCTGAGTGGGTCTCACTTGTACGTCGGCCGTCGACTCAGTCAAGGCTCAACTAGAGCCAGCCCCTGAACTAAAGGGGCATTCTTTAGATTCCACGCCATGTTGGAACTTTAATCGTCAAAGGGAACTTCACCTTCGCCATGCAGCAAAGATAAGTACAGACTTCAGGTTTTAACCTCATCTTCATCGGTTTTAATTCTACATGCTTTTAACGATCATTTTATAGGCAGTGTGAGATTACTTATTTGTGGCAATAATCATCTTTCGCGGGATTTTCTATGTTAAGCTTTTGTCTGTCTAAGCAAATCTTAAAAAAGCAGCATTTCTTATGAGAAATCTTCTCACAACGTGGGAATTACCCACTGTGTATAAAATACTCAGCTCGTTCCACCGTTGGAATAACTTCGGCCCTATTCTTCAGTTAGGATTGTTCTGGAACTTTCCAGATTCTGCACTATATCTACCAGTCACGCCGTCATGTGTTTTCCACTCACATGTGGGGATACTATTTTAAATTAAGGAATCTTCCTTATAAATTCCTGCAATAGCTAAACTTTCTTCCACCGATGGAATTTTCTATGGCGCATTTAATTGTAATCCACAACATTCTCAAGCAATAGACTTTCGCCTACCTAGTGCAACTTATTATTTTCCATCATTGCAATAACTTTCTTTGCCATAAACTTTTGTGCTACTACAGTGAACTTTTCATCCATTCAACAAACTATTGTGATAAACAGTGTTCAACATTTCTACCGCGTCGCAATCGTCCGATTATTATTAATACGGCCATGAACATTCATCATCAATCCCAGTTGATCTTTCCTAAACCCCTTACTAACAAACCATAATAAAATTGTTACTTTAGGTCTTTTTCAATGAGGTGTCACTCTAAAGACGTGCCCTCCCACTTTTACTTATATGTAATTAATTAACTTCTGCATAACTACGTGTCTTGTACACGTTTCTAATTATCGTGTTTCTGCCTTCTATTTAGGGAATACAATTCTTTCAACTCATAAGTGAGTTATTTCTAGGTTTCACGAAAGGGAAACTTGCCCCATTTGTCTCGTGATTCCTACTTAAACATAGGAGGTCTAGAACCTTCCTATTGACTTTCTCTTCAGGTTTCACAGTAAGTGACCTGCCCTATTTGTGTAACTACTAAAAGTAATCCAGTATAAATATAAGAATTTATAGGAACTTCTCTTTTATTCTTCCTGCTTTTTGTTATTGTTATTTTTGAAGTTGTTACTCTTTCTAGAATATTCTCTTAGAAATTTCTTAAAGTACACTCCTTGTACTCGATTTACTGTCTAACTTTAATCACTTTAATTGTCCTTAACTTTTGTACTTTATCCTCTCTATTTCAAATTCTTGCGAGGATTTTATAAAGGTCAGCAGATACAACTGGGGATGGTGACAGACTTGGGTCTATTTAAGGAAGGCTCAGGGAAGTCGGCCGTAGACCTGTTGAAAGGAACCGCCCCTGAATTTGCCTGGTGGTGAAAACGGGAAACCACGGAAACCATTTTCAGGACCGAGGTGGAATTCGCACCCGCGCTCTCTGGATGCCAGCAAGGCACGAGCTAGTGGATAGTAGGTTTACTAATATTAATAAAAATATTGCCTCTAACAGATTCAAAGGCAGAAAGTAAATTATGGTTAAATAAGGCTAAAACTTTCTGCTGTTTTATGAAGTCTCTGTGGATGCGTTTCGGGGGAGACTGCAGCTGTCCTTCCCTCTCCACTTCTGGTTACAGCCCTGTTTAGTTCCTAAATGCTTATTTTTACGCTGTTATTATTCCGTTATTATACACTGTTAAATCATGTTTCCAATTGAGCACTAAATAGAGTAAATAAATTCCAGTCCTAAGATCTTGACTAGTTTATCGTCAATATACAGCCAGTCGACATCGACGAAAAAAATACACACAAATCTACATTTTTTAAAATCGCAGGATGTAATAAGCTACAACCTGAACGAAATAACGGTAATTGGTTTGATGGAAGGGGCCCATTGAAACTATCCCGGCACTCCTCACTGAATTTTGGAGATCTTTCTCCCTTTACCCTGTAATCCTGAGCTTCTATGCCCAAGGTCGCGGGCTCGAACCCGGCCGGAGTCGTCAGATGTTTTAAGAGTGTTAGAAATCCCTCAGTATGCCTGCCTTTGGAGGGTGAGTAAAGCCGGCGGGCCCATGTCATAGATTTATGGTATGAAAAAGAACCTTCCACTAACTACACTTGTGTGAAGCCAAAATTTGTAGGTTAGAATTGATAACGCTCTATTAGTTCCAACGTCAGGTGCTGACTGCGATGCCATCTAGTAGCCAAGTCCGCAAGCTAGGGTGTCGTGGACGGTAGCATTTGGTAGCAAAAGTAGGAACTAGTTGAAATTATTGTCTGCAGTCCTTACTTGAATTAAAACAGATAACACACACTAAGACGATCATCTCAATTAACACCGGTTATCAGAGAGACTCTACGCACAACCAAAGTACATGGGGCTACATGACCGCGTAGTCGCAGCCCCGCCAAGCCTTACCCAGAAATCCCAACGACATGAGTCTGAAAGCAGCTATCTTACAGAATAACTGAGGAGAATTAACAATATTGTATCAAAGCATTCCTACATTTTTTAGCGCAGTCCTTTTGGCAAACACCAATCGTAAACGGTACACTTTGTCTTTTAGGCACCCCAGACATGAATTGGGAAGTATGGGACCAAATAAAGCTTTTATTAGTGCGAAAGAAGGAAAAATTGGTTACGCCGGATAAGTCTGTATGCTTTTGTATGATGTGAGATAATCTGCGTGTGAGGCCATCGGCCGTGACCTTCATAACAACTTGTGGCGTTACATGGCAGTCTTCGCCCCAAACAAATCCTCAACCTATAACAACTACAATTGGCAGCCCTGGTGACTAAATATATTCTTAGTTCCATTTCTTAAGGAACAGAAAAAAAATTGGTTGAAGTCCAATAGATAGCATGGACGTTACATGCAGTTAAACATTGGATCTAACAGCGCGCGTAAGATCATGTTGGCAACAATGACATACCTGTATTGGTCAGAAATAATCTGAAATAATATGATCTATTGTTGGGTCAATTTTGAATGAAATCCATTAGCTAGTATAGAAGTTATATGCATTTTAAAATTGGACCTATCATCAGGCTTAGAATCATGTTGGGAGCACTGGCGTAGGCCTATATTAGTTACTCCAAATTAATCTAGAATGCCCGGTACTATACGTGTGCAAAGTTTAGAGCTATTGGCTTGCATACTTTCTGATATATTGATATAAGGGTAACAAAAATAGAGACAGTATTTATTAACAGTTGGCAGCCCTGGTTAGTCTTAAGACTCGGCATATTCATATCTGTTATGGTACACATAGCACACACGAAATTTGATTGAAATCCAAATGATAGTATAGAGGTTACATGTATTTAAAGTTGGACCTCTCAGCAGGCTTAGAATCATGTTGGCAGCACTGACGTATATAAGTTTCTCCAAATTAATATAGAATGTCAGGTACTATACGTGTGCATAGTTTAAAGCTGTCGGCTTGCATACTTTCTGATATATGGGTATTAGGATTTAAGAAAATATTGAGAGCATTTGTTAACAGTTGGCAGCCCTGGTGGCTCATAAGAATACGCTCAGTCATATCTGTTTATGTACGCATAGCACATACAGAATTTGGTTGAAATCCAATTGATAGTGTAGAAGTTGTATGCATTTAAAATTCGAACCTATCAGCAGGTTTATAATCATTTTGGCAACACTGCCATGTATGGCCTCCTGGAAATTAAACTGCACTATTATTATCTATACGTGTGACAATTTTGAAATAGCTCGCATTCATACTTTCCATGATATCCAACATAGAGCTCAAATTTCAATTTCGATTTTTCAGCAGTTGGTAGCACTGACATCACTTTTCAAATATGGCCGTGAGATATTTAGGTATAGATCTTTTCTCCTACCAATTTTTGTTTCGATTGCTGCAGTCGTTTAGGAGTCGATAGGGGACACACACACACAGCCAGACAGACAGAAAGAAAGGCAGACAAACAGACAGACACACATTTGCCCGATATCATAAGTCTACTTTTTCCTCATTTTTGAAAAAATGTGAAAAGTAGGCTAAAAATCCTTCAGATGCGTGGCGCATCCGGATAACAGTCGTGCCTGAAGCGGGGCGGATGCGGCTCTACATATCGGGGATTCGATGAACTTCACCTCCCAATGCCAGCATGCCACTCACCTACCGGAGAGTGGGAGAACCTCTACAAGACACACCACAGCAACAGAACATAATCATTACATATACAAAATACATTTCAAGCAAATAATATGTAAGTATACACATGGAGAGTCCTATTCTTTGCCGTACAAAAATATTTTATGTCGGGAAAATATATTTGTTGATCGCATATTGCAAATTCCTGGCTTTTATTGACAAAGTAAATTGAAACACTGCAATGTGCCAAATACTTCACGTGCATTAATATTAAATGACATTTGCACCCTTCGTTTCAAAATAATTAAGATGCTATTCAAATGAAAATTTCTGCCTGCTCGACACTCTTTACAGTATCAAAGAAGCTGTTACGCTGACCGTGTGTCTTCAAATTATTACAAGACTTATAAAAATTCTCAGTGCTCCTACCGGTTCTCACCTGTCTTTGCGTGTGCCCGTGCTAGCGAGTATATACTTACCAGTGCTTGTGTTCGTGTGCGTCATGGTGAAAACACCGTCAAGATCCTATAGGCTTTCATATAGCCGTGGTAGGATTTTTCGAGATCTCTGAAACTACGCGTAGCCCAGTGTTCAATCCTTTACCAATCGAATCGGAGTTGAAAAAAAAAAAATTCAAAAAAGTCTGTATGTATGTACGTATGTGCGTGACGTTTTTGCGTTAAGCAAACTACAGGTCGCAATTTTCAAGATATCGAGCTGAAATTTGGTACGGTGAAAGAGATGGGGCCTGTGACGAACCCTATTGTTGGGCGTTAAAATCGGTGTAGGGCCGGACCTTTCTTTGGGGCCCTGAATTTCATCCTATTTTTTTGAATCGATATATCTCGGAAACGGTTGGTCGTATCGAAATATGTTAAACGTATAGGTGTAAGATCATCGCGGTATGCAACCTTTTTACTCAAAAACTATTTTTTGATATCTCTCACCGTTTTCTATTTTTGGGGCCCTGAAAATGTCCATTGTGCGTGACATTTTTGCGTTTAGCTAAGTACTGGTCGCACTTTCCAAGATATTAAGCTGAAATTTGGTACGGTGAAAGAGTTAGCGACTGTGACGAATCCTATTGTTGGGCGTTAAAATCGGTGCAGAGCCGGATCTTTTTTGGGGGCCCTGAATTTCAAACTTTTTTTTTGAAATCGATATATTTCGGAAACGGTTGATCGTATCGAAAAATGTTAAATGTATAGGTGTAAGATCTCCGCGGTATGCAACTTTTTTACTCAAAACGATTTTTTGATATCTCTCTCCGTTTTCTTTTTCTGGGGCCCTGAAAATGTCCATTGTGCGTGACATTTTTGCGTTTAGCCAAGTACTGGTCGCCATTTTCAAGATATTAAGCTGAAATTTGGTACGGGGAAAGAGTTAGTGACTGTGACGAATCCTGTTGTTGGGCGTTAAAATCGGTTCAGGGCCGGATCTTTTTTGGGGGCCCTGAATTTCAAACTTATTTTTGGAATCGATATATCTCGGAAACGGTTGGTCGTATCGAAAAATGTTAAAGGTACAGGTGTAAGATCACTGCGGTATGCAACTTTTTTACTCAAAACGATTTTTTGATATCTCTCACCGTTTTCTTTTTTTGGGGCCCTGAAAATGTCCATTGTGCGTGACATTTTTGCGTTTAGCTAAGTACTGGTCGCAATTTCCAAGATATTAAGCTGAAATTTGGTACGGTGAAAGAGTTAGTGACTGTGACGAATCCTATTGTTGGGCGTTAAAATCGGTGCAGAGCCGGATCTTTTTTGGGGGCCCTGAATTTCAAACTTTTTTTTGAAATCGATATATCTCTGAAACGGTTGATCGTATCGAAAAATGTTAAATGTATAGCTGTAAGATCTCCGCGGTATGCAACTATTTTACTCAAAACGATTTTTTGATATCTCTCTCCGTTTTCTTTTTCTGGGGCCCTGAAAATGTCCATTGTGCGTGACATTTTTGCGTTTAGCCAAGTACTGGTCGCCATTTTCAAGATATTAAGCAGAAATTTGGTACGGGGAAAGAGTTAGTGACTGTGACGAATCCTGTTGTTGGGCGTTAAAATCGGTGCAGGGCCGGATCTTTTTTGGGGGCCCTGAATTTCAAACTTATTTTTGGAATCGATATATCTCCGAAACGGTTGGTCGTATCGAAAAATGTTAAACGTACAGGTGTAAGATCACTGGGGTATGAAACTTTTTTACTCAAAACGATTTTTTGATATCTCTCACCGTTTTCTTTTTTTGGGGCCCTGAAAATGTCCATTGTGCGTGACATTTTTGCGTTTAGCTAAGTACTGGTCGCAATTTTCAAGATATGAAGCTGAAATTTGGTACGGTGAAAGAGTTATTGACTGTGACGAATTCTATTGTTGGGCGTTAAAATCGGTGCTGGGCCGAATCTTTTTTTGGGGCCCTGAATTTCAAATTGTTTTTCGGAATCGATATATCTCGGAAACGGCTGGTCGTATCGAAAAACGTTAAATGTATAAGTGTAAGATCTCCGGGTATGCAACTTTTTTACTCCAAACGATTTCTTGATATCTCTCACCGTTTTCTTTTTTGGGGCCCTGAATTTGTGCGTATGTGCGTGACGTTTTTGGGTTTAGCAAAGTACAGGTCGCAATTTTCAAGATATCAAACTGAAATTTGGAGCGGTAAAAGAGCTAGAGCCTATGAGGAACCCTATTTTTCGGCGTTAAAAATCGATGCAGGGCTGGATCTTTTTTCGGGGACCCTGAATTTGAAACTCTTTTGGAATCGATATATCTCGGAGACGGTTGGTCATATCGAAAAAAGTTAAATACACAAGTGTTAAATCTCCGCGGTATGCAACGATCTTACCCATAACGACTTTTTGATATCTCTCAGCGTTGTCTTTTTTTTGGGGCACTGAAAATGTCCATTGTGTGTGACATTTTTGCGTTTAGCTAAGTACTGGTCGCAATTTTCAAGATATTAAGCTGAAATTTGGTACGATGAAAGAATTATTGACTGTGACGAATCCTGTTGATGGGCGTTAAAATCGGTGCAGGCCCGGATCATTTTTGGGGGCCCTCAAATTCAAACTTTTTTGGAATAGATATATCTCGGAAACGGTTGATCGTATCGAAAAATGTTAAATGTATAGGTGTAAGATCTACGCGGTATGTAACTTTTTTACACAAACGATTTTTTGATATCTCTCACCGTTTTCTTTTTTGGGGCCCTGAAAATGTCCATTGTGTGTGACATTTTTGCGTTCAGCTAAGTACTGGTCGCAATTGTCAAGATATTAAGCTGAAATTTGGTACGGTGAAAGAGTTAGTGACTGTGACGAATCCTATTGTTGGGCGTTAAGATCGGTGCAGGGACGGATCTTTTTTTGGGGCCCTGAATTTCAAACTTTTTTTTGGAATCGATATATATCGGAAACGGTTGATCGTATCGAAAAATGTTAAGGGTATAGGTGTAAGACCTCCGCGGTATGGAACTTTTTTACTCAAAACGATTTTTTGATATCTCTCACCGTTTTCTTTTTTTGGGGCCCTGAAAATGTCCATTGTGCGTGACATTTTGCGATTAGCAATGTCCTGGTCGCAATTTTCAAGATATCAAGCTGAAATTTGGTACGGTGAAAGAGTTAATGCCTGTGACGAACTCTATTGTTGGGCGTTAAAATCGGTTCAGGGCCGGATCTTTTTTGGAGGCCCTGATTTTCATCCTTTTTTTTTGAATCGATATATCTCGGAAACGGTTGGTCGTATCGAAAAACGTTAAATGTACAGGTGTAAGATCTCCGCGGTATGCAACGCTTTTACTCAAAAACGATTTTTTGATATCTATCACCGTTTTCTTTTTTGGGGCCCTGAAAGGTTCCATTGTGCGTGACATTTTTGGGTTTAGCGAAGTACAGGTCGCAATTTTCAGGATATCGTACTGAAATTTGGTGCTGTGAAAGAGTTGAACCCTGTGAGGATACCTGTTGTCGGGCGATAACAACGGTGAAGGGCCAGATCTTTTGGGGGGGCCCTGAATTTCAAACTTTTTTTGGAATCGATATATCTCGGAAACGACAGGTCGTATCGAACAACCTTAAATGTACAGGTGTAAGAATGCCGCGATATGCAACTTTTTTACTCAAAACGATTTTTTGATATCTCTCACCGTTTTCTTTTTTTGGGGCCGTGAAATTGTCTATTGTGCGTGACATATTTGGGTTTAGCGAAGTACAGGTCGCAATTTTCAAGATATCGAACTGAAATTTGGTGCGGTGAAAGAGTTGGACCCTGTGAGGAAACCAATTGTCTGGCGTTAAAAACTGTGCAGGGCCGGATCTATTTTGGGGCCCTGAATTTAAACCTTTTTTTTGGAATCGATATATCTCGGAAACGGTTGGTCGTATCGAAAAACGTTAAATGTACAGGTGTAAGATCTCCGCGGTATGCAACTTTTTACTTAAAAATATTTTTGGATATCTCTCACCGTTTTCGTTTTTTTGGGGCCCTGAAAATGTCCATTGTGCGTGAAATTTCTGGGTTTAGCAACGTACAGGTCGAAATTTCCGAGATATCTAACTGAAATTTGGTGCGGTGAAGGACTTGGACCCTGTGAGGAAACCAATTGTCGGGCGTTAAAAACGGTGCAGGGCCGGATCTTTTTTGGGGGCCCAGAATTTCAAACTTTTTTTTTGAATCTATATATCTCGGAAACGGTTGGTCGTATCGAAAAACGTTAAATGTACAGGTGTAAGATCTCCGCGACATGCAACTTTTTTACTCAAAACGATTTTTTGATATATCTCTCCGTTTTCATTTTTTGGGGCCCTGAAAATGTCCTTTGTGCGTGACATTTTTTCGTTTAGTAAAACTGGTCGCAATTTTCAAGATATCAAGCTGAAATTTGGTACGGTGAAAGAGTTAGTGCCTGTGAAGGACCCTATTGTTGGGCGTTAAAATCGGCGTAGGGCCGGACCTTTTTTAGGGGCCCTGAATTTCGTCCTATTTTTTTGAATCGATATATCTCGGAAACGGTTGGTCGTATCGAAACATGTCAAAGGTATAGGTGTAAGATCTCCGCGGTATGCAACTTTTTTACTCAAAACTGTTTTTTTATATCTCTCACCGTTTTCTTTTTTTTTTTTGGGCCCAGAAAATGTCCATTGTGCTTGACATTTTTGCGTTTAACTAAGTACTGGTCGCAATTTTCAAGATACTAAGCTGAAATTTGGTTCGGTGAAAGAGTTAGTGACTGTGACGAATCCTGTTGTTGGGCGTTAAAATCGGTGAAGGGCCGGATCCTTTTTGGGGGCCGTGAATTTCAAACATATTTTTGGAATCGATATATCTCGGAAACGGTTGGTCGTATCGAAAAATGTTAAAAGTACAGGTGTAAGATCTCCGCGGTATGCAACGTTTTTTACATAACGATTTTCTGATATCTCTCACCGTTTTCTTTTTTTAGGGCCCTGAAAATGTCCAATGTGCGTGACATTTTTGCGTTTAGCTAAGTACAGGTCGCAATTTTCAAGATATGAAGCTGAAATTTGGTACGGTGAAAGAGTTAGTGACTGTGACGAATCCTATTGTTGGGCGTTAAAATCGGTGCTGGGCCGAATCTTTTTTTGGGGCCCTGAATTTCAATTTTTTTGGAATCGATATATTTCGGAAACGGTTGATCTTATCAAAAAACTTTAAATCTACATGTGTATGACCTCCGCGGTATGCAATTTTTTACTCAAAACGATTTTTAGATATCTCTCACCGTTTTGTTTTTTGGGGCCCTGAATAAGTCAATTATTGTGCATGACATTTTAGGGTTGAGCGAAGTATAGGTCTTAATTTTCATGATATCGAGCTGAAATTCGGAGCGGTGATCGAGTTACACCCTGTGAGGAAACCTGTTGTCGGGCGTTAAGAACGGTGCACGGCCCGATTTTTTGGGGGGGGCCCTGAATTTCAAACTTTTTTTTTGGAATCGTTATATCTCCGAAACGGTTGGTCGTATCGAAAAACGTTAAATGTACAGGTGTAAGATCTCCGCGGTATGCAACTTTTTTACTCATAATGATTTTTTGATATCTCCCGCCGTTTTCCTTTTTGGGGCCCTGAAGATGTCCATTGTGCGTGACATATTTGGGTTTAGCGAAGTACAGGTCGCAATTTTCAAGATATCGAACTGAAATTTGGTGCGGTGAAAGAGTTAGACCCTGTGAGGAAGCCAATTGTCGGGCGTTAAAGACGGTACAGGGCCGATTATTTTTGGGGGGCCCTGAATTTCAAACATTTTTTTGGAATCGATATATCTCGGAAACGGTTGGTCGTATCGAAAAACGTTAAATGCACAGGTGTAAGATCTCCGCGGTATGCAACTTTTTACTCGAAACGATTTTTTGATATCTCTCACCGTTTTCTTTTTTGGGGCCCTGAAAATGTCCATTGTGAGTCACTTTTTTGAGTTTAGCGAAGCACAGGTCGCAATATTCAAGATATCGAGCTGAATTTGGAGCGGTGAAAGAGTTGGACCGTGTGAGGAAACCTGTTGTCGGGGTTAAAAACGGTGCAGGGCCGGATATTTTTGGGGGGCCCTGATTTCAAACTTTTTTTTGGAATCGATATATCTCGGAAACGGCTGGTAGTATCGAAAAACGTTAAATGTATAGGTGTAAGATTTCCGCGGTATGCACCTTATTTTAGTCAAAACGATTTTTTGATATCTCTCAGCGTTGTCTTTTTTTGGGGGCCCTGAAAATGTACGTATGTGCGTGAAGTTTTTACGTTTAGCAAACTAGAGGTCGGAATTTTCAAGATATCGAGCTGAAATGTGTCACGGGGTAAGAAATTGGGCCTGTCAGGAACTCTCTTGTCGGGCGTTAAAATTGCTGCATGGCCGGACCATTCTTTGGGGCCCTGAATTTCATCCTTTTTTTACCTCTAATGATCTTTTGATATCTCTCACCATTTTCCTTTTCTGGGGCCCTGAATGTCTTCCTTTTTTCGAACCGTTATATCTGGGAAACGGTTGGCCGTATCCAACAAAGTTAAATCTACAGGTGTAAGATCTCAGTGGTTAGAAACTTTTTCAACCCATAAGATTTTTTGATATCTCTCACCGATTTGATTTTCTGCGGCCCTGAATTTCTTCTTCTTTTTCGAACCGTTATATTTGGGAAACGGTTGAACGTATCGAACAAAGTAAAATCTACAGATATAGGACCTCAGTGATTAGCAACTTTTTTAACACATATGATTTTTTGATATCTCTCACCATTTTCCTTTTTAGGGGCCGTGAATTTCATTCTTTTTTTTCGAATCGTTATATCTCGGAAAGCGTCGATCCTATCGAAAAAGTTAAATCTACAGGTGTAAGATCTCAGTGATTTGCAACTTTTCTACCCCTTATCATATTTTGATATCTCTCACCGTTTTGATGTTATTAAATGTTTTGGTTTTTGAAAAAAAATGGGGCACAAATGTATATTACAACTGGTAAAAATTCAACTTATGGTCTAATTGAATTCTACGGAAAATTATCTATAATTACTAGCTTTAACCTTTTCAATAAGTTGAATCATGTATTTACAGCAGTAAGATATTTTTCCACTTCCGAGGACGTCCGGCTTTCATAACCATGTGATGGTGTCAGCATTGCCTAGAATAACATTTTATAATTTTCCTACATTTCCTTGCAATCGGGTCGAAGGTCCGAAATGCAATTCCGCAGGCCTTGCCGCCAACGAAGTTGATGTTTGAGATTATAACCCCTCTTGCTGGCCCCTTGCTGCTGCGTCACCGTCTCATTAAAAGCAGGTCGTGCTGCGTGGACTCCTACTTGTTATGAAAGCCGGATCTAAAGATCCTATAGGCTTTCATATAGCCGTGGTATGTGGGAAAAAGTCTGTCTGTATGTATGTGCGTGACGCTTTTGCGTTTAGCAAAATACAGGTCGCAATTTTCAAGATATCGAGCTGAAATATGGTACGGTGAAAGAGTTGGGGCCTGTAACGAATCCTATTGTTGGGCGTTAAAATCGGTACAGGGCCGGATCTTTTTTGGGGGCCCTGAATTTCAAACTTTTTTTTGAATCGATATATCTCGGAAACGGTTGGTCGCATCGAAAAATGTTAAATGTACAGGTGTTAGATCTCCGCGGTATGCAACTTTTTTACTCAAAACGATTTTTTGATATCTCTCACCGTTTTAATTTTTTGGGGCCCTGAAAAAGTCAATTGTGCATGACATTTTGGGTTGGGCGAAGTATAAGTCTTAATTTTCATGATATCGAGCTGAAATTTGGATCGGTGAACGAGTTAGACCCTGTGAGGAAACCTGCTGTTGGGCGTTAAAATCGGTGCAGGGCCGGATCTTTTTTGGGGGCCCTGAATTTCAAACTTTTTTTTTGGAATCGATATATCTCGGTAACGGTTGGTCGTATCGAAAAATGTTAAATCTACAGGTGTAAGATCTCCGCGGTATGCATCTTTTTTACTCAAAACGATTTTTTGATATCTCTCACCTCATATTCATGTTTAATATCCCTATAGCACGTTGTATTTCAACTACCTGTTGTGAAAAGTTCTACTCATAGGGTTAGTGCTGCTGTTCTGACTCAGTGAGGAAAGCCATGGCAAACTACACCACTCATCACCGTGCCTAGTATGCCTCATTAAAGTGCTGCCTCGGTTTAATGGGTTTCTACCACATAACCTATGGTGGTGCTTTTTGAGTATCCAACCAGCCTCCAGGCTGACAACCTAACAGACAGAATTTCTCTGAGTAAATTACTACCAGGACCAAGAAATGATGAACGGAAGAACGAGGTAAGATTTATAGTGCCCAGATGAGATTTCGGGAGAAAGTAAAACATCATTAGCAAAATATATTCTATCGCCCTCCTCAGATGGACATAGCGACGTACAATAATAATAATAATAATAATAACAAGAATAATCATACGCAAAGGAAGACTTTCCTTTAATGGCCATTTAACAGGAATGAGCTCCGGAAGATTGTCCAATCGAATCTTTGCCTACTTTGTGGTTTACAGAGCAGGAAAAAGACCTACAAGGACCGGGGATATTACAGGAGGACATCTTGGAGCGTGACTCTTTGAAGAAGAAACTTGGGCAAACACAGAGTTTTCAGCCAAAACCCATATTGAAAACCGGCAAGAAGTGGACCGAAGAACGAAAAGAAGCTCACCGAAGAAGAATGCGTAAACGCTGAGCCAATGTGAAAGAACGAGGGAAAAGACAGGTGAAATAACGAGGTCCATAGACGACTGAAACGATTATAAAAATAATAATAATACGAAGAAGAAGAATAAGAACATCAAAAACAACAATAACATGCAAGGGTTTCTCATTCCTTTTCTTATCTCTTTCTCCTCAGAAATGCTGAAATAGCTAGTTATCCACCGCTCACCAGGCATGTTGCTACTGAAGATAAGATACATTTACGTGTGGACAGTCGAGTTAGCATTTTTCATGTTCCTCATACCGGGTGAGTTAGCCGTGGTCGTTACGGCGTGGCTGCTGGCAGTCGCTCACATCCGGGAGGCGAGGAGGTTTGAATCCCCCCGCTGGCAACCTTGAAGATGGTCTTCTGTGGTTTCCCATCTTCCTTCCAGGCATATGCCGGGGTTGGTCCCTAACTATAGGCCACAGCCGCTACCTTCCAACTCCTCGTCATTACATTCAAACCTTCCTCCCCAGGCAACACTCCACACGCGACAGTACTTGTAGCTCACCCCATGGGTGTCCACATAGAAGCAGCTACAAACTGGTGAGCCGAAGATGTCCTCGCACAATCCCGGTACTAAAAGCCATTTGTTAAAAAATATATAGGCCTATATATAAAACCAAGTAGTTCCGTGAAGAACTATGCAGCCTATTTTCATATATTCTACTTATGTTAATTGCCTCTATCAACAATCACAATTTCAGTTTGATTGCTTTAATAGATTCATAGATTTTGACAACCGACTAAATATTCCAGATGGTTGCCATTTGGGTGTTTTTATATGTAGATGTTAGAGTTATGTACTGTTATATGAAGATTATTGTTTACGTGTAGTATTCAAACATCAATCGCATGATTAGGACACAAAAAGTAAAAACGAGATATAAAAATTTTGCACACCTGCCATCTTGTGGTTATGGAAACAATTGAAAAAAATTAGATGCCAGAGGATTAACATTTGTATAAGGATTTACTGTACCAAGTGTCACTGCACACGGATGGTTAAATTGCGCAGAACGTCCATGTGAATTTTTATACCTCGCGTCGCCGCCATGTTGGATTCGTGATCACCATGTTATTGAAAGTCCTATAGGTGAACTTAAGTTCATAGCCCCTTTGAACATGAAAACATTCAGTTTGATTGCTGTAATAGATTCCTAGATATTGAATCCATCTAAATAATTCGGATGCTCGCCATTTTGAATTGTTATATGTATAGGCCATTGAGTCATGTACCTTTAAAGGAAAATTATTGCGTAGGTTCATTATTCAAACTTTGACTTCGATCGCATGATTACGACACAAGAAATAAAACTTAATTTTAAAATTCGCACGGCCGCCATCTTGAGGTTATGTAAACAATTGAACTGAATTAGACACCAGTGTATTTCAATGTGTATAAACATTTCCTGTACCGAGTTTCATTGCGTTTGGATCATTAAATCGCGAGAAAGGTCAATTAAAAATTTCAAATTCGCTTGGCCGCCATGCTCGTTTTGTAGTTAACCGTTTTCTTGAAAGTCTTATAGATGAACTTCCAGTAGTGCCCTTTATCTTCGCACAACGTTTCAGGGTGATACCGCTAACAGTTTCAGATATATAGAATGCCGGTGAAATATTTCGCACAGCCGCCATCTTGAGGTTATGTAAACAATTGAAGGACGTTAGATGTCGGTGCATTACAATGTGTATAAACATATACTGTACCAAGTTTTATTTCGTTTGGTTGGTAAATCGCGAGAAACGGCTATTTAAAAGTCGCAAATTTTCTTGGCCACCATGTTGGTCTTGAAGTTACCATGTTTTCAAAAGTCACATAGGTGAACTTCTAGTAGTTCCCTTTATCACCGTAGAATATTCCAGGGTGATATCGGTAATTGTTTCGGAGATATTGAATGCTGGTGAAATATTTCGCACAGCTGCCATGTTGGATTGGTGAGACGTATACAAATTTGAAGGGCACGGTCGGGGTCGTCCGGAATAGTGCTATGAACTTACTGAGTTTCATTTACATCGCTTCAGCCGTTTAGAAGTTAATAGGGGGGACACACACCATCACACACAGACAGAGACACGGACAAAAGGTGATCTCATAAGCCTTTTTTTTTTTTCATAAATGAAAATAGGCTAAAAATGTTACTCATAAAGCAATTATTTTTACTGTAGTTTAAAACTACTACTTCACAAAATGATAACATTTGTGGCTGCAAAACTTGTATTAAAACACTATTATTCGGGGCAGTGGGAGGGTTAAAGAGTAAAGGAAGTGGTGAGTTCCTGAGGGCCTAACTACACTTATGATGATATTTCCTGAACCCATGGTCGGATTTTGACATGTTACTTGCCGTAGGATTCGGTGTGGCGCCCCCGTTCCTATGGATGACGTATTTCCAACCTGAAATAAAAACTAATAAATCTATGACATGGGCCCGCTGACTTTACTTCCCCTCCGAAGGAAGGCACACTGAGGGTTTTTTAACGCTCTTAAAAAATCCGACGACTTCGGCCGGGTTTGAACCCGTGACCTTGGGCATAGAAGCTCAGCATGCTACCAACTACGCCACCGAAGCCACCATAAAGATAAAGTACTCAAAGGTTTCAGAGCAACCAAATAATGAATATTACGAAGCAAGGAAGGAATGAAACGAAAATTGCGGGGGGGGGGTGTAATACTTGCCCCCTGCCCCTGGAAGAAATCCTGCAGGCGCCCATGGAAATTACACTTACCAGAATCTCTTCCAAGTCCTAGAAGACATTCCCCACTTGTGGGCTCAAATATGATTAAATCAAACTTGAAATTTTCTGAATAATTGAGAAGCGTCTTCATTCCTTTATTCTCGAAATAGAAGCCACATGTCTTATTTATCAGTCAAACACCGCCCCTAACATAAATACTGACGGACCTTCACTCAGTTCTTCTATGACGAATTCATCTTGAGCATTGACGAAGTCGTGAATCCCTTCTAAGACAATGTCGGTTAAATTGGGCACTGGTTTCTTCAGAGCCATTGTACTGAGAACTGTCACATTGTGTCCTCGTTCCGCCAAAGCGGTGACAAGAGGACTGTTCCAGATGTGGTGACTGCGTGAGGCGACACCGAGTGTTGCTATAATGTTGGCACCACTGCTGCTGCTTACCCAACACAGCAAGAGTCCAGTGAAGATTCATATTTACCTGTAAAATATCAATAAAGAATTATTAGTTCAGTGATTTACAAACATTTTCAGGTTATAGAAATGGCAATCCATGTTTCAGTGTTACCGCACCTATTAACAATCAGCCTACTGTAAAACCTGCCTTTAACGGTATCGAACGGGACTCGCTCATTTTCCGTTAAAGATAGGTTTCCGGTTAACGGAGGTAGAACCCTCTGTGAGTGGTTATCGTGTTGGACTACCAACCCCATGCTTGCAGGTTCACTCCTGGTCGTGGTGTGTGCTTTTTGAAAGGCGACAATAATCACGACACGCATGTCATACGTTGTTGGCATGTTAAATAACCCATTTGAATTTAGTAAGCCGTGTTCATAATGGCAAAATTAATCTCGGGATTTTCCGCCAATACAAAGTTCCTCCATTCTCTACCAGAAAGCACAACAGATTCAAGGAGCATAGATATCTAACCCCCTTGACTTTCATAGCATTCCAAGGAACGACAAAATTCGACATGCAAACTGCTCTCTGGGAGCCAAATAACAAAGCTTGCACCCGGCACCCGAGGCTATACGATATTATTGTTCCAAATCTCGTAAAGTCAGAGATTAGTGGGAGAAAAATGAAAATCCACAGTCTGCTTCCAGTCGACCGACCGGGTCAGGGAATGGAATGAATGAAGCGCCCATCTATCGGCGAGGATATTAACTGTGCCGGCTGCCGATGCCTGTCGCACTCCCCTGGGGCAATGAATAAATGAATGGCAGATGAAATGAAATGATGGTGGAGAGTGTTGCCGGAATGAAATTGTGACAGGAAAAATCGGAGTACCCGGAGAAATACCTTTCTGCCTCCGCTTTGTCCAGCACAAATCTCACATGGAGTGACCGGGACGTGAACCAAGGACCCAGCGGTGAGAGGTCGGCGTGCTGCCGCCGAAGTCACGAGGCTCCGATTAGTGGGAGTGCATGTGATTATTAGTCACAGTGATTCCCTAATAGCGTAATACAAAAATTCATCTCAGTTAAGGGGCCGATGACCTCGCTGTTCCGTCCCTTAAGGTAAGAAAGACCTGCCTATGTCGCCCATTTTAAATCTTCAAATATTTGGTACACTTTATTCAAAATCTGTTTGGGTTAGCCAATTGAAATTTTCAGGGATTACTGTTTGGATCATTATTTGCAAAAATAAAAAGGATTATTGACAAAAACGAAATTCTTTTGCCTGTATGAATTTTCTTTTAAGGGACGATATTATAATCCAAAATTATGTTGAAAAATATTTATATTTCATTTTGTATATTATTAAGATGGATATCCCTTCCTATTACTGTTCATTAGGATGATGTTACCGGGTGAGTTAGCCGTGGTCGTTACGGCATGGCTGCAGGCAGCCGCTCACATCCGGGAGGAGAGGAGGTTCGAATCCCCCCGCCGGCAACCTTGAATATGGTCTTCTGTGGTTTCCCATCTTCCTTACAGGAAAATGCCGGGGTTGGTCCCTAACTACATGCCACAGCCGCCACCTTCCAAGTCCTCGTCCTTACAACCACACTTTCCTCCAAAGACAACACTGGTGTATTCTTGGAATACACGGTAGATAGAGTATTTTTTAATGCTCTTTTCTCGTTTACTCCTTCCTTTTTTCTCAAACACCAACAGTGATCTCCTATGTTCTCTTTGCTGCTTAGGGTTCTCATGTCATTTGTGAGTCTGTTCTAGATATATATCTTCCATGACCCACCTAGCGTCATCTAGCAGCGAATCTCTGAAGCTCCTCAATTCTTCCCGGTGCAAGAGGACTTCCTTATCAATCTGGCCACCTGATCTCGTCGCCATCGTCAGCTATCATCTCCGTGGTCAAGAGAACTTCGTCTACTTTTTCACCCACCAGGCTGCGATAGCGTCGCCTACTATCAACTCTTTGAAGACCATTCCTCAAGAAAAACATTTATTTTTGTAAGGTTGTCTATTCTGATATGCATTCCTTATGTCTCCTACCCCCACTCTTTTCCCTTTCCTGGTCCCTCT
Organism: Meconema thalassinum; assembly: GCA_946902985.2. Taxonomy (NCBI): domain Eukaryota; kingdom Metazoa; phylum Arthropoda; class Insecta; order Orthoptera; family Tettigoniidae; genus Meconema; species Meconema thalassinum. The sequence continues at coordinate 91,605,132 of OX336400.1, read as the reverse complement.
GTGCTTCGCTGAGTGGGTCTCACTTGTACGTCGGCCGTCGACTCAGTCAAGGCTCAACTAGAGCCAGCCTCCTGAACTAAAGAGGCATTCTTTAGATTCCACGCCATGTTGGAACTTTAATCGTCAAAGGGAACTTCACCTTCGCCATGCAGCAAAGATAAGTACAGACTTCAGGTTTTAACCTCATCTTCATCGGTTTTAATTCTACATGCTTTTAACGATCATTTTATAGGCAGTGTGAGATTACTTATTTGTGGCAATAATCATCTTTCGCGGGATTTTCTATGTTAAGCGTTTGTCTGTCTAAGCAAATCTTAAAAAAGCAGCATTTCTTATGAGAAATCTTCTCACAACGTGGGAATTACCCACTGTGTATAAAATACTCAGCTCGTTCCACCGCTGGAATAACTTCGGCCCTATTCTTCAGTTAGGATTGTTCTGGAACTTTCCAGATTCTGCACTATATCTACCAGTCACGCCGTCATGTGTTTTCCACTCACATGTGGGGATACTATTTTAAATTAAGGAATCTTCCTTATAAATTACTGCAATAGCTAAACTTTCTTCCACCGATGGAATTTTCTATGGCGCATTTAATTGCAATCCACAACTTTCTCAAGCAATAGACTTTCGCCTACCTAGTGCAACTTATTATTTTCCATCATTGCAATAACTTTCTTTGCCATAAACTTTTGTGCTACTACAGTGAACTTTTCATCCATTCAACAAACTATTGTGATAAACAGTGTTCAACATTTCTACCGCGTCGCAATCGTCCGATTATTATTAATACGGCCATGAACATTCATCATCAATCCCAGTTGATCTTTCCTAAACCCCTTACTAACAAACCATAATAAAATTGTTACTTAGGTCTTTTTCAATGAGGTGTCACTCTAAAGACGTGCCCTCCCACTTTTGCTTATATGTAATTAATTAACTTCTGCATAACTACGTGTCTTGTACACGTTTCTAATTATCGTGTTTCTGCCTTCTATTTAGGGAATACAATTCTTTCAACTCATAAGTGAGTTATTTCTAGGTTTCACGAAAGGGAAACTTGCCCCATTTGTCTCGTGATTCCTACTTAAACATAGGAGGTCTAGAACCTTCCTATTGACTTTCTCTTCAGGTTTCACAGTAAGTGACCTGCCCTATTTGTGTAACTACTAAAAGTAATCCAGTATAAATATAAGAATTTATAGGAACTTCTCTTTTATTCTTCCTGCTTTTTGTTATTGTTATTTTCGAAGTTGTTACTCTTTCTAGAATATTCTCTTAGAAATTTCTTAAAGTACACTCCTTGTACTCGATTTACTGTCTAACTTTAATCACTTTAATTGTCCTTAACTTTTGTACTTTATCCTCTCTATTTCAAATTCTTGCGAGGATTTTATAAAGGTCAGCAGATACAACTGGGGATGGTGACAGACTTGGGTCTATTTAAGGAAGGCTCAGGGAAGTCGGCCGTAGACCTGTTGAAAGGAACCGCCCCTGAATTTGCCTGGTGGTGAAAACGGGAAACCACGGAAACCATTTTCAGGACCGAGGTGGAATTCGCACCCGCGCTCTCTGGATGCCAGCAAGGCACGAGCTAGTGGATAGTAGGTTTACTAATATTAATAAAAATATTGCCTCTAACAGATTCAAAGGCAGAAAGTAAATTATGGTTAAATAAGGCTAAAACTTTCTGCTGTTTTATGAAGTCTCTGTGAATGCGTATCGGGGGAGACTGCAGCTGTCCTTCCCTCTCCACTTCTGGTTACAGCCCTGTTTAGTTCCTAAATGCTTATTTTTACGCTGTTATTATTCCGTTATTATACACTGTTAAATCATGTTTCCAATTGAGCACTAAATAGAGTAAATAAATTCCAGTCCTAAGATCTTGACTAGTTTATCGTCAATATACAGCCAGTCGACATCGACGAAAAAAATACACACAAATCTACATTTTTTAAAATCGCAGGATGTAGTAAGCTACAACCTGAACGAAATAACGGTAATTGGTTTGATGGAAGGGGCCCATTGAAACTATCCCGGCACTCCTCACTGAATTTTGGAGATCTTTCTCCCTTTACCCTGGAATCCTGAGCTTCTATGCCCAAGGTCGCGGGCTCGAACCCGGCCGGAGTCGTCAGATGTTTTAAGAGTGTTAGAAATCCCTCAGTATGCCTGCCTTTGGAGGGTGAGTAAAGCCGGCGGGCCCATGTCATAGATTTATGGTATGAAAAAGAACCTTCCACTAACTACACTTGTGTGAAGCCAAAATTTGTAGGTTAGAATTGATAACGCTCTATTAGTTCCAACGTCAGGTGCTGACTGCGATGCCATCTAGTAGCCAAGTCCGCAAGCTAGGGTGTCGTGGACGGTAGCATTTGGTAGCAAAAGTAGGAACTAGTTGAAATTATTGTCTGCAGTCCTTACTTGAATTAAAACAGATAACACACACTAAGACGATCATCTCAATTAACACCGGTTATCAGAGAGACTCTACGCACAACCAAAGTACATGGGGCTACATGACCGCGTAGTCGCAGCCCCGCCAAGCCTTACCCAGAAATCCCAACGACATGAGTCTGAAAGCAGCTATCTTACAGAATAACTGAGGAGAATTAACAATATTGTATCAAAGCATTCCTACATTTTTTAGCGCAGTCCTTTTGGCAAACACCAATCGTAAACGGTACACTTTGTCTTTTAGGCACCCCAGACATGAATTGGGAAGTATAGGACCAAATAAAGCTTTTATCAGTGCGAAAGAAGGAAGCAATTGGAAAAATTGGTTACGCCGGATAAGTCTGTATGCTTTTGTGAGATGTAAGATAATCTGCGTGTGAGGCCATCGGCCGTGACCTTCATAACAACTTGTGGCGTTACATGGCAGTCTTCGCCCCAAACAAATCCTCAACCTATAACAACTACAATTGGCAGCCCTGGTGACTAAATATATTCTTAGTTCCATCTCTTAACGAACAGAAAAAAAATTGGTTGAAGTCCAATAGATAGCATGGACGTTACATGCAGTTAAACATTGGATCTAACAGCGCGCGTAAGATCATGTTGGCAACAATGACATACCTGTATTGGTCAGAAATAATCTGAAATAATATGATCTATTGTTGGGTCAATTTTGAATGAAATCCATTAGCTAGTATAGAAGTTATATGCATTTTAAAATTGGACCTATCATCAGGCTTAGAATCATGTTGGCAGCACTGGCGTAGGCCTATATTAGTTACTCCAAATTAATCTAGAATGCCCGGTACTATACGTGTGCAAAGTTTAGAGCTATTGGCTTGCATACTTTCTGATATATTGATATTAGGGTAACAAAAATAGAGACAGTATTTATTAACAGTTGGCAGCCCTGGTTACTCTTAAGACTCGGCATATTCATATCTGTTATGGTACACATAGCACACACGAAATTTGATTGAAATCCAAATGATAGTATAGAGGTTACATGTATTTAAAGTTGGACCTCTCAGCAGGCTTAGAATCATGTTGGCAGCACTGACGTATATAAGTTTCTCCAAATTAATATAGAATGTCAGGTACTATACGTGTGCATAGTTTAAAGCTGTCGGCTTGCATACTTTCTGATATATGGGTATTAGGATTTAAGAAAATATTGAGAGCATTTGTTAACAGTTGGCAGCCCTGGTGGCTCATAAGAATACGCTCAGTCATATCTGTTTATGTACGCATAGCACATACAGAATTTGGTTGAAATCCAATTGATAGTGTAGAAGTTGTATGCATTTAAAATTCGAACCTATCAGCAGGTTTATAATCATTTTGGCAACACTGCCATGTATGGCCTCCTGGAAATTAAACTGCACTATTATTATCTATACGTGTGACAATTTTGAAATAGCTCGCATTCATACTTTCCATGATATCCAACATAGAGCTCAAATTTCAATTTCGATTTTTCAGCAGTTGGTAGCACTGACATCATTTTTCAAATATGGCCGTGAGATATTTAGGTATAGATCTTTTCTCCTACCAATTTTTGTTTCGATTGCTGCAGTCGTTTAGGAGTCGATAGGGGGGACACACACACAGCCAGACAGACAGACAGACAGAAAGAAAGGCAGACAAACAGACAGACACACATTTGCCCGATATCATAAGTCTACGTTTTCCTCATTTTTGAAAAAATGTGGAAAGTAGGCTAAAAATCCTTCAGATGCGTGGCGCATCCGGATAACAGTCGTGCCTGAAGCGGGGCGGATGCGGCTCTACATATCGGGGATTCGATGAAATTCACCTCCCAATGCCAGCATGCCACTCACCTACCGGAGAGTGGGAGAACCTCTACAAGACACACCACAGCAACAGAACATAATCATTACATATACAAAATACATATCAAGCGAATAATATGTAAGTATACACATGGAGAGTCCTATTCTTTGCCGTACAAAAATATTTTATGTCGGGAAAATATATTTGTTGATCGCATATTGCAAATTCCTGGCTTTTATTGACAAAGTAAATTGAAACACTGCAATGTGCCAAATACTTCACGTGCATTAATATTAAATGACATTTGCACCCTTCGTCATCTGACTGTATCACGCTAGCCACACGAAGTGCTGCCCAGAAATTTTTTGACTTTTGTGACGTTCTACTGTTTCCATCAACAATCAAAAGTGACCTCATATTGTTGTGCTTACATTACTATACATTTCGGTGATAATACTTCTATCAAACCACTATTTTCAACCAGTTTACCTGTGCGTGTACCTGTGTTCTTTGCGCGTGTGCCATGGAAGACAAGAAGCAACAGGAAGAGGAGATGGAGTTCCTCCAAACAAATATGCCGAGAAAAGCATCATCGCCTGCAAGAACTACCCCTGAGAAAAAGCGCTGCCAATCAACAAAATATAAAGGTAAGGCAGCTGATATTTTCGCCGCCATGACATCTGGTGGCACGAGCACTGCCTCTAACTCGCCGGCTCATTCACCGGTACGAGATCCTGGCATCAGACTGCTAAATGATGACTCAGCCCTGCGGCACATCACGAGTGCCCGTGTGGTGGCCCCTTTCCATCTGCCACCTGATGCAGGCTCTGCAGGCCCCTCTGAAGTATACATGCCCACCACCTCTATCAAAAGCTATGCAGATGCCGCACGAAATCCAGCTTTACACCCCTCTGTACGTACTCGTTCTGTCATAACACCTACTCTTCTCCCTCCTCCTACCTTCTTCATAGTAAAGCTAACAAATCTAATGCCTGAGCACAATCACCCAAGAGCCATCAGACAAACCCTTTCCCGCTTCCTTCCTGACCTAAAATCATACAACTTGTAAATACAAAGAACTAAAGAAGGACATAACCTAAAAACAACAAAACCTTTATACTCCACCCTGGTAAACGCCATAGGCGTCCAGCAGTTCAGCCCCTCCTGCCGTGCTCACAATATCACGCAAACTCAACAGCAACATCCCCGCCCTGCTCCATCCAACCGTCCGTCGCCAACTATGTCGGTGGTGATCTACGGAGTGGAACGCTCCTACTCCACTGATGAAGTGGCAGCGGAGCTACAACAAGAAGACCTGGATGTATTCAGGGTCATCCGTATATTCAATGCCCACGGCCCTACCACCCTGGTACGCGTGCTGACCCGAAGCGCCTCCACCCTGGACACCCTGCTTCGAGAAGGCGCCTCCATCTACTCCAAGAGGCATCGCGTGGAACCATCTCGTGCCCCGGCCCCGCAACGACTTCGCTGCGAGCACTGCCAATCGTACGACCACGCACCAGGGACGCTTTGCCAGGAGAAAAAGGTATGTGGAGTCTGTTCGCAGGAACACCCCACTGCACGTTGTACAAACCGGGAGAACCCGAAATGTGCTACCTGCGGTGAGGCGCATCCTGTTTTTGCTTACAAGTGCAAGGGTCGCCCTACTCCTGATCCCCAAAAACCAGCCACCGTTTTTCCCGTAATTTCCCAAGACCTCCCCACCCCCGCCATCACCTCTCCCCTCCCCGCCCCTAGCACGGAGAACGTGGTCAGATTTATGGCCATGGTCCTCCAAAATGTGCTCCCTTTCTTCCGTCCCCTAGTCCTCCAACACATCGCGCTAGCTGCTCGCCTAACACTAGAAACTCATGTAGATGTTAGCTACTCGGGGAACAAGATGCATTTTGCATTCTTTCCCCTAAGTACTATTCCATCTTACACGTAAAATGCCTCCATTTAAAATATACTTCTTAAATATCTCTTCCCTCACTACGAGGCGTGCTCTACTGGATGTTTCCCTCTCCCTGTGTAACCCGGACGTCTTTCTCCTAAATGAAACTTTCCTAAAACCCAATCATAATCCTCGCTTTCCACACTTCACTTTACACCGCGCGGATCTTCAGGGCCGTGGCGGTGTTGCTGTCGCTACCCGAGATTCTATAACCTCTAAACAACGCTTCATTCCCTTCCAAAATACCTATAATGAATACCTTATCATCGAACTCTTTCTTCCTCATACCACTCTTACCATAGCGACAATGTATTTACCTCCCCGCTCCCCCCCCCCCCCCACCTATAGATATTCTACGACACCTGGATGCAACCTACTCAAACTTCATTTTCGCAGCGGATATCAATATCAATGCATATAATGTCTCACAATCTCAAGACTTACAAACTTTTTTACTGACGTCCCGAGGCTTACACGTCCCTTTCCCCGCCCACACCCGTCCCGTTAGCAATTCTACCCCCGATTTCTTATACATTTCCCCTAATCTTGCAGCCATTGCTATAGTGGATCTCCTTCCCTCCCTTGGTAGTGATCACCTCCCTGCCCTAATCACCCTCCCGAACTTTCCCCCACGTCCACATAACCCCCCCCCCCCCCCTCTCGTCCTCCCCCTACCCGCCTTTACTCAAAAACTGATTGGAATGCCTATCGTACCACTATAACTAATATTCTCTCCTCCATCCCACTCTCCCCTCCCCATACATCACCCCAATTATTTGCAACACTCTCCTCAATTGAATCTGCCCTCCACACCTCTGATCACCTCCATATCCCCCGTCATGCCCGCCATCCCTCCAAACCCCCAATCCCTCCCCGTGCCCTACAACTCCTTCAACTTGCGCATGATCTATACACCGCTTACTGCCGCACCCGTGATCCTATTACTCTCCAAGATCACCGCAGAACCTTGCGTCATGCGCGCTCATTCATAAAAGCCATTAAGAAGAAATCATGGAATATTGCCTGCACTGACCTCTCCCAATCCCCCTCCCCCTCCCAATTCTGGCGTACATTTCGTCGCCTTACCCGCTCCTCCAAACCCTACTCCTCCTACCCCATTATTCATAACAACGTTGCCCCTGCCACTGCTAAATCCAAAGCCGATACCTTTGCCCAACACCTCTCCCTAACCTTCTCTCCTACCATTACCCCTCTTCTTCACCATCCTAATGAACCCTTAATACTTGAACAGACTGACCCCCAACGACCCCTATTAAAACCCTCTTTTACCCATCTCCCAAGCATTGATTACCGCCATTCCTTAAACCTACCCGTTACCCCCAGTGAAATCCGCCACTGCTTATCCAATCGCCGCACTACAGCCCCAGGAGGTGACGGCCTTACATACCGCCACCTCCGAGAAGCTCCAGAACTCTTTTTCACCTTCCTAGCTCTCATATATAATACTATCCTATATACTGGCCACTATCCTTCCCACTGGGGAAATGCCAACATTCTACTCTTTCTAAAACCCTTAAAACCCCAGGCCAACCTAAACTCCTATCGCCCCATCAGTTTGCTCCCTGTCCTGGCAAAGCTACTTGAAATTATACTCACCCGTCGCCTGTACCAATACCTCAACTCCCTTAATCTCCTCCCCAGTTTTCAAGCTGGCTTTCGTCCCCATCACTCTGCCCACGACCACCTCTTTCATATCTCCTCCTCCCTTGAGGCTTACCTTCCCCCCACCAGCCGAAAGAAAGCCGCACTAGTATGTTTTGATGTTGAGAAAGCCTTCGATAAGCTCTGGTGGCCTGGCCTCATCTACAAGTTCCTTCACCTCCCTATTCCCCCATCATATGTCCGATTCTTATCTAATTTTCTCACTGCTCGCTCTGCTCAAATCCTTATTCAAGGCTCATCTTCCTACACCTTCCCTCTTCGCTCTGGTGTCCCCCAAGGCAGCCCATTATCCCCTCTCCTATATATCATCTATTGCTATGATATTCCCAATCCCTCTCCCCCTCTCCGACTATATCAGTACGCTGATGACCTCGCTGTTCTTGCCTGTACTCCACGCCTAGACACTCTCCGCCGCTATCTCCAAACCTATCTGAACTCCCTGCAATCTTGGTGCAATGCCTGGCACATCCAAATTAATCCTGCCAAATCCCAACATAATATATTCAAACGCTCCCTATGCCGCCGAAAAATCACCAACCGTCTACGCATCCTCTTTAATAATGAACCCATTCCCGAAGCTAACCTTTTAAAATACCTAGGCATCACCTTCCAAAATAACCTAAAATGGAACCATCACCTCACCCAAACCTATCGCTCCGCCCTCTCCCGCTTTAAAAAGCTTCGAAATCTCACTGGCACAACATGGGGCCTTCGCCCCAAGCAAATCCTCAACCTTTACAAATCCTTCATCCGCCCTGTAATCACCTACTCCTCCCTTACCTGGATAACAGCTACCCCTCCACAACATGCACAATTTTCCACCCTAGACCGCCACGCACTACGTATAGCATACCGCCTCAAGTATGACACCCCTTCCCGTGATGTAACCGCCCTACTCACCTTCCCTTCTATACTTAATCACATCCATAAACTTCGCCTTAAATTTCTTCAACGTGCCCAAACTCACAATAAAGATCAAACCTTAGATGCTATAACCATATCCCCCCTCTCCCAAGCTCTTCTCACCGACACCCGTGCACCAGCTTCTGGTCACTTATTTCCCTCTTAAAACCTAGCCTCCCTGCTTCCTCACCCCCTCTGATAAAGCCACTTGAAATTATACTCGCCCGTCACCAATACCCCAGCCCCCTTAATTTCCTTCCCCAGCTTTCATGCTGGCTTTCCCCAGCTTTCATGCTGGCTTTACTTCAACCCTTGCACTTGTAGGAAACACGTCACAGACTCTACTTGAGGTTGCAATTTTGGCCAGCCCTTCTAAAGTGTGATACTCCAAACGGCACCAAAAGTGCCTGATAACCAAAACTTCATCATCACAAATTTAATTTTTTCTCGTCTTTTCTTTGCCATAAGTAGACGAAATTTTCCCACTAATTATTTTTCTTATTTATTCCTTCGCCAAATAAGTTACTGTACTAGATTTCTGTACAGTTTTTTACCCACTATTAATTTTTGAAATTGAGGCAAGCGCCCTGTCCAACTAGCTCGCAGCGTACACGGCCTCAACGACAGAAGAAACTACGCTCCATCCATTTGTGCTACAACAAAACCGTGTGTGCGTGTGACTGAATAGGCCTATAGAAAACAAAACCTATTGTCTAAAAGTGTTTATAACATGCTTGTACCTGTAATTTTATTGTAAACTAGCAGATGTACCCGTTCTTCGAACGGTGTTCGGTGTTAACACCAGACATTATAATAATAATAATAACAATGTTATTGGTGTTACATCCCTTTTAAGTACTGTTAAAAGGGACGTAAAACCAATAACATTATTATTATTATTGCTTTTAGAGACGCACCAGACATTATCAATTGAGCTACTGTTGCAATGGTTAGCGGCTTGTAATTCCTTCATAAGTTTATCAGAACGAAGTTAATTTTCTGGGAATATCACACACACTGTTAATTTAAGGGCCTTATAATGTGGTTTTCGGAGATCCTTTATAGACTCGCGAATTTTTTGTCTCACATTGAGAAGTGCAACATATGCTTTGGTCATCCTTCTAGGATAATTTTTATATTTCGCCTATTTTAGCATGTATTTTGAGAAGTTTTTCCCTATATCCACCCTTCTACTGTATGAAAAGTACGGTGAAGAGTTTTATAAATGATTGGTGTATTGACGCATGTTTACCATACCTAATTTTACGATGTACCAAGCATCCGAACATGAGTTATAGGCGTACATGAGGATACACAGAAAGACAGACAGACAATTCTATTGTCTACAACATATCACCCAGAAATCCCAATATGGGTATATCTACCACACAGTATCAAAGAAAATCATCCTTACGATGAACCCGTATGTCGACAAAAAAAAAGAAAAGAAAAAAGATTAGTTGAAATGTGCTCTCAAACTAAATTCACCTAACGTGTACTTCCTGACATGAAATAGAATTGAAAGTCTTGTAGATGAAACGCAATACACGTCACATAAAAACTGGCCCTCTACTGTACGTTGTGTTGGGTCCCCATACACAGGAAGACCTCTATCATAAATTATAAAAGCTTGTGGTGCATGAAAATTCAGGTTCTTTAGTCGCAAATGGCCCAAATTCCTAAAAGCCGCAAAAAATGCTGATTCAATTCAGGAATTTTTGAAAATAATGTTGTTGTTTGGAGATATAATAGACCTTCTGTACTATATGTCGCACGTGAAAATTGCATGAAAAAATCCTAGATTACCCCTTGACCCCCTTAATTGCATTGGTGAATTATACAGTCTACGTTGGTTCCGTGATAACCTTATATTTGCAAACTTTCACAGAAATGTAATAAATGTAATAAATTGCATCTTACTGAAATAGATGGATAGTTAGATGCCACCCCTTGAGATAATGTTGTCATGGTAACGGATTTGCATTCCTTCATTAGTTTGTTAAATGAAATGTAATTAGTTTTCTGGGAATGTTTCAGAAACTGTTGGTTTAAGAGCCTTATAATGCAGTTTTCGAGGACCCTAGAGTTTTATTTCTGGCACCGAGGGGCTTTGTCTCGTCGTTGTACGCCATAATATAATACTACTAATAATAATATAATATAGGGATAGGAATATAATAGACCTGCCATACCACACCCGCAGGTGTAAATCGCGTGAAAAAATTCTAGACCACCCCTTGACCCCCTTAAACGCATTTTACATATTGATGAAATTTACAGCTTAATTTGGTTCCATAATAACCATCTAGCCGTTTGCAAACTTTCACACTAATGTAGGCTAATTAATGGAATTGCATTGCGTCTTACAGCAATAGATGGACCTCTGAGAATCTGTTGCCATGGTTATCGGCTTGCATTCGTTCAGTAGTTTATTAAATTAAATTAGTTTTCTGGGAATATCTCAAAAACGGTTGGACGTAGGACCTTAAAATGTGTTTTTAGGGCCCCCGAATGTTATCTCTCACATTGAGGGGCTGAAAATGGGCTTTGTCTCGTCCTTCTACTCCTATTTCAGCATGTATTTTAAGGGGGTATGCCCCCTTTTATGATAGGTACAAAGAAGAGATACATCAATGGTTAGTGTCGTGCCTCTGATGAATATCTGTACCAAATTTTGCGTTGATACACCCGGCCGTTCTCGATTTATAAGGGAACAAAGTTGTCCACAATCAAACAAACAGACAGACCAAAACAATATTTTCGCGCGCATCTATCATAAAACAGTCTGAAACGTGTAAATAACTCAAATTTCCGTAGAAATTCAGAAAAAAAACAGACAAATTTTCTATTTATATATGTAGAGATATACTGCACGGCTCGGTGTTGACCGTGTTTTATTGCACAAATTTAGGATTTACTCGCTAACCGTTGGAGATACACGAAAAGTGTTAAGGACCTTTTGGATAGAAAATTGAATGTTAAAGCTCATGTATGCCATCAAAAGTTTGCTATTTCTTAGCGTTCTCTTTTTATTTGAAATGGAAATATCAAATTTTGAAACCAAAGGGTGTAGTGACGTCATAAATGTGGGTTTTACTCGCTAACCATTGGAGATAAACGAAAAGTGAAGCTCGTATGTACCGTCAAAAGTTTGCTATTTCTTAGCGTTCTCTTTTTATTTGATAAGGAAATATGAAGTTTTGATTAAAGTGTGTAGTGACGTCACTAAAATGGTCGCCATTTTTAATAGTGCAAATTATCGAAATAAAATGTATCCTATATGTAAACCTGGTAAATCAGCTACATCCATGCAAAATTTCATTTAATACGGACCAGTGGTCCTTGCGTTATTGAGTAGCACACAGACAGACAGACAGAAAGACAGACACACACCATCTCATTTTTATATATTAGTATAGCAGAAGTACCCGTCCTTCGAACGGTGTTATATATTAACACCAGACATTATCAATTGAACTACTGTTGCAATGGTTAGCGGTTTTTCATTCCTTCATAAGTTTATCAGAACGAAGTTAGTTTTCAGGGAATACCACACACACTGTTAATTTAAGGGCCTTAAAATGTGGTTTTCGGAGACCCCTTATAGACTCGCGAATTTTGTGTCTCACATTGAGAAGCGCAACATATGCTTTGATCGTCCTTCTAGGATAATTTTTTATATTTCGCGTATTTTAGCATGTATTTTGAGAAGTTTTTCCCTATATCCACCCTTCTACTGTTTGAAAAGTACGGTGAGGAGTTTTATAAATGATTGGTGTATTGACTCATGTTTACCATACCTAATTTTACGATGCACCACGCCTACGAACACGATTTATAGGCGTACATAAAGATACACAGAAAGACAGACAGACAATTCTATTGTCTACAACATATCACCCAGATATCCAAATATGGGTATATCTGCCATACAGTATCAAACAAAATCATCCTTACGATGAACCCGTATGTCGACAAAAGAAAGATTAGTTAAAATTTGCTCTCAAACTAAATTCACCTAACTGGTACTTCTTGACGTGAAATAGAATTGAAAGACTTGTAGACGAAACGCAATACACCTCACATAAAAAATGACCCTCTACGTTGTGTTAGGTCCACATACACAGGAAGACCTCTTTCATAAATTATAAAGGCTTGTGGTGCATGAAAATTCAGGTTCTTTAGTCTCAAATGGCCCAAATTCCTAAAAGCCGCAAAAAATGCTGATTCAATTCAGGAATTTTTGAAAATAATTTTGCTGTTTGGAGATATAAAGGATGATTGTAGTTTTACGTGACCATTAATCGCAAGATCATAAGCCACGGGACCTCCATTTTACGTGGAATCTGAACCACAGGGCATGGCATTTCACTTTGCAAATGTTTGGAGATATAATAGTCCTTCTGTACTATATGTCGCACGTGAAAATTGCATGAAAAAAATCTAGGTTACCCCTTGACCCCTTTAATTGCATTGATGAATTATACAGTCTACGTTGGTTCCGTGATAACCGTATAGCCATTTGCAAACTTTCACAGAAATGTAATAAATAGAGTAACATTACTTCTTACAGAAATAGATGGAAAGTTGGATGCCACCCTTTGAGATAATGTTGTCATGGTTAGCGATTTCCATTCCTTCATTAGTTTGTTAAATTAAATTAGTTTTCTGGGAATATTTCAGATACTTTTGGTTTTAGGGCCTTATAATGTAGTTTTCGAGGACCCTTTAGGGCCCCCAAGTTTTGTTTCTGGCACCGAGGGGGCTTTGTCTCCTCGTTGTACGCCATAATATAATAATAATATAATATAGGGATAGGAATATAATAGACCTGCCGTACCACACCCGGAGGTGTAAATCGCGTGAAAAAATTCTACTGTACCCCTTGACCCCCTTAAGCGCATTATACTTATTGATGAATTCTACAGCTTAATTTGGTTCCGTGATAACCTTCTAGCCGTTTGCAAACATTCACACCAATGAAATTAATAGAATTGCATTGCGTCTTACAGCAATAGATGGACCTCTGAGAATCTGTTGCCATGGTTACCGGCTTGTATTCGTTCATTAGTTTATTAAATGAAATTAGTTTTCTGGGAATATCTCAAAAACGGTTGGTTTTAGGGCCTTAAATGTGGATTTCGGGGACCCTTCAGGGCCCCCGAGTTTTGTCTCTCACATCGAGGGGCTGAAAATGATTTTTGTCTCGTCCTTCTATTCCCATTTCAGCATGCATTTTAAGGGGGTAGGCCCCCTTTTATGAGAGGTACGGAGAAGGGTTACATCAATGATTAGTGTCGTGCCTCTGATGGATATCTGTACCAAATTTTACGTTGATACACCCAGCCGTTCTCGAGTTATAAGGGAACAAATTTGTCCACAGACAATCAAACAAACAGACAGACCAAAACATTATTTTCGCGCGCATCTATCATAAAACAGTCTGAAACGTGTAAATAACTCAAATTTCCGTAGAAATTCAGAAAAAAACAGACAAATTTTCTATTTATATATAGAGAGATATACTGCACCGCTCGGTGTTGACCGTGTTTTATTGCACAAATTTAGGTTATACTCGCTAACCGTCGGAGATACACGAAAAGTGATAAGAACCTTTTGGATAGAAAATTAAATGGTAAAGCTCGTGCATACCATCAAAAGTTTGCTATTTCTTAGCGTTCTCTTTTTATTTGAAATGGAAATATGAAATTTTGAAACCAAAGGGTGTAGTGACGTCACAAAAGTAGGTTTTACTCGCTAACCGTTGGAGATACACGAAAAGTGATAAGGACCTTTCGGATAGGAAATTAAATTTCAAAGCTCGGATGTGCCATCAAAAGTTTGCTATTTCCTACCGTTCTCTTTTTATTTGATATGGAAATATTAAATTTTGAAACCAAAGGGTGTAGTGACGTCACTAAAATGGTCGCCATTTCTTAATAGTGCAAAATATCGAAATTAAAAGTATCCTATATGTAAACCTGGTATTTCACCTACATCCATGCAAAATTTCATTTAAATCGCACCAGTGGTTCTTGCGTTATTAGGTAACAGACAGACAGACAGACAGACAGACAGAAAGACAGACACACACCATCTCATTTTTATATATTAGTATGATGTATTTATGTCAATAAACGGGGTTTTTCGCAGGGAGACACCCGGGAGGGTGTGATGTTGCGGCCTCTCCGTGGGTGGGGCGTCTTATCGTGATCGGATATTAATCCCTGCGCCAGATCTTTCCTTTAATTTTCTCCTTTACGTGTGTATCAGCACACAAAACACTTAAAATAAATCACCATACATGAACCTATTCTCAAGGCACAAGAGCTCCACGTTGAGCTGAGTGCCCGCCCCTAATGGGGAATGAAATAACTTTGACGACACCCTTCGTTGCAAAACAATTAAGATGCTATTCAGAAAAAAATTTCTGCCTGCTCGACACTCTTTACAGTATCAAAGAAGCTATTACGCTGACCGTGTGTCTTCAAATTATAACAAAACTTTTAAAAATTCTCACTGCTACGACCGGTTCTCACCAGAGTTTGCGTGTGCCCGTGCTAGCGAGTATATACTTACCAGTGCTTGTGTTCGTGTGCGTCATAGTGAAAACACCGTCAAGATCCTATAGGCTTTCATATAGCCGTGGTAGGATTTTTGGAGATCTCGGAAACTACCCGTAGCCCAGTGTTCAAACCTTTACCAATCGAATCGGAGTTGAAAAAAAAAAATTCAAAAAAGTCTGTCTGTATGTATGTATGTGCGTGACGTTTTTGCGTTTAGCAAACTACAGGTCGCAATTTTCAAGATATCGAGTTGAAATTTGGTACGGTGAAAGAGTTGGGGCCTGTGACGAACCCTATTGTTGGGCGTTAAAATCGGTGTAGGGCCGGACCTTTTTTTGGGGCCCTGAATTTCATCCTATTTTTTTGAATCGATATATCTCGGAAACGGTTGGTCGTATCGAAATATGTTAAACGTATAGGTGTAAGATCATCGCGGTATGCAACCTTTTTACTCAAAACTATTTTTTGATATCTCTCACCGTTTTCTATTTTTGGGGCCCTGAAAATGTCCATTGTGCGTGACATTTTTGCGTTTAGCTAAGTACTGGTCGCAATTTTCAAGATATTAAGCTGAAATTTGGTACGGTGAAAGAGTTAGTAACTGTGACGAATCCTATTGTTGGGCGTAAAAATCGGTGCAGGGCCGGATCTTTTTTTGGGGCCCTGAATTTCAAACTTTTTTTTGAAATCGATATATCTCGGAAACGGTTGATCGTATCGAAAAATGTTAAATGTATAGGTGTAAGATCTCCGCGGCATGCAACTTTTTTACTCAAAACGATTTTTGATATTTCTCACAGTTTTATTTTTTTGGGGCCCTGAAAATGTCCATTGTATGTGACATTTTTGCGTTTAGCTAAGTACTGGTCGCAATTTTCAAGATATGAAGCTGAAATTTGGTACGGTGAAAGAGTTAGTGACTGTGACGAATTCTATTGTTGGGCGTTAAAATCGGTGCTGGGCCGAATCTTTTTTTGGGGCCCTGAATTTCAAATTGTTTTTCGGAATCGATATATCTCGGAGACGGCTGGTCGTATCGAAAAACGTTAAATGTATAAGTGTAAGATCCCCGCGTATGCAACTTTTTTACTCCAAACGATTTTTTGATATCTCTCAGCGTTTTCTTTTTTGGGGCCCTGAATTTGTGCGTATGTGCGTGACGTTTTTGGGTTTAGCAAAGTACATTTCGCAATTTTCAAGATATCAAACTGAAATTTGGAGCGGTAAAAGAGCTAGAGCCTATGAGGAACCCTATTTTTCGGCGTTAAAATCGATGCAGGGCTGGATCTTTTTTCGGGGCCCTGAATTTGAAACTATTTTGGAATCGATATATCTCGGAGACGGTTGGTCATATCGAAAAAAGTTAAATACACAAGTGTTAAATCTCCGCGGTATGCAACGATCTTACCCATAACGATTTTTTGATATATCTCAGCGTTGTCTTTTTTTGGGGCCCTGAAAATGTCCATTGTGTGTGACATTTTTGCGTTTAGCTAAGTACTGGTCGCAATTTTCAAGATATTAAGCTGAAATTTGGTACGATGAAAGAATTAGAGACTGTGATGAATCCTGTTGATGGGCGTTAAAATCGGTGCAGGCCCGGATCATTCTTGGGGGCCCTGAAATTCAAACTTTTTTTGGAATAGATATATCTCGGAAACGGTTGATCGTATCGAAAAATGTTAAATGTATAGGTGTAAGATCTACGCGGTATGCAACTTTTTTTTACAAAAAACGATTTTTTGATATCTCTCACCGTTTTCTTTTTTTGGGGCCCTGAAAATGTCCATTGTGTGTGACATTTTTGCGTTTAGCTAAGTACTGGTCGCAATTGTCAAGATATTAAGCTGAAATTTGGTACGGTGAAAGAGTTAGTGACTGTGACGAATCCTATTGTTGGGCGTTAAGATCGGTGCAGGGACGGATCTTTTTTTGGGGCCCTGAATTTCAAACTTTTTTTTAGAATCGATATATCTCGGAAACGGTTGATCGTATCGAAAAATGTTAAAGATACAGGTGTAAGATCTCTGCGGTATGCAACTTTTTTATTCAAAACGATTTTTTGATATCTCTCACCGTTTCCTTTTTTAGGGCCCTGAAAATGTCCATTGTGCCTGACATTTTCGCGTTTAGCTAAGTACTGGTCGCAATTGTCAAGATATTAAGCTGAAATTTGGTACGGTGAAAGAGTTAGTGACTGTGACGAATCCTATTGTTGGGCGTTAAGATCGGTAAAGGGACGGATCTTTTTTTGGGGCCCTGAATTTCAAACTTTTTTTTAGAATCGATATATCTCGGAAACGGTTGATCGTATCGAAAAATGTTAAGGGTATAGGTGTAAGACCTCCGCGGTATGCAACTTTTTTACTCAAAACGATTTTTTGATATCTCTCACCGTTTTCTTTTTTTGGGGCCCTGAAAATGTCCATTGTGCGTGACATTTTGCGTTTAACAATGTCCTGGTCGCAATTTTCAAGATATCAAGCTGAAATTTGGTACGGTGAAAGAGTTAATGCCAGTGACGAACTCTATTGTTGGGCGTTAAAATCGGTTCAGGGCCGGATCTTTTTTGGAGGCCCTGATTTTCATCCTTTTTTTTGAATCGATATATCTCGGAAACGGTTGGTCGTATCGAAAAACGTTAAATGTACAGGTGTAAGATCTCCGCGCTATGCAACGTTTCTACTCAAAAACGATTTTTTGATATCTCTCACCGTTTTCTTTTTTTGGGGCCCTGAAAGGGTCCATTGTGCGTGACATTTTTGGGTTTAGCGAAGTACAGGTCGCAATTTTCAGGATATCGTGCTGAAATTTGGTGCTGTGAAAGAGTTGAACCCTGTGAGGATACCTGTTGTCGGGCGATAACAACGGTGAAGGGCCAGATCTTTTGGGGGGGGGGCCTGAATTTCAAACTTTTTTTTGGAATCGATATATCTCGGAAACGGCAGGTCGTATCGAACAACCTTAAATGTACAGGTGTAAGAATACCGCGGTATGCAACTTTTTTACTCAAAACGATTTTTTGATATCTCTCACCGTTTTCTTTTTTTGGGGCCGTGAAATTGTCTATTGTGCGTGACATATTTGGGTTTAGCGAAATACAGGTCGCAATTTTCAAGATATCGAACTGAAATTTGGTGCGGTGAAAGAGTTGGACCCTGTGAGGAAACCAATTGTCTGGCGTTAAAAACCGTGCAGGGCCGGATCTATTTTGGGGCCCTGAATTTCAAACTTTTTTTTGGAATCGATATATCTCGGAAACGGTTGGTCGTATCGAAAAACGTTAAATGTACAGGTGTAAGATCTCCGCGGTATGCAACTTTTTACTTAAAAAATATTTTTGGATATCTCTCACCGTTTTCGTTTTTTGGGGCCCTGAAAATGTCCATTGTGCGTGAAATTTCTGGGTTTAGCTTGGCACAGGTCGCAATTTCCGAGATATCTAACTGAAATTTGGTGCGGTGAAGGAGTTGGACCCTGTGAGGAAACCAATTGTCGGGCGTTAAAAACGGTGCAGGGCCGGATCTTTTTTGGGGGCCCAGAATTTCAAACTTTTTTTTGGAATCGATATATCTCGGAAACGGTTGGTCGTATCGAAAAACGTTAAATGTACAGGTGTAAGATCTCCGCGATATGCAACTTTTTTACTCAAAACGATTTTTTGATATATCTCTCCGTTTTCATTTTTTGGGGCCCTGAAAATGTCCTTTGTGCGTGACATTTTTTCGTTTAGTAAAACTGGTCGCAATTTTCAAGATATCAAGCTGAAATTTGGTACGGTGAAAGAGTTAGTGCCTGTGAAGGACCCTATTGTTGGGCGTTAAAATCGGCGTAGGGCCGGACCTTTTTTTGGGGCCCTGAATTTCGTCCTATTTTTTTGAATCGATATATCTCGGAAACGGTTGGTCGTATCGAAACATGTCAAAGGTATAGGTGTAAGATCTCCGCGGTATGCAACTATTTTACTCAAAACTATTTTTTTATATTTCTCGCCGTTTTCTTTTTTTTTTTGGGCCCAGAAAATGTCCATTGTGCGTGACATTTTTGCGTTTAGCTAAGTACTGGTCGCAATTTTCAAGATATTAAGCTGAAATTTGGTTCGGTGAAAGAGTTAGTGACTGTGACGAATCCTGTTGTTGGGCGTTAAAACCGGTGCTGGGCCGAATCTTTTTTTGGGGCCCTGAATTTCAATTTTTTTTTGAATCGATATATTTCGGAAACGGTTGATCTTATCAAAAAACTTTAAATCTACATGTGTAAGATCTCCGCGGTATGCAATTTTTTACTCAAAACGATTTTTAGATATCTCTCACCGTTTTGTTTTTTTGGGGCCCTGAATAAGTCAATTATTGTGCATGACATTGTTGGGTTGAGCGAAGTATAGGTCTTAATTTTCATGATATCGAGCTGAAATTCGGAGCGGTGATAGTTACACCCTGTGAGGAAACCTGTTGTCGGGCGTTAAGAACGGTGCACGGCCCGATTTTTTGGGGAGGGCCCTGAATTTCAAACTCTTTTTTTGGAATCGTTATATCTCCGAAACGGTTGGTCGTATCGAAAAACTTTAAATGCACAGGTGTAAGATCTCCGCGGTATGCAACTTTTTTACTCAAAACGATTTTTTAGCCTACTTTCGATTTTTGCAAAAAATGAAAGTAGACTTATGAGATCAACACAGGGCGAAAAAAGTGTGTCTGTCTGTGTGTGTGTATGTGTGTGTGTGAGTCTGTGTGTGTGTATGTGTGTGTGTGAGTCTGTGTGTGTGTGTGTGAGTGTGTGTACTCTGAATGTCTGTCCCCCCCTATCAATTCGAACACGGTGAATGCGAATTGAACGAAATTTGGTACAAAGGTAGCACTAGCAAAGGACACCTCAGTGTCATGTTTTATATCGCCGCCATCTTTACTAAAACTGAATGGCGGCCACTCAAACGTTCAAAACGTAAAATCAAATAACGACTAACCAAATCATCCAATCTCTACCAAATTTGGTAACAACATACCTTCGTATAGGATGCGTCTTGTGACCAAACTACAAGGTCGTCCGCCATACCATTTCAGGATGGCGGCCGTGCGAATTATGCAAACTTTATAATCCATATCATGGGACCCACCAGTTCCGATTATCGAGCCGAGAATCGTTTTAACTGTTCTAAAGGAAGAGGCACGTACGAAATTAAAAGTTTATTTTGTAATACTATAGTGCAGACGTGATTTTAAAAAGCTCAGCTGATTCATTAATAAGACAAGATGGCAGCGGATATCTTGTGCCTGACTTATATTTCACTAATTTGAGTATTGCATGCAATATAGCGTACTGAAACAAAATAAATAAACTTTGTATGAAATGCTTTATATATAAATAATATACTTCAGTGATGAAATCGTTTAGTATAAATCATTATTTGCTAACAAATTCTGTGTAAGTCATTTTATATGGATCAATGTTCGTTGGCACAAATGGCTCCGTGGTAAAGCGTTAGTCTGTCATTCATATGCCTATGGTTCAAACCCCATCAGAGATATGTTTTTTGCTTGACATTTTACATATTTGTTGCTTTGTAATGACTCAGACGTTTTAAAATTAAGCGTTATATTGTGCATATTACGGTGCAAAACATATACTTAATTAAAACATAATTCGCCAGCAGATTTAATCGAGATATCTAGCTGACAAAAAGGTAACAGATTTTATTGAAAAGTTTCTTCTTCTGGCCGCTAGAATGCACTCGCTCTGTTAGGATTATATTGTTCGATATTTCACAACTAGATATCACGACTAGTTTTTATATTTATTGTTTCTTGAGTACTGAGACGTTATAAAATAAAGCTTTATATGGTGCTTTTTGCAATGGAAATTATATATAAAAAAAAACGACATTCTCCACTGGAGTGACATCTTCCAGCCTTCAGTTGTACTATGCAGAAACTATAGATTCGAGCAGCGCTCTATACCGGCCAGTTAGTGAACCCAGTCTTAACGACTGCTAGGAGTAATAAGACAGTAACATTCGTTTATTCCTTGTGCACAGAGGCGTTGTTGATAATCTCAAAACTTGCAATATGGATGATTTGGAGATGGATTATTTTGTTATACCGTGTATTTAAGATTAGCCTGTAAATTAACGGGTTGCGAAGTTACTTCACTTAGTTCTATATCATTCGTACACGACACAGAACAACAACGTGACGTCAGTTTCTGATCTGCTCTGATTGGCTATTACATTTCTGCAGTCGGGTAGTTGGCAGTCAAGCCAACTGCCAGCTACCAACTGCAACTTCATGTTGTGTATGGTGCCTATAGTATACACGGAGTCGATCGCGACTGCCGACCGAGGACTACCAACTACGGACTGCCGACTGCGCATTGTAGATGGGCCTTATTAGAGCAACGAAGTTTCAATTATTGTAAGTAGTCGGTGTTTGGAGTGTTTGCTGATGAAATTGCAAAATGCTGGGGTAAATTATAAACTATGGTTTGAACGCCACTGTTCAAATCCTGTGTGCCAATTTGCACTTCAAATAGGAAGAAATTAGGAGATGATAAGGACAGAGAGTTATAACTATACCCATACATTTCGGAGAAAGTAGGCTATATGTTCTTTCCCGAACATCTTGTTGATATCTCTCAGCGTTGTCTTTTTTGGGGGGCCCTGAAAATGTACGTATGTGCGTGACGTTTTTACGTTTAGCAAACTAGAGTTCGGAATTTTCAAGATATCGAGCTGAAATGTGTCACGGGGTAATTAATTGGGCCTTTCAGGAACTCTCTTGTCGGGCGTTAAAATTGCTGCATGGCCGGACCATTCTTTGGGGCCCTGAATTTCATCCTTTTTTTTTACCTCTAATGATCTTTTGATATCTCTCACCATTTTCCTTTTCTGGGGCCCTGAATGTCTTCCTTTTTTCGAACCGTTATATCTGGGAAACGGTTGGCCGTATCTAACAAAGTTAAATCTACAGGTGTAAGATCTCAGTGATTTGCAACTTTTCTACCCCTTATTAGCTTACTTTCGATTTTTGCAAAAAATGAAAGTAGACTTATGAGATCAACACAGGGCGAAAAAAAGTGTGTCTGTCTGTGTGTGTGTGAGTCTGTGTGTGTGTGTCTGTGTGTATGTGTGTGTGTGTGTGTGCGTGTGTGTACTCTGAATGTCTGTCCCCCCCTATCAATTCCAACACGGTGAATGCGAATTGAACGAAATTTGGTACAAAGGTAGCACTAGCAAAGGACACCTCAGTGTCATGTTTTATATCGCCGCCATCTTTACTGAAACTGAATGGCGGCCACTCAAACGTTCAAAACGTAAAATCAAATAACGACTAACCAAATCATCCGATCTCTACCAAATTTGGTAACAACATACCTTCGTATAGGATGCGTCTTGTGACCAAACTACAAGGTCGTACGCCATACCATTTCAGGATGGCGGCCGTGCGAATTATGCAAACTTTATAATCCATATCATGGGACCCACCAGTTCCGATTATCGAGCCGAGAATCGTTTTAACTGTTCTAAAGGAAGAGGCACGTTCGAAATTAAAAGTTTATTTTGTAATACTATAGTGCAGACGTGATTTTAAAAAGCTGAGCTGATTTAGTAATAAGACAAGATGGCAGCGGATATCTTCTGCCTGACTTATATTTCACTAATTTGAGTATTGCATGCAATATAGCGTACTGATATAAAATAAATAAACTTTGTATGAAATGCTTTATATATAAATAATATACTCCAGTGATGAAATCGTTTAGTATAAATCACTATTTGCTAACAAGTTCTATGTAAGTCATTTTATATAGAACGATATTCGTTGACACAATTAGCTCAGCCAGTTGGTCACTAGTCGTGGCCGAGTGCGGTACGTGTGTGCGCGCTGTGTGACCGCATTGGAAGAGTTTACGGTTCCTAATACCGGTGCTTCCTTAGTTCCACGTGTGTACTGACCTTCCGTGTGTCATTCGGACAATACTTTTTTAAGTAGTGTTCCAGATAGGACAACAAAACCAGGAACCCAGAAAACCCCGCTGAAAATCATGTCCGGATACCAGAGAAAAAACACCGTACGCTGCCAATGGGACAGGCAGAGTTCTCGCCCCTCACCAGGAGAAATTCACCGCTGGATTGGCGATACCCTCCGGTTGACTGTCGACCAAGTAGAAGCCATCCAGTTAAATGCGCACGAAAAAACCATGTACATCAAGGTAATCAGCATATCTATTTATCAGAAATTGTTAAATACTTTTGCAGATCCTATTAAATTTCAGTATGACTCAGGCGAAATGACAAATGTTAAGCTCTCCACAGCGGATTCCAATTTTACCACAGTGCGTATATTTAATGTCCCACTCGAAGTACCCCCTGAAATTTTCAAATCCGTCCTGTCGAAATATGGCACTGTGAGTGACGTCAGGAAAGAACAATGGTCTTCTGCTTATCAGTTCCCGGTGTATAATGGAATACGTGCCGTCACTATGGAAATCAAGCAAGATATCCCCTCCACGGAGACTTTTGGTGGCCATTCTGGCTATATAACGTATAATGGACAGAAACAGACCTGTTTAATTTGCAATGCTACCACACATCTACGTATTAACTGCCCAAAGAAAATGATTCCCCTCGGTATAACTCCTACACAACAACGACGTGTACAATACTCGGAAGTTGTGACGCAGCAAACGTCATATGAAAACATGCTTATTGATCAGTCAGCTGGGACAACACCAGGAGTGACCTCGGATACATTTGACGCAGAACTGGTACCTTGCCCTGACCAGAGCTGCGAGACACAGAGTGCCCCTGTGCTATCGGCAACCTGTATCGCAGCCTTAGAACCAACTCTGCCGTCACTACAGGCTGCCACAGAAATTTTGTCTTCACTGCCCCCGCCTTCGCTGGTCCCTACCGACTCACTTAAGAATGTTGATCGGGGATCCGAGAACGTCTCTAAGAAGATTAAAACAAATGCCTCGATTGCCGTACCAGCCCCGAAGAATCAAACTGGCTCTACAAATGTTCCCGCAGCTGTGAAAAAGAAACAAAATCTTCATTCTACGTCATCTAGGGACCCACGAACGCTCTCAACCGCTGACAGCCGGCCTATGAATGGCAGTCAAAAGGAAATATCTCAACCTAATTTGACATAGTGCACCAGTATATTTCTCACCTGTGTCTTTTTTTCTTTTTTCTCGAGTCCAACTTCCAGTATGTCTAGCACAACTTTTATACTTCTCTTAATGGCGCAATTTCTCACTGTGGCCACTGTGAATATCAATGTAATAGGATGCCCTCTGAAATTTCAACTGTTGGAGAGATTCCTTCGAGATGCAGACATTGACATTGCCTTCATTCAAGAAGTTGCTCTACCCTGTTTGCCCTTATCTGCCTTCTACAAACAATACATCAATACCGGTAATACGAATAGAGGGACCGGATTCCTCATAAGACATGATATCCCACTCGAAGGTGTGCTATGTCATCAATCAGGACGCATAATATCTGGACACATAAACAATACCACCCTGATAAATGTATATGCCCCATCCGGGTCCAATAAACGTGTGGAACGGAAAATGTTCTTTCAACAGAGTATACTGCCTCATCTGCACGAAGTTAAGGAAAAACTTATTCTTGCAGGGGATTTCAATTGTATTCAACGCCCAGAAGATTCCACTAGCTCATACCAAGGTGTCAACCCGGCTCTCAGGACCCTTCTTACCTCCCTACACCTCATTGATGCTGTGGATAGTTTAAGGGTGCCCCTGCCCCATTACACCTGTATAAGTCACAACTCCTCATCACGACTTGACCGCATCTACTTTTCACGGGAACTTATCCAGCCTAGACGATATGAAGTGATACCTGCCAGTTTCACTAACCATCATGCTGTCGTATGTACAATCTCTTACCCCCATCCCATATTTCACATAGGAAGAGGTTATTGGAAGCTGAATTGCTCGCTGTTACTGGAGGAGGAATGCCAAAATATTTTCAGACAACACTGGACTCGATGGGTCCAACAAAAATGCAAATTTCGCGACTGCACAGACTGGTGGGATATTTTAGTTAAACCAGGGATCCGCCGCGTCTTTAAGAACATATCTTACCAACGAGGTCGGGAAAGACGGGATACAGTTGAATTTTACTATCGAGTTCTTCGCCAGCTCCAGCAAAGATCTGATGCTGGGGAGCGTATATATGACCAGATCCGGGAAGTTAAAACCAAGCTCCTGTCTCTACAGCAACGAACGCTCGCTCATATCAACGTGGCTTTAAAAGATCGTACAGTGCTCCCGGACGAAAGTGCAAGTGTATACCATATCGCCAAAGGACAACGTGAGCGGCAACGTAAATATATCCACCGCCTCCGCACCAGTACTGGAAGTGTCGTCACCTCCCCTGACGCTATACGTAGTGAAATATCATTATTTTATCAACGGTTCTACGCTAAGGCTCCCATTGATCCACAGCAGGTGACCCTATTGCTGTCATCTTGCAGTACCAAACTATCTCCGGACAACAAAACTCTGCTCAGCGCGGATATTACGGATGAAGAGATTCACTCTGTGGTTAAACAACTCCCAAACAACCGCTCACCTGGCATTGATGGACTGCCATATGAAATGTATAAACACTTCTGGCCTCTCATTGGCAAAGAATTTTGTCATGTCCTGCGTACCATTCTCCAACGTCGTGCTCTTTGTCAATCACATCACGAGGGTACCATAGTCCTCATACCAAAAACATCCTCTCCCATGGCAGTTGGTGACTTCCGACCAGTTACTCTGCTCTGCAGTGACTATAAAGTCCTTACCAAAGTACTTGCATGCCGATTGAAGACTGTTCTACCTGATATCATTGGTGATGAACAATGTTGCAGTATTCCTGTAAGAACTCTGTTAACAAACTTAGCGATACTACGGGACCTACACCTAAAAGCCGAAATGCTCCCCACTGAGCCAATGAGTTTTCTCACCTTAGATCTTGATAAAGCTTTCGACCGCATCAGTCATGAATACTTGTACATGGTCTTGCAACACTTCGAATTTCCTGAAATCCTTATTGACTACATTCGTATGATAAATTGTAATGCTACGTCTAGAGTGCTCGTCAACGGTTTTCTTTTCCCTCTGATTCCAATACAACGATCAGTTAGGCAAGGATGTCCCCTTTCTATGCTACTTTTTGTCATTGGCCTTGAACCGTTCATTCGGACTACCCAGGTGAAGCTACAGGGTTACAAACTGTCCACACATGTTTTTGGAATGTGCGCCTATGCTGATGACGTATCAATATTGATCCGCAATAAAGAAGACATCTCCCACATCGATAGCGTCCTTCAGCTCTACCATATCGCCTCTGGAGCACAATCGAACCCACAGAAAACTGCGTTGCTTCCGCTCAATACTAACTCAGTGATTACACCACAGCCCTGGTTCCGGATAGTAAATGAGGTGAAAATTCTTGGCATTACCTGGAAGCAATCGCTTCTGGACACAGTGCAAGTAAACTGGACTAAGGTCATTGCCAAAGTTAGGGGAGTCCTGATCCAATTTGGTCAAAGAAACCTCAATATAGTGCAACGGGTCATGGTCCTCAACGTGTTTGCGCTCTCTAAAATATGGTATGTCGCACAACTTTTCCCACTTCCCAAAATGTTTGAGAGCCAATTGGCAAAATATACAGGTTGGTTTATATGGCAAGGATTTTTGTTCTGAGTACAACGGGAACAGTTGTATCTCCCATGCCGGCAAGGCGGGCTAGGGCTAACAGCTCATGGCATGAAATGCCGTGCACTCCTCTGCAAGAACGATATCACCATTCTTTCCCAACATGACACTTTTACGAAAGCGCTATACAAAGATATTCGAAACACAACCCGTGGTTGTGATAGAGCTTTGCCGAAGATATTTAGGGACCATCAACAGCACCTTCTGGAAACTGTTCGCCAAATGCCTTCAGGGATTGTTCCAACGACGAAAAGTATCTATAACATGTTGCGGCAAGTGGTACACTCCAAACCGCGAATAGAGGCCACCACCCTCTACGTCCATTGGCCCACTGTTTGGAAAAATTTTGGGGCTATGACCATTTCTTCTGCTGTACACTCCCAAGTTTTTATCTTCCTCAACGATCTCATCCCAACCGCTCTACGGCGATATACCATCCATCTTGAAGCTTACCCATGGTGTACTATATGTGGTCAAACTGATACGGCGATACACCGCTTCACATCATGCACGCGAGTTGCCTCCACGTGGCTGTGGTGAAAGGGAAAAGTATGTCAACTATTAAATGTGCCCTCGGATGACCTTGATGACAGGAAGTTGGTTCGTTTGTCGGTGACCGCCTTCCCCCAAATTAAACAGACTGCCATTGTGTGGATAATGGGCCAATATGTACACTTCGTGATGAACAATGATCAACATTTCTCTTTCCTGGATCTCAGGTATCACCTGCAAAAAGAGCGTTGGAAGCTTAGAGAAAGTGGACAATTGTACGATAAATATGGACACTATCTGGATTTCTTGTGATGTATTAGTATGGTATTTATCATATCTGAAAATTCTGTAATTCTGTAAAGTGCTAATAAAAAAAAAGTGGTAGAGCGTTAGCCTATCGCTCAAATGCCTATGGTTCAAACCCGATCAGAGCTAGTTTTTTTGCTTGAAATTTTATATGTTTATTGTTTTGTAATGACTCAGATGTTTTAAAATTAAGCGTTATATTGTGCATATTATGGTGTAAAATATATATTTAATTAAAACATAATTCGCCAGCAGATTTACTCGAGACATCTAGCTGCCAAAAAGGTAACTGCACGCCGACCAGATTTTATTGAAAAGTTTCTTCTTCTGGCCGCTAGAATGCACTCGCTCTGTTAGGATTATATTGTTAGATATTTCACCACTAGATATCTCGACTAGTCTACGTGAGGCTCCATTGATTACTATACCATTTGCATTCTATACGCATCGAATTTGAAGAATGACAAGATGATACTACGATACATTTTTACTTTCTATTTTAAAGGGTTTGTAACAGCCTATTGTGCGTTATTTGAAAATGTTAATTGAAGTAAAGAACAAAACGATTTCACATAGTATCTGAACTCTACCGTTGGTGCTAGTTCAGGATATTAATTAATACTTCTATTTCAGCCAAATAGCAATCGAAAATATCCACATAGTTGGTATACACACGTCTCTGTAGGGTCATGGAAAGATTTGTTAATTCAATTAGGGTTGTGAAAGTCATACGCAGCCAGACGTGTAAAGACATGCCTCATCTCAAAGTTGGATGTTGCCCGCGTCAGGCCGATTATGTAATAATAATAATAATAATAATAATAATAATAATAATGTTATTGGTTTTACGTCCCTTTTAACTACTGTTGCTTTTAGAGACGCCGGGGTGCCAGAATTTTGTCCCGAAGGGGATCTTTAACGTGACAGTAAATCTACTAACACGGCTCCCTCGCATTTGTGCACCCTCAAATGCCAGCTGACTGCGCCAGGATACGAACCTGAAACATACGGTCCAGCAAGCGAGAACGTTACCGCTGAGCCACGCCGCCAGTCCGGTCGATTATGTCTCCAGATCCATAAAATTCTTTAGATACTTCTTATCTTTCTTTCTTCAATGATGGTAGCAGTTTTTATCTAGGTTGTGGCGTTTGGTAGAGGTAAATCGTTTCTAAGGTCTTCAACAAAGAATAGTTCTATTATAATCTTTGATAATAAAAACGAGTTATAACTATACTCATACATTTAGGAGAAAGTAGGCTATATGTTCTTTACTGAACATCTTGTCATATTTTGATATCTCTCACCGTTTTGATGTTATTAAATGTTTTGGTTTTTGAAAAAAAATGGGGCCCAAATGTATATTACAACTGGTAAAAATTCAACTTATGGTCTAATTGAATTCTACGGAAAATTATCTATAATTACTCGCTTTAACCTTTTCAATAAGTTGAATCATGTATTTACAGCAGTAAGATATTTTTCCACTTCCGAGGACGTCCGGCTTTCATAACCATGTGATGGTGTCAGCATTGCCTAGAATAACATTTTATAATTTTCCTACATTTCCTTGCAATCGGGTCGAAGGTCCGAAATGCAATTCCGCAGTCCTTGCCGCCAATGAAGTTGATGTTTGAGATTATAACCCCTCTTGCTGGCCCCTTGCTGCTGCGCCACCGTCTCATTAAAAGCAGGTCGTGCTGCGTGGACACCTACTTGTTATGAAAGCCGGATCTAACGATTCTATAGGCTTTCATATAGCCGTGGTATATTGGAAAAAGTCTGTCTGTATGTATGTATGTGAGTGACGTTCTTGCGTTTAGCAAAGTACAGGTCGCAATTTTCAAGATATCGAGCTGAAATTTGGTACAGTGAAAGAGTTGGGGCCTGTGCCGAACCCTTTAGTTGGGCGTTCAAATCGGTGCAGGGCCGGACCGTTTTTTGGGGCCCTGAATTTCATCCATTTTTTTGAATCGATATATCTCGGAAACGGTTGGTCGTATCGAAAAATGTTAAATGTATAGGTGTAAGATCTCCGCGGTATGCAACTTTTTTACTCAAAACGATTTTTTTTATATCTCTCACCGTTTTCTTTTTTTGGGGCCCTGAAAATGTCAATTGTGCATGACATTTTTGCGTTTAGCTATGTACTGGTCGCATTTTTTAAGATATTAAGCTGAAATTTGGTGCGGTGAAAGAGTTAGTGACTGTAACGAATCCTATTGTTGGGCGTTAAAATCGGTAAAGGGCCGGATCTTTTTTGGGGGCCCTGAATTTCAAACTTTTTTTTGAATCAATATACCTCGGAAACGGTTGGTCGCATCGAAAAATGTTAAATGTACAGGTGTTAGATCTCCGCGGTATGCAACTTTTTTACTCAAAACGATTTTTTGATATCACTCACCGTTTTAATTTTTTGGGGCCCTGAAAATGTCCATTGTGTGTGACATTTTTGCGTTTAGCTAAGTACTGGTCGCAATTTTCAAGATATTAAACTCAAATTTGGTACGGAGAAAGAGTTAGTGTCTGTGACGAATCCTATTGTTGGGCGTTAAGATCGGTGCAGGGCCGGATCATTTTTGGGGGCCCTGAATTTCAAACTTTTTTTTTGAATCGATATTTCTCGGAAACGGTTGGTCGTATCGAAGAATGTTAAATGTACAAGTGTAAGATCTCCGCGGTATGCAACTTTTTTACTCAAAACGATTTTTTGATATCTCTCACCGTTTTCATTTTTTGGGGCCCTGAAAATGTCCATTGTGCGTGACATTTTTGCATTTAGCTAAGTGCTGGTCGCAATTGTCAAGATAATAAGCTGAAATTTGGTACGGTGAAAGAGTTAGTGACTGTGACAAATCCTTTTGTTGGGCGTTAAAATCGGTGCATGGCCGGATCTTTTTGGGGGGCCCTGAATTTCTAACTGTTTTTTGGAATCGATATATCTCAGAAACGGTTGGTCGTATCGAAAAATGTTAAATGAACCGGTGTAAGATCTTCGCGGTATGCCACTTTTTTACTCAAAACGATTTTTTGATATCTCTCACCGTTTTCTTTTTTTGGGGCCCTGAAAATGTCCATTGTGCGTGACATTTTTGTGTTTGGCTAAGTACTGGTCGCAATTTTCAAGATATTAAACTGAAATTTGGTACGATGAAATAGTTAGTGACTGTGACGAATCCTATTGTTGGGCGTTAAAATCGGTGTAGGGCCGGATCTTTTTTGGGGGCCCTGAATTTCAATTTTTTTTTTGGAATCGATATATCTCGGAAACGGATGATCGTATCGAAAAATGTTAAAGGTATAGGTGTAAGATCTCCGCGGTATGCAACTTTTTTACTCAAAACGATATTTTGATATCTCTCACCGTTTTCTTTTTTTGGGGCCCTGAAAATGTCCATTGTGTGTGACATTTTTTCCGTTTAGCTAAGTACTGGTCGCAATTTTCAAGATATTAAGCTGACATTTGGTGCGGTGAAATAGTTAGTGACTGTAACGAATCCTATTGTTGGGCGTTAAGATCGGTGCAGGGCCGGATCTTTTTTGGGGGCCCTGAATTTCAAACTTTTTTTTTGAATCGATATATCTCGGAAACGGTTGGTCGCATCGAAAAATGTTAAATGTACAGGTGTTAGATCTCCGCAGTATGCAACATTTTTACTCAAAATGATTTTTTGATATCTCTCACCGTTTTCATTTTTTGGGGCCCTGAAAATGTCCATTGTGCGTGACTTTTTTGCGTTAAGCTAAGTGCTGGTCGCAATTTTCAAGATAATAAGCTGAAATTTGGTACGGTGAAAGAGTTAGTGACTGTGACGAGTCCTATTGTTGGGCGTTAAAATCGGTGCAGGGCCGGTTTTTTTTAGGGGCCCTGAATTTCTAACTGTTTTTTGGAATCGATATATCTCGGAAACGGTTGGTCGTATCGAAAAATGTTAAAGGAACCGGTGTAAGATCTTCGCGGTATGCAACTTTTTTACTCAAAACGATTTTTTGATATCACTCACCGTTTTCTTTTTTTGGGGCCCTGAAAATGTCCTTTGTGCGGAACATTTTCGTGTTTGGCTAAGTACTGGTCGCAATTTTCATGATATTAAACTGAAATTTAGTACGATGAAAGAGTTAGTGACTGTGACGAGTCCTATTGTTGGGCGTTAAAATCGGTGCAGGGCCGGTTTTTTTTAGGGGCCCTGAATTTCAAACTTTTTTTGGAATCTATATATCTCGGAAACGGTTGATCGTATCGAAAAATGTTAAAGGTATAGGTGTAAGATCTCCGCGGTATGCAACTTATATATTCTAAACGATTTTTTGATATCTCTCACCGTTTTCATTTTTTGGGGCCCTGCAAATGTCCATTGTGCGTTATATTTTGCGTTTAGCAATGTCCTGGTCGCAATTTTCAAGATATCAAGCTGAAATTTGGTACGGTGAAAGAGTTAATGCCTGTGACGAACTCTATTGTTGGGCGTTAAAATCGGTTCAGGGACGGATCTTTTTTGGTGGCCCTGAATTTCATCCTTTTTTGAATCGATATATCTCGGAAACGGTTGGTCGTATCGAAAAACGTTAAATGTATAGGTGTAAGATCTCCGCGGTATGCAACTTTTTTACTCAAAACGATTTTTTTATATCTCTCACCGTTTTCTTTTTTTGGGGCCCTGAAAATGTCCATTGTGGGTCACATTTTTGGGTTTAGCGAAGTACAGGTTGCATTATTCAAGATATCGAGCTGAATTTGGAGCGGTGAAAGAGTTGAACCCTGTGAGGATACCTGTTGTGGGGCGATAACAACGGTGCAGGGCCGGATCTTTTTGGGGGGCCCAGAATTTCAAACTTTTTTTTGGAATCGATATATCTAGGAAACGGTTGGTCGTATCGAAAAACGTTAAATGTACAGGTGTAAGATCTCCGCGATATGCAACTTTTTTACTCAAAACGATTTTTTGATATATCTCTCCGTTTTCATTTTCGGGGCCCTGAAAATGTCCTTTGTGCGTGACATTTTTTCGTTTAGTAAAACTGGTCGCAATTTTTAAGATATCAAGCTGAAATTTGGTACGGTGAAAGAGTTAGTGCCTGTGAAGGACCCTATTGTTGGGCGTTAATATCGGCGTAGGGCTGGACCTTTTTTGGGGGCCCTGAATTTCGTCCTAATTTTTTGAATCGATATTTCTCGGAAACGGTTGGTCGTATCGAAACATGTCAAAGGTATAGGTGTAAGATCTCCGCGGTATGCAACTTTTTTACTCAAAACTATTTTTTTATATCTCTCACCGTTTTCTTTTTTTTTTTTTGGTCCCAGAAAATGTCCATTGTGCGTGACATGTTTGCGTTTAGCTAAGTACTGGTCGCAATTTTCAAGATATTAAGCTGAAATTTGGTTCGGTGAAAGAGTTAGTGACTGTGACGAATCCTGTTGTTGGGCGTTAATATCGGTGAAGGGCCGGATCCTTTTTGGGGGCCGTGAATTTCAAACATATTTTTGGAATCGATATATCTCGGAAACGGTTGGTCGTATCGAAAAATGTTTAAAGTACAGGTGTAAGATCTCCGCGGTATGCAACTTTTTTTACTTAAACGATTTTTTGATATCTCTCACCGTTTTCTTTTTTTAGGGCCCTGAAAATGTCCAATGTGCGTGACATTTTTGCGTTTAGCCAAGTACAGGTCGCAATTTTCAAGATATGAAGCTGAAATTTGGTACGGTGAAAGAGTTAGTGACTGTGACGAATCCTATTGTTGGGCGTTAAAATCGGTGCTGGGCCGAATGTTTTTTGGGGCCCTGAATTTCAATTTTTTTTGGAATCGATATATTTCGGAAACGGTTGATCTTATCAAAAAACTTTAAATCTACATGTGTAAAATCTCCGCGGTATGCAATTTTTTACTCAAAACGATTTTTTGATATCTCTCACCGTTTTTTTTGGGGCCCTGAATAAGTCAATTATTGTGCATGACATTTTTGGATTGAGCGACGTATAGGTCTTAATTTTCATGATATCGAGCTGAAATTCGGAGCGGTGATCGAGTTACAGCCTGTGAGGAAACCTGTAGTCGGGCGTTAAGAACGGTGCACGGCCCGATTTTTTGGGGGGGGCCCTGAATTTCAAACTTTTTTTTTTGGAATCGATATAACTCCGAAACGGTTGGTCGTATCGAAAAACGTTAAATGTACAGGTGTAAGATCTCCGCGGTATGCAACTTTTTTACTCAAAACGATTTTTTGATATCTCTCACCGTTTTCTTTTTAGGGGCCCTGAAAATGTCCATTGTGCGTCACTTTTTTGGGTTTAGCGAAGTACAGGTCGCAATATTCAAGATATCGAGCTGAATTTGGAGCGGTGAAAGAGTTGGACCGTGTGAGGAAACCTGTTGTCGGGGGTTAAAAACGGTGCAGGGCCGGATATTTTTGGGGGGCCCTGAATTTCAAACTTTTTTTTTGGAATCGATATATCTCGGAAACGGCTGGTCGTATCGAAAAACGTTAAATGTATAGGTGTAAGATCACCGCGGTATGCACCTTTTTTAATCAAAACGATTTTTTGATATCTCTCAGCGTTGTCTTTTTTTTGGGGCCCTGAAAATGTACGTATGTGCGTGACGTTTTTACGTTTAGCAAACTAGAGGTCGGAATTTTCAAGATATCGAGCTGAAATGTGTCACGGGGTAAGAAATTGGGCCTGTCAGGAACTCTCTTGTCGGGCGTTAAAATTGCTGCATGGCCGGACCATTCTTTGGGGCCCTGAATTTCATCCTTTTTTTTTACCTCTAATGATCTTTTGATATCTCTCACCGTTTTCCTTTTCTGGGGCCCTGAATGTCTTCCTTTTTTTCGAACCGTTATATCTGGGAAACGGTTGGCCGTATCTAACAAATTTAAATCTACAGGTGTAAGATCTCAGTGGTTAGCAACTTTTTCAACCCTTAAGATTTTTTGATATCTCTCACCGATTTGATTTTCTGCGGCCCTGAATTTCTTCCTCTTTTTCGAACCGTTATATTTGGGAAACGGTTGAACGTATCGAACAAAGTAAAATCTACAGATATAGGACCTCAGTAATTAGCAACTTTTTTAACACATATGATTTTTTGATATCTCTCACCATTTTCCTTTTTAGGGGCCGTGAATTTCATTCTTTTGTTCGAATCGTTATATCTCGGAAAGCGTCGATCCTATCGAAAAAAGTTAAATCTACAGGTGTAAGATCTCAGTGATTTGCAACTTTTCTACCCCTTATCATATTTTGATATCTCTCACCGTTTTGATGTTATTAAATGTTTTGGTTTTTGAAAAAAAATGGGGCCCAAATGTATATTACAACTGGTAAAAATTCAACTTATGGTCTAATTGAATTCTACGGAAAATTATCTATAATTACTCGCTTTAACCTTTTCAATAAGTTGAATCATGTATTTACAGCAGTAAGATATTTTTCCACTTCCGAGGACGTCCGGCTTTCATAACCATGTGATGGTGTCAGCAGTTCCTAGAATAACATTTTATAATTTTCCTACATTTACTTGCAATCGGGTCGAAGGTCCGAAATGCAATTCCGCAGGCCTTGCCGCCAACGAAGTTGATGTTTGAGATTATAACCCCTCTTGCTGGCCCCTTGCTGCTGCGCCACCGTCTCATTAAAACCAGGTCGTGCTGCGTGGACTCCTACTTGTTATGAAAGCCGGATCTAACGATCCTATAGGCTTTCATATAGCCGTGGTATATTGGAAAAAGTCTGTCTGTATGTATGTATGTGCGTGACGTTCTTGCGTTTAGCAAAGTACAGGTCGCAATTTTCAAGATATCGAGCTGAAATTTGGTACAGTGAAAGAGTTAGTGACTGTGACGAACCCTATTGATGGGCGGTAAGATCGGTGTAGGGCCGGACCTTTTTTTGGGGCCCTGAATTTCATCCTATTTATTTGAATCGATATATCTCGGAAACGGTCGGTCGTATCGAAAAATGTTAAATGTATAGGTGTAAGATCTCCGCAGTATGCAACTTTTTTACTCACAACTATTTTTTGATATCTCTCACCGTTTTCTTTTTTTGGGGCCCTGAAAATGTCCATTGTGCGTGACATTTTTGCGTTTAGCTAAGTACTGGTTGCAATTTTCAAGATATGAAGCTGAAATTTGGTACGGTGAAAGAGTTAGTGACTGTGACGAATCCTATTGTTGGGCGTAAAAATCGGTGCAGGGCCGGATCATTTTTGGGGGCCCTGAATTTCAAACTTATATTTGGAATCGATATATCTCGGAAACGGTTGATCGTATCGAAAAATGTTAAAGGTATAGGTGTAAGATCTCCGCGGTATGCAACTTATTTACTCAAAACGATTTTTTGATATCTCTCACCGTTTTCTTTTTTTGGGGCCCTGAAAATGTCCATTGTGCGTAACATTTTCGTGTTTGGCTAAGTACTGGTCGCAATTTTCAAGATATTAAACTGAAATTTGGAACGATGAAAGAGTTAGTGACTGTGACGAATCCTGTTGTTGGGAGTTAAAATCGGTGTAGGGCCGGATCTTTTTTGGGGGCCCTGAATTTCATTTTTTTTTTGGAATTGATATATCTCGGAAACGGTTGATCGTATCGAAAAATGTTAAAGGTATAGGATTAAGATCTCCGCGGTATGCAACTTTTCTACTCAAAACGATATTTTGATATCTCTCACCGTTTTCTTTTTTTGGGGCCCTGAAAATGTCCATTGTGTGTGACATTTTTTCCGTTTAGCTAAGTACTGGTCGCAATTTTCAAGATATTAAGCTGACATTTGGTGCGGTGAAAGAGTTAGTGACTGTAACGAATCCTATTGTTGGGCGTTAAGATCGGTGCAGGGCCGGATCTTTTTTGGGGGCCCTGAATTTCAAACTTTTTATTGGAATCGATATATCTCGGAAACGGTTGGTCGCATCGAAAAATGTTAAATGTACAGGTGTTAGATCTCCGCAGTATGCAACATTTTTACAACAAACGATTTTTTGATATCTCTCACCGTTTTTATTTTTTGGGGCCCTGAAAATGTCCATTGTGCGTGACATTTTTGCGTTAAGCTAAGTGCTGGTCGCAATTTTCAAGATAATAAGCTGAAATTTGGTACGGTGAAAGAGTTAGTGACTGTGACAAATCCTTTTGTTGGGCGTTAAAATCGGTGCAGGGCTGGATCTTTTTTGGGGGCCCTGAATTTCTAACTGTTTTTTGGAATCGATATATCTCGGAAACGGTTGGTCGTATCGAAAAATGTTAAAGGAACCGGTGTAAGATCTTCGTGGTATGCAACTTTTTTACTCAAAACGATTTTTTGATATCACTCACCGTTTTCTTTTTTTGGGGCCCTGAAAATGTCCTTTGTGCGGAACATTTTCGTGTTTGGCTAAGTACTGGTCGCAATTTTCAAGATATTAAACTGAAATTTAGTACGATGAAAGAATTAGTGACTGTGACGAATCCTATTGTTGGGCGTTAAAATCGGTGCAGGGCCGTTTTTTTTTAGGGGCCCTGAATTTCAAACTTTTTTTGGAATCTATATATCTCGGAAACGGTTGATCGTATCGAAAAATGTTAAAGGTATAGGTGTAAGATCTCCGCGGTATGCAATTTATATATTCTAAACGATTTTTTGATATCTCTCACCGTTTTCATTTTTTGGGGCCCTGCAAATGTCCATCGTGCGTGATATTTTGCGTTTAGCAATGTCCTGGTCGCAATTTTCAAGATATCAAGCTGAAATTTGGTACGGTGAAAGAGTTAATGCCTGTGACGTACTCTATTGTTGGGCGTTAAAATCGGTTCAGGGACGGATCTTTTTTGGTGGCCCTGAATTTCATCCTTTTTTGAATCGATATATCTCGGAAACGGTTGGTCGTATCGAAAAACGTTAAATGTATAGGTGTAAGATCTCCGCGGTATGCAACTTTTTTACTCAAAACGATTTTTTGATATCTCTCACCGTTTTCTTTTTTTTGGGGCCCTGAAAATGTCCATTGTGGGTCACATTTTTGGGTTTAGCGAAGTACAGGTTGCATTATTCAAGATATCGAGCTGAATTTGGAGCGGTGAAAGAGTTGAACCCTGTGAGGATACCTGTTGTCGGGCGATAACAACGGTGCAGGGTCGGATCTTTTTGGGGGGCCCAGAATTTCAAACTTTTTTTTGGAATCAATATATCTAGGAAACGGTTGGTCGTATCGAAAAACGTTAAATGTACAGGTGTAAGATCTCCGCGATATGCAACTTTTTTACTCAAAACGATTTTTTGATATCACTCACCGTTTTCTTTTTTTGGGGCCCTGAAAATGTCCTTTGTGCGGAACATTTTCGTGTTTGGCTAAGTACTGGTCGCAATTTTCATGATATTAAACTGAAATTTAGTACGATGAAAGAGTTAGTGACTGTGACGAGTCCTATTGTTGGGCGTTAAAATCGGTGCAGGGCCGGTTTTTTTTAGGGGCCCTGAATTTCAAACTTTTTTTGGAATCTATATATCTCGGAAACGGTTGATCGTATCGAAAAATGTTAAAGGTATAGGTGTAAGATCTCCGCGGTATGCAACTTATATATTCTAAACGATTTTTTGATATCTCTCACCGTTTTCATTTTTTGGGGCCCTGCAAATGTCCATTGTGCGTTATATTTTGCGTTTAGCAATGTCCTGGTCGCAATTTTCAAGATATCAAGCTGAAATTTGGTACGGTGAAAGAGTTAATGCCTGTGACGAACTCTATTGTTGGGCGTTAAAATCGGTTCAGGGACGGATCTTTTTTGGTGGCCCTGAATTTCATCCTTTTTTGAATCGATATATCTCGGAAACGGTTGGTCGTATCGAAAAACGTTAAATGTATAGGTGTAAGATCTCCGCGGTATGCAACTTTTTTACTCAAAACGATTTTTTTATATCTCTCACCGTTTTCTTTTTTTGGGGCCCTGAAAATGTCCATTGTGGGTCACATTTTTGGGTTTAGCGAAGTACAGGTTGCATTATTCAAGATATCGAGCTGAATTTGGAGCGGTGAAAGAGTTGAACCCTGTGAGGATACCTGTTGTGGGGCGATAACAACGGTGCAGGGCCGGATCTTTTTGGGGGGCCCAGAATTTCAAACTTTTTTTTGGAATCGATATATCTAGGAAACGGTTGGTCGTATCGAAAAACGTTAAATGTACAGGTGTAAGATCTCCGCGATATGCAACTTTTTTACTCAAAACGATTTTTTGATATATCTCTCCGTTTTCATTTTCGGGGCCCTGAAAATGTCCTTTGTGCGTGACATTTTTTCGTTTAGTAAAACTGGTCGCAATTTTTAAGATATCAAGCTGAAATTTGGTACGGTGAAAGAGTTAGTGCCTGTGAAGGACCCTATTGTTGGGCGTTAATATCGGCGTAGGGCTGGACCTTTTTTGGGGGCCCTGAATTTCGTCCTAATTTTTTGAATCGATATATCTCGGAAACGGTTGGTCGTATCGAAACATGTCAAAGGTATAGGTGTAAGATCTCCGCGGTATGCAACTTTTTTACTCAAAACTATTTTTTTATATCTCTCACCGTTTTCTTTTTTTTTTTTTGGTCCCAGAAAATGTCCATTGTGCGTGACATGTTTGCGTTTAGCTAAGTACTGGTCGCAATTTTCAAGATATTAAGCTGAAATTTGGTTCGGTGAAAGAGTTAGTGACTGTGACGAATCCTGTTGTTGGGCGTTAATATCGGTGAAGGGCCGGATCCTTTTTGGGGGCCGTGAATTTCAAACATATTTTTGGAATCGATATATCTCGGAAACGGTTGGTCGTATCGAAAAATGTTTAAAGTACAGGTGTAAGATCTCCGCGGTATGCAACTTTTTTTACTTAAACGATTTTTTGATATCTCTCACCGTTTTCTTTTTTTAGGGCCCTGAAAATGTCCAATGTGCGTGACATTTTTGCGTTTAGCCAAGTACAGGTCGCAATTTTCAAGATATGAAGCTGAAATTTGGTACGGTGAAAGAGTTAGTGACTGTGACGAATCCTATTGTTGGGCGTTAAAATCGGTGCTGGGCCGAATGTTTTTTGGGGCCCTGAATTTCAATTTTTTTTGGAATCGATATATTTCGGAAACGGTTGATCTTATCAAAAAACTTTAAATCTACATGTGTAAAATCTCCGCGGTATGCAATTTTTTACTCAAAACGATTTTTTGATATCTCTCACCGTTTTTTTTGGGGCCCTGAATAAGTCAATTATTGTGCATGACATTTTTGGATTGAGCGAAGTATAGGTCTTAATTTTCATGATATCGAGCTGAAATTCGGAGCGGTGATCGAGTTACAGCCTGTGAGGAAACCTGTAGTCGGGCGTTAAGAACGGTGCACGGCCCGATTTTTTTGGGGGGGCCCTGAATTTCAAACTTTTTTTTTTGGAATCGATATAACTCCGAAACGGTTGGTCGTATCGAAAAACGTTAAATGTACAGGTGTAAGATCTCCGCGGTATGCAACTTTTTTACTCAAAACGATTTTTTGATATCTCTCACCGTTTTCTTTTTAGGGGCCCTGAAAATGTCCATTGTGCGTCCCTTTTTTGGGTTTAGCGAAGTACAGGTCGCAATATTCAAGATATCGAGCTGAATTTGGAGCGGTGAAAGAGTTGGACCGTGTGAGGAAACCTGTTGTCGGGGGTTAAAAACGGTGCAGGGCCGGATATTTTTGGGGGGCCCTGAATTTCAAACTTTTTTTTTGGAATCGATATATCTCGGAAACGGCTGGTCGTATCGAAAAACGTTAAATGTATA
Organism: Meconema thalassinum; assembly: GCA_946902985.2. Lineage (NCBI taxonomy): Eukaryota > Metazoa > Arthropoda > Insecta > Orthoptera > Tettigoniidae > Meconema > Meconema thalassinum. The sequence goes on along the minus strand of OX336400.1, from coordinate 91,564,489 downwards.
GGTGTAAGATCACCGCGGTATGCACCTTTTTTAATCAAAACGATTTTTTGATATCTCTCAGCGTTGTCTTTTTTTTGGGGCCCTGAAAATGTACGTATGTGCGTGACGTTTTTACGTTTAGCAAACTAGAGGTCGGAATTTTCAAGATATCGAGCTGAAATGTGTCACGGGGTAAGAAATTGGGCCTGTCAGGAACTCTCTTGTCGGGCGTTAAAATTGCTGCATGGCCGGACCATTCTTTGGGGCCCTGAATTTCATCCTTTTTTTTTACCTCTAATGATCTTTTGATATCTCTCACCGTTTTCCTTTTCTGGGGCCCTGAATGTCTTCCTTTTTTTCGAACCGTTATATCTGGGAAACGGTTGGCCGTATCTAACAAATTTAAATCTACAGGTGTAAGATCTCAGTGGTTAGCAACTTTTTCAACCCTTAAGATTTTTTGATATCTCTCACCGATTTGATTTTCTGCGGCCCTGAATTTCTTCCTCTTTTTCGAACCGTTATATTTGGGAAACGGTTGAACGTATCGAACAAAGTAAAATCTACAGATATAGGACCTCAGTAATTAGCAACTTTTTTAACACATATGATTTTTTGATATCTCTCACCATTTTCCTTTTTAGGGGCCGTGAATTTCATTCTTTTGTTCGAATCGTTATATCTCGGAAAGCGTCGATCCTATCGAAAAAAGTTAAATCTACAGGTGTAAGATCTCAGTGATTTGCAACTTTTCTACCCCTTATCATATTTTGATATCTCTCACCGTTTTGATGTTATTAAATGTTTTGGTTTTTGAAAAAAAATGGGGCCCAAATGTATATTACAACTGGTAAAAATTCAACTTATGGTCTAATTGAATTCTACGGAAAATTATCTATAATTACTCGCTTTAACCTTTTCAATAAGTTGAATCATGTATTTACAGCAGTAAGATATTTTTCCACTTCCGAGGACGTCCGGCTTTCATAACCATATGATGGTGTCAGCAGTTCCTAGAATAACATTTTATAATTTTCCTACATTTACTTGCAATCGGGTCGAAGGTCCGAAATGCAATTCCGCAGGCCTTGCCGCCAACGAAGTTGATGTTTGAGATTATAACCCCTCTTGCTGGCCCCTTGCTGCTGCGCCACCGTCTCATTAAAACCAGGTCGTGCTGCGTGGACTCCTACTTGTTATGAAAGCCGGATCTAACGATCCTATAGGCTTTCATATAGCCGTGGTATATTGGAAAAAGTCTGTCTGTATGTATGTATGTGCGTGACGTTCTTGCGTTTAGCAAAGTACAGGTCGCAATTTTCAAGATATCGAGCTGAAATTTGGTACAGTGAAAGAGTTAGTGACTGTGACGAACCCTATTGATGGGCGGTAAGATCGGTGTAGGGCCGGACCTTTTTTTGGGGCCCTGAATTTCATCCTATTTATTTGAATCGATATATCTCGGAAACGGTCGGTCGTATCGAAAAATGTTAAATGTATAGGTGTAAGATCTCCGCAGTATGCAACTTTTTTACTCACAACTATTTTTTGATATCTCTCACCGTTTTCTTTTTTTGGGGCCCTGAAAATGTCCATTGTGCGTGACATTTTTGCGTTTACCTAAGTACTGGTTGCAATTTTCAAGATATGAAGCTGAAATTTGGTACGGTGAAAGAGTTAGTGACTGTGACGAATCCTATTGTTGGGCGTAAAAATCGGTGCAGGGCCGGATCATTTTTGGGGGCCCTGAATTTCAAACTTATATTTGGAATCGATATATCTCGGAAACGGTTGATCGTATCGAAAAATGTTAAAGGTTTAGGTGTAAGATCTCCGCGGTATGCAACTTATTTACTCAAAACGATTTTTTGATATCTCTCACCGTTTTCTTTTTTTGGGGCCCTGAAAATGTCCATTGTGCGTAACATTTTCGTGTTTGGCTAAGTACTGGTCGCAATTTTCAAGATATTAAACTGAAATTTGGAACGATGAAAGAGTTAGTGACTGTGACGAATCCTGTTGTTGGGCGTTAAAATCGGTGTAGGGCCGGATCTTTTTTGGGGGCCCTGAATTTCATTTTTTTTTTTGGAATTGATATATCTCGGAAACGGTTGATCGTATCGAAAAATGTTAAAGGTATAGGATTAAGATCTCCGCGGTATGCAACTTTTCTACTCAAAACGATATTTTGATATCTCTCACCGTTTTCTTTTTTTGGGGCCCTGAAAATGTCCATTGTGTGTGACATTTTTTCCGTTTAGCTAAGTACTGGTCGCAATTTTCAAGATATTAAGCTGACATTTGGTGCGGTGAAAGAGTTAGTGACTGTAACGAATCCTATTGTTGGGCGTTAAGATCGGTGCAGGGCCGGATCTTTTTTGGGGGCCCTGAATTTCAAACTTTTTATTGGAATCGATATATCTCGGAAACGGTTGGTCGCATCGAAAAATGTTAAATGTACAGGTGTTAGATCTCCGCAGTATGCAACATTTTTACAACAAACGATTTTTTGATATCTCTCACCGTTTTTATTTTTTGGGGCCCTGAAAATGTCCATTGTGCGTGACATTTTTGCGTTAAGCTAAGTGCTGGTCGCAATTTTCAAGATAATAAGCTGAAATTTGGTACGGTGAAAGAGTTAGTGACTGTGACAAATCCTTTTGTTGGGCGTTAAAATCGGTGCAGGGCCGGATCTTTTTTGGGGGCCCTGAATTTCTAACTGTTTTTTGGAATCGATATATCTCGGAAACGGTTGGTCGTATCGAAAAATGTTAAAGGAACCGGTGTAAGATCTTCGTGGTATGCAAGTTTTTACTCAAAACGATTTTTTGATATCACTCACCGTTTTCTTTTTTTGGGGCCCTGAAAATGTCCTTTGTGCGGAACATTTTCGTGTTTGGCTAAGTACTGGTCGCAATTTTCAAGATATTAAACTGAAATTTAGTACGATGAAAAAATTAGTGACTGTGACGAATCCTATTGTTGGGCGTTAAAATCGGTGCAGGGCCGTTTTTTTTAGGGGCCCTGAATTTCAAACTTTTTTTGGAATCTATATATCTCGGAAACGGTTGATCGTATCGAAAAATGTTAAAGGTATAGGTGTAAGATCTCCGCGGTATGCAATTTATATATTCTAAACGATTTTTTGATATCTCTCACCGTTTTCATTTTTTGGGGCCCTGCAAATGTCCATCGTGCGTTATATTTTGCGTTTAGCAATGTCCTGGTCGCAATTTTCAAGATATCAAGCTGAAATTTGGTACGGTGAAAGAGTTAATGCCTGTGACGTACTCTATTGTTGGGCGTTAAAATCGGTTCAGGGACGGATCTTTTTTGGTGGCCCTGAATTTCATCCTTTTTTGAATCGATATATCTCGGAAACGGTTGGTCGTATCGAAAAACGTTAAATGTATAGGTGTAAGATCTCCGCGGTATGCAACTTTTTTACTCAAAACGATTTTTTGATATCTCTCACCGTTTTCTTTTTTTTGGGGCCCTGAAAATGTCCATTGTGGGTCACATTTTTGGGTTTAGCGAAGTACAGGTTGCATTATTCAAGATATCGAGCTGAATTTGGAGCGGTGAAAGAGTTGAACCCTGTGAGGATACCTGTTGTCGGGCGATAACAACGGTGCAGGGTCGGATCTTTTTGGGGGGCCCAGAATTTCAAACTTTTTTTTGGAATCAATATATCTAGGAAACGGTTGGTCGTATCGAAAAACGTTAAATGTACAGGTGTAAGATCTCCGCGATATGCAACTTTTTTACTCAAAACGATTTTTTGATATATCTGTCAGTTTTCATTTTCGGGGCCCTGAAAATGTCCTTTGTGCGTGACATTTTTTCGTTTAGTAAAACTGGTCGCAATTTTCAAGATATCAAGCTGAAATTTGGTACGGTGAAAGAGTTAGTGCCTGTGAAGGACCCTATTGTTGGGCGTTAAAATCGGCGTAAGGCTGGACCTTTTTTGGGGGCCCTGAATTTCGTCCTAATTTTTTGAATCGATATATCTCGGAAACGGTTGGTCGTATCGAAACATGTCAAAGGTATAGGTGTAAGATCTCCGCGGTATGCAACTTTTTTACTCAAAACTTTTTTTTTATATCTCTCACCGTTTTCTTTTTTTTTTTGGTCCCAGAAAATGTCCATTGTGCGTGACATGTTTGCGTTTAGCTAAGTACTGGTCGCAATTTTCAAGATATTAAGCTAAAATTTGGTTCGGTGAAAGAGTTAGTGACTGTGACGAATCCTGTTGTTGGGCGTTAATATCGGTGAAGGGCCGGATCCTTTTTGGGGGCCGTGAATTTCAAACATATTTTTGGAATCGATATATCTCGGAAACGGTTGGTCGTATCGAAAAATGTTTAAAGTACAGGTGTAAGATCTCCGCGGTATGCAACTTTTTACCCAAAACGATTTTTTGATATCTCTCACCGTTTTCTTTTTTAGGGCCCTGAAAATGTCCAATGTGCGTGACATTTTTGCGTTTAGCTAAGTACAGGTCGCAATTTTCAAGATATGAAGCTGAAATTTGGTACGGGGAAAGAGTTAGTGACTGTGACGAATCCTATTGTTGGGCGTTAAAATCGGTGCTGGGCCGAATGTTTTTTGGGGCCCTGAATTTCAATTTTTTGGAATCGATATATTTCGGAAACGGTTGATCTTATCAAAAAACTTTAAATCTACATGTGTAAAATCTCCGCGGTATGCAATTTTTTACTCAAAACGATTTTTTGATATCTCTCACCGTTTTTTTGGGGGGGCCCTGAATAAGTCAATTATTGTGCATGACATTTTTGGATTGAGCGAAGTATAGGTCTTAATTTTCATGATATCGAGCTGAAATTCGGAGCGGTGATCGAGTTACAGCCTGTGAGGAAACCTGTAGTCGGGCGTTAAGAACGGTGCACGGCCCGATTTTTTTGGGGGGGCCCTGAATTTCAAACTTTCTCTTTTGGAATCGATATAACTCCGAAACGGTTGGTCGTATCGAAAAACGTTAAATGTACAGGTGTAAGATCTCCGCGGTATGCAACTTTTTTACTCAAAACGATTTTTTGATATCTCTCACCGTTTTCTTTTTAGGGGCCCTGAAAATGTCCATTGTGCGTCACTTTTTTGGGTTTAGCGAAGTACAGGTCGCAATATTCAAGATATCGAGCTGAATTTGGAGCGGTGAAAGAGTTGGACCGTGTGAGGAAACCTGTTGTCGGGGGTTAAAAACGGTGCAGGGCCGGATATTTTTGGGGGGCCCTGAATTTCAAACTTTTTTTTTGGAATCGATATATCTCGGAAACGGCTGGTCGTATCGAAAAACGTTAAATGTATAGGTGTAAGATCACCGCGGTATGCACCTTTTTTAATCAAAACGATTTTTTGATATCTCTCAGCGTTGTCTTTTTTTTGGGGCCCTGAAAATGTACGTATGTGCGTGACGTTTTTACGTTTAGCAAACTAGAGGTCGGAATTTTCAAGATATCGAGCTGAAATGTGTCACGGGGTAAGAAATTGGGCCTGTCAGGAACTCTCTTGTCGGGCGTTAAAATTGCTGCATGGCCGGACCATTCTTTGGGGCCCTGAATTTCATCCTTTTTTTTACCTCTAATGATCTTTTGATATCTCTCACCGTTTTCCTTTTCTGGGGCCCTGGATGTCTTCCTTTTTTTCGAACCGTTATATCTGGGAAACGGTTGGCCGTATCTAACAAATTTAAATCTACAGGTGTAAGATCTCAGTGGTTAGCAACTTTTTCAACCCTTAAGATTTTTTGATATCTCTCACCGATTTGATTTTCTGCGGCCCTGAATTTCTTCCTCTTTTTCGAACCGTTATATTTGGGAAACGGTTGAACGTATCGAACAAAGTAAAATCTACAGATATAGGACCTCAGTAATTAGCAACTTTTTTAACACATATGATTTTTTGATATCTCTCACCATTTTCCTTTTTAGGGGCCGTGAATTTCATTCTTTTTTTCGAATCGTTATATCTCGGAAAGCGTCGATCCTATCGAAAAAAGTTAAATCTACAGGTGTAAGATCTCAGTGATTTGCAACTTTTCTACCCCTTATCATATTTTGATATCTCTCACCGTTTTGATGTTATTAAATGTTTTGGTTTTTGAAAAAAAATGGGGCCTAAATGTATATTACAACTGGTAAAAATTCAACTTATGGTCTAATTGAATTCTACGGAAAATTATCTATAATTACTCGCTTTAACCTTTTCAATAAGTTGAATCATGTATTTACAGCAGTAAGATATTTTTCCACTTCCGAGGACGTCCGGCTTTCATAACCATGTGATGGTGTCAGCAGTTCCTAGAATAACATTTTATAATTTTCCTACATTTACTTGCAATCGGGTCGAAGGTCCGAAATGCAATTCCGCAGGCCTTGCCGCCAACGAAGTTGATGTTTGAGATTATAACCCCTCTTGCTGGCCCCTTGCTGCTGCGCCACCGTCTCATTAAAACCAAGTCGTGCTGCGTGGACTCCTACTTGTTATGAAAGCCGGATCTAACGATCCTATAGGCTTTCATATAGCCGTGGTATATTGGAAAAAGTCTGTCTGTATGTATGTATGTGCGTGACGTTCTTGCGTTTAGCAAAGTACAGGTCGCAATTTTCAAGATATCGAGCTGAAATTTAGTACAGTGAAAGAGTTAGTGACTGTGACGAACCCTATTGATGGGCGGTAAGATCGATGTAGGGCCGGACCTTTTTTTGGGGCCCTGAATTTCATCCTATTTATTTGAATCGATATATCTCGGAAACGGTCGGTCGTATCGAAAAATGTTAAGGGTATAGGTGTAAGATCTCCGCGGTATGCAACTTTTTTACAGACAACTATTTTTTGATATCTCTCACCGTTTTCTTTTTTTGGGGCCCTGAAAATGTCCATTGTGCGTGACATTTTTGCGTTTAGCTAAGTACTGGTTGCAATTTTCAAGATATGAAGCTGAAATTTGGTACGGTGAAAGAGTTAGTGACTGTGACGAATCCTATTGTTGGGCGTAAAAATCGGTGCAGGGCCGGATCATTTTTGGGGGCCCTGAATTTCAAACTTATATTTGGAATCGATATATCTCGGAAACGGTTGATCGTATCGAAAAATGTTAAAGGTATAGGTGTAAGATCTCCGCGGTATGCAACTTTTTTACTCAAAACGATTTTTTGATATCTCTCACCGTTTTTTTTTGGGGCCCTGAAAATGTCCATTGTGCGTGACATTTTTGTGTTTAGCTAAGTACAGGTTGCAATTTTCAAGATATGAAGCTGATATTTGGTACGGTGAAAGAGTTAGTGACTGTGACGTATCCTATTGTTGGGCGTTAAAATCGGTGCAGGGCCGGATCTTTTTTGGGGCCCTGAATTTCAAACTTTCTTTTTGGAATCGATATATCTCGGAAACGGCAGGTCGTATCGAAAAATGTTAAATGTATAGGTGTAAGATCTCCGCGGTATGCAACTTTTTTACTCACAACTATTTTTTGATATCTCTCACCGTTTTCTTTTTTTGGGGCCCTGAAAATGTCCATTGTGCGTGACATTTTTGCGTTTAGCTAAGTACTGGTTGCAATTTTCAAGATATGAAGCTGAAATTTGGTACGGTGAAAGAGTTAGTGACTGTGACGAATCCTATTGTTGGGCGTAAAAATCGGTGCAGGGCCGGATCATTTCTGGGGGCCCTGATTTTCAAACTTATATTTGGAATCGATATATCTCGGAAACGGTTGATCGTATCGAAAAATGTTAAAGGTATAGGTGTAAGATCTCCGCGGTATGCAACTTTTTTACTCAAAACGATTTTTTGATATCTCTCACCGTTTTTTTTTGGGGCCCTGAAAATGTCCATTGTGCGTGACATTTTTGTGTTTAGCTAAGTACAGGTTGCAATTTTCAAGATATGAAGCTGAAATTTGGTACGGTGAAAGAGTTAGTGACTGTGACGTATCCTATTGTTGGGCGTTAAAATCGGTGCAGGGCCGGATCTTTTTTGGGGCCCTGAATTTCAAACTTTCTTTTTGGAATCGATATATCTCGGAAACGGCAGGTCGTATCGAAAAACGTTAAATGTATAGGTGTAAGATCACCGCGGTATGCACCTTTTTTTAATCAAAACGATTTTTTGATATCTCTCAGCGTTGTCTTTTTTTTGGGGGCCCTGAAAATGTACGTATGTGCGTGCCGGTTTTACGTTTAGCAAACTAGAGGTCGGAATTTTCAAGATATCGAGCTGAAATGTGTCACGGGGTAAGAAATTGGGCCTGTCCGGAACTCTCTTTTCAGGCGTTAAAATTGCTGCATGGCCGGACCATTCTTTGGGGCCCTGAATTTCATCCTTTTTTTTACCTCTAATGATCTTTTGATATCTCTCACCGTTTTCCTTTTCTGGGGCCCTGAATGTCTTCCTTTTTTTCGAACCGTTATATCTGGGAAACGGTTGGCCGTATCTAACAAATTTAAATCTACAGGTGTAAGATCTCAGTGGTTAGCAACTTTTTCAACCCTTAAGATTTTTTGATATCTCTCACCGATTTGATTTTCTGCGGCCCTGAATTTCTTCCTCTTTTTCGAACCGTTATATTTGGGAAACGGTTGAACGTATCGAACAAAGTAAAATCTACAGATATAGGACCTCAGTAATTAGCAACTTTTTTAACACATATGATTTTTTGATATCTCTCACCATTTTCCTTTTTAGGGGCCGTGAATTTCATTCTTTTGTTCGAATCTTTATATCTCGGAAAGCGTCGATCCTATCGAAAAAAGTTAAATCTACAGGTGTAAGATCTCAGTGATTTGCAACTTTTCTACCCCTTATCATATTTTGATATCTCTCACCGTTTTGATGTTATTAAATGTTTTGGTTTTTGAAAAAAAATGGGGCCCAAATGTATATTACAACTGGTAAAAATTCAACTTATGGTCTAATTGAATTCTACGGAAAATTATCTATAATTACTCGCTTTAACCTTTTCAATAAGTTGAATCATGTATTTACAGCAGTAAGATATTTTTCCACTTCCGAGGACGTCCGGCTTTCATAACCATGTGATGGTGTCAGCATTTCCTAGAATAACATTTTATAATTTTCCTACATTTCCTTGCAATCGGGTCGAAGGTCCGAAATGCAATTCCGCAGGCCTTGCCGCCAACGAAGTTGATGTTTGAGATTATAACCCCTCTTGCTGGCCCCTTGCTGCTGCGCCACCGTCTCATTAAAAGCAGGTCGTGCTGCGTGGACTCCTACTTGTTATGAAAGCCGGATCTAACGATCCTATAAGCTTTCATATAGCCGTGGTATATTGGAAAAAGTCTGTCTGTATGTATGTATGTGCGTGACGTTCTTGCGTTTAGCAAAGTACAGGTCGCAATTTTCAAGATATCGAGCTGAAATTTGGTACAGTGAAAGAGTTAGTGACTGTGACGAACCCTATTGATGGGCGGTAAGATCGGTGTAGGGCCGGACTTTTTTTTGGGGCCCTGAATTTCATCCTATTTATTTGAATCGATATATCTCGGAAACGGTCGGTCGTATCGAAAAATGTTAAATGTATAGGTGTAAGATCTCCGCGGTATGCAACTTTTTTACTCACAACTATTTTTTGATATCTCCCACCGTTTTCTTTTTTTTGGGGCCCTGAAAATGTCCATTGTGCGTGACATTTTTGCGTTTAGCTAAGTACTGGTTGCAATTTTCAAGATATGAAGCTGAAATTTGGTACGGTGAAAGAGTTAGTGACTGTGACGAATCCTATTGTTGGGCGTAAAAATCGGTGCAGGGCCGGATCATTTTTGGGGGCCCTGAATTTCAAACTTATATTTCGAATCGATATATCTCGGAAACGGTTGATCGTATCGAAAAATGTTAAAGGTATAGGTGTAAGATCTCCGCGGTATGCAACCTTTTTACTCAAAACGATTTTTTGATATCTCTCACCGTTTTCTTTTTTTGGGGCCCTGAAAATGTCCATTGTGCGTGACATTTTTGCGTTTAGCTAAGTACAGGTTGCAATTTTCAAGATATGAAGCTGAAATTTGGTACGGTGAAAGAGTTAGTGACTGTGACGTATCCTATTGTTGGGCGTTAAAATCGGTGCAGGGCCGGATCTTTTTTGGGGGCCCTGAATTTCAAACTTTGTTTTTGAATCAATATATCTCGGAAACGGTTGATCGTATCGAAAAATGTTAAATATACAGGTGTAAGATCTCTGCAGTATGCAACTTTTTTATTCAAAACGATTTTTTGATATCTCTCACCGTTTCCTTTTTTAGGGCCCTGAAAATGTCCATTGTGCCTGACATTTTCGCGTTTAGATAAGTACTGGTCGCAATTTTCAAGATATGAAGCTGGAATTTGGTACGGTGAAGGAGTTAGTGAATGTGACGAATCCTATCGTTGGGCGTTAAAATCGGTGCAGGGTCGGATCTTTTTTGGGGGCCCTGAATTTCAAACTTATTTTTGGAATCGATATATCTCGGAAACGGTTGGTCGCATCGAAAAAAGATAATCGTACAGGTGTAAGATCTCCGCGGTATGCAACTTCTTTACTCTAAACGATTTTTTGATATCTCTCATCGTTTTCTATTTTTTGGGCCCTGAAAATGTCCATTGTGCGTGACATTTTTGGGTTTAGCGAAGTACAGGTCGCAATTTTCAAGATTTCGAGCTGAATTTTGGAGCTGTGATAGAGTTGGACCCTGTGAGGAGACCAGTTGTCGGGCGTTAAAAACGATGCAGGGCTGAATCTTTATGGGGGGCACAGAATTTCAAACTTTTTTTTGAATCGATATATCTCGGAAACGGTTGGTCGCATCGAAAAACGTTAAATGTTCAGGTGTAAGATCTCCGCGGTATGCATTTTTAGCCTATTTTCAATTTTGAAAATATAGGCTTATGAGATCACCTTTTGTCCGTGTGTGTGTGCGTGTGTGTGTGTGTGTGTGCGTGTGTGTGTGATTCGTGTGTGTGTCCCCCCTAATAAAATCGAAACGGCTGGAGCGATTTCAATGAAACTCGGGAAGTTCATAGCACTATTCCCGGCGACCTCCACCGTGCCCTTCAAATTTTGTTACGTCTCTCCAATCCAACATGGCGGCTGTGCGAAATATTTCACTAGCATTCAATATCTCCGAAACTATTACCGATATCGCCCTGAAATTGTGTACGGTGATAAAGGGCACTACTAGAAGTTCACCTATGAGACTTTCAAAAACCTGGTGACTACAAAACCAACATGGCGGCCAAGCGAATTTGAGATATTTAAATAGACTTTTCTCGCGGTTTAACTATCAAAATGTAATGAAACTTGGTACAGCAAATGTTTATACACATTGTAATGCACTGGAGTATAATTTAGTTCAATTGTTTACATAACCTCAAAATGGCGGCTGTGCGAAATATTTCACTGACATTCTATATCTCCGAAACTATTACAGATATCACCCTGCAATTTTGTACGGTGATAAAGGGTACTGATACAGGTATACCTATGTATATTTCATAAACCTGTAAAGTACGAAACGAACATGGCGACCAAGCGAATTTAAAATATTTTAATAGACTTTTCTCGTGATTTAACTCTCTGAGCGCAGTGAAATGTGGTGCAGTAATTGATTTTGCAGATTGTAATGCACTGCCATCTAATTAATTCAATTGCTTACATAACCTCAAGATGGCGGCTGTGCGAAATTTTAAAATTAAGTTTTAATTTCTTGTGTCGTAATCATGCGATCGAAGTGAAAGTTTGAATAATGAACCTAGGCAATAATTGTCCTTGAATGGTAGATAACTCTATGGCCTATACACATAACACTCCTAAATGGTGAGCTCCCGAAATATTTAGACGGTTCTCAATATCTATGAATCTTTTACAGCAACCAAACTGAATTTTTTAATGTTCATAGAGACTATGAACATATGTTCACTTATAGGACTTTCAGGAACCTGGTGAGCACAAATCCAACATGGCGGTGACGCGAAATATAAATATTTAAATGGACGTTTCTCGCGAATTAACTATCCGAGTGCTGTGAAACGTTGCACGTTAAATGCTTATACAAATGTTGATCCACTGGCATCTAATTTATTTCAATGGTTTCCATTATCACAAGATGGCTGCTGTGCGTAATTTTTAAATCTCGTTTTTACTTCTTGTTGTCTAATCATGCGATTGAAGTTTGAATACCACACGTACACAATAATCTTAATGTAATAGTACAAAAATAAAAATCCAACCTGGCGACCATCTGAAATATTTAGACGGTTCTCAATATCTACGAATCTGTTACAGCAATTAAACTGAAATTTTGTATGTTGATAGAGGCAATTAACATGAGCAGGATATATGAAAATAGGCTGTATAGTTCTTCACGGAACTACTTGTTTTTACTCATAACGATTTTTTGATATCTCTCACCGTTTTATTATTTTGGAGCCCTGAAGATGTTACTAAATGTTTTCGGTTTTTGAAAAAATAAATGGGGCCCAATGTATATAATAATAGGAAAAAATTTAAACGATGGTCTAATTGAATTCTACGGAAAATTATCTATAATAACCCGTTTTCACCTTTTCAATAAGTTAAATAATGTATTTACAGCTGTAATATACTTTCCATTTCCCAGGACGTCCGGCTTTCATAACCACGTGATGCTGTCAGCATTGCCTAGAATAACATTTTATAATTTTCCTACATTACCACACAATCGGGCCAAAGGCCCGAAATGCTAGGCATTAGGCCTTGCCACCAACGAAGTTGTTGTTTGAGATTATAACCCCTCTTGCTGGCCCCTTGCTGCTGCGCCACTGTCTCATCAAAAGCAGGTCGTGCTGCGGGGACTCCTACTTGTTATGAATGCCGGATCTAGATCCTATAGGCTTTCATATAGCCGTGGTAGGATTTTTCGAGATCTCGGAAACTAAGCGGCGCCCAGTGTTCAAACCTATTCCAATCGAATCAGAGTCGAAAAAAAAAAATTCAAAAAAAGTCTATGTACGTACGTACGTACGTATGTGCGTGACGTTTTTGCGTTTAGCAAAAAAACAGGTCGCAATTTTCAAGATATCGAGCTGAAATTTGGTACGGTGAAAGAGTTGGGGCCTGTGACGAACCCTATTGTTGGGCGTTAAAATCGGTGCAGGGCCGGACCTTCTTTTGGGGCCCTGAATTTCATCCTATTTTTTTGAATCGATATATCTCGGAAACGGTTGGTCGTATCGAAAAATGTTAAATGTATAGGTGTAAGATCTCCGCGGTATGCAACTTTTTTACTCAAAACGATTTTTTGATATCTCTCACCGTTTTTTTTTTTTTGGGGCCCTGAAAATGTCCATGGTGTGGGACATTTTTGCGTTTAGCTAAGTACTGGTCGCAATTTTCAAGATATTAAGCTGAAATTTGGTACGGTGAAATAGTTAGTGACTGTGACGAACCCTGTTGTTGGACGTTAAAATCAGTGCAGGGCCGGATCTTTTTGGGGGGCCCTGAAATTCTAACTGTTTTTTGGAATCAATATATCTCGGAAACGGTTGGTCGTATCGAAAAATGATAAATGTACAGGTGTAAGATCTCCGCGGTATGCAACTTTTTTTTACTCAAAACAATTTTTTGATATTTCTCACAGTTTTATTTTTTGGGGGCCCTGAAAATGTCCATTGTATGTGACATTTTTGCGTTTAGCTAAGTACTGGTCGCAATTTTCAAGATATTTAGCTGAAATTTGGTACGGTGAAAGAGTTAGTGACTGTGACGAATCCTATTGTTGGGCGTTAAAATCGGTGCAGGGCAGGATCTTTTTTGGGGCCCTGAATTTCTAACTGTTTTTTGGAATCGCTATATCTCGGAAACGGTTGGTCGTATCGAAAAATGTTAAATGTACAGGTGTAAGACCTCCGCAGTATGCAATTTTTTTACTCAAAGGGATTTTTTGATATCTCTCACCGTTTTCTATTTTTGGGGCCCTGAAAATGTCCATTGTGCGTCACATTTTTGGGTTTAGCGAAGTACATGTCGCAATAATCAAGATATCGATCTGAAATTTGGTACGGTGAAGGAGTTAGTGACTGTGACGAATCCTATTGTCGGGCGTTAAAATCGGTGCTGGGCCGAATCTTTTTTTTTGGGGGGGCCCTGAATTTCAATTTTTTTTTGGAATCGATATATCTCGGAAACGGTTGGTCGCATAGAAAAAAGTTAAATGTACAGGTGTAAGATCTCCGCGGTATCCAACTTTTTACCCAAAACGATTTTTTGATATCTCTCACCGTTTTCTATTTTTTTGGGCCCTGAAAATGTCCATTGTGCGTGACATTTTTGCGTTTAGCGAAGTACAGGTCGCAATTTTCAAGATATCGAGCTGAAATTTGGAGCTGTGAAAGACTTGGACCCTGTGAGGAAACCAGTTGTCGGGCGTTAAAAACGGTGCAGGGCCGGATCTTTTTCGGGGGCCCTGAATTTCAAATTTTTTTTGAATCGATATATGTCGGAAACGGTTGGTCGCATCGGAAAACGTTAAATATTCAGGTGTAAGTTCTCCGCGGTATGCATCTTTTTTACTAATAACGATTTTTTGATATCTCTCACCGTTTTCTTATTTTGGGGCCCTGAAGATGTTATTAAATGTTTTTGGTTTTTGAAAAAAAATTTGGGTCCAAATGTATATAATAATAATAGGTAAAAATTTAAACGATGGTCTAATTGAATTCTACGGAAAATTATCTATAATAACCCGTTTTCACCTTTTCAATAAGTTAAATAATGTATTTACAGCTGTAATATACTTTCCATTTCCCAGGACGTCCGGCTTTCATAACCACGTGATGGTGTCAGCATTGCCTAGAATAACATTTTATAATTTTCCTACATTTCCACCCGAAATGCTAGGCATCAGGCCTTGCCGCCAACGAAGTTGTTGTTTGAGAGTATAACCCCTCTTGCTGGCCCCTTGCTGCTGCGCCACTGTCTCATCAAAAGCAGGTCGTGCTGCGGGGACTCCTACTTGTTATGAAAGCCGGATCTAAAGATCCTATAGGTAAAGCCCTGCGCGGATGCGGATATCCGCGGGTAAACCCGCGGATATCCGCAGCATTCTTTGCCACGCGGATATAGTTTGCATGGCTGTGCGGATAGCGGATACGCTGAGGATAATGTTTGGAGTAAATTTGCGGATAGTTTTAGAATACGATGTGGAACTTTCGATAATATTACATATTTGATATGCCAATCTACAGCTTCATGCTTAAAAGAGGAATACTCCTATAGCCTATTGCGTACGAAATATTCGGGTACGTTTTGCAGTTATACACGAGAAGATTATTTTACTCATATGCTTTCAACTACATTTTATTAAGAACCGTATGTTTATAGTAGATGGTCTTGACATCTCATCATCATCAATTTCTCACTGCCATTACCCACGAGATATAATGCTGTCAATAAGTTTGTTAGTTCATCGTGGTGACATCATTAACATTTCTCAAGTCGGCTACTTCGCTATCTAAGCTATCCTGGAAGATCTGGTTCCAGGTTTATCTGTAGATTTATTTCCATCTTGGCACTGAAACGCGTGGGCTGTGATATTGCAACGGAGACAGTTATGACATCATGATGGGTCAAGAGGCAGAAGTATGATGACTGACTTGGAAGTTCCGGCCAAATGTCAATCCCTTTCTCCAAGCTTAAAGAGAAGTTCACTTAGTAAATGTTACCGCGACCGGGAGTATGGACATCATTTAACCAACATTGATAAAATATCTATTAAAACAAAACAAGGTGAATATTCAATAGTGCGTGAAACAAAGCTCAAGTCAAGGATAAGGCAGATATTTGGTTACGTTTTCAATGGAACCAAAGAGATGAACGATATAGTAGGATGTTTTACCTGTAAATAAGTGTATTCATACTCAGGACACAAATCAGGCACATCAAACCTACTGCGGCACAAGTGCGAAAGTAGCCAAAGAAGTATAGTCAGTTTTTTGTCTAAAGCGGAGGTCAGGAAACCTGAATTGAAATATCAGCGGATTTTTATACAAGTCTTGCGGATGCGGGGCGGATGCGGATAACAGTCGTGCGGATGCGGGGCGGATGTGGATAACAGTCGTGCGGATGCGGGGCGGATGCGGATAAGGTTTTGTTTATCCGCGCAAGGCTCTACCTATAGGTTTTCATATAGCCGTGGTATATTGGAAAAAGTCTGTCTGTCTATATGTATGTATGTACGTATGTGCGTGACGTTTTTGCGTCTAGCAAAGTACAGGTCGCAATTTTCAATATATCGAGCTGAAATTTGGTACGGTGAAAGAGTTGGAGCCTGTGACGAACCCTATTGTTGGGCGTTAAAATCGGTGCAGGGCCGGACCTTTTATTGGGGCCCGGAATTTCATCCTATTTTTTTGAATCGATATATCTCGGAAACGGTTGGTCGTATCGAAAAATGTTAAAGGTATACGTGTAAGATCTCCGCGGTATGCAACTTTTTTTATTCAAAACGATTTTTTGATATCTCTCACCGTTCTCTTTTTTTGGGGCCCTGAAAACGTCCATCGTGCGTGACATTTTTGCGTTTAGCAAAGTACAGGTTGCAATTTTCAAGATATTAAGCTGAAATTTGGTACGATGAAAGAGTTAGTGACTGTGACGAATCGCATTGTTGGGCGTTAAAATCGGTGCAGGGCCGGATCTTTTTTTGGGAGCCCTGCATTTCAAACTTTTTTTTGGAATCGATATATCTCGGAAACGGTTGGTCGTATCGAAAAATGTTAAAGGTATAGGTGTAAGATCTCCGCGATATGGAACTTTTTTACTCAAAATGATTTTTTGATATCTCTCACCGTTTTCTTTTTTTGGGGCCCTGAAAATGTCCATTGTGTGTGACATTTTTGCGTTTAGCTAAGTACTGGTCGCAATTTTCAAGATATTAAGCTGAAATTTAGTACGGTGAAAGAGTTTGTGACTTTGACGAATCCCGTTGTTGGGCGTTAAAATCGGTGCTGGGCCGGATCATTTTTGGGGGCCCTGAATTTCTAACTGTTTTTGGGAATCGATATATCTCGGAAACGGTTGGTCGTATCGAAAAATGTTAAACGTATACGTGTAAGATCTCCGCGGTATGCAACTTTTTATTCAAATCGATTTTTTGATATCTCTCATCGTTTTCTTTTTTTGGGGCCCTGAAAATGTCCATTGTGCGTGACATTTTTGCGTTTAGCTAAGTACTGGTCGCAATTTTCAAGATATTTGGCTGAAATTTGGTACGATGAAAGAGTTAGTGACTGTGACGAACCCTATGTTTGGGCGTTAAAATCGGTGCAGGGCCGGATCTTTTTTGGGGGCCATGAATTTCAAACTTTTTTTTTGGAATCGATATATCTCGGAAACGGTTGATCGTATCGAAAAATGTCAAAGGTATAGGTGTGAGATCTCCGCGGTATGCAACTTTTTTACTCAAAACGATTTTTTGATATCTCTCACCGTGTTCTTTATTTGGGGCCCTGAAAATGTCCATTGTGTGTGACATTTTTGCGTTTAGCTAAGTACTGGTCGCAATTTTCAGGATATCGAGCTGAAATTTGGTACGGTGAAGGAGTTAGTGACTGTGACGAATCCTATTGTTGGGCGTTAAAATCGGTGCAGGGCCGGATATTTTTAGGGCCCTGAATTTCAAACTTATTTTTGGAATCGATATATCTCGGAAACGGTTGGTCGTATCGAAAAATGTTAAATGTTCAGGCGTAAGATCTCTGCGGTATGCAACGTTTTTACTCAAAACGATTTTTTGATATCTCTCACCGTTTTCTTTTTTTAGGGCCCTGAACATGTCCATTGTGTGTGACATTTTTGCGTTTAGCTAAGTACTGGTCGCTATTTTCAAGTTATTAAGCTGAAATTTGGTACGATGAAAGAGCTAGTGACTGTGACGATTCCTGTTGTTGATCGTTCAAATCGGTGCAGGGCCGGATCTTTTTTGGGGCCCTGAATATCAAACTTTTTTTTGGAATCGATATATCTCGGAAACGGTTGATCGTATCGACAAATGTTAAATGTATAGGTCTAAGATCTCCGCGGTATGCAACGTTTTTACTCAAAACGATTTTTTGATATCTCTCACCTTTTTCTTTTTTTGGGGCCCTGAAAATGTCCATTGTGTGTGACATTTTAGCGTTTAGCTAAGTACTGGTCGCAATTTTCAAGATATGAAGCTGAAATTTGGTACGGTGAAAGAGTTAGAGACTGTGACGAATCCTGTTGTTGGTCGTTAAGATCAGTGCAGGGCCGGATCTTTTTGGGGGGCCCTGAATTTCTAACTGTTTTTTGGAATCGATATATCTCGGAAACGGTTGGTCGTATGGAAAAATGTTAAAAGTGTAGGTGTAAGATCTCCGCGGTATGCAACGTTTTTACTCCAAAACATTTTTTGATATCTCTCACCGTTTTCTTTTTTTGGGGCCCTGAAAATCTCCATTGTGCGTGACATTTTTGCGTTTAGATAAGTACTGGTCGCAATTTTCAAGATATTAAGCTGGAATTTGGTACGGTGAAAGCGTTAGTGACTGTGACGAATCCAATAATTGGGCGTTAAGATCGGTGCAGGGCCGGATCTTTTTGTGGGCTCTGAATTTCAAATGTTTGTTTGGAATCGATATATCTCGGAAACGGTTGATCGTATCGAAAAATGTTAAATGTATAGGTGTAAGATCTCCGCGGTATGCAACGTTTTTACTCAAAACAATTTTTTGATATCTCTCACCTTTTCCTTTTTTTGGGGCCCTGAAAATGTCCATTGTGTGTGACATTTTTGCGTTTAGCTAAGTACTGGTCGCAATTTTCAAGATATGAAGCTGAAATTTGGTACGGTGAAAGAGTTAGAGACTGTGACGAATCCTGTTGTTGGTCGTTAAGATCAGTGCAGGGCCGGATCTTTTTGGGGGCCCTGAATTTCTAACTGTTTTTTGGAATCGATATTTCTCGGAAACGGTTGTTCGTATCGAAAAATGTTAAAAGTGTAGGTGTAAGATCTCCGCGGTATGCAACTTTTTTACTCAAAAACATTTTTTGATATCTCTCACCGTTTTCTTTTTTTGGGGCCCTGAAAATGTCCATTGTGCGTGACATTTTTGCGTTTAGCTAAGTACTGGTCGCAATTTTCAAGATATTAAGCTGAAATTTGGTACGGTGAAAGAGTTAGTAACTGTGACGAATCCTATTATTGGGCGTTAAAATCGGTGCTGGGCCGAATCTTTTTTGGGGCACTGATTTTTTTTTTTTTTGGAATCGATATATCTCGGAAACGGTTGGTCTTATCAAAAAACTTTAAATCTACATGTGTAAGATCACCGCGGTATGCAACTTTTTTACTCAAAACGATTTTTTGATATCTCTCGATGTTTTGATTTTTTGGGGCCCTGAAAAAGTCAATTGTGCATGACATTTTTGGGTTGGGCGAAGTATAGGTCTTAATTTTCATGATATCGCGCTGAAATTTGGAGCGGTGAACGAGATAGACCCTGTGAGGAAACCTGTTGTTGGGCGTTAAGATCGGTGCAGGGCCGGATCTTTTTTGGGGGCCCTGAATTTCAATTTTTTTTTTTGGAATCGATATATCTCGGAAACGGTTGTTCGTATCGAAAAATGTTAAAGGTATAGGTGTAAGACCTCCGGGGTATGCAACTTTCTTACTCAAAACGATTTTTTGATATCTCTCACCGTTTTCTTTTTTATGGGTTATGAAAATGTCCATTGTGCGTGACATTTTTGCGTTTAGCTAAGTATTCGTCGCAATTTTCAAGATATGAAGCTGAAATTTGGTACGGTGAAAGAGTTAGTGACTGTGACTAATCTTATTGTTGGGCGTTAAAATCGGTGCTGGGCCGGATCTTTTTTGGGGGACCTGATTTCAAACTTTTTTTTTGAATCGATATATCTCGGAAACGGTTGGTCGTATCGGAAAATGTTAAATGTACAGGTGTAAGATCTCCGCGGTATGCAACTTTTTTACTCAAAACGATTTTTTGATATCTCTCTCCGTTTTCTTTTTTTTGGGCCCTGAAAATGTCCATTGTGCGTGACATTTTTGCGTTTAGCTAAGTACTCGTCGCAATTTTCAAGATATGAAGCTGAAATTGGGTACGGTGAAAGAGTTAGTGACTGTGACGAATCCTATTGTTGGGCGTTAAAATCGGTGCTGGGCCGAATCTTTTTTTGGGGCCCTGAATTTAAATTTTTTTGGAATCGATATATCTCGGAAACGGTTGGTCTTATCAAAAAACTTTAAATCTACATGTGTAAGATCTCCGCGGTATGCAACTTTTTTACTCAAAACGATTTTTTGATATCTCTCACCGTTTTCGTTTTTGGGGCCCTGAAAATGTCCATTGTGCGTGACATTTTTGCGTTTAGCCAAGAACTGGTCGCAATTTTCAAGGTATTAAGCTGAAATTTGGTACGGTGAAAGAGTTAATGACTGTGACGAATCCTATTGTTGGGCGTTAAAATCGGTGCAAGGCCGGATCTTTTTTGGGGGCCCTGAATTTCAAACTTTTTTTTTGGAATCGATATATTTCGGAAACGGTTGGTCGTATCGAAAAACGTTAAATGTAAAGGTATAAGATCTCCGTAGTATGCAACTTTTTTACTCAAAACGATTTTTTGATATCTCTCACCGTTTTCGTTTTTTGGGGCCCTGAAGAAGTCCATTGTGCGTGACATTTTTTGGTTTAGCGAAGTATAGGTCGCAATTTTCAAGATATCAAGCTGAAATTTTGTACGGTGAAAGAGTTGTGGCCTGTGACGGACCCTATTGTTGGGCGAGGAAATCGGTGCAGGGCCGGACCTTTTTGGGGGGGCCCTGAATTTCATCCTTTTCTTAACCCCTTATGATGTTTTGATATCTTTTACCGTTTTCATTTTTGGGGCCCTGAATGTCTTCCTCTTTTTTTCGAACCGTTATATCTGGGAAACGGTTGGCCGTATCTAACAAAGATAAATCTGCAGGTGTAAGATCTCAGTGATTAGCAACTTTTTCAACCCTTATGATTTTTTGATATCTCTCACCGTTTTCATTTTCAGGGGCACTGAATTTCTTCCTTTTTTCGATCCGTTATATTTGAGAAACGGTTGGCCGTATCGAACAACGTTAAATCTACAGATATAGGATCTCAGTGATTAGCTACTTTTTTAACTCTTATGTTTTTTTGTTATCTCTCACCATTTTCTTTTTTGGGGCCGTGAATTTCATTCTTTTTTTCGAATCATTGTATGTCGGAAACCGTCGATCCTATCGAAAAAAGTTAAATATACTGGTGTATGATCTCAGTGATTAGCAACATTTTTACCCCTTATCATATTTTTATATCTCTCTACGTTTTGATGTTATTAAATGTTTTTGGTCTTTGAAAAAAAAAGGGGGCCCAAATGAATATAATAATTGGTAAAAATTCAACTGATGGTCTAATTGAATTCTACGGTAAATTACCTATAATAATCCGTTTTAACCCTTTCAATAAGTTGAATCATGTATTTACTGCACTAAGATATTTTCCATATCCGAGGACGTCCGGCTGTCATAACCATGTGATGGTGTCAGCATTGCCTAGAATAACATTTTATAATTTTCCTACATTTCCTCGCAATCGGGTCGAATGTCCGAAATGCAAATCCGCAGACCATGCCGGAACGAAGTTGTTGTGTGAGATTATTTCCCATCTTGCTCGCCGCAATGTTGCGCGACCGTCTAATCAAAAGCAGGTCATGCTGCGTGGACTCCTACTTGTTATGAAAGCCGGATCTAAAGATCCTCCCTGTGACGAACCCTATTGTTGGGCGTTAAAATCGGTGCAGGGCCGGACCTTCTTTTGGGGCCCTGAATTTCACCCTATTTTTTTGAATCGATATATCTCGGAAACGGTTGGTCGTATCGAACAATGTTAAATGTATAGGTGTAAGATCTCCGCGGTATGCAACTTTTTTACTCAAAACGATTTTTTGATATCTCTCATCGTTTTCTTTTTTTGGGGCCCTGAAAATGTCCATTGTGCGTGACATTTTTGCGTTTAGCTAAGTACTGGTCACCATTTTCGAGATATTAAGCTGAAATTTGGAACGATGAAAGAGTTACTGACTGTGACGAATCCTATTGTTGGGCGTTAAAATCGGTGCAGGGACGGATCTTTTTTGGGGGCCCTGAATTTCAAACTTTTTTTTGGAATCGATATATCTCGGAAACGGTTGATCGTATCGAAAAATGTTAAATGTATAGGTGTAAGATCTCCGCGGTATGCAACTTTTTTACTCAAAACGATTTTTTGATATCTCTCACCGTTTTCTTTTTTTGGGGCCCTGAAAATGTCCATGGTGTGCGACATTTTTGCGTTTAGCTAAGTACTGGTCGCAATTTTCAAGATATTAAGCTGAAATTTGGTACGGTGAAAGAGTTAGGGACTGTGACGAACCCTGTTGTTGGACGTTAAAATCGGTGCAGGGCCGGATCTTTTTGGGGGCCCTGAATTTCTAACTGTTTTTTGGAATCGATATTTCTCGGAAACGGTTGTTCGTATCGAAAAATGTTAAAAGTGTAGGTGTAAGATCTCCGCGGTATGCAACTTTTTTACTCAAAAAGATTTTTTGATATCTCTCACCGTTTTCTTTTTTTGGGGCCCTGAAAATGTCCATTGTGCGTGACATTTTTGCGTTTAGCTAAGTACTGGTCGCAATTTTCAAGATATTAAGCTGAAATTTGGTACGGTGAAAGAGTTAGTGACTGTGACGAATCCTATTATTGGGCGTTAAAATCGGTGCTGGGCCGAATCTTTTTTGGGGCGCTGAATTTCTTTTTTTTTTTTGGAATCGATATATCTCGGAAACGGTTGGTCTTATCAAAAAACTTTAAATCTACATGTGTAAGATCTCCGCGGTATGCAACTTTTTTACTCAAAACGATTTTTTGATATCTCTCGATGTTTTGATTTTTTGGGGCCCTGAAAAAGTCAATTGTGCATGACATTTTTGGGTTGGGTGAAGTATAGGTCTTAATTTTCATGATATCGAGCTGAAATTTGGAGCGGTGAACGAGATAGACCCTGTGAGGAAACCTGTTGTTGGGCGTTAAGATCGGTGCAGGGCCGGATCTTTTTTGGGGGCCCTGAATTTCAATTTTTTTTTTGGAATCGATATATCTCGGAAACGGTTGTTCGTATCGAAAAATGTTAAAGGTATAGGTGTAAGACCTCCGGGGTATGCAACTTTTTTACTCAAAACGATTTTTTGATATCTCTCACCGTTTTCTTTTTTTTGGGCCATGAAAATGTCCATTGTGCGTGACATTTTTGCGTTTAGCTAAGTACTCGTCGCAATTTTCAAGATATGAAGCCGAAATTTGGTACGGTGAAAGAGTTAGTGACTGTGACTAATCTTATTGTTGGGCGTTAAAATCGGTGCTGGGCCGGATCTTTTTTGGGGGACCTGATTTCAAACTTTTTTTTTGAATCGATATATCTCGGAAACGGTTGGTCGTATCGAAAAATGTTAAATGTACAGGTGTAAGATCTCTGCGGTATGCAACCTTTTTTACTCAAAACGATTTTTTGATATCTCTCTCCGTTTTCTTTTTTTTGGACCCTGAAAATGTCCATTGTGCGTGACATTTTTGCGTTTAGCTAAGTACTCGTCGCAATTTTCAAGATATGAAGCTGAAATTGGGTACGGTGAAAGAGTTAGTGACTGTGACGAATCCTATTGTTGGGCGTTAAAATCGGTGCTGGGCCGAATCTTTTTTTGGGGCCCTGAATTTAAATTTTTTTGGAATCGATATATCTCGGAAACGGTTGGTCTTATCAAAAAACTTTCAATCTACATGTGTAAGATCTCCGCGGTATGCAACTTTTTTCTCAAAACGATTTTTTGATATCTCTCGCCGTTTTCGTTTTTGGGGCCCTGAAAATGTCCATTGTGCGTGACATTTTTGCGTTTAGCCAAGAGCTGGTCGCAATTTTCAAGATATTAAGCTGAAATTTGGTACGGTGAAAGAGTTAATGACTGTGACGAATCCTATTGTTGGGCGTTAAAATCGGTGCAAGGCCGGATATTTTGTGGGCCCTGAATTTCAAACTTTTTTTTTGGAATCGATATATCTCGGAAACGGTTGGTCGTATCGAAAAACGTTAAATGTAAAGGTATAAGATTACCGTACTATGCAACTTTTTTACTCAAAACGATTTTTTGATATCTCTCATCGTTTTCTTTTTTGGGGCCCTGAAAATGTCCATTGTGCGTGACATTTTTGCGTTTAGCTAAGTACTGGTCACCATTTTCGAGATATTAAGCTGAAATTTGGAACGATGAAAGAGTTACTGACTGTGACGAATCATATTGTTGGGCGTTAAAATCGGTGCAGGGACGGATCTTTTTTGGGGGCCCTGAATTTCAAACTTTTTTTTGGAATCGATATATCTCGGAAACGGTTGATCGTATCGAAAAATGTTAAAGGTATAGGTGTAAGATCTCCGCGGTATGCAACTTTTTTACTCAAAACGATTTTTTGATATCTCTCACCGTTTTCTTTTTTTGGGGCCCTAAAAATGTCCATGGTGTGCGACATTTTTGCGTTTAGCTAAGTACTGGTCGCAATTTTCAAGATATTAAGCTGAAATTTGGTACGGTGAAAGAGTTAGTGACTGTGACGAACCCTGTTGTTGGACGTTAAAATCGGTGCAGGGCCGGATCTTTTTGGGGGGCCCTGAATTTCTAACTGTTTTTTGGAATCAATATATCTCGGAAACGGTTGGTCGTATCGAAAAATGATAAATGTACAGGTGTAAGATCTCCGCGGTATGCAACTTTTTTACTCAAAACGATTTTTTGATATTTCTCACAGTTTTATTTTTTGGGGCCCTGAAAATGTCCATTGTATGTGACATTTTTGCGTTTAGCTAAGTACTGGTCGTAATTTTCAAGATATTAAGCTGAAATTTGGTACGGTGAAAGAGTTAATGACTGTGACGAATCCTATTGTTGGGCGTTAAAATCGGTGCAGGGCCGGATCTTTTTTGGGGCCCTGAATTTCTAACTGTTTTTTGGAATCGCTATATCTCGGAAACGGTTGGTCGTATCGAAAAATGTTAAAGGTACAGGTGTAAGACCTCCGCAGTATGCAACTTTTTTACTCAAAAGGATTTTTTGATATCTCTCACCGTTTTCTATTTTTGGGGCCCTGAAAATGTCCATTGTGCGTCACATTTTTGGGTTTAGCGAAGTACAGTTCGCAATAATCAAGATATCGATCTGAAATTGGGTACGGTGAAGGAGTTAGTGACTGTGACGAATCCTATTTTTGGGCGTTAAAATCGGTGCTGGGCCGAATCTTTATTTTGGGGCCCTGAATTTAAATTTTTTTTGGAATTGATATATCTTGGAAACGGTTGGTCGCATAGAAAAAGTTAAATGTACAGGTGTAAGATCTCCGCGGTATGCAACTTTTTACTCAAAACGATTTTTTGATATCTCTCACCGTTTTCTATTTTTTGGGCCCTGAAAATGTCCATTGTGCGTGACATTTTTGTGTTTAGCGAAGTACAGGTCGCAATTTTCAGGATATCGAGCTGAAATTTGGAGCTGTGAAAGACTTGGACCCTGTGAGGAAACCAGTTGTCGGGCGTTAAAAACGGTGCAGGGCCGGATCTTTTTCGGGGGCCCAGAATTTCAATTTTTTGTTGAATCGGTATATCTCGGAAACGGTTGGTCGCATCGGAAAACGTTAAATATTCAGGTGTAAGATCTCCGCGGTATGCATCTTTTTTACTCATAACGATTTTTTGATATCTCTCACCGTTTTCTTATTTTGGGGCCCTGAAGATGTTATTAAATGTTTTTGGTTTTTGAAAAAAAAAATGGGGTCCAAATGTATATAATAATAGATAAAAATTTAAACGATGGTCTAATTGAATTCTACGGAAAATTATCTATAATAACCCGTTTTCACCTTTTTAATAAGTTAAATAATGTATTTACAGCTGTAATATACTTTCCATTTCCCAGGACGTCCGGCTTTCATAACCACGTGATGGTGTCAGCATTGCCTAGAATAACATTTTATAATTTTCCTACATTACCACACAATCGGGCCAAAGGCCCGAAATGCTAGGCATTAGGCCTTGCCGCCAACGAAGTTGTTGTTTGAGATTATAACCCCTCTTGCTGGCCCCTTGCTGCTGCGCCACTGTCTCATCAAAAGCAGGTCGTGCTGCGGGGACTCCTACTTGTTATGAATGCCGGATCTAGATCCTATAGGCTTTCATATAGCCGTGGTAGGATTTTTCGAGATCTCGGAAACTAAGCGGCGCCCAGTGTTCAAACCTATTCCAATCGAATCAGAGTCGAAAAAAAAAAATTCAAAAAAAGTCTATGTACGTACGTACGTACGTATGTGCGTGACGTTTTTGCGTTTAGCAAAAAAACAGGTCGCAATTTTCAAGATATCGAGCTGAAATTTGGTACGGTGAAAGAGTTGGGGCCTGTGACGAACCCTATTGTTGGGCGTTAAAATCGGTGCAGGGCCGGACCTTCTTTTGGGGCCCTGAATTTCATCCTATTTTTTTGAATCGATATATCTCGGAAACGGTTGGTCGTATCGAAAAATGTTAAATGTATAGGTGTAAGATCTCCGCGGTATGCAACTTTTTTACTCAAAACGATTTTTTGATATCTCTCACCGTTTTTTTTTTTTGGGGCCCTGAAAATGTCCATGGTGTGGGACATTTTTGCGTTTAGCTAAGTACTGGTCGCAATTTTCAAGATATTAAGCTGAAATTTGGTACGGTGAAATAGTTAGTGACTGTGACGAACCCTGTTGTTGGACGTTAAAATCAGTGCAGGGCCGGATCTTTTTGGGGGGCCCTGAAATTCTAACTGTTTTTTGGAATCAATATATCTCGGAAACGGTTGGTCGTATCGAAAAATGATAAATGTACAGGTGTAAGATCTCCGCGGTATGCAACTTTTTTTTACTCAAAACAATTTTTTGATATTTCTCACAGTTTTATTTTTTGGGGGCCCTGAAAATGTCCATTGTATGTGACATTTTTGCGTTTAGCTAAGTACTGGTCGCAATTTTCAAGATATTTAGCTGAAATTTGGTACGGTGAAAGAGTTAGTGACTGTGACGAATCCTATTGTTGGGCGTTAAAATCGGTGCAGGGCCGGATCTTTTTTGGGGCCCTGAATTTCTAACTGTTTTTTGGAATCGCTATATCTCGGAAACGGTTGGTCGTATCGAAAAATGTTAAATGTACAGGTGTAAGACCTCCGCAGTATGCAATTTTTTTACTCAAAGGGATTTTTTGATATCTCTCACCGTTTTCTATTTTTGGGGCCCTGAAAATGTCCATTGTGCGTCACATTTTTGGGTTTAGCGAAGTACATGTCGCAATAATCAAGATATCGATCTGAAATTTGGTACGGTGAAGGAGTTAGTGACTGTGACGAATCCTATTGTCGGGCGTTAAAATCGGTGCTGGGCCGAATCTTTTTTTTTGGGGGGGCCCTGAATTTCAATTTTTTTTTGGAATCGATATATCTCGGAAACGGTTGGTCGCATAGAAAAAAGTTAAATGTACAGGTGTAAGATCTCCGCGGTATGCAACTTTTTACCCAAAACGATTTTTTGATATCTCTCACCGTTTTCTATTTTTTTGGGCCCTGAAAATGTCCATTGTGCGTGACATTTTTGCGTTTAGCGAAGTACAGGTCGCAATTTTCAAGATATCGAGCTGAAATTTGGAGCTGTGAAAGACTTGGACCCTGTGAGGAAACCAGTTGTCGGGCGTTAAAAACGGTGCAGGGCCGGATCTTTTTCGGGGGCCCAGAATTTCAATTTTTTGTTGAATCGGTATATCTCGGAAACGGTTGGTCGCATCGGAAAACGTTAAATATTCAGGTGTAAGATCTCCGCGGTATGCATCTTTTTTACTCATAACGATTTTTTGATATCTCTCACCGTTTTCTTATTTTGGGGCCCTGAAGATGTTATTAAATGTTTTTGGTTTTTGAAAAAAAAAATGGGGTCCAAATGTATATAATAATAGATAAAAATTTAAACGATGGTCTAATTGAATTCTACGGAAAATTATCTATAATAACCCGTTTTCACCTTTTTAATAAGTTAAATAATGTATTTACAGCTGTAATATACTTTCCATTTCCCAGGACGTCCGGCTTTCATAACCACGTGATGGTGTCAGCATTGCCTAGAATAACATTTTATAATTTTCCTACATTTCCACCCGAAATGCTAGGCATCAGGCCTTGCCGCCAACGAAGTTGTTGTTTGAGATTATAACCCCTCTTGCTGGCCCCTTGCTGCTGGGCCACTGTCTCATCAAAAGCAGGTCGTGCTGCGGGGACTCCTACTTGTTATGAAAGCCGGATCTAAAGATCCTATAGGCTTTCATATAGCCGTGGTATATTGGAAAAAGTCTGTCTGTCATGTATGTATGTATGTATGTATGTGACGTTTTTGCGTTTAGCAAAGTACAGGTCGCAATTTTCACGATATCGAGCTGAAATTTGGTACTGTGTAAGAGTTAGGGCCTGTGACGAACCCTATTGTTGGGCCTTAAAATCGCTGGAGGGCCGGACCTTTTTTTGGGGCCCTGAATTTCATCCTATTTTTTTGAATCGATATATCTCGGAAACGGTTGGTCGTATTGAAAAATGTTAAATGTATAGGTGTAAGATCTCCACGGTATGCAACTTTTTTACTCAAAACGATTTTTTGATATCTCTCACCGTTTTCTTTTTTTGGTGCCCTGAAAATATCCATGGTGTGCGACATTTTTGCGTTTAGCTAAGTACTGGTCGCATTTTTCAAGATATTAAGCTGAAATTTGGTACGGTGAAAGAGTTAGTTACTGTGACGAATCCTGTTGTTGGGCGTTAAAATCGGTGCTGGGCCGAATCTTTTTTTGGGGCCCTGAATTTCAATTTTTTTTTGTAATCGATATATCTCGGAAACGGTTGGTCTTATCATAAAACTTTAAATCTACATGTGTAAGATCTCCGCGGTATGCAACTTTTTTACTCAAAACGATTTTTTGATATCTCTCACCGTTTTCTTTTTTGGGGCCCTGAAAATGTCCATTGTGCGTGACATGTTTGCGTTAGGCACGAACTGGTCGCAATTTTCAAGATATTAAGCTGAAATTTGGTACGGTGAAAGAGTTAGTTACTGTGACGAATCCTGTTGTTGGGCGTTAAAATCGGCGCAGGGCCGGATCTTTTTAGGGGGCTCTGAATTGCTAACTGTTTTTTGGAATCGATATATCTCGGAATCTGTTGGTCGTATCAAAAAACGTTAAATGTAAAGGTATAAGATCTCCGTAGTATGCAACTTTTTTACTCAAAACGATTTTTTGATATCTCTCACCGTTTTCGTTTTTTGGGGCCCTGCAGATGTCCATTGTGCGTGACAATTTTTGGTTTAGCGAAGTACAGGTCGCAATTTTCAAGATATCAAGCTGAAATTTGGTACGGTGAATGAGTTGTGGCCTGTGACGAACCCTATTGTTGGGCGTGGAAAACGGTGCAGGGCCGGACCTTTTTGGGGGGCCCTGAATTTCATCCTTATTTTAACCCCTTATGATGTTTTGATATCTCTCACCGTTTTCATTTTTGGGGCCCTGAATGTCTTCCTTTCTTCGAACAGTTATATCTGGGAAACGGTTGGCCGTATCTAACAAAGTTAAATCTGCAGGCGTAAGATCTCAGTGATTAGCAACTTTTTTAACCCTTATTATTTTCTGATATCTCTCACCGTTTTCCTTTTCTGTGGCACTGAATTTCATCCTTTTTTTTTCAATCCGTTATATTTGAGAAACGGTTGGCCTTATCGAAAAAAGTTATATCTACAGATATAGGATCTCAGTGATTAGCTACTTTTTTAACTCTTATATTTTTTGTTATCTCTCACCATTTTCTTTTTTGGGGGCCGTGAATTTCATTCTTTTTTTCGAGTCGTTATATGTCGGAAACCGTCGATCCTATCGAAAAAATTTAAATTTACTGGTGTATGATCTCAGTGATTAGCAACACTTTTACCCCTTATCATATTTTTATATCTCTCTAGGTTTTGATGTTATTAAATGTTTTTGGTCTTTGAAAAAAAGGGGCCCAAATGAATATAATAATTGGTAAAAATTCAACTGATGGTCTAATTGAATTCTACGGTAAATTACCTATAATAATCCGTTTTAACCCTTTCAATAAGTTGAATCATGTATTTACAGCAGTAAGATATTTTCAATTTCCGAGGACGTCCGGCTTTCATAACCATGTGATGGTGTCAGCATTGCCTAAAATAACATTTTATAATTTTCCCACATTTCCTCGCAATCGGGTCGAATGTTCGAAATGCAAATCCGCAGACCTTGCCGGAACGACGTTGTTGTGTGAGATTATTACCCATCTTGCCCGCCGCAACGTTGCGCGACCGTCTAATCAAAAGCAGGTGATGCTGCGTAGACTTCTACTTGTTTTAGCTGCATTCCTCTTCTTCGGAAGCTAATAGATAGAGGACTATTTGGCTGTGGGACAATATTACAAACTCGAAAATATTTTCCTAAAACCATTCTAAGACCAGATAGAGAACTTCAGATGGGTCAGTCCGATTATGTTTCTTCTGACGAAATTTCCATTACAAAATGGAAGGATAGAGGTGCCAAATCAGCGGTTATCATTAGCAACATGCATGATACTGATGATCATACCACAGTACAGAGCAGAAACAAGAAAGGTGAGAAAGAAACTGTTCCTTGTCCACGTTCTGTCAGTGATTACAATAAGTACATGAGAGGAGGGGATAGATTTGATCAACTGCTCGATGCATACTCAATTTCATGGACGTCCAGGAGGTGGTGGATGAAAATATTGTATTACCTAATTGATGCTTGCATTGCCAATTCATATATATTACAGCGAGACACCATGAAACTAAAAAATAACAAAGAAAAGCCTATAACCCATCTAATATTCTGCAGCACATTAGCAAATGGACTTATTGGAAGTTTCAGGAGTAGGAAGACTCAAGGTCCAGATGAAGTGAATGCAACTGTAAGCAAATATAAATTCAAGAATCATACCCCCCCCCCCCCCAGGATACTTTGGAACTTGTAAATGTTGGATCCCAACTGCCTGTGAAAGGTACTAAGCATCGATGTGTTTACTGCAGCACGAAAGCTAAACCTAGACGAAGCTCTATTCTATGCAAAGCATGTAAAGTAGCACTCTGCAGAGACTGCTTTACCCCTTTCCATTCCAAAAAGTGATGACAGTTTTGATTTCTGTGAGTTTATAGTGACTAGTTGCCATTAGCAATTTTATTTGAAGATGGGATAATTATAATATTTCTTGTGAATTTTTATGCCGAAGTTTTGTGTTCAGATGTCATTTTATCAATACAAATATCAATATAGGTCATTAAGTACCCCTTCATAATTAGTGAATACATTTAAATTTAATCCATATATGTGAATATCATTAATAAAAATAAGTGGTTCTTTTAGGGACCACTATCAAGACAACATGCATGGTGCCTACATGGCTTCAGGGAACCACCCCAAAATTCATAATATTTATATTGCAAAATATTTTTGTGGTTAAATTATTGGTACCAACAGTCAATAAACATAATAATAGTACTTATAAAACAATAAAGCGAAAAGAAATACAAAAAAAAAGTTTTGCGCCTTTTAAAGAGCGATTTGATATCTTCCGGAAAGAATATTTCATTTCCAAGAAGATATGCGATTTGATTTTCCAAAAACTTAAATATCTGTAGAATGCGTTTTAAGTACCTGGCTTTTATATTTTCAAGTCGTTTTAAGTTTGTTACCGAAATATTATTTCATATGAGATGATTACCATATGTTGCTAATGGGGCCACTTTAATTTTAAATAGGGGGCGTGGTGGCGCAGCGGTCAAGCTGCTGGCCTCTCACCAAGGTGGACCGGGTTCGATTCCCGGTCAGTGCATGTGAGATTTTCGATGTGAGATGCCATGTCCTGTGGTTCGGATTCCACGTTAAAAGGAGGTCCCGTGGCTCATGATCTCAAGATTAACGGTCACGTTAAACTACAAGCTTTTTAAATTTTAAACAGTGCCATTGCTGGAGCTACGGTTATTCATAGAGAGTAATCTGCAATCAGTCCTTAGTTGTCATTAAAAAGCAATTATATGGGAACAAACGAATAGTTAAATAATTCTTCATTTATATTCACGATGTATTTGTTAAATCACTTCGTTTGTCTCGTAATTACAGATTGGAATTACAATTGTCATCACCTAAAAGCTTGAAATGTTGTTAACAGAATCGACTCGGATATATTAGGTCCTGGATAGAAGAACAAATTTAATTTTCTCGGTAGTATGGTACCTTTGAATAGCACAACATGGTGATTGAAATAAATTAGACATGCAGTGTTAGTATATCCTCAATTGAAAACATTCCAGAGAAATTAAGAACAACGTAATGTAAGAATATTACAATGACATTTACTGTATTACAGGTATGTGTATGTATTGAACCCATATGCTATTGGTTCAAGGGTCGAATCCATAATTTATTGGCAAAAGAAGAGAGGAAAAAATACAGTCTTTAGAATGACTTAGAAAGATTTTACGAAGAGGACTGTTATAACGTGGCGCAATAATAAGGGACCACGAGTCACGCGGACATGATATCATGCATGACGCTTCGATAAGGAGCCGATCATGACTATTAATAGAACGATAAAAACTTTCCACTGCGTGTAAGAGAGATGAGGTTTCGGAAATTGATCTAACGCAGCAATAAAATGACAACCTCGCAATTGCGCAAGCAGAGAAATAATTAGAATTAAGCCATTTGCGAGCATTTAAATAATGAAAGAAACACATCATGGGTGATCATTTTGGAAGAGAGATTTTTGTGTAGGGAAAAAGTTTATAATATTTGCACAGGAAAGAAATGCAGATGCAGCATGACGTCGTTAGTGATTCCCCAGGACCAGAGTTGGTAGGGATAGAAAAATAAACCACAACACCCACGTATCTGGCGAGTAAAATTATTTAATATCTTGGATTTGTGCGATCGATTTTCATGATCAAAGAAATCAGTTTACGTTTAGAACAAGAGCTTTCCAGAAATATAATTTTCAAAATTATACGACAATTACTTCAAAAGTTAGTGTTGGAGAAGATGAGGATTTTATCTTTTTGCTGTCGATTTGTATAAAAACCCTGGCGAAGCCAGGAAGATCATTCAGTTTACAACAGACCTCGTACGGAGGTGCTGCATCACAGTACAGGCAGTATCAGTCAGCCCAGGGGGCGTGACACTGTGTCACTATCATCGTCAATGCAGTCTTTACCAGACCTTGAGAGGTCGTGATACGCTGTATCACCAACGAGCACCCCGTATGGGAGTGGCCGAGCAGTATCGTCATTAGTATCGCCGTGTGGAGACATATTAGAATCCTAGTATAGGATTAATATCAGCAAGCTTCAGACTTTATCGTTAAAGTTCATTAGTACAGTCAAAGTTAGGCTGTGAACTTGAAGAAATAACAGGCGATAGGTACTCGAGTAATAGTTCAGTTAAAGACATAAAGCGTCATAAAGTTTCGAAGTACCCAAGGAAGTGAAATAAACAGTTCTATCGAAGTTAAGGAACCTGATCAGGGTAGAACGAAATAAATAACGCCTAGTGTTCCGGAAAGATAGGGACTAGAGCGTAGGACGATCAGAATTAGGAATTATAGTTCCAGGCTTTGTCTAGGCAGGCAAACGAACAAGTAAACATTGGGGAGGACTCCAATAAGCTACGAATTAAAGTAATAGCAAATTAATGCAAGGAAATTACTAGGTCACCGATAAACTATTCGAGCGTCCGTAATAGTAATACCTTAAGGACAGACTTTATCTAGACGAACAAGTTAGCGTCTAAGAAGAAACAACATCGTGCATTTAAAGTATAGAAGCCGATAGTCAAACCCCGGATTGGAAGATTAGCCGTTCCAGTGAGGTGTAGTTAAATGGAGACTTTCCATCATCTGGTCAGAGTAGGAAGCCGACGTTCTATAAATGCCACCCTTGGATACGGGAAAGAAAAGAAATCACGTGTGTAAGGCGAATAATTAACGCCCAAGTGATAAAAGTGTATGTAATGTAAATATTGTGGTGTTTGAAGCCATATTTTCAGTGTTGCCTTAGTAAACAAGAGTTTAGTGCTTTTCAGTCGGTCAACACGAATATACCCAAAAGAGATGGGTTATGCCCTAATCCTGAAATAAAATACATGAGATTATGTAATTTATTTCAGGATTAGGGCATAACCCATCTCTTGGGTATATTCGTGTTGACCGACTGAAAAGCACTAAACTCTTGTAATGTAAATATAGTAAAAATTTTTGAGTGTAATATTTTTTGTGAATTTATATTGTGTTAATTGAAACGAATACAAAATGGTATTCAATATATTCCAAGTGATTAAGGTAAATATTTTCTGTGTAGTTCAAAAAGTGTCATTAAGTGTAAGTGTATCAATGAAAATGGCTTAGAAAGCAGTGAGTGGGCAAACATGTTCCATCGTTGGAGGATTCGGTCGCTGACCGGAGAGTCATGTGAGTAACTATTTCATTATGATATGTGTTTGGGAAGATTTGCGTATAATCCACACGAGAAAGAAAGAATAGGGATGTTGAATAACAGGTAAAGAAATAATAGCGCGATCTGAACGATTAATTTGAGATAAAAATAATAAATATGTGAAATGTAAATGAATCCCTTGGGGGAATGTATTCAGTAAAATATCAGTGTAAATGTTAAATGATATAAATATGAGAAATCAAGCGTAATGATAATAATAATAATGATTACATAAATGAATGAATAAGTGTGAGGAATTTTATATTGAAAGTAGTAGCTTCCGAGCTCCTTTAGAGGAATTAATACATGTTATGAATACATGTTCTTTATAGTAAAATAATTATTGTCAAGGGAGAAGAGTAATATTTATTTGAGATGTAGATCAAACGTTGATGCTGAATTTAGTAACTCTTTGAAGGCAACTTGGCTAATTAAAGTATAAGCGCCATGTAGCGCATTGAAGTAATTTATCACGCTAGGAATGCGTTGAAATGCTCGGTAGAACTAATTATGAGGGGCCGTTGGTCGGGGTAATTGAACTATGGTAAGTCCTCAAAAGTTGTGACAAGTGATCACGAGGCATTGTATGTTGTATGGTAAAAAGGGTGCTATTATGTTGTAGTATGAGCGCTGGTATAAGGTGATCCCTGCCCTGAGTCGCTAATGTTATAAGTCCTCCATTTTTGGGATACTGATCCCGAGGCATTTGAAAGGATCGAACTCAGAGTCGTCCGTGTTGAAGCCCCTAAATATTGGTTGTATTATTGAATTTTTCTTACCCGCCAATGAGGACACTTCATAATTACTACATACCGAAGCTCAAAGAAAAGGTCTGTTGAACCTAAATATGTTGTTGTAAGAATCTGTATTTAAAAGCCTTGTCGGTCAGAGAATTACATTTGAAAACAGCTGTATTGGAAAGCTGATGATAGCCAGTCTCTTGTAGCAGCGAGACTAGGGACTCTCTGTCTCCCTGCAATAAATCACGCTAAGTAGCCAAGGCTATGGCCTCACCCTCGACGAATTGTGGTAGGTCAGGGAATGGTCTGTTTGAGTTATAGTACACAGAAGTGTTTAGAGTTTGTTTTAACGACCCGGTCTTGGAACCGAGGTCCCTTTACATGAATGATTATCGCTTGCAGAGTTCAGATCGTGGCTGTCTTATAATATAATGGTCTTTTAAGACAAATAATGATAAATCCCTGATGTAATGATTATATGATTCAGTGATTCACGAGTTCGATTGAAGACATTAGATTCCGGGAGTGATCTAAATTTTGACTTGTTCAGTAGTCTTCTGTAGCTCGGGAGTACGCAAATTTTTCCCAATCACAGTAGTGAGTTGTTGACTTGAGAGAGAGGGATGGTAACATATGAACATTGTGAAAGCCCAAAATTAAGTAATGATTAACAATACTTTGGTAATTTTGATATTTATGATTAAAAGATATACTCATATAAATAATAATGGATGTGTATTAAATTGATAGCACATTATAAGTAAACATTACCGAGCCGTTTGGAGCTCTTATTATAAAGATTGGGAAATGATACTATATGGAAGTGAAACTTAGTGGAAGTTTGTTGGTTTATGGAAGACCAATTATTATGATCTTAGATTTGTTTAATATGAATTCCTGGTTCAACTTTGAGCAAGTATAAAGTGAAGGGTCAGTATTTTATTTGTTTAATGTTTTGTAGCGCCATATATTTGGATAATTAAATATTTTTAATAGTAGGAGTTGATTTTTGTTTATTTTTGGAAGTGTATCCTCTATTTAATCCAAAGTATGTAGATCACAGAGTGGGAGAACAAACCATGAACCCCGATACACCCGATTGAGCATTGCTGGCAAACTGTGATTTGCATATTTCATTGCTGAATGGGCACAGTATGTATGTCGAGGATGATATGGGATGAAAGTCTATATGGCGGGTAGTTTTTACTGAAGGATGCCCTTCCTGACGCTAACCCCATGAGAGGAGTTAACCATGGAACAGTACCCTTATTCTCCAGAAACTGTAATGGTATCATGGGGCACTGAGTACCCCAAACATTTTTAGGTACCGGTAATCAATATGCTCCATGTGCATGAGATATTCACCAATTTTACTAAAACCATCACTGGATAATCAGAAACACATGTGTTGTAAGATAACATTGCAATATCTCCAACCACTATGTAAATTACAAACCAAAATAATAAAAAACTATGAAAAATTGTCAAAATATATAAAACATGATGGCACATCAAAAAAAATAATCTGACAGCATACATGTATCATTTTCCTGAAATGTCTCAATGTTATAATATTAAGAATAGTTTTATGTATATGTAATGAAAATATCAAGCGTTTTACACAATTGCTAATGCGCATGGAGCATTTTGATCACACGGTATATTTTAATAATATAATTAGTAAACAATCAATTACATTTCATCCAATTGTTTTCAAATTTGGTATGTGACTTAGTGTTACTAGTATGCAGTTTAAAATTTCAACTCATTCTGATAAAAAAATTGGAAGTTGAAAAATTCAATTCTAGTGTCCCTTAATGCCAGTTTCTAAAAAGGAAATATAATTAAGACTGTTAATTCAACATTGGAAATAAATTCAGCGCCTTTCACAGTTTTGTCAGTAGATTAGTTCATGGAAAGAATAAATTAAATGTTGAAAAACTGGCATTGATTCTAATAATTTGTACACCTCTGTATGTCTAAAAAGTCCCCGATTCTTGGATGTAACGGGTAATCTCGAGATCCACTGGATGGATTGTGATGCGGTTATCACCATTCTGTAAAGAATTTCTCAAGGGAGGTTTATGTAAAAGAAAAGAACTGATAGTCAGTCTGAAAGTCTAGGCTTTACATCATCTTAAATGCTAAAAATGCTACAAATGCTGCGTGAACTCAAAGTTCGTTTAGCAAATTTTTTTTAAGAAGAAAAAAAGCAAGTGCAAACCAAGATCAAAGAAGGTAGCTGGCTGGATGACGTCACGCTCACAGGAGCGCGCGAGGAAAGGGGGAAGCTCAAGCAGTACTATGACGTCACACAACATCAGTGCATTCTCGGTACATTTCGTCCCGTCACCGTAACGTAACGCCAGACCCCTGCGAAGTCGACATAATCATATAAAATGATAAAACATTCATTTATGACCAAAGAAAGCCGAGCAGTAACAATTTCAGTGAGTAGAACCTTCCGTCCGTGCGCCTTTTAAGCTTACGCTGGGTAAACCGTCAAAAATATTTACAGAGGTGACCAAATTATTAGAATCAAATAAAGAATTTAAATCACTCACCATTTTTTTATTCAAAACAATTTTATTGACCATCTGCTGGCATGTTTTTTAACCCTAATTAGTAATGTTTTCTCCCTGGTCAACACACAGCTTTTCCCATAAGGAATTGTGTCTGAAAACTTTCAGAACTGGGTATTTCAGGGATACCTTAGCTTGGCCGGTTTTCTTTTCCTTCATTGATTTTGGAATATGCCCTTTAAGTCGGGCGATTTCAAACCATAGTTCATAAATCTTTGAACGGTTTAAGAGCGGATCATCAGCAAAATGACTCCAAAACCCTCTGCTCTAAATTCACATGAAAAGTAAAGTGAAGTAATCAAAGCAAAACGTGTGTCATTTCGCAATAGCAAGGCTCCTCTGTTAGTGGAAATTCTAAAACCTCATTTTACTTTGAGTTTCTTAAAAGAAAATATAATTAAGGCTCTTGGTTAAACATTGGAGATATAATTAAGGCTCTTGGTTAAACAATGGGAATATAATTAAGGCTCTTGGTTAAACATTGGAAATATAATTAAGGCTCTTGGTTGAACATTGGAAATATAATTAAGGCTCTTGGTTAAACATTGGAAATATAATTAAGGCTCTTGGTTAAACATTGGAAATATAATTAAGGCTCTTGGTTAAACATTGGAAATATTATTAAGGCTCTTGGTTAAACATTGGGAATAATTTCACCCCGTTGAAAATATATTTCGTGCATTAAGCCGTGAAAAGTATAGATGTAATTTTGGGAAACTGGCGTCGAGTCTAAAAGTTTACATACCTCTGTATATACAACAAGTTTAAGAAATGTTCAGCCTGAAAGGTTCTACAAAAAGTCCGCGACAGCATATCTCTATCTTTAATACATCAGCTGCCTGTTTACCAGCTCTTGAAGGATGCAGTATTTTTGTATTTGTCTGTTGGCACAGGCTGGAGTAAAATGTCGCTTTTCACCGATGTACCAGTCTCATTCATGGCTGCGATTGTATGGAAGATACTGAGGTATGAGTGGTGCTGAGTAATGGACTTCAGGGTATAGCTACTGTCCGTCCAACAGATCAAGATCCGTGGCAGGAATTCAATGAGTCAGCTGGCCTCTGAGCGAACGACAATAATGCGTATGCGCTCCACTCCACACAGGCGGGTGTGTGTGTGTGTGTGTCTGTCTGTCTGTGTGTCTCTCTCTCTCTCTCTCTCATCCGCACGTTTGTTATCCGAATCTACTGGCATTACAATACTATTTTAATTAGATAAAGCATAAATTACTAAGTTTGATTTTTTGATTGTTGTTTCAGAAAAGCCTGTATAATCTTGCAGTTGCCTGACTCAGTGGAAGTTTTATACACGTGTTCCTAGCTTCTTCATCATATCCTTCAATCACTTTCCTTATTATTTGCTTACCCTCAGAATGTATCACTCTTTTCTTCTTCACTTCCGTCATAACACTACTGACCCGTACGGTTTCACAATTGAAACTAAACGCAAGTAGCAGTGAATAAACATAGCGTGAATAACATCGGTGCTAAGTTGGCAATACCTGCAGCGGCACATCCACTCAATCAACGCAGCTGGAATGCGTCTCCTCTCCCCTTCAGTCCCCTAAGACCATGAGCTGGTGGACGAACAGTAGTATCTATGGATGCTATGAATGATTCTGCTCATACGGTCGGTGCTCTTGTTCTGACTCAGTGAGGAAAGAATTGGCAAACTACCTCACCTTCCCTAGTACGCCTCATTATAGCGCTGCCTTGCGTTTTGTGGGTTTCTTCCACATAACCTATGATGGCGCTTTTTGAGGATCCAACCAACCTCCGGGCTGACTACTTATTAGACAGAATACATCGGCCTCTACAAGTGTTTTTTACGTTTTCATTAGTTTCTTCCAAGAATCCAATCAGTGGAAATTTAAATTACTACCATCGGAGCGAGTTTACGAGCTAGCGAGCGAGCCTCAAACTGTCGAGTCGTGTCGGGTCAAGACTTCAGAGAAGAGTGTATGTATTTGGAGTGTCGCTGTTCACCTTGGCTTTTCCAAATTGTGTCTCGGACAGCCATCCGTGTGCCTTTTAAGCTTACACTGGCGAAACCGTTTAAGTACCGGTCGAGGCCGTGGTTGGTTGCTAGTTTACAATATATACACTTATTTAGTTGCAGTAGTGATTAATCTAGCACAACTAGTCGTAATAATAATAATAATAGTAATATCGTATGACCTCGGGTGCCGGGTGCAAACTTTGTAACTTGACACTCAGAGGGTAGCTTGCATATCGAATTTCGTTGTTCCTTGAATCACTATGAAAGTCAAGGAGGTTAGATATCTAAGCTACTTGAACACTATAGCGCTTTCTAGTAGAGAAATTAGGAACTTTGTGTTGGCGGAAACTCCCGAGATTAATTTTGCCATTATGAACATGGCCTACTGAATTCAAATGCGTTCTTTGACATGCCAACATCGTATGACATGCGTGTCGTATTTTTGCCGCCTTTCAAAAAAAACATCACTTATTACGGCCAGGAGCGAACCTGCAATCTTGGGGTTAGTAAACCGACACGCTATCCACTCACCCACCGTGGCAAGCACAACTAGTCGTGATATAATATGATGATATTGATAATTGTTGTTTTAAGGGGCCTAACATCTAGGTTATCGGCCCCTAATGATCTGGGTGATAGCGAAAATGACAATGAAATCATAACGAAAATTAAGCTGGACTGAAAATACAAAAATGGAACTTAGATTGATAAGACTCACAAAATGTAGAGTGGAAACACCGACAAAAGGTAATTTAAAAGGAAAATACCCACAAAAGGAATTCAGATTGAACAAGAAGTTCCGTGAAGAACTATACAGCCTACCTTTCATGCCAATGATTATTATACAGTATATGAACCTATCTGGCTTAGGCGGCAGCACGCTTGCCTCTCACCGCTGAGTCCGTGGTTCAAATCCCGGTCACTCCATGTGAGATCTGTGCTGGACAAAACGGAGGCAGACAGGTTTTTCTCCGGGTACTCCGGTTTTCCCTGTCAAAATATCATTCCAGCAACACTCTCCACTATCATTTCATTTCATCTGTCATTCATTTAATCCTTGCCCCAGAGGAGTGCGTCAGGCCTCGGCAGCCGGCACAGTTCATATCCTCGCCG
Organism: Meconema thalassinum; assembly: GCA_946902985.2. Lineage (NCBI taxonomy): Eukaryota > Metazoa > Arthropoda > Insecta > Orthoptera > Tettigoniidae > Meconema > Meconema thalassinum. Next base: position 91,523,401 of record OX336400.1, on the reverse strand, counting down.
CTAGATGGGTGGCTTCATTCATTCCATACCTGACCCGGTCGGAGACTGGAAGCAGGCTGTGGATTTTCATATATGAACCTATCTAGAATAATGACGAAATTAAGTTGGTAATATCGAAATATCTAATTAGTTCAAAATATACTTGGTATAATGTAGCCTAATAGAGCACTACAGTTGGCAGCCCTGGTGACTGAATATATTCTTAGTTACATCTCTTAAGGTACAGAATACAAAATTTGGTCGAAGTCCAATGGATAGCATGGACGTTACATGCAGTTAGACATTGGATCTATCAGCACGCGTAAAAGCATGTTGGCAACAATGTCATGCGTGTGCTGGTCAGAAATAGCCTAATATGAAATATTATGATATCTTGTTGTGCCAATTTTGGACGAAATCCATTTGTTAGTATAGATGTTACATATATTTTAAAATTGGACCTATCAGCAGGCATACAATCATGTTGGCAGCACTGACTTATATTAATTATTCCAAATTTATCTAGAATGTCAGGTGCTATACGTGTGCCAAGTATAGGGCTGTTGGCTTGCATACTTCCTGATATATTGATATTAGGTTAAAGAATATAGACAGCATTTATTAACAGTTGGCAGCCCTGATTGCTCTTAAGAATACTTATAGTCATATCTGTTATGTTACACATAGCACATACGAAATTTGGTTGAAATCCAACTGATAGTATAGACGTTACATGTATTTAAAAATTGGCCCAATCAGCAGGCTTAGAATCATGTTGGTAGAACTGAAGTATGTAAGTTACTCCAAAATTAATCTAAAATGTCAGGTAGTATACGTGTGCATAGCTTAAAGCTGTCAGCTTGCATACTTTCTCATATATTGGTATTTGGATAAAAGAATAGAGAGAGCAATTATTAACAGTTGGCAGCCCCGGTGGCTCTTAAGAATACGAACAGTCATATCTGTTTATGTACAGATATTACATACAAAATTTGGTTGAAATCTAATTGATAGTGTAGAAGTTATATGCATTTAAACATAGGACCTATCAGAAGGCTTAACATTATTTTGGCAACACTGTAATGGTTGGCCTCCTGGAAATTAAACTGAAATAGTATTATCTACATGTGTGCCAATTTTGGAATAGCTCCCATGCATACCTTGCAAGATATCCAACACGGAGCTCAAATTTCTAGTGCGTTTTTTCAGCAGTTGGTAGCACTGACATCATTTTCAAATATGGACGTGAGATATTCCGGTGCACATATTTACTCATACTAAATTTGGTTTTGATTGCTGCAGCCGTTTAGGAGTTGATAGGGGACACACACACACAGCCAGACAGACAGACAGACAGACAGACAGACAGACACACACACATTTTCCCGGATCGATCTCATAAGTCTACTTTTTCCTCATTTTTGCAAAATGCGAAAAGTAGGCTAAAAATACACATAAAATGTAGTTTAGGTACAAAATACTTACAAAATGCAGTGTAGATTCGAAATACTCAACAAAATACAGTTGAAATTCAATATACTTTCAAAATGCAATTGAAATTGAAAATACGTACAACATGCAATTGAAGTTGAAAATACTTACAAAATATAATTGAAATTGAAAATACCCAATGCAAGTTAGATTGAAAAAGGCCGGTTCAGATTCAAAATACTAAAAAAGTGCAATTGAAATTGTAAATGCTTACAAAATATATGGTAGATTCAAAATACTCACAATATATTGTACCCGATTGTCATCATGTGGACCATGTGTTCGTATCCCAACTAACTCACGGTCTTTCGAGGTATGGGACGTTCCTGCCCACTATACGACCACATGCACAGGATTTGAGTCTACCAGGTAACTACTCTACAGAAAATACACAACATCTTCCTAAAGATAACACATTTACTGGTCTAAAATCATGGCTATACAACAAATATAAATAAAGGACAAATTATATTTAATTCCCACAAATAAAATAGGGTTATTCTGTGAGCTTTCTTCTTAAAATAGTGCTACACTGCACTCAAATCTAATTCTAGCATCCAGTCAATGATATTTTCAGACTTCCATGGGTTTCCATAGTGTTCATCAAGTGACACAATTTTAGTTAATGGGAATATCATAACACAAAAATCACATATCACATAAAAATGATATTAATAAACATTATTCCATTTCTTATGGCATTTACCTTGATTAGCATGAATTCATTATTTTCTGCAATCATTAACAAATATTTGTTGTGTCGTGTGAATCATCTTCCTTCTTTCCATCCATATGAACGCTTTAAGAAAAGTGGTACTTATCCCTTCCAAAATAAACATGGATAGAATATATTATAGTTTCACCATATAACGATTTTCTGGGTCTTGTCGGGCTTATCATCGTTACAAATGTGTCATGTTCTGGGAAAACACATACCCGTCTGCATAAATTAGCAGTAACTGGCAAAATGCACTCTAAAAGAAGATGCCTACATTATTTTGGTTCAGCTTTCCTCCTCAGAGAATAACTGAGCCAAATATTATCTGATTTCTATGATCCAACAACGTATGTGAGTTGCAACCCACCGTTCAATTCAATTGGCATCATCATAATACTCAAATCTTAATTGCATATTGAAATATCGAGATTCCTCAGTGTCCTATTGTGACTCGAACTTACAAGGGACCGGTCGAACGACCTTCCTCCCCCTCAGCAGGCAATAAAATTCGTTCCAGCCGGCTAACCAAGATGGCCGCCGCAGAAGTGGTCTACAATCCCCCCTCTCTCTCTGCTGTCAAGATCAAGGTCAGGTTTGTTTACAAAATGCAGTACTGGAGTAACGCTAAGTGTAGCTCCTAAATAATTGAGTCATTTAAATATTTAACACCTATCCTTATAGTGTCTTGGGCTCAACTGGCTCCTTAATTAACATTCATGGCTGGGGTGGAATTCTAGTGATAGCCTTGCCGTTCTATGGTGACTACTAGTGGCTTTAAGACGCGCATCATAGTGAAAATCCACGACTTTCACCAGCAGCTGTCAATAAAATATAAGGAAATCTGCGTTCCTAAACGACGAATATGATCCTTACCTCACAGGGTAGGTCATTATTACACACATGCTCACAGCGTCTCGACGGACGTCAATAGTGGCATAATTCAAGGAAGCGTTGGATACAGACAGGCTCTGTCCAATACGCTGCGAAATTATACAGTATGCTCAAGGGCGATACTACTCGTAGATTTAGCCAACATCTCACCTAACGCGCAAGCTATACTAGTTTGTCCCCGCAATATTTATTACGTAAATCACTGGATTCTACGTTAATTCTGCACGCTTACATGCGGCTCAAACAATATTTCACATAGATGACTCCATTATTAAGGCACCCGCGCTCTCTCTATCATACCACTTAAGCCAAAGCTTTACATAGCTCCTAACAAAAATGTATTAAATTTACTGGCTTTCTTTACTTTAATGGTCCTCAAACATAATCCTAAGGATTGACCATATCAAATATTCATTCATATTTCACTGACACTGAAAAAGCTCTCGTATTTCTCTATATTTCACGTTATACTCTTACTGTTTATCAAATACAGTATCTTTACATTAGACATGACACTATTTGAACATTATTTAGGCCAAAATGCCTATTACTTTACTGTTGCCGACCCCATAATATTATTATTATTATCATTTAACGTTACCGTTACATCCATCACTATTTTTGCCTGAATGGCCTTAAACAAATCACCTTCCAAGCCATACTTTATTCAAGACGAGTGGTGAAAACTCGTTCAATAAGTGACTATTACATCTTATTCTCAAAGTGATAAATCGTTACATGGTGAACTATTTAGTTATAATGACATTATAAAATGGGTACTCACTTTTTCCTCTTTGCTGGATAGTACCAGCGCTTCAGCTTTAGCGCTACCATGACGCTTGACTTAAGCCATCATGTTATCCTTTACACAACACTTAGATTCATACACTTTCCACATGATACACATATTTTTATCAGTGGCCTTTATCACTGCTATACACTGCATATTAATCACTATACACATGAACACTTTAAATCACCATTTCACAATTTATATACATTTATCCACTACTTCACATGTTGATCCTTAAATTGGACTTCTCCTACGCCTGATCTCAGAGATGCGATGCAATTATGACAACCGCTGGTCTCCGTGAAAATCTAACAGCGTTTTACGGACTTTCGATCCTCGTTCCCTGCAATCTTGTTCAGCTCACTATCCAGATTAGGTGGCAATGATTTCCAAACTCCCATCATTGTAGTGTTTCTGGTGATGCTGTCATATATAATTCTGACAATACCTCCCGGTATCAGAACTGTTCAAAAACATTATAAGTTCCCTTTCGCTGTGGCGAATTTACATTTGCGTCAGATAATAGGTAAATATCTGTAATAATTTACTTTCGACGCACTTCATGATTACTTATGAAGCTTATAACTTGCTTCTATTGTTCTCCAACGGCGACGCGTTGATACTTTAACATTTGGCGCGCTACTAGCAGCATCTTAGTTACGTGTATACTGTAGAATAACTCTAGGTGAAGACTGGTGAAGACTGTAGAACGAACTGGTGAAGACTGGAGAACAACTGTAGAGCGACTGGCGTGGCTTGCCTTGCTCCCCCTATATAAAGGTTTCTCGTACAAAATAGTCCACTGGACACATGAGAGCGACTCCTTTCTTGAAATAATACCTCTTCAGCCGAAATGACATCTACATCTTGTTTATTTATGTGTGGAGGTTTCAAAAACATTCGCGTGCCGGCGATCGCTTCGGCCAATTAATTACAATTAATTGCCTTAGTTCAGCGCGTGGGTACGCCATCGTGGTAATTCCCCGTTGACTGGTCACAAAGTCACTGCTCTTGAGCGTAGGCTAGGTTGTAATTCGTTCATTTTGAGATATAGGCCTTAATTTAGGTGAAAAACCACTCCTAAATTACCTCTCCGTGAATATATTCACCTGGGTGTATATTTCAATGCATTTCAATGCTCCACTTGGCTGTAATTAATTAATTTCCATGAGCCATCATCCCTACTCTCAGTTTCACCGTTGTCAAGCGGTGGATACCCGGGTCATTAATTTTGAGCTGTCATTTCGCTCCAGACGTAAATAGTTCGGTCGGCGCCTAGGCTCTCCGCCCACTTGCTAAGGGTCATTTGTAAAACTTCAAACTGGCCTCGTCTCATTTTCGTATGCTCTGAAAATGTATATTTCCTTGCATTTGGCTACAGTTCTTCCCTTAAATTGCTATGATATTCACCTATAGATCGTGAAATCACGCTACATTCTTATATGTCAGTATACCTTTCATTGCTCTTTGGGTTCCCGGTAATCGCTCCCCCGCAGAGATCAATGGTTCGACTCTAGGCATAACCATGTGCCTGGTCTTTTCTAATGAGACCTGAGTTCGATGCCAGACTGCCGTGACCGATTGGGCACAATATCGAAGCCCTCGATTCAAAATACTGTACTGACAAAATGCAATGTAGATTGAAAATACCTACAAAATGTGGTTGAGATTCAAAAAACTCACAAAATGTAATTTAGAGACACGGGAGACCAATTCACAAAAACAGGACGGGAATCTTAAAGAGAAAAGGAACTATTATTAAAAGAAAAAGAAGACTTGATCCCTAGAAGAATGAGGGATCAGGAAAGATGAGACAAGGGCCAATTTAGGTGGGAAAGTGAATGACTCCCTAGGTTTCGAATACCCTAATAACGTCGGGGTCGGAAGAGAACAAGAGTTGACCAAGAGAGGTCGACAGGAAAGAAGACGGAGAGGAGCCCAGCACAAGTAAGGGGATGCAGTACTGGACTCAGCTGAGGTCCCGTGGTTGCCAACCCACGTCCCACTAGATGTGCGCCCCTAGGAAGGAAATATAATAAACCTTATATAGTCCAATACATGTTGTGTTCGTATCATTTGAAGAACCCTTATAGTTATAACTTAATATTTTACATATCGACCTCTTTGCATAGTTTACCCTTCTATTCGTATTTGAAATAAGTCTGCACCCCTCGTTCTTCCTTTAACAAACACCGAGTTAAGAGGATATGCTTTCAGCCAAACGAGAGCGTTATTCTGCTTACGCTGCGTATGGAATAAAGGTGAAACAAAAGCAGAAACAAGAGTTAATTGAAATTGGCCATTAACTAGATACCACAAACCGGAGGGAATACATTGTCCAATTGCTTCTTGAAGTCAGAACTTACATTAGGAGAAGTGATAGTCTCGTTTTAATAAATAATGGCATCTTATTTAAACATAACGTTTATTTATAGTTCTATAACTGTTTATTTGTAAAAACATTGAAGCGCTGCTAATCTGAACTCTGATAGTTCGAAAACCCATATAATCCAAACTCTGCTGTTCGAAAACATGGATAATTCAAACTTTGCTAGTGCGAAAATACGGATTTACAAACTCTGGAGAATCCGAACCATGCTAGTCCGAAATCCCGGATAATGAGAACCCCACTAGTTTGTCAACCCGGTTATTACAAACTCTAGTAGTCCAAAAATCTGGATTATACACTTCTCATCCAAAAACCCGGACAATACAAACCCTGCTAATCCAAAACCCCAGATTATCAAAACCCCGCTAATCCGAAAACCCGGACAAACCGAACCTTGCTAGTCCAAAAACTTGTCTAAACCGAGCTCTGCTAGTTCGAAACGAGGATTACAAACCGCGCTAGACTGAAAACCCAGTTAATCCGTACTCCGCTTTAACGAGCAGATGACCTCGAAGTTCCGCCCCTTAATACTAAAATAACTAACTAACTATCCATACCCCGCTAATCAGATAACCCGGATAATTCAAACCTTGATGGTCCGAAAAGTTGAATGATCCTACCCTGCTATCCCAAAAACCCAGATAATCTGAACCCTGCTTGGTATAAACCCTGATAATTCTAACAAAATTACTCCAGAAATCTTGGGTATTCCGAAACATCGATAATATTAAAAAAACAGGATAATCTGAACCCCGCTAGTCCGAACCCCGTTAATTTCAACACCTGGATAAACGAAACCATGATAGAACGGAAACCCGGGTAATCCAAACCCTACTTGTACGAACTCCAGTACGATCCCTGCTAGTCCAAAAAAACCTGATAATCCAAACCCCGCTAGTCAGAAAACGCGGATTATTTGAATCCTGATAATCCGAAAACCCGAATAGTTTCAACCCACTAGTCCAAACTTCGATAATTCAAAAACCAGATAATCTGAACCCCGATAGCCCTGCACGCAGATAACCCGAACCCTGCTAGGCTTTTTGATTACGCCTTATATTTTGATATGTGATTGTAAATTGTAAAGGATGCTGGGCTAAAAAAAAATACAGTTCTATTAATTATATACACGAAGGGATTTATGACAAGAATGATGACTCACATAAAGCGGCTTCGGTGGCGTAGTCGGTAGCATGCTGAACTGCTATGGCGAAGATCGCGGGTTCAAACCTGGCCTAAGTCATCGAATGTTTTAACAGCGTTAACAATCCCTCATTATGCCTTTCTTCCGAGGGGAAGTATAGCCGCCGGGCCCATCTCATAGATTTGTGGCATGTAAAAGAACCTTCCACTAACTATATTTGTGTGAAGCTAAATTTGTAGTTTAGATTTGATTAACGCCCTATTAAGTTCCAACGTTTGCCACCAGGTGCCAGTTTCAGTGGCGTCTAGTAGCCAATTTCACAGCTAGGTGTCGTTGACGGAAGCTTAATAGTTCGCCTATTTTCCTGGGCTTCAGATGAACATGTCGCGCTGTACTATCGCTGTGTTGTGGTTGATCGGTGGAACGTCAAATGGTGTTCAGTATATTGTAATTATGATAACAAATTGAAACAAAACGAAACAATAAATTAAGAAAGCAATAATGTGCAATGCGTGACTCTTTTAATGCTAATCACGTAATCTGAAAGTACCGATACGTAGAGAAACGCGCGAAACACAATCTTGATGTTGGACGAACAGTTAATTTGTTTCCATTTCGTTTGGTGGCTAGTGATCCCAACTTCACTCGGACAGACACAGCTAACATATTTCGCAGCGTTGACAGTTAGGGCAGGCAGCCCGGCCAAGTGAGACAGCAGTCAGCCTGCCGCAGCATAGCTAGCACGCCGAGTTTTCAAAACCCGCATTACAGTTAAGGTAGGCGGGTGGTATATAAGGGGCGGCTGCACCTTATAAGCTAAAGTGTTGCAGCACATTATTGTATTTGATAATACATTCATTATTTTATAATATTATCTACAATCAAATAGTGCGCATTAAAAAGACGTCAGCCAAAGAATAGGACATACAGTAAACTCTCAGTTATCCGCGGGTGGTTTATCCGCTTTGTGGATTATCCGTGGTGCCTGTAGGAGAACATTTTTATAAAAAAGGGAGGTTTTGAAACCGAAAATTATTTCTCAAAAATTAAAACAAAGTTACTAAATACTTAAACGTAATAAAAATCGTTAATCGCAAATACAGTACACTACATGAAATAATGTACAGTACAAAACGTGTAAAGTAGTTCAGTATTACTGTACAGTACTGTACTGTATATCGGTATACACACTGTACGTCGTGTGTGCTTCAATACCTTGAAGAGCAAGACGACGCATCACTTTGTGACAAGATGGTGTTGAGAAAACTCAAATCACAAATAAAGAAAAAGTGTTTCACTACGAAAAAGCAAAAGCAAATGACCGATTTGTTTGTTAAACAATAAAAAGACTTTTTAATAACACACATAACATCGACTTAGTTTTGTTATCAGGTACGCCTTTTTATTGTATAATAAACTTATTTAAAGCACTTGTATGTTGTTGTTTAGTGCCTTCGACCTTTGTTTAACCATTACCAGCAATTTTGCGGCTTATCCGCGAAATTCGTTTATCCGCGGTATCCGCGCCAGTCAATTCCGCGGACAATCCGGAGTTTACTATATTTCAACTCCCCTCACAACTCCACACTGCATCCGGCACTGGCTGTGCAGATCACAGCTCTGTGAGAATTTCTACGTATATTGACAGCAAACATGAACTCTGCCTTTTGCGCATGCGTGCCCAACTTTTCCGTTGTGCTGTTGGGATAACAGCGATAGCCAAGACCAGAACAATGACATCACAGCGTTTCTTCGTTCGACCACAGAGTAGCAGCACTGGTCACACGAATTGAAAACGTGTCAGACTCTGCTTTAGCATCTTAGAGGGAATCGCTTTATGCAAAAGGGAGGGGCGAACAGAGGAAGCAGTCAGCAGTTCCCGCCAGAAAGTCGTTTAATGCTTCCAACTTACCTATTCTATAGACAAAATAAGAGCGTGATGTTGTGTTAAGTTGTGATTTTCTTTAATTAGAAAATTTCACTATAAAAAATAACATTTACATGCTGAGAAGTTCTGTTTCTGCGCAAGTATTTCTGAGTTCGTGAGTATTTTTATGTTCGACGATGTCGAAAAGTAAATACGAGTATTATATGTCAGAAAACTGTATCATAATGTGGGTCGTTATAACACTATTTTTCATTATGAAACAGTTTCTCCCACCAATCAGAGCTCAAGAAACAGTTGTGTGACCAATTAGGTAAGGATAGCATCGCATCTGCACTGACTTCCACGGCCTCCTATCTAAAATTTCACTGCGTGGCTAGTGTCATAGTTGTGTATTGGAGGAGGTCATGGTCAAATACAAGGTAAGTTATTCTCTGCGTCCTCTGTTCAGTACATAAAACTGGCAAAATTTCGACAGATATTTATGAATATTTATGTTCGAACATAAAATAATTATAATTATCGTCGAATAGGCTATAAACAGTCGTATGCAACTCGCCTATAATGGTAATTAAGGCACTCGTATGGAAATTATAAACATACTCGTGTCTTAATTATTGCCATTATAGGTTCGTTGCATAATGTGCTATGACATTGCAGGTGTTGTTGTTTGATTAATAAATTTTGAAAGAGCAATGCGTATTGGTTCGGTATGGAAAACTTCTGAGTGAGTTTTCCTACAAATTACGTTTCTAAATATTTTTAGTTTTTGGAGAGGGAATGGGGTACAGCACGCAAGGGATTTTCTGCACCAGCCGCCACTGTGGGGGGATTACCAAAGTAATCAATCGTAACAAATGAGCATTCAAAACAAAGATATTTACCTGAAGCAATGACGCATTGCTTATTGATTTCATAAATATCCACATTTCTTTAAAAAAAAAAGAGGTGTGTTTAAACAAATACAGTAATATGGTAGCCCCTGCCAGAACAGTGTCGCGTCGAGCCCGCATGCCAATAATGGCGGGAAGGTGGTTTACACCCTATTATAGGGCACCTTGTGGTGTAGCGGTGGACCGGGTTCGATTCCCGAATCTGGTAAGGAATTAAATTCTGGTCTGAGGGCTGCAATGGGATCTATTCAGCCTCGTGAGGCAAAACTGAGAGGAAGTGGGTTCAAATCCTATATCAGCCATTCTGGAAGTGGTTCATTGTGGTTTCCTATATCTCTCCTCCAGGCAAATGCTGGGTTTGATCCCAACTTGAGGCCAACGCCACCTTCTTCTCAATCCTCAGCTGGTTCACATTCGATTGACTGCCTGGCGCAGAAGTAACGATGTCGCCTACTGTTCCCAAGGTCGCAGGATCGAATCTTGGTGCAGTCAGCTAGCATTTGAGGGTGCATAAATGTGAGGGAGCCGTGTCAGTAGATTTACTGGCACGTTAACACTTTACAGGGCAAACGTATTTTTTACATCCATGTGTTTCAACGTTGTAAAAAAGTAAGAGCTGACAGATGTGAAGATTACCGTACAATCAGCTTGATTACTTATGCTTCAAAGATCCTGTCTAGAATAATTTACAAGAGGATGGAAAGTCAGATAGAAACGGAGTTGGGTGAAGACCAGTTTGGTTACAGGAGAAATGTAGGAAGTTTTAGGCTGATATTGGAAGATAGAATAAGGAAAGATAAGAGAACATTCATGGCATTCGTAGACTTAGAAAAGGCTTTTGAAAACGTTGATTGGATTAAATTGTTTGACATTTTGAAAACGATTGGAAAAAAGTACAGGGATAGAAGGGTGATGTACAGTCTATGCAGAAACCAGACAGCAGTTATTCGAGCTCCAGGACATGAGAGAGAAGCTGGTATTCAGAAAGATGTAGGGCAAGGCTGCAACTTATCATCGATACTTTTCAATCTTTACAATGAACAAGTAATGAAGGAAATTGGAGAAAAATATAAAGTGGGAGTGAAGATTCAAGGGAAATAATTTTAACTCTACAGATTTTCCGATGACTTAGTCATCTTGGCCGACACGCCTGAGGATTTGAATGAGTTTTTGAATGGTATAGACTCCGTCTTGAGGAAAGAATTCATGATGAAAATTAATAAATATAAAACAAAAATTTTGGAATGCATCCAAAATAAATGAGAAACCTCTATGGACATCAAATTGGCAGGTAAAAAACAAAGGAAGTAGGACACTACTGTTACTTAATAAGCAAAATAACCAGTGATGGACAAAGCAAAGAGGATATAAGAAGTAGGTTAGCTCAGGCAAGGAAAGAATTTCTACAGAAAAGGAATCTGTTGACATCGAATATAGATTTAGGTATTAGGAAGTCATTTTTGAAGGTCTTTGTCTGGAGCGTGGCACTCTATGGAAGTGAAACTTGGACTATTGGTTCATCAGAAAAGATGAGAATTGAACCGTTTGAGGTGTGGTGTTACAGGAGAATGATGAAGATGAGATGGATGGATAGGGTTACAAACGAAGAGGTATTAAGACCAGTAGGAGAGGAGAGATTTTTCTGGCGACTGCTAATGAAGAGAAGAGATAGGTTGGTAGAACACATACTAAGACACCCAGGAATAACAAGCTTAGTTATGGAAGGAAGGATCGAAGACAAGAACTGTAGAGGTAGACCAAGGTTAGAATATGTTTAACAGATTGCCTCGGATGTAGGGTGTGGTAGCTATGTAGATATGAAACGATTACCTCAGGACAGGGAGGCATGGAGCGCTGCATTAAACCAGTCAAAAGACTGAAGACTCAAACAACAACAAATTATTTTATTTATTATAATTATAAATATCGTTATGTTTTATTTTTCTAATTTTAATGTTTATATATTAATTTTTAAATTTCAATTTATGTACTTATATATTTACTTTAGATATTTTTAATAAATTAACTTTTTTCGAATTGATTTTTACAATTATTTTCATAATTTTATGTTCGACTATGTCATTATAACACTATTTTTCATTATGAAACCATTTCTCCCACCAATCAGAACTCGAGAAACAGTTGTGTGGCCAATTAGATAAGGATACCTTCGCGCATGCGCTCAAAATCCATCATATTTCTGTGTTGTCAAGCAAAGTGAATGGTCTCTGCTTCCGGAGTGCCTTGACCACGCATGCGCTCTGTTCATTCACCAAAGCCAGCGCACCTTGTTCACTAATAACTGAATTAACTGAATCCCACATATATTTTTGATTATTTATGTTAAAACATATAATAAAGTTATAATTATCGTCGAACATAAACAGTCGTATGCAACTCGCCTATAATGGTAATTAAGACACTCGTATGGAAATTATAAAACTCGCATACGTTTTATAAAGATACTCGTGTCTTAATTATAGCCATTATAGGCTCGTTGCATAATGTACTATTATGTTCGACCCTCACTATTATGTGTCAGAAAACTGTATCATAATGATGGTCATTATAACACTGTTTTTCATTACGATACAGTTTCTCCAGCCAATCAGAGCTCGTTCATTGACCAATTAGGTAACGATACCTTCGCGCATGCGCTCAAAATCCAACATGTGGGACATAAACACAACATCGAACTATAATAAATTACCGACATGGAATACGCATCGTCCATATGTTCGCGTAAATAAACTGGCGAATATGAGACAAGAAATAGCACTGTACCTTAATATCATCAACACTAATTTCTACACAGCCTTCAAACGACTCCGGTGACAATATTACTGAGGGACGGCAGATGTAAACATATGGCCTGCATAATATGGCATTTCAAGCACACAGAGCGCATGCGTCGGTCGTTCAGAGATCTTGAAAGACAGAGATATGTCTCGCGCTCGCTCTCCGATAACAAAATTCTTGTGGTTGACTCTCAACAGATATTTATGAATATTTATGTTAAAACATATATTAAAGTTATAATTATCGTCGAACATAAACAGGTATGCAACTCGCCTATAATGGTAATTAGGACACTCGTATGGAAATTATAAAACTCGCATACGCTCGTTTTATAAAAATACTCGTGTCTTAATTATAGCCATTATAGGCTCGTTGCATAATGTACTATTATAGTTTAATTGCTTATGTTTTTACTATTACATTCTTTTAAATTTTATCCAACACATTACGTCAAGTAGATACGTAAATAATATTTGATTTTTTTAAATACTAGCACTTCGTCATGAAAATTCTCCGAAATTTGGATGAAAGATTCAATTATCAGCGTCTTTGAAAGCATAAACTGTCCTTATGACAGGTGGTTAATATAGAGACCACTATCCCATAAAGGGTCAAAGATCATTTTAGGGGTAAAATTCCGGCAAAACGTATCTCTGGAAGCCTCAGTAGTTGCATAATAGGGACGTGAAGCCAATAACATTATTATTACTTTTAGTGGCCAAAATTCATGGGAAGGCACGGAATACGATATTAATAACGATTTGCTCCTCCGCGAGCCCTCAAGACGGGAAACGGTGGCAATACGGCGAAGCACCGACTCGACAAGAAATGGGTTCCTGACTGTCAATATTCAACTGGGCGGTGATTCGATTCACAGTAGTTCATCGATCGCCCCGGATAAATCTGCTGACGTGACGTGATGTCTGTTCGTTTAACACCTGTGGTCGTTCCGCGCGGCGGTTTACAAGGATGGTAACATTATCTCTGCGATATTGAAGATCCACCCGTGACATTGTTGGTTGGTTCCTCAGTTAAGGAGCTGCGACAACACGGTCATGTAGCCCCGTGTACTTTGGGTGTGTGTAGAATCTGACTGATAACCGGTGTTAATTTTGATGACTAGGGCTCGGAATTTTAGGTGCGAAAAATCGGGAAAATATTTATTTTTATGTATTAAAAATACTTGAAATATGTGTCAAAAAAGTAAAAATATTTAATTATTATTTAATTTATTAATGTGCATTATAAACAATATGCAGTACTCACGAATGCAATATTATTCTATGTCTCACTGACTGCTGAAGCATTACAATACACAACGAGAAACATCTTCGGGTTGTCCATCAAAAATTATCGACGATTATCGCGAAACACTTATTCTGAAGGCGCGAAACTGCGGCAATATGTTTCTTGCCCTTGAGGTGTTGTGGAACATGAGATCGCTGTTCAGCCTTGATTGCTTTCCCACATGGTTGGCAGAACAGAACGCCCCCATCAGAAGTAAAATTATCTTTAAATTCTGCAACAGGCGATAACATGTAGTTGTTTTTACTTTAGGCACCGTAGAACTGCCTTACACTTTACAGTGCCAGAAATGAACTGCATGTGAGTGACACTGGTTCCAGGTAGCTGGGGGTAGGGGGAGATCTAGCACCTAGTGCAAAATGGCTATGGACAAGGGAATCCCCGGCTTCCGCAGTGAGTGGCACGGGGCAACATGTTATGAATAACACAATTGCAAGCTGACAAACGCTCTGCATGAAGATTAGATAGCTCACAGGTCCTTTCCCGTTGAAGTAACACAGAACCAAAATGCAATAAACTGAAAGGTCTAGCATACTAAATTTAAAGTAATGTAAATATTATGTCTTTTTATGTGCTAATAAGTGAAAAGCAGGGATTTATGTATTTATAGAAAACATGCTTAAAATGTGTATTTGCATTAAAAAAAAATATATTTATTTACCTAAAAATCCGAGCCCTAGTGATGACTGTATTATTGTGTGTTAACCGATTTCAATTCAAGTAAGGACTGCAGACATGGAATTTTTTCAAGTAGTTCCTACTTTTGCCACCAAACGCCACCGTCAACGACTACTAGTTCAGAATTTGGTAACCAGATGCCACCGCAGTCGGCTCCTGGCGACGAACGTCGGAACTTATGAGCGTTTGTCAAATGTTAAACCTAACCTAATTTAGCTTCACACAGGTGTAATTAGTGGAAGGTTCTTTAACATTCCATAAATCTATGACATGGGACCGCCGGCTTTACTTCCCCTCCGAAGGAAGGCATACTGAGGGATTTTTAACGCTCTTAGAAAATCGGACGACTTCGGCCGGGTTTGAACCCACGATTTTGGGCAAAGAAGCTCAGCATGCTACCAACTACGCCACCGAATCCACCCTTGACATTGTTGGTTGGTTGGTAGCCCCGTGTACTTTGGGTGTGTGTAGAATCTGTCTGATAACCGGTGTTAATTGTGATAGCTGTATTAGTGTGTATTATCTGTAATTTAGTTAAGGACTGCAGACGATCAATTTTAAGTAGTTCTTACTTTTGCTACCAAATACTACCGTTAATGACACCTAGCCGCGAACGTGGCTACTAGATGCCACCATGACTAGCACCTGGCGGCAAACGTTGGAACTAATAGAGCGTTTAATAAAATCTAACCTACAAATTGAGCTTCACACAATTGTAGTTAGTGGAAGGTTCTTTTCATGCCAAGGAAGGCATACTGAGGGATTTTTAACCCTCTTTACCCTTTACAGATTAGTGGTCTATTTATTAACCTACATATTATAAGGACAATAATTTATATTGACAATGATACTGATGGTTGAATCTTTTAGCCATATACAAACAAATTTTATTTAGGAAGTGTTAATATTAAAGGAGAGCAAATATTATCACTTTATCTCCTTGATTTTAAGTTCATGAATCATGTTTTTAAATAAAAACAATTAAAATAAAAAAGTTTTAAAAATGATTGGCCTAATAAAATAAAAAATAAATAAACTCATGAAAATTAAAATTATAATACTTTTATATCCTTGATCTTTTGAACATTAAAGTGTTAAAGAAATTGAAAACTAAAATTATTAATTAATATTAAAATTAGGACAATGACTAAGTGGGATGAGAGCAGAGTACAGGCAGGTGAGATGAGATTCCTGAGAAGTATGGTCCAGAAAACGAGGAGAGACAGAGTGAGAAATGAAGATATACGGAAAGAACTGGGAGTACAGAAACTAAATGGTAAACTGGAGCAAAGCCGATTGAGATGGTTTGGACATGTCAAACTGATGAATGAAGTAAGGCTACCAAGACGAGCACTGGAACGACGGATGACAGGGAAGAGAGGACGAGGAAGACCAAGAATGCGTTGGATGGATTCGGTGAAGTATAGCATTAGTAAACGGAACCTGGATTGGAAGACCGCGTCAGAAGAGGAATGGTGGAACGACAGAACAAAGTGGAGAGGAACCATATTTTCCCCCACCCAGTGTCAGCTGGAAAGGGGAAATGAAGATGATGATGATGATGATTAGGGTGTAACAATTAAATTAAAAAGTTTAAAAAGTGATAATAAAATTAAAATTAAAATGAATAAGCTTGTAAATATTAAAATCTAATATTTTATAATCTTCATTTCAAGAACATTAATATGTTAAAGAAAACAAAATTTAAATTAATAATAATTAAGATTAGGGTAAAACAATTAATATTATATTAAAATAAATACAAATAAAAGATCTGCATTAAGATTTTGCCCTATAAAGGGTTAAAAATTCCGACGACTACGGCCGGGATTGAACCCGCCATCATGGGCATAGCAACTCAGAATGCTACCAACTACGCAACCGAAGCCGCCGCAACACATACTAGAGCAGGACCATCCACAGAGCGCTCCGGCCGCGCTCTAAGACAGTGCTCCGAGCGTTTTGGTGGAAGATAGTTTCTGTAGTGATGGGAGGAGCTTGGCTGGTTGAGCGCACGGTCTGCCCGCCGCGCCAAAGTGAGCAATGTTTGGCTCAACGTACATTTGTGAGCTTTTCTTTTCAGTTCTTAAGCTTACCAAAAGCAAACATCGTGCAACGATGAGTGATAGTAACTTGTGCAATTGTATACGAATAGCTGTGTCCAGAAATATTGTGCCCAATTTGGAGAAGATTGTTTCCTCCAAAACTAAACCTCGTAAAAACGACGGAGCGAAAGTCACTCAAGGTCTGTAATATCTGTTCATATTGGTAAAATGTTGTTGAATTTTCGTCTATAATATATTCACATTTCAGTTTAGAATAAATCACAATATTCTTCTCTTAACACTTGTGTTCGTTTCCTGCACATTCCATACATCGGAGTGCCATTCGATTTGAATATGCGGTGTATTTTTTATGGCAAAACAGTATTATCAATATGATGTCAACAAACCCATAAATGCCGTCGGCCGCACGACTGTACGTACTTATGTATTCAGCGCGGTCCGAGCATCGCTCGTCTGTCTCAGGTCTGCTCGCTGCCACAGTGTAGTGGTGGTAAGAGGAAGGAGTGCTAGACTGACTGCCCAGTGATCCCCGAGCGCAATGAGTGGATGGCCCTGTACTAGAGAGTTAATAGTTCATGTCAGCTGGTCTGCGTATGTAATCTGTGTTGTCCCGTGTGCATACAGGTTTCTATCTGTAATGGTCTGTGAGTTGGTAATTACCATTATCATGGGCTGGATTTACAGCGTGCTACTCTTATTGACCACAAGTACTGTAAAGGCAAGCAGGATGTTCATTATGGAAATGAATTCTCAAACTCCTATGTATTCCTGGGTGACATTCCGGAGGTCTGGGTTCGATTCCCAGCTCTGACAAGAAATATAATTCTAGTTTGAGGGTTGGAACGTGTTCAACTCAGCATCGAGAGGCAAAACTTAAAACAGGCAGGTTCTATTGTCACCTCAATCCAGTTTCCGGGATGGTTAGTTCTCTGTTTTGAGATTTATCCACATAATCTCTACATAGTATAAAATAAAGTCCCCGATTATTGGATGTAACGGGTAATCTCGAGAACTGCTGGATGGATTTTGATGCGGTTTTCACCATTCTGTAAAGAATTTCTCTGAAAGGTTTCTGTAGAAAAACATTTATTTATGACCAAAGGAAGGCGAGCACTAACGATTGCAGTGAATCGAGTCGAAGAAAAACCCGCCGTCCGTGCACCCGTTAAGCTTACGCTGGGTAAACCGTTAAACCTCTGTTTTAAGAGCTTTAGTTTTATCAAGCATTCTGTTTACCCTAGTGTTTTATATACGTGTTTGTTTAAATGCGATTTATAAACATATAAATATATTTCCGTTGACTTTTCAAGAAATGCAAGATTTTTCCTATCCTATTGAGACGATTGGGAAGATTTTGGTACAAACTGGACCTTATAACAGCCTTTGGTTTAAGATCTTCCGTTTTGAGAAGCATACTGTACACTTTAGTGTTTTATACTTACTAGCGGACCCCTCTCGCATAATGGGTTGTGTCTGTGTGAGCCCCATGTGTACAGACTACCCACCCGGCACTAGTGCTATGTGGGCTATACGCGGCACAGTTCTGGCAGGGGCTATCGTCTTGTTTATTTGTTTAGACACTTTATAAACCAATAAATATATTTCCGTTGACTTTTCAAGAAATGCAAGATTATTCCTGTACTATTGAGACGATTTGGAAGATTTTGGTACGAACCGCGCCTTCTAACTCCCTCTGGTTTAGGAGTTTTATTTTTGTGAAACATACACCTTAGCGTCTTATATAATAAGATAGGATGATATCAGTTTTACGGATCGAACTGCTTTGTAAACCGCCTTCGGTTATGAGAGGGTCACGTACTTGTTGTAAAGATAGAAGGGAATATATTCTCAATCCCCAGAGGAGTGCGAGTCTCGGCACTTGGGATGAAGTAGGTCCAATGGAAGTATACAGGAAAGATTTAAACTAAAGTGCACTGGGCAGCTTAAGGCTCCGTGGGAGCCATCCCCGTGCCATGAATTTTGAGCAGCTGCAAGGAAGAATGATGTTAGGGTGCTCAGTGTTGATTCTGTATCAATCCATGTTCGAAGCAGAAAACCGATTCATTGCTGCAAGAAAAAAAAATCCACCATTAATCGATTTGTCATTTAATCGATTAATTGTTTGATCGAATATTTGATTAATTGTTTTGTTGATTAATCGATGTAATTCGCTCATTTCACTACGCTCTCACAGAAGCAAAACATGCAATTAATTAATTTATAAATATTGTATCATATGAAAATCCACAGCCTGCTCCCAGTCGACCGACCGGGTCAGGGAATGGAATGAATTAAGCCCCCATCTAGCGGCGAGGATGCTGTGCCGGCTGCCAAAGCCTGTCGCACTCCCCTGGGGCAATGATTAAATGAATGACAGATGAAGTCAAATGATAGTGGAGAGTGTTGCTGGAATGAAATTTGTGACAGGGAAAACCGGAGTACCGGGAGATAATCCTGTCTGCCTCCGCTTTGTCCAGCACAAATCTCACATGGAATGACTGTGATTAATTAATCACAGGTAAGCTTTAACCACCTCTTATAATCTGTGATCAATAATTAATCATATGTAAGCTTGAACCTCCTCTTATAATCTGTGATCAATAATTAATCACATGCAAGCTTGAACCACCTCTTATAATGTGCGATCAATAATGAATCACATGTAAGCTGTAACCACCTCTTATAATGTGTGATCAATAATGAATCACATGTAAGCTTTAACATCCTCTTATAATCTGTGATCAATAATTAATCACATGCAAGCTTGAACCACCTCTTATAATCTGTGATCAATAATTAATCACAAGTAAGCTTTAACCCTCCCTTATGATCTGTGATCAATAATGAATCACACGTAAGCTTTAACCCTCCCTTATGATCTGTGATCAATAATTAATCACATGCAATCTTTAACCCCGTCTTATAATCTGTGATCAATAATTAATCACATGTAATCTTTAACCCCGTCTTATAATCTGTGATCAATAATTAATCACATGTAAGCTTTAACCCCGTCTTGTAATCTGTAATCAATAATAGTTAATAACATGTATTTTAACCCTGTCTTTTAATCTGTAATCGATAATTCATCCCATGCAATCTTTAATCCCGTCTTGTAAACTGAGATCAATAATTATTCACATTTAACTTTTAACCTCCTCTTATAATCCGTGATCAATACTTAATCACATGTAAGCTTTAACCACCTCTTATATTAGATGTATGTATGAGACCTGTAGACTAATTACAGGCTGCTTGAGATCTACACCACTTGACAAACTCTACTGTCTGCAGGTATACCTCCTCCAGATATTCGTCGTGAGTGTGCTTCCAGACTGGAGAAATCTAAAGCACAGAATCTGACAACCCATACTTTATACGGGTATCACCCAGCAACTCAAAGGCTCAAGTCAAGGAAAAGTTTTCTCCATTCAAGAGAAAGCCTTAGTGAATCACCGATGAACTTCAGACTGGACTCATGGCGTTCCAGATCCAGGCACCTCGCAGGATGGATGATACCCTCTGAGAGCCTCCCTCCAGGTCACGAAGAAAGTTGGCCTTCATGGAAGACACTGAACAGGTTGCGCTCAGGAGTTAGAAGAACAAAGAGCAACATGCACAAGTGGGGATTTGCCTGTGACTCCACACTCTGTAATTGCGGTGAAGAGCAGACAATGAGCCATCTTCTTGTCTGCAGGTTGTGTCCTACTACATGATCTCCCCAGGATGTAATTGATGCTACCACAGAAGCATGTGAACTTTCCGCATTCTGGTCAGGCCAAATATAATTAAATTCATATTTGTGTGGAACAACTTAATGTTTATCAGAAATGACAATGTTTATATTACCAGTTCTTGATTTTATCCTTTTTTTTGTAATTGTAATTGTCTTGTTTTTCTCCTTTTTCTGTTATCTTTTGTTGTTTGTAATATATGTTTCTGACACGATTAAATAAATAAATAAACCGCCTCTTATAATCTGCGTTTAATAATTAATCACCTGTAAGTTTAACCACCTCTTATAATCTGTGATCAATAATTAATCACATGTTAATTCTAAACTGTGATTACATGTAATTAGATAGTTGTAGAATGTCATATTTCTCGCCTAGTATAATTGGGCATAAACACGTCTTGTGCATCATGCAATTAATGCACCATCAACGATCGCTGCATTAATCGATCAGCCTATTTGCTTCTGTTTGTGATACAATGCGTCAAGTTGAATTCCGAGACCTGTCCCATAACTGTGTAGGTGCTATTCTCTTAGCTGAATCCTGGCTTAGCAATCCAGTCGATAGTAATGAAATATCCCATTATGTTATCTTTTTTGACAAGGCAGGCAAGGTGTCCGCCATAGTAAAAGCTTTAGAGAGAGAGTTTAGAGAATGTCGCAGTAAACTCAGCCTTTAGGCCAGAGTAATGACGGGTCTACGGGGGCGTGTTGTTGTTCCACTCCCCCCCGAGGTAAACACTTCTTTATATTGTTTGCTTCCGCCAGACCTCGGACCACTGAAAGTGAGTCGGACACACCAGTGATGGGCAAAGTCCCTACATTACTCGTTCGTGACATTGCTCCTACACGTTCCTGAATTGACAGAATGCTTGGTTATATTGAGGGGCACTAAATATAGCTATGATGATCTCGGAATCGTAAACCATGTTGCTGTTGTTGTTGTTGTACGTGTTGTTGTTAATTCGTATTAGGGGTTTGAGATATCTTTGGTCATCAGTCCTGTGTACTTGGGTGTGAGATTTATCATTCTGATAACCTGTGTTTCTGTGGTAACTTTCTTTTTTGATGTGTAACATCTTTCCACTCGGTAGCTGGACATTTTTTGTGGGAGTGATTTTGTAAAAGGGACGGAAATGGGACGGAAATGGGAAGGAAACAACGAGCGCACGGGGTGGCGGAGATTGGTACCACGACGTACTGTCGGCCATGTGGCTATGTGGAATGTATATCGCATACGGCTTACTTCAAGGTTTGGAGGCCCCATTAAAGATATTCCTACAATAAATCATCTTCAAGTTGTAGTTCTTTGAGTGAAAATATTCATTATATCATATTTCCTGAAAACAAATATGATTTATTAAATCTTCACAATTTTGCTGTATTCTTATTTAATGTAAGCATTCGAGGTACTGTCGGCCAACATAAAGCCCTATGTGGAATGTATATCGCATACGGTTTACTTCAACGTTTGGAGGCCCCAACAAAGATATTCCTACAATAAATCATCTTCAAGTTGTCGTTCATTGGTGTGAAAATATTCAGAGCCTTACAGTAGTCAATTATGATGTGTAACATGTGACATGTTATCCTAGTATGTGTCTGCCGGGAGCGCAAATCCCTTGTTAACAGTGAACTCTGTTGGTCATTGAAATAACTACTTGTAAAACTCCAGTGCCAAACCCTGACCGGTTCGTGCATGTCGGCCATGTGGCTATGTGGAATGTGTATCGCATACGGTTTACTTCAAGGTTTGAAGGCCCCATTAAAGATATTCCTACAATAAATCATCTTCATGTTGTCGTTCTTTGGTGTGAAAATATTCATTATATCATATTTGCTGAAAACAATTATGATTTATTAAATCTTCAGACTTTTGCTGTTATCTTATTTAATGTAAGCATTCTAGGCACTGTTGGCCAACATACAGCCCTATGTGGAATGTATATCGCATACGGTTTACTTCAAGGTTGGGAGGCCCCATTAAAGTTATTCCTACAATAAATCATTGGCACTGGCGTTTTATAAGTAGTTATTTCAATGACCAACAGAGTTCACTGTTAACAAGGGATTTGCGCTCCCGGCAGTCACATAGTAGGATAACATGTCACATGTTACACATCATATGCGACTACTGTAAGGCTCGTCATTTCTTTCTTCTTTTTACGGAGGAGGAGAAATGCATTTACGCACACAGTGTCAGACCCCTGAGTGGAAGACCACCGACTAAAACTAACGTCGTTACTTCTGGAACCGTTTAACACATTAGCCTACTTCAGACTAGGACCATATACTAGCCCCCCTAGGGTTCACAGCTAGTGGGACGTGGGTTGGCGGCCACGGGACACCAGCTGAGTCTGCATTGCTTCCACTTACTTGTGAGGGGCTCCTCTCTGTTACTTTCCTGTCGACCTCCCTTGGTCAACTCTTGTCCGTTTCCAACCTCAACGGTAGTAAAATATCCAAGGCCTAGGGAGTATTTCACTTTCCCGCCTTAATTGGCCCTTGTCTCATCTATCCTGAACCCTCATTCTCGTTAATATTGCTGTGCCCAATTGTCATAATCTGTAACAAACCTGCTCTGAGAAGATAGCCAAGTATCTGCCCTTGACTGAGAAAATACGGCAAATGTGGAGAGAGAAAAGTGTAGTGGTTCTGCTCATAGTCATTTCTTCTACCAGTATCATCCCTAAATCATTAGCTCGCAATCTAGAAATATTGGGAATACATCCTAGTTTACACATCAACATGCAGAAAGCCGTGATCCTGGAGACCTGTTCCTGTTCGTTTCGCGATGTGCAAACCTAAAGCAAGTTGCCATACCTTCCTGCAAACAAGCCGACGATATGTTGATTTTGTCCCACTTATGTGGTGAAATGAATGTCATAATAATAATAATGATATTTGTTTTACGACCCTTTTATTTACTGCAGAATTTAGAGACGCCGGTGGGCCGGAATTTTCCCCCGAAGACGATCTTTGACGTGCCAATATATCTACTGGTTAAGGTAGCTACGCAAGCTAAGAAGTACGTTACCCAGACTACCCCACGCCACGTTAAGTGGGCGTCAACCGAAATGACTTCAGATATGCGAATATTTACAAACAATTTAATAACAAAGTAAGTTAACACTCAATATCTATAAAATTGCCTCAATAATCAAGAAAACTATGGCCTTTCACACTGTGTAGCTAAAAACTTTCGTTTACTTTAGGTATGTGTATTAATTCCTTCTTATTTGTTGTATGCACCGGTACAGTATTTTATGACATCAGTAGAAAAATGTACAATTGGAAGACAACCACAGGTCTAGAAAACTGGTTCTTGGGCTATGTAATCTTACACATAGCAGAAACAATATGAATCAATTACTTTATGATTTCACATTAATGTGCGATTTAGAATAGTTATCTAACGTCTATTTTTGTTGTTGTTAAATGTTAATACTTATATTTGAATTACAGCCAATGGCTATAATTCGGAATTTCAATTGAACACCCATAGGCTCCCTAAAAAGTGTAATTTTAATTAGTTCCAACTTTGGCTAGCAGACGCCACTGTCACTGACACCCAGCGGTGAACGTTGGAACTTGAAAGAGCGTTTCCAACAAAATAACCTACACATTTTGGCTACACACTACCAATGACATGGGCCCTCTGAAGGATTTTAACGCTCTTAAAAATCCGACGGCTTTGACCGGGTTTGAACCCACGGTATTGCGCTTAGCAGTTCAGCATGCTACCGACTACACCACCGAAGCCCTCAATGATGAATAATAATTGTTGAAATGCAAAATGATGCAAATTCTTAAGAACCACATACAGAAAATAGTTCAAGGTATTTGACCCATCGGTTGCTGAGGAAAACAAGTTTTCAGAAGAATGAAAGAAAATAATACATACTCTGTTTCTGAATCTCACCATTTGAACTCATGCACCATAATAACCATTGTTTTCCTTCTCAAAATCCCCCCTCTGCTTATGTAGTCGTATTTTCTTCATTCTCTCATTTAATTACGTTATAATCACAAAATGTGACATGGAACTGACATTACCGAGTTCAGATGGTCAAAACAACACAGAATTATTAAATAATAATATATATATATATATATTTTTACGTAGGACTGTGGAAAATCTTCAAAAGACACTTGTGAAGGGTCTGCACTCCACAGTAGTGTGGGATTCTTACCCACTAAAAACCACATCCCTTTTCCCACGATGGGTTCATTACCCCGGAACCGCTCTCGCATTACTTCAGGGTGATGTCGTGCTTACTTAGCCTTTCAGACTTCTTCTTTCTTCATTTCTTCTTAAGGACGTTCGTACGCTTCCAGATCCCGCTTTTTCTGGCGAAGGACATTCTCCACATACACTGCTACATGATCCCATGATTGCTGGTTCCGTAACAACACAGAAATAATATTATCTGGTGTGAGTTGCCATCTCCTCATCAGTTGATTCAAGGCACGCTTCTTTGCACTTTTCTTTCCCAGCTCTCCTTGGGTACGCCAGATTTCTTGTCGCTCCAATGCAAGTAGATCTATTGGGGCTATTGCTGCCACCGTGAGGATTGCAGGTTCAGAAACCGTGCGGTATGCACATGCAATAATAATAATAATAATAATAATAATATCGTATGGCCTCGGGTGCCGGCAGCAAGCTTTGTTATTTGACACCCAAAGGGTAGCTTGCATGTCGAATTTCGTTGTTCCTTGAAGCACTATAAAAGTCAAGGTTAGATATCTAAGCTCCCTGAACACTATAGTGCTTTCTAGTAGAGAAATGAGGAACTTTGTGTTGTCGGTAAATCTCGAGATTAATGTTGCCATTATGAACACGGCCTACTGAATTCAAGTGGGTTCTCTGACATGCTAACATCGGATGACATGGTGTCGAAATTTTTGCCGCCATAAAAAAGAAACACTTACCACGGCCAGGAGCGAACCTGCAAGCTTGGGGTTAGTAGACCGACACGTTGACCACTCACCCATCGTTGTAAGCACAAAATTAATGAGACATCAGTTTCAAATTTCATACACTGGTGCATTAGACCTTACTAAGTAAAATTATCATTGAAAATTGATATTTTTACGGTTAAAGCTCCCTTTAAACACATACCACAACTGTGATAAGTGGCTGCAGCTAGTCCAGAGATCGGATGTTCGAATCCGGGTATTGACAGTGGCATTTTCCCGGATTTATTAACATAATCCCTCTAGGCCAGGCTGCTCCAAATCCACGACTTTGAGTATGCGTACACGCGAATACTCAGCAGTGATGCTCGGAGCACGGTTGGAGAGGGACTGGGGGTGACAGCCAATACGTCACTGGGCGAAGGTCTTAACACAAGTCCATGCGCTTCCTGCCAGTCTTAATGTATTCACTGCGCAGTGTCGGCAGCCCCCACAGCAGAGCTGTATTTCATGTTGCAGGTTTACTCACGCAAGGCTACGAGTACTCCACTGCTCACTGGCGAGCAGCTCGGCTGGAACAGCCTGCTCTAGGCTAATGGCAGCACTGTACCATACTTCACGTCTCGTCGTTTCAATACAACGCGCTGTGTAGGAATTGTATTGGAGGATATTAAGGTATAGTGCTATTTCTTGTTTCATATTCACAAGTTTGTTTACGCGAACATATGGACGGTGCACTATCGGTAATTTATATAGACACTAGCAGAAGTACCCGTTCTTCGAACGGTGTTCGGTGTTAACACCAGACATTTTAATAATAATAATAATGTTGTTGGTGTTACGTCCCTTTTAAGTACTGTTGCTTTTAGAAACGCACCAGACATTATCAATTGAGCTACTGTTGCAATGGTTAGCGGCTTGTCATTCCTTCATAAGTTTATCAAAACGAAGTTAGTTTTCTGGGAATATCACACACACTGTTAATTTAAGGGCCTTATAATGTGTTTTTCGGAGACCCTTTATAGACTCGCGAATTTTGTGTCTCACATATGCTTTGGTCGTCTTTCTAGGATAATTTTTATATTTCGCCTATTTTAGCATGTATTTTGAGAATTTTTTCCCTATATCCACCTTCTACTGTATGAAATGAACGGTGAAGAGTTTTATAAATGATTGGTGTATTGACTCATGTTTACCATACCTAATGTTACGATGCACCAAGCATCCGAACATGAGTTATAGGCGTACATAAGGATACACAGAAAGACAGACAGACAGACAATACTATTGTCTACAACATATCACCCAGAAATCCAAATATGGGTATATCTACCACACAGTATCATAGAAAATCATCCTTACGATGAACCCGTATGTCGACAAAAAAAAAAAGAAGATTAGTTGAAATGTGCTCTCAAACTAAATTCACCTGACGTGTACTTCCTGACATGAAATAGAATTGAAAGCCTTGTAGATGAAACGCAATACACGTCACATAAAAACTGACCCTCTACGTTGTGTTGGGTCCCCATACATAGGAAGACCTCTTTCATAAATTATAAAAGCTTGTGGTGCATGAAAATTCAGGTTCTTTAGTCTCAAATGGCCCAAATTCCTAAAGGCGCAAAAAATGCTGATTCAATTCAGGCATTTTTGATAATAATGTTGTTGTTTGGAGATATAATAGACCTTCTGCACTATATGTCGCACGTGAAAATTGCATGAAAAAAATCCTAGGTTACCCCTTGACCCCCTTAATTGCATTGATGAATTATGCAGTCTACGTTGGTTCCGTGATAAGCTTATATTTGCAAACTTTCACAGAAATGTAATAAATGTAATAAATTGCTTCTTACTGAAATAGATGGAAAGTTGGATGCCACCCCTTGAGATAATGTTGTCATGGTTACCGATTTGCATTCCTTCATTAGTTTGTTAAATTAAACTTAATTAGTTTTCTGGGAATGTTTCAGAAACTGTTGGTTTTAGAGCCTTATAATGTAGTTTTCGAGGACCCTCGAGTTTTATTTCTGGCACCGAGGGGCTTTGTCTCGTCGTTGTACGCCATAATATAATACTACTAATAATAATATAACATAGGGATAGGAATATAATAGACCTGCCATACCACACCCGCAGATGTAAATCGCGTGAAAAAATCTAGACTACCCCTTGACCCCCTTAAGCGCATTTTACGTATTGATGAAATTTACAGCTTAATTTGGTTCCATAATAACCATCTAACCGTTTGCAAACTTTCACACTAATGTAATTAATGGCATTGTATTGCGTCTTACAGCAATATATGGATCTCTGAGAATCTGTTGCCATGGTTATCGGCTTGCATTCGTTCATCATCTTACTAATATATAAAAATGAGATGGTGTGTGTCTGTCTTTCTGTCTGTCTGTCTGTCTGTCTGTCTGTTACTCAATAACACAAGAACCACTGGTCCGATTTAAATGAAATTTTGCATGGATGTAGCTGATTTACCAGGTTTACATATAGGATACTTTTGATTACGATATTTTGCACTATTGAAAAATGGCGACTATTTTCATATTTCCATTTCAAATAAAAACAGAACGCTAAGATATAGCAACCTTTTGATGGCACTACGAGCTTTAAAATTTAATTTTCTATCCGAAATGTCCTTACCACTTTCCGTGTATCTCCAACGGTTAGCCAGTTAAACCTACATTTGTGACGTCACTACACCCTTTGGTTTAAAAATTTCATATTTTCATCATCTTACTAATATCTAAAAATGAGATGGTGTGTGTCTGTCTTTCTGTCTGTCTGTCTGTCTGTTACCTAATAACGCAAGAACCACTGGTCCGATTTAAATGAAAGTTTGCATGGATGTAGCTGAAATACCAGGTTTACATATAGAATACTTTTAATTTCGATATTTTGCACTATTAAGAAATGGCGACCATTTCAGTGACGTCACTACACCCTTTGGTTTCAAAGTTTCATATTTCCATATCAAATAAAAAGAGAACGGTAGGAACTAGAAAACTTTTGATGGCACATATGAGCTTTGAAATTTAATTTCCTATCCGAAAGGTCCTTATCACTTTTCGTGTATCTCCAACGGTTAGCGAGTAAATCCTACTTTTGTGACGTCACTACACCCTTTGGTTTCAAAATTTCATATTTCCATTTCAATTAAAAAGAGAACGCTAAAAATAGCAAACTTTTGATGGTATACACCTGATTTGCCGTTTAATTTTCTATCCAGAATGTTCTTATCACTTTTCGTGTATCTCTGACGGTTAGCGAGTTAAACCTAAATTTGTGCAATAAAACACGGTCAACACCGAGCGGTGCAGTATATCTCTACATATATAAAAAGAATATTTGTTTGTTTTTTTCTGAATTTCTACAGAAATTTGAGTTATTTACACGTTTCAGACTGTTTTATGATAGATGCGCGCGAAAATAATGTTTTGGTCTGTCTGTCTGTCTGTTTGTTTGATTGTCTGTGGACAACTTTGTTCACTTATAACTCGAGAACGTCTGGGTGTATCAACGTAAAATTTGGTACAGATATCCATCAGAGGCACGACACTAATCATTGATGTATCCCTTCTCCGTACCTCTCATAAACGAGGGCCTACCCTCTTAAAATACATGCTGAAATAGGAGTAGAAGGACGAGGCAAAGCTCATTTTCAGCCCCTCAATGTGAGAGACAAAACTTTGGGGGCCCTAAAAGCACATTTCAAGGTCCTACGTCCAACCGTTTTTGAGATATTCCCAGAAAACTAATTTAATTTAATAAACTAATGAACGAATGCAAGCCGATAACCATGGCAACAGATTCTCAGAGGTCCATCTATTGCTGTAAGACGCAATACAATTCCATTAATTATATTAGTGTGAAAGTTTGCAAACGGTTAGATGGTTATTATGGAACCAAATTAAGCTGTAAATTTCATCAATACGTAAAATGCGCTTAAGGGGGTCAAGGGGTAGTCTAGAATTTGTTCACGCTATTTACATCTGCGGGTGTGGTATGGCAGGTCTATTATATTCCTATCCCTATATTATATTATTATTATTAGTATTATATTATGGCGAACAACGACGAGACAAAGCCCCTCGGTGCCTGAAATAAAATTCGAGGGTCCTCGAAAACTACATTATAAGGCTCTAAAACCAACAGTTTCTGAAACATGCCCAGAAAACTAATTAAATTTAATTTAACAAACTAATGAAGGAATGTAAATCGGTAACCATGAGAACATTATCTCAAGGGGTGGCATCCAACTTTCCATCTATTTCATTAAGAAGCAATTTATTACATTTATTACATTTATTACATTTCTGTGAAAGTTTGCAAATATAAGGTTATCACGGAACAAACGTAGACTGTATAGTTCATCAATGCAATTAAGGGGGTCAAGGGGTAACCTAGGATTTTTTCATGCAATTTTCACTGCGACATATAGTACAGAAGGTCTATTATATCTCCAAACAAGAACATTATTTTCAAAAATTCCTGAATTGAATCAGCATTTTTTGCGGCTTTTAGGAATTTGGGCCATTTGAGACTAAAGAACCTGAATTTTCATGCACCACAAGCTTTTATAATTTATGATAGAGGTCTTCCTGTGTACGGGGACCCAACACAACGTAGAGGGTCAGTTTTTATGTGACGTGTATTGCGTTTCATCTACAAGGCTTTCAATTCTATTTCATGTCAGGAAGTACACGTTAGGTGAATTTAGTTTGAGAGCAGATTTTAACTAATCTTTTTTTTTTTTTCGACATACGGGTTCATCGTAAGGATGATTTTCTTTGATACTGTGTGGTAGATATACCTATATTAGGATTTCTGGCTGATATGTTGTAGACAATAGTATTGTCTGTCTGTCTGTCTTTCTGTGTATCCTTATGTATGCCTATAACTCATGTTCGGATGCTTGGTGCATCGTAAAA
This sequence comes from Meconema thalassinum, assembly GCA_946902985.2. Lineage (NCBI taxonomy): Eukaryota > Metazoa > Arthropoda > Insecta > Orthoptera > Tettigoniidae > Meconema > Meconema thalassinum. Next base: position 91,492,774 of record OX336400.1, on the reverse strand, counting down.
TTAGGTATGGTAAACATGAGTCAATACACCAATCATTTATAAAACTCTTCACCGTACATTTCATACAGTAGAAGGGTGGATATAGGGAAAAACTTCTCAAAATACATGCTAAAATAGGCGAAATATAAAAATTATCCTAGAAGGACGACCAAAGCATATGTTGCACTTCTCAATGTGAGACACAAAATTTGCGAGTCTATAAAGGGTCTCCGAAAACCACAATATAAGGCCCTTAAATTAACAGTGTGTGTGATATTCCCAGAAAACTAACTTCGTTTTGATAAACTTATGAAGGAATGACAAGCCGCTAACCATTGCAACAGTAGCTCAATTGATAATGTCTGGTGCATCTCTAAAAGCAACAGTACTTAAAAGGGACGTAACACCAATAACATTATTATTATTATTATTATAATGTCTGGTGTTAACACCGAACACCGTTCGAAGAACGGGTACTTCTGCTAGTACTAATATATAAAAATGAGATGGTGTGTGTCTGTCTTTCTGTCTGTCTGTCTGTCTGTCTGTTACCTAATAACGCAAGAACCACTGGTCCGATTTAAATGAAATTTTGCATGGATGTAGCTGAAAAACCAGGTTTACATATAGGATACTTTTAATTTCGATATTTTGCACTATTAAGAAATGGCGACCATTTTAGTGACGTCACTACACCCTTTGGTTTCAAAATTTCATACTTCCATATCAAATAAAAAGAGAACGGTAGGAAATAGCAAACTTTTGATGGCACATACGAGCTTTGAAATTTAATTTCCTATCCGAAAGGTCCTTATCACTTTTCGTGTATCTCCAACGGTTAGCGAGTACAACCTACCTTTGTGACGTCACTACACCCTTTGGTTTCAAAATTTCATATTTCCATTTCAAATAAAAAGAGAACGCAAAGAAATAGCAAACTTTTGATGATATACACGAGCTTTAGCATTTAATTTTCTATCCAAAAGGTTCTTATCACTTTTCGTGTATCTCCGATGGTTAGCGAGTATAACCTAAATTTGTGCAATAAAACACGGTCAACACCGAGCGGTGCAGTATATCTCTATATATATAAATAGAAAATTTGTCTGTTTTTTCTGAATTTCTACGGAAATTTGAGTTATTTACACGTTTCAGACTGTTTTATGATAGATGCGCGCGAAAATAATGTTTTGGTCTGTCTGTTTGTTTGATTGTCTTTGGACAAATTTGTTCCCTTATAACTCGAGAACGGCTGGGTGTATCAACGTAAAAATTTGGTACAGATATCCATCAGAGGCACGACACTAATCATTGATGTAACCCTTCACCGTACCTCTCATAAAAGGGGGCCTACCCCCTTAAAATTCATGCTGAAATAGGAGTAGAAGGACGAGACAAAAATCATTTTCAGCCCCTCGATGTGAGAGACAAAACTCGGGGGCCCTGAAGGGTCTCCGAAATCCACATTTTAAGGCCCTAAAACCAACCGTTTTTGTAGATATTCCCAGAAAACTAATTTCATTTAATAAACTAATGAACGAATACAAGCCGGTAACCATGGCAACAGATTCTCAGAGGTCCATCTATTGCTGTAAGACGCAATGCAATTCCATTAATTACATTGGTGTGAAAGTTTGCAAACGGCTAGAAGGTTATCACGGAACCAAATTAAGCTGTAGAATTCATCAATACGTATAATGCGCTTAAGGGGGTCAAGGGGTACAGTAGAATTTTTTCACGCGATTTACACCTCCGGGTGTGGTACGGCAGGTCTATTATATTCCTATCCCTATATTATATTATTATTATTATATTATGGCGTACAACGAGGAGACAAAGCCCCCTCGGCGCCAGAAACAAAACTTGGGGGCCCTAAAGGGTCCTCGAAAACTACTTTATAAGGCCCTAAAACCAAAAGTATCTGAAATATTCCCAGAAAACTATTTTAATTTTACAAACTAATGAAGGAATGGAAATCGCTAACCATGACAACATTATCTCAAAGGGTGGCATCCAACTTTCCATCTATTTCTGTAAGAAGTAATGTCACTCTATTTATTACATTTCTGTGGAAGTTTGCAAACGGCTATACGGTTATCACGGAACCAACGTAGACTGTATAATTCATCAATGCAATTAAGGGGGTCAAGGGGTAACCTAGATTTTTTTCATGCAATTTTCACGTGCGACATATAGTACAGAAGGACTATTATATCTCCAAACATTTGCAAAGTGAAATGCCATGCCCTGTGGTTCAGATTCCACGTAAAATGGAGGTCCCGTGGCTTATGATCTCGCGATTAATGGTCACGTAAAACTAAAATCATCCTTTATATCTCCAAATAGCAACATTATTTTCAAAAATTCCTGAATTGAATCAGAATTTTTTGCGGCTTTTAGGAATTTGGGCCATTTGAGACTAAAGAACCTGAATTTTCATGCACCACAAGCCTTTATAATTTACGAAAGAGGGCTTCCTGTGTATGTGGACCTAACACAACGTAGAGGGTCATTTTTTATGTGAGGTGTATTGCGTTTCGTCTACAAGTCTTTCAATTCTATTTCACGTCAAGAAGTACAAGTTAGGTGAATTTAGTTTGAGAGCAAATTTTAACTAATCTTTCTTTTGTCGACATACGGGTTCATCGTAAGGATGATTTTGTTTGATACTGTATGGCAGATATACCCATATTTGGATATCTGGGTGATATGTTGTAGACAATAGAATTGTCTGTCTGTCTTTCTGTGTATCTTTATGTACGCCTATAAATCGTGTTCGTAGGCGTGGTGCATCGTAAAATTAGGTATGGTAAACATGAGTCAATACACCAATCATTTATAAAACTCCTCACCGTACTTTTCAAACAGTAGAAGGGTGGATATAGGGAAAAACTTCTCAAAATACATGCTAAAATAGGCGAAATATAAAAAATTATCCTAGGAGGACGATCAAAGCATATGTTGCGCTTCTCAATGTGAGACACAAAATTCGCGAGTCTATAAGGGGTCTCCGAAAACCACATTTTAAGGCCCTTAAATTAACAGTGTGTGGTATTCCCTGAAAACTAACTTCGTTCTGATAAACTTATGAAGGAATGAAAAACCGCTAACCATTGCAACAGTAGCTCAATTGATAATGTCTGGTGTTAATATATAACACCGTTCGAAGGACGGGTACTTCTGCTATCATACTAATATATAACAAGAAGTTCCGTGAATAACTATACAGCCTACTTTTCATGCCAATGATTATTCTACAGAATATGAACCTATCTAGAATAATTACGAAATTAAGGTGGTAATATCGAAATATCTAATTAGTTCAAAATATACCTGGTATAATGTAGCCTAATAGAGCACTACAGTTGGCAGCTCTGGTGACTGAATATATTCTTAGTTCCATATTCATTTTCTTAGTCTTAAGGTACAGAATACAAAATTTGGTTGAAGTCCAATGGACGTTACATGCAGTTAGACATTGGATCTATCAGCACGCGTAAAAGCATGCTGCCAACAATGTCATGCGTGTGGTGGTCAGAAATAATCTGAAATATTATGATATCTTGTTGTGCCAATTTTGGATGAAATACATTTGTTAGTATAGAAGTTACATGTATTTTAAAATTGGACATATCAGCAGGCATAGAATCATGTTGGCAGCACTGCCTAGTATTAATTACTCCAAATTAATCTAGAATGTCAGGTGCTATACGTGTGCAAAGTATAGAGCTGTTGGCTTGCATACTTTCTGATATATTGATAATAGGTTAAAAAAATATAGACAGCATTTATTAACAGTTGGCAGCCCTGAGTGCTCTTAACAATACTAATAGTAATATCTGTTATGGTACACATAGCACATACGAAATTTGGTTGAAATCCAACTGATAGTATAGAAGTTGTGTGTATTTAAAAATTGGTACTATCAGCAGGTTTATAATCATGTTGGTAGAACTGACGTATATAAGTTACTCCAAATTAATCTAAAATGTCAGAATATACGTGTGCGTAGTTTAAAGCTGTTGGCTTGCATACTTTCTGATATATGGGTATTTGGATGAAAAAATAGAGATAGCAATTATTAACAGTTGGTAGTCCTGGTGGCCTTAAGAATATGCTCAGTCATATCTGTTTATGTACAGATAGTACATACAAAATTTGGTTGAAATCCAATTGATAGTGTAGAAGTTATATGCATTTAAACATTGGACCTATCAGAAGGCTTAAAATTAGTTTGGCAACACGGTCATGGTTGGCCTCCTAGAAATTAAAGTGAAATAGTCTTATCTACATGTGTGCCAATTTTGGAATAGCTCCCATGCATACCTTGGAAGATATCCAACATGGAGCTCAAATTTCTAGTGCGTTTTTTCAGCAGTTGGTAGCACTGATATCATTTTCAAATATGGACGTGAGATATTCCGGTGCACATCTTTACTCATACAAAATTTGGTTTTGATTGCTGCAGCCGTTTAGGAGTTGATAGGGGGGGACACACACACAGCCAGACAAACAGACAGAAGGACAGACAGACAGACAGACAGACAGACACACATTTTCCCGGATCGATCTCATAAGTCTACTTTTTCCTCATTTTTGCAAAATGTGAAAAGTAGGCTAAAAATGAGATGGTGTGTGTCTGTCTTTCTCTCTGTCTGTGTGCTACTCCATAACGCAAGAACCACTGGTCCGATTTAAATGAAATTTTGCATGGATGTAGCTGATTTACCAGGTTTACATATAGGATACATTTTATTACGATAATTTGCACTATTAAAAATGGCGACCATTTTAGTGACGTCACTACACACTTTAATCAAAACTTCATATTTCCTTATCAAATAAAAAGAGAACGCTAAGAAATAGCAAACTTTTGACGGTACATACGAGCTTCACTTTTCGTTTATCTCCAACGGTTAGCGAGTAAAACCCACATTTATGACGTCACTACACCCTTTGGTTTCAAAATTTGATATTTCCATTTCAAATAAAAAGAGAACGCTAAGAAATAGCAACCTTTTGATGGCATACATGAGCTTTAACATTCAATTTTCTATCCAAAAGTTCCTTAACACTTTTCGTGTATCTCCAACGGTTAGCGAGTAAATCCTAAATTTGTGCAATAAAACACGGTCAACACCGAGCCGTGCAGTATATCTCTACATATATAAATAGAAAATTTGTCTGTTTTTTCTGAATTTCTACGGAAATTTGAGTTATTTACACGTTTCAGACTGTTTTATGTTAGATGCGCGCGAAAATAATGTTTTGGTCTGTCTGTTTGTTTGATTGTGGACAACTTTGTTCCCTTATAAATCGAGAACAGCTGGGTGTATCAACGCAAAATTTGGTACAGATATCCATCAGAGGCACGACACTAATCATTGATGTATCTCTTCTCTGTACCTATCATAAAAGGGGGCATACCCCCTTAAAATACATGCTGAAATAGGAGTAGAAGGACGAGACAAAGCCCATTTTCAGCCCCTCAATGTGAGAGATAACATTCGGGGGCCCTAAAAACACATTTTAAGGTCCTACGTCCAACCGTTTTTGAGATATTCCCAGAAAACTAATTTAATTTAATAAACTACTGAACGAATGCAAGCCGATAACCATGGCAACAGATTCTCAGAGGTCCATCTATTGCTGTAAGACGCAGTGCAATTCCATTAATTACATTAGTGTGAAAGTTTGCAAACGGCTAGATGGTAATTATGGAACCAAATTAAGCTGTAAATTTCATCAATATGTAAAATGCGCTTAAGGGGGTCAAGGGGTATTCTAGAATTTTTTCACGCGATTTACTCCTGCGGGTGGGGTATGGCAGGTCTATTATATTCCTATCCCTATATTATATTATTATTAGTAGTATTATATAATGGCGTACGACGACGAGACAAAGCCCCTCGGTGCCAGAAATAAAACTCTAGGGTCTCGAAAACTACATTATAAGGCTCTTAAACCAACAGTTTCTGAAACATTCCCAGAAAACTAATTAAATTTAATTTAACAAACTAATGAAGGAATGCAAATCCGTAACCATGACAACATTATCTCAAGGGGTGGCATCCAACTTTCCATCTATTTCAGTAAGAAGCAATTTATTACATTTATTACATTTCTGTGAAAGTTTGCAAATATAAGGTTATCACGGAACCAACGTAGACTGTATAATTCACCAATGCAATTAAGGGGGTCAAGGGGTAATCTAGGATTTTTTCATGCAATTTTCACGTGCGAAATATAGTACAGAAGGTCTATTATATCTCAAAACAACAACATTATTTTCAAAAATTCCTGAATTGAATCAGAATTTTTTGCGGCTTTTAGGAATTTGGGCCATTTGAGACTAAAGAACCTGAATTTTCATGCACCACAAGCCTTTATATTTTATGAAAGAGGTCTTCCTGTGTATGTGGACCTAACACAACGTAGAGGGTCATTTTTTATGTGAGGTGTATTGCGTTTCGTCTACAAGTCTTTCAATTCTATTTCACGTCAAGAAGTACACGTTAGGTGAATTTAGTTTGAGAGCAAATTTTAACTAATCTTTCATTTGTCGACATACGGGTTCATCGTAAGGATGATTTTGTTTGATACTGTATGGCAGATATACCCATATTTGGATATCTGGGTGATATGTTGTAGACAATAGAATTGTCTGTCTGTCTTTCTGTGTATCTTTATGTACGCCTATAAATCGTGTTCGTAGGCGTGGTGCATATAAAATTAGGTATGGTAAACATGAGTCAATACACCAATCATTTATAAAACTCCTCACCGTACTTTTCAAACAGTAGAAGGGTGGATATAGGGAAAAACTTCTCAAAATACATGCTAAAATAGGCTAAATATAAAAAAATATCCTAGAAGGACGATCAAAGCATATGTTGCGCTTCTCAATGTGAGACACAAAGTTCGCGAGTCTATAAGGGGTCTCCGAAAACCACATTTTAAGGCCCTTAAATTAACAGTGTGTGTGGTATTCCCTGAAAACTAACTTCGTTCTGATAAACTTATGAAGGAATGAAAAACCGCTAACCATTGCAACAGTAGCTCAATTGATAATGTCTGGTGTTAATATATAACACCGTTCGAAGGACGGGTACTTCTGCTATACCAATATATAAAAATGAGATGGTGTGTGTCTGTCTTTCTCTCTGTCTGTGTGCTACTCCATAACGCAAGAACCACTGGTCCGATTTAAATGAAAATTTGCATGGATGTAGCTGATTTACCAGGTTTACATATAGGATACATTTTATTTCGATAATTTGCACTATTAAAAATGGCGACCATTTTAGTGGCGTCACTACACACTTTAATCAAAACTTCATATTTCCTTATCAAATAAAATGAGAACGCTAAGAAATAGCAAACTTTTGACGGTACATACGAGCTTCACTTTTCGTTTATCTCCAACGGTTAGCGAGTAAAACCCACATTTATGACGACACTACACTCTTTGGTTTCAAAATTTGATATTTCCATTTCAAATAAAAAGATAACGCTAAGAAATAGCAACCTTTTGATGGCATACATGAGCTTTAACATTCAATTTTCTATCCAAAAGTTCCTTAACACTTTTCGTGTATCTCCAACGGTTAGCGAGTAAATCCTAAATTTGTGCAATAAAACACGGTCAACACCGAGCCGTGCAGTATATCTCTACATATATAAATAGAAAATTTGTCTGTTTTTTCTGAATTTCTACGGAAATTTGAGTTATTTACACGTTTCAGACTGTTTTATGTTAGATGCGCGCGAAAATAATGTTTTGGTCTGTCTGTTTGTTTGATTGTGGACAACTTTGTTCCCTTATAAATCGAGAACGGCTGGGTGTATCAACGCAAAATTTGGTACAGATATCCATCAGAGGCACGACACTAATCATTGATGTATCTCTTCTCTGTACCTATCATAAAAGGGGGCATACCCCCTTAAAATACATGCTGAAATAGGAGTAGAAGGACGAGACAAAGCCCATTTTCAGCCCCTCAATGTGAGAGATAACATTCGGGGGCCCTAAAAACACATTTTAAGGTCCTACGTCCAACCGTTTTTGAGATATTCCCAGAAAACTAATTTAATTTAATAAACTAATGAACGAATGCAAGCCGATAACCATGGCAACAGATTCTCAGAGGTCCATCTATTGCTGTAAGACGCAATGCAATTCCATTAATTACATTAGTGTGAAAGTTTGCAAACGGCTAGATGGTTATTATGGAACCAAATTAAGCTGTAAATTTCATCACTATGTAAAATGCGCTTAAGGGGGTCAAGGGGTATTCTAGAATTTTTTCACGCGATTTACACCTGCGGGTGTGGTATGGCAGGTCTATTATATTCCTATCCCTATATTATATTATTATTAGTAGTATTATATAATGGCGTACGACGACGAGACAAAGCCCCTCGGTGCCAGAAATAAAACTCTAGGGTCTCGAAAACTACATTATAAGGCTCTTAAACCAACAGTTTCTGAAACATTCCCAGAAAACTAATTAAATTTAATTTAACAAACTAATGAAGGAATGCAAATCCGTTACCATGACAACATTATCTCAAGGGGTGGCATCCAACTTTCCATCTATTTCAGTAAGAAGCAATTTATTACATTTATTACATTTCTGTGAAAGTTTGCAAATATAAGGTTATCACGGAACCAACGTAGACTGTATAATTCACCAATGCAATTAAGGGGGTCAAGGGGTAATCTAGGATTTTTTCATGCAATTTTCACGTGCGACATATAGTACAGAAGGTCTATTATATCTCCAAACAACAACATTATTTTCAAAAATTCCTGAATTGAATCAGGATTTTTTGCGGCTTTTAGGAATTTGGGCCATTTGAGACTAAAGAACCTGAATTTTCATGCACCACAAGCCTTTATAATTTATGAAAGAGGTCTTCCTGTGTATGGGGACCCAACACAACATAGAGGGTCAGTTTTTTATGTGACGTGTATTGCGTTTCATCTGCAAGACTTTCAATTCTATTTCATGTCAGGAAGTACACGTTAGGTGAATTTAGTTTGAGAGCTCATTTCAACTAATCTTTCTTTTGTCGACATACGGGTTCATCGTAAGGATGATTTTCTTTGATACTGTGCGGTAGATATACCCATATTTGGATTTCTGGGTGATATGTTGTAGACAATAGAATTGTCTATCTGTCTTTCTGTGTATCCTTATGTACGCCTATAACTCATGTTTGGATGCTTGGTGCATCGTAAAATTAGGTATGGTAAACATGAGTCAATACACCAATCATTTATAAAACTCTTCACCGTACTTTTCAAACAGTAGAAGGGTGGATACAAGGGAAAACTTCTCAAAATACATGCTAAAATAGGCGAAATATAAAAATTATCCTAGAAGGACGACCGAAGCATACGTTGCACTTCTCAATGTGAGACAAAAAATTCGCGAGTCTATAAAGGATCTCCGAAAACCACATTATAAGGCCCTTAAATTAACAGTGTGTGTGATATTCCCAGAAAATTAACTTCGTTCTGATAAACTTATGAAGGAATTACAAGCCGCTTACCATTGCAACAGTAGCTCATTTGGTAATGTCTGGTGCGTCTCTAAAAGCAACAGTACTTAAAAGGGATGTAACTCCAATAACATTGTTATTATTATTATTATAATGTCTGGTGTTAACACCGAATACCGTTCGAAGAACGGGTACTTCTGCTAGTAGTTTATTAAATTAAATTAGTTTTCTGGGAATATCTCAAAAACGGTTGGACGTAGGACCTTAAAATGTGCTTTTAGGGCCCCCGAGTTTTGTCTCTCACATTGAGGGGCTGAAAATGAGCTTTGTCTCGTCCTTCTACTCCTATTTCAGCATGTATTTTAAGGGGGTATGCCCCCTTTTATGAGAGGTATAGAGAAGAGTTACATCAATGATTAGTGTCGTGCCTCTGATGGATATCTGTGCCAAATTTTACGTTGATACACCCAGCCGTTCTCGAGTTATAAGGGAACAAAGTTGTCCACAGACAATCAAGCAAACAGACAGACAGACCAAAACATTATTTTCGCGCGCATCTATCATAAAACAGTCTGAAACGTGTAAATAACTCAAATTTCCGTAGAAATTCAGAAAAAAAAATCTTTTTTATGTATGTAGAGATATACTGCACCGCTCGAGGTGACCGTGTTTTATTGCACAAATTTAGGTTTTACTCGCTAACCGTCGGAGATACACGAAAAGTGATAAGAACCTTTTGGATAGAAAATTAAATGCTAAAGCTCGTGTATACCATCAAAAGTTTGCTATTTCTTAGCGTTCTCTTTTTATTTGAAATGGAAATATGAAATTTTGAAACCAAAGGGTGTAGTGACGTCACAAAAGTAGGTTTTACTCGCTAACCGTTGGAGATACACGAAAAGTGATAAAGACCTTTCGGATAGAAAATTAAATTTTGAAGCTCGTATGTCCCATCAAAAGTTTGCTATTTCCTACCGTTCTCTTTTTATTTGATATGGAAATATGAAATTTTGAAACCAAAGGGTGTAGTGACGTCACTAAAATGGTCGCCATTTCTTAATAGTGCAACATATCGAAATTAAAAGTATCCTATATGTAAACCGGGTATTTCAGCTACATCCATGCAAAATTTCATTTAAATCGGACCAGTGGTTCTTGCGTTATTAGGTAACAGACAGACAGACAGACAGACAGACAGACAGACAGACAGAAAGACAGACACACACCATCTCATTTTTATATATTAGTATGATGATGTTGGATTTTGAGCGCATGTGCGAAGGTGTCCTTATCTAATTGGTCACACAACTGTTTCTTGAGCTCTGATTGGTGGGTGAAACTGTTTCATAATGAAAAATAATGTTATAATGAGCCTCATTATGATACAGTTTTCTGACGCATAATAGTTAGGGTCGAACATAAAAGAACATACCACTACAATTGGTAGTGTGAAACTTAATTTGTAGGTTATTTGGTTAGAAACGCTCTATCAAGTTCCAACGTTCTCCGCTAGGTGTCAGTGATAGTGGCATCTTTGGTAGACAAAGTTCGAACTACTTGTAATTCAACTTGATGAGGAGCCTTCGGGCATTCAGTTAAGATACCCTGCTATGGCCATTGGATGCGATTCAAATATAATAATAATGTTATTGGCTTCACGTCTCTGTGGCCTTTAGAGACGCCGTGGTGTCATAATTTTGCCTCGCAGAGGATCTTTAACGTGCCAGTAAATTTGTGCACCCTCAATTCCATCTAGCTGTGCCAGGATACGATCCTGAAAACTTGGGACCAGCAGGTGAGAACTTTACCGCTGAGCCTAGAATGTGTTAAACAGATTGCCTCGGATGTAAGGTATAGTAGCTAAGTCGAGATGAAGCGATTAGCTCAGGGCAGGGGGAGGCAAAGCTACATCAATCAGAAAATCTGAAGACTCAAACAACAACAACAACAACAACAACAACAACAAAGAAAAACATAATATATTTTACGTTATAGGGTACAATCAAACTTGATTAATACAATCTCTTTTAATTCAAAATTGTGAATAACAGGGTGTCCTCAAGCAGTTCTATGACATGCCTATACCCCATGAAAATATCTAATTCAAAATGTTGGATAAGGCCTAACCTATGTTAATTATTGATGGGCGAATTCGGTGGCGAAGTTGGTAGTATGCTGAGCTTCTATGCCTACGGTCGCGGGTTCAAACCCGGCCGAAGAAGTCGGATTTTTTAAGAGTGTTAAAAATTCCTCAATATGCCTTCTTTAGGAGGGGAAGTATAGCCGGCGGTCCCATGACATAGATTTATGGCATGTAAGAGAACCTTCCACTAACTACACTGTCTTGTAGGAAGCTAAATTATTATAGGATAGATTTGACTAACGCTCATAAGTTCCAACGTTCGTTGCCAGGAACCGACTGCGGTGGTATCTAATAACCAGGTTCACAACTAGTTGTCGTTGACGGTAGCATTTGGTAGCAAAAGTAGGAACTACTTGAAAATTGAATGCCTGCATTCCTAACCTGAATTATAGATAATACAAACTTATACAGCCATCACAATTAACACCGGCTAACAGACAGATTCTACACACACCCAAAGTACACGGGGCTACATGACCGCGGTGTCGCAGCCCCTAAACTGAGAAACCAACCAACCAACCAACCTTAATTATTCATATTAAATATGAAACGGAAGAAAAAATCAAAGTCATTATAATTGTTTTGATACAGAATTAAAACGATCAAATATACTGTAGAAGGTCATGCGATGTTGTTATTTACCACTGAAGAGGCTACAAACTGAATGAGTGAGCACGCAATTCTTATTTTCATTTTTCCCTATTTTTGTACATTTTTTAAAATTTAATTATGAGATCTTCCTTGTCATACAGTATTTTAAAAAGAAGCTGGAACGGATTTTAATGAAGCTCACATTCTCATTATTTTATAATTACTCTTTAAACAATGTACTTAAATTTAATTGGATAGAAAGCCGTCAAGAAATAGGTGAGTAATCCTCAGTAATGTGTGAAAGAAGGAACATTCACGTGGTCTTTTGTAGCTTCGTTCGTAATGAAAGTAATTTGAACAGAAGGTGCTCAAATGTCCAACCAACAAAGGTTAACAAGTGAACCTTAAGGACGAGAGCTCAATCTAGTGACGTATCAAGATACAGGGCGATCCATAGAAACGTGGACAACTTTAATGAGTCATAACATTTGAGCAAATAATGGGAAACATATGCAACTTTGGTAGAAGTTTATAATCAATTGGGAGATAAATAATAATAATAATAATAATAATATCGTATCGTGTTCTTCGTTTCTTGTAGTTTTGTTTTACTTGCCAGTCGAGAGCGATGTTGTGATTCTCAGATCTGAGATGATTCTGCCATCTATCGGGCATTCTTTCGTGTGTAACAAGGCATGTGGATTTTAAGATTCTGGATATTGATTTCGACACGGATGTCGCTAGGACGTTAGATGTCCGAATCTCGTAGATTCTCTCGAAAAGAAGGTGTACATTGTGATTTTTTTGAGATTCAGTTCTGTTTGTTTTGCTTCGGCTCATTTTAGGTTATGTTGCGCTGTTCACCAAGTTCGAGTTTGTTTTAAAGGGTTAGGTATGTCACGTTTGGTAATTGGTTTTCTGTAAGTTACTTAATGAAGTTGTATTAACGCGTTATTTGTTTTTTGGGTGTTTTGTTGTTTTGTCATTTGTTGAGTGACATACCATTGAAGGTAAGGGTGGCATTATATGGTGACAGCTTCTAGACACTGCACGTCAAACAATTGTGTAATGTATGTCTTCTTGTTACGTTTGCCGTGACAAACCAGTGGTGGGGAGAATTGATTATCGCCCTATTTTAAATTGTACGTGTACAGGTAGTAACCCGATATCATCATGGGGGGATCTCCTAATTTAATATAAATTATTTAGGGCTATTCTCCGTAATTAGGAACAAATCTAAATTTGTATGTATTGTGCCCGTTAGCCCAAAGACCAACGCCCACATATGCGAGAATCTCGAAAACAGTTGAGCACGAGACACGGAAAACTCAGGGGCAAAGGTGCTAACTGAATTCGAGATCCCCGCCTGAATATAAGTAGGATGAAGAATAACGCACAAAATACATGAAACCTTTCCACTTTTATTAAAATATTAAAAGCGAAAATACTAAACACTCCAGCCGAAGCCATCGGATTTTTTAAGAGCGTTAAAAATCCCTCAGTATGCTTCGGAGGGGAAGTAAAGCCGGCGGTCCCATGTCATTGATTTTTGGCATGTTAAAGAACCTTCCACTAATTGCACCTGTGTGAAGCTAAATTGGGTAGGTTAAGAATGTAAACAATGCTCTTATGTTTCTACGTTGCCAAGAGCCGACTGTGGTGGCGTCTAGTAGCTAAGTTTTGAACTTTGCCTAGTAGTCGTTGACGGTGGCGCTTGGCAGCAAAAGTAGGAACTATTTGAATAATTCTAAGTTGCAGTACTTAAATTAAAAACAGATAACACACACTAATTGAGTCATCACAATTACCACAAGTTATCAGACAGATTCTACACACACCCAAAGTACACGGGGCTACATGACCACGTTGTCGCAGCCCCTAAACTAAGGAACCAACCTACTAAACACTCCTGCCTAGCATCTCCAGGGTAGCTAAAATGCATAGTCTCTTACCCCGAGATCCTACAAAACTATGTAAATGTATGTTATTTAAGATAAGAAAGTCCTATACACTAATTAGTGTTCAATCGTGTCCATTATCACAGTGTACCTATTTATCACTTTCAAAATCATCACTTTCAGAAATTTTCACACGGGTAGATTCGTCGCACTTTTCAGAATTATTAACATTTATCCTTTATCACATTAGGTTGTCAAAATTGAGTAGAATCAAATTTACACTCAGTAAATGATGCATAAAAATAAATAATCACTCTCAATTGATTAAGAATTTATCACATATTTGTTAATCTTGAACTGATTATAGAATATTAAGCTCATACAAACAATAAGACTCTTTACAACTCATATGGGAAGCTAATTCGAGATCTAATTTTGGATCCAGACGATTCTACTATGCGCTCCGGCTCCTTCAACAAATATGTTCTCATAAATACTACAATAATTCCATTTTCCTGACCTATGCGGTAATACAACACAAAACACCCAAGTCATTCATGCTTGCGGCCAATTAAAATCCATATTACTGAACCATGTCTTCGACATGTTCATATTTAACCTGGCGGCTTATACCTGCCTTTACCAGTGTGGGACGCACCGTCAATCCCCTGGCTTTGTCTGGGCGATCTCTCCTACCTTTACACATTCCTTGTAAAATGAGAAATACGTTCACATGAACGCTCATATAACTCCATTCAATTTCTGTGATGATTAGATTTTATAAATTCATGACTGAAAATCAAACTTGAGATTCTTCTTATTATTATTATTATCATCATAAGCTGGTATGATCTTGATCCTATTATATAATCAATTTAATTTATTTAATCTCCTTTCATTATTCCAAGACCAAAATATGTCAAAATTTCACTCAAATCTTCTCACATTTCATTATGACCAAAATAAAGAGAGGATAGATTATCTGTCTCGGAGACCCTCGCTAGCTCGCTCGCCCGCGTTGCGTTCCTGTCTCCCGCCAAGCACTTTGCCGTTATGCGGCGCTAGCGCGGCTCTGAGTCATTGAGTATAGGAATTTGTACTTAAATTTGTACTTCAATGTGATCCTTGACCAATTTTTTGACGAACTGACTTACGGAGAGCGATTGTCAAATTACTTTCAACAAGATTCTGCCACTGCTCACACTGCCGAAGCATCCATGACAGAATTGCGTCGCATTTTCGGTACGAGGATTGTAAGTCGGAACGTGTGGCCCCCGCGAAGTCCAGACTTATCACCATTTTGACTTTTATTTGTGGGGGACGCTTAAAAATAGAGTGTATGCGAGAAACCCTCACACTGTAAATGAGCTTAAAGACTATATTACAGCTGAAATACAGTCAATCGGTGCTGAGGAACTTCAGAGAGTAAATGCCAGTTTCATAAAAAGGTGCCAGCGATGTGTAGCAGTGCATGGCGAACATTTTCAGCACCAGCTGTGAACTAGGTAAGTACAAATTCCTATACTCAATGACTCAGTGCCGGGCGGGCGCCGCATAACGGCAACGTGCGTGGCGGGAGACAGGCTCGCAACGCGGGCGAGCGGGCTAGCGAGGGTCTCCGAGACAGATAATCTATCCTCTCTGTATGTCAAAAAGTTCAGTTAAAAATGTTTACATTTCACTATTGCCACTATTTAAGGCAACTATTCACATTATATTATTTGGAAAATCATTCGAAATTTGTACCATTTATTATTATTATTATTATTATTATTATTATTATTACTATCCAACTGTATTATTATTATAATTATAAACCATATTAATTGTTATCATTATTAACTGGTAAAGAATTACGAGTCGCATTCATCCTTGCGATGCAAAAAGTTGCACTCGGAGAAAAATCTACAATATCTATCAGATTGTTACCTAGAAAAGAAAAATATGGACTTCTCAAATCACTGGCTAATAACACGTAGAAAAAATACGATAACTGAAACTAAATTCAGTAATTACGCCGGTAAGCATGACCTAAGCAAAACATGGCTAAGGGTTGGAAATACACATTTATCTACTAAAGACTAGACTACCAATAAAATATCTGGTCTTACTTCATTTTGATATGATGGTCTTGGACTGGTCTCTTGTATAGCAGTGAAAATCCACGTTCCTGCCTTTCGATGAGGTGTGGCTCCACTACCGCCTAGATCGAATGGTGGCGGTCTCCACTGGTGTACCACCATGTGGTTCCTGTTCTCCGGGAATGGGCCTTCGGTCATCTTCTTCCCCCCCCCCCTCTTCCCTCTTCTTCTCCTCCTTCTTCATTCCATCCAACCCATCGCTAGTATTTAGTGCATGTTCATTCTCATGTTCTCGAGAAAATAGGCAATGTTCATTCGATGATCAAATTGTTCCGCACTCATGTTAAAGCTCGTAGTTAACTGGCACACTTTATATCCCTTGCATACACTGGATAATATTATCGTAGGCCAATAATTCATCCGATATCACCATAAACGTTCACAGCAACGAAAACAGTAGGCCTACAGTTTATTGCTTGGGTCGAAACCTCATTTCACGGTGCTTCTCCCTTCGTAAAAATACTTCGAACATTATGTGCAAGTCTCTTATTATAAGCTCATTCTCAAATATGACCGTTTTCAAACTGTATTTTTCAAAGCATTGTATCCGTCCCATGGTCATCAGTCCACTGCACTTGGATAACAATAGTAACTTCACTTGTGAAATACTTCGAATTTATGCGAAAGCCTATCACTATAATCTCATCCTCAAGAATTATCGTTGTCAAACTGTCACAGCATAAAATACATTCACGGGTGATCAGTCCACTGCACATCAATAGTCATAACAACTTCACTCGAAACATAATGAAAAAATACCCAACGACTTGTTGTAAAATATTCCATCACTCACTTGTATGGCGAAAATAAATAGAGTTCCACACTCATTCTTTCGTTCTGCATGAACACAATGTTCTCGAAGAGTCAACGTTCCACGTAAGCGTAACGTTCCGACTCGGCGTTTAGCGTACTGTATATTCACGGCGCACTATAACAGGGAAACATTCCCAATCGTAGGATGAGCACAGCTCAGCTGCCCCTGCAGTCCAGTGTGCTGCTTATATATCGTCCGGCTGCCCGCTTGTGACATCCATGACGTTATGTGCTTCAACATAAAACATTCATAAATCTGCAATGCGTAGTTCAATTTCCATGCTTTTTTCCAGGATGATTCAAAACTCAAAAGCAATAATATGGCTTAGTTCTCTTACTTGATAAGCAAGTATCTCAGAATCTTGAATCCTTCTGGAACCATCGATGTTATGCCATTCGTCACAACTCCGCGCGGAAGCAAGGCACTGGCTGGCTCCCCAGCGGTGCTCGTTTGAAACTTTGCGCTTGGCGCTCCGTTCAAACTCGATGAAATGACATGGCGGTACCGGGGCCAAGGGCACAGTATATATGGTGATTTATATTTGTAATTTATTGCAGCTATGTGCAACTGTACACCTTTGTTTTAAGGATCCAAAATGTATTTAAAGAAAACTGCCACCTCCTAAGGCTCGGTCAAACAGTAAGCGGGCTGCCCTCGCGAACCAGCCCGCCCGACCGCTGCGAACTCTGTATCGTGTAACATTGCATCAACCTGGTTAAACAGAAGGCGGTCTACCTCGGCGGGCCAATCTAGTTCGCAACGGGCAATTGAGAAGTTGTGATTTTCCACAAAGACCGCGCGGGCTGGAAGCATGGCCGACGAAACACAGAGGTTAATTGACCTTGTGTGCGAGTGCGTATTTATGTATGATTTGCGTCATCCTGACTACATGGATGTAGTGAAGAAAGGAGAAGCGTGGAAGCAGATTTTGGAGACACTACATCAATACAGTCATCACAATTAACACCGTTTATCAGACAGATTCTGCACACACCCAACGTACACGGGATTACATGACCGCATTGTCGCAGCCCCTAAACTAAGGAACCAACTAACATCTCTGCGGAAGATACAATTTTACGTGAAGAAGAAACAGACTGTTAGATAGTCAAACATCAGTTCCAAACCTTGCATAAGGACAGTGTGACCATAAGTATAAAAATGGACCCCAAATGACAAGAAGGTTACCGTCCCCATAAGAAAATAAAATATTAACAAGAAGTTCCGTGACGAACTAAGGAGCCTAATTTTCATTAAATGTAAGATACATTCCAATGATAAATCTACAGTATAAGGACCTAATTAGAATAATGAAGAAATTGAGTTGGTAATAACGAAATTTCTTATTAGTTCGAAATATAACTGGCATAATGTAATCTAATAGAGCACTACAGTTGGCAGCCCTGGTGACTGAATATATTCCTAGTTCCATCTCTTAAGCTACAGAATACAAAAGTTGGCTGAAGTCCAATGGATAGCATGGACGTTACATTTACAGTTAAACATTGGATCTAACAGCGCGCGTAAAATCATGTTGGCAACAATGTCATGCATGTATTGGTCAGAAATAATCTGAACTATTATGATCTATTGCTGTGCCAATTTTGGATGAAATCCATTTATTTGTATAGAAGTTACATGTAATTTAAAATTGGACCAATCAGCAGGCTTAGAATCATGTTGGAAGCACTGACTTATATTAATTACTCCAAATTAATGTAGAATGTAAAGTACTATACGTGTGCAAAGTTTAGTGCTGTTGGCTTGAATACTTTCTGATATACTGATATTAGGGTAAAAAATAGAGACAGCATTTATTTACAGTTGGCAGCCCTGGTGGCTTTTAAGAATACGCTCAGTAATATCTGTTTATGTGCACATAGAACATACGAAATTTGGTTGAAATCCAATTGATAGTGTAGAAGTTATATGCATTTAAAATTTGGACCTATTAGCAGGCTTATAATCATTTTGGCAACACTGCCATGTATGGCCTCCTGGAAATTAAACTGCAATATTATTATCTATACGTGTGCCAATTTTGAAATAGCTCCCTTTCATACCTTCCAAGATATCCAACATGGAGCTCAAATTTCAATTTCGATTTTTCAGCAGTTGGTAGCACTGACATCATTTTCAAATATGGCCGTGAGATATTCAGGTATGGATCTTTACTCCTACCAAATTTTGTTTCGGGGGGGGGGGACACACACACACACAGCCAGCCAGACAGACAGACTGACATTTGCCCGATCTCATAAGTCTACTTTTTCCTCATTTTTGCAAAATGTGAAAAGTAGGCTATAAATATGCATAGAAAGACGAAAATAAGTTAATTAAGTTCCAATTGTAAAATACTTTCTCGCAATAAATGTGGTCTGATCCTTCTACGAATACTTGCACAATTAGCCTATTATAGCCTATCTCCTAGTTTGCCCGGTGAAATCTACATCCGCCTTCTGGCGTGCCGAGAGTTTTTTTTTTTTCATTAGTATCATGCACCCATTTTCTTTTTCGTCTCACTTTACTCAAAGCGAACAGAAGAAGCAATTCTTCTTCGTCCGAGGAACTACTGCTGGACATGTTGAATTTACAGAAAACACTGTGATATGCACTTGATCGCGATTGCTTTCATACTGGTTCGCCTTGACTTGCCCGCATTCTGTTTGACCACCCCAGTCCACGACGGGCTGCGGTATTTCCGTCCGCACGGGCAGCCCGCTTCCTGTTTGACAGAGTCTTTAATAACTTAATTCTCATCTCTCCATTTCATCAGCCCCTCACTTTCCCTCCCTAAAATATGTTATTACTTCATGTTATTACTTGGATCCATCTTCTTTGAATGATATCAGACTTTGTTTCCATTTTAATTGGAAATATTTAGATAAATTCCTGCTTTGCAACTTTCAAACCGTTACAATGAATTTGTAATTTCCTTTGGTTGTTGGCCCTCTTATGAAATGTGTATTCATTCCGTAGTTGATTACCATCTCGTTCATCATCTGAGTACACTCGACACATGATTGGTTCCTTTGGACCTCTGTGTGCCAGTCCACACTCTGCGCACCTAGGGAACGTTCTACGTCCTCCGGGGAAGTGATCGTTATCCGATTGTCTTGTTCCCTCTTTAGAACCTTTCAGGATTGAAGGTATAAGGGGATTGGCCTGTTGGCTCTGATGGTTTCTACTTCCGGTTTCGAGACTCTTTCGTTCCCGACGCGCACGGGTACTTTGATCCGTGCGTCCTACCGACTGTGTGCGTACTGGGTGGTCTTGCTTTATCACCGGCGACACACTCTTCATGAACTTACTGTGTTGATTCTTCAATTATTCTGTCCTTCTTATACCAGTCCTGCTTATAGATAGATTTCACCCTAAATGTGTGCTTATTTATAGAAGTTCGGAATATTTCTCGGGTTTTCATCATGTTCTTTCCGATGTTCCTCCAGCCAATTCATTCTCGATTTGTTTCGTACCAATTATATTGAATAATCTTTTTCTTAATCTATTGTTATCCATCCTAAATATGTGCCAAAAAAAATTAACCGTCTCCTGCGTACAGTGTCTGTGGAACTGTCTGTGAGACTATACAGTAGAGGTCTGCAGTTCGTCTCTTGATCCAAATTCCATTTTCTTGAGTAGGGCCGGATATTTTTCTAAGAATTTTTTCTTCTTACTTTCCAATGTCTGCAATTTATGAATAGCCTCCCATAGTTATAGTTTCTAATGCATATAGAGCTTCTGGGAATACAATTTTTTTGTAATAGTTCAATTTTGCATTACGTGACAAATCACTCTTTTAGTTTAGTGATTCCACGTTTGTCTGAATGCCCTTTGGAATCTTGGGGTTCTTTCTGTGTTGGCCAAACTATCCAATTTTTTTGATGTGTTACATCTTTCCACTCGGTTGCTGTATATTTTTTGTGGGGGTGATTTTGAAGAAATGAAACGGAAATGAAACGGAAACCACGAGCGCGCGCGGTGGCGGAGATTCGTACTGCTGTATATTTTTGAGGGGATGATTTTGAAGAAAAGAAACGGAAATTGGACGGAAATACAACGGGAGCAATGAGCGCGCGCTGTGGCGGAGATTGGTACCACGACGTACTGTCGGCCATATGGCTATGTAGAATGTTTGGAGGCTCCATTATAGGTATTCCTACAATAAATCATCGTGAAATTGTCGTTCGTTGGTGTGAACATATTGATAATATCATATTTGATGATAACAATTATGATTTATTAAATCTTCATACTTTTGCTGTATTCTTATTTAATATTTATAACAAAAAGAGTCTCTCCTGGAACTGCAAAATTCGCCACTATACAACTGTAATCAAACCTGAAGCTTTCGATGCTTCAGAGACACTCAATCTCAAACACAAAACACTGAAACACCAAATAGAAGTGAAAGAACGTAAAATAATGAGAAAAATCCTTGGACTGAGATCAAAGGATGGTGTACATTATCCAAAGCCTAATACAGAAATATACAAAAAAGTTTCCAAAATCACAGACACAATGCGAATGCGAAGAATCCAATTTATGGGACACATAGAAAGAATGGACCCGAACAGACTGACACACAAAATACAAGGCTACTAGACCGAATTGGTATAAATTTACAGAGAGAGACTTAAAGGAATTAGGATCACCAAACTTACATGACCGGCAGGAAATCAGGAAAATCACTCAGACGCGGGGTTTCAAGGAGGAAGAGAAGAAGACTACACAACACCGATGGTCAGAGCAGCGCAAACAGACCCACTCGTTGCGAATGAAGGAATACTGGGCCAACAGGAAGGCTAGAAAATGTTGATTTCGCGGGGTCCTAAGCGACCCATTCGCGAAGAACAAGAAGAAGTAAGTCCTCGAAGTACTGTCGGCCAAAATACAGCACTATGTGGAATGCATATTGCATACTTCAAGGTTTGGAGGCCCCATTAAGGATATTCCTACTATAAATCATCTTCAAGTTGTCGTTCTTTGGTGTGAAAATATTCAATATATCATATTTGCTGAAAGGATTTGATACAAGACTTTTACAAGTAGTTATTTTAATGACCAACAAAGTGCACTGCTAACAAGGGATTTGTGCTCCCGGCACACACATAGTAGGATAACGTGATTGTCGCATGTTACACATCATATGCGACTACTGTAAGGCTCGTAATTTTTTTTATTATTATTATGGAACGTTATTTTCAAGATAACAATACAAATTATCGTAAGCCTAAGTGCAGTAATCAACATACAATTCAGAAGTTAGTTCGCTTGAGGTGAAAGTAAGAGAAAGCGTGTACATGCCGTTCATTAGATGAGTTTGAGAGGGGGAGGAAGTATAAAGTAGAAACTTCCCCTGAAAGTAACACTCCACAAGTTTGGCAAGTGAGCGTCATGTCTGCACAACTTCGATGGAGGAACTCAGCAATGTGTTAGAAGTTTTCTCCTTTTAGAGCATGCGTGCTCAATATACCGATATGGTGCATACACCTCCCATACGAGGGTAGATTCAACAATTAGTTCCGCGAACAACTAAGTGGCCTATTATCATATATCCTACGTATGTTAATTGCCACTATCAAAATACAATATTACAGATTGATTGCCGTAATAGATTCGTATGTATTGAGAACCGTCTCAATATTTCGGATTGTCGCCATGTTGCATTTTAATGTAGGCCATATAGTTATGAACTATTTCATGAAGATTGTTACGTATATATATTATTCAAAGATTGGTTGGTTGGTTCTTAAGTTTAGGGGCTGCGACAACGCAGTCATGTAGCCCCGTGTACTTTGGGTGTGTGTAGAATGTCTGATAACCGGTGTTAATTGTGATGACTGTATTAGTGTGTGTTATCTGTTTTTTAAATTTAAGTACTGCAACTTAGAATTTTTCAAATAGTTCCAACTTTTGCCGCCAAGCGCCACCGTCAACGAGTACTAGGCCAAGTTCAGAACTTAGCTACTAGACGCCACCACAGTCGGCTCTTGGAAACGAACGTAGAAAACTAAGAGCGTTGTTTACATTCTTAACCTATCCAATTTAGCTTCACACAGGTGCAATTAGTGGAAGGTTCTTTAACATGCCATAAATCTACGACATGGGACCGCCGGCTTTACTTCCCCTCCGAAGGAAGGCGTACTGAGGGATTTTTAACGCTCTTAAAAAATCCGACGGCTTCGGCCAGGTTTGAACCCACTATCTTGGGCATAGAATCTCGGCATGCTACCGACTACGCCATCGAAGCCGCTTCATAGCGGGGTTAAGGCTGCTTGAGCTTTGGGTTCTCACAGGAATGAGGCACAGGTGCGCTTCATAAAAAGAGAGGTTGCGCACAGTTCAATACTCCTGTGGAGGTCCGAGCGGGGATACCAAGAGCCCACTGATGAGCCCGCTTGGTGTCCTAGGCGAAACCCCACACAAGACACGGCTCAAATCTAGAAAAAATGCTGATTATCAATTGCATGATTATGACACAAGAAATAAAAACGGAAGTTTGAAATTTCGCTCAGCCGCCATATTGTGGTTATAAAATCAATTGAAATAAATTGGATGCCAGTAGATGAAAATGTATATAAGCATTTACCGTACCAAGTGTCACTGCGCTCGAATAGTTAAATCACGAGAAACGTCCATCTAAAAACTTAAATTTTGCGTCACCGCCATGTTGGATTTGTGCTCACCAAGTTACTGAAAGTCCCATAGGTGAACACAAAGTTTCAGTTTGATTGCTGTCATAGATAAGTCGATATTGAGAACCTTCTTAACATTTCAGATGGTCGTCATGTTTGATTTTGATATGTCTAGGCCTTCGAGTTATGCACTATTATATGATGATCGCATGATTAGGACATAAGAAATAAAAACTTAATTTTAAAATTTCGTAAACCACCATCTTGACGTTATGTAATCAATTGAACTAAATTAGATGTCAGTGCAAATCGATGTGTGTCAACATTTTACTGTAACAGGTTTCATTGCGCTGGGATGGTTAAATCGCGAGAAAAGTCTATTTAAAAGAGTCAACTTCGCTTAGCCCCCATGTTCGTTTTTGAAAGGTTTTTGAAAGTTACGTTAATTAACTTCTAGTAGTATCCTTCATCACCGTACAAAATTCAAGGGTGATAACTATAATAGTTTCGGAGATATAGTATGCCGGTGAAATATTCGAACAGCCGCCATGTTGGATTGGTAAGACATAATAAAATTTGAAGGGCACGGATGGGGTTGGACAAACGATTACTATGACCTTACCGAGTTTCATTGAAATCGATCCGGCCGTATAGATTTTATTAGCTTTTCAACGGTGTACCATTCAAGTAAGGTTAAAACTGCTAACTATTTCTAGCAAATGTGGGAACCTTATTTTTGAACCTACGCTGGTATTGATCAGTCATTCAAAAAGGAGCGTTCTAAAGAGTGCAGTAAATCCATTTACAGGGGATCGTGGCACGAGCCATCATGACACTAGTGTCGTATTGAAGCATACGCATGGTCTTCGATCGAGTTCGATCCCTCTAACAAGGGAAGTGATCGAGGCACTGCACCCACATCGTATTAAATCTCAGGAGACGTGTAGCTGAATTAATGTACTCTAGTGGCTCGTAAGCACCGGCCCCGTGGCCTGGCTCTCACCCGGAGGCCCCGGGGTCGATTCCCGTCTCCATCAGAGATTTTAGAAACTGACGTGAGGGCTGGAACGGGCTGTACTCAACCTCGTGAGGACAATTGAGTAGCTGGCTGACAGTGAGGCAGCGCCCCGGTCACGAAAACCAAGATCAACGACCGAGAGTTTCCGATGCGCTGACCACGTGTCACCCCAATATTTGCAGGCCAAATAGCTGAGCAGCAGTCGCTTGGTAGGCCTAGACCCCTCAAGGGCTGTAGTGCCTGGGGTTATTATAGTGGCTAGTAAGCGTAGAGGGTGTTGACTTTTTGGCCTATTTTCATTTATGAGGCCAACATTTGTCTGTGTGTGTGTGTTCCTAATAAATTCTAAACGGTACTCAGCAATATAGTACCTCCACATATCAGGAGACAGAAGGCCCTTTTTCAGCTGTGGACAAGAATGTTGAAGAATGAACATCTACCAGTTCATGAGGATATCAAACAAAAATGCACACGCCTTAAGTCTCGTCAGCCTGCTTGGAAGACGGCTGTGAAGTTAACATCCAGCTCATTCAACTCCACTTCTAAGTGGTCAACAGAGTGGTCTTTATCCCCACCTCGTGCAATAGTGGACATTAATAATCCATCTAAAAAACTGGCAGGCTTCGATCTGCCACGCTGCACCTGGAGTAGACCAAATCGCATGAGATGTGGTGTAGGTAGAACAGGATCTACTTTACACACATGGGGCTGGTCAGTTTCCCCCCATTGTGATTGTGGGGAGGTTCGGCAAACAATGAAACATGTAGTGCAGGAATGCCCACTCCGTGCTTTCTCTAGCACCATGGAAGACCTCAACTCAGCAACACCGGAAGCAGTGAAGTGGGTGGCGGAATTGGACATTCACATTTAGTGACACGTACATCACTCACACTCAATGTTTACAATTGAACTGTCGAGGTTGTTAGGTAGATAGTGATGCATAAATATATTGTTTTATTCCTGTTATTTTTTTTCTCTCAAGCTTCGTAAATTGCTTTGTATTGTGCCCATTCAACATGAAATATGCAGATCACAGTTTGCCAGCAATGCTCAATCGGGAGTATCGGGGTATATGGTATGTTCTCCCACTCTGTGACCTACACACTTTGGATTAAATAGAGGATTCACTTCCAAAAAATAGACCAAAAGTAAACTCCTATTATAAAAACATTTAATTACTCAAAATCTATGGCGCTACAAAAATTAAACAAATCAAATACTGACCCTTTAATTCTACTTATTCAAAATGAACAAGGAATACAACTAATAAACAAATATTAAATCATCATAAATGTCTTTCATTAAACCAACAACATTCATTAAGTTTCATTTCCATATAGTGTCCTTTTAAAATTCAATGAAATCTAGAGCTCCAATAGGCTCGATACTTTTTATCTACACTGTGTTTTTCAATTACAGCACCTCACTTCCTAATACATGAGTATACTTCTTAATCAAACATATAAAAAATTACCAAAGTACAGTTACTCATTTCATTATTTTTGGGCTTTCACAACGCTCAGGTTACCATCTCTTTCTCTCAAGTCAACAATTCACTACCGTGATTGAGAAATATTTGCGTACTCCGAGCTACAAAAGACTACTTGAACAAGTCAAAAATTAAGATCACTCTTCATTAAAACTCGTGAATCACTACATCATATTATCATAACATTAGGGATTATTATAATTTGTCTTAAAAGACCATGCATCATAAGAAAGCTACGATCCGAACTCTGCAAGCGGTAATCTTTCATCTAAAAGGACCTCGGTTAGACGACCGGGTTGTTAAAACAAATTCTAAACACTCCTGTGTACTATAACTTCAAACGGACAGCTTTTAAACCTACCACAACAATCTCAATGGTAAGGGTCTGTCCTTGACTACTTAGCGTGATTTATTGCAGGGAGGCAGACATCACGGTATCGCCCACACGAGACGAGCTACCCTCAGCTTCTACACAGCTGTTTCTTAAAGGCAGTTCTTTGAACAGGCAAGGCTTTCATACAAATTACTATAACAACATATTGAGGTTCCACAAACCTCTTCTTTTTACTTCGGCATTTATTAATTATGAAGTGTCCTCATTGGCGGGTAAGAATAATTCAATACAACAACAAATACTTAGGGGCTCAAAACATGGACGAATCTGGGTTCCATCCTTTCAAATGCCTCGGGATCCATATCCCACACTGGAGGACTTATAACATTAGCGACTTATAGCAGGCCTTATTGCCTTACACCCGCGCTCATAATACAATAAATAGCACCCTTTTAATACAATACACACACGGCCTCGTGATCACATCACTATTTAGAGGACTTACCATAGTTCCATTACCACGACCAACTGCCCCTCATAATTAGTTTTACCGAGTATTCAAACGCATTCCTAGTGTGACAAATTTCTTTAATGCGCTACACGGCGCTTACATATTACTGAGCCAAGTTGCCTTCACTGAACTGATAAATTCAAAAATCAACATTTGATTATACATTTCCTTTCTATATTACTCCTCTCCCTTGACAATAATCACTTTACCCTACGAAACATGTGTTCATAACATGTATAAATTCATTTAAAGGAGCTCGGAAGCCACTACTTTCCATATAAATCATCATAAAATTCATTCATTTATATAATTGTTATTATTATTATTACGCTTGCTTTCTCATATTTAAATCATTGACCAATTACACTGATATTTTATTTCATACATTTCCCCCAAGGGATTTATTTATTTCACATAATTATTTATACTTTTTCAATTTTTTACCGTTCAGATCGCACTATTATTCTTTTATTTGTTATTCAAACATCCCTATTTTTTCTTCTCAAGTGGATTATACGCAAATCTTCCCCAACACATAACATAATGAAATGGTTACTCACATGATTTCACGGTCATCGACCGTATTTCCCAGCGATGTTTCATTTTTGCCCACTTTCTGTACTTAAGCCCTCTTCATATTCATTTCACACAATGACACTTCTTTAAACACATATGAATTATTTACCTTAATCACTTTAACCATATTGAATACCATTTTTGTATTCATTTATCTTAACAGAAATAAATTCACTAAACTTATTACACTAAAACAAATTTTACTATATTTACACTACACAATTTTTAATCACTTAGGCGTTACTTTTTGCCTTACACACGTGATTTCCTTCTTCCCCGTCTCCAAGGGTACCACTTTTAGACGTCTGCTTCCTAATCTGGCCAAGATAATGAAAGTCTCGATCAATCTACCCCTCCCTGGAACGGTTAATCTTCAGATCCGGTTTCTGACTATCGGCTTCTACACTTTACTAGCACGATGTCGTTTTCTTCCTAGACACTAGTTAATTTGTCTAGATAAAGTCTGTCCTGTTTACGGTCTCTCGAATACGGTATCGGTGACCTGATATTTTCTAGCATTAATTGCTATTCCTTCAGTTCGTAACTTACTGCTTTTACAATACGTTTGTCTCCTTTAGACAAAACCTTGAATTACGATTTCGAACATTTATTTATTTGCGCTATAGTCCCTATATTTCCGGCACACTAGGCGTTACTTATTTCCTTTGACACTGATAGGGTTCTTTAACGTTGATGAACTGTTTGTTTCACTTTCTTAAGTACTTCGAAACGCTACGATACTTGATGTCTTTTAACTGAACTCTTATTCGAATACTTATCGCCTGTACTTTCTTCAAAGTCGCAGCCTAACTTTGACTGTAATAATAGACTTTCACTATGAAATTTGACGTTTACTGAGATTAATCCTGTACTAGGATTTTACTAGATTTCCACACGGCGACACTAATGACGATACTGTTCGGCCACTCCCATACGGAGTGCTCGTTGGTGATACAGCGTATCACGACCTCTCGGGGTCTGGTTAAGACTGCATTCGATGTGATGTAGCATCACGTCCTCTAGACGGACTAAACTGCCTGTGATGCAGCACTCCTGTCCTGGGAGTTCACTGTAGACTGCATTTGATGATCTGCGAAACAGCACCGTGCCCTCAGGCACCTATGCTAGAAGGAAAATTTTTAATGCAGCACCTCCGCTCGTGGAGTGCTCGTAGACTGCATTTGATGTGATGCAGCACCTCCGTACGAGGTCTGTTGTAAACTGCATGATTAGCCTGGCTCTGCCCTGATTTTTATACAAACTCGCGACAAAAATATAAAATCCTCGTCTTTTTCATAACTAACTTTTGAAGCAATAGTCGCACACTTTTGAAACTTATCACTCTGGAAAGCTCGGTTTCTAAACGTAAACTGACTTCTTTGCACATGAAAATCGATCGTACAATTCCGAGATATTAAATAAAATTTGCTCTACAGATACGTGGGTGTTGCATTTTATTTTTAATCCCTACCACCTCTGGTCTCGGGGAACTTTTAATCACGTAATGCTTCGTTGGCACTTCTTTCCTGGGAAATTATTATAACCTTTTTCCCCACACAAAAATCTCTATTCCAAAATGATTCACAATGATGTACTTCTTTTGTTACTTTTATGTTCGCAAATGGCTTAAATCTGATTATTCCTCTTCTTGCATAACAGCCCGGTTGCCATTTTCTTGCTGCGTAAGACCAATTTCCGAAACCTCTTCTCGCTCACTCCGAGTGGAAAGTTTTTCTCGTTCTATTTATAGTCATGATCGCTCCCTCTCGGTGCGTCACGCATGATATCATTTCCTGGCGACTCCTGGTCTCTTGTTATTGCGCCATAAGGTAACAGTCCTCCTGCATAAAATCTTTCTAACTCATTCTAAAGACTGTATTTTTCCTTCCTTCTTCTATCTATCTATCTATATATATAAAAATCAATCTTACGTGATAGTTTGTCTGTGGGTGTGTATGTCTCCTATGCATTCATATACCACTCAACCGATTGCGATGAAACTTGGGTGAGATGTTGAGTACACTCCAAGGATGGTTTCTGACTTAGGAAATCCATTTTACAATAGGTAGCGCACGCGTAGATTCAACAAATGAGCGACGATGCGCGAAGTATTTCAACAAAGTCCCGTATGTGTTCATATACCATTCGTCCGATAGCGATGAAACTTGGGTGAGATGTTGAGTACACTCCAAGGAAGGTTTCTGACTTAGTAAATCCATTTTACAATAGGTAGCGCACGCGTAGATTCAACAAATGAGCGACGATGCGCGAAAGATTTCAACAAAGTCCCGTATGTGTTCATATACCATTCGTCCGATTGCGATGAAACTTGGGTGAGATGTTGAGTACACTCCAAGGATGGTTTCTGACTTAGTAAATCCATTTTACAATAGGTAGCGCACGCGTAGATTCAACAAATGAGCGACGATGCGCGAAGCATTTCAACAAAGTCCCGTATGTGTTCATATACCATTCGTCCGATAGCGATGAAACTTGGGTGAGATGTTGAGTACACGCCAAGGAAGGTTTCTGACTTAGTAAATCCATTTTACAATAGGTAGCGCACGCGTAGATTCAACAAATGAGCGACGATGCGCGAAGCATTTCAACAAAGTCCCGTATGTGTTCATATACCATTCGTCCGATAGCGATGAAACTTGGGTGAGATGTTGAGTACACTCCAAGGAAGGTTTCTGACTTAGTAAATCCATTTTACAATAGGTAGCGCACGCGTAGATTCAACAAATGAGCGACGATGCGCGAAGCATTTCAACAAAGTCCCGTATGTCTTCATATACCATTCGTCCGATTGCGATGAAACTTGGGTGAGATGTTGAGTACACTCCAAGGAAGGTTTCTGACTTAGTAAATCCATTTTACAATAGGTAGCGCACGCGTAGATTCAACAAATGAGCGACGATGCGCGAAGCATTTCAACAAAGTCCCGTATGTGTTCATATACCATTCGTCCGATTGCGATGAAACTTGGGTGAGATGTTGAGTACACTCCAAGGATGGTTTCTGACTTAGTAAATCCATTTTACAATAGGTATCGCACGCATAGATTCAACAAATGAGCGACGATGCGCGAAGTATTTCAACAAAGTCCCGTATGTGTTCATATACCATTCGTCCGATAGCGATGAAACTTGGGTGAGATGTTGAGTACACTCCAAGGATGGTTTCTGACTTAGTAAATCCATTTTACAATAGGTAGCGCACGCGTAGATTCAACAAATGAGCGACGATGCGCGAAGCATTTCAACAAAGTCCCGTATGTGTTCATATACCATTCGTCCGATAGCGATGAAACTTGGGTGAGATGTTGAGTACACTCCAAAGAAGGTTTCTGACTTAGTAAATCCATTTTACAATAGGTAGCGCACGCGTAGATTCAACAAATGAGCGACGATGCGCGAAGCATTTCAACAAAGTCCCGTATGTGTTCATATACCATTCGTCCGATTGCGATGAAACTTGGGTGAGATGTTGAGTACACTCCAAGGAAGGTTTCTGACTTAGTAAATCCATTTTACAATAGGTAGCGCACGCGTAGATTCTACAAATGAGCGACGATGCGCGAAGCATTTCAACCAAGTCCCGTATGCATTGATATACTATTCGTCCGATAGCGATGAAACTTGGGTGAGATGTTGAGTACACTCCAAGGAAGGTTTCTGACTTAGTAAATCCATTTTACAATAGGTAGCGCACGCGTAGATTCAACAAATGAGCGACGATGCGCGAAGCATTTCAACAAAGTCCCGAATGCATTCATATACCATTCGTCCGATAGCTATGAAACTTGCGTAAAATGTTGTGTGCACTGCAGGGACATTTTCTGGCTTAGTACATCCACTTTACAACAGGCAGCGCACGATTAGATTCAACAAATGAGCTACGTCGCGCGAAGCATTTCAACAAAGTCACGTTTGCGTTCATATACCATTCGTCCGATAGCGATGAAACTGGGCTGAGATTTTGTGTGCACTCCAGGGAAGGTTTCTAGCTTAGTAAATCCCTTTAAAAATAGGTAGAGCACGAGTAGAATCAACAAATGAGCAACGGCGCGCGAAGCGTTTCAACAAAGTCCCATTTAATTTCATATACCATTCATCCGATAGCGATGAAACTTGGGTGAGATGCTGTGTACACTCCAGGGAAGGTTTCTGGCTTAGTACATACATTTTACAATAGGTAGCGCACCAGTAGATTCAACAAATGAGCGATGACACGCGAAGCGTTTCAACAAAGTCCCGTATAAAGTCATATACCATTCGTCTGATAGTGATAAATGTTTGGTGAATTGTTGTGTACACTCCAGGAAAGGTTTCTGGCTAAGTAAATCCATTTTACAATACGAAGCGCACGTTTATGTTCAACAAATGAGTGACTACGCGCGAAGCGTTTCGACAACGTCCCGTATACGTTCACATACCATTCATCCGATTGCGATGAAACTGGCTGAGATGTTGTGTACACTCCAGGGAAGGTTTCTGGCTGAGTACATCCATATTACAATATGTAGCGCAAGAGTAGAATCAACAAATGAGCGACGACACGCGAAGCGTTTCAACCAAGGTCCGTATGCATACATGTACCATTCGTCCGTACCTATGAAACTTGGGTGAGATGTTGTGTACACGTCATGGAAAATTTCTGGCTTAGTAAATCCCCTATACAATATGCAGCGCACAAGTATTCAACAAATGAGGGACGACGCGCGAAGCGTTTCAACAAAGTCCCGTATAAGGTCATATACCATTCTGCCGTTAGCGGTGAAACTTGGGTGAAATATGGTTGACACTCCAAGGAAGGTTTCTGGCTTACTAAATACATTTCACAGTAGGTAGCACACGAGTAGATTCGACAAATGAACGACGATAGCGATGAAACTTGGGTGAGATGTTGTGGACACTTACGTGACGGTTTCTAACTTAGTAAATACATTTTACAGTAGGTAGCGCACGAGTACATTCAACAAATGAGTGACGGATTGCGAATCGTTTGAACAAAATCAGGTATGCGTTCATACACTATTCATCCGATTGCGATGAAACATTGATCAGTTATTTTGTACCCGCCAGGGAAGGGGACTTAGTAAATCCATTTCACAATAAGTAGCGCAAGAGTAGATGCAACAAATGGGTGACGACGCGCGAAGCGTTTCAACAAAATTCCCTATTGCGTTCATATAACATTCTTCGATTGCGATGAAACCTTGATGAGTTATTGTGTACACGCCAGGGAAGGGCTTCGACTTAGTAATACATTTCTCAATAGGTAGCGCACGAGTAGATTCAACAAATGAGTGACAGCGCACGAATCGTTTAAACAAAAACCCCTATACGTGCATATACCATTCATCCGATTGCGATGAATCATTGATGAGTCATTGTGTACACGCCAGGAAAGGGTTTCGACTTAGTAAATCCATTTCACAATAGGTAGCGTACGATTAGATTCAACAAATGAGTGACAGCGATGAAACTTTTTGAAAGTTGTTGTGCACGCTCCCACGAATGGTTCTAAATTAGAAAATCCATTTTATGATAGCTTAGAGGCAGTTAACATGTTGTGTATCCAAAAGCACTTCAAGAAACAGAATTTCAACGCCAACACTTTCTTTGATTGGCATTGCAACGCATGCCGGGTACAGCTTGTATACATATAAATCAATGTATCGTGATAGTTTGTGGGTATGTATGTCTCCTATGCGTTCATATACCATTCGTCCGATTGCGATGAACCTGGGGAGAGATGTTGAGTACACTCGAAGGAAGGTTTCTGACTTAGTAAATCCATTTTACAATCGGTAGCGCACGCGTAGATTCAACAAATGAGCGACGATGCGCGAAGCATTTCAACAAAGTCCCGTATGTGTTCATATACCATTCGTCCGATAGCGATGAAACTTGGGTGAGATGTTGTGTACACTTACGTGAAGGTTTCAAAATTAGTGAATACATTTCACAGTAGATAGCGCACGAGTAGATTCAACAAATGAGCGACGACACGCACAGCGTTTCAACAAAGTCCCGTATGCATTCATATACCATTCGTCCGATAGCTATGAAACTTGCGTAAAATGTTGTGTACACTGCAGGGAAATTTTCTGGCTTAGTACATCCTCTTTACAATAGGCAGCGCACGAGTAGATTCAACAAATGAGCTACGACGCGCGAAGCATTTCAACAAAGTCACGTTTGCGTTCATATACCATTCCTCCGATAGCGACGAAACTAGGCTGAGATTTTGTGTGCACTCCAGGGAAGGTTTCCAGCTCAGTAAATCCCTTTAAAAATAGGTAGAGCACGAGTAGAATCAACAAATGAGCGACGACGCACGAAGCGTTTCAACAAAGTCCCATATAATTTCATATACCATTCATCCGATAGCGATGAAACTTGGGTGAGATGTTGTGTACACTCCAGGGAAGGTTTCTGGCTTAGTACATACATTTTACAATAGGTAGCGCACCAGTAGATTCAACAAATGAGCGATGACACGCGAAGCGTTTCAATAAAGTCCCGTATAAAGTCATATACCATTCGTCTGGTAGTGAAAAATGTTTGGTGAATTGTTGTGTACACTCCAGAAAAGGTTTCTGGCTAAGTAAATCCATTTTACAATACGAAGCGCACGTTTATATTCAACAAATGAGTGACTACGCGCGAAGCGTTTCGACAACGTCCCGTATACGTTCGCATACCATTCATCCGATTGCGATGAAACTTGGGTGAGATGTTGTGTACACTCCAGGGAAGGTTTCTGGCTGAGTACATCCATATTACAATATGTAGCGCAAGAGTAGAATCAACAAATGAGCGACGACACGCGAAGCGTTTCAACCAAGTCCCGTATGAATACATGTACCATTCGTCCGTAGCTATGACACTTGGGTGAGATGTTGTGTACACGTCATGGAAAATTTCTGGCTTAGTAAATCACCTATACAATATGCAGCGCACAAGTTGATTCAACAAATGAGGGACGACGCGCGAAGCGTTTCAACAAAGTCCCGTATAAGGTCATATACCATTCTGCCGTTAGCGGTGAAACTTGGGTGAAATATGGTGGACACTCCAAGGAAGGTTTCTGGCTTAGTAAATACATTTCACAGTAGGTAGCACACGAGTAGATTCGACAAATGAACGACGACACGCGGAGCGTTTCAATACAGTCCCCTATGTCTTCATATCCCATTAGTCCGATAGCGATGAAACTTGGGTGAGATGTTGTGGACACTTACGTGACGGTTTCTAACTTAGTAAATACATTTTACAGTAGGTAGCGCACGAGTAGATTCAACAAATGAGTGATGGAGCGCGAATCGTTTAAACAAAATCAGGTATGCGTTCATATACTATTCATCCGATTGCGATGAAACATTGATCAGTTATTGTGTACCCACCAGGGAAGGGGACTTAGTAAATCAATTTCACAATAAGTAGCGCAAGAGTAGATGCAACAAATGGGTGACGACTCGCGAAGCGTTTCAACAAAATCCCCTATTGCGTTCATATAACATTCTTCGATTGCGATGAAACCTTGATGAGTTATTGTGTACACGCCAGGGAAGGGCTTCGGCTTAGTAATACATTTCTCAATAGGTAGCGCACGAGTAGATTCAACAAATGAGTGACAGCGCACGAATCGTTTAAACAAAACCCCGTATACGTGCATATACCATTCATCCGATTGCGATGAATCATTGATGAGTTATTGTGTACACGCCAGGGAAGGGTTTCGACTTAGTAAATCCATTTCACAATAGGTAGCGTACGAGTTGATTCAACAAATGGGTGACAGCGATGAAACTTTGAAAGTTGTTGTGCACGCTCCCACGAATGGTTCTAAATTAGAAAATCCATTTTACGATAGCTTAGAGGCAGTTAACATGTTGTGTATCCAAAAGCACTTCAAGAAACAGAATTTCAACGCCAACACTTTCTTTGATTGGCATTGCACCGCATGCCGGGTACAGCTTGTATATATAACAAGTAGGAGTCCACGCAGCACGACCTGCTTTTGATGAGACGGTGGCGCAGCAGCAAGTGGCGAGCAAGAGTGGTTATAATCTCAAACAATAACTTCGTTGGCGGCAAGGCCTGCGGAATTGCATTTGGACCTTCGGCCAGATTGCGTGGAAATGTAGGAAAGTTATTAAATGTTATTCAAGACAATGCTGACACCATCACGTGATTATGAAAGCCGAACGTCCTCGGAAATGGAAAATATCTTACAGCTGTAAATATATTTGAGGATTCATAGGCAATGCTTAAACCATCACATAGTTATGAAATATCTGTAATAGTTTTCTTCCTCCCGTCCACCTCGAATACCCTGTATATTGTTTTACCCTAAAGTAAGGAACCCCTGGCTGCCCTATGGTACAGGCCCCGCGCTGGCTTAATCCGGCACTGTATCTAGCTTTTTGCATTTCATGATGCCGAAAAAGAGGAAGAAGAAAGGTTTGTTTAACCTATGACGTATGGTAACCTTTAATAATAAATTGTATGTCAAAATTTGGGGCTCATTGTAATACGTGTATGCTTTTTCATTGAATACGGCTGTACAGGGTGGCGCCTTTTCGATGTATTTGGCGGGAATCTTGGAAACTAATCAAGATAGAGCAAAACGGATTTCGCAATTCCGTGCCATTTTTATGAAACAAACCGATGGTGCAATCGAAATCATCGCTGCCCTCTTGGTTTTCGAACTACAGGGTGAATGTGAAAAGTATGCATTTTGGGAACCCCCTTGTATTTCGAGCATTTTTTAACTTATTGAAAAGGTGAAAACGTATTATTATAGAGAATTTTCCGTAGAGTTCAATGAGACCATCAGGTGAATTTTTACGAATTATTATATATTTTTGGGCCACAATTTGTTTTTCAAAAACTAAAAACATTTAATAACATCAAAACGGTGTGAGATATCAAAATATGATAAAAGGTAAAAAGGTTGCTAATTACTGAGATCCTACGCCTGTATATTTAACTTTTTCGATAGGACCGACGGTTTCCGAGATATAACGATTCGAAAAAATAGTATGAAATTCAGGGCCCCAAAAATAAAAAACGATGAGAGATATCAAAACATCATATGGGATAGAAAAAATGCTAACCACTGAGATCTTACACCAGTAGATTTAACTTTTTCGATAGGACCGACGGTTTCCCAGATATATCGATTCCAATAAAAAGGATACAATTCAGGGCCCCAAAAAAAGAAAATGGCGAGAGATATCAAAAAATCATGAAGGTTAAAAAAGTTGCTAATCACTGAGATCTTACACCTGTAGATTTAACTTGGTTCGATACTTCCAACCGTTTCCCAGATATAACGGTTCGAAAAAAAGGAAGAAATTCAGGGCCCCAAAAAATTAAAACGGTGAGAGATATCAAAATATCATAAGGGGTAAAAAGTTTCTAATCACTGCGATCTTACTCCTGTAAATTTAACTTTTTTCGATACGACCAACCGTTTCCCAGATATATCGATTCCAAAAAAGGATAAAATTCAGGGCAAAAAAAAGAAACTGGTGAGAGATATCAAAAAATCATAAGGGTAAAAAAGTTGCTAATCACTGAGATCTTACACCTGTAGATTTAACTTGGTTCGATACTTCCAACCGTTTCCCAGATATAACGGTTCGAAAAAAAGGAAGAAATTCAGGGCCCCAAAAAATTAAAACGGTGAGAGATATCAAAACTTCATAAGGGGTAAAAAAGATTCTAATCACTGCGATCTTACTCCTGTAAATTTAACTTGTTTCGATACGACCAACCGTTTCCCAGATATAACGATTCCAAAAAAAAAATAGGGATAAAATTCAGGGTCCCCCAAAAAAAAGAAAATGGTGAGAGATATCAAAAATCATAAGGGTTAAAAAAGTTGCTAATCACTGAGATCTTACACCTGTAGATTTAACTTGGTTCGATACTTCCAACCGTTTCCCAGATATAACGGTTCGAAAAAAAGGAAGAAATTCAGGGCCCCAAAAAATTAAAACGGTGAGAGATATCAAAATATCATAAGGGGTAAAAATTTTCTAATCACTGCGATCTTACTCCTGTAAATTTAACTTTTTTCGATACGACCAACCGTTTCCCAGATATATCGATTCCAAAAAAGGATAAAATTCAGGGCAAAAAAAAGAAACTGGTGAGAGATATCAAAAAATCATAAGGGTAAAAAAGTTGCTAATCACTGAGATCTTACACCTGTAGATTTAACTTGGTTCGATACTTCCAACCGTTTCCCAGATATAACGGTTCGAAAAAAAGGAAGAAATTCAGGGCCCCAAAAAATTAAAACGGTGAGAGATATCAAAACTTCATAAGGGGTAAAAAAGATTCTAATCACTGCGATCTTACTCCTGTAAATTTAACTTGTTTCGATACGACCAACCGTTTCCCAGATATAACGATTCCAAAAAAAAATAAAAAAAAAAAATAGGGATAAAATTCAGGGTCCCCCAAAAAAAAGAAAATGGTGAGAGATATCAAAAATCATAAGGGTTAAAAAAGTTGCTAATCACTGAGATCTTACACCTGCAGATTTAACTTGGTTCGATACGACCAACCGTTTTCAAGATATAACGATTCGAAAAAAAAGGGGGGAAATTCAGGGCCCCATAAAATGAAAACGGTGCAAGATATCAAAAAATCGTTAAGGATAAAAAAGTTGCTACTCACAGAGATCTTACACCTGTAGATTTAACGTTTTTGGATAGGACCAACCGTTTCCAAGATAATACGAGTCTGAAAAAAAGGTTGAAATTCAGGGCCCAAAAAAAAAAAGGTCCGGCCCTGCACCGATTTTAACGCCCAACAATAGGGTTCGTCACAGGCCCCAACTCTTTCACTGTACCAAATTTCAGCTCGATATCTTGAAAATTGCGACCTGTACTTTGCTAAACGCAAAAATGTCACGCACATACGTACGTACATACGTACATACAGACAGACTTTTTTTGAATTTTTTTTTTCGACTCTGATTCGATTGGTATAGGTTTGAACACTGGGCGACGCGTAGTTTCCGAGATCTCGAAAAATCCTACCACGGCAATATGAAAGCCCATGCGGCTTTCATAACATGTAGTTCCGTGAAGAACTATACAGCCTATTTTCATATATCCTACTTATGTTAATTGCCACTATCAACATACACAATTTCAGTTTGATTGCTGTAATAGATACGTAGATATTGAGAACCGACTAAATATTTCGGATGGTCGCCATGTTGGATTTTATATATGTAGGTCCTAGAGTTATGTACTGTTACATGCAGATTATTGTGAACGTGTGGTATTCAAACTTCAATCGCATAATTAGGACACAAGAAAAAACAAGGAGATTTTAAAATTTTTAACAGCTGCCATCTTGAGGTTATGGAAACAATTGAAATAAATTAGATGCCAGTGAATTAACATTCGTATAAGGATTTACTGTACCAAGTTTCACTGCACGCGGATGGTTAAATTGCGAGAAACGTCCATGTGAATATTTATAATTCGCGTCACCGCCATGTTGCATTTGTGATCACCAGGTTATTTAAAGTCCTATAGGAGTACTTAAGTTCATAGACCCTATGAACATTAAAAAATGCAGTTTGATTGATAAAATAGATTCGTAGATATTCAGTATCGTCTAAATATTTCGGATGGTCGCCATGTGGGATTGTTGAATGTATAGGCCATAGAGTCATGTACCATTAAAGGAAAATTATTGCGTAGGTTCATTATTCAAACTTTCACTTCGATCGCATGACTACATCACAATAAATAAAATCTTAATTTTAAAATTCGCACTGCCGCCATCTTGAGGTTATGTAAACAATTGAACTAAATTAGATACCAGTGGATTACAATGTGTATAAATATTTCCTGTGTCAGGTTTCAGTGCGCTTGGAACATTAATTCGCGAGAAAGGTCTATTTAAAATTTTGAAATTCGCTTGGCCGCCATGTTCGTTTTGTAGTTAACCGGTTTTTGAAAGTCTTATAGATGGACTTCCAGTAGTGTCCTTTATCTCCGTACAAAATTTCAGGGTTTTACCGGTAATAGTTTCAGGGATATAGAATGCCGGTGAAATTTTTCGCACATCCGCCATCTTGTGATTATGTAAACAATTGAACGAAGTTAGATGTCGGTGCATTACAATGTATATAAACATATACTGTACCAAGTTTCATTGCGTTTGGTTGGTCAAATCGCGAGAAACGTCTATTTAAAAGTCGCAAATTTGCTTGGCCGCCATGTTGGTTTTGTAGTTACCAGATTTTCAAAAGTCACATATGTGAACTTATAGTAGTTCCCTCTATCACCATAGAAAATGTCAGGGTAATATCGGTAATAGTTTCGGAGATATTGAATGCTGGTGAAATATTTCGCACAGCCGCCATGTTGGATTGGTGAGTCGTAACAAAATTTGAAGGGCACGGTCGAGGTCGCCGGGAATAGTGCTATGAACTTTCCGTGTTTCATTGAAATCGCTCCAGCCGTTTAGATTTTATTAGGGGGACACACACACACGAATCACACACACACACACGCACGCACACACACGGACAAAAGGTGATCTCATAAGCCTATTTTTTCAAAATTGAAAATAGGCTAAAAATCAATGTTACGTGATAGTTTGTCTGTATGTCTGTGGGTATGTCTCCTATGCGTTCATATAACATTCGTCCGATTGCGATGAAACTTGGGTGAGATGTTGAGTACACTCAAAGGAAGGTTTCTGACTTAGTAAATCCATTTTACAATAGGTAGCGCACGCGTAGATTCAACAAATGAACGACGATGCGCGAAGCATTTCAACAAAGTCCCTTATGTGTTCATATACCATTCGTCCGATAGCGATGAAACTTGGGTGAGATGTTGTGTACACTTACGTGAAGGTTTCAAAATTAGTGAATACATTTCACAGTAGATAGCGCACGAGTAGATTCAACAAATGAGCGACGACACGCAAAGCGTTCCAACAAAGTCCCGTATGCATTCATATACCATTCGTCCGATAGCTATGAAACTTGCGTAAAATGTTGTGTACACTGCAGGGAAATGTTCTACCTTAGTACATCCACTTTACAATAGGCAGCGCACGAGTAGATTCAACAAATGAGCTACGACACGCGAAGCATTTCAACAAAGTCACGTTTGCGTTCATATACCATTCGTCCGATAGCGATGAAACTAGGCTGAGATTTTGTATGCACTCCAGGGAAGGTTTCTAGCTTAGTAAATCCCTTTAAAAATAGGTCGAGCACGAGTAGAATCAACAAATGAGCGACGACGCGCGAAGCGTTTCAACAAAGTCCCATATAATGTCATATACCATTCATCCGATAGCGATGAAACTTGGGTGAGATGTTGTGTACACTCCAGGGAAGGTTTCTGTCTTAGTACATACATTTTACAATAGGTAGCGCACCAGTAGATTCAACAAATGAGGGATGACACGCGAAGCGTTTCAACAAAGTCCCGTATAAAGTCATATACCATTCGTCTGATAGTGATAAATGTTTGGTGAATTGTTGTGTACACTCCAGGAAAGGTTTCTGGCTAAGTAAATCCATTTTACAATACGAAGCGCACGTTTATATTCAATAAATGAGTGACTACGCGCGAAGCGTTTCGACAACGTCCCGTATACGTTCACATACCATTCATCCGATTGCGATGAAACTTGGGTGAGATGTTGTGTACACTCCAGGGAAGGTTTCTGGCTGAGTACATCCATATTAAAATATGTATCGCAAGAGTAGAATCAACAAATGAGCGACGACACGCGAAGCGTTTCAACCAGGTCCCGTATGCATTCATGTACCATTCGTCCGTAGCTATGAAACTTGGGTGAGATGTTGTGTACACGTCATGGAAAATTTCTGGCTTAGTAAATCCACTGTACAATATGCATCGCACAAGTTGATTCAACAAATGAGGGACGACGCGCGAAGAGTTTCAACAAAGTCCCGTATAAGGTCATATACCATTCTGCCGTTAGCGGTGAAACTTGGGTGAAATATGGTGGACACTCCAAGGAAGGTTTCTGGCTTAGTAAATACGTTTCACAGAAGGTAGCACACGAGTAGATTCGACAAATGAACGACGACACGCGGAGCGTTCAATACAGTCCCCTATGTCTTCATATCCCATTAGTCCGATAGCGATGAATCTTGGGTGAGATGTTGTGGACACTTACGTGGCGGTTTCTAATTTAGTAAATACATTTTACAGTAGGTAGCGCACGAGTAGATTCAACAAATGAGTGACGGAGCGCGAATCGTTTAAACAAAATCAGGTATGCATTCATATACTATTCATCCGATTGCGATGAAACATTGATCAGTTATTGTGTACCCGCCAGGGAAGGGGACTTAGTGAATCCATTTCACAATAAGTAGCGCAAGAGTAGATGCAACAAATGGGTGACGACGCGCGAAGCGTTTCAACAAAATCCCCTATTGCGTTCATATAACATTCTTCAATTGCGAAGAAACCTTGATGAGTTATTGTGTACACGCCAGGGAAGGGCTTCGACTTAGTAATACATTTCTCAATAGGTAGCGCACGAGTAGATTCAACAAATGAGTGACAGCGCACGAATCGTTTAAACAAAACCCCGTATACGTGCATATACCATTCATCCGATTGCGATGAATCATTGATGAGTTATTGTGTACACGCCAGGGAAGGGTTTCGACTTAGTAAATCCATTTATCAATAGGTAGTGCACGAGTATATGCAACAAATGGGTGACGACGCGCGAAGCGTTTGAACAAAATCCCCTATGCGTTCAAATAACCTTCTTCGATTGCGATGAAACCCTGATGAGTTATTTTGTACACGCCAGGGTAGGGTTTCGACTTGGTAAACCCATTTTTCAATAGGTAGCGTACGAGTAGATTCAACAAATGAGTGACAGCGCACGAATCGTTCAAACAAAATCCCGTATACGTTCATATGCCATTCATCCGATTGCGATGAAACTTTTGAAAGTTGTTGTGCACGCTCCCACGAATGGTTCTAAATTAGAAAATCC
Source organism: Meconema thalassinum (assembly GCA_946902985.2). NCBI lineage: Eukaryota > Metazoa > Arthropoda > Insecta > Orthoptera > Tettigoniidae > Meconema > Meconema thalassinum. The sequence continues at coordinate 91,450,082 of OX336400.1, read as the reverse complement.
ATTTTACGATAGCTTAGAGGCAGTTAACGGAAATTGAAAAACATGTTGCGTATCCAAAAGCACTTCAAGAAACAGAATTTCAACGCCAACAATTTCTTTGATTGGCATTGCAACGCATGCCGGGTACAGCTTGTTTACCAATAATGATGGATTCGGCGCTTGAACCAACAGCACATGGGTTCAGTATATACATGATAATTTGTATTTACTCTCTGCTTATCTTCCACTGGATATGGAAATAGTCTATAGATTGTTTTCATCATACGCTAAATAAATAAATAAACGGCCGAAGCGATTTCTATGAAACTCGGGAGGGCATACTACTACTACTGTGACCAACCTTGACCGTGGCTTTCTAATTTTAATACGTTACACCAATTCAACATGGCCGCCATGTGAAATATTTCACTGCTATTCTATATCTCCGCAACAGTAACATATACCACCCTGAAATTATGTATGGTAATAAACAGTGTCACTAAACGTTCATCTACTGTATATGACATTTATAAACCTGTTATGTACAAAACGAACATGGCGGCCAAGCGAAATTGAAACATTTAAAAAGACTTTTCTCGAGATTTTATCATCCGAGCGCAAGGAAACTTGGCACAGCAAATGTTTTTACACATTGTAATGCACTGACATCTAATTTAGTTCAATTGTTTACATAACCTCAAGGTGGCTGGTGTGCGAAATTTTTAAAATAAGTTTTTATTTTTTGTGCGATTGAAGTAAACGTTTGAATGATGAACCTACGCAATAATCTTCATAAAATGGTACATAATTCTATGGCCCACACATATAACAATCCAACATGGCGACCATCCGAAATATTTAGATGGCTCTCAATATCTACGAACTTATTACAGCAATCAAACTGAAATTTTGTATGTCGGTAGAGGCTATGGATCATTCAATAACCTGGTGAGCACTAAACCAACATGGCGACAACGCGATTTTTAAATATTTATATTGATTTTTCTCGCGACTTTTCATCCAAGCGCTGTGAAACTTTGCATGGATATCCTCATACAAGCCTTAATATACTGACATCTAATTGAATTGAATTGTATGAGAACTTAAAAATGGCGGCTATGCATTACTTTAATGGCGGCTATGCATTACTTTAATATCTCGTTTTCATTTCTCGTGTATTAATTATTGCCATTATAGGCTCGTTGCATAATGTACTATTGTTTAATTCTGCGTTAGACTATATATATGCCAAATATTCTCAAGTTTAATAATTTCTTTTTATATTTGTGGTTGAATGAAAATTGTCTGTGTTTTCGACGTCTTTTCTAGGAACTGCTCACTTAAAACTATATACATGGACATCTACTTAGCTGAGGGTAATGACATATTTATATGGTGTAGGCACAAGTATTGGTAGTGTAAATCTAAAGTTTGAATGTTTTTCAACTACCCAATAAAATGTTCTTGTAGCCTACTTTTCCTGAAGTAATGTTTACTCAGCCCAGGATAAACGTACAGCAGGAATCTTGGACTCATTTAGAAGCTCTCATTCGTGATTATCGGAAACTACGACCACTGAAAATGTACAGTGTGATGACTAATTTACGAAGAGTGATATTAATGGGAGGTTTTCTGCGTTCTGGCTCGAGCGATTGAAAGCGGGAGGGCTGGTGAATTCGAGTGCTGGATTAACCCTGGATCTGCCCACTCCTGAACTTAACGTATTCAAAGACTTCCATGTTAGCCATCCCTTGTCATAGCCACGTGGTAAAGTTTCCGATACTCTTTCCCAGGCAGAAGGAAGAGGGCTTTAGCTTTTCAACCTTGCTCTACTATCGGTGGTTTTATGGTTCCCTTGATGTTCTTAGGAAATTCTTTATGGATTTAAATATTTTCGCGTGCGGCCTGTCCCTTAAAATGGATGAGGTTGTTTTCTTTCTTAATTTTCTCTGTTTCTTTCCTTGTTCGCCGATATTTCTCTGGTGCTATTTCAGCTAGATGGTAAGGCCATTCAACTGGAGTGGATTTTAAACAACCCACTTTATGATGAAACCTTTTAAATTCTTTCATTACCGAGTGCAAAAGTATGCATTAAAACAAGATTAAAGTGTAGAATAAAGAGGGGTCCAACAGTGCCTACTTTCTGAGATGTATATGTCGTTGACGTATTCTAATTTTGCTGCCAGGTTGGTGGGATTGGTTATTTGAAAGTGAGTAAATTAGTTCAATCACGCCCTATATATGGGAGTCAATCAGCTGTTTATGTTAGGTAACTACAGTGTTGACGTTGTCAAATGTTGCTTGTTATTTTGGCGGGTCCGGTAACTACAGGATATTTGAAAGTGAGTTAATTGAGTATATGGGAGTCAATCAGCTGTTCTAATCACAGGCTGTTTAAAACCAACACCAACACAGAAGTTGTATTCACTTGCAGGCATAGTCTTACCAGATATTAGACGTGAGGTGACCGCTAATATCGACAGACATAGGGTTTGCAACATCTTAGCCCATCCCCTTCATGGTCATCAGCCACCTTCAGCTCGACTTAAGTCCAGGAAAAGATTTCTACGGTCTTCTACTCCACTTCATTCTAACCCAAAAAAAAGGCCAGGGTTAAGCTATGGAATCAAAGGTACCCTGATCATCCGGAACTTGTTGAAATTGAAGAAATATGACCACCCGGTCACGAAGATGGATGGTGTACCTGGAAGTCCTTAAACAGACTACGCACCGATGTAGCAAGATCTAAGGATAATCTTCTGAAATGGAGAATCTTGCATGATGGGGACACACTGTGTGAGTGCAGAGAAGAACAAACTTCTAGGCATTCCTTGAACTGTCGTCTACGCCCAGACTCATGCGCAGGGTTGGATCTGGTATTGCCTGGAAACAATGCTGTCAATGAAGCCAAATACTGGTCACAACTCTGTGTAAATATTGTATATATTATCATGTAATAGCTGATTTCACCTGTTTCATTTCTCTTGCTCTTGTGTTAAACGTTATATGCAAGTGCTTCATTATGTGATTATTTTTCATATTCAATTTCTTGTTTGTATGTTTTGGTACCTCTGACTCGAATAAAAAAATCAGCTGTTTATGTTAGGTAAGTACAACGTTGACGTTGTTAGATGTTGCTGTTATTTCGGCGGGTCTGGTAACTACAGGATATTTGACAGTGAGTTGATTTTTTTCTTTTATTAATATTTTTTATTTTTTTAGCGTATGGCTTTTAGTGCCGAGAGTGTCTGAGGACATGTTCAGCTCGCCAGTTTTGTAGCTGTTTTCGAGACGGACACCCAATGGGTGAGTTATGTACCGTTGGGGAGGAAAGTTGGGATGTAAGGACGAGAAGATGGAAGGTAGCGGCTGTGGCCTATAGTTAGGGACCAACCCCGGCATTTGCCTGGAAGGAAGATGGGAAACCACAGAAGACCATCTTCAAGGTTGCCAGTGGGGGGATTCGAACCTCCTCGCCTCCCAGTTGTGAGCGACTGCCAGCAGTCATGCCGTAACGACCACGGCTAACTCACCCGGTGTGAGTTAATTGAGTATATGGGAGCCAATCAGCTGTTTATGTTAGGTAACTACAGTGTTGACGTTGTTAAATGTCGCTGTTATTTTGGCGGGTCTGGTTACTACAGGATAGTGATAGTGGGTTAATTGAGTATATGGGAGTCAATCAGTTTATGTTACGTAACTACAGTGTTGACGTTTACTAATTTTACTGTCGTGTTGACGGCCTCGTAATTGATGTTCTTTTTTTTTTCTTCTTTCAACGTGAGTAAATTACTTTAATGACATCCTGTATATGGGAGTCATTCTGTTTATGTTAGGTAGCTACAGTGTTGACGTTATTAAGTTGCTACAAGGTTGGTGGGTCTGGTAACTAACGGCTATATTAAAGTGCGTAAATTACTTCAACCACCCCCCCCCCCCCCCCTATATGGGATTCATTCTGTTTATGTTACATAGCAACAGTGTCGATGTTCTTAAATGTTGATGCCGTGTTGGTGGTAACTACTGGCTATTTTAAAATGCGTAAATTATTTCAAACACACCCTGTATATGGGAGTCATCCTGTTTATGTTACATAGCAACAGTGTCGATGTTCTTAAATTTTGATGCCGTGTTTGCAGTAACTACTGGCTATTTTAAAGTGCGTAAATTACTTCAAACACACCCCGTATATGGGAGTCATTCTGTTTATTTTACATAGCAACAGCGTCGATGTTCTTAAATGTTGATGCCGTGTTGGTGGTAATTACTGGCTATTTTAAAGTGCGTAAATTACTTCAACCACACCCCGTATATGGGAGTCATCCTGCTTATGTTACATGGCAACAGTGTCGACGATTCTTCAATTTTGATGCCGTGTTTGCGGTAACCACTGGCTATTTAAAAGTGCGTAAATTACTTCAATCACACTCTGTATATGGCTGTCTCGGGCGAGTAGTCATTCTGAATATGTCAGCTACTGTAGCTACTGTGTTGCCGTTTTCTAATTTTGCTGCAGTGCAGGCCGGGCTCGAAACAGCTCACTTGTCATAAAACAGCTGGGCCAGATCCCTAGATTGCCATGCCACCTCACAATGGCTCCAGAGAGAATGGAGGATACATCTTGTGTGCGCTAGGTAGAGAACTACATCTCACTAGGGAATAATATTTTCACCATCGACTATTCACTGCATCACTCAAATGAAAGTTAAAATTGCATTCCAGTTTCTCTCTTTCTTTTCTTGTTCACCGATATTTCTCGTCTAACAGGAGCTAGTGCTATTTCAGCTAGTTGGTTAGGCCCACATGGAATGGATTTTAAACAACCCGATTTATGATGAAACATTTTTATTCTTTCATGACCGAGTGCAAAAGTATGCATCAAAACAAGATAAATATATATTAGCGGACCCGTGTGATAAATCCCTCATGTTCATAAACCACACTTTCCCCAATAGGTATGTAATGAGAGACTTATGGAGAAAGGTTGTTATGTTTTTACTTCAACCAAATGATTCAAGAACACTATTTACATTTCAGTTAGAATTCCTTCCAAGTTCTACGTTCCCTAATTTAAGAAGGCAATCACTGAAAATTGGATCATCATAACACACACCGGTTATTCAATATTTATGAAATTATACGATTTGAGCAGACTACTCATTCCTTTGATGTACTGTTTCTGAAATCCATGCGAAATGATAATGGAAATAACTCAGAATGTTAAAAAGACATGTAAAAGGCGTCACAGTGGCCAGAATTTGAAGTGGACAACAATTTTGGAGCGTATTTTCCTACAGCAACAGAATATGCAAATCGCACACTTACCACATTTTTGTTAAAGTAATTTCTCAAAGAAATTATAGATATTTATGAAATTAGAGTGCAATTAGTGACTGCTAATGTCTATTCTCTTTCAATTGAATGCTCATTTGTCACGATTGGTCACTTGTGAGCGCCACAGGAGGGATCTATACTGCTGAAATAATATAAACACGGGTCCAACTGTACCTACCTTAGGAGATGATTATGTCAACGGAGGGATTTTAAATAAAAATTACTGGGAAGCATTGACATTTTATGAATTCATCCTATCTGCTATACAATTTACGTTGATAATATAAGTTGCTTGACATTTTGAAAAGGATTGGAATAAAGTATAGGCATAGGTGATGTGGAGAACAGCCTGAGTTCTTCCTCATAATGGGAGAAACATCAGGCAAAATGCCTGGACCAAATAACCACTTTGGAAGGAGCTATTAAACTGAATATTTGGGCTAAAGGAAATGCGGCCTGGTTCTTTAGTTTCACACATGAACATTTGAGCGTTTACACAATATAAATTTTATTAAATTTATCTGACTTGTTGAGTATACATAAATAGAGAAAAAACACTTTAAATTGAAAATGGCAATTATGTTGGCACAACCTGGTGCTATTTTCAAGAGTTCATAAGTCTTCAATATAACTTGGTTTTGCACTTTGAAATAAAATATCAATATAACTATTAATATCATTTAAAATAAGGGGAGAGATGATAAGAATAATGTTTAAAATGAAAACACTTAACTTTTGCGGTGAAGTAAATAGAACAGACTTTTGGCGCGGCAGGTCGGCCGTAGCTTGAGCTTGCTGGCTGGACGGCGGAACCTTTTGGTTTGTAAGTGACTAGACGTTGTGTTGAGGATGTCCAGCATCCATAAATGATGGTCCAGCTTAGAGCAAGTTTTCTCTTTGGTAATTCAGTTGTACCATTGTAGAAGGTCACTGAAGCGTAGTGAACAAGATCCCATCTTGTATAGTGGATCAAAATATGATCTAAGTTGACCACCACTCAACTTGTTTTCATCATATGCGAGGAGGACGAACAATGTTTCATGCCGTAGCAACGTGGTATTATGCTGCCGCCAGCGCAGCGAAGTGAAGCGTTGCTTGAGCTGTCATACAGCGGAAGTACACCGTGGAAGTGCTGGTGTACCGAATGCACGTCTTGTTGAAGAATGAAGAATGAGCATCTGGGTGAAGAAAGCCGCCGTTTAAATAGTGATACCATCCAAGGATCTAGAAATCCACAGGCTGGGAAGCGATGATTCGCTACAGCGGTAGATGTGACGTCAGCCCAGCAGGTAAGAAGCAGACAAAGGAACACACCTATCAGTTGTGTTTTTGACGCAGGACGCGCATAACCTTAATCACGCTAAGGTAAGAGTCTTAGATATTTGAAGGGTGTAAACACTAGCAATTAACAATATAATACAAGCAGCAATATAAATAAATGAATAAATAAATAGATACATAAATATTACTCGTTCGTTGGTCCCGGAAACCAAAAGCATTTGACCAGCAAATGCGACAGCTAAGTTACAGAAAACCAACACGTGAAACATCACGAAAGTGATCAATAGGAGGAGGATCTAAAAAGTATACAGGAACCAGGCAGCAGTTATTCGAGCCGAAGACTATGAAAGAGAAGCAGGTATTCAGAAAGGTATAACAAAAGGCTGAATTTTATCACCCATACTTTTCAATCCATACACTGAACAAGCTATGAGGGAAAATAGAGAAAACTTTGAAGTAGAAGTAAAGATTCAAGCAGAAATGGGATTTGCTGATGACATCTTCATCTTAGCTGAATCACCAGAGGATTAGCTTGCCACGGTGAGTGAGTGGTTATCGTGTCGCTCCTGGCCATGGCAAGTGATTTTTGAAAGGCAACAAAAATCACGACACGCATGTCATACGTTGTTGGCATGTTAAAGAACCCATTTGAATTCAGTAGGCCGTGTTCATAATGGCAAAATTAATCTCGGGATTTTCCGCCAACACCCTTCTCTACTAGAAAGCACTACAGTGTCAAGGAGCATAGATATCTAACCATCCTTGACTTTCATAGCTCTCCAAGGAATAACAAAATTCGACATGCAAGCTGCCCTCTGTGTGCAAATAACAAAGCTTGCACCCGGCACGCGTGAACAGACGATATTATTAGTATACAAGAGGTATCGAATGCGTTTTTAAATGGTATGGACTCCGTCTTGAGGAAAGAATTCATGATGAAAATCAATAAAATAATGGAATGAAGCCGAAATAAATCAGAAACCCCTATGGACGTCAAATTGGCAGGTGCAAATCTAAGGGAGGTGGGAGACTACTGTTACTGAGGAAGCAAAATAACCAGTGATGGACGAAGCAAAGAGGATATAGAAAGTAGGTTGGCTCGGGCAAGGAAATAATTACCCCAAAAAAAAGAAATATGTTAACATCGAATATAGATTTAGTCATTTTCAAAGCCTTGGAATGGCGTCTTCGGTGGTGTGGTTGCTAGCAGGCTGAGCTACTTTGACCAAGATCGTGGGTTCAAACCGGGCCGAAGTCATCGGATTTTTTAAGAGAGTTAAAAATCCCTCAGTATGCCTTCCTTCGGAGGGGAAGTAAATCCGGCGGTCCCATGTCATAGATTTATGGCATGTAACAGAACCTTCCACTAATTACACACGTGTGAAGCTAAATTGTAGGTTAGATTTGACTAACGCTCTTAGCTTCCAACGTTCGTTGCCAGGAGCCGACTTCGGTGACATCTAGTAACCAAGTTCAGAACTAGTAGTCGTTGACGGTGCCGTTTGGTAACAAAAGTATGAACCACTTGAAAATTGAATGCCTGCAGTCCTTACTTGAATTTAAAACAGATAACACACACTAATACAGTCATAACAATTAACATCGGTTTTCAGACAGATCTTGCACACACCCAAAGCACACGGTGCTACATGACCGCGTTGTCACAGCCCCTAAACTGAGGAACCAACCAACCAAAGCCTTTGTTTGGAGTGGCACTCTAGGGAAATAAAACTCTGACTGTTGACGCAGCAAAACAGAGGAGAATTGAAGCATTTGAAATGCGGAGTTACAGGAGAATGATGATCAGATTGGTAGATAGGGTAACAAATGAAGAGGTATTAATACCAGTGGGAGAGGAGACATGTTTTTGACGACTGGTTATGAAGAGATGAGATAGGTTGGTAGGACACATACTAAGACACCCAGGAATAGCAAAGTTAGATATGGGAGGGAGGGTTGAGGACAAGAACTGTAGGGGCAGACCAAGGTTAGAATATGTTAAACAGATTGCCTCGGATGTAGGGTGTGGTAGCTATGTAAAGATGAAACGATTAGCTCAGGACAAGGAGACATGGAGGCTGCATCAAACCAGACTGAAGACACAAACAACCACGTCTAATATATAAATCATGTTGATATTGTTTATTAATTTAGGTGATTTGTATTATCGTGATAATTTGAACCATGTACTTGGGTGTGTGTGTGTGTGTGTGTGTCTGAAAGCTGTGGGATAATATTTGTCATTGTGTTTGTCTATATTAACTCGTATATTTTTAATTAAGGAAACGTCGTGGATTGGAGGTGGCGCAGGCCTTAATTTAGTTACCATCTTGGTATTCGCTTGTGATGGAATTGGGAAAGCTATTTATAGGAAGGATGAGGTAAGAATCAAACCCATTTTTTCTCAGTTTTGGCCTACGAGAGTCAGAAAACCCCGTTCCAGCTCTCAGACCAGAATTAAATTGTCCACCTTATAGTATGGCATGTAGTATTCTTGGCCTTTGTCCCGGAGTTCCAGGTTTGATTCCACGCTCTGCCAAGGAATTTAATTCTGGTCTGAGGGTTGGAACGGGATTACCTCAGTCTCATGAACCAAAACTGAGAACAGGCGGTCTCAACTCCCAACGTAGAGAAGTGATCTCTCGTGGATTTCCATTTCTACTCCAGGCAAAGGCCGGGATGGTTCCTTACTTAAGGTAGGTATACAGTATAGGCCTATGTTAAATAAGAAAATTCACAATATTTTGAACTGATTCCTTTGAAACATTAACCAAGTCACACACCACACCCAACTATCAAGGTTTTGTAAAATAAGAATGTTTGTTTCTTTTCAGTTCTCTGAAATTTTGAAAAACAGAATAGAAAATGACAATTTTTCAAAATGCTCTAAAATTATTTAATATTATTAAATCAACAATTATTTTTCACTGACTTCTTCTATTTAACGCATTCAATGCTATGAACTAGAATCTTGCAGTTATCTGCTGTGTAAAGATTGTAGGAGGGTTTTTCAATTTTCCAAAAAGAATTGCTATTTTATCGTTGCTTAAAATAAACAAGTTGGCTACAGTTTTCAAAGTATCCAATATCACAGCATTCCTACGTCATAAAATGTTAAATAATTTAATTCCGAGAATAACGTAAAAGTTACACAATTATGACACGTACCAAATAAGTTATATACATACCTTAAGGACACCTTGTAGAGTTCACCTTAAAACTGAGCACAGTATTCCAATAAATTTTGGGGCCATCTCACTCCTATCATTAATTTCAAAATATTGAAACATCACACATGCATTTAGTGATATCTCCTCACCACAGGGAAATAATATTAGTAAAATTCAAATGCCCAGTTTATATAAAATGAATTTTTAATTTAACCTAAAAAAATATTTTTTGAGAATGTTCTAATCTCCTTAGGTACTGTCAGTACAGTAGCAGACAGAGATCAAGTAAACTGCCCACATATGTTTTATAGGCTTATTTGTTATAATATTACTTGGCCATTGAAAAAAAAGAAATCATGTACCAAATTTTGGTATTATGTTTTTTAATATTTAATATTTTTTAGGGATTGGTATCAGTTTATAGCCTGTTATACGAAGGGCATACTATATTGTTTTGCAGTTTATTTTCTTATACCCAAATGAATTACATTACACATCAGTTGTTACGTCCACCTTCTCAACATAATCTCCCTTTAACTTTATGCACTTTCGCCATCGATGTGTCAGTCTCTCCAGACCTTCCTGAAACAATTCTTTCAACGTGCTACGTACCCATGCCTTGATAGCGACAGCACAGAGGTTTCTCCATGTTCCCGAACAGGTGATAATCGTTTGGTGCCAAGTCGGGACAGTATGGTGGGTGCAGCAGCACCGTGAATCCCATTTGATCAATGGCAGCGGTGGTCTCTCGGCCAGTGTGGGGGCGGGCATTGTCATGTTGCAGAAGCACACCTTTAGCCCATTTTACTGGCTGCTATCTTTGAATGGCACGACGTAGGTGCTTAAGGGTTGTCACATATACTGCACTGTTAATCGTGGCCCCCCTTTTCCAGCCAGTCACTGAAGATGATGCCCTTTGTGTGCCAGAACACTGTCACCATTCACTTGCCAACTAATAGCACTGTTCGATATTTTCTTGGCGGTGGATTGCCCCTATGCTTCCATTGCATGGTCGCCGTTTTGAGGATTTTGCAGAACTGGACACAGCTGTCAAGGCACGGGTACGCAGCACTCCGAAAGAATGGTTTCAGTAAGGTCTGGAGGGACTGACACATGGATGGCAAAATTGCATCAAACTACAAGGAGATTATGTCGAGAAGGTGGACGTAACAACGGATGTGTAATGTACTTCATTTGGGTAGAAAAAAATAAAGTGTAACATAATACAGTACGGTACGCCCCTCATGTTTCACCTATTGTGTTTATAATTACCCCATGCATACGCATCAAATATTTCATGACAATAAGTTGAGTAGTTTCTGAGAAAGTGATTAAAATACTCTCAAAAATTATTTTTCATGTTAAATATAAATTCATTTTGTATAAACTGGGCATTTGAATCATAGCAATATTCTTTCCCTGGATTGAGTAGATATCACTAAATGCATGTGTGAAGTTTCAATGCTTTGAAATTAATGGTATAGGAGTGAGATGGTCTCACAATTTACTGTAATAGTAACGATCGCCTCTATCCCAATCCTCACCTAAATTACAAATACACTCACTAATGAAGGCACCACAATGACACAGGTTATCAGACAAATCCTACACGGGGCAAAAAAGACCTCCATGTCACAAGACCCCTAAATGAAATGAACAACAACAATAACGTAATGCAATTACTTGAGGGAACAGGGAATCAAATCTGGACCTCTGTAGTGACAACCATTAATGCTAGTCACTACATCATGAGGTTAATCCTTGTGTTTCACTGAAGATTTATGTACAGCAATTGTCCATAATTCATTGGTCAAAAGTTAGCAACCTTAGGTTGTATGTGATGAACTCAGAGTTAACATGGAGTTCCGAAGAAATGTTACCCTAAACACCACTGCAGAATTATGACCAACTAGTGCATAGATTGAATTTGCTTGCGAATAAACCGTGCTCGATAAATCCTGCACAACGACCACGAGGGCATCTGAAACAAGTCCGGTGACCACCGTATCAAATTACAGGACTGACAGCAGCTATCCTGAGTGTGGTTTATCCCTGGGTTTCCCCAAAATCCTTCCAGGTGAATGTCAGGATAGTACCTTATTTCAAGGACCCGGTGCACCTACCCCATCCCAGTCCTTAATACAGTTACACAAACTACTACAGCACAGGTTATCAGACAATTGTAACGTACAGCAAACTACATGGGGCTGATGACCAAGATGTCCCAAGTCTCTTAACCCTTGAGAACTGGCGTGAAAACACATAACACGAGGACTGGCGCCGGGTCGTGTGTCACTCCCTTTTTGTCGCAGTCCGACGTATTTAAAAGAAGTAATTTTACACCTAGTGTCTTCCTATGAACTATTCTCAATAAAAAATGGGGGTTATTTATATTTTTTCAAAATTTGACATGCAGAAAAATGACAATATTTTTCGTAACAGTATCATTGGTCTTGAAGGTGTCGGCAAAGCAGTCATCTTAATTTTCTTTTAACAAAGGAGCTGATGACCAAGGTGTCCCTAGACCATAAACATGGATCAACAAGAACGTAAGCTATGAGATTGTGCTGCACCAAAATAGGTGGATGTTCCTCCTTATTTTTATAGATTGTCCCGACGAACCGAAACCGAAAATTGTCACGCGAGGACTGGCGCCATGGGTAAATCTGACCCGATCGTAAATAATATAGAAATAACTTGGGTGTTGTAAAAGCTATGGACATCTTTCTTTTGCAGGGAGAAGTTCAAGGCTAGGAAGGAAGGTACAGTAAGCGACAGGAAATAAGGGCTGACCAAAACGAAAATATAGAGCATTATTTAAGCCACGGGTCAAAAATGAATAACCAACAACAGCTTGTGGAGAGGACTGCAGGAAGTGGAATATTAAGGGTCAGACTTGAAAACTACCACAGGATCAAAGGCTATTGGATCAAAGAGAATTTCATTAATACCGACATTAAACGACTTCTTTCACCATTAATTCATTTAAATTACCGGTATACATTCTAATTAAAAGTTGTTTATTGCGAATTAATTTACCAAATTATAACGGAAGATTATACATTCATGTAAATAGCGTTATATTGCAGATATAATATTATAAAGCTTTCTGATAGTATGGAGCTGGAAACCGTCGTGACATCGTTTATGAATAAGAGAAGCTGGATTATGATTGCAATCGGTAGCGGCTTCTCATTTCTGTGTACTCTAACATTCATGCGCTTGAGATCAAAGAGAATTCTCATTAAAATATGGGATATTAGACAACCTCCAGCCTTATTTTATTTTCATTTCAAACTTAAATTACATTCTAGGGGTTCCAAAATAGAGAGACGCGGGTTGACGACAACATAATCCTAGCCGAGTTGATGTGAATTTCTTCTTCTTTTGGATGGCCCTACATGGGACCACGCTCGTTCAACTGTTGGGTTTACTGTATAGTTTTCCCCGTGTATTTTTTGTCTTTCCTCTAACCAGGAGGTACCTTTCTTTAGAGATGTGTCCTGAAAACCACGGACTTCCTTAACCCGGGAGTGGTGGCACGGAGTCTTTGTGACCTGGCGCATATTTACTTTGTTAGAGTGTGCCTGTTTCTCGAGACCTTGGCTTCCACATTCCTTGCCGTCTGTCTGAGGTCAGTAACATTGTTTTTAAAGGTGGTCATTCCTAGAAAGAGGGATTATTATCAAGCGGTGCGTGTGGAGAACCCCGTAGTTGATTTATTGAAAGCATGTGTTTTTGAAAGTTTCGTAAATATTGGGTGGATGGTTCTCTGGTGTTTCATTTAGCTACTGGCCACACCGTGATAATTAGCTCCGTGAACTCATAGGGTTTAAAAAATGTGTTTCTTAACCTGTGTTAATGTGGTATCTATGGATTCATGTATATTGTTTGGTAACCTATGCTGTGAAGCTAACATGCATTTATATTCCGAACAATAACATACGATTGAGTTAATAAACCCAATACATCAATGTATGAACCGGGTGAGTTAGCCGTGGTGGTTACGGCATGACAGATGGCAGTCGCTCACATCCGGGAGGCGAGGAGGTTCGAATCCCCCCGCCGGCAACCTTGAAGATGGTCTTCTGTGGTTTCCCATCTTCCTTCCAGGCAAATGCCGGGGTTGGTCCCTAACTATAGGCCACAGCCGCTACCTTCCAACTCCTCGTCCTTACATTCCAACTTCCCTCCCCAGCGGTACTTGTAGCTCACCCATTGGGTGTCCGTCTCGAAGCAGCTACAAAACTGGCGAGCCGAACATGTCCTCGGACACTCCCGGCACTAAAAGCCATACGCTAAAAAAAAAAAAAAAAAAATCAATGTATGATACATAAAACTTGGTAATTTTGTTATCAGAGCAAGTTCCGTCATAGAGGTCAGTAAGTCCTCTTACGTTGTTATCAAACGAGCGTCACCTTTCCAGGGTTAGCAAGTCCTAAATGCCCTCTTTACAAGTGGAAGGAGAAAGGTATTCAAAACAGGACACATCATGCTGTTTTTAAATGCAGAAGTAGTCTGTTGGTTTCAAAATAAGACAGGTAGATGAGTAAGTATCAAAACAAGACACATCTTGGCAGGGTCCATTGCGCATCGATCAGCGCATCAGCTGAAAGGGCGCTCTCTGCCTGCTGCGTATGCAATTCTTTCTTGTTCTGTTAGTGCCGGTGTGTTAGCATTTGTATTGGTGTGTTTGTTTATTTTTTATTTAGCGTGGGGAGCGTGATGGCCCAGTGGCTTAGCTACTCGTCTTTCACCCGGACGACCGAGGTTCGAATCCAAGTGACAACGGGGTGGAATTTTCACCTGAAAAATCACGTGGCGTCAGGAGGGGAATCCGGCCTTAAATTTCCGGCCAAAACAAAAAAACAATGAGCCTGGTTTGCTCCTGTGACTCCAATTATTTGGGAAAAGCTGAAGAATGTTTTTATTTATTTATTTATTTATTTATTTATTTAGCGTATGCCTTTTAGTATTGGGAGTGTCCGTGAACATGTTCGGCTTGCCAGAGGCTGTAGATGCTTCAAGCGGACACCCATGAGGTGAGCTACAAGTTCCGTTCAATTTCAAGTAGTTCTAACTTTCGCTACCAGATATCACTGACACCTATTGGTGAATGTTGGAACATTGATAGAGCTTTGCATGAAATCTAACCTAGAATTATAGCTTCACACAAGTTTAGTTAGCGGAAGGATCTTTTACATGCCATAAATCTATGACTGGGTGGAACAGTAACAAGCACTATGGATAAGAAGCGAATATCTTTCTTGGGGCATCTAATAAGGTCACCAGAAAATAGAATCAGTAGGAAAATAATCGACACATTTTGGAAGAGTAAGAGCATCATTAGATGGATCATAGAACATAAGGAAGACATAATAAAAGAATTTAATGCAGCCAATGGCTAATAAATACAATATCATACATTGTTCATTCAGTACAGAAAGGGGTCAACGACATTGTTCTTTTTGTACACTCTTGAAGATGGTATCTTCCACTATACTTCTTGCACAACTTGCAAATACAGCCATCGACGGGGTCGTGATATCTTGTCTCATTGCATATCTTATGATGGAATCCACGTACAGCATAGCGTGTCATAATATGCCACAAGTTGTAATCGGAACGTTACTTATTACGATAGAGATATAGGCTACAAGACGGACACACTAAAGGTATTGAAAGACTATCACACTACGGTACAGACGAAGATTAACAGAGGTTAGGAAGAGTGATTCCAGAGGATGAAAAAGAATACGCTCAGGATGGATGAAGAAGTATTGGGCGGATAAAAAGTAGAAAGACATGAACCATAAACCTGACTTAAGTGGTTCTACGCAAACCATAAAATTAAAATAAATAAATAAATAAAGTATCAGTATTATTAACAACACACACACATCCAGGGTTGATATCAAAGATATCCTAAGCCTCGAAAATGTATTGATAACCAAAAAGAACCCAAACAGAACCCAAAAAGAACCCCCAAAAGAACCCAGATAGAACCTAAAAAGTAACCGAAAAAACAAAAAGAACCCAAAATGAACCTCCAAAAAGAACCCAAACAGAATCCTAAAAGAACCCCCAAAAGAACCCAGATAGAACCCAAAAAGAAACCGAAAAAACAAAAAGAACCCAAAATGGACCTCCAAAAAGAACCCAAACGGAACCCCAAAATAAAACCAAAAAACAAAAGGACTACAAAAGAATCCAAGAAGACCCCAAAAAGAACCCAAAATTAACCCAAAGGAACGCAAAAACAACCAAAAAACAACCAAAAAGAACCCAAAGAGAACCCAAAATGAACCCAAAAAGAAGCCAAAAAGAACCCCCAAAAAGAACCCAAAAAGAACTCAAAGAAACGAAAAAGAACCCCAAAACGAACCGAAAAAAACACAATAAGAACCCAAAAGGAACCCGAAAAGAACCATAAAAGAACCAAAAAATCACCTAAAGAACTCAAATAGAACCCAAACAGAACCCCCCAAAAAACTAAAAAACAAAGAGAACCCCGAAAGAACCCAAAAGGAACTCATAAAAAGAACCCAAAAGAAGCCAAAAAGAAGCCAAAAAGAACCCAAGAGGAACTCAAAAAGAACCCAAAAGAAACCCGAAAAGAAACCAAAGAAAACCCAAAAAGAACCCAGAAAGGACCCGCATAATGAACCCAAAAACCCAAAAGGTACACAAAATGAACCCAAAAAGAAGCCCCGAAAAGGAAAGAACACCAAAGAGAACAGTACTCAGTTAAGTCTTGAGAGTGTAGGGTATCAGTTTTTGTTTGTGATCGCTGCAGCTCAACGGTCAGTCTCAACACGCTACAGTCTTATAAAAAGTGTCTTGTTCGCCTCCAACATTGCACCTTACTGTGATTGCTCTGTAAGTAATTGGTTATCCATATTAAGACACCCAGCTGAGTTGTGTTCAACCCATTGAGAGCAGTTGTAGGTTAACACTCTCTTGACCTTGACCTTACAATCACCAATGCTGATGTGGAGTTGGTGCGGTTCTGAGAATGCGTTCAATTAGGAGTATTAGCTTGGAAATTACATTAGTTCCGGAATGCCATGCGTAGCGCGACTGTTCGCCTGAGGGATAAGCAACTCACTACACAGCCAAGACTGAAAATATGCCTCCAACGCTTTGCCTGGGGCATTATTGAGTCATGGAGGCTGCTGTCTATCCTTCAGCTCTGTGATGTACTATGCAGTACATAACTTTATTGTGCAACAAAGAGGTGGATGATGATGATAATTGTTGCTTTAAAAGGCCTAACATCAGGGTTATCGGCCCCTAAAACGAAGTGGCAATGAGAAAGATTTTGAAACAAGGTTTGGAAATTTATGAAAAGGACAGAAAAATTAAATATCTTGGAGAATTGATTCAACCTAATGGCCTTGATAAGTAAGCCAATAAGGACAGAACTTGTAAAATGGAAACTGCATATTGAGTAAAGAGGAATAGGCATAACAAGAAAGCCATATCCTTCAGAGCAAAGTTACGATATTATGCCGCTGTGTTTAAATCGGAAGCTCTTTATAGTTCTGAATGCCTTAATTTAAACAAAAAGGAGACACAGAGGAGTTAGAAAAGGAAGAACGAAGAATCCTAAGGAAAATATTGGGGCCAGTACAGAGAGCCGATGGCCTATGGAAGAGACGGAGGAATAGTGACTTGTACAACCAGGCGGAGAAAGTTACGGACACGATGCGTAAGAGAAGGATTACATTTTAAGGCCACCTCACACCAATGAGAAACAATAGGTTAACCAAAAGGATATTCACCTACATTAGCAAATTTAAGTCCACCACAAAATGGGTTGAGGAAACACGAGCAGATCTCAAAGAAGTAGGCATCAAACAAGAAGATATTCTCAACAAATCGTCGTTTGGAAGGAAGGTTGATAAATTTAAAGATTTTCAGGAAAAATCAAGCTCAATAACCAAGGTCATCTGGTCTGATTAAAGGAGGAGGAGACTCAGCAAACGCATGAAGAAATTCTGGGAGGAGACGAAGAGATTGGTTAAGTCGGCCGATTGTTCAACGCGGTCCACAGTAGGCCAAAATCGACAGAAGAAGAAGAAGAAAACAACCGTCGTTGAGAGATTTGAGTCGCAAAGGCAACAAAGAATGACGTTTGGGAAACCAGTGACAGGGGTTAGCTTAGTTATAAGTAGAGTGTTGGACCTTGTTTGGTCTACACCTGTGCAATTTTCACCTAGTATATTGTTCTGCTTAGAACTGTGTACTGAAAAAAAAAAAGACCACTTGCTTTCAGAAAAATAAACATTAAATATTCTTGGTTGTCGCCTCAAGGGCCTGGGTTCAATGCGCGGCTCTGCCAAGAAATGTGGTTCTGGTTTAAGGGTTTGGAACGGGGTCCACTCAGCTTCGTGAGCAAAGCTGACAAGAAGTGGGTTCGATTCCCACCTCAGCTCTCCTGGCAGTCGTTTTCCATGGTTTCCCACTTTGACTCCGGACAAATACTAGTTTATAACTTAAGGCACGCTCACCCAAGTACACGGGGCTACATGATCACGATGTCTCAAATCCCTTTACCAACCAGCCAGGCAGCCAACCAATCAACCAACTAACCAAACTAAAACAATATTATTGTTGTGAATCTAATTTCACCAAATAGCCGACAAACTTGTTTATAAAAACTTAATTGTCAGCAACGTTTCTATCGGCAGATCATTTTCAAGCTACAACAAAACATCACATTATCAGTCTCACTTGTACATATTTTTAGCCTACTTTCGATTTTTGCAAAAAATGAAAGTAGACTTATGAGATCAACACAGGGAGAAAAAAGTGTGTCTGTCTGTGTGTGTGTATGTGTGAGTGTGAGTCTGTGTGTGTGTGTGTATGTGTGAGTGTGTGTCTGTGTGTGTGAGTGTGTGTACTCTGAATGTCTGTCCCCCCCTATCAATTCGAACACGGTGAATGCGAATTGAACGAAATTTGGTACAAAGGTAGCACTGGCAAAGGACACCTCAGTGTCATGTTTTATATCGCCGCCATCTTGACGGAAACGTAATGGCGGCCACACAAATGTTCAAAGCTTAAATCAAGTTACGATTAACCTAATCATCCGATCTCTACCAAATTTTGCAACAACATACCTTTATGAGGGGAGCATCCTTTGACCAAACCAATAGGTCATCAGCGTAATAGTTTGCGGATGGCGGCCATCTTTGTGTGAAAATCGATTCCCCCTATTAATTCGAACACGGCGCAACCGAATGGAACGAAATTTGGTACAGAGGTAGTACTAACAAAAGGCACCTCAGTGTCATGTTTTATATCGCTGCCATCTTGACGGAAACGTAATGGCGGCCACACAAATGTTCAAAGCTTAAATCAAATTACGATTAACTTAATCATCCGATCTCTACCAAATTTTGCAACTACATACCTTTATGGAGGGAGCATCCTTTGACCAATCTAATAGGTCATTCACCTGATAGTTTGCGGATGGCGGCCATCTTTATGTCAAAATTGATTCCCCCTATTAATTCATACACGGTGGAACCGAATGGAACGAAATTTGGTACAGAGGTAGCACTAGCAAAGGGCTCCTCAGTGTCATGTTTTATATCGCCGCCATCTTGACTGAAACGTAATGGCGGCCACACGAATGTTCAAAGCTTAAATCAAATTACGATTAACCTAATCATCCGATCTCTACCAAATTTTGCAACTACATACCTTTATGGAGGGAGCATCCTTTGACCAATCTAATAGGTCATTCACCTAATAGTTTGCGGATGGAGGCCATCTTTATGTCAAAATTGATTCCCCCTATTAATTCGAACACGGTGGAACCGAATGGAACGAAATTTGGTACAAAGGTAGCACTAGCAAAGGGCACCTCATATTCATGTTTAATATCCCTATAGCACGTTGTATTTCAACAAGCTCCTACAACCAACATTCAATCATACTCCTTGAAAAGGACAAAGAGTTATAACAATACCCATGCATTTAGGAGAAAGTAGGCTATATGTTCTTTACTGAACATCTTGTTTTTCTTCTAATTAATAAATATTTTATGTTACAATTCGTATATATGCCTGTGGTTTTTAAAAACAATATCAAACTTTTGCAATGCCTCAAACATCGTCGCTGTGGCAAGCCATTGTATTTTTGTATACAAGTATTTAGGTGCAATTGGCGGTTGTACGCAACATAGCTGTGATCTATATTTATCAATGGCTTGTCTCAGCGACGATGTTTGAGGCATTGGAAAAGTTTATGGTATTGTTTATAAAAAACACAGGTATATATACGAATTGTAACATAAAATATTTATTAATTTGAAAAAAGGTGTACAAATGAGACTGATAATGTGATTTTTGTTGTAGCATGAAAATGATCTGCCCATCGAAACGTCGCTGACAATAATGATTTGATAAACAAAGTGAGAACAAGTTTGTCGGTATTTGGCTAAATTAGATTCACAACATAATTTTATCTACACACCGATGAAATTAAATTCATTAAACTAATTCTAAAACAATATTGTTAGGGGCAGCTGATTCACCTCGTATATTGGCTAAATTAAAGTGTAGGATATTGGTTCATCACTCCCGAAGAATTACCATCAATGCTACCAACTGTTGAAAAATATTAATTGAAATTTAAACTCTGTATGGCATATCTCAGATGATATGCATGGTACGTTGAACTGTCTAGGTAATATGTAATGTATTGATACAAGGTATCAATAATAATTTGGACAACTGATAAATTACAGAAGGTTGATAAAATAATTATTCGGACAATTATCAATGGAAAACACCAAATTAATGGCCAGTGGAGAGTTTTCCTAATTCAGTATTTTACATGGGAAGTTAATCGAACATTGATACTGTGTAAAAACGACGAATTGCATCTTTTGGGCACACCCGCATACTAGACCTCTAAAACTACTTTAAAATTTATTTTGGAACAGTAAAACGATAAACACATGGTTTAAATAAATACAAATGAATTTAGATGAATTGAAAATTACTAAGCATCGAATTGAACATAAGGAGAAACGAATTCTGTGTAACAAACTCACAAGACTAACACTCAAAATTTCACAGAGTAAGCAATATATTATATCTGCAGAAGAATGGGCCGCACGATAATCGAGGGTGGAGACGTTTTGGAAAAGAAAGAAATTTTCGAGTGTTATATGTTGAATTTATTTGTTTTATGAAGACGTTGTTGTGTAAGGTTTGATTTTAGTGCCCCAATGTGCTAGTGAATAAATAAATAAATAAATAATTAAATAATATAGAGTGTTTAGGATCGCTAAATTGCAGAAAGCATACTGACTTACATGGAACCACTATAATAAAAAAGTATTTCCACGAGTGCCAAATTACGATACTACCTTATCAGAGGCCATATACGCTTCAGAAACGACAGCAATAAAGGGACGAACAGAAATCAAAGAATTAGAAAAACAAGAGAGAAAAATTCTGAGAAAGATCTACGGGCCAGTTTAGAAAGAGAGAATATGGATAAAGAGACCGACAATAGAACTGTACAAACAGACAGAAACGATTACAAACAACGTAAGGATAAGAAGAGCAAAATTGTATGGAAATATGAAGGGCTCGGAGCAAGATAGTGCTATGCCACACTTTTGTCTTTCTGAGAAAAATGCATCTTAAAGTTTGAAAAAAAACCTATAAATCAGATTTTCGTATTTTCATTTAAGTAAATTTACTTAAGTTGGTTTATGTCAGTTACTACACGTTTTAAGTTTGTAAAATAGCATGTATATCTTAAGTACTGTACCCATTTGACATTATATGGAGAACATGTGTCCACACCCCGACAGCTCCAGTCCTTTCAGGGCGCGTTACGTCTCCCCCACAGTGCGAACACATATTCAGGATTTGAAAGCTATCAGGTAATTATTCTACAGGAAAAACAAACATATTCCTAAAGTAACTGCATTTAATACTCAATCATGGCATAATAAACAACAACAAACAAAATATTACATTTAATTTACTCCCTGGAAATGCAAATGAAAGTTTGGAGCACACAAATGATAGTTCAAAGGGTCACAAGTGCTAATTAGACTCATTTGTGCTCCGCAGCTCAGATCAACGTCTGACCTCCTCAGGCATGCTGCAACACTGTCTCTTGTGAGTTACTGAGTCTAAGTGCGGTGTCTCAACACCCTAATCTACACTTTCACTAGATACATTCCATTCTTAAACAAGCATTCACTGTCAATCGACGAATGCTCATGTTCCATGCACATCATTTACAACAATAATAATAATAATAAATCAAAGCAACATTACACAAGAATGTACACAGCATAGTACTTCTTATACTCAAATGATACTCTACTTGATTCATCTAACTGCCCGTATTTCTCACGGTGGATTTATCTTTACTTCCACAATACAACAATGCATTTACCATTTACGTTAAGTTACTTGTCCAATGGCTTTATTGTTTGTGCAACAATTTGTGTAATAATCTGAGTAACACTCATCTCAGTCATCTGTGTAACAATCATCATTCTTCCCTCACCTTTCCTTTTAACGCGGACTACAGTACCTTCACTACAATACATAAACAATGCTGCTTTAGTTAAACGCTACACCATATAGCATTGTGTTTGTCAATAAATAAGTCGATCTACTGTTAATATTTCGTCAATCCGTTGTTATTGGGCTACCCGTGTGAGTATATTACCATTTTAAGCTGGGTTTCAATGCCTCACAATATGTCAGGGCATTTAGCGAATTTATATGTCAACCAACATTAACTCGGCTAAATCACGTACGATTTCAACAAATAAAAGATGGATTTAAATCATCTGAAAGCCTATAATTGATTTCTGCGATCAGAACAATCAAATTGTCAATATTTTAAAATACCAGATTATGCATTTCAACTGTCCAGTACATTCTGTTAAGGGTTGGTCAATTACCCTACCACCCGTGGTGCGGACAGAGCTTATACCTGCTCTCCCCCAAAAAGAAACATGGCTGCCGGGGCGACCTTCACCTCCCCTCTTCTCTGCCAGCCGTCTCATTATTTATTCACACACTAACAACAAGGTTTCACTGTTCCTCACACTCTTTTTCACGGCCAAGGCAAAACTGTGTCATCATCATGATCAGACTAACTAAACATTTACTCCTATTACGTAGGGTAGAATTACATGGCTCAATCCGGCTCATAAAATTATCAATAGCACAGGAAATAATGTCTTATAGTGACGATGTCTTGGGGATCAAAGTATGGCTTAAATATACGTGCGATTGTGGTTTTCATAGGGTTTCCACATCCACGTGCGAAGTATCGGGTATGGCATCCATGGATCCTCCCATTATTACCTGTGTCGCGCCTCGCCGGGCGGATCACTTCATAGAGTGGCTAATTAAGGTGACATAGTTACTCCTCAATTGCCCTCACGATGCTGGCCTGGTAGATTAGATACCATATCTATCTCCATCCGCTATCAAAAATATACCTGTTTTCCCTTGGCTATACATCAATTATACCTTCGAAGAGTAGCGCATACTGTCCTGACATGATACTATAGCATTTTCCTTGCATTTATTAGAGTAAACTCTTGGCTTTACTTTACACGCTCACATTTTTAGCGGCTCAATACTAGAACTGTTAGACTAATCTGATCATATGACATTCCAGTTTCCCTCCGTTTCGCTGTTCTGAATTTACTGGTATTTATTTCTGCTATTATTAACTGGCTTTATTTACTGCGTGATTCATAATACTCATGACATTTTAAACATGTATAACAACATCCAGGCACATATTTTTTCTACATTCTTTTATATTACCTTATAATTTCTCGGAATTGACGCAAGTTAACATTTCATGAATAATCATACTTACTGTTAATCTCTCTTTCGACTTTAACCAAATTCATAAGTTATTCATTAACTGTGTTATTAACTTTATTGTGATCTTACGCATTTCTGTCGTAAGCCAATTCATTCTTATATGCAAACCCTTTACAACAATTAAGAGGAATTGCAAACTCGTACAACACGTTATTTCAAGTTCCATTACATTTAATTAACACTGACATATGGTGCGCTTAACCGGTACATTAAAACATTGGAATGGTACTTACGTCCTTCATTTTTGGTGGTCGTATCCAATAATACAGCATGCGCCCTGCCATTGCGTATTTAGCACTGCTCCATACTGATCACAATATACCTTCCTTGAGGTTTCACATCACTTTTCTTCACATCGGTGTTACACATTTTGATTTTTATACTTTCGCAATTTTTTTAATTAAACACTTATCATAAACACGTTAGCTTAACAACACTAAAACACATTAAATTTACGTTACACTCGCTTTATACAATGGTGCCTTCCTGGGCTACAAATTCGCGTAATTCCAGAGGTGCAGGCTGCGCATTCCCTGAGATATCCTACCTCTCAGTGATAGTCTCAAACATCAGCGCCTATCTCCTGACTAATCCTCTTCTACGGCTCCCAGTCTCCTATCTCCACTATCAGTGTGTCTGTTATAGTGTATTCTTCTCGCTCCAGATCGCCTAACACATCCAATGTAGTGTCTGTGGCTTGACATTAATCACAATGCCTGTGATGCTCTCTCCACCCCATGATCTATTCTGCATAGTTTATACTGTGTTATCATGATAATAACTAGATCATGACTTTGTGAGTTCTTTACTGTGTTACACGTGAAACTGGTGTAATTAAATTGTTCAATCAACATACGCGTCACTTACTGTGCAGCTTTTGATAACTGTAAGCTTTTACTTAGCTTCACTTTATATTTCATTGTCTCAATACTTGCGTGGCTTTGTCTGCAATAATACAGTGCGAGAGTGGCATTCTCTCCGCCTAATTTTTTCAATTTGTCTCCTATAACGACTTTAATTCACTTCACACGGCTGTGAGAAGACTTTGTAATACTTCATGATTACTTTATACTTACATGAGACTTTATACTTTTACGCACGTAGCGTTGTTTACTAATTTCCGACGTGCGGGAGTAGCATCCTCCCCACGTGAGTTCTGACTTTAGACTGCCTGCTCCAGGCCTCACTGCCCTATTTAACTGATTTCTTCAAACATGTAGTCCCCTCAAATCTCCAGAGCGACTTTTTCTCTGATACTGCATTTTCCGGGCTGGAATTGCATTTTTCTAGTTCAATTTTGCATGGGGGTTACGGTTCTTGTCTCGTGCAAATAATCCGATCGTCCAATTAATTAATATTAATTGGTTTTCAGTTGGCGTACCCCAGCCATGCTTCAGGGACTTCCCCAATAGCTCTGCGATAATGACTTGGCTTCCGCACTCTGCCTGTCATTTTCCCTCTGATACTTTATAAACCTCGATTGGCATACCTGAAGGTTCTATAATTATCTTCTCAAGATTTCATTCAACTGGGTGTTACTCTTAATTCTCTATCTTTCTTGGTTTTCGAGTAATCAATTTATTTCTCTCGGCAACCTTCCCATTCCACATCCTCTTCATTGTACTTTGGGGGTTTTACGGTCATTAATAACTGTCTTGGTCCCCTCTGACGCTCGAAAGTAGTCCACTAGAGACTGTCTGCTCCGCCCCCTCGTTCAGGCTAATATGTCAAGTGTCACTTTGCCTCGAAATCTCGGTTCTTGGCTAAAATCCTGCATGTTACAGTAGTAATCATACATTCCTTAAGTACAAAATTGCTTATAATTCCTTATCTGTGAACGGAATCCAGCTGAGACTACCTCAGTAATTTTTATTTATGTGGCTCTTGGGTTCTATGAGGTTGTTCCCCCTCAGAGACCTTGGGTTTGATACTCTATACAATCATCTGCGTGATTTCTTCTACCTTGAGTATCAGGCTCGATGTCAGTCAGCTCCAGTACCATGGGTACAGTACATTACGTAAATTGCAATTTAATGAAGGCATGCATGAATAATAGTGGCTTAGCACTATCTTGCCTCAGAACTTGGCGCAATATGCCAGTAATGAATGATATTTATTATTCGTCTATTACATACTAAATATTTGGCAATATCTATTAAAAGTGTATTTTAATGTGATATATGAAACAAATGTCGAGGAAATGAAAATATTCTTTCATAATGATAAGCACAGAATGTTCAGTCAACATTAAGAGGGCAGTCAATCATCACGTTCTACACCTCCCATCTCTTTGCACTTAATACTATTATAAAACGAATGGTGCACTGGCGGGATGAACTGGAGTAGATAGTGCAAATCCTTGAACTTCTTTGAGTCAACTGGAATTGGTTCCCCGTACTTCTGAGTGAGCTGGACATCTGCTGGCCGTCCTTGGTTTTCTGTTAATACCCAGCACTGCTTTTTGCATTTACAGTTAGGTCCCAGCTCCTTGGCTGCGTAACACTTTTTGTACTGTCACTGACGTAGAGAGAACCTTTGTTTCTTCTTAATCGCCTCTTCATTTTTGGGTGCTATTTTGATTTCTATTTCTCCAACGAGCTTTCTTCATCTTCATAGGTGTCGTGATGATTGGTCTAATGGTAGTTTCATCCTTTTCCTGAAAATGAACATCACCACTTAGATAATTTCTAAAAAAAAAGGCCACAAAAATATAGGTTAAATGGTTCAGAATAGCAGTTTTAAATGTATTATATCTCATGAAGATATTGTGTCATTTTACGTATTAAGTAAAATGGAATGTCAACAATCTTCTTGTAGTTATTATTGCTGCATAGCAATTAAACCTTGACTTTGAGAAAATATAAATACAAGTACATTGGACAACATTTCGGCAGTATAGTGCTATGCCCACTGCAGAATACTATGCTACTTATTCAAGAGTTATAAGCTATATGTTTAATCTAGCATGCTGCCTAAGATTAATATACAAATATGTACTGCATAACATACTAAATATGTTACCTACACGTATCAGAAAGATCAGATAAATTATTTTGGTTATAGCACACAATGCAACATTAACTGGGCAAATTTTTTCAGCAATACAGTGCTATGCCATAATATCAAAAAAATGTAATACGTACCCCAGATGAATCTTTCTCAGAAGAATATATTCCTCTTCAGAATCTCAAAGAACAGCTTCCAAATCACTAGTTGTTCCTGAAAAATAAAGCCTTTTCCGAACTGATGTATTTCCACTGCTACAATCAGGCGACGCTATCTTGTGAAACTTGGTGGCTTAGGATACTCTTGCTGAAATATTCAGTGTCATATCTTTGAGGCAATAAGAAACTTGAGTACCTCTGCTGCTATCTGTAGCGTAATATGAGTAACTTACATAGCTATTGGAAAGTTCTGCTCCTAGCCATAATTAGGAAACTACCAGCTCAGTTAAGAGGAACATGTGGCATAGCACTATCTTGCTCCGAGCCCTTCACATACATAGGATGACCAAAGACAGACTGACCAAGAACATTTTAATATAGTTACGAATAGTACACTAAAAACCAATTGGGTAAAGGAAACCGTGGAAGACCTCAAGAAACTAATCATCTCTACAGAAGACATGGCAGACGGGAGAATATGCAGAGAAATTCTTAGACAACAGAAATTTGAGCAAACTCCCAAAGAGAGACAACCAGGAAAGAAGTGGACGGTGGAGAGAAAGAGGTTAGTTAGTTAGCTATTCTTGTTTTAAGGGGCGGAACTACGAAGTCATCAGCCTTAGAGAAAGAGGAAGCATAGTGTGTATATGAGAGGTTTTTGGGGAAAAAAGAAGAAAGGGCCAGAATAAAACATGAAAATTGATAGTGTTGTACCGCTCTCCTAATGGGGAATTAACGAATAAATCGAGTATTTAGTGAAATTACTTGTTATTATTCTTTCCTATGACAAGGCTGGTCACTGGCTTTATGAATGAACACATTTCATCCTTCTGTACTTCCCCCAGATCCATACCACCCATTTATCACTCTGACAAGCATCGTTTCAACTTTCCACATCTGGAGAAACGACCCTTTATTTCCTTGGCCATTGTATTGAAAACTTTCACATTTTCTCATTCCGCTATCAGTAAAGCCGTCTTGATAAATGTTCAAGAAGCGGTTTACCTCACCGTGACGTCACAATGCAGCATCACCTGAGGCAACGCGTTTAGAAGTGCTATAAAATAATTGGACTTGAGATGAACTACTGAAAATGAATTTCACGGTAAGATGATGATGATGATGATAATTGTTGTTTTAAGGGGCCTAACATGTAGGTTATCGGCCCCTAATTGTTTGGGTGAAAGTAAAAATGAAAGATGATAAAATGAAACGTACAACTAAAACCAACTACTCACTCAATAACTAGAAGGGGAAATGGGAAACATCAGCAGAATACGGCAAATAAAGGGCAGGAGGAAAAGAAATGCCTTCAACCCTCGAAGAATGCGGAGACTTCGAAGGAAGGAGAGCACTTGCGACCGTACTCTGCAAGTTCTACACAGATTCTTGCTAACTCCACCGAACATCGGAGCCACTCGCACGCGCACCCATACTCCTCAAGTATTTCACAGATAGGCCTAGTCCTCGTTTCACGGCGCGTCGAACGATATATGCACCTGTTGGCTCCCCCACCACGGTACCGTCTTCCAGCTTACGTTGTCTCCACTGATTGGCTGAGCACGCCGCTAGTTCCCCTCCTCTGCCTCATTACACTCGGCGCGCGAGAGGGAGAAGTCGATTTCCGTCCCAACAATTCGCCTTTTCTAGACCTTGCGACCCAGCCTTGCGTAATACTTCTCGACAGGAATCAGCTTGTACTCGAATTCCCAGTGAGTCATGTCTCTCAAATACCGTAACTGACAAAACTCCGTAAAATTCCGTAATCACATAATTTTCTATGATATTGTCGTTCGTAATAATTTGCTTGATAGCGTTTTCTAAGACATAGAAAACCTATCTGAATGCTAATAATTTTTATAAAATGCTCCGAAAATACCTTAATAATAATTATAATAAATTAATAATAGTAATAAATTAACATGAAAAATTCTCTTGGCTGAACAATTTGCCGCGTAAATAAATATGGAATGGCTTCCTACTGACTTATGCCAGTTGCATAAAACCCCTCGAAAAACACGTTACATATTCGCCTCGGATCATCGGATGATTTACCGTGACGACGGTCCATTATCCGATTATCCCAGACACGTTAATAAACCCCATCCAAAATACATATTACATAAATGAAATCACCCTAAATTACAGATATATACACTCATATTTTTTCTTCACGCACTTTGCGTCAAAGTTTGTTGTCACTATGGATTGCACTTTGCAACCAGTCCAATGTTTTACATATGGAATAGTGTTCCACGGATATTTCCGCCTCTCAAATTTCTCTATGTTGGAGAAATAGACATAATTAATGTGTGAGCACTATGTATTTATGATGTCATATCACACGCATTGAAGGTGTTCTGATATATTTATATCACCATAGAACTTCCTAATTTCACTGGAGGTCCCCTCCTTATGGTGACATTTAATTCCACATATCACTGAGCACACGATCACACTATTGTGGCAGCGCCTCGTGACCATAATACTTAATCTCTCTTTAAAGTAGATTACATTAATATTGACTTCTGAAAAAAAAAACAGTAAATGCGCATTACATATAACACCAAATATTTCTGTGCCGTAATCGCCCTGTCTTGTTAAGTTCCCGTTAACCATATTCTACTTAATACTAGTTCTCAACACAGACCATTTCTCCTCACTCAAATAATACCTTTGTACAAATTACCTTAAATTACACACTTACAAATCTTACATGGCGAGGCCGTAAACAGAAATCACGTGTGCTGATATGTATGAGTTTCATGAAGGACTGTCTCGCATTCTGATGGCCCATCTTTTATCTCGTGGACGCCTTAAGCTAACAAGCCCTATACAAGCGCTCCCCCATCTCTTGGAGATAAATGGGAACCCATCAGCGCTGCCAAAATGGCCTTGGTGCATCGAGACAATTTAGTGCTCAACAGCATCCGACAATCCCGTCATATTTCCCTGTACCTTAAAAACTCTCATTTACTTACATACTACCCCCCTGTGTGACTTCTGATACGCCTGCCTTAAAACCAGATCCTCCCACGCACCAAATACCACACTTACTCATTTGATAGGCTGGCTCACCAGCTAAACACACTCACTTTATGACACATATTTTCGTAGACTATGTATATTATACGTCCCGTATAATCTGTTTCCCTCACTATTCTCCAGCACATATGCTGTTTTGCCAATACGTTTGGAAACTATAAATGGGCCCTCGTAGAGATAAAAGAACTTGGACATGACTTTCTCTAGCTTATTTGACTGTTTCGGCACTCTAAGTAAGACTCTGTCTCCCGGCTCGAATAGGTCAAATTTAGTTTCTTTTTGTTGGCGAATTCTCTTTTGTGCTGACTTAGATAAATTCTGTTTCGCCAACTGGACAATGTAATCCATCCCCGGTTGCTGACCCTCATTTAATCCCAACACCCTCGCTAGTTCATTTTGTGGTCTTTTTCCGAAGTGAACTTCGTATGGCGTCAATTTCGTGCTCTCATGCTGGACAGAATTCAGCCAAGTCCCTACCTTGGGAAGATGTCCAACCCAGGCCGCATGCTTGTCATGCACTAGAGTCCGAAAAAGACGAGCCACTTCCCTTAATGGACGCTCTGCAGAATTACCCTGAGGGTACCTTACAGAGGAATGAACGTGTGTTATACCAGCTTCCTGCATACTGGTTCTCCATTTCTTTGCAGTAAACTGTGGTCCACTGTCAGATAGTATCCTGAGAGGAATGCCAAACTCAGGTACATACTTATTAATGATCAGACGGCTACACGCTAGTCCCGTGGCTTTCCTTAGCGGATATACCTTGACATACTTACTAAAAGCGTCAATAACTATAAAAATGTACTCGTAGCCGTACTGTCCTTTAACGATCGGGCCAAATAAATCCACACACAGTAGCTCGCCGGGACTACTGGTGAGAACTGCAGATCTCTCCCCCACTAAATATTTAACTGGATATTTACTCCTTTGACAGGTGTCACACTTAGCTAAAATCCTCCTAACGTCCCTTCCCATTTTACTCCAAATGAAGTCACGACCAATTTCATAGAAGACCTTGGCAGCACCAAAGTGTCCTAATTCCCTATGAATGAACCAAATTAGCTCCTCCCGCAAAGTGGCAGGAACACATATTGCCCACCGATTATTCCTACATTTCCTTGCAAGAAGCCCATCCTGCATCTTGTACGTGAACCGTCCTACTTTCACATACTCTTCTTCACCTATTTCCAACCTAGCCAGTGGCTCCTTTAACTTAACGTCATCACGTTGCTCCACTAGCATATTTCTCAGTGTCTGTAACGATGCCCTGTTGCTACTGTCCACACATGCACATATTAAAATACCGTCCTCTGCTTTAACCACAGGATAATCCCTACATAAATTAGTGTCCCTCGATAGCATGTCTGCAAGAATGTTATCTTTACCTTTAATATATTTTACTGTGAATTCGTATTCCTGCAGAGCAAGAATCCACCTACTAACTCTGTTAGAACTGAGTTTACAAGTCCTCATATACAGTAATGCATGGTGATCTGTGTGGATCTCAAATTTCCCCCCTACTAAATACATTCTAAATTTCCCTAAACTGAAAACAATACCTAAAAGCTCTAACTCAGTAATCGTGTATCTTTTCTCCGCTGCTGTCAGTCCTCGCGAGGCTAAAGATACAATGCACAGATTACCCTCATCATCTTTCTGACATAATACTCCAGCAATGCCTATATGTGAAGCATCTGTCATAACCACATATTCCTTATCTTTTAACGGATATTTCAGCACTACAGCTTTCTCAAAACCTTCCTTCAGCGCTCTAAAAGCCTGATCATGCTTGGACTCCCATCTCCACCGAGTCCCACTTTTAAGCAATTCCCTGAATGGTTCTACCAACCCTGAGTATTTAAGAACGAACCTCCTGAAAAAGTTGCAAATTCCCAGGTAAGTTTTTAACTGTTTAACATTCTGTGGCACCTCTGCGTTAAGTATCTTATTAACCCTACTTTCTTCTGGTGTTACACCTCTACTCGACACTCTATGACCTAAAAATGTCACTTCTGACTGACAGAATGACGACTTAGACAGCTTCAAAGTGAACCCTGCCTGATCTAACTTCTGAAAAACTATATTTAAATGACGTAGATGCTCCTCAAAACTGCGTGAACTAATTACCATATCATCTATGTAAATGGTTACAAACTCTCCTGTGTCATCCCCTAATGCGATGTTTAAAGCCCTAATTAAAGCTGCTGAACTACTCTTTAACCCATAAGGTGTTCTACAAAATTGATAAAGGTTATATTTATGACTAAAAGCTGTAAATGGTCTATCTTCGTACATAAGTGGCACTTGCCAAAAACTGGAACTCAAATCTACACAAGTGAAATACTTCTTCCCCTCAAATGTTTGCATTAATTCTTCTATTGACATAGATTTCAGCTGATCTGAACTAATTCTACTGTTAACCAAACGAGCGTCTAAACAAATACGAACAGTGCCGTCGGTCTTGGGTACCGTGATCAAAGAATTAACATATGGACTGTTCGAGTGCTCAATAATCCCATCTTCAAGCATCTGGTTAATTTGTGCCTCAACTGCACTCTGATAAGCGAAAGGTACAGGATATCTATGTCCTGTGAATACTGACCTATCAATAACGTTCAATGAATGTGTATAGCAATTGGCCATACCAATGCGATCCTCAAAAACTCTCCTATTACACCATAACACATCATAGAGCCGAACACACTGTTCATCCTCTATATTTCCCTGAAATGCAGCCTCACGTAACGAGTCCTCTAGACTTCCGTTCGTAATCACACTGCCCACAAAACATGGAGAACCCCGCTCTACGGCTGGCGATATCTCATTTAAAGTACAAATCACACCTACAATACTACTCCTCTGAATACGGTCATTGAACGCTACTTCTACTTCAGAATCTCCCCATTTAAATTTCAAACTCCCTACATCATAACATAAGTTACCAGACACTCTACTTAGCCACTCTGAACCCAAGATAACACTGAATACTAAATTTGGAATTACAAGGCAAATCTGCTTCTCTACATGATTATTAATTTTAATGTCTACTAAAACTTGCTTAGAAATTACTTTAGACCTCTTCCCAACAGCTGTGATAACAAAAGTGCTTTTAATTGGCATCTCCTCAAAATTTACTCCAGTTCCTTTCATTTTATCATAAAATGCACTACTTATGCAACTCTTCATACAACCACTATCAATTAAAACATCTGTGTACGCCTCGGACACGTTAAATTTAACCATGGGGCTCTTACTAACCACTTCCTGAATAATACCTTCATCATTTAGTTCATGTAATAATTCATTTCTTACATTTAGGTCATAGGGTTCCTGTATAATTGTATGGACAGGGCATGCTACAGACTGAGATTCTGACCTTACTTCGCAGCCTGGTTCGCGTTTAAAGAACCGCTACAGCTGGCCGTAGTACTACTAACAACTAAACTGGTCTGGTTGTTCTGGGCTGTGTTGTCATTGTTTGGCTGTATATTACTACCACTAGGCTGTCCTCTTCCTTGACCCCTATTCTGGTTGTAACTATTGTCATTATAATTTCTCCCTTGATTTCCCCTGAAATCATTGTTTCTCCCTTGATTTCCCCTGTAATCATTGTTCCTCCCTTGATTTCCCCTGAAATCATTGTTCCTCCCTTGATACTGATTACCATAGCCATTTCCTCTGTTCTGATTTAGCTGATTATTATTATTTCTATTTTGAGCGTTGGCCCCTTCGCCACCGTTCCCTTGAACTTCTTGATGCCTGGCATCATTAGGTCTATTATTATTATTACCCTGGTTCCGATTGAAATTGTCCTCATAACCCCCTCTCCCTAGTGCATCAAATGTGCTTAACAAATTTTCTACTTGTGATATAGTCTTTACATTCTGGATACAAGCAGCCTCCTTGATCCTATAGGGAAAGTGCCTAAGTAGCAACCTTACCACATCACTTTCCTCCTTCAAGCCATCCAGATATTTACACACTAATACCTGCCCTAAAAAGTATTCGGTCATGGTGGAGCTTCCTTTAGGGTTATATTTACCACACACTACTCCCTCACGATGCTGCGACTGAATAACCTCATTCCAGAACTTTTCACAGAATTTCATTTTAAAATCATTGATATCAGTAAACTTGTCTCTGTAGACAGCAAACCAATTCCTCGTTTCCCCCACAAACACTTGTTCTAAAATTTCAACTACCTGGCACCACTCAATACTACCATTTTCCAACCTCTCCCCGAATTTATTTTCTATAGTGTTCATGAACTCCATTGGGCACCCCTGTCGATTGCTGAACTTACCCAGTTCTACCTCCCTGTGTGAGCTATTCACCAAAACTGGCCTATTCTGACTATTTTCTTGCCTGATCCTAGCTTTTAATTTTAATTCTAATTCTGCGATTTTCTCCTCAGCCTTCCTCTCAATACTGCTTACTGTTAATTTAATGTTTCCTTCTGATTCTTCTACTTTATCATATAGCTTTGCTTGTTTCTCCTCAATCTTGCTAATGCTCTCTCTATTACTCTCCCTTAAATCATTTACTTCTGCAACTATTTGTGAGTGGACATTCTCAATTCTACCCCCCAGCTGTTCCTTAACCTCTTTAGTAGCTACCTGAATTTTGTCAATTTCTCCCCCCAATTGCTTTTTGACCTGCTGTGTTTCCAGTTGCACTAGTTCTTTTAAATTTTCAGCCTGTGTACTGATTCTAATTTCCAACTCCTCCTGTACTTTTCCTAATTTTCTGTCTACATCTGCAATAATCTCTTTAGCCTTTTCTTCCATCACCCCCCTGATCTCGCCTCTAATCAGTTCGAATTTGTCACTCATTTCCCTACTGTTTTGTTCTAATTTAGCATTTAAAGTTTCAGTACTCTCTCTATTTTCCTTACTGTTTTGTTCTAATCTGGCGTTTAAAGTTTCATTACTCTCTCTATATTCCCTACTGTCTTGTTCTAATTTAGCATTTAAGGCATCTGTACTTTCTTTATTTTCCCTACTGTTTTGTTCTAATTTAGCATTGTTTTGTTCCAGTTTTGCATTGTTTTGTTCTAATTTAGCATTTAAGGCATCACTACTAACTTTGTTCTGATACATAAACTCGAGAAGTAAAGTTTTTAATTCTGGTTGGCCGCCTACACTCCCTGTTTCAGTATCGGGATTTACCTCCGCTACCCCGGTACTACCATCACTCGACATACTGCTCGTATCATCACTCTCCCGTTGATGACCACTACGTAACCTCATCTGTCTTTCTTTCTCATCCCCCATAATGATATACACTGATAAAGACAAATAACCCCCAAAATACAGGCACAGAAATATATACCCTTCTCCTTCCAAAAATGTTATTAGGTTTTCAGCCCCAAGTTGTCGGCGACAATTGTAATGGTCTTCGCTTAGGCTGGGATGACAAGTGAAACGGTATTTACTTTGCTCCACGTTGAGCGTACAAATGTAACAGTTTCGCTAGCCCACATTGTTGGGAGAAAATGTAATTGTTTACCTTTGCCTAAGCTATGTTGTTTTAATGGGCGCCAAGACTTCAACGCAATGCTGAAATCTAAATTTGTATTTAACAACGTCTAGCTCTGGTAGAACACCGTCAAGAATCTATTCACTCAGATCGTGGTATGATTTGATCATTAATCCAACAAACAATTGTATCAGGAGAAGGAATTGGTCTATATCTAATGCTACCTACTGAAAGCAAAGATTGCATTGTAAAAGAAATGAATTTATTATATAAAACAAGTATAGCAAAATTAATAATAATAATAAGTACAAAATTTAAATTGGAGCGTTGTGATTTGAATATTACCGATAGAAAATTACGTGAAAACGGAGTCTGATAAATTGATTTTACTCTTATTTCCAAGCTATGAAGTTACTGAATTATGAAATATAAAACAAAGAAAAATGAGAGATTGCGTATTTCTGCGTCATTTGCGCTTACCATTGGAAATTGCCAAGGCATTTCCCTCGTACTTGCTGATGCTGTGTGCTTCCCACAGTCTCCTGGACGTCGTCATCTCCGTCGGAATTTGATGATATTCTGGTAGATTAGATAATTCTATGGTCCGTACCTCGGACCCAAACACTCGTACAACCAAGTTTTGCAAAAGTTCGTCGCTAACTCCACTGAACATCGGAGCGACACGCACTTGCGACCGTACTCTGCAAGTTCTACACAGATTCTTGCTAACTCCACCGAACATCGGAGCCACTCGCACGCGCATCCATACTCCTCAAGTATTTCACAGATAGTCCTCGTTTCACGGCGCGTCGAACGGTATATACACCTGTTGGCTCCCCCACCACGGTACCGTCTTCCAGCTTACGTTGTCTCCACTGATTGGCTGAGCACGCCGCTAGTTCCCCTCCTCTGCCTCATTACACTCGGCGCGCGAGAGGGAGAAGTCGATTTCCGTCCCAACAATTCGCCTTTTCTAGACCTTGCGACCCAGCCTTGCGTAATACTTCTCGACAGGAATCAGCTTGTACTCGAATTCCCAGTGAGTCATGTCTCTCAAATACCCTAACTGACAAAACTCCGTAAAATTCCGTAATCACATAATTTTCTATGATATTGTCGTTCGTAATAATTTGCTTGATAGCGTTTTCTAAGACATAGAAAACCTATCTGAATGCTAATAATTTTTATAAAATGCTCCGAAAATACCTTAATAATAATTATAATAAATTAATAATAATAATAAATTAACATGAAAAATTCTCTTGGCTGAACAATTTGCCGCGTAAATAAATATGGAATGGCTTCCTACTGACTTATGCCAGTTGCATAAAACCCCTCGAAAAACACGTTACAAGTTGACCAAGGGAGGTCGACAGGAAAGAAGACGGAGAGGAGACCGGCACAAGTAAGAGGAAGCAATGCCGGACTCAGCTGGGGCCCCTTGGTCGCCAACCCACGTCCCACTAGATGTTAGCCACTGGGGGGTCACGGTAAGAGCCCATTACTTCAAGGGCATATGGGATCTAATGAAATTGTAAAATCTGGGGTTAATTGTAAACTATGGTTTGAACGCCGCTGCTCAAGTCCAGTATGTCATACAGTACTTTTGTGTGCAATTATGCACTTCGATTAGGAAGAAAATAGGCGATAAGGACAAAGAGTTTTAACCATACCATTACATTTAGAAGAAAGTAGGTTGTATCTTCTTTCCTGAACATCTTGTTTCATAAATGAAAATTGGCTAAAAGTAAGTAATGTGAGGGCCATTTTGAACCACACCACATTAGTTGATGGTTAAATAACACTAACTGGCCGAGTAAACCATCACATCAGAAATTATTTGCAAAAATATTCAAATTATTACATTAATTTTGTTTGAACGTCACAAATGGTTGAACAGCATATTAATTACAGTGGTAGGATTATAGTTACAGGAGTGGTAGCGACTTTTCATATCCAAACACAGGAAGAAATACACGCACTTGAGTTCAAAGAGAATATTCATTAATTCAAACGACATTTATGAGAGCTCTCATCTTGAATCTGTTTACATTTCAAACTGTAGTTAGATGCAGGAAATTGAAAATAAATTAGAGGAATGACGATCAAAAGCCATATTCATGTAATTCGTTTTGCACATGAAAGCTAATGGATGTTTTTTGATACTGGGCGTATGTTCTATCCCTTGTTTGGTAGGATTAAGTACTTGAATTAGGCCACGTGGTGGAGAGGTAGACCATTCAACTTTTCATGTATGGGACGAGTTTTCTATATACTGTGACTGATAGCGTTTTCTACGGCACGAAGCCCTTCCTGTTTCCAAACTGATCAGGGTAGGTAATGAGAGATGGGGGTGATGACTGTTGTATTAAGGGGCCTAAAATCTAGGTTATCGGCCCCTAACAAATAATAATAATAATAATAATGTCGCCTCCGTGCTATAGTGGTCAGCGTAGTTAGCTGCCATCATGGAGGTCCGAGGTTTGATTCCCGGCTCTACCACGAAATTTGAAAAGTGGTATGAGGACTGGAACGGGGTCTACTCAGCCTTGGGTGGTCCAAATGCGTAGAGGGGGTTCGATTACCACTTCAGCCATCCTCGAAATTGTTTTCCGTGGTTTCCCACTTCGTCTCCGGGCACCTCAACATAGATAACTTAAAAGAGCAACTAAGGGGACTTTTAAATGCCAATCGTATAGCCACTGTTTACAGATCTGAACAGCCTATGCAGAATAAAAGAGATTTAGGACGTCAAGAGTATTATAATCCAGAATCTAATACTCAACCTAGTCCACAGGCACAGTCAAATGCAACTCCGCCAAGGCAGGAGGAAGTTAATTCACCACTGTTTAACACTGGTTTAGGAACCTATAACTATAGACCATCAGATAAAACGTCCAATGTGGCGATTATACGTAATTATGAAGATAAACCAAGAAAATTTAACGACCTTGGTGGTTAGTTCGAGATTGGTCGCTAGGACTGTAATATATGTATCTGTTTATCTTTTCCAACTTCTCATAATCACATAAACACTTGCATTTACATTCCAGCATTCTAGCAAGGTGTTTGATAATTATATTACTGCCTAAATCGCTCTGATTTGCAAATAAATATTATAATCATTTCTCAGCTGATTTTACGTCATGAATCCTGCAGTCCAGTAGTGTCATAACATGTCCATTTCTTCTTACGGCCTTCGTATACGTTCGCGGGACATCGGCTACCCTCGGCTCCCATCTTGGCTCCCATCTGAGATGTGATGGTGACTCGCCATATGATCCCACCCAAAGTACCGCTAGAAAGTCGTCAGCTTGTGGTGCACAGGTCTCAATTAATGGTACATCTTCTCCTCTGATGTCTCAAATAAAAGTCACTTAGCTTTTATTTGCATCACTTCTTGATATTCTGACATTAATTTATGCTGAAGCTAGACTACCTTCTTTACATATTTCCTCAAATTCATTCACTCACAATTACTCACTTACTCTTTGTAATTACTTAATCACTCATTCACTCACACTTCCTTACTCACTTACTCTTTATACTTACTTAATCACTCAATCACTCCCCACTTACTTAGTCGCTTACACTTTATACTTTCTTAATCACTCATTCACTCACCACTTACTTAGTCGCTTACACTTTATACTTACTTAATCACTCAATCAGTCACCGCTTACTTAGTCGCTTACACTTTATACTTACTTAATCACTCATTCACTCACACTTACTTACTCATTTACTCTTTATAATTACTTAATCACTCATTCACTCACCACTTACTTAGTCGCTTACACTTTATACTTATTTATTTATTCGTATGGTGAATTATATACAAAATTTACATTATACATTATCCACATTCTGCAACCAAGTTATAACATTTGAAGTGACATGAAAGGGTTCAGCTGGGTTCCCAGGGAACGAGAACAGAGGCAGCGTCGGAGCAGATGATCCATTGTCTGCTCCTCTTGATCACAGTCGCACATTGCTGAATTGGTCCAGCCCCATCTGAGTTGAAAGAATTTACAGCAGCCATGGCCGTTTCTGAATCTGTTAAGACGGCATCACAGTTTCCTTGAAAGGTCAGAACCTTTCAGTTTCTTTGTAGGATCAAGAGAATGGGCACTTGTCCCCGCTGTTTTAGTTGACCACTCGTTTCTCCAACTTTGGTTTAAATTAAACCCATCCACATATAGTATTTCTGCAGTAATACATGTTGGCCTCCTGTCGCTGTTGTGGGGGATGGCAAAATTCATGGTATAGTGGTAAAGTAGGTGAAGCCCTGATCTTCTTAGCCTCTCTCAACAATGCTTGTTTCCTTCTTTGATGTGGTGGAGGAATGTGGCTCAGCACAGGCAGCCAATGGCAAGGCGATGACTTAATAGTACCAGTGATGCATCGCATTGTATCATTTAATCTTGAGTCTACTTTATGTACATGTGCACTTTCCAACCACACGGGTGCACAGTATTCTGCTGTTGAATAGACAAGGCTAATGCCAGTTAGGCGTAAGCAGTCGGCAGAGGCTCCCCAGGGAGTACCACTAAGTTTATGTAGGATGTTGTTTCTTGCAGCAATTTTATGGGAGAGCTTGGTGAGTTGCTGTTTGTAGGTCAGGGTTCTATCCAAAGTCACTCCAAGGTAAGTAGGAAAGGGATTGTATCTAAGTTGTTGTCCATCAAGCAAAATATTTGGTTTGTAATTAGAAAACCGATGTGCAAGGTGGAATCAAGATACTTCTGTTTTATTCAGGCTCGGAATCAATCTCCAGGACTGAAGGAAAGCTGACATTCTCTTAAGGTCTTCAGTAAGGGTGTTTTCTGCATCTTCAAAATTTCTGCTCTGCATTACAAGCGCAATATCGTCAGCATAAATGAACTTTCTTGCCTTAGCATTTGGCAAGTCATGAATATACAGGTTGAAAAGGATTGGGGCCAAAACAGACCCTTGTGGGAGTCCATTATTCAGCTTCCTCTTGTGACTTTTAGAGTCACCCAAGAACACCTCAAACTGTCTTTCACTGAGAATGTTTGATAACAAATTCACAATTTCAAAAGATGGAATAACTTTAAACAGTTTGAAAAGTAACCCTTGTCTCCAGATAGTATCATAGGCTGCCGTGAGATCAATGAAGACAGCTGTGGATTTTAGATGGTTTTGGAAACCTGCTTCAATATGTGTTGTAAGGGCAAGAACTTGATCTGTGCAACTACGACCGTTTCGGAAGCCAGCTTGTTCAGTTGGTATGACATCTTCAATGTACGGTGCTATCCTGTTCAGAAGGACACGTTCCAGAAGTTCAAACATGGCGCTAAGCAGGGCAATGGGACGATAGCTTTCAGGATTGTGTTCAGATTTACCTGGTTTCAGAATAGCTATAACTTTGGATAGTTTAAACTGTTTGGGTAGGAGATTCTTTTCAAGGATATATGTGAAAAGAGAAGTAATCCAGTTTAAACTGAGTGGACCCATGTCTATGATGAATTCATTATAGATGTTATACTTACACTTAATAATTACTTAGTCACACATTCACTCACCACTTACTTAGTCGCTTACACTTTATACTTACTTAGTCGATCAATCACTCACACTTACTTGCTCACTTACTCTTTATACTTACTTAATCACTCAATCACTCACACTTACTTAGTCGCTTACACTTTATACTTATATAATCACTCAATCACTCACACTTACTTACTCACTTACACTTTATAATTACTTAATCACTCATTCACTCACCACTTACTTAGTCACTTACACTTTATACTTACTTAGTCGATCAATCACTCACACTTACTTGCTCACTTACTCGTTATACTTACATTATCACTCATTCACTCAACACTTACTTAGTCGCTTACACTTTATACTTACTTAATCACTCAATCACTCACACTCACTTACACTTTATAATTACTTAATCACTTATTCACTCACCACTTATTTAGTCGCTTACACTTTATAATTACTTAATCACTCAATCACTCACCACTTACTTAGTCGCTTACACTTTATACTTACTTAATCACTCATTCACTCACCACTTACTTAGTCGCTTACACTTTATAATTATGTAATCACTCATTCACTCACCACTTACTTATTCGCTTACACTTTTTACTTACTTAATAACTCAATCACTCACAATTCCTTACTCACTTACACTTTATAATTACTTAATCACTCATTCACTCAACACTTACTTAGTCGCTTACACTTTATACTTACTTAGTCGATCAATCACTCACACTTACTTGCTCACTTACTCTTTATACTTACTTTATCACTCATTCACTCACCACTTACTTAGTCGCTTACACTTTATACTTACTTAGTCGATCAATCACTCACACTTACTTGCTCACTTACTCTTTATACTTACTTTATCACTCATTCACTC
This sequence comes from Meconema thalassinum, assembly GCA_946902985.2. Classification (NCBI taxonomy): domain Eukaryota; kingdom Metazoa; phylum Arthropoda; class Insecta; order Orthoptera; family Tettigoniidae; genus Meconema; species Meconema thalassinum. The sequence continues at coordinate 91,408,324 of OX336400.1, read as the reverse complement.
ACCACTTACTTAGTCGCTTACACTTTATACTTACTTAGTCGATCAATCACTCACACTTACTTGCTCACTTACTCTTTATACTTACTTTATTACTCATTCACTCACCACTTACTTAGTCGCTTACACTTTATACTTATTTAATCACTCAATCACTCACACTTACTTACTCACTTACACTTTATAATTACTTTATCAGTCACCACTTACTTTGTCGCTTACACTTTATACTTACTTAATCACTCATTCACTCACCACTTATTTAGTCGCTTACACTTTATACTTACTTAATCACTCAATCAGTCACCACCTACTTAGTCGCTTACACTTTATACTTACTTAATCAGTCAATCACTCACACTTACTTAGTCGCTTACTCTTTATACTTACTTAGTCACTCAATCACTCACACTTCCTTGCTCGCTTACTCTTTATACTTACTTAATCACTCAATCACTCACACTTACTTGCTCGCTTACTCTTTATACTTACTTAGTCACTCAATCACTCACACTTACTTATTCGCTTACTCTTTATACTTACTTAGTCACTCAATCACTCACACTTCCATGCTCGCTTACTCTTTATACTTACTTATTCACTCAATCACTCACACTTACTTAGTCACTTACTTAGTCACTCAATCACTCACACTTCCTTGCTCGCTTACTCTTTGTACTTACTTAATCACTCAATCACTCACACGTACTTGCTCGCTTACTCTTTATACTTACTTAATCACTCAATCACTCACACTTACTTGCTCGCTTACTCTTTATACTTACTTAGTCACTCAATCACTCACACTTCCTTACTCGCTTACTCTTTATACTTACTTAGTCACTCAATCACTCACACTTACTTGCTCGCACTCACACTTTCTTGCTCACTTACTCTTTATACTTACTTAGACACTCATTCACACACACTTTCTTGCTCACGTACTCTTTATGCTTACTTAATCACTCATTCACTCACACTTACTTGCTCACTCTTTATACTGACTTAATCACTCATTCACTCACAATTACTCGCTTACTTAATTCCCTTCTTAGTCTCTCAGTCACACACACTTACTTAGGTCTATGACTGGCTGCGTGGCTCAGCAGTAACGTTCTCGCCTGCTGTTCCCAATATTGCAGGATGGATTCCTGGCACAGTCAGCTGGCATTTAAGGTAGCTCGTCAATAGATTTATTAGCACGTTAAAGATCCCCTTCGGGGGGCAAAATTCCTGCACCTCGTTGTCTCTAAAAGCAAGAGTAGTTAAAAAGGGGCGTAAAGCCAATAACATTATTTCAATATTAATATTATTACACTTGCTCGCTTACTTAATTATTTACTTAGCCACTCATTCCCAAACACTTAGTTTATTATACACAGGGTGTGCAAATTAGTAGGCTCAAATGAAGAATTTAAACAGTCACATTTCTTTCTTCAAAATCACTTTATTTTTATTTTTATTACCACACTTAATAATGTTACGAAAGTAAGTTATGTCCAAGCCGCCGCAGCAGCGTCGGAAAACTTCCATGTAACACTTGGTGTTCATCAAGATTTGGCCCTGTTACCATTGCTGTTCATTATGGTAATGGACACGGTTACTGCAGATCTACAACAACCGTTACTTTGGTCCATTATTTACGCTGATGATGTTATTTTGGCCGCTCAACACAAGCTGGATCTCCAACATCAAGTCCAGGAATGGAGTGATCGGTTAAGTCAATATGGCTTGCGGCTTAACAAAGCTAAAACAGAATATATGACAACGGATGCAGGAGAAATCGGAACAATCCCAAGTTGATGGCGATGATCTGTCTCGAACGACAAAATTGAAGTATCTTGGCTCTACTTGCTGAAGGTCGTCTCATCGAGGAGGTCAATGTAAGAATGTATTTATTTATTTATCCTTCGGGCGGGCGCGCCTTTTGCACTCACACCAGTTGGCGCGCTCCGGCATTTTGGCCGCTCTCATTCACGTTCAGTTCTCAAAGCCAGAAGTGTTTGTTGACATGAAATTCACTGGGATTTCAATTGTTACACTAAAGACACATTAAGTGAGCAAATGTTTTTTATTTTTCAACGACTTTTATCACATCTGCAAACTGAAAAGGAACAACGCAACACACATCTCAATGAAAATAGTACTGTAAAAGAATAATATTCCAAATATAGGCCTATCACTTGTGTTCAGATTTTATCAAATCAAGGTTACATTGTTACCACACTTCCATTTGGAATTAGACGTCTTCATCTTCATCCTCTACTTCAGGCTGTGCACATGAGTTGCATGTGATTTCTTGGACTGAATGTTTTTTACATACATATTTCGCACATTTCTTGCAGGACATCCGAGTCCGATTGTTCTTAGATCTACCACAATAAAAACAAATTTGCCTTTTTGTGGAAGGTGTTACTTCAATCTGATCAGGTTCTTCCTTATACCTTTCTAGATAACAACGTAGTTCTCGAGGAAGAGTAGTTATTGTGGCCCGGTATTTTAGATTTTCTTCCATGAGGGCAAAACTTAAGTTGGATACATAAGTTCTTCTCCTCAAATCACTGTTCCGAGTATTAGCCTTGAAGATCTTGAAGGAATTAATCCCAGCCACATCAAGAATATAGTAAAATACCACCATTGGCCACCTTCGAGTTGTTCTGGAAGTGGAGCACCTTGAACACATGAGGTCCACTGTGTCCACCCCTCCTTTGGTGCCATTATAGTCCATAATTTGGTGTGGTTTGCCTGTCTCTTCATCAGTTTTCTTGTCGTCGTGCATCGTAGACAAGACGAGCACTGCTTTCTTTCTCTTTGTCACCATAGAGATCAAAGTCATATCAGGTTGAGCACCAAACTTGTAACTTCCGGGTACTGATGAAGAATTGCGCTCCACAAACTCTGGGGGAATCTCCTTTTTGTTACTTTTCAGGGTGCCCAAAAAGGTCAATCCGTCCTTCAGCAAATCCTCGGCTAGAGGATAGCTGCTAAAGTAATTATCTGTAGTGACATTACGATTTGTTTTCTTGATGGGATCTGTCAGTCTGACAACAATATCATGAGGCTTGTTGGTGGTAGCATAAGGACCAGTTTCTTGCTTTCCACAATAAATTTCAATATTGTACGTATAGAATGTTCGAGCATCACATAAGGCATACATTTTGATGCCGTATTTGGCTGGTTTTTTAGCCATGTACTGCACAAATCGACAACGGCCCCGGAAAGCAACCAGCATTTCATCGACGGTCAGGAATTCACCAGGAGAATATGACTGTTGTGAATTGTGGACCAATTTATTCAGAATGTCTCGAATGGGAGCTAGTCTGTCACTGTTCATCCGCTCCGTTCGTGTATTCACATCATCGAATCGTATACATCTCAATAAAAATCGGAATCGCCTTTCGCTGAAATTAGCGCGGAAAATTGTATACCCAGTCCCGTTTGTCGCAAATGGTTCAGCTAGATTCGTACGATTCTCCCTTTTGACCGCCATAAATAATAATGCCCCCAAAAAAGCACGAATTTCTTTTATATCAGTCAACCTAAAATCCCTCTCTCGATTTCCAGTTTCCTTTTTCTGAATGTATATATTGGTGTTCTTAACAATACTATCAATAATGTCAGGGGACATTATTAGAGAAAAACATTCGATTTCAGTCATACAATGACGGGCAGTTACCTTAGGGCCTGGAAATGTTTTGATAATGTTTCTTCCCCTTGTTTTTACAAGATTTGCGACAGGTTGATTTAACCACAATGTTTCTCCATCTTTACCGATAAAAAATCGAAGACTCTCGCTATTTTCAGCGTCTTCTTCACCTTCACTTTCAATTTCCACTTCAGACTCACTGTCGTGGTCGTCCACATGTATTTCTTCAGTCTCGAAATCTGGATCATTCTCATCGTCTTCCGTCAGATCTTCTAGCTGGTCCATTCGTTCGTCTTCCTCCAACTCTTGAAGAATTGTAGAAATATCTTCAGGTCTGAGGTAAGGTTCCCTGAAACCCAAAAGTGAAGATTGAGTAAATCGTAGGTATTCATAAAATCCTACAGAGTAAAAACGAGGGAACGAGGGAAAGGGAGGACAGCGAAATAGATGTGTAAAGCATAAATATTTGAAAAATATATCACCCTGAAATATATGATATTTGAGCAATTCATCATATAATATTATAAATCATGTAAAAAGTAAAGAAATAAATACTTACATTGTGTGTGGTGGACGGTAAACGTTTAGCACTGTTAGGCGCGCGGCGGCAATGTGGCCGGTCGAACCTCCTACCGTGACACAGGCAACTTTCGTAATGAATTGCGCAATCCCTCTACAAGTCTGAGGTGGTGTTGGCCTGCCATCTGACGTCTTAGATAGTAGTTAGAGAATACATAGGGGCGTGGTTGTCCCTCACGGGAGTATAGCAAAGTAGCGCGTCTTTTTCTAAAAACCCGGCCAATTTGCCGCGTGCGCGCCCGCCCGAAGGTTATTTATTCGACTCAGAGACAGATAAATAATATTGTACATACAAAATCAAAGGAGAAACATGGAATTATACATATATATTTGTAATCAAACTGTCTTTGCCCAGAAACGAGCAACTGCTATAGCGTTTTCTTGTGTCTTACAACAACTCCTCCTCACTGCAAGAATCAGGCTGCATAAGAACTGACACAGATGCTTTGTTGTCTGTACCTCTCCTCATTCACAAAGTGTTGATTCTTGTAGGTATCTCCATTTCATTAGGTTATCCTTAGTTTTGCCAACACCTGCTCGTAATCTGTTTAATGATTTTCAAGTGGTCCACTCCAAGTTGTGCCCGGCTGGTAAGCATTCTGCTGGTGTTAACCTTGTTGGAAGATTATTTATTTTGGCTGCCCACAGTTCTTCTCTGTCTTTGTTGGAGTATGTGGTAAGTGGAGATGTTGACTGTAAAAAGCTCCTCCTTGATTTCAATCTATGTCTAACGTAAGAATTAATGCTGCGGATTCAAATGGCGGACCCTGCCACGAGGCAGGACAAACGCTAAAGCAAAAGAAGGAGACTTAATAATGTTTTCTCCCCTGTGGACTTACGAGGGGCGTACGATATTGGTTTACACTCTTTGATTTGTAACATCTTTCCACTCGGTTGCTGTATATTTTTTGTGGGGGTGATTCTGAAAAATGAAACGGAAATGGGACGGCAATTCAACGGAAACAATGAGTGCGCGCGGTGGCGGGGAATGGAAATGGGACGGAAATGTGTGAGAAGAAACATCTCATACGGTTTACCTCAAGGTTTGGAGGCCCCATTATACACACATCAAAAAAAGTTTTGCATCACCTCGGTTCCCAGATCTCCGGCATATAGATGTTGACTGTGTATATTGTATCCAAGATACAGTCCCTTTGACTGTTCATAGATGTCACTAAAACTGCTCAAAGATGTAAACAACCATGCATGAGCAGGGCCTATAAGACGGAGGGGGTACGACAGCCGATCAGTTCCAGTCATTCCACCAGGACGAAGGTACGCTGCTCATGTTGTCTGTAGTTCTACCATGTCTAGAAGGTCAATACCGCAGTTCGATCGCGTCCGCATTGTTACTTTGTGTCAAGAAGGGCTCTCAACAAGGGAAGTTTCCAGGCGTCTCAGAGTGAACCAAAGCGATGTTGTTCGGACATGGAGGAGGTACAGAGATAGAGGAACTGTCGATGACAGGCCTCGCTCAGGCCGCCCAAGGGCTACTACTGTAGTGGATGACCGCTACTTACGGATTGCCGCTCGGAGGAACCCTGACAGCAATGCCACCATGTTGAATAATGCGTTTCGTTCAGCCACAGGATGTCGTGTTTCAACTCAAACTGTGCGCAATAGGCTGCATGATGCGCAACTTCACTCCCGACGTCCATGGCGAGGTCCAGCTTTGCAACCCCGACACCATGCAGCGCGGTACAGATGGGCCCAACAACATGCTGAATGGACCCCACGGAATTGGCATCACGTTCTCTTCACCGATGAGTGTCGCATATGCCTTCAACCAGACAATCGTCGGAGACGTGTTTGGAGGCACCCTGGTCAGGCTGAACGTCTTAGACACACTGTCCAGCGAGTGCAGCAAGGTGGTGGTTCCCTGATGTTTTGGGGTGGCATTATGTGGGGCCGACGTACGCCACTGGTGGTCATGGAAGGCTCCGAAACGGCTTTACGATACCTGAATGACATCCTCCGACCCATAGTGCAACCATATCGGCAGAATATTGGAGAGGCATTTGTCTTCATGGACGACAATTCTCGACCTCATCGTGCACATCTTGTGAATGCGTTCCTTCAAGATAACGACATCGCTCGACTACAGTGGCCAGCATGTTCGCCAGACATGAACCCTATCGAACATGCCTGGGATATGTTGAAAAGGGCTGTTTATGGACGTCTTGGCCCACCAACCACTCTGAGAGATTTACGCCGAATTGTCGTTGAGGAGTGGGACAATTTGGACCAACAGTGTCTTGATGAACTTGTGGATAGTATGCCACGGCGAATACAGGCATGCATCAATGCAAGAGGACGTGCTACTGGGTATTAGAGGTAGTGGTGTGTACTGCAATCTGGACCACAAATGCTGAAAGTCTAGCTGTATGATGGTACACAACATGCAATGTGTGGGTCTCATGAGCAATAAAACGAGCTGAAATGTTGTTTGTGTTGATCTCTATTCCCTTTGTATTTAACGGTTCCGGAACTCTTGGAACCGAGGTGATGCAAAACTTTTTTTGATGTGTGTAGATATTCCTACAATAAATCATCACCAGGTTTTCGTTCTTTGGTGTGAAAATATTCATTATATCATACTTGCTAAAAACAATTATGATTTATTAAATCTTCATAATTTTGCTGTATTTTTTATTTAACGTAAGCACTCGAGGTACTGTCGGCCATGTGGCTATGTGGAATCTATATCGCATGCAAAATTACTTCAAGGTTTGGAGGCCGCATTAAACATATTCTTTCTACAATGAATCATCTTCAAGTTGTTGTTGTTTGGTGTGAAAATATTCATTATATCATATTTGCTGAAAACCGGTCAGGATTTGGCACCGCAGTTTATTTATTTATTTATTTATTTATTTATTTGTTGATGGTACACAACAGGGCTCAGTGTGCGCCCCAATAATAGTGCACCTACACAGTAAGATACATTTCCGGATATGTCTGCTTTAAGTATTAATATCTTAATGTAATTCTTAAAACTAGGAAGTTCACACAGATCAAAATGCATAGTAGTAAAAAGATAATATAAAAACTAAATCTAAATATGATCTAATGCCAAATATAAAAACAGGTTTTGAAATTATTACATAATAAACTAAAAGGTAACATCAATAACTAGGGAACAGGCCTATCCACATATACCGTATACATTGTTGATTGTGTTATGTGTGATAATTTTATTTCAAGTATGAATTAGAGTGACTGGGTTATAATTTCCAAGAACGGTCTGATTGAGAGACAGAAATCTAGTTTCCAGTTTACACGATCCGCATCGATGTAAATACTGCAAAGCCTCCATACAGGTGAATTGTTATGTGAAGTGGTATTGGTTATATCAGTTTTGAATGTTATAGTTGTTCTGGTAGTTAAGCGAGGGATGTTGAAATTTAGGAGCGATAGGAAAAATGAGTTATCAATTTGACCGTTAATGACTTTATAAAGGAATTTCATATCATTCACTTGCCTTCGAGACTCCAAACTAGTCATGCCGAAATTCAACAAAAGTTCACCGTAGGGTACCATGTGTGGGTAATTGCCCGTTATTTTGAGGTGTAAATATCTGAGGAATTTCTTTTGAACTTGCTCAATGGACTTAATGCATGTTTTCTGCCAGGGACTCCATACTTGGCTGGCGTACTCGAGCTTGGATCTCACCATGGCAGTATAAAGTTTTATGCAGGTACTGGTCCTAATGAATGGCTTAGTGTTTCTTATTATAAACCCTAACATGCGGTAAGCATCCCCGACCGTCTCTTGCACATGATAAGTGAAAGCAAGCTCCCGGTCAAACAGAATCCCTAGATCTTTCTTCTCGCTTACTGTTTTCAATGACTTGCGGTGAGAGTGGGTCTGTGTTTTCCGTTAGATTTATGTTGGGTTTGTTGGATAGAACTAAGTCCAGCGTCCTCCCGTTGCGGTTTAGTACTGAATTATAAGATTTTAGCTGAAGATAATTAATAAAATTTACGAGTTCTCTTGTGTGAATATTGTCATCTTTAATTATTGTACTTTGTATTGTTGGGATATTGAAGTCACCAAATATTAATAAATTTTTATCATATATTTCTGTGCGGGATTCCATCCACCGATATAGTTGCCTGTACGATTCTACTTTTGAAGCTGGTGGGATGTAAACATTACAGACGTACCAAATATTTCCTGAAATAACCAGTTTCACTAATAGACATTCCAAGCTGCCAGTCATTCTTTCGACCTTGAGTACTGTTAATCCGCTCCGAACCAAGACAGCCACCCCACCCCCTGTTCTGGCAGGCCTCTCAGCCCTGTATACTCTGTACATATCACAACAGACCTCACTGTCAGCGATTTTACTAGATAACCAAGTTTCTGTAATTAGAATTAAGTCATGCTTTTTGGTGATCAGGTTTTCATTGAATAAATCTAATTTTGTATTCATTCCTCCTACATTTTGATAATAAATGGATAATCTATATTTTGATACCATTAGAGAGTGTTCAGGTCATCCTCATTTCGAATTACGATGACTCAAGAACCTTCAGATTTGCGTATTTTAATGTGTCCATTTCTTACCCACAAGAAAGAATATTCCTTCTCTCACCTGATGTTCCGAGCTTGTGACAGTAATTTCCTCTTCTCTGGTGATAAACTTTCGTTCACATAAATTACACTGTCCCCAGGAAGACCGACGTGACGAGTGGAGAGATTTCGTTTCACCCGGCGACGCTCCATGAAACGCTCCTTATCGTCCCGCCGAACGAATTTTAAGATGATGCCACTGTGTTGATGATTAGGTGACTTAGGAAGTCGATGACAGGCATCTACCATTGTTTCAGTGATGACCACATCCAGAGCTTGACCTACTTTCTTCACAGTTTCAATAATGTTTTCGTTAGGAACTTCCGGGACACCGTGTATTTCCACCGTATTCCTACGTGTGTACTGCTCAGATTCTCCTAGGCGGTTTTCTAGGGATTTTAGCTTCGCCTTGAGATTGACATAAAAAGTAGTTATTTCAATGACCAACAGAGTTCACGGTTAACAAGGGGTAACATGTCACATGTTACACATCATATGCGACTACTGTAAGGCTCGTATTTTTTTTCCTACCCAAATGAAGTAAATTACACATCAGTTGTTACGTCCACCTTCTCAACATAAATTCCTTGTATCTATATGCACATTTGCCATCGATGTGTCAGTCTCTCCAGACCTTTCTGAAACCATTCTTTCGGAGTGCTGCGTACCCAAATCTAGACAGCTGTGTCGAGAGGTTTATTAATGTTCCCGAACAGGTGATGATCACTTGGTGCCAAGCCGAGAGAGTATGGTGGGTATGGCAGCACCATGAATCCCATTTGATCAATAGCAGCGGTGATCTCCCGGCTAGTGTGGGGGCGGGCATTGTCACGTAGCAGAAGCACACCTTAAGCTTATTTTTCTGGTCGCTTAGTTTGAATGGCACGACGTAAGCTCTTAATGGTTGCCACATATGCTGCACTGTTAATCGTGGCCCCCAATCGTGGCCAGTCAACGAGGATGATGCCCTTTTTTTTGTCCCAGAACACTGTCACCATTCGCTTGCCAACTGAAGGCACTGTTCGACATTTGTTTGGCGGTCGACTACTCCTATGCTTCCATTACATGGTCGTCTTTTGCGGATTTTGCAATTCCGTACAAAATTTCCCATAAGGAATTGCATTTGGAAATTTTCATAATTGGAGATTCTTAGCGACAACTGTGCTGGGTCCCCTTTTTTTAGCCTACTTTCGATTTTTGCAAAATATGAAAGTAGACTTATGAGATCACTACAGGGCGAAAAAAGTGTGTCTGTCTGTATGTGTGTATGTGTGTGAGTCTGTGTGTGTGTGTGTGGGTGAGTGTGTGTACTCTGAATGTCTGTCCCCCCCCCCTATCAATTCGAACACGGTGAAACCGAATTGAACGAAATTTGGTACAGAGGTAGCATTAGCAATGGGCACCTCAGTGTCATACTTTATATCGCCGCCATCTTTACCAAAACAGAATGGCGGCCACTCAAACGTTCAAAACGTAAAATCAAATTACGGCTAAACTAATCATCCGATCTCTACCAAATATGGTGACAACATACCTTTATATAGGACGCGTCTCTCATCCAACATTCAAGGTCATCGGCCGTACCATTTCAGGATGGCGGCCGTGTGAATTATTCAACCATTTTAATCAATGGCTTAAGACCCACCAATTCCGATTATCGAGCCTAGGGTGGTTTAAGCTATCCTGAAGGTCGTGATCCGTTATTTATTATAATTTAATATTATAATATTATACTGTATGAGTGGCTTAAAAGAGCTGAGCTGTCTGTGTCACACGACAAGATGGCAGCTGTCCTCATGTGCCTGTCTTATATTTCAATAGTTTTAGTATGTTGTATGTGATATACCCTACTGATACAATAATATAAACTTTTTATGAAATTATTTTTAATGAAGATGTACTGCTGTGAAGAAATCGTTTATTTAAAGTCATTATTTGCCAACAGGTTATATCTAATGTCAGTTAAGAACATCATGATGTTAAGGATAGGATTATCTCTGGGCTAGCGTGTTAGTCTATCACGCAGTCGACTGGGGATCGAGTACTGCTGCAGATAACTTTTTTTTCTTGAATTCTTTTACAAATGATGTGCACGAGCTCTTTCCACAGATACTGAATAAGATGTCATTTAGCTCAAAGGAGAGGCTAAGGTATACACTCGTTTATTAGTAAAATCACAGCCCCAGCATAGGAAATAAACAGAAGACATTAGGAAAAGGAGAATAGAAGAACTAGATACACGTTGTCATTAACCACAGCCTTCTTAAAGCCTCTGTACGGTGCTGTCCTCTTGTGGGTTATGTGGGTAATATTGTTCCAAACTTACCGCTGTGTAAATACCTGGCCTCCTGAAGTATGGCAATTTTGTAATACTGGTAGTTCAACTATTAGCCACGATCGCGCTCCGATTACCTTTAAACACTGCCAGCTGGATCGCCTCCCTCTTGGCTACTTTAAACTGTCTACTCATTCAACACTCTTAGGCCACTGCCATCGTAGTACATTACGATGGCAGTGCATAGGCGTACAACATAAAGATTAATTCACTGATAGGTCGCAGCACCAACCTACTGTGATCGGGGTGGATTTTTAAAGGGGAAGATACCCAAAACGGAAGATTCTTAACTTAGCAGGCTGGCTTAATATAGAGATTAACGGACGTGAATGCATTACAATAAGTTAGTAGTTTTGTTATTCAATCATCATAAAGTATACAATATTGATTTTAACACTTACTGGCTAATTATCAATATAAAAGAAAACAAACAATACATTGTGGTAGAGGTGATTGTGTTAGGGATGAGGACAAAGAGTCATAAATATACCCATACATTTAGGAGAAAGTTGGCTATATGTTCTCTGCTGAACATCTTGTTTAATCATTGACTAAGAAATGTATCCTCTAACTCAGATAATTTCAATCCTTTGTCCACGTATCCTTGAACAGTTCAAGAGAAGACAACAATAATATAAGACTTCCAATCTCTCTGGTCTAAATTCACGCGAAAACTAGAACAAAGTGTTCGAAACAAAACGTGTGGCAATAGCAAGACTCCCTTTTCAGTGGAACCTGTAAATAATTACTTTACTGTCAGATTCTATAAAAACAATGTTAATAAAATATTGATTAAACATTTGAAATAATTTCAGCGCATTGCAAAACATTTCTACTCTATTAAAGGGAGACTCCACCGCAAAACTTCAATTTTTTCAAAGATTTTTTATTGGCTATTTCAGACCCTTGGAGTGTTTTCTCTTAGATCCCTGAAAGATTTGATTCTATTCGAATTATAAATAAGTCTAAATAATATTTGATATATGGACTGCATGAGGGGGGAGTGGCTCACTGAGAGCTGTCAAAGTTAGTATTTGATGCTATCACCATCAAACACGACCATATTCTCACCAATCGGATATTTTTGTTCCAAAGTTGGCTCTTTGCAAAACGTATGGTCCTGGAGAATTTTAATGGGCATGTGTCTAGAACTAACTAACATTTTATTAAAATCCATTTTCCTAAAAATTTATTTTTCGAACTTTAATACCAACTTCTTTATCCTAAATATTAACCAATCTCAATGACATTTTTCAGGAAGTAAGCATGAGATATTTGCATACTTCTGTGAATTAATATTAAATGATATGCTGTTTCAATGATTCTTTAAGACATTTATGTTCAAATTATTTCAAAAAATAATAATTTGAAATTTGAAAAATGAACTAAGGGGAAATAAAGAAACATTCACCTGTTACTGTGTCTGATGAAATTGAAATGTAAAAATTGATATCTGAGAACCAAATTTGGTTTTCAAAAATTCCATTAAAAACCACATTAAAAATTAATAATTTTAAAACCATTCAAGTTATGGCCTTCAAACCATCGACAGACATTGCTATATCCTTACGTGATATATAAGTTCACAAAATTAATTTCAAATCGATGCAGTAGGGGCGAAGTTGAATTTTTCAGTGGAGTCACCCCCTTAAGACACAAAACGTACAATGTAAATGTAGGAGAACTGCAATCGAGTCTAATAATTTGCACACCTCTGTTGATATCTCTTGCCAAGCAATTTTGAAGGACTCGGGATATCTATTTACCTGTTCAAATGACTCTTTTGAAACTTGGACGGCTATCTTCAGTTTCTCTCTGGTGCGACTACTCGACACAAACTGTCCCGCCGTATAACTGGACGAAGTAGTCCCGAAGGAAATCTAATTCCCGGCCACCATCCAAGGCAGCGCGTTTGGAGAAAGCAGACGAGAGACATGTTATAGAGAGCGAAAGGGAAAGAACAGTGTCTGCGATAGATTTGCGCGAGTGCTTTTTCGTAATTCGATTATTATTTCAGAAATATTGGTTGCAGTGGAGGTTGGTTTGTTGGTTCCTTAGTTTAGGGGCTGCGCCAACGCGGTCATTTAGTCCCGTGTACTTTGGATGTGTGTAGAATCTGTCTGATAACCGGGGTAAATTGTGATGACTGTATTAGTGTGTGTTATCTCTCATTCAGGTAGAAAGAATGCAGATGATTAATTTCTTCAAGTAGTTCCTACTTTTGCTACCAAATGTTACCGTCCACGACACCTAGCTGCGGACGTGGCTACTAAATGCCATTGCAGTCAACACCTGGCGGCGAACGTTGGAACTAATATAGCGTTAAGTTATGCAAATGTCCACTTTACAATAAAAAAAATTATCTTTTTATATATCAATTGATGTCAATATACATTTTGATACATGTTTCGGCCCTGTGAGCCTTCTTCAGTCAAAATCACTAACAAATTCTCCTAAAACAGTCTAATGTTTGGTTTCTCATAAAAATTTGTAAAACATTTTTACATCGTCAAGATGATTAAAACACATGAATATAAAATGCTTAAAGAATTTAAAAGATTTAAAAATGTACAAAATTTCGAAACGTGGGCCACATTCTTGTTGATCCATTTTCAAACAGGGGACCCCATTGTACGAGCATCTTGAAAAAGAATCGTGTCTAAATCTGTCATGTAGAAACAGGTAATCGGAAGTTGTTTATTTAGTGCTTTGCCAAAATGTTTTCAACAACCTCACATAAGTCGGGTGCATAAAATGAATGGTCCAGATATACACATATCAAAAAAAGTTTTGCATCACCTCGGTTCCAAGAGTTCCGGAACCGTTAAATACAAAGGGAATAGAGATCAACACAAACAACATTTCAGCTCGTTTTATTGCTCATGAGACCCACACATTGCATGTTGTACCATCATACAGCTAGACATTCAGCATTTGTGGTCCAGATTGCAGTACACACCACTACCTCTAATACCCAGTAGCACGTCCTCTTGCATTGATGCATGCCTGTATTCGCCGTGGCATACTATCCACAAGTTCATCAAGACACTGTTGGTCCAAATTGTCCCACTCCTCAACGACAATTCGGCGTAAATCTCTCAGAGTGGTTGGTGGGTCAAGACGTCCATAAACAGCCCTTTTCAACATATCCCAGGCATGTTCGATAGGGTTCATGTCTGGCGAACATGCTGGCCACTGTAGTCGAGCGATGTCGTTATCTTGAAGGAACGCATTCACAAGATGTGCACGATGAGGTCGAGAATTGTCGTCCATGAAGACAAATGCCTCTCCAATATTCTGCCGATATGGTTGCACTATGGGTCGGAGGATGTCATTCAGGTATCGTAAAGCCGTTTCGGAGCCTTCCATGACCACCAGTGGCGTACGTCGGCCCCACATAATGCCACCCCAAAACATCAGGGAACCACCACCTTGCTGGACTCGCTGGACAGTGTGTCTAAGACGTTCAGCCTGACCAGGGTGCCTCCAAACACGTCTCCGACGATTGTCTGGTTGAAGGCATATGCGACACTCATCGGTGAAGAGAACGTGATGCCAATTCCGTGGGGTCCATTCAGCATGTTGTTGGGCCCATCTGTACCGCGCTGCATGGTGTCGGGGTTGCAAAGCTGGACCTCGCCATGGACGTCGGGAGTGAAGTTGCGCATCATGCAGCCTATTGCGCACAGTTTGAGTTGAAACACGACGTCCTGTGGCTGAACGAAACGCATTATTCAACATGGTGGCATTGCTGTCAGGGTTCCTCCGAGCGGCAATCCGTAAGTAGCGGTCATCCACTACAGTAGTAGCCCTTGGGCGGCCTGAGCGAGGCCTGTCATCGACAGTTCCTGTATCTCTGTACCTCCTCCATGTCCGAACAACATCGCTTTGGTTCACTCTGAGACGCCTGGAAACTTCCCTTGTTGAGAGCCCTTCTTGACACAAAGTAACAATGAGGACGCGATCGAACTGCGGTATTGACCTTCTAGGCATGGTAGAACTACAGACAACATGAGCAGCGTACCTTCGTCCTGGTGGAATGACTGGAACTGATCGGCTGTCGTACCCCCTCCGTCTAATAGGCCCTGCTCATGCATGGTTGTTTACATTTTTGAGCAGTTTTAGTGACATCTATGAACAGTCAAAGGGACTGTATCTTGGATACAATATACACAGTCAACGTCTATATGCCGGAGATCTGGGAACCGAGGTGATGCAAAACTTTTTTTGATGTGTGTAGTTGACGCTAACTCCAGCAGATGTGAGGTTGTTGAAAACATTTTGGCAAAGCACTAAATAAACAACTTCCGATTACCTGTTTCTACATGACAGATTTAGACACGATCCTTTTTCAAGATGCTCGTAAAATGGGGTCCCCTGTTTGAAAATGGATCAACAAGAATGTGGCCCACGTTTCGAAATTTTGCACATTTTTAAATCTTTTAAATTCTTTAAGCATTTTATATTCATGTGTTTTAATCATCTTGACGATGTAAAAATGTTTTACAAATTTTTATGAGAAACCAAACATTAGACTGTTTTAGGAGAATTTTTTAGTGATTTTGACTGAAGAAGGCTCACAGGGCCGAAACATGTATCAAAATGTATATTGACATCAAGTGATGTATAAAAAGATAATTTTGTATTGTAAAGTGGACATTTGCATAACTTATCAAAATCAATACGGGAAAACTTGGAAAAATGACTAAAGTCATAGATATTCATAATATAGCGTTATCAAACTAATTTACAAATATTAACTTCCACAAGTGTATTTAGTGGAAGGTTCTTTAACATGCCATAAATCTATGACATGGGACCGCAGGCTTTACTTCCCCTCCGAAGGGAGGCATACTGAGGGATTTTTAACACTCTTAAGAAATCCGACGACCTCGGCTGGGTTTGAACCCGCGATCTTATGCATAGAAGCTCAGCATGCTACCAACTACGCCTCCGAACCCGCTGCAGTGGAGCGTCAGGTGCCACACACATTGGGAGTTTTTATCATTTTAAATGATCTTGTCGACTTCGTCGTTACGCTGGGGTCTGGCGTTACGTTACGGTGACAGGACGAAAAGTACCCAGATGCCCTGAGGTGTGTGACGTAATAGTACTGCTTGGTGCATGTGTGCTCGACAATATCTACTTCGTTAGTATAAGACAAAAATCCCCGATTCTTGGATGTCACAGGTAATCTCGAGAACCACTGGATGGATTTGATGCGGTTTTCACCATTCTGTAAAGGATATCTCGAGGAAATATTCTGTAGAACATAATTTATGTATGATCAAAGGAAGCCAAGCAGTAACGATTTCAGTGAAAAAGTCGAAAACAAACTTGGCGTCCGTGCGCTTCTTAAGCTTACGCTAGGCAAACCGTTAAAAATATCAATATACTATGAGCGTAAGAATTGGTCAGCATGAAAAGTTCTACAAAAAAGTCAGCGAGATCATATCTCTATCTTCAATACATCGCCCACTATAAGTGTTTTTAGACTGGATGGAAGGGGCACGTCCCGCACGCTTGACCATGCTTTGCTCTTGGTTTGCACTTGCCGTTCGCGAGTAATTTGAAACAAGATAAGTATTATGTAGATAATTTTCTAACGTGTCAAGAGTCTTTGGCTTCGAGCGAAGCAAGAAGCCTCCAGCCATTCTAGCATTTTTCAGCATTTGTAGCATTTAAAATGATACAAAGTCTAGTCTTTCAGACTGACTGTCACTTTTTAATTTTTTTTATCGTATGGATTTTAGTGCCGGGAGTGTCCGAGGACATGTTCGGCTCGCCAGAGGCTGTAGCTGTTTCTATTCGGGCACCCATGGGGTGGGCTACAAGTACCGTCGTGTGTGGAGTGTTGTCTGGGGAGGAAAGTGTGAATGTAAGGACTAGGAATTGGAAGTTAGCGGCTGTGGCCTATAGTTAGGCACCAACCCCGGCATTTGCCTGGAAGGAAGATGGGAAACCACAGGAAACCATCTTCAAGGTTACCGGCGGGGGGATTCGAACCTCCTCGCCTCCCGAATGTGAGCGACTGCCTGCAGCCACGCCGTAACAACCACGGCTAACTATTGATAAATAGATAGGATCAGTATTTTGAATGGCTCATTCTACGGCATAGCCATGCGTGGTAAAGCACTCCCCACGACTGCTAAGGGAACGGTAACAAGTCCAAAGATTGGTGATTTAAATCCCGGCGGCTGTCCTGTGAGTAGTATTGTCACTGGGGTTATTGCTTGTCACGGTGGGGGATTGGTTATCGTGTCGGATTACTAACCCCCCAAGCTTGCAGGTTCGCTCCTGGCCGTGGGAAGTGATTTTTCGAAAGGCGGTAAAAATCACGACACGCATGTCATACGTTTTGGTATGTTAAAGAACCCATTTGAACTCAGTAGGCCGTGTTCATAATGGCCAAATTAATCTCGGGATTTTCCGCCAATACCAAGTTCCTCATTTCTCTACTAGAAAGCGCTGTAGTGTCAAGGAGCTTAGATATCTAACCTCCTTGACTTTCAAAGTCATGCAAGGAACAACAAAATTCGACATGCAAGCTGGCCTCTGGGTGTCAATACCGGGGTTATTCCACATTCCCTCAGGAAAAATGCCGAAATAGAACCTAATTTTAAGTCCTGGCGCGCCTTTCCCAATCCTAAAATCAATTACACACACTTCTGCAGTTAACATAGAAGCACTGGTTTTCAGGTGAACTATGCACACACTCTAGTATATGGGACTCATGACAAAAATGTTCCGAATTCCCTAAACCGAATTAAGTAGCTGTTGTTGATTTATTTAGGGGCTTAGAGATATCGTGGTCATGTAGCCCTTTGTACTTGGGTGAGTGCGATTTTTCTGATAACCTGCCATATTGTGGAGCTCCGATTCTCACATCAGCAAACCTGGAGGGGGTTTTCCGTGTTTACCACTTTTAGCTTATTTTCATTTTCTGAAAAAATAGACTTATCAGATCACCTTTTGTCCGTGTGTGTGTTTGTTTGTTTGTTTGTTTGTTTGTTTGTTTGTTTGTCCCCCTAATAACTTCTAAATGGCTGGAGCGATTTCAATAAGTTAAGGTCATAGTACTTTTACGGCCAACCCCGACCATGCCCTTAAAATTGTATTACGTCTCACCAATCCAACATGGCGGCTGTGCGAAATATTTCTCCGGCATTCTATATCTCCGAAGCTATTCCTGATATCACCCTGAAGTTTTAAACGGTGATAAACGGTACTACTAGAAGTTCAGCTATGAGCCAAAAACCTGTAAAATACAAAACGAACATGGCAGCCAGGCGAATGTGAACATTTCAATAGACTTATCTCGAAATTTAACCATCTGAGCGCAGTGAAATTTGGTACAGTAAATGTTTATACACATTTTAATGCATTGGCATCTAATTAAGATCAATTGTAAACATAACCTCAAGATGGCGGCTGTGCGCAGTTTTAAATTCATTTCTTGTGCATTATTCAAGCGATCGAAGTGAACATTTGAATAATGAACCTACGCAAAAATGCGTCATCTAATAGTACATAACTCTATGGCCTACAAATATAACAATCCAACATGGCGACCAATCGAAATATTTAGGCGGTTCTCAATATCTATGAATCTATTACATCAATGAAACTGAAATTTTGCATCTAGATAGTGGCAATTATCATAAGTAGGTTATATGAAAATAGGCTGTATAGTTCTTCACGGAACTACTTGTTATTTTATTTAAATGCCGGAATGGTTTCAAACTTAACGCCACGGCCACCTCCTTTCAAAACTCGTCTGAATTACAAATACACTCACACACAACTACATATACTACAATAACACAGGTCACGAGACAAATTCTATAGACTCACACCCAAGTACACGGGGCTAAATTATTACGATATCCAAGTCCCTCAAATGGAACAACAACAACAACAACAACAATGAAGTAGAAAAACCAAACAAGATGGCTGAGGTGGGAATCATACCCATCTATTCTCAGTTTTCCGACTGAGATATTCGGCATAATTGACATAATTATCAACAGAGTTCAAAAGTCTCCAATTTCCAATAAGAATAAGTTGTGTCTTTGAAGCATGAAGAATTAGATTATGGTCAGCTGCCCAATTTACAATCCTTTCTATGTCATTATTGACATTCTCCAGCACATTGGGGATTTGTGTAGTAGGAAAATGAGCAGTTACAAGAGAGGGAGTACATTTTCAGCATCGACTATGAGCAATGTAAGTAAACATTATTGAACATGTTTGGTAAAAGTGTAAAAAGTGCGCGCCACCACTGGCTGAACCGTGTACGCTCGCCCGCGATCTGCGCCAGTCAAAGCCGGCTTAGCTTGCGGTGTTTATCGGGGTGCACATAGATAATGACCCTGTACTTGGAGATCATCAGCAAGCATGTGATATTGAACATATTGAAAGATATTAACTATATCGTAGGCGTAGTGTAGAAACAATAGTGGAGCACGGACTGATCCTTGCGGCACGCCATTCTTTTTTACCAATGCCCATTCAGAACAACTACCTTCTTTACTTATCGTTCTTTGATATCTGTTATCTAAGTATGGATGAAACCAGTGGATGACACTCCCGGAAGACCCTAAATGACGTAATTTAGTTAGCAGTAAATCATGATGAAAACAATCAAATGCCTTACTGAAAAAAAAAAACAGGAACAATAAAGTCAACAAGTCAACAGTTTTGCCGCACAATGAGTTGGGTTATTGCCATTTTATTTTTTTCTTTCTTTGTACTTGAGTTACGTTTTTTAAAACAATTCAATACGATAAGAACTTATTAAGTCGTCATTAGGTTTAATCTCAGAGTTGGGCTGGCAAATGCGCTAATGATCACCTCACTTAAGCTTTCGAGATGCAGGCGAAGATTAGACTGGGTCTCTATGACTTCATTTGTCAGCTCAGGAGGATTAATTTAAAGGGAAAGCGAACGTTTCGTGAACGGTCTGGCCCATCGCATAAATTAGGGGTTGCTGTCGGCCGTCCTCGGCTGTTATTGTGGTGTCTTTTGCAGAGTGTGCATTTGTGAATCCGACGAGGAATAGGAAGGAGGCAAACTTGGCCTTAATAGCAAGATTTGGTTATAACATTTGCCTACATTCATGCGAATACCAGGGTATACAAAGTTTATCATCTAATAAAGTCCATTCCAATTGGCCAGACGTTGCCGTGGTTTCACTGAAGCCGTATAGAGGACAGCGAGTCCCGGAGGGAAAGATAAATAGTGAGAAAGATGGGTCTATTCATGAAATCGGGTTTCAGTTGGTCAACACAAATGTACTCATTTAAATTGGGTGGGGACTTGTAACACAAGACAACAAACAAAACATTTTGAGTTGAGTCTATTATTTAATGCATATATTCCCATCTCAGCCATACTAGTAGTGGTTTTCCGTGGTTTTCTCACTTCTTCCCCAGGCACTTAAGGCCAAGGCTGGGCTCCATCTCAATCCTGAACTGAATTACAAGTACACACACGAATACAGCCATCACAATAAAACAGGTTAACAGATAAATTCTACGCACATCCAAGTAAACGGTGCTAAATGACCGCGGAAACCACCGAAAATCATTCAACAAAAACAACATCAACAACATCAACAACACCAACAACAACCTCAAAAACAACATCATCAACAACAATATCATCAACAATAATCAACAACATCAACAACATCATCGTCAACAACAACATCAACAACAACATCAACAACATCATCAACAACAACAACATCAACAACATCATCATCAACAACATCAACATCATCAACAACAACATCAACAACATCATCAACAACATCATTAACAACAACAATATCAACAATATCAACAACATCAACAACATCAGTCAAGAACAATATCAACAACATCAACAACATCATCAACAACAACAACAACAACCTCAACAACATCAACAATAACACCAACATCAACCTCAAAAACAACATCATCAACAATAACATCAACAACATCATCAACAACATCATCATCAACAACAACATCAACAACATCATCATCATCAACAACATCAACAACAACATCATCAACAACAACATCAACAACATCATCATCAACAACAACATCATCAACAACAACATCAACAACATCAACAACATCAACAACAACAACAACAACACCCTCAACAACATCAACAATAACACCAACAACAACCTCAAAAACAACATCATCAACAATAATATCATCAACAATAATCAACAACATCAACAACATCATCGTCAACAACATCATCAACAACAACATCAACAACATCATCATCAACAACATCAATAACAACATCAGCAACATCATCATCAACAACATCATCATCATCATCAACAACAACATCAACAACATCATCATCAACAACAACATCAACAACAACATCAACAACAACATCAACATCAACAACATCATCATCAACAACAACATCATCAACAACATCATCATCAACAACAACATCAACAACATCAACAACATCATCATCATCAACAACAACAACATCATCAACAACAACATCAACAACATCATCGTCAACAACATCAACAACATAATCAACAACATCATCATCAACAACAACATCAACAACAACATCAACAACATCAACAACAACATCATTAACAACAACAATATCAACAACATCAACAACATCATCAGCAACAACAACAATATCAACAACATCAACAACATCATCAGCAACAACATCAACAACATCAACAACATCATCAACAATATCAACAACATCAACAACATCATCAACATCAACAACAATATCAACAATATCAACAACATCAACAACATCAACATCATCAGTCAACAACAATATCATCAACATCAACAACATCATCAACAACATCATCAGCAACATCAACAACATCATCAACAATATCAACATCAACAACATCAACAACAATATCAACAATATAAACAACATCAACAACATCAACATCATCAGTCAACAACAATTTCAACAACATCAACATCAACAACATCAACATCATCAGTCAACAACAATATCATCAACAACAACATCAACAACATCAACAACATCATCAACAACATCATCATCAACAACATCATCAACAACAACATCAACAACATCATTAACAACAACATCAACAACAACATCAACAACATCAACAACAACATCATTAACAACAACAATATCAACAACATCAACAACATCATCAGCAACAACAACAATATCAACAACATCAACAACATCATCAGCAACAACATCAACTACATCAACAACATCATCAACAATATCAACAACATCAACAACATCAACAACATCAACAACAACATCATTAACAACAACAATATCAACAACATCAACAACATCATCAGCAACAACAACAATATCAACAACATCAACAACATCATCAGCAACAACATCAACAACATCAACAACATCATCAACAATATCAACAATATCAACAACATCAACAACATCAACATCATCAGTCAACAACAATATCATCAACATCAACAACATCATCAACAACATCATCAGCAACATCAACAACATCATCAACAATATCAACAACATCAACAACATCAACAACAATATCAACAATATAAACAACATCAACAACATCAACATCATCAGTCAACAACAATTTCAACAACATCAACATCAACAACATCAACAACATCCACATCATCAGTCAACAACAATATCAACAACAACAACATCAACAACAACATCAACAACATCATCAACAACATCAACAACAACATCAACAACAACATCAACAACATCATCAACAACATCATCAACAACATCATCATCAACAACATCATCAACAACATCATCATCAACAACAACATCAACAACAACATCAACATCATCAACAACAACATCAACAACATCAACAACAACATCATTAACAACAACAATATCAACAACATCAACAACATCATCATCAACAACAACAACATCAACAACAACATCAACAACATCAACAACATCATCATCATCAACAACAACAACAACATCATCAACAACAACATCATCAGCAACATCATCAACAACATCAACAACATCATCAACAATATCAACAACATCAACAACATCAACAACAATATCAACAATATCAACAACATCAACAACATCAACATCATCAGTCAACAACATCAACATCAACATCATCAGCAACATCATCAGCAACATCAACAATATCATCAACAACATCATCAACAATATCAACAACAACATCAACAACATCAACAACATCATCAACAACAACATCAACAACATCAGCAACAACATCAACAATATCATCAACAGTCAGCAACACTTCCAATAATTACACTTATGTGAAGCTAAATTATAGGTAAGATTTGACTAATGCTCTTAGGTTCCAACGTTCGTAGCCAGGAGCCGACTGCGGTGGCATCTAGTAACCAAGTTCAGAACTAGCCATCGTTGACGGTGGTGTTTGGTAGCAAAAGTAGGAACTACCTGAAAATTGAATATCTGCAGTCCTTACTTGAATTAAAAACAGATAACACACACTAATACAGCCATCACAATTAACACCGGTTATCAGACAGATTCTACAAACACCCAAAGTACACGGGGCTACATGACCGCGTTATCGCAGCCTCTAACTGAGGAACCAACCAACAACAACATGAAGTCTGAAAGGATGTGTTGACTATTCGACCAGGGAATCTTTCCCCAATTACGTTGGGTCGTTATCGTTTCATTTGAGGGGCTTCAACACCGGGTTCATTTAGTCCCGTGTACTTGGATATGTGTGGAATCTTGTCAGATAACCTATGTCCTTGTGATTAGTGTCCATGTGTGTGTAATTGTAATTCAAATTAGGGGGTGACCATAGTAATAAGTTAGGAATCATCCTGGCATTTGCCTGGAGTAGAAGTTGAAAACCAAGGCAAACTACGGCCAGGACTGCTGAGGTGGGAATCAAAACCCGTCTCTTCACGTCAGTTACTCCATTCCAGCCCTCAGATTGGAGGTCATGCTCGATTCTTGACTCTGCGAAGATCGCTAGCAAGCACACCACGAGGAGGATTTTCAACTCTTCAAGTGTAGCCTCTGAATAAGAAGGAATTTGTCTTACCCGCTGTATATCCATCAGAAGGCGTGGTAATCTCTTATATAAAAACAAGTGTCCTGACTGACTGACTGACTGACTGACTCATCATCGCCCAGCCAAAACTATTGAAGTTAGAATCATGAAATTTTGGGGATATGTTCGTGGTAAGTCGAAAACGCGCACTAAGAAAGGATTTTTGGATATTCAGATTCTAAAGGGGTGTTAAGGGGATAGACCAGCATTTCATTGAATAACAATATCTCCCGATTGGTTTCATTGGGAGATGTGATACTCGGCATATACACTCATCATTAAAAATAAGAAGAAACGTGTCTGAGGGTTTTTCGATGTGAAGTATATTATGAGGTGAAAGGGGTGAAAAGTGGGGGTTGAAGGATTCCTAATGGAGCGTGTATCTCTTAAACGACATAGGCGAGGAGTTTGAAACTCAGTGGAAAAAAATCAGCTTAAAAAATAAGTAAATAGGTGTTTGACCGTTTTTTCATAAATCCAATTTAAGGGGCCAATAGGGAGGGGTGAAATTCTGGGGGGGAAAAACAGGAAAGAAAGTGTCCTAACTGATTGACTGACAGACTCACTCATCAAACTCAGGGGAAAAAACTGCTTAAAAATTAGTAAATAGGTGTTCGACAGTCTTTTTCATAAACCCAATTTAAGGGGTTCTTGGGGAGGGGTGAAATTCTGAAAAAAGGAAATTGAGAGAAAAAGTCCTGACTCACTCACCATCGCCCAGCCAAAATTATTGAAGTTAGACACATGACATTTCGGGGAATATGATCATTGTATGTCGGAACCGTCCACTAAGGGAGGATTTTCGGATATTCAGGGGGTCTTAAGGGGGTTAAACCTGAATTTCATTGAATAACAATAACTCCCGATTGGTTTCATTGGGGGATGTGTTACTCGGCATATGAACTCATAAAAAATAAGAAGACATGTGTCTGAGGGTTTTTCAACGTGGTGTATATTATGAGGTGAAAGGGGTGAAAAGTGGGGGTTGAAGGATTCCTAACGGAGCGTGTATCTCTTAAACGACATAGGCGAGGAGTTTGAAACTCAGCGGAAAAAATCAGCTTAAAAGATAAGTAAATAGATATTTGATCGTTTTTTTTTCTCTTAAATTCAATTTACGGGGCTCATGGGGAGGGGTGAAATTCTGGGGGGGGGGGGGGGACCGGAAAGAAAGTGTCCGAACTGATTGACTCACTCACTCACTCTTCAAACTCAGGGAGAGAAAACTGCTTAAATATAAGTAAATAAGTGTTTGACAGTTTATTTTTTTATAAATCAAATTTAAGGGGTTCATTGTGAGGGGACAAATTCTGAAAAAAAAAAATGAAAGAAAATGTCCTGACTCACTCACTCACTCACTCACTCACTCATCATCGTCCAGCCAAAATTATTGAAGTTAGAAACATGACATTTTTGGGATATGTTCGTTGTATGTCAAAACCGTACACTAAGGGAGGATTTTCGGTTATTCAGGTTCTAAAGGTGTATTAATGGGGTTAAACCTGCATTTTATTGAATAACAATATCTCGTGAGTGGTTGCATTTGTGGATGTGATACTCGGCATATAAACTAATCATTAAAAATAAGCAGACATGTGTCTAAGGGTTTTTCGATGTGGTGTGTATTACAAGGTGAATGGGGTGAAAAGTGAGGGTTGAAGGATTTCTAACGGAGCGTGTATCTCTTCAACGACATACGCGAGAAGTTTGAAACTCAGCGGAAAAAAAACAGCTTAAAAATAAGTACATCGGTGTTTGATCGGTTTTTCATAAATTCAATTTAAGGGGCCAATGGGGTGGGGTGAAATTCTAGAAAAAACAAGATGTTCAGTAAAGAACATATAGCCTACTTTCTCCTAAATGCATGGGTATTGTTATAACTCTTTGTCCTTTTCAAGGAGTATGATTGAATGTTGGTTGTAGTAGCTTGTTGAAATACAACGTGCTATAGGGATATTAAACATGAATATGAGGTGCCCTTTGCTAGTGTTACCTCTGTACCAAATTTCGTTCAATTCGGTTTCACCGTGTTTGAATTGATAGGGGGAATCGATTTGCACACATACTTGGCCACCATCTGCAAACTATTGGGCTGATGTTCTTGCAGTTTGGTCTGAATATGTTTCCCACATAAAGATATGGTGTTGAAAAATTTGGTAGAGACTAGATTATTAGGTTGGTCGTAATTACATTTTAGCTTTTAACATTTGGGTGGCCGCGATTATGTTTCCGTCAAGATAGCGGTGATATAAAACATGACACTGAGGTGTCCTTTGCTAGTGCTACCTCTGTACCAAATTTCGTTCCATTCGGTTTCACCGTGTTCGAATTGATAAGGGGAATCGATTTTCACACAAAGATGGCCGCCATCCGCAAAATATTAGGCTGATGACCTATTAGTTTGGTCAAAGGATGCTCCCTCCATAAAGGTATGTTGTTGCTAAATTTGCTAGAGATCGGATGATTAGGCTAATCGTAATTTGATTTAAGCTTTGAACATTTGTGTGGCCGCCATTACGTTTCTGTCAATATGGCGGCGATATAAATCATGACACTGAGATGCCCTTTGCTAGTGCTATCTCTGTACCAAATTTCGTTCCATTCGGTTTCACCGTGTTTGAATTAATAGGGAGAATCGATTTTGACACAAAGATGGCCGCCATCCGCAAACTATTAGGCGAATGACCTATTAGATTGGTCAAAGGATGCTCCCTCCATAAAGGTATGTAGTTGCAAAATTTGGTAGAGATCGGATGATTAGGTTAATCGTAATTTGATTTAAGCTTTGAACATTCGTGTGGCCGCCATTACGTTTCAGTCAAGATGGTGGCGATATAAAACATGACACTGAGGTGCCCTTTGCTAGTGCTACCTCTGTACCAAATTTCGTTCCATTCGGTTCCACCGTGTTCGAATTAATAGGGGGAATCAATTTTGACATAAAGATGGCCGCCACCCGCAAACTATTAGGTTAATAACCTATTAGATTGGTCAAAGGATGCTCCCTCCATAAAGGTATGTAGTTGCAAAATTTGGTAGAGATCGGATGATTAGGTTAATCGTAATTTTATTTAAGCTTTGAAGATTCGTGTGGCCGTCATTACGTTTCTGTCAAGATGGCGGCGATATAAAACATGACACTGAGGTGCCCTTTGCTAGTGCTACCACTGTACCAAATTTCGTTCCATTTGGTTTCACCGTGTTTGAATTAATAGGGGGAATTGATTTTCACACAAAGATGGCCGCCATCCGCAAAATAATAGGCTGATGACCTAGTTATTTGGTCAAAGGATGCTTCCTCTATAAAGGTATGTTGTTGCAAAATTTGGTAGAGATCGGATGATTAGTTTAATCGTAATTTGATTTAAGCTTTGAACATTTGTGTGGCCGCCATTACGTTTCCGTCAAGATGGCGGCGATATAAAACATGACACTGAGGTGCCTTTTGTTAGTACTACCTCTGTACCAAATTTCGTTCCATTCGGTTGCACCGTGTTCGAATTAATAGGGGGAATCGATTTTCACACAAAGATGGCCGCCATCCGCAAACTATCACGCTGATGACTTATTAGTTTGGTCAAAGGATGCTCCTCCCATAAAGGTATGTTGTTGCAAAATTTGGTAGAGATCGGATGATTAGGTTAGTCGTAATTTGATTTAAGCTTTGAACATTTGTGTGGCCGCCATTACGTTTCCGTCAAGATGGCGGCGATATAAAACATGACACTGAGGTGTCCCTTGCTAGTGCTACCTTTGTACCAAATTTCGTTCAATTCGCATTCACCGTGTTCGAATTGATAGGGGGGGACAGACATTCAGAGTACACACACTCACACACACACACACACAGACACACACACACACACAGACTCCCACACACACATACACACACACAGACAGACACACTTTTTTCGCCCTGTGTTGATCTCATAAGTCTACTTTCATTTTTTGCAAAAATCGAAAGTAGGCTAAAAAGGAGACAAAGTGTCCTGACTGACTAACTCACTCACTCATCAAACTCAGGGGAAAAAGACAGCTTCAAATATAAGTTAATAGGTGTTCGAGCGTTTCTTCATAAATCCAATTTAAGGGGCGCATGGGGAGGGCGTAAAATTCAGGTAAAATAATTGAAAGAAAATGACCTGACTGACTCACTCACTCATCATCGCCCAGCGAAAACTATTGCAGTAGGAAAAATTAAATTTTGGGAATATTTTCGCTCTATGTCGCAAACGTCAACTAATGAAGGATTTTTGTTTATTCGGGTTCTTAAGAGGTGTTAAGGGGGTAAACATGCATTTCATTGATTAACGATATCTCACGAGTTGTTTCTTTGGGGATGTGATATTCGGCATACAAACTAATCATTAAAATTAAGCAGACATATGTCTAAGGGTTTATCGATGTGGTGTATATTATGAGGCGAAAGGGGTGAAAATTGGGGGTTGAAGGATTTTTAACGGAGCGTGTAACTCTTAAACGACATAGGCGAGAAGTTTGACATTCAGCGGAAAAACAGCTTAAAATATAAGTAAATAGGTGTTCGACCGTTTTTTCATAAATCCAATTTAAGGGGCCCTTGGAGAGGGGTGAAATTCTGGGGGGAAAAACAGGAAAGATATTGTTATAATTGATTAACTCACTCACTCATCGAACTCAGGGGGGAAGAACAGCTTAAAAAGAAGTAAATAGGTCTTCGACCGTTTTTTTAAATCATAAATCCAATATAAGGGATTCATGAGAGGGGTGAAATTATAAAAAATAAATGAAAGAAAATGTCCTGACTTACTCACTCACTCATCATCGCCCAGCCAAAATTATTGAAGTTAGAAACATGAAATTTTGGGGTTGTGTTCGTTGTATGTCGAAAACGTCCACCAAGGGAGGATTTTTGGATATTCAGGTTCTAAAGGGGTGTTAAGGGGGTAGACCTGCATTTAATTGAATAGCAATATCTCCCGATTGGTTTCCTTGGGGGATGCGATACTCGGCATATAAACTCATCATTAAGAATAAGAAGACACATGTCTGAGGGTTTTTCGATGAACTGTATATTATGAGGTGTATGTGTGAAAAGTGGGGGTTGAAGGATTCCTAACGGAGCAAGTATCTCTTAAAAGACAGAGGCATAAAGTATGAAACTCAGGGGGAAGAATCAACTTGAAAAATAAGTAAAAAGGTGGTCGAACGTTTTTTTCATGATCCAATTTAAGGGGCCCATGGGGAGGGCTGAAATTCTGGAAGAAAAATCAACTAAGGAGGGATTTTTGGATATTCACTCTCATCGACCAACCAAAACTATTAAAGTTAGAAGAATGATACTTTGGGGATATGTTTGTTGTGTGTCGAAAACGTCTACTAAGGAGGGATTTTTGGATATTCAGGTTCTAAAAGGGTGTTAACGGGGTAAAACCTGCATTTCATTGAACAACAATATGACACGACTATAACGCGAGCGAAGCCGCGGGTACCAGCTAGTATACCATAATCCCTCTCCTGATGGGTTTTAGAGGCCGTCTGAAGGAAGCAGACTATAATCAATAAACCTCGAGAGAGAGAGAGAGAGAGAGAGAGAGAGGAACAAAGATTGATGAACCGAGAACAGCCTGGGCGGTCAAAGATCAAACAACGAAAAGTGAAGACCAACAACTCTGTATTCCATTATTTCTCTCCCGATGAAAAAGGATACTAGTAACGATCCAGCATAGCTAAGGTGGGAATCGAAACCCACCTCTTATCAGTTTTACCTCTCGTCAGTGTACTCCATTGCAGCCCCCAAACTGGCTCATACTGTTCATATCCCTCGCTATATTATTCTGCTAAGGTCCCATTCCAGTTTTGAACCGAAAATAAGGTCCCATTAACACCAACCTACACATATGGGGTACCTACAGGTTCAGCATAACCCAATGCGTAAGCGAAACGCACTTACTTACTCTTTAAATGCATCACACTTAAATAAATACCTTAAAACATGTATATTTACAATGAAATAATGAAAGAATGCAACACGGTAACCATGGTAACAGAATCTCACAGGTCCATCTATTTCTGTAAGACGCAATGCAATTCCAATTATTACATTACTGTGAAAGTTTCCAGACGGTTATAAGGTTATCACTGAACCAAATTAAGCTGTAAAATTCATCAATACATACAGTATAATGCGCTTAAAGGGGTCAAGGGGCACTCGAATTTTTTCACGCAATTTTCTCGTGTGAGTGTGTTACGAAAGGTCTTTTTCACCCGACTATAATGGTCTCCGAAAACCACATTTAAAGGCCCTTAAATTAACAGTGTCTCTGATATTCCCAGAAAACTAACTTCGCTCTGATATACCTATGAAGGAATGGCAAACCCCTAATCACTGCACCAGTAGCTGAATTGATAAAGTCCGATTATTCATACCAAGGATAAATCAGTCATAGCATTCATGATTGAGATTTTGCTAAGTGTACTCTTAACAACTATAATATTCGCGGGCGAAGCCGCGACGGGTAATGCTAGTTGGTCATATTGTTAGACTCAGGCACATTTGTAGAGACATTTAACCCAAAGTGCATTGGACCCGGTAAAAAATTTAGCAGAATACATTTCATTAGTTCTTCACACAAAAGTTTCGCGCAACTGGATATTCTCTGCGAAGTAACACCTAATGTTTGTTTCTTCTTTGGAACAATTAGATTTTTCTTTACACGACGAGTTAACATAACCTGGTTCTGTTGGACCCTTATACTTCTTGTTCTTGTCGAAATTCAATGTCTTTCAGTCAGTCAACACGATTGTTCCCAATTGTAATAGGTGGTTCCCTAATCCTGAAAAAAAAAAAAAGATTAATAAATACAAAATTAAACATTATGGTATGACAGTGGTAGCCTCCGTGGTTCAAATCCCGGTCACTCCATGTGAGATTTGTGCTGGACAAAGCGGAGGCAGACGGGTTTTTCTCCGGGTGCTCCGGTTTTCCCTGTCACAATTTCATTCCATCAACATTCTCCACTATTATTTCATTTCATCTGTCATTCATTTAATCATTGTCCCAGAGGAGTGTGACAGGCTTTGGCTTTACGGCACAGTTCATATTCTCGCCGCTAGAAGGGGGCTTCATTCATTCCATTCCCTGACCCAGTCGGTCGACTGAAAGAAGGCTGTGGATTTTCATTTTCATATGACAGTGGTTAAACCTGAAACACTGTTCGCAGCAGAAACCCTAATCAGGAATTTCAAAGGCCAGATGGAGAAACTCGAATTAAAGGAAAAGGAGAATTCAAAGAAAAAAAATCATAAGACCAAAATTTCAGGATAATATGATAATTGCAGAAAGTGAAGAAGACATTCAAAAGATCCTGGGCAAGATGGACAAAATAATGGAGGAAGAATTTAATATGAGAATAAATAGAAACAAAACAAAAATTTTGGTCTGTAGTAGAAATGGTGAAAACCAGACAGCAATAGAGTTAAGAAATGAAGCGATACAAGAAGTGAATGAGTTTAATTATCTGGGAAGTAAAATACCGAATGATGGAAGAAGCAGCAGAGAGATATTAAGTAGGATTGGCCAATCCCAGAACGCTTTCTATAAAAAGAACCTATTTACTGCAAGGAACATAAGTCTTGATGTGAGGAAACAAACGTTGAAGACCTATGTATGGAGCGTCGCGCTATATGGCAGCGAATCTTGGACAAGAGGAGAGAGAGGAAAAGACTACTAGCATTTGAAACCTGGTGCTATAGATGGATTAAGAAAATCAGCTGGAAAGAAATGGTCACAAATGAAGAAGTCTTTAGAAGAGTGGGAGAGAGAAGATGCTTCCTTAAATACACTGACGAAAATGGAAATTGCAACACCCAGAAGGAGTGGTGCTAAATTGCTGCAATTGAACATGCAGGACGAGTGTTCGGTTATGATTCGATGATTACACTTTCAGGTCCCCCTGACCGCAAGTTTGGACAACATTCAATATAGGATGAGCCCACCACGAGCTGCAATACATTGCTGAATTCCGCAAGGCATGGAGTCAATAAGGCCCTGGATCGCTTCCTGAGGAATTGTGGCCCATGCTTGCTGCACTGCATGGGTCAGTTGTTTCAGAGTTGTGGGTGGCTGAGGACGGTTGGCCAGTTGTCGACCCATCATGTCCCACACATGCTCAATAGGACTGAGGTCCGAGAATCTGGTGGGCCATTCTAAGGTTGTGATGTCGTGGAGAGCTTCTCTGGAGATGCGTGCAGTGTGAACCCGGGCATTGTCCTGCTGAAACATCCCATTAGCAATGTTCGCCATCATAGGGACAACCACTGGATTGAGTACCCTATCGACGTACGGTCGAGCAGTCATATACCCCACGTCAGGTCAAGACCTGAGGAAAATATCCCTCCGCGCATCTTCTCTCTCTGTCCCTCCGCGCATCTTCTCTCTCTGTCCCGTCTTGTGTTTCCAACATGGCGCGCATCTGATCGAGTGTTTGAATCTACCTTAACCACAAAGACTTTATTGCGTTCGGACCTTTGATTCACTTCAATTACGAATTTATCTACGGCATATTCACTGAACCAAATATGTTTTCCTATCGTGTCGAAACACGAGGCTCTTTGTTAGTTAAAAAAAAAGGATGCTTGTAGTTTTATGTTATCGTGTGATTATTTAAAACATTATAACATTGTGTTAGGCGAGGAATGACACATGAACGATGAGTGATATAAGAAGACGAAATGACGTGTGTCCTTGAACCCTATGAACCAACTAATTGCTTATTTGTCATCCGTCACCATCTTATCTTGCAAAAGATCGAAAGTTGACGGGGAGAAACAGCTGCTTCCTTGAAGGGTTACGACACGTACTCTTGAGAATCAGAAGGCAGAATGATCTACTGTTAGTACAAAGACTTAACTGTAACGTGAAGTGGAGGGTAATTATAAAACAAAATAATAATTATACCGCGCATAGGAAAATAATACTGTCAGGTGTATATGCGTATTAGCCATCATCAAAATGTCATTACAAAACATGGCGAGTAGGCTATATATTTTCGGTTGAGCTGACATAGGCAACTAAGAAGTAAACAATCTCCTATAAATAAGATTAAATGATAGGATACAACATGTGTATATAACTTACAGATGTTGTCGCTAATCTTCCTCCATTGCTTCTATTCCACTGAGACCGCCGTCAGATGATTCACTACTATTACTATCACCATTAACTTTCACTGTCACTTTCGTCACAGTTGGAATTTCATTCTTGAGAAAAAGAAGAAAGCACTTTCCTACGAATTCCACACAGAACAAAATTCTAAATACTGTGACACACGAACCCCCTTTCCTTGTGACGCCGGCCGACTTCTCGCCGGAGACTCACCATGAGCTTTGAATTCAGCGCGCACCGAGTCAACACTGTATGTCGAAACGCCAGTCAAGTATGCAGTCTTCTTCACCAACTCTTCTACTGTCCACTCTGGATTGTCATCCCTCAACCTACTACAGTATATGCATTTAAAATCATTTGTTTGCATCATTTACTGAACTTCTCCCCACTTTTATTATTTTTGAAGTATTTTGTTGGTGATTCAAGCTTTACAGCTGCAGTTTGAACACGTTGTCTACTTGAAGGAGCCATCTTGAAGTCCGTGCATTCATAACAGTATTGCCAACGTTTGAACCTGATTTGCCACAACATTGAATGAGTCGGTTACTCTTTTGCAGCTCAAACAAGGTTTATACAGAACGAAATATAATATAATATCAAATTCGTACCGAATTACTCTGCCTATCGTATAAAATACCACTACAAGCAATATTCGCGCACACAGTTAATCACATGAAAAGCAAGGTTGGTGCAGCTCCCAGTTAACGAGAAAATGATTAATTTATTCATAGATTTATACCAAGGAATTTCGTAAAAGTAATCTAGCCAGTTTATCGAAACATAGCAACATGCGCTGAAACATCTTGTACTGCAAAAACAAGCAGAAAAATTGGGAACTATTTCCTTGCGCGTTAGCCTTTTCACAGACCAGAACATCAAAGGGACCGCTTAGGTCTTGACCTGACGTTCGGTATAGTGCCCTCAACAAGCACTAATTGTGATTTCACATTATAGCCAATAGCTCCCCAGACTATAATGCTTGGTGTTGGCCCTGTGTGCCTCTCGACAATAAGGTCTGGACGGTCCCTCTCCCCGGTACGTCGGCGCACAAGATTCCGGAGATCACTGCGGGCAAGACAGAAGCGCGATTCATCACTAAAGACGACTCTATGCCATTCGTCGACCCAGGTCGATCGTTCTCGACACCAGGCCAGCCTTACACGTCGCTGTTGTGGAGTCAATGGAACACCTTCTGCAGGGACACGAGATCATAAGCCAGCTGCATGCAGGCGATTACCAACTGTTTGTTGTGTAACGTGGGGTGCCACAGCTGTTCGAATTTGCGCTGCTGTTGCATGGGGTTCCATCCGGGCCATCCGTATGATGCGGCGATCCTCTCTCACAATTGTCTGTCACGATGGGCCTGTGCCAGGTCTACGAGTGTGGGTACCTTAATTTGACCACTGCTGCCATACACGTTGTACCGTAGATGCCTGTCGGCCAACACGTGCAGCGACAGTCCTTAGCGATAATCCAGCCTCACACAGCCCAATTATCCGAGCCCTCTCAAACGGCGACAGTTGTTGATAGCGTGCTCTTGTCTGTCGTCGAGGCATGTTTGACGGGGAACACCTCACTGCACAGACTGCAAGTCAACTACGCTACACCAGAGTGCGTATACTGTAGTTGATTCCTCCGTGACCAATCACGTGGAGAGACATGTAGCAACAATCCAATGGGTCTGAAACTTTGATCGTTTCCGTACCTGCATGGCATCGTTCCATATCTTGAAAATCAACACAAATGACCAATGCCTTCATGGTGTTGCAATTTCCATTTTCTTCAGTGTATTTAAAAAGAAGAAGGAATCACCTCGTGGGCCACATACTGCGACACAATGGACTGATTAAGCTAATAATCGAGGGAACAGTAGACGTCAAGAATTATAGAGGAAGACCCAGACTGGAGTACATGAGTCAAATACTGGAAGCCATGAGTTGTGGCTCATACTGTGAACCGAAGAGGAAGACCGAGAGATGCGAAGAATGGCGAGCTGCTGCCAACCAGCCTCACGGCTGTTAACCACAGAGAGGGAGGTGATACTACAAATCAGGAATGAGACACTCTACAAGAAAATTGATAATCTTTTAGATACTGTGCGAAAAGGGAGGAAACATTTTTACAGTCATCTTCTCAGAATGAACTCGAATACATTAACCAAACAAATCTTTTTTTCTTCCGTAACTGTAAAACAAAATCCACATGCTTTAAAGAAACTGAAAAAGACTTTGTAGAATTAAAACTTACAGAAAATTAACAACTCAATCTTCTTCTTCTTCTTCTTCTTCTTGGTTTCCTGCGTCTTTTCCCACACAAGTGGGATCGACGTTCCTGCCAAGTCTTCTCCATTTCCCTCGGTCCCATACGTCCTCTTCCCTTAGATGCTTCTCCCTCAAGTCATCTCACATACAGTCCCACCATCTTCTTCTTGGTCTTCCCCTTACTCTGTTTGGCGGCTTCAGTGGCGTAGTCGGTAGCATGCTGAGCTTCTATGCCCATGATAGGGGGTTCAAACCCGGCCGAAGCCGTCGGATTTTTTAAGAGCGTTAAAAATCCCTCAATATGCCTTCCTCCAGAGGGGAAGTAAAGCCGGCGGTCCCATGTCATAAATTTATGGCATGTTAAAGAACCTTCCACTAATTA
Source organism: Meconema thalassinum (assembly GCA_946902985.2). NCBI lineage: Eukaryota > Metazoa > Arthropoda > Insecta > Orthoptera > Tettigoniidae > Meconema > Meconema thalassinum. The sequence goes on along the minus strand of OX336400.1, from coordinate 91,372,290 downwards.
CACCTGTGTGAAGCTAAATTGGATAGGTTAAGAATGTAAACAACGCTCTTAGGTTTCTACGTTCGTTGCCAGGAGCCGACTGCGGTGGCGTCTAGTAGCTAAGTTCTGAACTAGGCCTATTAGTCGTTGATGGTGGCGCTTGGCGACAGAAGTAGGAAATATTTGAAAAATTCTAAGTTGCTGTCTGTACTTAAATTTAAAAAAAATCAGATAACACACACTAATACAGTCATCACAATTAACACCGGTTATCAGACAGATTCTACATACACCCAAAGTACACGGTGCTTTATGACCGCATTGTCGCAGCCCCTAAACTTAAGATCCAACCAACCAACCTTTCCTCTGTCACCTTGCACTACCATTACTGTCCTTCTCTTGCCAAAACATAAGAATCGTCCCTTCTCATGACATGTTCAAACCACTGCAGTCTTCTCTCTTGAACCTTCTTTGATATCTCCGTCACTTTAACACTGCCTCTTAGTCTCTCATGTCTAATCCTATCGGCTCTGGTGACGCCACAAATTCTTTTTAACATTTTCATTTCAGACACATCCATTGCCTTACAATTTGCCTTAGTTGGTGGCCATGTCTCTGCTCCATAAATCATTGCAGATCTCACTACTGACTTAAACTCCATTCCTTGAGTCCTCAGATTTATCCTTCTATCACACAATACACCTGATGCCCGTTTCCAGTTCATCCATCCTACCTGCACTCTGCGGGCTATCGCTATGTCTGAATTGCCATCACTGGACACTGCTGAACATAAGTAGTTAAAACTATCTACTTTGTTCAAGTCTTGCCCAACCAATTGGATTGTTTCTTCTCCTTGTCTTCCTAGGCGCATGTACTCTGTTTATTTCCTATTGATTTTCATCCCTCTATCTTCCAAAGCTTTTCTCACTACTCAATTGAAAAGCTAAAGTATTTATTAAAGACGAAAATATAAGGTTCTAAGACAAATGAAATCCAAACCCATCATCTCGGAATAAGAGTGGAAAGGAAGATCAGAGAGAATGTAGAGATACTGGGTACTAAGGAAAGAACAATACACAGTGAAATGATTGATGTAACGTACCCCAAAGAGGGTATAATAATAATAATAATAATAATAATAGTAATAATAATATCGTATGGCCTCGGTGCCGGGTGCAAGCGTTGTTATTTGACACCCAAAGGGTAGCTTGCATGTCGAATTTCGTTGTTCCTTGAAGCACTATGAAAGTCAAGGAGGTTAGATATCTAAGCTCCTTGAAAACTATAACGCTTACTAGTAGAGAAATGAGAAACTTCGTGTTGGCTGAGAATCCCGAGATTTTTTTTTTCATTATGAACACGGCCTACTGAATTCAAATGGGTTATTTGACATTCCAACATCGTACGACATGGTGTCGTAATTTTTTCCGCCTTTCAAAAATCACATACCATGGCCAGGAGCGAACCTGCAAGCTTGCGGTTAGTAATCTGACACCAAGGAGGGTGAAACGAAAGAGAAGAAATACACTTGGTTGACCAGTTTCGATTGTCAAGCGATCATTATCAGACCCATTACACTTAGGCTATTAAATTCATGTCTGAAAGTATGGGTGATAGTATTTACAATATGTACAGCCTGTTCCGATTCAACACGGAACTGTAAAATGGGTTGCCTACCCACCCGCAATCGGTTTGAAACCTGCTCGCAGCGCGCTAGCGACGGGACTGAGTTCGATTTCACTGATTTCCGCCTTTTTGCAATGTATTTTGCTCTTTCAAAATATATTTACACAGGCTTCACAATAAGTTGGAACAATTTCTCTTTCAGAACTTGTTATTTTACGCTTTTATTAATGGCATTTTCAGACCATTTCTATTTTTAAAATTTACTAGCAGAAGTACCCGTTCTTCGATCGGTGTTCGGTGTTAACACCAGACATTATAATAATAATAATAATAATAATGTTATTGGTGTTACGTCCCTTTTAAGTACTGTTGCTTTTAGAGACGCACCAGGCATTATCAATTGAGCTACTGTTGCAATGGTTAGCGGCTTGTCATTCCTTCATAAGTTTATCAAAACGAAGTTAGTTTTCTGGGAATATCACACACACTGTTAACTTAAGGGCCTTATAATGTGGTTTTCGGAGACCCTTTATAGACTCGCGAATTTTGTGTCTCACATTGAGAAGTGCAACATATGCTTTGGTCGTTCTAGGATAATTTTTATATTTCGCCTATTTTAGCATGTATTTTGAGAATTTTTTCACTAAATCCACCCTTCTACCGTATGAAATGTACGGTGAAGAGTTTTATAAATGATTGGTGTATTGACTCATGTTTACCATACCTAATTTTACGATGCACCAAACATCCGTACATAAGGATACACAGAAAGACAGACAGACAGACAATACTATTGTCTACAACATATCACCCAGAAATCCAAATATGGGTATATCTACCACACAGTATCAAAGAAAATCATCCTTACGATGAACCCGTATGTCGACAAAAAGAAAAAAAAGATTAGTTGAAATGTGCTCTCAAACTAAATTCACCTAACGTGTACTTCCTGACATGAAATAGAATTGAAAGCCTTGTAGATGAAACGCAATACACGTCACATAAAAACTGACCCTCTACGTTGTGTTGGGTCCCCATACACAGGAAGACCTCTATCATAAATTATAAAAGCTAGTGGTGCATGAAAATTCAGGTTCTTTAGTCTCAAATGGCCCAAATTCCTAAAAGCCGCAAAAAATGCTGATTCAATTCAGGAATTTTTGAAAATAATGTTGTTGTTTGGAGATATAATAGACCTTCTGTACTATATGTCGCACGTGAAAATTGCATGAAAAAATCTTAGGTTACCCCTTGACACCCTTAATTGCATTGATGAATTATACATTCTACGTTGGTTCCGTCATAACCTTATATTTGCAAACTTTCACAGAAATGTAATAAATGTAATAAATGTAATACATTGCTTCTTACTGAAATAGATGGAAAGTAGGATGCCACCCCTTGAGATAATGTTGTCATGGTTACCAATTTGCATTCCTTCATTAGTTTGTTAAATTAAATTTAATTAGTTCTCTGGGAATGTTTCAGAAACTGTTTGTTTTAGAGCCTTATAATGTAGTTTTCGAGGACCCTCGAGTTTTATTTCTGGCACCGAGGGGCTTTGTCTCGTCGTTGTACTCCATAATATAATACTACTAATAATAATATAAATAGGGATAGGAATATAATAGACCTGCCATACCACACCCGCAGGTGTAAATCGCGTGAAAAAATTCTAGAGTACCCCTTGACCCCCTTAAGCGCATTTTACGTATTGATGAAATTTACAGTTTAATTTGGTTCCGTAATAACCATCTAGCCGTTTGCAAACTTTCACACTAATGTAATTAATGGAACTGCATTGCGTCTTACAGCAATAGATGGACCTCTGAGAATCTGTTGCCATGGTTATCGGCTTGCATTCGTTCATTAGTTTATTAAATGAAATTAGTTTTCTGGGAATATCTCAAAAACGGTTGGACTTAGGACCTTAAAATGTGGTTCTAGGGAACCCGAGTTTTGTCTATCACATTGAGGGGCTGAAAATGAGTTTTGTCTCATCCTTCTACTCGTATTTCAGCATGTATTTTAAGGGGGTATGCCCCCTTTTATGAGAGGTACAGAGAATAGTTACATCAATGATTAGTGTCGTGCCTCTGATGGATATCTGTACCAAATTTTACGTTGATACACCCAGCCGTTCTCGAGTTATAAGGGAACAAATTTGTCCACAGACAATCAAACAAACAGACAGACAGACCAAAACATTATTTTCGCGCGCATCTATCATAAAACAGTCTGAAACGTGTAAATAACTCAAATTTCCGTAGAAATTCAGAAAAAAAAACAGACAAATTTTCTTTTTTATATATGTAGAGATATACTGCACCGCCCGGTGTTGACTTTTTTTATTGCACAAATTTAGGTTTTACTCGCTAACCGTCGGAAATACACGAAAAGTGATAAGAACCTTTTGGATAGAAAATTAAATGCTAAAGCTCGTGTATACCATCAAAAGTTTGCTATTTCTTAGCGTTCTCTTTTTATTTGAAATGGAAATACGAAATTTTGAAACCAAAGGGTGTATTGACGTCACAAATGTCGGTTTTACTCGCTAACCGTTGGAGATACACGAAAAGTGATAAGGACCTTGTGGATAGGAAATTAAATTTCAAAGCCCATGTGTGCCATCAAAAGTTTGCTATTTCCTACCGTTCTCTTTTTATTTGATATGGAAATATGAAATTTTGAAACCAAAGGGTGTAGTGACGTCACTGAAATGATCGCCATTTCTTAATAGTGCAAAATATAGAAATTAAAAGTATCCTATGTAAACCTGGTATTTCAGTTACATCCATGCAAAATTTCATTTAAATCGGACCAGTGGTTATTAGGTAACACACAGACAGACAGACAGAAAGACAGACACACACCATCTCATTTTTATATATTAGTATGAAGTATGATTATACAACATAGTTTATTATAACACAATATATTTTTGTGTTGTATTATATTTACAACAAAATTTATTGCTTTTTAACATAATACCACAAAACGAGATAACATTTGGAAATGATTCGTTACTAAATTGTAATCAGTCTTCGACGCGACATATTTTGAAAGAGGAAAATACTTTGCAACGCTGCATATGAAGGCGACAATCAGTGAAATCGAGCACAGCCCCGGGTGGGTAGGCAACCCATTTAACAGTTCTGTGTTGAATCGGAACAGGCTGTACACTTATTTAGATGCAGTAGTAATTAAGCTAACACAACTAGTCGATATTTGATAGTTTTAATGTGAATTTTGTTAAGATAGGCCTACTGAAAGTGGTGATTGACCTTTAGGGAGAGTAGCTGCTCGCAGTCGGACCGCAAACCACTCAAGCAGCTAAGTTTCAGCTAAGGAGAGCGTCCGCCCCAAAATCAATGGAGAAAGGGGAGAACCCGGACCAAATTCAGGAATTCCTTGAGGTTGCCATCTCCCAAACTCACCAGTCTTGAACCTAGCACTATCCAGGGTACACCTTAAGGGATTATTTTTAGCCTTCTTTTCACATTTTGCAAAAATTATGAAAAAGTTGACTTATGAGATCGATCCGGGCAAATGTGTGTCTGTCTGTCTGTCCTTCTGTCAGTCTGTCTGTCTGGCTGACTGTGTGTGTGTCCCCTCCTATCAACTCCGAAACGGCTGCAGCAATCGAAACAAAATTTGGTAGGAGTAAAGATATTATATCTCAATGCCATATTTGAAAAAGATGTCAGTGCTACCAACTGCTGAAAAATCGCAATTGAAATATGTGCTCCATGTGGGATTTCTTGGAAGGTATGAATAGGAGCTATTTCAAAATTGGCAAGCGTATTTTAGTGTAATATTCTGGAGGCCATAAGTGGTGGTGCTGCCTAAATCATTATAAGCCTGCTGATAGGTCCAATTTTTTAATGCATATAACTATCAATTGGAATTCAACCAAATTGCGTATGTGCTATGTGCACATAAACAGATATAACTGAGCGTATTCTTAAGAGCCACCAGGGCTGCCAACTGTTAATAAATGCTCTCAATTTATTTTATCCAAATACAAATATATCAGAAAGTGTGCAAGCCGACAGCTTTTAACTATGCACACATATAGTACCTGACATTCTACATTAATTTGGAGTAACTTATATACGTCAGTGCTACCAACATGATTCTAAGCCTGCTGAGAGGTCCAAATTTAAATACATGTACCGTAACTTCTATACTATCATTTGGATTTCAACCACATTTGGCATGTGCTATGTGTACCATAACAGGTATGACTATGCGTATTTTTAAGAGCAACCAGGGCTGCCAACTGTTAATAAATGCTCTCTCTATTTCTGTTACCCTAATATCAATATATCAGAAAGTATGCAAGCCAATAGCGCTACACTTTGCTCACGTATAGTTCCTGGCATTCTAGATTAATTTTTAGTAACTAATAAACGTCAGTGCTGCCAACTTGATTCTAAGCCTGCTGATAGGTCCAATTTTGAAATGCATGTGACTACTAACTAATGGATTTCATTCAAAATTGGCACAACAATATATCATATTATTTCAGGTTATTTCTGACCAACACTTGCATAACATTGTTGCCAACATGTTTTCACGTCCGCTGTTAGATTCAATTTTTAACTGCATGTAACGTCCATGATATCCATTGGACTGCAACCAAATTTTGTATTCAGTACCCTAAGAGATGGAACTAAGAATATATTCAGTCACCAGGGCTGCCAACTGTAGTGCTCTATTAGACTACATTATGCCAGTTATATGGTATTTCGAACTAATTAGAAATTTTGATATTACCAACTTAATTTCGTCATTATTCTAGATAGATCCTTATAGATTAATCATTGGCATGAATCTTAAATTTTAAGAAAAGTAGGCTCTTTAGTTCGTCTCGGAACTCCTTGTTATTTATCGTATGGCGTTTAGTGCCGGGAGTGTCTGAGGACATGTTTGGCTCGCCAAAGGCTGTAGCTGCTTCAAGCGCACACCCGTAGGGTGTCACTGACACCTAGTGGTGAACTTTGCAACTTTGATAGAGCGTTCTAACGAAATCTAACCTAGAAATTTAGCTTCACACAAGTTTAGTCTGTGGAAGGATCATTTACATGCCATTAATCTATGACATGAGACCGCCGGCTTTACTTCCCCTCCAGAGGAAGGCATACTGAAGGATTTTAACGCTGTTAAATAATCTGACGACTTCGTCCGGTTTTGAACCCGCTATCTTTGGCACAGCAGTTCAGCATGCTACCAACTACACCACCGAAGCCGCTACCTTAAGGGGTGGGGGCTACACACACCCTGCCTCGTTTAGGGCCATGGGCTAAAGGCTGGAGATATCATCAAAAGATAAACAAGAGGTCGAAGAATGAAGGATCAGGAAAGATGAGAGAAGGGCCAATTAAGGCGAGAAATTGAAAGACTCCCTAGGCCTCGGATACCGTAATACCGTTGGGGTCAGAAGAGAACAAGAGTTGACCACAGTAGGTAGACGGGAAAGATGACAGAGAAGAGCCCGGCACAAGTAAGTGGAGGTAATGCTGGACTCAGCTGGAGTTGCCAACACTCGTTTCACTAGCTGTGAGCCCCTGCGGGAGCCGTACAAAGACATTTATAATAGTAAATGTATTGCAGCCAAATTGCCAGGAAAGGTTTACAACAGGCTGTTCCAAATCCACGAGTTTGAGTATGCGTACACGCGAGTACTCAGCTGTGATGCTTGGAGCACGGTTGGAGAGGGACTGGGGGTGATAGCCAATACGTTACTGGGCGAAGGTCATAGTAAAAGTCCATACGCTTCCTGCCAGTCTTGATGTATCCACCGCTCAGTGAGGGCAGCCCCCACAGCAGAGCTGTATTGCATGTTGCAGGTTTACTCACGCAAGGCGGCGAGTACTCCGATGCTCACTGGCGAGCAGCTCGGCTGGAACAGCCTGCTTTACAATATCACGTTACAGGTTTACATTATATCACAGTTGCACTGTTCATTTGCTTGAATTTATAAGGACATTAAGAGAACCTGTCCTGCATTTGCATTGCTGGATGTGATAAAGTTCACACCTTTCGCCTATATTTTTCATACGAATTGGTTATCTGCGTGGTGATATTTAGAAATTACATACATTTTATGGAGGAAACCATGCATCGCGAGCCCTATGATTGAATACAAAGACATTGTGTTTCAAAATGCTATTAATTCCTTATTGTCATGGGGTTTGTGATATTAACAGAAGTTTAATTCGAACGCAGACCATAATAATATCAATGCTGGAATAAATCCCCACCTTTTAATGACACATTGAATGTTGTACCGTATCGTTACCAACACAGCTAGGCTGGGTGAATGTAATAGAGATAGAACATGAAATCTGGTCAGAGAACAAGGGCTGTTGGCGTGGTGGACCGGCCATTCAATGAGCTACATGAATCACATCTGCTGTGTATACTCATCAATTAACTTGACTGATGGACCGATAATTGATTGATTAGTAACAGAATATGGCCAACTGAAATATATGTTCGTGACTATTGAAAATAAAGGCTGGAAATATTGGCAAGGTGAGAATAGTTGGTTTAAACCTAGAACGGTAGCGCTAATTACAACGTTGTTATCGCTAGCACTTCGCATGGGTGACGACTACGATTCTAGAAACTGATAATAAATACCACTTACGTCAACTTTTATTTCACTCCTTATGCTAGTAGCATGGAGACTGTTTTCGAGTAATTTATTTATTCTTTATGTATTTATTTATTTGGTATTTTTGAGCTGGTTTTCACAAATGTTTACTAACTGTGATTAACTTCTTTTAGGACTTTTAGAGATTTTTTGACTAATTGTGATTAATTTTTGTATATTGTCTAATTTTGATTTTTAGAATAAATTTTATTTTATTTTATTTTATTTTCTGAGCTTTTTTTGACTAATTTTGACCTAGTCTTTACATTTTGAATAATTTGCCTTCTATTTATTGAATGAAACACGCACAAACTGTGCAAAAATAAGAATACATAATTTAACTGAATAAAGGTCAGTACTGGCAACAGACTACTATTGACTCCACTCGATTATCACATGTCACAACATCATTACGGGCACAGTGTTGATCACAGAGTTTGCACATGCAATCGGCTCAAGGGTCGTGGTGATACATTAAGGTGCACACTTTGTGGTGACATCCGTGCACTGCCATCGAATTCACAAAGTGGCGGAGTTCCCGGTTTGTACCAGTCCACGATCTGCCGAGCATAGCTTCAGATGTGTAAAATTCTGGTCAAATATCCTTCCTTTTCTGTTCGCTGTCATCCAGCAATTTTTACCAGCTGTTTGTAGAGGGCAAGTCATATTTCAATCTTAGATCTTAGATTTTAGGAAGGATTCTCTTGCGAGTTCATAGGCTAATCTTGACCTGGTGAACTTTGAGATTCCGAGAGCGACCTTCAGGAAGCGAGCTTTGACAGTTTCTATAGAGTGGAGGTCTCTATATCGCAGCTTTTGCATGTTATGTCTAATCCATACATGAGAAGAGGGATAATTTTGGCCTGAAAAAGGCTCATGGCTGTTTTCAAAGTGAGTCTAGTTATTGATTTTATATCATATATAGGTTTTGTAGCTGCAGTTCGTTCTGATGTGTGGATTCGAAATGAGTGCACAGTTGTTTGAAGAGTGAGTCCTAAATATTTGAATTTATTTACAGTCCGGATAGGTTCTTGGTGTAGAAAAATGGTGTCCTGTGGTGAGAGTCGGCTTCCCTTCCTGAATTGATTTGTCAGTCATTTCAATCAGTCCATTTTACTACAGCGGTTATACCTTTTTGAAGTTCCGTAATGTCTTGTGACCCTATAACTATGTCATCAGCGTAGATATCTGCACCACTTTTGCGTCTTTTCTTATTGTCTGTACAACATGGTTCGTGGCTACATTGAATAGTAAGAGACTGATGGGGTCCCCCTAGAGTATGCCATTAGGTTGCGTAATTTCTTGCGAAATTGTAACGTTGTCCTTGACCCTGATGTAGTTGTTCTTCCGCATGTTGTGGGTCAGAATGACTATGTCCTTGTTCTCTCTACTATCTGGGCTAATTTGGAAGATATATGACGGTTCTGTTTAGGCTGTAAAACGCCTTCTATTTTAGGACTACCAATCACTGGTGGAGAGAAGTGGGGGAAACTGAAGTGTATCCCCTTTCCGTCACTGAGACTAACGCTATCATTGTAGGGTTAATTTAGAACAACGAAGCCTACACCATATGGTTATAGGACATAACGTACCACTTGAAAGAGTGGGAAGTATTTAGGGTGCATGAAACCCTAACCGCACGGCCACTTCCTCGATGTTGCTCAATTAATCCTGGTAATACTGTAAATACGTGGGCAATAACATAACATAAACTAATATAAAATATGATAAGTTTTTGGATTCCCATCACACTTTATCCAGGCTTTGGACTGGCAAAATGCTTATAAACATTTTAGCGTGTTTAAAATCAGCTGTGGATAAGCTCTGGTCATTTTTCCTTTTCTTTCCTTTTTTTAATGTTTTATGTGGTATTTATATCCTAGTGAATAGCAAGTTCGCCATGTGAAGTTTCATTCAAAGTTCTGCGAATATGAGGGAGCTCTCAAGCAATATTTCAAGTTTCCATTCTCTTCATACCGCTTCATTATTCTGTCAAGCCGTTCATCATACTTGACATATTTCTTCTTTCTCTTTGAACATTCAACGTACAATTCGTACTTCATCCGTCGAAGTGCGCACATAAACCGCCCTTATTCGTTGTACACAACTCCATGTTACAATACCAAAATGTTTAAAGCCGCACAGTGTGATCGCCACTGATGTTTATGTGGTAATGAACCTGTAACTGGAATGCCCGTCTTACATCAAGTGGTACGTTATGTCCTAGCGTAAATATTTTGGGATTACGGGAAAACCGTTCTTAGGTAGATAACGACCTAGGCGGTACGTTATGTCCTCGAAAATCATGTAGTACGTTTTGTCCGTGGTACGTTATGTCCGGACACCACACCATATACAGTACAACTTTCAGCGTGTATGATAATGCAGCCGGAATAAAATCACTGCCAGGATGGTTATTATCCGCGACGTGATATAGCAGAAGTTCTAACTAACTGATTTAAAGGAACTATGGCTGAAAGGACTTATAAAACTCGTGTGTATTACGGATTATCGAACTATTCCCATTATTATTGCATGACATTTATCGTATTTGCCACAGCGTAGACACTGATCATATATGCTTGCAACCGGTCTTTAAGGTCAGTTGGTTGAGAATTAGCACAAAGGACGTCCTCCTCGTTTAATATATTTCCCAAATTACTCCTTCCTTTATGCATTCATTGCCTTATTTTTGTTACGAATGTCAATTTACTTTATTTAGCAGCACGGAAAATAAGGATCTTTCTCAAAACATGTGCTCGTTCAGGTTCACTGGCTATCCCTAAAGAAGACTATGCCAGGAGTTTCCAGGACTTACACAGCCGTTTTCAGAAGTGCATTACCATCCACGAGAATGACTTCGAAGGACAGCAACTGCTGTTTCAGGTAAGCAAACAATCCGTTCGTAATATGGACCCATTCACAGAGATTCTCTGGCGGAGATTGCACCCATATCAATGGTAATGTTTCCCCAGGTTATGAATAATAATATTTGTGGCCTAATGGAACAAATGATGTCCAGGATGGTTCAGCGCAAAATAAGTGGAAAGGAAGAGACTCCCTAGGCCTCGAATACCCTAATACTGTCGGGGTCGGAAGAGAACAAGAGTTGACCAAGTGAGGTCGACAGGAAAGAAGACGGAGAGGAGCTCGGCATAAGTAAGTGGAAACAATGCCGGACTCAGCTGAGGCCCCAAGGTCGCCAACCCACGTCCCACAAGATGGGAAAACCTGGGGGCCGTTGCATAGTGACTAACACTCTAGGCTTTAATACATTGAAGCAAGTACAGTAAAACCTGATGAAACTGGACCCTTTATATACCGGAAACCTGGACAAACTGAAAACAGAATACGGAACGGAGGTATTTCTTATGATAAGAGACAATGTAAACCGGAAAACTGCCTAACGCGGAAACGGAAAGAAATTCTGAAACTGTAGGCGTAACAAACCTAAGATGGATTATATGTTATCCATAATACAAAGTTATGTGCAGTACTAAATTTTGAGCATGATTGTACTTGCACCAAAGTTCTAGGAAAAATTAACGGCTGAAGACATTCAAAGTGCAGCTGATATTGTTGCCTCAAACAGCAGGTGCGAAGTCATGGAAGAAATGGACGAAGACGATGAAGGCAACGAAAGGGAGCTAAAAATTCACACTTTTGGAGAAGCACATCTCTTGTGAGTGACCTTCAGTAATTTTCAGTTTCCAAGAATGTTGCAGAACTCATGGAGTTACTGCAGGATGCAAAGAAGATCATACAACGTTCTATTGTAAGGAAGTCGCGACAATGCACTTTCAAATACATGTGGGAACGAAGAAACGAGCAGAGAAACTTACATTTTTGTACATAAGTTGAAAATACAGTGTAATACATGTGAACCTATTTTCTTTTTTTATTTACAGACCTATATTTTTTTAAATTGTTATTTCATTGTAATCCTATGTATTAACACATTTCTTTGCAGTGTATTTTGTCTTATTAAAACCCAACCCTTCGTAAAACGGAAACCTGTGAAAATGAAAAATAAATCCGGAACTATTGCGTTCCGCTTTAGGCAGGTTTTACTACTCTAGTGTAAGTATATACGAGGGTGGACCCTATAGAAACCGGACTGAGAGCACATTGCCATTCGTGGTCGTAGTAGAGAGTTCTCCCGCTTGATGGGGTTAATAGAGACCTTCACGAGGCAACTGCCCAGACGGCGTCAGTTTGTATGCGATCGTTTGATCGTAGTGTTGTTTTTTCCTTACTGATCTCATGATTCACCTGCAATGTCACTATGGTAGATTAAAAAGAACGCCGTGGTGATAGCAACCTCCTCAAAATGCTTGACATAATGACTGCATTATGACAGGCGTGTTTATCGCCACATTGCTCAAGTGTTGAAGAGGTTGCCTAACACCACGGCGTTCGACGTTGAACCGAGTCATCTCGCCACGTATAAAGCGTCCAAACCACTCAAAACCTTGTGTGTGGCTCGAAGCATCCTCCTTGAAAACCTGAAGCATTTGGAAAGCTTCTGTTGCAGAGTTTTCAAGCAAGGAAACACAATTTCAAACACACTTTTTATTTTTCATTTTAAAACTACCGTATGGCTTTACAGATACAATAAGTAATTTTCCACAGAATAAATAGGATACAAAATAACATATCCTTGCAAACATCTCTTTTGAATTTCCCCTTTTTTAACAACTGACAAAGTATTCCAAGTTATGCTATCAGTTTGATTTTAAGCATTTTAAAGCAACAAAACAAACATATATTGCTTACATTTATATTTAAAGATCATTAATTCACTCAAGGGCACTCCAATAAGTATAGCCTCCACCTTGAAGTTTGACGTCTTGCTGCTTTAAAAAGCCAAACAGAAACAGCTATTTAAATTGATAAAGTTCTGACAGCGTTGTTACTGGCGGTTCTTTGGTTATATTCCATGTTCATTATTGTATCTTGACTGGGAGAGAGATATGTCCGGTCGCCTGTTCACTGTTGCTCGCTTAGGGGTCACGTGTAGGGTACTTTAATTTTTTTTGTCGTGTAGCCACCTGAGAGGCCGAGTGTAGGTCTTTCAAGTCGATGCCCGTGGGCGACCTGCGCGTCGGGATGAGAGATGAGATGAATGGATGAAAGTGGGCAAGGATGTGAAGGAAGCGGCCGTGGCCTGTCAGAAGGTACTGTCCCAGCATTTGCCTGGTGTTGAAAATGGGGAAACCACGGAAAACCATTTCAAGGACAGCCGACGGTGGGGCTCGAACCCACGCGTCTACCGGGTCAGCAGAGAGCTTGGCCCCATGACCTAACGCCGCGCATTAGCCAGCGTAGCCACTACTGTCAGTACTTTGAAACCTACGGACGTGAGCAACAATGGACCCCCACGACAATCATAAAATGATATAACTGAAAGTAGTAACTTCGTCTGATACCTTCCGACCTTCCTCTATTGGCGAAATGTGTGTTGACCGACTGAAGAGTTACAACAGATATTGAGCTAGTTTTGGAATCATACTCTTGAACTGTATTGCACCTCAAGTTTTTCATTCACTAGAAAATAAATTCATGAGCAATTTGCAAAAAGGTAACTTTTGTTGATAGTTTAGGATTGTGTAGGAAACCCTCCAATGTGTGCATGGCCACTTGCCAGCGCTAGTATATTATTGAATTTCTTTTTCATTTCGAAAACATTTTAGACCAAGAGTTAGGTGAAACACCCTGTAAAAATAACCTACTGCATGTCTGTCTAAAATACAGTGCAATTAAACAGTTTGGTCATGCCAATCACAACCGATGCTTGTGAATGATTGTCAGTACCACGAGTAGAGTCTTAAATAACCAACAAGTTAGAAAGTAATTTATTATTCGCTCTCCTTCTCCTGCCTGAATTAATTGTTCATGTCTCAGTCAATGTGGCTTTTCCCACGGTCAGACTATTTCTCATTATTGTTACTCAGATTTAGAACATCTACTTCGCCATTTAGCACGTCCTTCTTTCTTTTTTGTTCGAAGCATAGTTTTAGGAAATTCCCCATTGAACTCAAGCGATTCTGGTGATTGAGGGCCTCTCTCGGAAAGTTTCCATACATACGATATACTCGTATCTAAAGGTGCATGTACACTGGAGAGCTTTTGCCCTCGCTAGAGCGTAGAGTAGCTCTAGCTAGGGCACTTTAAGCTCCTCTCCAGTGTACACAGGTGGTAGAGAACCCTAGCGGAGACCGCTCTAAGCTCTAGCTAGGGCTGTCTGACTCTACGGTGTAAACAGTTTCTGGGTGCCCTAGCTAGACCGGTCTAGTTCTATTCGTCCGGTTGAATATTGGAAAGTGCTCTACGTAGAGTCCGTGGTGGATTATAGTGGTTATTTGTTTATTATTATAGTGTTTGAATACGGCTGAATTTGGGTGGAGTCGCGAAAAAGCAATAACATTTATTGAACATATTGAAGCCCACCCAGAAACTTGGAATTGTAGTGTGAAAGAATACAAGAGTCAGAAATTTGAAAGCACAGTTGTTTCGGGTGATAGCAGAGGTCATGGGAAGCACTATGCAAGAAATTTGCAGAAAGTTTCACAACCTCCTCTGCCAAATCAATGCTGTTGCGGAAAATTAACAAGAAACTGTCGATGAAGGTGGCAGTAAAACGAGTACTTGGGAGTATTTTGATTCATTGAAGTTTATGATTGGAAACTCAGATTGTGTGAGGAGAATCTCAAGTACACCGCTTCAAGGAAATGTAGAGGAAAGTAAAAACGCGGCTTTTATTTTTAAGGGGAGTGGAGAAACATAGGAAATGTATTATATTTAAATATGCAGTGATTTTCTCATCAAACAATTAATTATGTACTGCATGAATATATTCAAAACAAAAACTGTTTTTAAGTTTGCCATATATTTAGCAAACAAAGTTACAAAAAAAAACCATCTATATTTAAATTTACGAATATAAATAATTATTTTCTTTTTTAACAAGGCACACTCCACCGCCACATACGCTAAACGCTCTCTTGAAGACCTTTTAACTTCACAACACAGCGCAATAAAACCTAGACGCACACTGCTCTCAGAAATTTTTAGCGCTGATCTAGCTAGTGCATTTACGTTTAACAGTATACACAAGTTCAGAGAGTGCTCTAGGTAGATTTATCTATCTCCACTCCACAAATGCTCTACCTAGGGAAAATTACTCTACAGTGTGCATGCACTCAGTTTAGCTAGAGCGGTCTAGCTAGACTTGCACATTAAGACAGTAGTACGAGTACTCCTGAGTTTTATACTGTGTAGGACGTAATAGGATAGGCTAATTATTGACTTAAGATAGTTATTATAGCTGGGCTAAATTGAGATATTAGACTCGGTCTAATATTAATTATTCAGTCGCACAGCACTATTACGAACACATTATACAATACAATCGAATACCACTCCAAAAATGTGCAAACAGACTATTCATTTATCTGCGTGAAATCGTAACCAATAAGCCCGTAGTGTTGGTTCAAAATCAACCAATAGCGAGACATGAGGATCTCAGTCGACGTCCTCAGAGCGCCACTAAACAGACCAAACCAGCCCCTTCCCCCTCAAGGGCTACCCATACATTTCTAAAGCTATTAACACATGCTTTGAGAATGCGAAGCTTCCTTCCTGAGTTTTCTACTCCGGGTGGTGAAGGTCACACTTAACCCATCTAGGGGTGAAATGTGGAACTAGTTACAAGTACTGACAGTGACAGCGAGACAGCTTATAGAGAGAGCGCGCAAGGTAGCCCCAAAGACTATTTTACAAAACTATTTTTTTAACAGTTACAGCTGAGAGCTCTGTAGGATGATCCTCACGTCCTACATGATGGGATCGCGACTGGTCAATATATTTGAGTCGTCCAGTTGCAAAACTCGTTTAATCCACTTGTTAATAAGAATAATTTTCATGAGAAACATTTCTCTGGACTTAGCCTCACGTAACTTTTGTTTGTTGTTTTCTACTTTTTCCTTTGTGTTTTTGGTTTTTGGACTTGTGTTTGCTTTGTGCTTTTGCTTTTGAATTTTATTTTTGCTTTTCTTTCTTGGTTTTGTGTTTGTTTTCTGCTTTTGCTTTTTTTTTTAATTCTGGTTTTTGCTTTGTGTTTCTTGTTTTTTGTTTTCTGCTTTTGCATTTGTTTTTGAATTTTGCTTTTTGCTTCGTATTTTTTGTTTTTGGTTTTGTGTTTGTTTTCTGGAAAATCAAAATGAAACAAAACAAAATAAACAAAACAAAATCAAAATAAGACAAAACAAAATAAAATTTTAAAAACAAAAAATTAAAATATGAAATAAAACAAAACAAAAAACAAAAGATTAAACAAAACATATAAAAACAAAATAAAACGAAATAAAAAACAACACAAAATAAACAAAACAAAATCAAAAAACAAAACAAAATAAAATTAAAGAAAATAAAAAAATAAAATAAAATAAATATAAAATAAAATAATTTTACGACATGATTCTTATTCACAAGTGGATTAAACGAGTTTTGCAACTGGACGACTCATCTTGTAACTGTCGATACCTAGCTTTAAGACTGATATAGAGGTAAAAATGGTTTTTAATCCGTATTTCAGTGTTGCCTTATAAGCATTTATATTGAAACTTTCAGTCGGAAAACACGAATAATAATTCCAATTACTGGAATATGTGGAAGAAAACCCGACAACGGTACCTACGCTCGCTAACACGCAGCCCTAGGCCATGCGGCGAAGTTCTCTGCGGACTCGGTAAACATGGGTTTGAGCCTCACCGACTGCCGTCCTTGAAATGATTTTCCGTGGTTTCACCCATTTTAAAATCCAGGAAATGCTGGGACGGTACCTTATGTCCGGCCACGGCCGCTTCCTTCCACATCCTAGCCCAGTTTTATTCATCTTGATTCATTTCATCTCTCCTTAACTCCTTTCATGAGGTTGGCATCAGGAAAGGCATCAAGCCGTTAAAACCACCCACCACATATACATTCATCGCATTTCACCTCCGATTCCGTTGAAAGCGGGAATAATAAGGCGTAGACATACTGGAATATGTGGGGGGAAAAAAACAAGATATTCAGTCAAGAACATATAGCATACTTTCTCCTAAATGCATGGGTATTGTTATAACTCTTTGTCCTTTTCGAGGAGTATAATTGAATGTTCGTTGTAGTAGCTTGTTGAAATACAACGTGCTATAGGGATATTAAACATGAATATGGGGTGCCCTTTGCTAGTGCTACCTCTGTAAAAAAAAAAACATTCAATTCGGTTTCACCGTGTTTGAATTGATCTGAGGAATGGATTTGCACACATACATGGCCGCTATTTGCAAACTATTGGGCTGATGACCTTGTAGTCAGTCATAAGATGCTTTCCACAAAAAGGCATGTTGTTGCAAAATCTGGTAGAGATCAAATTATTAGGATGGTCGTAATTTATTTAAGCTTTTAACATTTGGGTGGCCGTCATTCCATTTCCGTCAAGATGGCGGCGATATAAAACATGACACTGAGGTGCCCTTTGCTAGTGCTACCTCTGTGCAAAATTTCGTTCAATTCGCTTTCACCGTGTTTGAATTGATAGGGGGAATCGATTTGCACACATACTTGGCCACCATCTGCAAACTATTGGGCTGATGATCTTGCAGTTTGGTCAGAATATGCTTCCCATGTTGTTGCAAAATTTCGTAGAGACTAAATTATTTGGTTGGTTGTAATTACATTTTAGCTTTTAACATTTGGGTGGCCACGATTACGTTTCCGTCAAGATGGCGGTGATATAAAATATGACACTGAGGTGCCCATTGCTAGTGCTACCTCTGTACCAAATTTCGTTCCATTCGGTTTCACCGTGTTCGAATTAATAGGGGGAATCGATTTTCACACAAAGATGGCCGCCATCCGCAAAATATTAGGCTAATGACCTATTAGGTTGGTCAAAGGATGCTCCCTCCATAATCGTATGCTGATGCAAAATTTGGTAGAGATCGGATGATTATGTTAATCGTAATTTGATTTAAGCTTTGAACATTTGTGTGGCCGCCATCACGTTTCCGTCACGATGGCGGTGATATAAAACATGACACTGAGGTACCCTTTGCTAGTGCTACCTCTGTACCAAATTTCGTTCAATTCGCTTTCACCGTGTTTGAATTGATAGGGGGAATCGATTTGCACACATACTTGGCCACCATCTGCAAACTATTGGGCTGATGATCTTGCAGTTTGGTCAGAATATGCTTCCCATGTTGTTGCAAAATTTCGTAGAGACTAAATTATTTGGTTGGTCGTAATTACATTTTAGCTTTTAACATTTGGGTGGCCACGATTACGTTTCCGTCAAGGTGGCGGTGATATAAAATATGACACTGAGGTGCCCATTGCTATTGCTACCTCTGTACCAAATTTCGTTCCATTCGGTTTCACCGTGTTCGAATTAATAGGGGAATCGATTTTGACACAAAGATGGCCGCCATCCGCAAAATATTAGGCTAATGACCTATTAATTTGGTCAAAGGATGCTTCCTCTGTAAAGATATGTTGTTGCAAAATTTGGTAGAGATCGGATGATTAGGTTAGTCGTAATTTGATTTAAGCTTTGAACATTTGTGTGGCCGCCATTACGTTTCAGTCAAGATGCCGGCGATATAAAACATGACACTGAGGTGTCCTTTGCTAGTGCTACCTTTGTACCAAATTTCGTGCAATTCACGTTCACCGTGTTCGAATTGATAGGGGGGGACAGACATTCCGAGTACACACACTCACACACACCCAGACTCACACACACACACACACACACACACACACATACACACACACAGACGGACACACTTTTTTTTCGCCCTGTGATGATCTCATAAGTCGACTTTCATTTTTTGAAAAAATCGAAAGTAGGCTAAAAACACTGAAATAAATTACCTGTGATTAAGTCTTGTTCTTGTTCCTGTCATTTTTCTTGTTCTGTTTCTTGACCTATTTCTTGGCCATTTTCTTGGCCTTTTTCTTGTTCCTTTTATTGCTCTTGTTATTTTCCTGTTCTGTTTCTTTTTATTCTTCCTCTTCCTCCTCAATAAGAGACTGCAACAATATAATAGGGTTATATTTATACATCAGCACCGTCGCCCGTGCATCGGCCGATCGCGCCACTGCTATAACTCCCCTTGTTAAACTATCTTTTCAAGCTTTATCTCTCATACATCTTATATATAAAAGTGAAAGTCTGTATGTATGTATGTGGGTGGGTGGGTTGGTTCCGTATACAAATCTACACCGTTTCACCAATCTCAACCAAATTTTGCATACACATAGTTTAGGACCCAGAAGGAACCGCTGGCTACATGAATTTTCGATAGACTTTCTCATTATTCTGATTTCGGCACTTTTGCACTCAAGCACAGGCTAATCAAATCATAAAATATACTCATGAAGGAATGGCAAGATAGATAGTTTCCATGGCAACATAGCTCAAGTCGAGACACGGCCGACTGGATGTCAATTGCGCTCTGCACTACCGGTATAGAAAATGAGGATCTTTACTTGAAATCCCGTTAGTTACTCAACTGCTCACAAAGCACTGTCAACCGAGTATAGCATAACAAAGACTTGTCACTATCTACTAGATATTTGTCAAATACCTCGCACACACTCACTCACACATTCATCACGAAATCTCAGAAACAACCCAACGGATTGGAATGAAATTTGGTATGCAGCTTCCTCAAGGACCGCAAACGCCCACTAAGAAAGGATTTTTGGGTATTCAGGTTCTAAAGGGGTGTTAAGGGGGTAGACCTGCATTTCATTGAATAGCAATATCTCCCGATTGGTTTCATTGGGGGATGTGATACTCGGCATATAAACTCATAATTAACAAGAAGTTCCGTTAAGAACTATACAGCCTACTTTTCATGCCAATGATTATTCTACAGAATATGAACCTATCTAGAATAATGACGAAATTAAGTTGGTAATATCGAAATATCTAATTAGTTCAAAATATACCTGGTATAATGTAGCCTAATAGAGCACTACAGTTGGCAGCCCTGGTGACTGAATATATTCTTAGTTCCATCTCTTAAGGTACAGAATACAAAATTTGGTTGAAGTCCAATGGACGTTACATGCAGTTAGACACTGGATCTATCAGCAGGCGTAAAAGCATGTTGCCAACAATACCATGCGTGTGCTGGTCAGAAATAATCTGAATTATTATGATATCTTGTTGTGCCAATTTTGGATGAAATCCATTTGTTAGTATAGAAGTTACATGTATTTTAAAATTGGACATATCAGCAGGCATATAATCATGTTGGCAGCACTGCCTTGTATTAATTACTCCAAATTAATCTGCAATGTCAGGTGCTATACGTGTGCAAAGTATAGAGCTGTTGGCTTGCATACTTTCTGATATATTGATATTAGGGTAAAAATATAGACAGCATTTATTAACAGTTGGCAGCCCTGATTGCACTGAAGAATACTTATAGTCATATCTGATATGTTACACATAGCACATGCGAAATTTGGATGAAATCCTACTGATAGTATAGAAGTTACATGTATTTAAAAATTGGCCCTATCAGCAGGCTTAGAATCATGTTGGTAGAACTGACGTATATAAGTTACTCTAAAATTAATCAAACATGTCAGGTACTATACGTGTGCATAGTTTAAAGCTGTCGGCTTGCACACATTCTGATATATTGGTATTTGGATAAAAAAAATAGAGAGAGCAATTATTAACAGTTAGAAGCCCTGGTGGCTCCTAAGAATACGCTCAGTCATATCTGTTTATGTACAGATATTACATACAAAATTTGGTTGAAATCCAGTTGATAGTGTAGAAGTTATATGCATTTAAACATTGGACCTATCAGAAGGCTTAAAATTATTTTGGCAACACTGTCATGGTTGGTCTCCTGGAAATTAATCTGAAATAGTATTATCTACATGTGTCCAATTTTGGAATAGCTCCTATGCATACCTTGCAGGATATCCAACATGGAGCTCAATTTCTAGTGCGTTTTTTCAGGAGTTGGTAGCACTGACATCATTTTCAAATATGGACGTGATCTATTCCGGTGCACATCTTTACTCATACTAAATTTGGTTTTGATTGCTGCAGCCGTTTAGGAGTTGATAGGGGGGGACACACACACAGCCAGACAGACAGACAGAAGGACAGACAGACAGACAGACAGACAGACACACATTTGCCCGATCTCATAAGACTACTTTTTCCTCATTTTTGCAAAATGTGAAAAGTAGGCTAAAAATAAGAAGACACGGGTCTGAGTGTTTTTCAATGTGGTGTATATTATGAGGTGTAAGGGGAGAAAAGTGGGGGTTGAAAGATTCCTAACGGAACCTGTATCTCTTAAACGACATAGGCGAGGAGTTTGAAACTCAGCGGAAAAAAATTAGCAAAAAATAAGTAAATAGGTGTTTGACCGTTTTTTCATAAATCCAATTTAAGGGGCCCATGGGGAGGGGTGAAATTCTGGGTTAAAAAAACAGGAAAGAAAGTGTCCTAACCGATTGACTCACTCGCTCTTCAAACTCAGGGGGAAAAACTGCTTAAAAATAAGTATACGTGAGTTCGACAGTTTTTTGATAAATCAAATTTAAGGAGTTCATCGGGAGGGGTGAAATTCTGAAGAAAAACAAGATGTTCAGTAAAGAACATATAGCCTACTTTCTCCTAAATGCATGGGTATTGTTATAACTCTTTGTCCTTTTCAAGGAGTATGATTGAATGTTGGTTGTAGTAGCTTGTTGAAATACAACGTGCTATAGGGATATTAAACATGAATATGAGGTGCCCATTGCTAGTGCTACCTCTGTACCAAATTTCGTTCAATTCGGTTTCACCGTGTTTGAATTGATAGGGGGAATCGATTTGCACACATACTTGGCCACCATCTGCAAACTATTGGGCTGATGTTCTTGCAGTTTGGTCAGAATATGTTTCCCACATAAAGATATGGTGTTGCAAAATTTGGTAGAGACTAGATTATTAGGTTGGTCGTAATTACATTTTAGCTTTTAACATTTAGGTGGCCGCGATTACGTTTCCGTCAAGATAGCGGTGATATAAAACATGGCACTGAGGTGCCCTTTGCTAGTGCTACCTCTGTACCAAATTTCGTTCATTCAGTTCCACCGTGTTCGAATTAATAGGGGGAATCAATTTTGACATAAAGATGGCCGCCATCCGCAAACTATTAAGCTAATGACCTATTAGATTGGTCAAAGGATGCTCCCTCCATAAAGGTATGTTGTTGCAAAGTTTGGTAGAGATCGGATGGTTACGTTAGTCGTAATTTGATTTAAGCTTTAAACATTTGTGTGGCCGCCATTACGTTTCTGTCAATATGGCGGCGATATTAATCATGACACTGAGATGCCCTTTGCTAGTGCTATCTCTGTACCAAATTTCGTTCCATTCGGTTTCACCGTGTTTGAATTAATAGGGGGAATCGATTCTGACAGAAAGATGGCCGCCATCCGCAAACTATTAGGCGAATGACCTATTAGATTGGTCAAAGGATGCTCCATCCATAAAGGTATGCAGTTGCAAAATTTGGTAGAGATCGGATGATTAGGTTAATCGTAATTTGATTTAAGCTTTGAATATTCGTGTGGCCGCCATTACGTTTCAGTGAAGATGGCGGCGAGATAAGACATGACACTGATGTGCCTTTTGCTAGTGCTACCTCTGTACCAAATTTCGTTCCATTCGGTTCCACCGTGTTCGAATTAATAGGGGAATCAATTTTGACATAAAGATGGCCGCCATCCGCAAACTATTAGGCTAATAACCTATTAGATTGGTCAGGGGATGCTCCCTCTATTAAGGTATGTTGTTGCAAAGTTTGGTAGAGATCGGATGGTTATGTTAGTCATAATTTAACTTAAGCTTTGAACATTTGTGTGACCGCCATTACGTTTCTGTCAATATGGCGGCGATATAAAACATGACACTGAGATGCCCTTTGCTAGTGCTACCTCTGTACCAAATTTCGTTCCATTCGGTTTCACCGTGTTCGAATTAATAGGGGGAATTGATTTTCACACAAAGATGGCCGCCATTCGCAAACTATTAGGCTAATGACCTATTCATTTGGTCAAAGGATGCTCTCCCCATAAAGGTATGTTGTTGCAAAAGTTGGTAGAGATCGGATGATTAGGTTAGTCGTAATTTGATTTAAGCTTTGAACATTTGTGTGGCCGCCATTACGTTTCAGTCAAGATGGCGGCAATATAAAACATGACACTGATGTGCCTTTTGTTAGTACTACCTCTGTACCAAATTTCGTTCCATTCGGTTGCACCGTGTTGGAATTAATAGGGGGAATTTATTTTCACACAAAGATGGCCGCCATGCGCAAACTATTAGGCTAATGACCTATTCATTTGGTCAAAGTATGCTTCCTCTATAAGGGTATGTTGTTGCAAAATTTGGTAGAGATCGGATGATTAGGTTAATCGTAAATTGATTTAAGCTTTGAACATTTGTGTGGCCGCCATTACGTTTCCGTCAAGATGGCGGCGATATAAAACATGACACTGAGGTGCCTTTTGTTAGTACTATCTCTGTATCAAATTTCGTTCCATTCTGTTGCACCGTGTTCGAATTAATAGGGGGAATCGATTTTCACACAAAGATGGCCGCCATCCGCAAACTATTACGCTGATGACCTATTAGTTTCGTCAAAGGATGCTTCCCCTATAATGGTATGTTGTTGCAAAATTTGGTAGAGATCGGATGATTAGGTTAGTCGTAATTTGATTTAAGCATTGAACATTTGTGTGGCCGCCATTACGTTTCAGTCAAGATGGCGGCGATATAAAACATGACACTGAGGTGTCCTTTGCTAGTGCTACCTTTGTACCAAATTTCGTTCAATTCGCAATCACCGTGTTCGAATTGATAGGGGGGGACAGACATTCAGAGAACACACACTCACACACATACAGACACACACACACACACAGACTCACACACACACATACACACACACACACACACACAGACTCACACACTCACATACACACACACAGACAGACACACTTTTTTCGCCCTGTGTTGATCTCATAAGTCTACTTTCATTTTTTGCAAAAATCGAAAGTAGGCTAAAAATGAAAGAAAATGTCCTGACTCCCTCACCCATCATCGCCCAGCCAAAAATATTGAAGTTGGAAACATGTCATTTTCGGGATATGTTCGTTGTATGTCAAAACCATACACTAAGCGAGGATTTTTGAATATTCAGGTTATAAAGGGGTCTTAAGGGGGTTAAACCTGCATTTTATTGAATAACAATATCTCACGAGTGGTTTCATGTGTGGATGTGATACTCGGCATATAAACTAATCATTGAAAATAAGCAGACATGTGTCTAAGGGTTTTTCGATGTGGTGTATTACTATGAGGTGAAAGGGGTGAAAATTGGGGGTTGAAGGATTCCTAACGTAGCGTGTAGGCCTATCTCCTAAACGACATAGGCGAGAAATTTCAAACTCAGCGAAAAAAAATCAGCTTAAAAAATAAGTAAATCGGTGTTCCACCGTTTTTTCATAAATTAATTTAAGGAGCCAATGGGGCGGGGTGAAATTCTGGGGGAGGGAAAGGAGAGAAAGTGTCCTAACTGACTGACTAACTCACTCATCAAACTCAGGGGAAAAAGACAGCTTAAAAATAAGTTAATGGGTGTTCAAGCGTTTTTTCATCAATCCAATTTAAGGGGCCCATGAGGAAGGGTGAGATTCTGGTAAAAATTATTGAAAGAAGTTGTCCTGTCTGACTCACTCACTCATCACGCCCAGCGAAAACTATTAAAGTTAGAAACATGAAATTTTGGGAATATGTTCGCTGTATGTCGAAAACGTCAACTAATGAATGATTTTTTAAATTCGGGTTTTAAAGAGGTGTTAAGGGAGTTAACGTGCATTTCATTGAATAACGATATCTCATGAGTTGTTTCTTTGGGGATGTGATATTCGGTACATAAACTAATCATTAAAAATAATCAGACAAATGTCTAAAGGTTTATCGATGTGGTGTATATTATGAGGTGAAAGGGGTGACAATTGGGGGTTGAGGGATTCTTAACAGAGCGTGTATCTCTTAAACGACATAGGCGAGAAGTTTGAAATTCGTCGGGAAAAGACAGCTTAGAATATAAGTAAATAGGTGTTCGACCGTTTTTTCATAAATCCAATTTAAGTGGCCCTTGGAGAGGGGTGGAATTCTGGGGGAATAAAGAGGAAAGAAAGTGTCCTAACTCACTCACTCATCAAACTCAGGGGGGAAGAACAGCTCAAAAACAAGATGTTCAGTAAAGAACATATAGCCTACTTTCTCCTAAATGCATGGGTATTGTTATAACTCTTTGTCCTTTTCAAGGAGTATGATTGAATGTTGGTTGTAGTAGCTTGTTGAAATACAACGTGCTATAGGGATATTAAACATGAATATGAGGTGCCCTTTGCTAGTGCTTCTTCTGTACCAAATTTCGTTCAAATCGGTTTCACCGTGTTTGAATTGATAGGGGGAATCGATTTGCACACATACTTGGCCACCATCTGCAAACTATTGGGCTGATGTTCTTGCAGTTTGGTCAGAATATGTTTCCCACATGAAGATATGGTGTTGCAAAATTTGGTAGAGACTAGATTATTAGGTTGGTCGTAATTACATTTTAGCTTTTAACATTTGGGTGGCCGCGATTACGTTTCCGTCAAGATGGCGGTGATATAAAACATGACACTGAGGTGCCCTTTGCTAGTGCTACCTCTGTACCAAATTTCGTTCATTCGGTTCCACCGTGTTCGGATTAATAGGGGGAATCAATTTTGACATAAAGATGACTGCCATCCGCAAACTAGTAGGCTAATGACCTATTAGATTGGTCAAAGGATGCTCCCTCCATAAAGGTATGTTGTTGCAAAGTTTGGTAGAGATCGCATGGTTATGTTAGTCGTAATTTGATTTAAGCTTTAAACATGTGTGTGGCCGTCATTACGTTTCTGTCAATATGGCGGCGATATTAATCATGACACTGAGATGCCCTTTGCTAGTGCTATCTCTGTACCAAATTTCGTTCCATTCGGTTTCACCGTGTTTGAATTAATAGGGGGAATCGATTCTGACACAAAGATGGTCGCCATCCGCAAACTATTAGGCGAATGACCTATTTGATTGGTCAAAGGATTCTCCCTCCATAAAGGTATGTAGTTGCAAAATTTGGTAGAGATCGGTGATTAGGTTAATCGTAATTTGATTTAAGCTTTGAACATTTGTGTGGCCGCCATTACGTTTCCGTCAAGATGGCGGCTATATAAAACATGACACTGAGGTGCCTTTTGTTAGTACTACCTCTGTACCAAATTTCGTTCCATTCGGTTGCACCGTGTTCGAATTAATATGGGGAATCGATTTTCAGACAAAGATGGCCGCTATCCGCAAACTGTTATGCTGATGACCTATTAGTTTGATCAAAGGATGCTCCCCCCATAAAGGTATGTTGTTGCAAAATTTGGTAGAGCTCGGATGATTAGGTTAGTCGTAATTTGATTTAAGCTTTGAACATTTGTGTGGCCGCCATTACGTTTCCGTCAAGATGGCGGCGATATAAAACATGACACTGAGGTGCCTTTTGTTAGTACTACCTCTGTACCAAATTTCGTTCCATTCGGTTGCACCGTGTTCGAATTAATAGGTGGAATCTATTTTCACACAAAGATGGCCGCCATCCGCAAACTGTTACGCTGATGACCTATTGGTTTGGTCAAAGGATGCTCCCTCCATAAAGGTATGTTGTTGCCAAATTTGGTAGAGGTCGGATGATTAGGTTAGTCGTAATTTGATTTAAGCTTTGAACATTTGTGTGGCCGCCATTACGTTCCCGTTAAGATGGCGGCAATATAAAACATGACACTGAGGTGTCCTTTGCTAGTGCTACCTCTGTACTAAATTTCGTTCAATTCGCATTCACCGTGTTCGAATTGATAGGGGGGGACAGACATTCAGAGTACACACACTCACACACACACAGACACACACACACACAGACTCACACACACACACATACACACACACACACAGACTCACACACACACATACACACACACAGACAGACACACTTTTTTCGCCCTGTGTTGATCTCATAAGTCTACTTTCATTTTTTGCAAAAATCGAAAGTAGGCTAATAAGTAAATAGGTGTTCGACCGTTTTTAGCCTACTTTCGATTTTTGCAAAAAATGAAAGTAGACTTATGAGATCAACACAGGGAGAAAAAAGTGTGTCTGTCTGTGTGTGTGTATGTGTGTGTGTGAGTCTGTGTGTGTGTATGTGTGTGTGTGAGTCTGTGTGTGTGTGTGTGTGGGTGTGTCTGTGTGTGTGTGAGTGTGTGTACTCTGAATGTCTGTCCCCCCCTATCAATTCGAACACGGTGAATGCGAATTGAACGAAATTTGGTACAAAGGTAGCACTAGCAAAGGACACCTCAGTGTCATGTTTTATATCGCCGCCATCTTGACGGAAACGTAATGGCGGCCACACAAATGTTCAAAGCTTAAATCAAATTACGACTAACCTAATCATCCGATCTCTACCAAATTTTGCAACAACATACCTTTACGGAGGGAGCATCCTTTGACAAAACTAATAGGTCATCAGCGTAATAGTTTGCGGATGGCGGCCATCTTTGTGTGAAAATGGATTCCCTCTATTAATTCGAACACGGTGCAACCGAATGGAACGAAATTTGGTACAGAGGTAGTAATAACAAAAGCCACCTCAGTGTCATGTTTTATATCGCCGCCATCTTGACGAAAACGTAATGGCGGCCACACAAATGTTCAAAGCTTAAATCAAATTACGATTACCCTAATCATCCGATCTCTACCAAATTTTGCAACAACATACCATTATAGAGGAAGCATCATTTGACCAAAGGACTAGGTCATTAGCCTAATAGTTTGCGGATGGCGGCCATCTTTGTCTGAAAATCAATTCCCCCTATTAATTCAAACACGGTGAAACCGAATGGAACAAAATTTGGTACAGAGGTAGCACTAGCAAAGGGCATCTCAGTGCCATGTTTTATATCGCCGCCATATTGACAGAAACGTAATGGCGGCCACACAAATGTTCAAAGCTTAAGTTAAATTACGACTAATATAACCATCCGATCTCTACCAAACTTTGCAATAACATTCCTTTATGGAGGGAGCATCCTTTGACCAATCTAATAGGTTATTATCCTAATAGTTTGCGGATGGCGGCCATCTTTATGTCAAAATTGATTCCCCTATTAATTCGAACACGGTGGAACCGAATGGAACGAAATTTGGTACAGAGGTAACACTAGCAAAGGGTACCTCAGTGTCATGTTTTATATCGCCGCCATCTTGACTGAAAGGTAATGGCGGCCACACGAATGTTCAAAGCTTAAATAAAATTACGATTAACCTAATCATCCGATCTCTACCAAATTTTGCAACTACATACATTTATGGAGGGAGCATCCTTTGACCAATCTAATAGGTCATTCGCCTAACAGTTTGCGGATGGCGGCCATCTTTGTGTCAAAATCGATTCACCCTATTTATTCAAACACGGTGAAACCGAATGGAACGAAATTTGGTACAGAGATAACACTAGCAAAGGGCATCTCAGCGTCATGATTTATATCGCCGCCATATTGACAGAAACGTAATGGCGGCCACACAAATGTTTAAAGCTTAAATCAAATTACGACTAACATAACCATCCGATCTCTACCAAACTTTGCAACAACATACCTTTATGGAGGGAGCATCCTTTGACCAATCTAATAGGCCATTAGCCTAATAGTTTGCGGATGGCGGCCATTTTTATGTCAAAATTGATTCCCTTCTATTAATTCGAACACGGTGGAACCGAATGAACGAAATTTGGTACAGAGGTAGCACTAGCAAATGGCACCTCAGTGTCATGTTTTATATCGCCGCCATCTTGACGGAAACGTAATGGTGGCCACACAAATGTTCAAAGCTTAAATCAAATTACGATTAGCCTAATCATCCGATCTCTAGCAAATTTAGCAACAACATACCTTTATGGAGGGAGCATCCTTTGAACAAACTAATAGGTCATCAGCCTAATATTTTGCGGATGGCGGCCATCTTTGTGTGAAAATCGATTCCCCTTATCAATTCGAACACGGTGAAACCGAATGGAATGAAATTTGGTACAGAGGTAGCACTAGCAAAGAGCACCTCAGTGTCATGTTTTATATCACCGCTATCTTGACGGAAACGTAATCGCGGCCACCCAAATGTTAAAAGCTAAAATGTAATTACGACCAACCTAATAATCTAGTCTCTACCAAATTTTGCAACACCTTATCTTTATGTGGGAAACATATTCAGACCAAACTGCAAGAACATCAGCCCAATAGTTTGCAGATGGTGGCCAAGTATGTGTGCAAATCGATTCCCCCTATCAATTCAAACACGGTGAAACCGAATTGAACGAAATTTGGTACAGAGATAGCACTAGCAACGGGCACCTCATATTCATGTTTAATATCCCTATAGCACGTTGTATTTCAACAAGCTACTACAACCAACATTCAATCATACTCCTTGAAAAGGACAAAGAGATATAACAATACCCATGCATTTAGGAGAAAGTAGGCTATAAGTTCTTTACTGAACATCTTGTTTTTTCATAAATCCAATTTAAGGTGTTCATGGGAGGGGTGAAATTCTGAAAAATAATTGAAAGAAAATGTCCTGACTTACTCACTCACTCATCATCCCCCAGCCAAAATTATTGAAGTTAGAAACATGACATTAAGGGGCTATGTTCGTTGTATGTCGAAAACGTCCACTAAGGAAGGAATTTTGGATATTCAGGTTCTAAAGGGGTGTTAAGGGGGTAGACTTGCATTTAATTGAATAACAATATCTACCGATTGGTTTCCTTTGGGATGGAATACAAGGCATATAAACTCATCATTAAGAATAAGAACACACATGTCTGAGGGTTTTTCGGTGTGGTGTATATTATGAGGTGTATGTGTGAAAAGTGAGTGTTGAAGGATTCTTAACGGAGCAAGTATCTCTTAAAAGACAGAGGCAAAAAGTAAGAATCTCAGGGAGAAAAATCAGATTGAAAAAGTACTAAATAGGGGTTCGATCGTTTTTTCATAAATCCAATTTATGGGCCTCATGGGGAGAGATGAAATTCTGGGGAAAGAAGTCCACTAAGGAAGTATTTTTGGATATTCACTCATCATCCCCCAGCAAACCTATTGCAGTTAGAAACTTGAAATTTTGGGGATATGTTCGTTGTATTTCGAAAAAGTCCTCTAACGATGCATTTTTGGATATTCATGTTCTGAAGGGGTGTTAAGGGGTTAAACTTGCATTTCATTGAATAACAATATCTCACGAGTTGTTTCATTTGGGGATGTGATATTCGGCATATAAACTAAGCATTCAAAATAAGCAGACATATGTCAAAGGGTTTATCGATATGGTGTATATTATGAGGTGAAAGGGGAGAAAATTGGGGTTGAAGGATTCTTAACGGAGCGTGTACTGTATCTCTTATTCAACATAGGCGATAAGTTTGAAATTCAGCGGAAAACGCAGCTTAAAAATAAGTGAATAGGTGTTCGACCATTTCTTCATAAATCCAATTCAAGGGGCCCATGGGGAGGAGTGAAATTCGGGGTGAAAAACAGGAAAGAAAGTGTCCTAACTGATTGAATCACTTACTCACTCATCAAACTCAGGGGGGAAACAACTTTAAATAAGTAAATAGGTGTTCGACCGTTTTTTTTTTTTCATAAATCCAATTTAAGGGGTTCATGGGGAGGGGTGAAATTCTCAAAAATAAATGAAAGAAAATATCCTGACTGACTCACTCACTCATCATCGCCCAGCCAAAATTATTGAAGTTAGAAACATGAAATTTTGGGGATAAGTTCTTTGTATGAGGAAAACGTCCACTAAGGAAAGAGTTTTGGATATTCAGGTTCTAAAGAGGTGTTAAGGGGGTAAACGTGCATTTCATTGAATAACAATATCTCATGAGTGGTTTCATTTGGGGATGTGATACTTGGCATATATACTAATCATTAAAAATAAGCTGACATATGTCTAATGGTTTTTCGATGTGGTGTATATTATGAGGTGAAAGGGATGAAAAGTGGGGGTTGAAAGAGTCCTAACGGAGCGTGTATCTCTTAAACGACATAGGCGAGGAGTTTGATTTTCTCCGAGTTTCAATCAGCTTAAAAATAAATAAATGAATAAATAATTAAAATAAGTAGGTGTTCGACCTTTTTTTTTCATAAATCCAATGGGGAGGGGTGAAATTCTGGAAGGAAAACGTCCACTAAGGAAGGATTTTTGGATGTTCACTCTCTTCGACCAATCAAAACTATTAAAGTTAGAAGAAGGGGATATGTTTGTTGTGTGTCGAAAAAGTCTACTAAGGAGGGATTTTTGGATAATCTGGTTCTAAAGGGGTGTTAAGGGGGTTAAACCTGCATGTCATTGAATAACAATATGACACGACTATGACGCGAGCGAAGCGAGGCTAAAAATGAGATGGTGTGTGTCTGTGTATTACTCAATCCCGCAAGAACCACTGGTCCGACTTAAATGAATTTTACATGGAAGTAGTTGATTTACCTGGTTAACATATAGACTATTTTTGATTTCAATACTTTGCACTATTTTAAGATGGCGACCATTTTATTGACGTCACTATACCCTTTGGTTTCAATTTTTCATATTTCCATTTCAAATAAAAAGTGAACGCTAAGAAATACCAAACTTTTGATGGCATATACGTGGTTTAAAATTACATTTTCTATCCGAAAGGTATCTCCAACGGTTAGCGAGTAAAACCTAAATTTGTGCTATAAAACACGGTCAACGCCGAACGGTGTAGTTGGACAAAATGTTCCATCCTTAATCTCCCTCTGTGCAGCACCTCGCCTATCCCCTGTTTTTACTGTCACTTTCACATTTTAATTTATTTATGACGCGTAGCGAAGCACGGGTACTTCAACTAGTCTAACATATAAAAGTGAAAGTCTGTATGTATGTATGTATGTATGTGGGTTGGTTCCGTATACAAATCTACACCGTTCCACCAATCTCAGCCATATTTTGCATACACATAGTTTAGGACCCAGAAGGAACCGCTGGCTACATGAATTTTCGATAGTCTTTCTCATTCTTCTGATTTCGGCCCTTTTGCACTCAAGCACAGGCTAATCAAATCATAAAATATACTCATGAAGGAATGGCAAGGCAGATAGTTTCCATGGAAACGTAGCTCAAGTCGAGACACGGCCGACTAGATGCCAATTGCGCTCTGCACTACCGGTATACAAAATGAGGATCTTTACTTGAAATCCCGTTAGTTACTCAAGTGCTCACACAGCACTGTCAACCGAGTTTAGCATAACAAAGACTTGACACTATCTTCTTTCTACTATATATTTGTCAAATACCACTCACTCACTCACTCACTCATTCATTTATTCATCACGAAATCTCAGAAACCACCGAACGGATTGGAATGAAATCTGGTATGCAGCTTCCTCAAGGGCCGCAAATGCCCACTAAGAGAGGATTTTCGGATATTCAGGTTCTAAAGGGATGTTAAGGAGGTAGACCTGCATTTCATTGAATAGCAATATCTCCCGATTGGTTTCATTGGGGGATGTGATACTAGGCATATAAACTCATCATTAAAAATAAGAAGACACGTGTGTGAGGGTTTTTCGATGTGGTGTATATTATGAGGTGAAAGGGGTTGAAAAGTGGGGATTGAAAGATTCCTAACGGTGCGTGTATCTCTTAAACGACATACGCGAGGAGTTTGAAACTCAGCGAGAAAAAACAACATAAAAAAGAAGTAAATATGTGTTGACCGTTTTGTCATAAATCCAATGTAAGGGGCCCATGGGGAGGGGTGAAATTCTGGGGGGGGGGGGGGAACAGGAAAGAAAGTGTCCTAACTGATTGACTGACCGACTCACTCATCAAACTCAGGGGGAAAAACTGCTTTAAAGTAAGTAAGTAAATAGCTGTTCGACAGTTTTTTTTCCTAAATCAAATTTAAGGGGTTTATGGGGAGGGGTGAAATTCTGAAAAAAGAAAATTGAAAGAAAATGTCCTGACTCACTCACTCACTTACTCACTCATCATCGCCCAGCCAAAATTATTGAAGTTAGAAACATGACTGTTGGGGATATATTCATTGTATGTCAAAACCGTCTACTAAGGGAGGATTTTCGGATATTCAGGTTCTTAAGGGGTCTTAAGGGGGCTAAACAAGCATTTCATTGAATAACAATATCTCCCGATTTGTTTCATTGAGGGATGTGATACACGGCATATAAACTCATCATTAAAAAGTAACAAGACACGTGTCTGAGGGTCTTTGGATGTGTTAATGATGTGAAAGGGGTAAAAAGTGGGGATTGAAAGATTCCTAACGGAGCGTGTATCTCTTAAACGACATAGGCAAGGAATTTGAAACTCTGCGGGAAAAAAATCAGCATAAAAATAAGTAAATATGTGTTTGACGGTTTTTTGTTAAATCCAATTTAAGGGGCCCATGGGGAGGGGTAAAATTATGGGGGTGGGGGGAGGGACAGGAAAGAAAGTGTCCTAACTGATTGACTGACTGACTCACTCATCAAACTCAGGGGAAAGAACTGCTTTAAAGTAAGTAAATAAATTTTCGACAGTTTTTTTTCAATCAAATTGAAAGGGTTCATCGGGAGGGGTGAAATTCTGAAGAAAAAAATTGAAAGAAAATGTCCTGACTCATTCACTCACTCATCATCGCCCAGCCAAACATATTGAAGTTGGAAACATGACATTTCGGGGATATGTTCGTTGTTTGTCAAAACCATATACTAAGGGAGGATTTTTGAATATTCAGGTTCTAAAGGGGTCTTAAGGGGGTTAAACCTGCTTTCCATTT
Organism: Meconema thalassinum; assembly: GCA_946902985.2. Lineage (NCBI taxonomy): Eukaryota > Metazoa > Arthropoda > Insecta > Orthoptera > Tettigoniidae > Meconema > Meconema thalassinum. Next base: position 91,338,012 of record OX336400.1, on the reverse strand, counting down.
AATAACAATATCTCACAAGTGGTTTCATTTGTGAATGTGATACTCGGCATATAAACTAATCATTAAAAATAAGCAGACATGTGTCTAAGGGTTTTTCGATGTGGTGTATTATTATGAGGTGAAAGGGGTGAAAAGTGGGGGGTTGAAGGATTCCTAACGGAGCGTGTAGGCCTATCTCTTAAACGACATAGGCGAGAAATTTGAAACTCAGTGAAAAAAAATCAGCTTAAAAAGTAAGTAAATCGGTATTCGACTGTTTTTTCATAAATTAATTTAAGGGGCCAATGGGGTGGGGTGAAATTCTGGGGGGAAAAGGAGAGAAAGTGTCCTAACTGACTGACTAACTCACTCACTCAACAAACTCAGGGGAAAACGACAGCTTAAAAAATAAGTTAATAGGTGTTCAAGCGTTTTTTTTATCAATCCAATTTAAGCGGCCCATGGAGAGGGGTGAAATTCTGGTAAAAATAATTGAAAGAAAATGTCCTGTCTCACTCACTCACTCATCACGCCCAGCGAAATCTATTAAAGTTGGAAAAATGAAATTTTGGGAATATTTTCGCTGTATGTCGAAAACGTCAACTAAGGAATGATTTTTGTTTATTCGGGTTTTAAAGAGGTGTTAAGGGGGTAAACGTGCATTTCATTGTATAACGATATCTCGTGAGTTGTTTCTTTGGGGATGTGATATTCGGTATATAAACTAATCATTAAAAATAATCCGACATATGTCTAAGGGTTTATCGATGTGGTGTATATTATGAGGTGAAAGGGGTGAAAATTGGGGATTGAGGGATTATTAACGGAGCGTGTATCTCTTAAACGACATAGGCGAGAAGTTTGAAATTCGGCGGGAAAAAATCACTTAAAATACAAGTAAATAGGTGTTCGACCGTTTTTTTCATAAATCTAATTTAAGGGGCCCTTGGAGAGGGGTAAAATTTTTGGGGGGGGGGGAACAGGAAAGAAAGTGTCGTAACTGATTGGCTCACTTACTCACTCATCAAACTCAGGGGGAAAACAGCATTAAATTAGTAAATAGCTGTTTGACCGTTTGTTTCATAAATCCAATTTAGGGGGTTCATGGGGAGGGGTGAAATAATCCAAAAAAAATGAACGAAAATGTCCTGACTGACTCACTCACTCATCATCGCCCAGCCAAAATTATTGAAGTTAGAAACATGAAATTTTGGGGATATGTTCGTTGTATGTCGAAAACGTCCACTAAGGAAAGAGTTTTGAATATTCAGGTTCTAAAGAGGTGTTAAGGGTGTAAACGTGCATTTCATTGAATAGCAATATCTCACGAGTGGTTTCATTTGGGGATGTGATACTTGGCACATATACTAATCATTAAAAATAACCTGACACATGTCTAATGGTTTTTCGATGTAGTGTATATTATGAGGAGAAAGGGATGAAAAGTGGGGGTTGAAAGATTCCTAACGGAGCGTGTATCTCTTAAACGACATAGGCGAGGAGATTGAAACTCGGAGGAAATCAATCAGCTTAAAAATAAATAAATAAATAAATAAAATAAATAGGTGTTCGACCGTTTTTTCATAAATGCAATTTAAGGGTCCTATGGGGAGGGGTGAAATTCTGGAAGAAAAACGTCCACTAAGGAAGGATTTTTGGATGTTCACTCTCATCGACCAACCAAAACTATTAAAGTTAGAAGAATGATATTTTGGGGATATGTTTGTTGTGTGTCGAAAACGTCTACTAAGGATGGATTTTTGGGTATTCAGGTTCTAAAGGGGTGTTAACGGGGTTAAACATGCATTTCATTGAATAACAATATGACACGACTATGACGCGAGCGAAGCGAGGCTAAAAATGAGATGGTGTGTGTCTGTGTATTACTCAATCACGCAAGTACCACTGGTCCGATTTACATGAATTTTACATGGAAGTGGCTGATTTACCTGGTTAACATATTCGTTCCTTTTGATTTCAATACTTTGCATTATTTAAAGATGGCGACCATTTTAGTGACGTCACTACACCCTTTGGTTTAAAACTTTCATATTTCCATTTCAAATAAAAAGAGAACGCTAAGAAATAGCTAACTTTTGATGGCATATACGAGGTTTAAAATTACATTTTCTATCCGAAAGGTATCTCCAACGGTTAGCGAGTAAAACCTAAATTTGTGCTATAAAACACGGTCAACGCCGAGCGGTGTAGTTGGACAAAATGTTCCATCCTTAATCTCCTTCTGCGCAGCACCTCGCCTATCCCCTGTTTTAACTGTCACCTTCACATTTTAATTTATTTATGACGCGTAGCGAAGCACGGGTACTTCAGCTAGTTGTTAATAATGTTCAAACCCTACCTTATATGAGGTGCTGATGATTGTGTCCTCCCATAGCCAAACAGACATTGTATCAAGAAAACACATTTCGATTAACACGATTAGAAATGCGCTGCTTGATTAACGTTAACTGTCTAACCATCTTATGGACAGAGTACACTGAGTGTGTTAGTGTGGTGACCGATGCAGCTGACAAGACAAATGTGCATAGACATAAAAAGGGGAATTACATCAGCCGCGGTCGGCCGATGTACGGACAAGAGCCGAGTGGTAATTCCTGGCGCCCGATTGTGCTGATATATAAATACTAGCATTACCCGTCGCGGCTTCGCCCGTGAATATTGTACCGGTAGTTGTAAAGAGTACACTTAGCAACGTCTCAATCAAACATGCTATGACTTAATTCTCATTAAATTTTGAATAATAATTTGGTAAAGACCGTAAACAATCCGTCAATAAAGACTCAACAATGGCAAATAAATATCAAATTATGACGAACGTCACGTCGCTTCACATGTATAAAACCGACTCAAAATCACAACACGGTTTCAGACCACAAACGTAAATATAAAATGATTTATATTAAACACACTGACTAAACACAAAATCCATTGACCTAAATTCCTATGAAAACAAGTAGTTCCGTGGAGAACTATACAGCCTATTTTCATATATCCTACTTATGTTAATTGCCACTATCAACATACACAATTTCTGTTTGATTGCTGTAATAGATTCGTAGATATTGAGAACCGACTTAATATTTCGGATGGTCGCGATGTTGGATTTTATATATGTATGTCCTAGAGTTATGTACTGTTACATGCAGATTATTGTGAACGTGTAGTATTCAAACTTCAATCGCATAATTAGCACACAAGAAAAAACAAGGAGATTTTAAAATTTTGCAAAGCTGCCATCTTGAGGTTATGGAAACAATTGAAATAAATTAGATGCCAGTGGATTAACATTCGTATAAGGATTTACTGTACCAAGTTTCACTGCACGCGGATGGTTAAATTGCGAGAAACGTCCATGTGAATATTTATAATTCGCGTCACCGCCATGTTGGATTTGTGATCACCAGGTTATTTAAAGTCCTATAGGTGAACTTAAGTTCATAGCCCCTATGAACATTAAAAAATGCAGTTTGATTGCTAAAATAGATTCGTAGATATTCAGTATCGTCTAAATATTTCGGATGGTCGCCATGTTGGATTGTTAAATGTATAGGCCATAGAGTCATGTACCATTAAAGGAAAATTATTGCGTAGGTTCATTATTCAAACTTTCACTTCGATCGCATGACAACATCACGAGAAATAAAAACTTAATTTTAAAATTCGCACTGCCGCCATCTTGAGGTTATGTAAACAATTGAACTAAATTAGATACTAGTGGATTACAATGTGTATAAATATTTCCTGTACCAGGTTTCAGTGCGCTTGGAACATTAAATCGCGAGAAAGGTCTATTTAAAATTTTCAAATTCGCTTGGCCGCCATGTTCGTTTTGTAGTTAACCGGTTTTTGAAAGTCTTATAGATGGACTTCCAGTAGTACCCTTTATCTCCGTACAAAATTTTAGGGAGATACCGCTAATAGTTTCAGAGATATAGAATGCCGGTGAAATATTTCGCACATCCGCCATCTTGTGATTATGTGAACAATTGAACGAAGTTAGATGTCGGTGCATTACAATGTATATAAACATATACTGTACCAAGTTTCATTGCGTTTGGTTGGTCAAATCGCGAGAAACGTCTATTTAATAGTCGCAAATTCGCTTGGCCTCCATGTTGGTTTTGTAGTTACCAGGTTTTCAAAAGTCACATAAGTGAACTTATAGTAGTTCCCTCTATCACATTAGAAAATGTCAGGGTAATATCGGTAATAGTTTCGGAGATATTGAATGCTGGTGAAATATTTCGCACAGCCACCATGTTGGATTGGTGAGTCTTAACAAAATTTGAAGGGCACGGTCGAGGTCGCCGGGAATAGTGCTATGAACTTTCCGAGTTTCATTGAAATCGCTCCTGCCGTTTAGATTTTATTAGGGGGGGGGGGACACACACACGAATCACACACACACACACGCACACACACACACGGACAAAAGGTGATCTCATAAGCCTATTTTTTCAAAATTGAAAATAGGCTAAAACGTACACATCATAAAATAAACAAATCGAAATCTTCTACGCCCTCATTTTTCGCCTTTCACTTAATAATATACACCACATCGAAGAAACCTTAGACTCATGTCTGCTTATTAGCCTATTTTCTTTTATGAAAAAAAAAAAAAAAAAAAAAAAAAGGCTAATGAGATCACCTTTTGTCCGTGTGTCTGTCTGTGTGTGTGATGGTGTGTGTCCCCGCGATTTCAATGAAACTCGGTAAGTTCATAGCTCTATTCCGGACCATCCCGACCGTGACCTTTAAATTTTGTTACGTCTCACCAATCCATCATGGCGGCTGTGCGAAATATTCCACCAGCATTCAATATCTCCGAAACTATTGCCGATATCACCCTGGAGTATTTTACGGTGATAAATGAAACTACTGGAAACTCAACTATGCAACTTTTGAAAACCTGGTAACTACAAAACCAACATGGCGGCCAAGCGAAGTTGCGACTTTTAAATAGACGTTTCTCGCGATTTAACGAACCAAACGCAATAAAAGTGGGTACAGTATATGTTTATACACATTGTAATGCACCGACATCTAACTTAGTTCAATTGTTTACATAACCGCAAGATGGCGGCTGTGCGAAATATTTCACCGGCATTCTATATCTCTAAAACTGTTAGCGATATCACCCTGAAATTTTGTACGGAGATAAAGGCCACTACTGGAAGTTAATCTATAAGACTTTCAAAAACCGGTTAACTACAAAACGAATATGGCGGCCAAGCGAAGTTGAACATTTTAAATAGACCTTTCTCGAGATTTAATGTTCCAAACGCAATGAAACTTGGTACAGGAAATGTTTATACACATTGTAATGGACTGGCATCTCATTTAGTTCAATTGTTTACATAACCTCAAGATGGCGGCTGTGCGAATTTTAATTTTTTTATTTCTTGTGTCGAAATCATGCGATCGAAGTGAAAGTTTGAATAATGAACCTACGCAATAATTTTCCTTTAATGGTACATGACTCTGTGGCCTATACATATAAGAATCCATCATGGCGACCATTCGAAATATTTAGACGGTTCTCAATATCTACGAATCTATTACAGCAATCAAACTGAAATTTTTAAAGTTCATAGGGGCTATGAACATAAGTTCATATATAGGACTTTCAATATCCCGGTGATCACAAATCCAACATGGCGGCGACGCGAAGTATAAATATTCACATGGTCGTTTCTCGCAATTTAACCATCCGAGTGCAGTGACACTTGGTACAGTAAATCCTTATACAAATTTTAATCCACTGGCATCTAATTGTTTTCAATTGTTTCCATAACCACAAGATGGCAGCTGTGCGAAATTTTAAAATCTTGTTTTTACTTCTTGTGCCCTAATCATGCGATTGAAGTTTGAATACTACACGCACGCAATACTCTTCATGTAACTGTACATAACTCTAAGACCTACATATATAAGAATCCAACATTGCCACCATCCGCAATATTTAGTCGGTTCTCAATATCAACGAATCTATTACAGCAATCAAACTTAAATTTTTGGTATGTTGATAGAGGCAATTAAGATAAATAGGATATATGAAAATAGGCTGTATAATTCTTCACGGAACTACTTGTTTTTAATGATTAGTTTATATGCCAAGTATCACATGAAACCAATCGTGAGATACTGTTATTCAATTAAATGCAGATCTACCCCCTTAACACTCCTTCAGTCTTTTCATATCCACCTTTGTTTCCTTAATCCATGCTGTTGTGGTCTACTTTCCCCAGTAGTAATCAAATATCCGTTTGGTGAATCTATTTAGGTCCATTCTGTATAGATGTCCGAGAAACTTCAACCTCCTCTTCTTCATAGTCTCAGAGATTCTTTCTACTTTCTGGTAAACTTCTTCATTACTTCGAAGTTTCCATCCACTTTTGGTTTGAACAGCACCCATAATTTTTCTGAGGATTCTCCTATCCAAGACCTCGAGTTTATCCAGCTTGTAGTTCCATAGACAGACATTCTGTCTTCACCACAGTGTTGTAGTGTTTAATTTTGCCATTATCAACTCATTTTCAGCAATATGATCTAAGGAGTGACAACAATGCCAGAGAAAAGGTTGGGTGGGTATGATTGATTGCTTGTCAGCTGGTGTCAGCGTAAGATAAATGAAATTTTAATATTAATATATGATAAAAAGTAAAGTAAGTGCCTGTCCATTTAATGAAGCAATAACTAATTTAAATTAAAATACATAGGCCTATCTAGAATCGAGAGTGGATCCTTCATCAGCAAACTTTTAAATAGTTTGAAATTAATTGTAATTAATCGATCTTTCGCTAGGATAGACTGTGCCTTATGTAATTAAATAGGCATGAAACTCAAGTTTTCAAAACATAGTCAGAAAATGTTTCACAGAACTGGAGAACAAATCTAAATGGTTAAACATATGTTTTATTTCAACTTTAAAAACACTTGTGAAAATATTGTACTGTATGTATATTTTAATTTAACAATATAAAATGCTGGGTTTCTTCTCATTTTTAGCGAAGAGAAATGTCAATACAAAATTTCCTTTGAGTATATAACTAAAATTGAGGCGCCAATAAGAACACCTATAGAATTATTATGTCGGAAATAACCAGCAACACTCGCAGATCTCCCAAGAACTTTGCTTCAGCAACCCGTTCCTACTAACATTCACGCTCTCACGAGAGATTCAGTTCGGTACCCCTGCCCTAGCAACATTAATAATCTTCTGAGTGTTTTAGTTTGGTACCCCTACCCTAGCAACATTCACAATCTCCTGAGAGTTTCAGTTCGGTGCCCCTACCTTAGCATCATTCACAATCTCCTGAGAGTTTCAGTTCGGTACCCCTACCCTAGCAACATTCTTCATCTTCTGAGAGTTTCAGTTCGGTACCCCTACCCTAGCAACATTCACAATCTCCTGAGAGTTTCAGTTCGGTGTTATTACCCTAGCAACATTCATAATCTTCTGAGAGTTTCAGTTCGGTACCCCTACACTAGCATCATTCACAATCTCCTGAGAGTTTCAGTTCGGTACCCCTACCCTAGTAACATTCATCATCTTCTGAGAGTTTCAGTTCGGTACCCCTACCCTAGCAACATTCACAATCTCCTGAGAGTTTCAGTTCGCTGTTATTACCCTAGCGACATTCATAATCTTCTGAGAGTTTCAGTTCGGTACCCCTACACTAGCAACATTCATAATCTCCTGAGAGTTTCAGTTCGGTACCCCTACCCTAGCAACATTCACAATCTCCTGAGAGTTTCAGTTCGGTACCCCTACCCTAGCAACATTCACAATCTCCTGAGAGTTTCAGTTCGGTACCCCTACCCTAGCATCATTCATTATCTCCTGAGAGTTTCAGTTCGGTACCCCTACCCTAGCAACATTCATAATCTCCTGAGAGTTTCAGTTCGGTACCCCTACCCTAGCAACATTCATAATCCCCTGAGAGTTTCAGTTCCGTACCCCTACCCTAGCAACATTCATAATCCCCTGAGAGTTTCAGTTCGGTACCCCTACCCTAGCAACATTCATAATCCCCTGAGAGTTTCAGTTCGGTACCCCTACCTTAGCAACATTCATAATCCCCTGAAAGTTTCAGTTCGGTACCCCTATCCTAGCAACATTCACAATCTCCTGAGAGTTTCAGTTCGGTACCCCTACCCTAGCAACATTCACAATCTCCTGAGAGTTTCAGTTCGGTACCCCTACCCTAGCAACGGTCGCACGCTCCCGGGAGCTGCGGTTCAACATCGTTGCAGGGGTACCAATCTTCTATAAACCACAGTATATTATCATTTTAAATGATTATGTCGACTTTATCTGGTGTCAGGCATTACGTTACGGTGACGGAACGACATGTACCGAGAATGCACTAAGGTGTGTGACGTCATAGTACGATGTAGCAGCCGAGTATCAAGAAGGCAGTGCGAGAACAGAGTTTCAAGAAGGCAGTGCGAGAACAATCAAGTAGGCAGTGAAGAAACAAAATAGAACCTTGGAACTCTGTTCTTGCATTGCCTTCTTGGTACTCGGCTGCTAGCATTTAAAATGATATAAAGTCTAGTCTTTCAGAATGACTATCCGTGTCTTTTTTATTGAATGCAGTTGGAAACTTATGAAAACTTTATGCTGTTTGAAGTAATGCCACTAATGATGCTCACTTGTGCCATGATACAGGGAGTACAGAGTATAATGTTTTTATTTTCTTCTGTTTCAGATCAGTAAAAACGAAGTCGAGTGAATCAGATATCCAATCACGTACTGGAGTAAAGGACGAGCATACAGAGAACGGGGGATTTCCCCCATACCGCGGAGTGGTCGTGAATATATAATGAAGTGTTCAGTGAGTGTAGTGGCTTAGTGAAGTGTTACGATGACGTCAGAGGAGGAGGCGGAGCTTATGATGGTTCCAGAAGGCTACGTAGCCTCTGCGGTCGCCCTGCTTCTTATTGGATTCTTTGGATTCTTCACCAACCTCCTCGTCATCGTGCTCTTCTTCCGGGAGAAACAGGTAAGTCACCGTAATGTTTGTTATGCCTCATATTTTGACGTTAAGTGAGCCTAAACTTTCAGGTTATATGATTATGTATATTTTCGATATTCCCTAGATTTTGTGATAATATGGAAATCACTCTACAATTACAAGAGAGTTTACGAAATTCCTTTTTAAATTAAACGTTCATTCCTTCACACATGTGCTGGAAGAACAAGTTAAGCCACGGAACACAATCAAGATCGGCAACTCTTCAATCATAAGTGTGTGGCGGGAGGCATAACCAAGCTGTGACTAGAGAATTGAAGCCGTTCTTTTTTAGTCTGGCATATACTGTACAATATTGTCATTTGTACATTTACAGTAGGTCAACACGATTGTACCCAATGAATGGGCGGGATACAACATATAAATATGTAAATATACTCCTGGAAAAAATGACACGGGGCAATTGAGAGAAAATTAGCAGAGTGATGTGTTGTAAATACGGTCCTTTGTGCTTGATGTGCTACCCCAGAGGTAGTCCGGGCAGGGTGTACCTAGAGCCCGCTGAAGAGCCTGACTTGGTGTCCATAGGCGAAACTAGTTGTGAGCCCCTAGGTGGGAAAAAATAAGATTCTTATAAAACATGTAAACTTACTTTTTTAGTGTATCAAATTTGCAAGTGTACATTTCATAAACTATCTCATCAAACGATATCTAGCCTTCGTATTTTGATTCGTGGTAGATTTAGGACTTTCTAAGGAAACGAAATATCACAAATCTTACCAAATATTATCTATAATAATAATAATAATAATAATAATAATAATAATAATAATAATATCGTATGGCCTCGGATGCCGGGTGCAAGATTTGTTAATTGACGCCCAGGGGGCAACTTGCATGTCGAATATTACTGTCGGGGAAATTATATCCAGGCAGGGCTAATGATGAAACCATATGTTCTTCTGATTAGTGATATTTCGTATTCCATATAATACTAATAATAATAATAATAATAATAATAATAATAATAATAATAATTGAAATTCTATTTCTAATACTAATTCTTCTTCTTCCTCTTCTTCTTCTTACGGATGAGCCTACTGGCGACCACGCTTGTTCAAATGTTGGTTTTGAGTTTTGCACAGTACTGATGCATCTTTTCCTGGTGCATATCTTTTCTTTCCTATGCATTATAACGGAAAATTTCTAAGTTCCTAAATGCAGCATTTCGAAAATTTTTAGGCACCCTGTGAGTCTACATTTTCTGCTGTGACAGTTGATTCTGTTGCTAACATGACATATGTAATAGATCTTCTTTGTATTGTTCTCCAACTTACACGTCAATGTATAGTGCTAATTGCCTGTTTCCTGTTATAAATTATATATTTAGCGTATGGCAACAAGTTAGATACATAGCCAATATACAACACAAATATACAGAGACAAGAAACATGTTTCCCGGGAGCAAGATTTAATTATATTGCAATGTCCACTGTATGGCTTCTTCCGTTGGTTCCAAAACGTTATTTGGGCTACCTGTATAGGAACGTCACACACATTCACTTACAATATGGGGCATTGTTTGTTGAGAGGCACCACAGTCGAACTCCGGTGATGTAATACAGGGTGCGGCAGAAATAACTGACGAATTTCAAACGTAAATAACACACCAACCCAACACGATATATACAAATTTATTACGCAGTTTAAAAGAGCAGTGTTTGCCATTGTTGACACATAACTTGGAGCGGCAGATCTAACACCTGTATTCGAAATTGTAGGCCCTTACTTTTTTTGAAGAGGAGGATAAATGTGTGACAGTAGCCTCTGCTCGTTGCGTACAACTGTTACGCAACTCTCTGCAGTCAACACTCAACGACTTATGGAATCCTCCTGCGTGGTTTCAACAAGATGGTGCCACTGCACACACAGCCAGGGCATCGATGAGCGTCCTCAGAGAGATGTTTCCTTACGGGGTGACGTTCCATGGCCAGCCCGTTCCCCTGATCTCGCCTCTTGCGATTTTTTTCTCTGGGGATACCCGAAAGCTCGGGTCTTCCAACGTAAGCTACAAACACTACACGACGTGAAAGCTGCTATCCGTGAGGAAATCTAGGCAATACCACTAGGAGGGTCATGCGGAATTTCAGGGAGAGGCTTCAGAAGTGCACCAGAAAGGGCGGTCGGCATTTGGATGACATTATTTTCATAACCTAGTGTGTATGTGTATATGATGCAAATGGAAAACACTGCTCTTTTAAACTGCGCAATATATTTGTGAATATCGTGTTGCGTTGCTGTGTTATTTACGTTTGAAATTCGTCACTTATTTCTGCCGCACCCTGTATATTTCCACTTATAAAGAGCTCCCTACATCGTCCATGATTTGTTCTCACCCGATTCAGTGTGGTCCAGAGCTTACGCGGCAGATGATATCCACTAGGGAGATGATCACCAGAGAAGATGTTGTGTAGGGAACTGTCTGTGGCAACTTACCAGCGACTTCTCCATTCTTCTTAAGGGTAGAAGTTCCCATCGGCCAAAGCGACAGCAACACACAAAGATGGATGACGTGACTTGAGCCTCGGTATCTTGAGAGCGGGAATATCATCCAGAACAGGCAATTGAGGGTTCATTTCAATCTTCCTGTACTCTTGTATGAGAGCATTTGATCCTTTTAAATCAGGCGGCATTATACCTGACAGAATCGGAAGCCAATACAGAGGTGTAGGCTGGATAGCACCAGATATTAACCGCATGTTCTACAAGTCTTTCCCAATGCTCGCTTTAATGAGATGTCAATCAACAAATGCCTGTCGGTGACTCAGCACTTGTCAATCAGGTTTTAACTGAGCACTTCACAACTTACATTACTCTCATAGTTCGGCAGCAGTCATTACGGTTTCGAAAGCAAGAGTTCATCTTGATCTTAACATGAGTGTAAAAGTGGTACCGTTCTTAACCCTTAGTACTCGAATTTGTATAGTTGACCACATACTTCTACTCATATTTATTTAACAAAATTATCTTAAATTGTCCGGCTAAGCTCAAAAATATACAGCGTTTCGTCCCAGTGTACCATTGGGCTCGTCAGTTGGTACGGTACATCTCACCAAGACGCTGAATAGTGCTCACTTGTTAGACCAATGCAAGACATCTTGATACACATTATAATATGTAGTATCGACGTCACGAGCAATGCCAAAGCACTACAGGAAATATGGTCTTCCTTCCAAAGCAAATGCAGACCTTACCTTCTGAAAGACAGTCATATTCACTCGAGTGCATATTGATTTGCATGAAACCATGTTTGCGCTTTCCACATGTTAACACAGTGCCTGATATACGTTCCGCGAATTGCCTGCCCAATGTACATATACACACGTCAGTGCAACCACCACAGTAACACAGGTTATCACAATAATTCCACACACACACACCCATGTACTGTTTTGACGGGTTTCAACTAGTAATGTATTAATGTGGGAAGTGATCGACACACAAGCTTTAAATGTAAAGGTGGTGCTTACTTAGGTTTGGGTTGAAAAGTTCAATTTTCTCTTTTCTGATGTTATGAGTTCTCGGCACATTGAAATATCACAGAAAGTTAGTTTGGAGGGAAAGTGTTAATCTGTTTCCGAGAGAAGTTAAGGGTTTTTGAAGTTTGTCAACATTGGCAAACATCTACCAAATCTTTATTCAACTACCTTTGCAGACATCTCTTTGACAGCCATTTTTAAAAGCTTTATTTTTATGGAAATATCTCTACTTAGTATAAAACAAAGTCCCCGATTCTTGGATGTCACCGGTAATCTCGAGAACCACTGAATGGATTTTGATACGGTTTTCACCATTCTGTAAAGGATATCTCGAGGGAGGTTTCTGTAGAAAATAATTTATTTATGACCAAATGAAGTGAAGCACTAACGATTTCAGTGAAAAGGTCGAAAAAACTGGCGTACGTGCGCTTTTTAAGCTTACGCTGGGCAAACCGTTAAAAATATCTACATCCTATGAGTGTAAGAATTGTTCAGCATGAAAAGTTCTACAATAAAGCCCGGGAGAGCATATCTCTATCTTCAATACATCGCCTACTATAAGTGCTTTTACGTTTTCATTTCTTCCAACAATCTCCATTCAGTTACTGAGGCGACAGTTTATGAGCTAGGTATGGCGAGTCTATCACCCCAGTTACAGCTTAACTAGCGGACGAGCTTATTGCCCCAGATACAGCCAGCAGCAAACTGTCGAGTCGTGTTGAGTTAAAAACTTTAGAGAAGAGTGGTTGTGTTTGGAGTTTCCCTGGAAGTGCAACTCGGCTTTTCTTCATTTCGCCTGTGAACTTATCGTTCCGAAAAATTCACAGTCAAGTTAAGATTGGACGGAAGGGGGACTTGTGTTTCATGCACCTCGCCTTTCTTAAATTACGTCTGACAAGAAGAATTTGTTGCACATGCATCTTCATGGTAATATAATTAACAAGCTGACCCAGCAGACGTTGTCCTGCCAATCAAAGAAAGTGTTGCAACTTTGTTCCTTGAAGTGCTTTTGGAAACACAATATTTTTTTCAATTTCTGTTAACTGCCTCTAAACTATCGTGAATTGAATTAACTAATTTAGAAACATTCGTTGGAGCGTGCACAACAACTCTGCAAAGTTTCTTCTCAAACGGATTAATGGCATTTAACGCATACGGGATTTGGTTTAAATGATTCGTGCGCTGTCACTCATTTATTGAATCAACTCGTGCTCTACCAACTGTGAAATGGATTTACTAAGTTAGAAAGCTTCACGTAAGTGTACACAACAACTCATCCAAGTTTCATCGCAATCGATGAATAGTATATGAATGCATGCAGGATTTTGTTGGAAAGCTTCGCGCGTCGTCACTCATTTGTTACATCTTCTCGTGCGCTACCAATATTGTAAAATGGATTTACCAAGTTGAATACCTTCCCTGGCGTGTACACAACAACTCATCAAAGTTTCATCGGAATCGGATGAATGGCTTATGAACGCAAGAGGGATTTTCTTTAAACGATTCGCGTGCCGTCACTCATTTGTTGAATCTACTCATGCGCTACCTATTGTAAAAATAGATTTACTAAGCCTGAAACCTTCTCTGGCGTGTACTCAATGATTCACCAAGGTTTGATCGCAATCGGATGAATGATATATGACTGCATACGGGACATTGTGGAAACGATTCGCGCGCCGTCGCTCATTTGTTGAATCTACTCGTGCGCTACTTATTAAAAACTGGATTTACTGAGACAGAAACATTTCCTGGAGTGTACACAACAATTCACCAATTTTTCATCGCAATCTGATAAATGGTATATGGCCGCATACGGTACTTTGTTGAAATGATTCGCGTGCCATCACACATTTGTTGAATCTACTCGTGCGCTACCTATTGTAGAATGGATTTATTAAGCCAGAAACCTTCCGTAGGGTGTACACATCTCACCCAAGTTTCATCGTAATCGGACGAATGGTATTTGAACGCATACGGGACGTTATTGAAACGCTTCGTGCGTCGTCGCTCATTTGTTGAATCTACTCGTACGAAACCTACTGTGAAATGTATTTACTAAGTTAGAAACCCTCACGTAAGTGTACACAACATCACACCCAAGTTTCATTGCAATCGGATGAATGGTATATGAACGCATACGGGACTTGGATTAAAAGTTCGCGCGTCGTTGCTCATTTGTTTAATCTACTCGTGAGCTACCTATTTTAAAATGGATTTACTAAGTTAGAAACCCTCACGTAAGTGTACACAACATCTCACCCAAGTTTCATCGCTATCGGACGAATGGTATTTGAACGTATACGGGACTTTGTTGAAACGCTTCGCACGTCGCCGCTCATTTGTTGAATCTACTCGTGCGCAACCTCCTGTGAAATGGATTACTAAGTTAGAAGCCTTCACTTAAGTGTACACAACAACTCATCAAAGTTTCATCTCAATCTATGAATGGAATATAAACTTATACGGGATTTTGTTGAAACGCTTCGCGCGTCGTCACTCATTTGTTGAATCTAGTCGTGCGCTACCTAATGTGAAATTAATTTACTAAGCCAGAAGCCTTTCCTGGAGTGCACACAACATCTCACCCAAGTTTCATCGCTATCGGACGAGTGGTATTTGAACGCATATGGGACCTTTTCGGAACGCTTCGCGCGTCGTCGCTCATTTGTTGAATCTATTCGTGCGCTATCTATTATAAAATGGATTTACTAAGCCAAACACCTTCCCTGGAGCTCACTCAACATATCACCCAAGTTTCATGGCAATCGGATGAATGGTATATGAACGCATACGGGACTTTGAAACGCTCTAACGTGCAGAGACAAACAGTAGAATTCGACATCACTGCCACCTTTGGTATAAAACACAACTTTCCGCCACGGGCGGAGTGTATGTTATGGCGGTAGTTGCACAGGTTGCGACCAGGTGGCTCTACGTACAAAGACAAACAAACCAAAACATCACTTTTCACCAAGGCTAGTGGTTTCCATGACGACTGTTTATTACTGTATATTGTGGTTCTAAAATTGTGTGTAAATTATGGTTCTAAAATTCTAAAATTCCACCTACCTGTTCAAATTGTGAATCTAAACCATACATGGACCCACCCTAACATACATACCAAATTCCATCAAAATCGGTTCAGTCGTTTAGGAGGAGTTCAGTCACATACACACGTGTCGAAGAATTATATATATAAAGATAGTCCAGTCAGTGATTTTAACCCTTCAAGCCGAGACGTAAAACGGATATTGGTCGTTCTTCATTGACATTGAAAAAAAAGCGATTATAACGTATTGCATTCATAACTGTTCCCGGGCGAAACCGGGTCGGGTTGCTAGTTATCTCATAAATTAGTGCACTGATGTATTTGAAAATTTCACAGTATCTTTATATGGGCATGTGCATTAATCTGACCAACAATAATGGCTGCAGTAATGATGTAACTTGAGAAAAAGAGCATTGTTTCCAAACTATTTTACCCGCGAGGACTGGCGTATGGGTATTTTTGACCTGAATCTTAGATAATGGTCTAGGATATTTTCGTATTGGTTATCCCTTATTTCCTGTCGCTTACAGTACTTTCCTTCCTAGCCTTGAACTTCGCCCTGCAAAAGAAATATGTCCATAGCTTTCTGAACACTCAAATTATTTCTATATTATTTACGTTTGGGTCAGATTTACCCATGGCGCCAGTCCTCGCGTGACAATTTTTGGCTTACGTTAGTCGGGACAATCTGTAAGCAAGATGTTCGGTAAATAACATATAGCCTACTTTCTCCTAAATGTATGGGTATTGTTATAACTCTTTGTCCTTTCCAAGGAGTATAATTGAATGTTGGTTGTAGTTGCTTGTTGAAATACAACGTGCTATACGGATATTAATGATATATGAGGTGCCCTTTGCTAGTGCTACCTCTGTAAAAATGTCATTCAATTCGGTTTCACCGTGTATGAATTGATATGGGGAATCGATTTGCACACATAAATGGCTGCTATCTGCAAACTATTTGGCTGATGACCTTGTAGTTCAGCCTAAAGATGCTTCCCACAAAAAGGTATGTTGTTGCAAAATTTGGTAGAGGTCAAATGATAAGGTTGGTCGTAATTTGATTTAAGCTTTTAACATTTGGGTGGCCGCCATTCCTTTTCCGTCAAGATGGCGGCGATATAAAACATAACACTCAGGTGCTCATTGCTAGTGCTACCTCTGTACTAAATTTCGTTCAATTCGGTGTCTCCGTGTTTGAATTGATAGGGGTAATCGATTTGCACACATACATGGCCGCCATCTGCAAACTATTAGTCTGATGATCCTGTCGATTGGTCAAAATATGTTTCCCACATCAAGGTATGCTTTTGAAAAATTTGGTAGAGATCGGATCATTAGGTAGGTCGTAATTTGATTCAAGCTTTTAACATTTGGGTGGCCGTTATTACGTTTTCGTCAAGATGGCGGCAATATAAAACATGACACGGGGGTGCCCTTTGCTAGTGCTACCCCTGTACCAACGTTTGTTAAATTCGGTTTCGCTGTATTTGAATAGATAGGGGGAATCGATTTGCAGAGATACATGGCAGCCATCCGCAAAGTATTGGGCTGATGACCTTGTAGTTTGGTCAAAAGAATCTCCATACATAATGGTATAATGTTGCAAAATTTGGTTAGAGATCAGATGAATACATGGGTCGTAATTTGATTTAAGCTTTTAACATTTGGGTGGCCGCCATTACGTTTTCGTCAAGATGGCGGCGATATAAAACATGACACAGGTGTCCTTTGCTAGTGCTACCTCTGTACCATGTTTCTTTCAATTCGGTTTCACCGTGTTTAAATTGATAGGGGGAATCGATTTGCACACATACATGGCCGCCATCTGCAAACTATTGGGCTGATAACCTTGTAGTATATAAGTATATATTGTTGCAAAATTTGGTATAGATCTCATGATTAGGTTAGTCATAATTTGATTTAAGCATTGAACATGTGGGTTGCCGCCATTACGTTTCCGTCAAATGGCGGCAACATAAAACATGACACTGAGGTGCCCTTTGCTAGTTTTACCTCTGTACCAAATTTCGTTTCACCGTGTTCGAATTGATAGGGTGGGACAGACATTCAGAGTACACACACTCACACACACACTCACAGACACACAGACAGACACACAATTTTTGGCCCTGTGTGGATCTCATAAGTCTACTAAAAATAAGGGGGAAAATCCACCAATTTTGTTTGAAAGACGCTCGCCATATAAATATATGTTGTTACAAAATTTGGTAGAGATCAGATGATTAGGTTAGTCGTAATTTGATTTAGGCTTTGAACATTTGGGTGGCCGCCATTGCGTTTCCATCAAGATGGCGGCGATATGAAACATGACACTGAGGTGCCCTTTGCTAGTTCTACCTCTGTACCAAATTTCGTTCAATCCGGTTTCACCGTATTCGAATTGATAGGGGGGGGACACACATTCTGAGTACACACACACAGGGCGAAAAAAATGTGTGTGTGTCTGTCTGTCTATCTGTCTGCCTGTCTGTCTGTGTGTGTGTGTGTGTGTGTGTGTGTGTGTGAGTGTGTGTACTCAGAATGAGTGTCCGCCCCCTATCAATTCATCTTTTTTTTTGCAAAACTCGAAAGTAGGCTAAAAAATGTACCCTTTGATTATTATTTTTTAAATGGTATTGTTGGTATCAATGAATGATACTTCTTCTTCTTCTTCTTCTTCTTTATTAGGAATGTTCTCCAATACAGTAGTTTTCCTTCAACTCAGAAATACTCTACTCCTCCACAAATTTCGGTCTTCAGCTTCTTCCTCGGTTAAGCCTTTGGTAGCCATGCTTCTCTTTACACCATCCATCTATTGTTCTCTTGGTTTACCCGTTTCCGTTTGCCTTCAGCTTGCCAATGTAACATTACATTTGTAATTCTACTATTCTGTATCCTTTTCACACGTCCAAGCCATTGTAATCTTCTTTCTTCAACCACTTATAGTACGTTTTTAGCCTACTTTCGATTTTTGCAAAAAATGAAAGTAGACTTATGAGATCACTACAGGGCCAAAAATTGTGTGTCTGTCTGTGTGTGTGTATGTGTGTGGGTGAGTCTGTGTGTGTGTGGGCGTGTGTTTGTGTGTGTGTGAGTGTGTGTACTCTGAATGTCTGTCCCCCCTATCAATTCGAACACGGTGAAACCGAATTGAACGAAATTTGGTACAGAGGTAGCACTGGCAAAGGGCACCTCAGTGTCATGTTTGATATTGCCGCCATCTTTACCGAAACTTAATGGCGGCCACTCAAATGGTCAAAACGTAATAATGCATTACAACCAAACTAATAATCGGATCTTTACCAAATTTGGTAACAACGTTCCTTCATATGAGGCGCGTCGTGTGCCCAAACTACGAGGTCATCAACCGCACCATTTCAGAATGGCGGCCGTGTGAATTATGCAAACTTTATAATCCATAATATGGGACCCACCAGTTCCGACCATCGAACCAAGACTCGTTTAATCTGTTTGTAACGACGTGGCCCGTTTGAAATTAAAAGTTTATATTTTAATATTATAGTCTAGAAGTGATTTTAAAAAGCTGAGTCGTCTCGGTTATTTGACAAGATGGCAGCTGATCTCCCGTTCTGACCTATATTTTATTAATTTCAGTATGTTGCATGCAATATAGGCTAGTGGTAACAAATATATGAACTTTCTATGAAATGAACTCGGTTTAAAATATACTCCAATAAAGAAAACGTTTAGTCCAAGTCATGATTTGCTATAACGTGGTATATGTATTGGTTCCTAACGAACTATTAGAGTGTGCACGATTGGCTGAGTGGTCAGCGCGTTAGTCTTTCATCAGGCTGGCCGTGGTTCAAATCCTATCAGAGTTGGATTTTTTTCTTGATTTTTTTATATTTATTATTTCTTGAGTACTGAGACGTTATAAAATAAAGCATTATATGGTGCATTTTGAAATGGAAAATAAATATTTAATTAAAACAACATTCACCACCGGAGTGACATCTAAGAGTAATTACTTGAACTATGTTTTTGGTAACCACAGCCTTCTAGATGCGAGCTATGCTCTCTACCGGCCAGTTAGTGAACCCATGTCTACAGTATAATTGCGAAGGTTATTATTTTTGCCGATAGAGGGTACACATCCCCAAGATAAGGCGCGATTATCACGGCCAACGAGAATGACTGGGTCTGGTGAGTTTTCGTGACGTCAGCAATGTAGTTCTGTTGCACCACTGCCTGGTCTTCGTTTTACTGCCGGTGTGGTACCTAGTCATCTTGTCTACATCATTGAACCTGTATAAACGTTGGTATTCATTTATCACTTGTCTTCATAGAAGGTATTGATACAAGTCGTTAGTCGGTGGGTAGTGTATTCCGCAGATCTCTTCTATAAACGAATTAATTTATGTTCCGCCCCTTGAAACAACAATAAGTTAATGATATCTATACTGTGCTGCAAGATTCTTTGATCTAATTATACTAATGTGCACATAATTTAACTCACAACGAAGGTCACAGAATCTACAACTCGACTTACTGTAGCCTGTTCGTTGCAGCTATTAAAGACACAACGAACCCTTGAATCCTAGTTCGCGTGGATTTTTGTAAGGAGTAACTTCAATAGGCGTAGTTTTGCAAACCTATACAGTATAATTTATCGTGTTTGAAAACACACGGAACATCTAAACTGCGTCCATTTTATGAAGATTGACATAAAATATTGCATTTCTGCTGCTTATGAATTGCTCTCGACTTAAACGTACAAGCATCATCAAGCAGTACCGGTACATTGCCTACGTCACAGAAGGGTTTGGTTTACGCGCCATGGCCTGTCTTTCTCGTTAGCCGTGCGCGATTACAAATTAGCTGTGTAATAGTTATATTAAATATGTTTCTCCCAGTGATACGTTTAGAGCAACGAAGTTTAAATTATTGTAAGTAGTCGGTGTTAATAAACTGAATACCTACGTTGTTTGGAGTGTTTACTGATGAAATTGCAAAATGCTGGAGTAAATTATTTGAACGCCACTCCTCAAATCCAGTGTGCCAATTTGCACTTCGAATTGGAAGAAATTAGGAGATGATAAAGACAAAGAGTTATAACTATACCCATACATTTAGGAGAAAGTAGGCTATATGTTCTTTCCTGAACATCTTGTTTTTTACCTGCATAATTTCTCGGACTCGCGTATTTCAAATTTTAGCCAATCTTGATTTTCTCGTCGCCCTCCTGCAATAATCCATTTCTGTTACTATTAATTTATTTGTATGCAGTATGTTTAACGTCCAAGTTTCTTCTCCTTATAACAAAAGAGTGATAGTCAGTCTGAAAGACTAGACTTTATATCCTTTTAAATGCTACAAATGCTGAAAAATGCTGGGTGAAAGCCTCATGATCATGCAGCAAACTACGTGAACTCAAACTCCATACACAAGTGCAAACCAAGGTCAAAGGAGGTAGTTGGCTGGATAACGTCACGCTTACCGGAGCGCGCGGGGAAAGGAGGAAGCGCAAGCGGTACTATGACGTCACACACCTCAGTGCATTCTCGGTACATTTCGTCCCGTCGCAGTAACGTAACGCCAGACCTCAGCGTAACGACGAAGTCGACAAGATCATTTAGAATGATAAAATACTTTGTACTTATGAACTGGAAATGCTGTAAGTCTCTTAGTGTTGCTTAATAGTACATTATGCAATGAGCCTATAATGGCAATAATTAAGACACGAGTATGTTTATAAAACCATCGTATGCGAGTTTTATAATTTCCATACGAGTGTGTTAATTACCATTATCGGCGAGTTGCATACGACTGTTTATTTTCAACTATAATTATTATAACTATTTTATGTTCGAACATAAATATTCATAAATATCTGTCGAGATTTCACCAGTTTTATGTACTGAACAGAGCGCATGAGACGCAGAGAATGCCTTGTATTTGACCATGGACTCCTCGATTACCCTACTATGACACTAGGCCAGGCAGTGAAATTTTAATTAGAAGGCCGTGGAACTCAGCGCATCTAATTATCTAATTGGTCAAACAACGGTTTCTTGAGCTCTGATTGGTGGGAGAATCTGTTTCATAACGAAAAATAGTGTTATAATGAGCCTCATTATAGTACAGTTTTCAGACATATAATAGTCAGGGTCGAACATAAAATATTTCTGCTCCATAAAGCGGAATTTAATGCTCCAATTGTTCTCCTAGCCTCACTTACTCTTTTCTCTATTTCAGATGAACGTGTTCCCGCAGCTTCTATTATTGAATCCAAATGTTTAAATTTAGTGACTGTTTGAATTTCTGCATTTCCGATCTGTAGTTTCTCACCACCTTTATTCTCTAATGTAATATTTTGTCCTATAAAGGTAAATGGTGATTATTTTTCATAGCAATTGATCCAGTAGTTTGTGTGGCAGGAAACGGAACTGATTGGTTCAACTATTCACTTAGCACCACCTTAATTCGTAGCAGAAATCTGTATATACAACATTGAGTCAAGTACAGTGCACAGCGGGTTAAAATCGAAATCTAGGAGGACAAAATTATTTATTTTCATAATTAAACAAGAAGTTCCGTAACAAACTAAAGAGCTTACTTTTCTTAAAACTAAGATTCAAGCCAATGATTAATCTACAGTATATGAACCTATCTAGAATAATGACGAAATTAAGTTGGTAATATCGAAATGTTTAATTAGTTATAAATATACCTGGTATAATGTAGTCTAATAGAGCACTACATTTGGCAGCCCTGGTGACTGAATATATGCTTAGTTCCATCTCTTAAGGCACAGAATACAGAATTTGGTTGAAGTCCAATGGACGTTACATGCAGTTAGACATTGGATCTATCAGCACTCGTAAAAGCATGTTGGCAAGAATGGCATGCGTGTGCTGGTCAGAAATAATCTGAAATATTATGATGTCTTGTTGTGCCAATTTTGGATGAAATCCATTTGTTAGTATAGAAGTTACACGTATTTTAAAATTGGACATATCAGCAGGCATAGAATCATGTTGGCTGCACTGACTTATTTGAATTACTCCAAATTAATCTAAAATGTCAGGTACTATACGTGTCCATAGTTTAAAGCTGTCGGCTTGCATACTTTCTGATATATTGGTATTTGGATAAAAAATAGAGAGAGCAATTATTAACAGTTGGCAGGCCTGGTGGCTCTTAAGAATACGCTCAGTCATATGTGTTTTCGTACGCATATTACATACAAAATTTGGTTCAAATCCAATTGATAGTATAGACGTTATATGCATATAAAAATTGGACGTATCAGAAGGCTTAAATTATTTTGGCAACACTGTTGTACATGTGTACCAATTTTGAAATAGCTCCCATGCATACCTTCCAAGATATCCAACATGGAGCTCAAATTTCTGGTGCGTCTTTACAGCAGTTGGTAGCACTGACATCATTTTCAAATATGGAATTAAGATATTCCGGTATACAGCTTTACTCATATTAAATTTGGTTCCGGTTGCTGCAGCCGTTTAGGAGTTGATAGGGGTGGACACACACACACAGACAGACAGAAGGACAGACAGACAGACAGACAGACAGAAGGACAGACAGACTGACACACACACATTTTCCCGGATCGATCTCATAAGTCTACTTTTCCCTCATTTTTAGCCTATTTTCAATTTAAAAAAAATAGGCTTATGAGATCACATTTTGTCCGTGTGTGTGTGCGCGTGTGTGTGTGTGTGATTCGTGTGTGTGTCCCCCCCTAATAAAATCTAAACGGCTGGAGCGATTTCAATGAAACTCGGTAAGTTCATAGCACTATTCCGGGCGACCTCGACCGTGCCCTTCAAATTTTGTTAGGACTCACCAATCCAACATGGCGGCTGTGCGAAATATTTCACCAGCATTCAATATCTCCGAAACGATTACCGATATTACCCTGACATCATGTATGGTGATAAAGGGAACTACTATAAGTTCACTTATGTGATCTTTGAAAACCTGGTAACTACAAAACCAACATGGCGGCCAAGCGAAGTTGCGACGTTTAAATAGACGTTTCTCGCGATTTATCCAACCAAACGCAATGAAACTTGGTACAGTATATGTTTATATACATTGTAATGCACCGACACATAACTTCGTTCATTTGTTTACATAACCACAAGATGGCGGATGTGCGAAATATTTCACCGGCATTCTGTATCTGTGAAACTATTAGCGGTATCTCCCTGAAGTTTTGTACGGAGATACAGGGCACTACTGGAAGTCCATTTATACGACTTAAAAAAACGGTTATATACAAAACAAACATGGCGGCCAAGCGAATTAGAAAATTTGAAATAGACCTTTCTCGCGATTTAATGCTCCAAACGCACTGAAATCTGGTACAGGAAATATTTATACACATTGTAATGCACTGGTATCTAATTTAGTTCAATTGTTTTCATATCCTCAAGATGGCGGCTGTGCGAATTTTAAAATTAAGTTTTTATTTCTTGTGATGTAGTCATGCGATCGAAGTGAAAGTTTGAATAATGAACCTACCCAATAATTTTCCTATAATGGTACATGACTCTATTAAGAATCCAACATGGCGACCATCCGAAATATTTAGACGGCTCTCAATATCTACGATTCTATTGTAGCAATCAAACTGAATTTTTTATTGTTCATAGGGGCTATGAACTCAAGTTCACTTATAGGACTTTAAATAACCTGGTGATCACAAATCCTACATGGCGGCGACGCGAAGTATAAATAATCACATGGACGTTTATCGCAATTTAACCATCCGAGAGCAGTGAAACTTGGTACAGTAAATCCTTATACGAATGGTATTCCACTAGCATCTAATTTATTTCAATTGTTTCCATTACCTAAAGATGGCAGCTGTGCGAAATTTTAAAATCTCTTTGTGACTTCTAGTGTCCTAATTATGCGATTGAAGTTTGAATACTACACGTACACAATAATCTGCATGTAACAGTACATAACTCTAGGACCTACATATATAAAATCCAACATGGCGACCATCCGAATTATTTAGTCGGTTCTCAATATCTACGAATCTATTACAGCAAACAAACTGAAATTGTGTATGTTGATAGTTGCAATAAGTGGGCTATATGAAAATAGGCTGTATAGTTCTTCACGGAACTACTTGTTGCAAAATGTGAAAAGTAGGCTAAAAATCAAAATTCATTACTTCTTCAGAATTCTCATATAATTGCCACTCACTATTCTGGGATATAAAGGCATCTTAGTGTAAATCTATCACCACTGTTCGAGCAGTCGGAATTGGAGGGTGAATGCAAGTGGCTGTGGTTTGATTGTCTTTGTGGTTAGTGTGATGCTTTAAGATGGAACATGCAGCTGAAGGTATGATCTTTGTAACGTGTTTCAGTTATTAACGGGCGTAATTGTAACGTAATTTTAGCTATATTTGCATTATATAATATTTAACTATTATTTTTAAAATTATATTTTCACTTAGATTTTTAGTATGTCGCGTCACTCTGCGTCACTTTCTACTTAATGTTAAAATGTAGATAAAGTCTTGTAGTTTACGCCTGTTATAATATTTTTTGCATCTTTTTGCAACTTACTTCGTTATTTTACGTTTTAGAAGATGCCGCGCAACCAGTTCTCACACGATTACAACTGTTTGAAGCATTGGGTTCGACGATTATGTCAAAAGTGTAACTTTGTGACTTTGTTAAAAGTAAATTAGGGGTAGAAATTGTTTTGCAGAGATAACTGAATGCTCTATCCAACTCCTAGTCATAGACAATTTTTTGCATGTGTAGACGTAGCTTAAGAAAGGTCTTAACTGAAGTTTATTATGAAGTAAACAAATTATATACGTTGCTTTATCTCTAAATTCATGATTAAACCGTAAACAAAATTTAATCCCCTTAGATTTCGATTTTGACCCACTGTGCAGTGGTCTGCCATATTATTATACTCAGAAAAAATAAAGTATTTGGTAATATTCTGGCCAGAAAAATATATTTCCGTTAAATGTTACTGCATTTTCGTAGCACGGTATTGTGCCCGTTTAGACCGGAGTCCGCACGACCACATATGCATTTTACCAAGAATCAGTCAGCACGAGAGTCAAAATATCCCGGAGCGCCAGATGGGTTAAAGCAAATCGCAAAAATGACATCAAATGAAAAAAATGCTTTACTGATTTTTGGCTCAATGCAACAATAAGGATAGAAGGAGATTCAACTGGGCATAACACATCATGTAAAATTATCTCATTTTATTTTGAATTTAAAATTGACTGCAAAAATGCTCAAAGTAGCATCACTCACGTGTGGCGACCCACATCCTATTTACACAATGTACAGAAATTTTCCAACACATTGGACAATTATTTTTTGGAAACACAATTCTGATTATTAGTCCTGTAGACTGTGTTCCAAAATTATATTCATTCATGATTAAATCCAGTTCAAATTTAATTGTCTTTACTGGAAATACTGTAGTTCACTGTTTGAATTTTTACATAATATTAACACTCGTAGAATAAATGTTCATAGAATTTTTAACTTTCACTTATTTTTCCAGTTTCAAAAAATATTGTCAAAAAAATATTATTATTTCTGAATCAACACAAATTATTTACACATATTAATAACCTCATCTGAAAAGTATTTGACCTTGAGCATAGCATCGAAGAACTGTGCGAAGCACAACAAAAATTAATCGTTCTTCTGACATTAAACATTCGAGAAGTGACTCGATTAGGAACTTCCAAGTTCCTAACAAAATATATGATTTATGAATCATCAACTTGATCAATAAATTGTTGAACCATTCAACTATTCAATTTTCCACTTGGAATCATTATTATAAAAAATATTTATATTCATGGCCATTTTTAGCAACTTTCACAACTTGCAATTCTTCGACAGAATGCGGAAATAAGAATTGTAGTTTCATAATGAATTCATTTAGTTCATGGCACTAGGATTGAAATTATCCTTCAAATTATTCGTGGTTATAGAATTATTTTTAATTGGCAGTGGCCCATTCTATTATTTGTGTAAGAACACAATATTACAACAACAACGGCAAAGGTCTTCCTCTGAAGAAGAATAAACTACTATCATGACAAATCCGGGTTCTAGCAAAATCAAAGTCTAAATGGAATTCGTAAACAAGGTTGAAATAAGAACTGATGGTTTTAAGAAATAACCTTCGGGTCATTCATACGACGAAATGTGTAGTTCCAATACTCCTTCTATAAACCTGAGCCATCGAACCTGCTATTTGATTGATGCTCGAAAGAACCTCTTCATTCCTGCGACTTAAACATGCGCACCTGGGAAAGGCATTTCAACTACTCCACACATATAAATTTTCTTCCCAAAATTTATACAATAAATCAAGCCTCTGCTTGTTATCAACACTGGAAGATTAATAAACTTACAAGTTTATTTTATTTTACCATTCAGTTCAACCCGAGAATTTACCATACTTATGAAAATCTTTATTTCACTTTCGAGTGTATTTACGTCATGATTTTATATAAATACAAAAATATCCTATTTGATACTGTGCCCTTGTATATAACAGCGTCGTATATACGAGAATCAAACTTCGGGGCGCGTTCAGTCCGGGTATGCTTTCACTAGAGCTCAAATACCAGACGGCTGCTTACAAATACAAGGACCATATGCAAAACTACAAAGAAATGAGTGAAAAACAAATAAAATTACCACCATTTAATAACTGAATAAAAACAACAAAAACATAAAAATATAACATAAACAAAGTCCACCCTGAACTTTACTCCCACTGTACAAGAATTTACACAGATCTGAGTGGCCTAGAAAGGTCCACTCCAAAGAAATAAAATTGTGGATCAAAATTCCACTTGTCTGATTAATATGTATGCACGCGTATAACTACGCTAGAGAAGAAATACGTACTTTTGATGGAGATTTGCTCACAGATGGAACAGCCAATATGCTTGCAAACCCCATACTGCAAACCATTATTATGGCTCTATGGGACACACTCGTAGAATAACATACCAAAAAAATATAATTTTACTGACACACGCAACCATTTAAAATTTATAAACTAATTGATCTCCATCAAGATCGCAGTGAGTCAGGAAACTCCCAGCAAAACAGAAGCTTGTCCAATGGCTCATATTGCTCAACACATACATGACAACAACGTGACCGAACATCGAGACCACCCGAGGTCAATGAACATGACAATAAATAAACAAGGAATAAGATGCCTAAAACCCGATGATATTTACATGAAATAAAAGCATGGATAAGCTAACACGATGGGACTCGATCGATCAAAACGCGAACAGCACCCATTTACCGATTACAATTCTTTTATCATTAAACAGGCTTTAATTTTAATATGTAAGATAAACAATTACGAAGAACGGAAACATGGTCCGTGAATACTAATGAGCACAGCTTGCTCCTTATCTGATGGAGTGCGCCGGGTAGAAATACCTTCACTTACCACTCATTAACGTCTGTGTTCAAAACCAGCCCTCCTTGTCAAAGCTTTGAGTCATGCTATTTATAACAAGAGACTAGACAGTCCCGTTACGCCACCTGTTAATCGCGACACAAAAATTCACACACTTCTGCCAATTCCAAAGAATTGCAAGAACATCGTAGAAGGGGATTCCAACATTTTCCTCGCAAGGATTAAATGCTTATCCTGGACATAGCTTCAGACAGAACCAGGGTTCCCGAAAACTCCTATCCCATAAAACACATATTTGCAGACTCAACAAAGCATTTTGGGCAGAACACAACACAAATCTACCACGGGCCGACACTCCAATCAAATATCCATAGATTTTGTGTCCCAAGACATAAAAAGAGTAACTTCACAAACAAATAAAGTAATTGGGCAGATGACCCCTCACTTAACACAAAAAATTGCAACAAACGGCAATTAACACACAAGCCTGTGTAACAATAAAAATCTATACAATAAAAAGATTTCCCACCAATTCTATTATCTACTCTAGTTAATTCAGTTTCGCTTCTGTTATGATATCGGTTCCCAATTTGCGTCGCTTAGCCGCGCATTTTACGGTAGCGACACGCACTCGAGTACGCTTGCCCCGTGCACTTGACATCAGCAAAAAAAATCTTCACACAAATGGAATACATGCCACGTTGCTCATGAACTAAACTAAAGTGTGTCAGTACCACAAACCAACTACAATAAAACACGAAGACAAAAATAAAATAAAATATTTACACAAAATAATATGTTCCCACAAAACCATTACCAGTTTGTCAAATAATTATATTATTTTAGTACTCATTCCTCTTTCTGCGTCGTCTCATCGAACATCGCCTGACATTCTCTCTCCAAAGTGTTTAGCTCATCTCAGACCACATGGAGCCGTAGAAACGTTGGTTCGATGTCTTTCTCTGGGTCTGGAGTTCCATCTTGACGTTGAATAAAAATAAAATAAAATGTTATTTATAGTCACACGTAATTTTCTATCTAAATTTTGCCAATAGCTACTTTATTCACCATTTGTCTAGTGCAAAATTAATCGTAGACTTTCCCTAATAGTTGTAGTCGTGGGAGACTACTAAAATCTTACAGATACACAAATTTCACACTCAGCTGTGCGCACACAACTTTATTATAATGTTTTCAATAATGACCCTATCTCTGATAAATTTAACACAGTATATCTTCACGGTATGGAAAAGAATAAGTGATCACCTCACGGTGTCACCAAGAATCAACCTCGTCGTCACTCAGACGACAGTATTTATGTGAATTTGGCAAAAGGACGGAGGGAGAGGGAAATCTATCACTAACTTCTATAATAATGCGACTATTGGCATGCAACAGGTATCAAACAGTTTGAAATATTATACAGGTCACAATGGGGCTATCGTGCTCTGGAATCGATCATAGATTTCGTTAATCCAATCTTTCCCGCTTTCAACTTCAAGCCGGCGTCAGACGCTCCCTTGGCGCTAAAATTGGTGACCCTCTCTGATTGGTAGTTCATGACGTCAATATCGCAGTTTAGAACAGAAGCCTCTGTCCTATGATTGGTTGAAAGTTCCTCTCGTCTCTCTCATCCAGCAACTATCTTACTCGTAACGCTAGGGTGACAAAGAAATTACGGTCTGAAATGAGTCAGGACCCCAACACACCTTTGTCTGATCAAGTGTCTGTCAAACATTCCGATCTCGTCACTCCTTTGTTTCAGGACTGGGCACGTTCAAACGTACTGTCTCCATATAAGCTTGACATTTCGCAATCCAGTCTGGCCTTCCTGTATGATTCTGGCAGTAAAATCAGAATATAATGAAATGAATAATTAGAATCATTGATATGCGTAGCTTATTAAGGGTTCACAACTCCCTTAGTTGGGAAAAATCGAACTTAGTGATAAAGTCGATTTTTTTCCCTAAGTC
Source organism: Meconema thalassinum (assembly GCA_946902985.2). Classification (NCBI taxonomy): domain Eukaryota; kingdom Metazoa; phylum Arthropoda; class Insecta; order Orthoptera; family Tettigoniidae; genus Meconema; species Meconema thalassinum. The sequence continues at coordinate 91,308,026 of OX336400.1, read as the reverse complement.
ACATGGTGCAGAATACTGGATTAGTCTCCCTTCAAAGTTCTCAGTCAGTCCGCCTCTGCTAGTTGACAAGTGTTTTCCTCGTTCCAATGTTTACATTCTCGTCCAGTCATTAGGACAATACCAGTCTGCTGCTCACTTGCCCAGCGCTTCGCCTGGGGCTATTTGTTGCTTGAAGACTATTCCCCTCTCTGTTGCTCGTCTGTCGACATACCTGTCAACTCTGCTTGCTTCAAGATGTAAACAGGCCAGACGCTAATCACTTCCTCAATGTCGTGCTGGCTTCTGCTTGCCCCCCGTTCACTTGCATGATGTTGGACGATCACGTACTTAAATCGCTGCATTACTTCCAAGATTCCTCACTATGCTGAACGGTTTTTACTCCTCCATGCTGCCATCCTCTTCCTCTCTCACGCGTGTTGCCATCTGCTTCCCTTAGTAGTGACCAGTTTTTCGGATCGCACCGGTGTTTCTCTTCCCCACCGGGCTGCGTTCTCTAATGCCCCGTGCCGCTAATCTTTGTTCGTCTTCCTTGCTGGCTTCGCTATTTGCTTGTTCTCCATGCAGCTGATCCAAGTATCTCTGCGTCTCTATGTGCATGGCTTCAAACCCTTGATTTGTTCTGCCTTCCTCATTGTATGTGTCGGGATTCTTCCGCTTGTCAATTGCCTGTTTCCAACGTCCTTGTTCATTTCCCTCGTTTGTATGAACTTCCTCTAGGTATTTCTGCGATTGAGCATGCCTATCTTTCCAGTCGTCTCGGTAGCTTCTAGAGTCCTCACGATTCTGAAATCTGCGGTCTTGCCATCTCTGATTTTCATTCCGATCTCCCCATCTCCTGTATGGTACATCTTGTCTCCGATTGTCCCTCCATTGTTGAAATCCTCGTTGTTGGAATCTATTCTGTCCTTGGAACTGTCTGTTGTTATTACGGTTGTTATCGTAATGTTGGCGCTGTCTTTTCTCGACATCATCCTGACCTCTCACGGGTGTTGAAATGTTTGTATTTGTATTGGTAGCCTGGGATCTTGTGTTTATCTGGCTCGGCTTAATCACCTCGGTTGTATTTACCATTTCGACCTGTCTTCCAACTCTATTGTGTAAGTGGGACGTGGTTTCATCTATCTGGCGCAGGATCTGTTCAGCGTGTACCGCGTCTGAAACGTTAGCTGCGACCAATACCTGCTGAACGTTAACGGGAAGCTGGCGTCCGATAGTCATGACTAGCTCGGCCTCACTTAAAGGATTATCCAGATCTTTAAATTTAAGGAGCTGTGATGAAAAAAATCTGAATACTTAGTTTGCTGAGTAGATTGGTACTTTCTGGAGTACAATTCCATTCTTAACCCCTGTTGATATGAAGACGACCAATATTTCCGAAGGAAAGCATGCTTGAATGCATCTAAGCTTTCAAACGTGTATTTGAAGCTCAAGTACCACGTTAAAACATTTCCAGTTAAAAAAAATTCCATCATGCGCAGTTGCCGGGCGGGAGCTATATCATTATCGTTATAATAATGCTCGACTTCCCGCAAGAATGCCTTGGGTGTGACTCCAGAATTTTCCATAAACTTCGCCGGTTTGAATTCATTACAACGGATGATTTGTACAAGTTGAGGGTGCTGATTACCGTTATGTGGTGTAGAACTTCTCCCTATGTGATTACGAAATTCTTCCGTGTTCCGAGCAAGTGGACTTTCCGTGTCAACCCGACTACCAGTTGAATGAGTCGACCCCGGGCTATCTCTGTCTCCATCTCTCCCCTTCTCGCCTAATGACCCTGCATTATGTTCCATAGAAAATAATTCTGCTTTTATCAGCCTGTCACCTTGTTCTTTAAATTTTGCTTTTATCTCATCTTCTAACGTCTGTATCCGTGTGTGGTTCTCCCCCAGCTTCTTAATTACCGCCAACCTTTCTTCCTTGGAGTCCTTACATAATTTTCGCCAATCCTTTCTAACGTTTTCTATCTTCAAATTATTAGTGTCCTGGCTCACTTCGATCCGTTCCAAGCGATCCTGCATGCGTACATTGTTTTCTTCAATAGTGGCTTTTAATCCCTCCCGGTCTACTTCTGCATTTTTCCAGCGATCTGTTGATTGGTTTTCGAGACGGTCTATGTCTTTAATAAGGCCGGTCACGTTTTCATCTACCGCCTTTATCTGTTCCTGTATTACTACGGTTACTTTCTCCACTTTATTAAATCTGTTTTGTAACCTGTCCTATGCAGTTATAATTTCGCTATTTTTAGTTGTGCATGCCAATTCAATCTGTGCCAATTTTGCCAGAACTGCATCGTCTAAGTTATTAAGTTTAGCGTTAAACTGATCCTCAAGTTGTTTTATCTGTTTAACCTGCTTCTCATTGTTCTTACTTACATCTAAGGCGAGTAGTATAAGCTGTTTCCTTGTATGTTCTTTCATTTCAACCACTACATTATCGAGTTGCCCAGTGTTGCGACTGTTTTGCGCGTCTAGTTGAGAGTTTATTGATTCACTTTGTTGTGTCAATTGAGAACTAATATTATCATTCTGTAGAGCTAATTGTGTATTAATACTATCATTTTGAAGCGCTAATTGTGTGCCAATAGATTCATTAATTTGGGCTTTGATCACCGCTGACTGTTCAACCCTACTACTGTCTATTTGTGCCTTAAATGTTTCACTCTGTGCTATTAATTCCGCTGATTGTTCAGCCCTGCTACTGTCTATTTGTGCCTTAAATGTTTCACTCTGTGCTATTAATTCCGCTGATTGTTCAGCCCTACTACTGTCCATTTGTGCCTTAAATTCAGCTGATTGTTCAGCCCTACTACTGTCCATTTGTGCCTTAAATTCAGCAGTCATCTCCTGCCGTAACAACACCATTTGCTGCTGAGTGCGTGCCGCAGCGCTCTCTACAACCTGTCTAATTTCGTCTAAAGAAACCATCACCACAATACACTTGAGAAAATAGAGAAAATGCCAATTGGCGATGTTCTCCGATACGTGCATACATATTAACACACATTTATATCAATTTACCCATACTCAGTTCGTTTAAATTTATCAACACAATCCCATTAATCCAATAGTATCCCTGAGTATCCTTCATTTTACATAATTTAAAACTTAACCCACACATTCAGTTATTAAATGCTAGCCTTACAAAACGCTACAAGAACAGACTAATTAATCAAGTATTAATTGTCTTGGAAAGGCTACACGCCTTCCTATTACATACATGGAGTTGTCTTTCTATGCAAAGCTAATTTTTATCATTAATATGGACGCCCAGTTTCACGATATTGTCTTTACAAAAAATGCTAGAAATAAAAACGTGTACTGTATTTTACATTGCAACTCCTGATTTTACTGTATAAATTCACTCACTTGGCGGTAATACCTTCGCCATAACTACGTTACTTAAAATTATCACATTCGGTGATTCAAATACTGTCACATTCTGCCTCCACTTGTGGCGTGTCAGATTATCAAAAATGAGCTAGAAAAGCCTAAAACAGTGAAATGCCCCACGTAGGGTAATGCCAGCGTTGCCTATGTGCCCTTGTATATAACAGCGTCGTATATACGAGAATCAAACTTCGGGGCGCGTTCAGTCCGGGTATGCTTTCACTAGAGCTCAAATACCAGACGGCTGCTTACAAATACAAGGACCATATGCAAAACTACAAACAAAGAAATGAGTGAAAAACAAATAAAATTACCACCATTTAATAACTGAATAAAAACAACAAAAACATAAAAATATAACATAAACAAAGTCCACCCTGAACTTTACTCCCACTGTACAAGAATTTACACAGATCTGAGTGGCCTAGAAAGGTCCACTCCAAAGAAATAAAATTGTGGATCAAAATTCCACTTTTCTGATTAATATGTATGCACGCGTATAACTACGCTAGAGAAGAAATAAGTACTTTTGATGGAGATTTGCTCACAGATGGAACAGCCAATATGCTTGCAAACCCCCATACTGCAAACCATTATTATGGCTCTATGGGACACACTCGTAGAATAACATACCAAAAAAATATAATTTTACTGACACACGCAACCATTTAAAATTTATAAACTAATTGATCTCCATCGAGATCGCAGTGAGTCAGGAAACTCCCAGCAAAACAGAAGCTTGCCCAATGGCTCATATTGCTCAACACATACATGACAACAACGTGAACGAACATCGAGACCAGCCGAGGTCAATGAACATGACAATAAATAAACAAGAAATAAGATGCCTAAAACCCGATGATATTTACATGAAATAAAAGCATGGATAAGCTAAAACGCTGGGACTCGATCGATCAAAACGCGAACAGCACCTATTTACCGATTACAATTCTTTTATCATTAAACAGGCTTTAATTTTAATATATAAGATAAACAATTACGAAGAACGGAAACCTGGTCCCTGAATACTAATGAGCACAGCTTGCTCCTTATCTGATGGAGTGCGCCGGGTAGAAATACCTTCACTTACCACTCATTAACGTCTGTGTTCAAAACCAGCCCTCCTTGTCGAAGCTTTGAGTCATGCTATTTATAACAAGAGACTAGACAGTCCCGTTACGCCACCTGTTAATCGCGACACAAAAATTCACACACTTCTGCCAATTCCAAAGAATTGCAAGAACATCGTAGAAGGGGATTCCAACATTTTCCTCGCAAGGATTAAATGCTTATCCTGGACATAGCTTCAGACAGAACCAGGGTTCCCGAAAACTCCTATCCCATAAAACACATATTTGCAGACTCAACAAAGCATTTTGGGCAGAACACAACACAAATCTACCACGGGCCGACACTCCAATCAAATATCCATAGATTTTGTTTCCCAAGACATAAAAAGAGTAACTTCACAAACAAATAAAGTAATTGGGCAGATGACCCCTCACTTAACACAAAAAATTGCAACAAACGGCAATTAACACACAAGCCTGTGTAACAATAAAAATCTATACAATAAAAAGATTTCCCACCAATTCTATTATCTACTCTAGTTAATTCAGTTTCGCTTCTGTTATGATATCGGTTCCCAATTTGCGTCGCTTAGCCGCGCATTTTACGGTAGCGACACGCACTCGAGTACGCTTGCCCCGTGCACTTGACATCAGCAAAAAAAATCTTCACACAAATGGAATACATGCCACGTTGCTCATGAACTAAACTAAAGTGTGTCAGTACCACAAACCAACTACAATAAAACACGAAGACAAAAATAAAATAAAATATTTACACAAAATAATATGTTCCCACAAAACCATTACCAGTTTGTCAAATAATTATATTATTTTAGTACTCATTCCTCTTTCTGCATCGTCTCATCGAACATCGCCTGACATTCTCTCTCCAAAGTGTTTAGCTCATCTCAGATCACATGGAGCCGTAGAAACGTTGGTTCGATGTCTTTCTCTGGGTCTGGAGTTCCATCTTGACGTTGAATAAAAATAAAATAAAATGTTATTTATAGTCACACGTAATTTTCTATCTAAATTTTGCCAATAGCTACTTTATTCACCATTTGTCTAGTGCAAAATTAATCGTAGACTTTCCCTAATAGTTGTAGTCGTGGGAGACTACTAAAATCTTACAGATACACAAATTTCACACTCAGCTGTGCGCACACAACTTTATTATAATGTTTTCAATAATGACCCTATCTCTGATAAATTTAACAGTATATCTTCACGGTATGGAAAAGAATAAGTGATCACCTCACGGTGTCACCAAGAATCAACCTCGTCGTCACTCAGACGACAGTATTTATGTGAATTTGGCAAAAGGACGGAGGGAGAGGGAAATCTATCACTAACTTCTATAATAATGCGACTATTGGCATGCAACAGGTATCAAACAGTTTGAAATATTATACAGGTCACAATGGGGCTATCGTGCTCTGGAATCGATCATAGATTTCGTTAATCCAATCTTTCCCGCTTTCAACTTCAAGCCGGCGTCAGACGCTCCCTTGGCGCTAAAATTGGTGACCCTCTCTGATTGGTAGTTCATGACGTCAATATCGCAGTTTAGAACAGAAGCCTCTGTCCTATGATTGGTTGAAAGTTCCTCTCGTCTCTCTCATCCAGCAACTATCTTACTCGTAACGCTAGGTTGACAAAGAAATTACGGTCTGAAATGAGTCAGGACCCCAACACACCTTTGTCTGATCAAGTGTCTGTCAATCATTCCGATCTCGTCACTCCTTTGTTTCAAGACTGGGCACGTTCAAACGTACTGTCTCCATATAAGCTTGACATTTCGCAATCCAGTCTGGCCTTCCTGTATGATTCTGGCAGTAAAATCAGAATATAATTAAATGAATAATTAGAATCATTAATATGCGTAGCTTATTAAGGGTTCAATACAAATATCAATTGCTTCCCGTTTCATGCCTCTCCGTGTTATCTGAAAAATATACTTTGCTCATTGCAAATATCAACTGTTCAACCAGAACTGAAATGTTGGTCGAATGCGGGCTTGCGCTAACCACTCTCCTTCCGAAAATCTCCTGTTCCAAACTAGAAATGATTAAACTACTTCATAAGCTCTCTCTCAATACATATGATTATTAGAAAATATAATATCCAAGAATTATTTAGAAAAATTATAAAAATTATTATTATTATTATTAGTGGATTATTTTAAATATGTTTAATTATCATCTCATTATGTGAGAATCCACATGTTCGAACCTTCGAATATGGAAAAAATATCCATTCCTCAACAAAAATAATTATTAACTTTTACAGTTACATCGGCTGATTACCGTGATTTCCCAAAAATATGAAATATTCAAATAAATGCTCGATATGCTCGGTCATCGATCCTAAACTGTTCTGAGTGCTGAAAATACTCAGAATAACTCTAATATGTCTTGCGTAAATCATTGCAAGATTTAAATACGAAGAAAAATAAATGTGTTGGTCATCTGCCGAAAAATAGTTTGTTCCAATTAGCTAGGCATAATATAATTCAAATGTGGCTTACATTTCTTGATGGTCTTGAAGCGTAGTGAACCTGGTTTGTACCAGATTTATCCATAGACATGCCCTATCGGACAAGCACGTATAATCCTTGTATCGGCCGCCATTATATACCCACAATCCGTCTAACAAGACATAGTGGTAATATCTCTCGACGTTTGAAGTAACTGTTGATCCATATCAATATTGGCTTCTGTTAAAGCCATAACAGTTTGCTTAAATGGGGTCAGATCTAAGTGATCTATTCTCAGATATGTCAGTTGTAACATAACACACGGTAATCTTTTCAGTACAAGAAAACACTGACAGTCTAAACCAATCAACGGCTGTTCTGAAGATCGTTCCCTGGGCATGGCTTCACACCATCTACCATGCGCGAAGCAACATGTAGTTTCCCTGCATAGACTAATGAACACCACCGTGATAGACTGGTCTTCAATGTACTGATAGATCGAAGTGGTTATTAAGTTACAAATATGAAAACTGACTGAATTGGACTTAAAATATCCAAGTATTAGGTTATTACTGGACTGTGAAAAAGTACTAATTCTAGACAAAGTCTAGCATATGTCCATGTGAAAATAAAAATATTTGACCAGAGTCTGTAGAAAATATCAATCACCTTAGTGATTCTCCCTGCCGGAAACTTACTAAGTTCCGCTCGTAGCGCAGCACTTTTGTGACTATCACAACTTTGAAAATAACTTCTGCGTAGATCCGGCAACCATGTGCCTTGGCTCAGCGTAGTAGCACCTTGCTAGGCAAGTGCTTGTGTCGTAGTGAGCTAACCATGCCAGCGCCAGCCGGCTTTTATTCAAAACTGTCAGGGTCACGCGTCATCAGCTGATATCTGGAAATCCTCATATCTCTGGTATCCATGGTCCGATTTACTTGATACTAAGTGCATTCTCTTTCATTTGGCCGTGCCAGTAATCTGATCCAAGTCTCAAGTCTCTACTCCATGGTTAACTATTTAATCAATAAATAGCCTCGACCTCTGCTATTACTCGCTACGTCACTTAACATGCTAGTATCGGTATATTCTTTCCAATTCCTTCTCGAAGCAATGTAGCGCGATATTCAAATATCTCAACTTTCAAAAGCGGCTGTAGCCTTTCCCTTGATATCTAGGTGTCTGAATCTTGGAATACCCATTCCTCGAGTTGGGCACAGTATATCTTCATACAAGCCTTAATATATTGACGACTATTTCAATAGAATTTTATGAGAACTTAAAATGGCAGCAGTGCAAAATTTTTATAATTTGGTATTTCTACAATGTACATTTATATTGCTTGATTCGGGCACAAGAAATAAAGACGAGATTTTAAAAATTTGGTATTTCTACCAACGTACATTTATATTGCTTGATTAGGACACAAGAAATAAAAACGAGATTTAAAACATTTTGCACGGCCGCCATTTTAAGTTCCCAAAAAATGCCATTGAATTAGTCGTCAATATATTAAGGCTTGTATGAAGATTACACCGTGCAAAGAAAATGCACTAACATTTACCGATTTTTTTTTGGCTAAAAAGGTACTAAATACTTTATTTTCTTTCTGAGTTTAATAATATGGCAGACCACTGTAAGTACGTCATTCATTTTTTTCTCACTGTGTTCATTACATACATGTTCATGGTTTGATTAATTTACTATAGACCTACCACCGTTAACCAGAAACCTATCTTTAACCCTTTATGGGGCAAAACTGTGGTTTACTTTTATGGATTTCTACATTTTAATTTATTTTAATTATTATAATTGATACGTGCAAGGGCACGTCTCTACCATTTCAAACATGTATTTAATCAGGGACGCTGTTCTTGAAGTTTGAAACGACCGCCTGGTGACTTGCTTCCCATTTTGAACACGAGATGGTAGCGCCTGTCGGTCTTGGAGAGATTGCAAGTAGTTCCTGTTTCTCCCCAATAGGTGGTGTGGGCTTCGCCTTATATAAATCTATATACGCATGACATAAATGAAAAGACAATCACATTCTTCGTCGTAAAACAAAAGCCGGCGTATTCATGATACCGCCAAATTATGAACCTATTTTATGACATTGTTGTTTTGATGTGTCTTTCTCTGATTGGACAATATGATTTTCATGAAGACAGTTCGATAAATGACGAGCGACTCTCCGCCATTGTGGGTAGGCTATTAGAGGTTGGGAAGTAAACATCAAGCTATCTGGTTGTGAAAGGTGTCTCCACTAATGGGGGCTTTCAGCCCCCATTATCTACAAAATATATATATTCAAGAAAAAGGAATTGCCTGTTTTCTTCAGGCTGTGAAATTTCATCGTTCCGCCGTGAAGAGGAAATGTGCAAGGTTAATCGCAACTGGATGCGATCAAGTGCTTGTATCTACACGGCCCATGGGCGTGTTAGCCATTTTTTGTGAAGCACTGGTAGTTATGTAAAATTAGGTGTTAATTACTCTGTTATTATTGTGTCTCCAATGAGAAGGATGTAAGGTACGTTTTTTAAATTTAATTTATCTAATTATTTTATGTTATGGAGCTCCGATATCTTCTTATGGTAATATGTTATTTCTGTTCCTCTTTTGTTTTATTGGTCTAATTTTATTGTTGTTTTTATTACGTTTCCTGGTTCATTTTATTCTGTTCTCTTTTCTTCGTACCTTGTGGAGACACATTTCCAATTTATTTCACGTTTAAATTATTATTTATTTTCCTTTGGCAAGCTTGGGTTTGTCTTTTTTTTAATCCATGTAAGATCCGTCCAGTTTTAAAACGACTTGCATTAATAGTTTTTTAGATGTAATTGTTTTTTTTTTCTCCACCGTTCATTTCCTTCTACTAATGTTTAAATTTAATCTTATTAATTGTTTGCCGTAATTTTGATCTGGCATGTTTTTGGTGTGGCCATACCTTTTGTTTACCGTGATGCATTGTGGTCTCGTTGTGAGTCCATTTGGCGCGGGTCTCGAAAGCAGATGTGTTGTGAATTAACTTAATCTTTTTTTAATGTAATCTTGTTAATGTTAATTTCGTGATTTTTGGTAATGTCCTTGTGTTTTCCGCCGGCGTGCATATCATTTATTTATTTATTTTCTATCCAATTTTATTTTTTTATTTTAAAGTTTAATTTAAATTCAATCCTTAATTTTTTGGCATGGCCTCAACATCTGCATGTCGGATCGTGATTGCATTTCCTTGCAATTTATCAAGCCCTTTCTCATTGTGTTGTGCATGTAAATTCTATTTTAACCTTTGGGCTGTTAAATTTTATTTTATTTTAAATTAAGTCTTACCTCTTCTTGGCTTTTGCAAGCAAGCATGTTAGGCGCTATCTGGCCTTCTTGGAAATTTGTGTTGGCTGATGCATGTTCTCTTTCCTGGTGGAAGTTTTAACTATTAAACTTTATTTTATTCCTTTTAACTACTGTTGTGGCATTATTTCACCGACGGCAGTTCCGTTGGTTTTTGGGGGGGTGTTTGTACGATAGCCTGTGTGTGTTGTCCCCTTCTCCATCTTCCTTCCACTCCTTTGGAGCTCTTCTGTTGGGACATGTCATCTGGAGGTGATGTTGCTGCGGTAGTGACCCGGACCCCTGAATACAGGTAAGTTGGCCCATCCACGTTTCCCGTACACGCCTCATTCTGGTAAGCAAAGCGTTGGTTATCGAGAAACCGACGTGCTGCTGGCCAGTGCCCACCAATGCTGTAAAGGGGGGGTAGCATTTTGGTAGCAGATCCCGCTCATGTTCACTTCCGTAAGTACCCCCTCCCCAGTACCCACAGGCTGTTTTATGGACCCCTCTAATGCTGATGGGTCAGTTGTTGATGGGATTTTGTCAGGAAAATGTACTTAATGTTATGTTTTGCTAATCCTTATCGTTTATTGTGTTTCATGTTGCCTCTGGATATCCATGTGGTATGCTGGATGTAAGGTGTCCTGTTTTTAAACGAGGCGTTTACCCCTGTATTTTACCCTGTTGGTGTGCAACATCCCCAATGAAGATGAAGCCCGGTGAGTGTCTGATATGTGTTCTTGGCATGGGAAATGGGATTTCTTAATGTTCTAATAGCCTATATGCTGCGTGTGAAGGAATCCTGGAGCCCCGTCGGAAGCTGGTAGCCTGATTGTTTGTGCCTATTTTTGTGATTTAGCTCCCTGTTCTCGAGCCAAGCAGGTGGTGACGTGTGCAGTTCTGGACAGCATGGTGCATGATTTGGTGTAGTAGGGTGGCTGTGTTTGAGTGTCAGCCTAATCTTTGGTGATGGTAATTGCTGGTTGTGGTACAGTTGTGAAAGTATAAACTGTCCTTGCAATTCCTGAAATTTGTTTCCTTCTATATTGGTTGTCTGCATTCTGTGTTTTCCAAAATGGCCGACAACAATAGTGTTTTCAATTTAATCGACTTAAGCGATAACCTTGTGAATTTAGAGAGTTCTTCTGGGGTTGATCGTGAATCACCTCTGTTTACTAGGTCTGAGGTTTTGGGATCGATTACCAGTAGTAGTTTGCCTGCCCCTCTGTTGCCTGTCGCTGGCTCGTCCATTCCACTTAATCCTGCATACGGTCATTCTTCTCATGTTAGGTCACGTAGTGATTTCCTGGGTCCTGCCGACCCATTGCATCCCAGTTCTTTCACTAGTAATATTAATGTTTTGTCGCCTGTAGAGGGTGTGCGAGCGGGCTACCCTGGTAACAAGGTCTCTATTCCTAATGCTACGTTCTCACCTACCGTTAATTATGGGTCGATTCCTCATCCTATTTCTGGTTTCTTAACTAAGTTAAAGCATTTCAACCTTGATGACGTTACCCAAGTGGTACAATTTTTAAAACAAGTGGTCGAGTTGGGTAACCATGCCTCGATTTTTGGGATGTCGGAAGTTCAGATTTTCCAACTTTTGTATCCAGTTGCATCCGGTATGCTGCGCGATAAGCTTGTTGAAGCTATCCACCTCCGCATGTCCTTAGCCATGTTTATTAGGGAAGTGTTGTGGTTTTTTGTCCCTGCGAGCGCCCTAAGTGCTCTCGAGCAAAGGTTCCTTTATCGTGTCCAAAGGCTGGACGAGTCCCTTAGCGACTATGTCAGTGACATTAAGGTGTATGCCCAGGTTTTTGCATCCCCTTTAACCGAGCGACAGTTGGTGTCATCAATTGTGAATGGGTTTTCGCCTCAATATAGGTCATACATGACTATGTGTACCAGGCCTTCATCATTCGTCGAGCTGAAACAGGTCGTTATAGAGGCTATGGCTGTGAAGCATGCAGATTCCCTTCGTGTAGCTAATGTTCCTCCTCCTTCCTTGATGGCTTGTCCCCCTCCTTCCTTGATGTCTCGTCCCCCACCTAAGGTTATGTTTCATCCTCGACCCAACATTAAGTGCCACTCGTGCGGTGGAGTGGGACATGTCAAGAAGGTGTGTCCGAGTAACCAGGCTGTGTATCGCCAATGACGGAACGTTGAGGAGACCAATTCGGGTGTTACTTCCAAGGATATTTCTGTGTGTAAGAATTTGGGAAAACCCTGTGAAGTTTCTGGTCGCCCTACCAATTATAGTCTTGATAACTCTATGAAAGCTAATTCATCATGTGCTAATTCTGCTTATGTCGCTGGCCTACCTAACCTGTCGGTGAGCTATGTCGTGGCAAGTCAGCCTAATTCTAAACGTTGTGTGAAACCTGTGGTGCGGGTGTCCTCGTCACCTGCTTGTAATCGTGTTAGAGTGAGTAATGATTTTGGAATTTCTCCTGTGGCTAAAGGAATATCCCCGTTTATTGAAATTTGTGTTAATGACGAGCCCGTTTCTGCATTGCTTGATTCTGGTAGTGTCGCATCCTTTATAAGCGAGGACTGGTTTCTATCTATGAAAAGTGTTTGCAAATTTCCTGAGTTAGAGCCTAACAATGAATCTTTTATTTCGGCAAATTGTTCAAACTTAAATATTTTGGGTAGTATGACAGTCAAAATTCATATTCTAAATTTTTCTTGGAAATTTAAATTTTTGGTTGCCAGAAATCTCTCTTGTGCTGTGGTCATTGGAGCTAATTTCATGTCACACGTTGGTATGCTTCTTGATTTTGGTGCTCGCAACTTATGGTTTAAGTTTAATCCACAGAGTAAATTATCGTTTAACCCGCTTTTATCTTCTCCTGCTGTCAATTCTGTTAGTGAACCTATGACTATTGAGGATCTCGATCTGGAAAATTTAACGAGTCTTCAAAGGGAGGCCATTAAGAGGTTATGTCAGGAATATGGCGATGTATTTACTGACAAGCTGGGTGTAACCCATTTGATGGAGTACAAGATTGAGCTAACCGATTCTGTGCCGGTGCGTTCCAGCCCGTATCGCCTTGCCCCGCCCAAGATGGCTGAACTTCGTAAGATTATCGATAAGATGTTAGAAGAAGGTGTAATCCAACCCTCTATCTCTGCCTACTCATCCCCTGTATTTCTTGTGCCAAAACCTAACGGTGGTTTTCGGCCGGTGGTCGACTATAGGGCTCTTAATCAAAAAGTTGTTTTGCAGTCCATTCCTTTGCCGGACCTTCACACATGTTTTAGTTGGTTTCGCAACGCGAAGGTGTTCACGATCCTCGATTTAAATTCTTCCTACTTCCAAATTCCCCTCTCTCCTGAATCCAGGCATGTTACTGCTTTTTCCACTGACTGGAACCTGTTTGAATATGCCCGTGTCCCGTTTGGCCTATCCACCGGAGCCGCTGTGTTGAGCAGAATTCTGGACAAGGTATTTTCAGAAATTAAATTCAAGTTTGTGTACCACTACCTTGACGATGTGGTGATCTATTCCGAGTCCATCGAGGAACACGTTGATCATCTGAAAATTGTACTTGATCGGTTGCGTGACGCTGGACTTACCGTCAAATTGTCCAAGGTTTCCTTTGCCAAGCCCAAAATTTCCTTTTTGGGACATATTGTTTCTGAATCCGGTATCTCAGTGGACCAATCTCGTACGCAGGCCATCAGAGATTTTAAACCACCCAAGAACGCCAAGGGTGTTGCTCGCTACATTGGAATGGTCAACTTCTTCCGTAAGTTTATCAGTAACTTTGCCGACCGTGCTGCTCCTCTAAATCAATTACGCAAAAAGGCTGTGAAGTTTGAGTGGGGTCCCTCTCAGCAAGCAGCCTTCGAAGATCTTAAGCTTGCGCTCTCTAACGCCCCTGTGTTAGCCATTCCGGATTTTGGGAAGCAGTTCATTGTGCAGACTGATGCGTCTGGTCGTGGTGTTGGTTGTGTCCTTCTGCAGGAATCTGATCTGGGTCGGCAACCCATTGCATACGCTTCTCGTACCTTAACGGACGCAGAGAGGAAGTATTCTATTTACGAACTTGAGGGTTTAGCTGTGTTGTTCGCTCTAGAAAAATTCCGTATGTATCTTGAGCACACCAAGTTTCTCCTTGAGACCGATAACCAAGCCTTGAGCTGGGTCTTAGGGAAACCCCGCAAAACTGGTAGAATTGCTAGGTGGGCAACTAGGATTCTGTCGTTCCAGTTCACTGTCCAACATATTCGTGGGTCCGAAAATGCGGTAGCTGATTCTTTAAGCCGCATGTACGAGGAAACAGCTGAAGAGGATGTTCAGGAATGTGAACCTGTAAACCTTGTATCTGCTGTAAATTGTGTCAATGCCGTTCTTAGCAATTCCCCTGTGCTTTTTGAAGATGTGAGACGATTCCAGAAAGAAGATCCCTCCTTATCTAGCCTTATTGACCGAATCAATTCTGGTGAAGTGATCAAGCCCTACTCTCTGAAGGACGGTGTGTTGTGTTGTTCGTCTCGTCATGACCGCCTACCTAAAATTGTGCTCCCGTCAATCCTCATTCCGGAAATCTTTCGTTACTATCATGAATCTCCTGTTGGTGGCCACCTAGGAGTATTCAAGACCCGAGCTAAAATCAGACAGTTTTTCATTTGGCAAGGTATGGATGGCGACATCAGGAGGCTCATCAGGAATTGTGCTGCATGCAGTATTAGCAAACCTCCGGTTTCTACTAAAGTTGGCCTGTTGGCATCTGAACCGGCATCTAGACCCATGGAGAGGCTTTTTATCGACCATGTTGGACCGTTCCCTCGCTCTGGTCGGGGAAACCAATTTGCGCTTGTTTGCACTGACGGTTTCTCCCGGTTTAGTTGGATTTTCCCCACCAGACAGGCTACGACCAGTTCCGTCATAAAGTGTCTTAATTCCATCTTCTCGTCTTTTGGGCCGTGTCAGTATCTGGTGTCAGATAATGCCAAGTGCTTTGTATCTCATCAGTTCCGTCAATTCTTGTTTGATTATGCTATTTCGCACGTAACCACCACTCCCTATTTTCCTAACCCGTCTCTTGCTGAGCGAGTCAATCGTAATCTCCGTTCTGCTCTGATTGCTTTCCACCACGACGACCATTCCAAGTGGGATTCTAATTTGCATTGGCTCAATTTTGCTTTCAACACCGCCGTGCATGAGAGCACGAAAGCTACCCCTTTTTCGTTAATGTTTTCCTTTATGGCTAATTCTCCGTTGTCCAACCTGTGGAACCTGCACGATCTCCTTCCTGACAGTTTCTCGCCCGAGGATATGAGGGCGAAATTCGACAAGGCTAGAGAGAATATTAAGGTATCCCATGACCAACTTGCCAGGCGACACAATGCCTGTCGCAAGCCAGCTGATTTGGAAATTGGTGATGTTGTGTACGTCCGCAATTTCGAGCCCAAGGGCGTCAGTAATCTTGTCTCAAGCAAGTTAACCCCTCGTTTTAAAGGCCCATGCTATGTAGAGGCATTCTTGACTCCTGTTACTCTTCTTGTTCGAAACCCTAAGGCCAACAAAATTTCTAGAGTGCATCTATCACACATTAAACGAGGTGGAGAGGTGTCTAATGAGGAAATGCTACCGTAAATTTTGTAAAACAAATTTTGTAAACTGAATTTGTATAATGTAGAGTATCCATAACCTTCATGGAAGCCTTCAAGCCTCTGTTCCTTGTGGAATTTTGAATTTAATTGGATTTGAAAACTCTGGTGGGATACAAAATGTAAATGTTGGGAAGTTCCCATTGTAATGGCAAATTGTAAAAGTGTACCTAATTTTGATGTTTCATAAGAGATGCTCGGTGGGAGACCTAACTCTTGGTAACCTTGTATTCCTGTTACCTTTGGGAATTTTAGTGGTCATTCCCCTACCGTAGTTCCTTCTAAATGTATAGTCGTTTAACTCATGTAATCTTGTAATGTACTTCGAATCTGTAAAAAGGTAAACTTGTTAATGAAATTTTGTAAGCACGGATCTAGGGCATAGTCAAAAATTTTCTTCATTTAAATTCAACCTTGTTGCTTTTTGTAAAATGTAGTAAGATATTGTAAATTCTGTAATCCTTTTTTTGAAATTAGATTAACCTCTATTTTTGTAAATGGCTGCCCACGCGTCGAATCTTATCTTGCACATTGCTTCCACCTACTTCGTCTAAAACGACCTACATTGGACTTGTTGAAAATTTTTCCTAACGTGTCTCGGACTCTGAAAGCACTGCTGGTGCTGGTGTACTGCGTTTCTGAAGGTTTTTGGACATAGTGAAGCTGTTAACTAAGTGGTTTGCGAGGTGATCAATTATCCCTTCACTGATAATCTGACCCTGCATTCTTCCTAACCAAAACGATGCGGTTTCATCCATCAATTGGAGTTAACTGGTGAACATTATCTTCGGGAAGCATCTCTGGTGAATCGACAAGTTAAGGAGTACTGTGTATGCCTTGGCATATTCGTGAACGGTGTTCACGCTTAAGGGAGGGAGACTGATACGTGCAAGGGCACGTCTCTACCATTTCAAACATGTATTTAATCAGGGACGCTGTTCTTGAAGTTTGAAACGACCGCCTGGTGACTTGCTTCCCATTTTGAACACGAGATGGTAGCGCCTGTCGGTCTTGGAGAGATTGCAAGTAGTTCCTGTTTCTCCCCAATAGGTGGTGTGGGCTTCGCCTTATATAAATCTATATACGCATGACATAAATGAAAAGACAATCACATTCTTCGTCGTAAAACAAAAGCCGGCGTATTCATGATACCGCCAAATTATGAACCTATTTTATGACATTGTTGTTTTGATGTGTCTTTCTCTGATTGGACAATATGATTTTCATGAAGACAGTTCGATAAATGACGAGCGACTCTCCGCCATTGTGGGTAGGCTATTAGAGGTTGGGAAGTAAACATCAAGCTATCTGGTTGTGAAAGGTGTCTCCACTAATGGGGGCTTTCAGCCCCCATTATCTACAAAATATATATATTCAAGAAAAAGGAATTGCCTGTTTTCTTCAGGCTGTGAAATTTCATCGTTCCGCCGTGAAGAGGAAATGTGCAAGGTTAATCGCAACTGGATGCGATCAAGTGCTTGTATCTACACGGCTCATGGGCGTGTTAGCCATTTTTTGTGAAGCACTGGTAGTTATGTAAAATTAGGTGTTAATTACTCTGTTATTATTGTGTCTCCAATGAGAAGGATGTAAGGTACGTTTTTTAAATTTAATTTATCTAATTATTTTATGTTATGGAGCTCCGATATCTTCTTATAGTAATATTTTATTTCTGTTCCTCTTTTGTTTTATTGGTCTAATTTTATTGTTGTTTTTATTACGTTTCCTGGTTTATTTTATTCTGTTCTCTTTTCTTCGTACCTTGTGGAGACACATTTCCAATTTATTTCACGTTTAAATTATTATTTATTTTCCTTTGGCAAGCTTGGGTTTGTCTTTTTTTTTAATCCATGTAAGATCCGTCCAGTTTTAAAACGACTTGCATTAATAGTTTTTTAGATGTAATTGTTTTTTTTCTCCACCGTTCATTTCCTTCTACTAATGTTTAAATTTAATCTTATTAATTGTTTGCCGTAATTTTGATCTGGCATGTTTTTGGTGTGGCCATACCTTTTGTTTACCGTAATGCATTGTGGTCTCGTTGTGAGTCCTTTTGGCGCGGGTCTCGAAAGCAGATGTGTTGTGAATTAACTTAATCTTTTTTTAATGTAATCTTGTTAATGTTAATTTCGTGATTTTTGGTAATGTCCTTGTGTTTTCCGCCGGCGTGCATATCATTTATTTATTTATTTTCCATCCAATTTTATTTTTTTATTTTAAAGTTTAATTTAAATTCAATCCTTAATTTTTTGGCATGGCCTCAACATCTGCATGTCGGATCGTGATTGCATTTCCTTGCAATTTATCAAGCCCTTTCTCATTGTGTTGTGCATGTAAATTCTATTTTAACCTTTGGGCTGTTAAATTTTATTTTATTTTAAATTAAGTCTTACCTCTTCTTGGCTTTTGCAAGCAAGCATGTTAGGCGCTATCTGGCCTTCTTGGAAATTTGTGTTGGCTGATGCATGTTCTCTTTCCTGGTGGAAGTTTTAACTATTAAACTTTATTTTATTCCTTTTAACTACTGTTGTGGCATTATTTCACCGACGGCAGTTCCGTTGGTTTTTGGGGGGGTGTTTGTACGATAGCCTGTGTGTGTTGTCCCCTTCTCCATCTTCCTTCCACTCCTTTGGAGCTCTTCTGTTGGGACATGTCATCTGGAGGTGATGTTGCTGCGGTAGTGACCCGGACCCCTGAATACAGGTAAGTTGGCCCATCCACGTTTCCCGTACACGCCTCATTCTGGTAAGCAAAGCGTTGGTTATCGAGAAACCGACGTGCTGCTGGCCAGTGCCCACCAATGCTGTAAAGGGGGGGTAGCAATAATTATAAATAACGAGCCTCTGTGGCTTAGGTGACAGCACGCCGGCCTCTCACCACTGGGTCCGTGGTTCAAATCCCGGTCCCTCCATGTGAGATCTGTGCTGGACAAAACGGAGGCAGACAGATTTTTCTCCGGGTACTCTGGTTTACCCTGACACAATTTCATTCCAGCAACACTCTCCACTATCATTTCATTTCATCTGTCATTCATTTAATCATTGCCCCAGAGGAGTGCGTCAGGCCTCGGCAGCCAGCACAGTTCGTATCCTCGCCCCTAGATGGGCGCTTCATTCATTCCATTCCTGACCCGGTCGCAGACTGGACGCAGGCTGTGGATTATCATTATAATTATAAATAATGTTATTCTTTGTCTCTCTAATTTTAATGTTCATATATTTATTTTTAAATTTAAATTTATGATCTCATAGATTTATTTTGATATTTTTATTGAATATTGGAATGCAGACGAAATAATTCAGACACATCTATGGACATCAAATTTGCAGGTGAAAAACTAAAGGTAGTAGACATTTGTTACTTAGGAAGCAAAATAACCAGTGATAGACGAAGCAATGAGGATATAAAAAGTTGGTTAGCTAAGGCAAGGAAAGCATTTCTACAGAAAAGGAATCTGTTGAAATCGAATATTGATTTAGGTATTAGAAAGTCATTTTTGAAGGCCTTTGTGTGGAGCGTGGTGCTCTATGGAAGTGAAACTTGGACTATTGGTGCAGCAGAGAAGAGGAGAATTGAAGCGTTTGAAATGTGGTGTTACAGGAGAATGATGAAGATCAGATGGGAATACAGGGTTACAAACGAAGAGGTATTTAGACGAGTGGGAGAGGAGAGATGTTTCTGGCGACTGCTAATGAAGAGAAGAGATAGGTTAGTAGGACACATACTAAGACACCCGGGAATAGCAAACTTAGTTATGGAAGGAAGGGTCGAGGACAAGAACTGTAGGGATAGCCCAAGGTTAGAATATGTTAAACAGATTGCCTCGGATGTAGGGTGGGGTAGCTATGTATAGATGAAACGATTAACTCAGGGAAAGGTGGCATGGAAAGCTGCATCAAACCAGTCAAAAGACCGAAGACTCAAACAACAACATTGAATTAATTGATTAACTAATATCGAATTGGTTTTTACAATTATTTTCTTAATTCATTTATAGTTAGGTTTATTATTTTAATTTTTAGCCTATTTTCATTTTATGAAAAAAAAAACAAGATGATCAGTAAAGAACATATAGCCTACTTTCTCCTAAATGTATGAGTATAGTTTAAATTCTTTGTTTTTATCAAAGAGTATAATAGAATCATTTCTTGCTTGAAGACCTTAAAAACTATTTACCTCTACCAAACATCACAACCTCGAAATCAACTGCTACCATCATTGAAGAATGAAAGATAAGAATTATCTAAAGAATGTTATGGATCTGGAGACATAATCGACCGGACTGGCTCCGTGGCTCAGCGGTAACGTTCTCACTTGCTGGGCCCTATGTTGCAGGTTCGTATCCTGGCGCAGTCAGCAGGCAATTGAGGGTGCACAAATGCGAGGGGGCCGTGTTAGTAGATTAACTGGCACGTTAAAGATCCCCTTCGGGGCAAAATTCCGGCACCCCGGCGTCTCTAAAAGCAACAGTAGTTAAAAGGGACGTAAAACCATTAACATTATTATGCTTATTATTATATAATCGGCCTAACGCGGGCAACATCCAACATTGAGTTGAGGCATGTCTTTACACGTCTGGCTGTGCATGGCTTTCACAACCCTAATTGAATTAACAAATCTTTCCACGATCCTACAGAGACGTGTGTATACCAAAACTATTAATTAATATCCTGAACTAGCACCAACGGCTAGAGTTCAGATACTATGTGAAATCGTTTTGTTCTTTACGTCAATTAACATTTTCAAATATCGCACAATAGGCTGTTACAAACCCTTTAAAATAAAAAGTAAAAATGTATCGTAGTATCATCTTGTCATTCTTCAAATTCGATGCGCATAGAATGCCGATGGTATACTAATAAATGGAGTCCCATGTAGACCAGTCGTGACATCTAATGGAGAAGTATCGAACAATATAATCCTAACAGGGGGAGTGCATTCTAGCGGCCATAAACATAAACTTTTCAATAAAATCTGTAAGTTAATCTGTTGGGGTCTACTCAGCCTCGGGTGGCCCAAATGAGTAGAGGGGGTTCTCTTCCCCCTCAGCCATCCTCGAAGTGGTTTCTCGTGGTTTCCCACTTCGTCTTCGGGCAAATGGTGGGATGGTACCTTCTTCCTGGCCACGGACGCCTCCTTCCCGCTTCCTTGTCTATCCATCCTAACCGTCCCTTACCTTCCCTCATGAGGCCCCTGTTCGCTTTGCAGGTGAGGCCGCCTGGGCGAGGTGCCAATCCCACCTCACCGGTTGTACCCCTTCCGCTTCGATGTTCCCAGCTCTAGGACACTGCCCGTAGAGGCGGTAGTAGTGAGTTCCCTCGCTGAGTCAGTGGGTTCCACCAACCTGGAGGGTAAACGGCTAAAAAAAACAATGCACAATATAACGATTAATTTTAAAACGTCTGAGTCATTACAAAACAATAAATATAAATAAATTCAAGCAAAAAATTTAACTCCGATAGGGTTTTAACCATAGCTATAAGATTGATAGGCTAACGCTTTACCACGGAGCCAAATGTGCGAACGGACATTAACCGATATCAAATGAGTTACATAGAACGTGTTAGCAATTAATGATTTACACTAAACGATTTCATCAGTGGAGTATATTATTTATGTTTGCACTGCACTGCAAAAGAACACTGGTCACTAAAAACCGGCAAAAAAAGTGGAACACTAATTTTTTTATTGTAATTTCTTAATTTATTCCACTAAAATGTATCGGTTTTCCAATATTTGCATTATTCATGTAAATTTAGATGGTTGGCAACAGAAAATACCGAATCATGTTTTACAACACGCTTTAACTCACAAATGTCGTTACATTTTGCAAATCTTACAATTTTCTATTTTTAGTAATGCTCTTTTGGGCTGGTGTTTATCAAACGTATTGCCAAACAAAACAGTATTAATGTTTGCACTGCACTGCAAGAGAACACTGGTCACTAAAAACGGGTGTTTCCACCTTTAGCGTCTATGACAGCTTTTAAACGCTCAGGCATACTGTTCACAACTCGTCGAATGGCATCTGCCGGGATGCGATCCCATTTCTCCAGCAGCGATGTTCTCAGTTGTGCCAAGGTGGTGTGGTCATGCTGTCTGACGTTCCTTCCAAGCGTATCCCATACATGTTCGATGGGGTTCAAGTCAGGACTACGAGCTGGCCAGTCCAGGGTTTGAATCTCCACTTCCTGCAGATATTGTACAACACAGCGAGCAGTATGAGGGCGGGCATTATCCTGCATCAGCATGAAATTCTGACCAATGAAAGGCGCAAAGGGCATCACATGGTTCATCAGGATCTCTTCGATGTACCTTTGGGAATTGAGCGTCCCGTGATCGATGCACTCCAACTCAGTGCGGGCCATAACGTTGATGCCACCCCACACCATAACCGAGCCACCTCCAAATGGAGTCCTGGAGGAGAAAGCAACAGGGCTGTACCTCTCCCCGCGCCTTCTCCACACTCTTTCTCTTCCATCCGGAGATCTAAGGTTAAAGCGACTCTCGTCAGTGAAGAGAACAGAGGCCCACTGCTCGTGGGTCCATCCCAGATGCTGCCTTGCGAAGCGAAGACGCGCCTCTCTGTGATGCCGTTCGAGTGCGGGTCCACGTGCAGGTCTCCTGGACGAAAGATTAGCTTCTTCAAACCTTCTTCTTACTGTTCGCTCACTCACTCTCACTTTTCTGACATTTTCCCGTTGATTTCGTGCCTGAACTGCTGTGGTATGCCGATCACGCAGAACTTGGAGGGTGAGAAATCTGTCATCCCTGGCACTTGTGCTTCTTCTACGGCCTGACCCTCGTCTCCTGTCGTATGTTCGGAGCTCTCTGTAACGTTGCACTGCACGATGTATGCTACCGAGAGATGATCCAATGACCTCAGCAACATAACGGAAGCTGCGGCCATCCTCCACCAATGCAACTGCCTGTGCAGCTTCTTCACGGCTAAGAGGCATGTTTTAGTGTGAACTACAAATGGATAACTTGCTAAAATGTATGACAATGGTTCACACGTGTTCAACAAGTGCCAGTTGTTATCCCTAGATTAACAATAAGCGAGCGGCAACACTCATAAACCTTCCGCTTCCCGCCATAAAACCATTAAAATAGGCTCATCGAGGATTGGGGGTAATTGGTGGTAATAAACCACCCTAAGAAATGTCATATTATCAATTTCTATTCACGGATGTTTCAGATGTTTGTTCTAATGCATGAAAAGCTTTTAAAATGTGATTAAATCTTTTTCAATGCTAGATTTATACTATTTATATTACTTTTCTTCACTGTTCCACTTTTTTTGCCGGTCAGTGTATATGAAGCATTTCATACAAATATTATTTATTTTGTATCAGTACGCTATATTGCATGCAAAACTCACATTAGTGAAATATAAGTCAGGCACAAGATATCCGCTGCCATCTTGCCTTGTACTGAGACGGCTCAGTTTTTAAAATCACTTCTGCACTATAGTATTACAAAATAAACTTTTAATTTCGAACGTGCCTCTTCCTTTAGAACAGTTAAAACGATTCTCGGCTCGATAATCGGAACTGGTGGGTCCCATGATATGGATTATAATGTTTGCATAATTCGCACGGCCGCCATCCTGAAACGGTACGGCGGATGACCTTGTAATTTGGTCACAAGACGCGTCCTATATGAAGGTATGTTCTTACCAAATTTGGTAGAGATCGGATGATTTGGTTGGTCGTTATTTGATTTTACGTTTTGAACGTTTGAGTGGCCGCCATTCAGTTTTGGTAAAGATGGCGGCGATATAAAACATGACACTGAGGTGCCCCTTGCTAGTTCTACCTATGTACCAAATTTCGTTCAATTCGGTTTCACCGTGCTTGAATTGATAGGGGGGGGGCAGACATTCAGAGTACACACACTTACACACACACACACACACACACAGACTCTCACACAGACACACACACATACACACACACACACACACATAGACAGACACACAATTTTTCGCCCTGTGTAGATCTCATAAGTCTACTTTCATTTTTTGCAAAAATCGAAGGTAGGCTAATAGGCTTTTGAGATCACCTTTTGTCCGTGTGTGTGTGTGTGTGTCCCTAATAACTTCTAAACGGCTGGAGCGATTTCAATGAAACTCGGTAAGATCATAGCACCATTCTGCTGACCCCGACCGTGCCCTTGAAATTTTATTGTCTCTCACCAATCCAACATGGCGGCTGTGCGAAATATTTCACCAGCATTCAGTATCTCCGAAACTATTACCGGTATCACCCTGAATTTGTGTACTGTGATAAAGGGTACTACTAGAAGTTCACCTATGAGATTTTCAAAAATCTGGTAACTACAAAACCAACATGGCGGCCAAGCAAAGTTGAGACTTTTAATAGACTTTTCTCGAGATTTAACCATCTAAACGTAATGAAACTTGGTACAGCAAATGTTTATACACGTCGTTATGCACTGGTATCTAATTTAGTTCAATTGTTTACATAACCTCAAAATGGCGGCTGTGCGAAATATTTCACCGGCACTCTATATCACCTAAACTATTACAGATATCACCCTGAAATTCTGTACGGTGATAAAGGGCACAGCTACAAATTTATCTATGTAACTTTCATAAACCTGTAAAGTACAAAACGAGCATGGCGGCCAAGCAAATTTGAATCATTTTAATAGACTTTTCTCGTGATTTATCTCTCTGAGCGCAGTGAAATGTGGTACAGTAATTGATTATACATATTGTAATGCATTGGCATCTAATTCAGTTCAATTGTTTACATAACCTCAAGATGGCGGCTGTGCGAAATTTTAAAATTAAGTTTTTATTTCTTGTGTCGTAATCATGCGATCGAAGTGAAAGTTTGATTAATGAATCTATGCAATAATTTTCCTTTAATGGTACATAACTCTATGGCCTATGCATATAAAAATCCAAAATGGCGAGCATCCGAAATATTTAGACGGTTCTTAATATCTACGAATCTTTTACAGCAATCATACTGAATTTTTTAATGTTCATAGGGGCTATGAACATAAGTTCACCTATAGGACATTCAGTAACCTGGTGAGCAGAAATCCAACATGGCGGCGACGCGAATTATACATATTTAAATGAACGTTTCTCGCGATTTAACCATCCAAGTGCAGTGAAACATTGCACGTTAAATACATAATTATACAAATGTTAATCCACTAGCATCTAATTTATTTCAATTCTTTTCATAACCACAAGATGGCAGCTGTGTGAAATTTTAAAATCTCGTTTTTACTTCTTGTGTTCTAATCATGCCATTGAAGTTTGAGTACAACACGTACGCAATAATCTTCATGTAATAGCACATAAATAAAAATCCAACCTGCGAACCATCTGATATATTTAGACGGTTCTCAATATCTACGAATCTATAACAACCTTCAAACTGAAATTTTGTATATTGATAGAGACTATAAATACGAGTAGGACATATGAAAATAGGCTATTTAGTTCTTCACGGAACTACTTGTTAAACTTCTTTTATTATTGTAATTATTTTTATAATTTTAGATGTGTAACTTAACATCTTGATAGCTGGATATGTTTTGTGGGAGTGCTTTTGGAAAAGGGACGGAAATGGGACGGAAACAATGAGCGCGCGCGATGGCGGAGATTGGTACCACGACGTACTATCGGCCATGTGGCTATGTGGAATGTATATCACATACGGTTTACTTCAAGGTTTGGAGGCCCTATTTAAGATATTCTTACAAAAATCATCTTCAAGTTGTCGTTCTTTGGTGTGAAAATAGTCATTATATCTTATTTGCTGAAACAATTATGATTTATTAAATCTTCATACTTTTGCTGAGGAATGTATATCGCATACGGTTTACTTCAGGGTTTGGAGGCTCCATTAAAGATATTCCTACAATAAATCATTGGTACCACGACGTACATCGGGCATGCACACCGGTCAGGATTTGGCACTGGAGTTTTACAAGTAGCTATTTCAATGACTAACAGAGTTCGCTTTAACAAGGGATTTACGTTCCTGGCAGACACATAGTAGGGTAACATGTTAGATGTTACACATCATTTGCGACTACTGTAAGGCTCGTAATTTTTTATTGTAATGTTCTTTTTAAGATTTGTATTTATAAATTTATATTTTATTTTTACAGGTCAATCATTAATGTTCTGAGTTATTTAAAAAAAAAAATTTTTATCCAATGCATTACGTCAAGCAGATACGTATATAATATTTGATTTTTAGAAATACTAGCACTTCGGCATGAAAATTCTCCGAAATGTGGCTGAAAGATTCCACTATCAGCATCTTTGAAAGCAATAACTGTCCTTATGACAGGTGGTTAACCACTATCCCATAAAGGGTAAACGGAGAATATTGCGAGTCCCGTTTGATTTCCATGAAGGCAGGTTCTACTATAGCAAGAAAGAAATTACCGTTGCATTTCAGAACAAGACAGCGACAATGCTACTTACGTTAATATAATGGAAAACAAAACATCGCAGGGTGTTATGAAAAGAAATGGCTACAGTTACGTAAGCGAAAGAGTGTATTAAAAAGGGCTGATATGGTGTAACGTGGAAGGATGGCAAGACTTAGCATGATTAGATTCGTATATTCTCTTACAATGATTGCTTCGTGCAGAAGACAATCGGGTGGAAGTGGTGATTGTCGTTTAAAGGGGAAAATCATATAGGTCATTTGCACTTATTGGTATGGGTGATAGCGAAATTGACGGTGATATGTTGAAACTAGGTTACTACTACTAAGTCTACAACAATTACTATGAGTATTTATTGTTTCCAACAAAAATTGAATGAGGGAAATAAAAGATAGGGAAAAGCAAAGCTCTCAAGGTTCTAATAATGCGAATTGATGAACTTGGAAAGATATAGAGCCATGAAAGGCCAGTACAAAATGAGAAAAGGGGAGGGTCCTCCATAATGTTACTAGTAAACCTGAACAACTCTCTCGGGATTACCAAGTCCAACTCCATAAACACAAACACAAAATCACACAAATACACAAACACACAAACACATGGAAAAACACAACCACAAACACACAAACGCAAACAAAAACTCACACAGAAGACACAGACACAAAAGCACAAAACACAAAAACACACAAATACACAAATACAAACACACAAATACAAACACACAAATACAAGCACACAAACACACAAACACAAACAAAAACAATAACACAAAAACACTTAAACACAAACACACACACAAACCCACAAACACACAACCACAAATGAAGACACAATAACACAAAAAACATAAACACAAACACACACACAAATCCACAAACACAACCAAAACAAACACAAAAACACAAACACAACCACAAAAACACAAACACAACCACAAACACACAAACATATAAACAGACCAACACATAAACACACAAACATAAACACACAAACACAAACACAAACACACAAACACAACCACAAACCCGCAAACACATAAACACATAAATACACAAACACATTAACACACAAACACAAACACAAACACAAGATCACACAAACACAAAAACACGAACACAACCACAAACACAGAAACACATAAACAGACAAACACATAATCATACAAACACAAATACACAAACACAGCACAAAAACACAAACACATAAACACACAAACATAAACACACAAACATAAACACACAAACACAAACAACCAAACACAAACACAAAACACATAAACACACAAACACAACGAAAAACACAACCACACAAACAGACCAACACTGAAACACAAACACACAAACAGACCAACACTAAAACACAAACACGTATAAACACAAACACAACCAGAAACAGACAAATACGTAAACAAAAACACAAACACAAAGAACATAAACACACAAACACAAAGAAAAACACAACCACACAAACAGACCAACACTGAAACACAAACACACAAACAGACCAACACTAAAACACAAACACATATAAACACAAACACAACCAGAAACAGACAAACACGTAAACAAAAACACAAACACAAAGAAAAACACAACCACACAAACACACAAAAACACAAACACACTCTCTCTGATTCCTTAGGGCCTCTTATACACACATCAAAAAAAAGTTTTGCATCACCTCGGTTCCCAGATCTCCGGCATATAGACGTTGACTGTGTATATTGTATCAAAGATACAGTCCCTTTGACTGTTCATAGATGTCACTAAAACTGCTCAAAGATGTAAACAACCATGCATGAGCAGGGCCTATTAGACGGAGGGGGTACGACAGCCGATCAGTTCCAGTCATTCCACCAGGACGAAGGTACGCTGCTCATGTTGTCTGTAGTTCTACCATGCCTAGAAGGTCAATACCGCAGTTCGATCGCGTCCGCATTGTTACTTTGTGTCAAGAAGGGCTCTCAACAAGGGAAGTTTCCAGGCGTCTCAGAGTGAACCAAAGCGATGTTGTTCGGACATGGAGGAGGTACAGAGATACAGGAACTGTCGATGACAGGCCTCGCTCAGGCCGCCCAAGGGCTACTACTGTAGTGGATGACCGCTACTTACGGATTGCCGCTCGGAGGAACCCTGACAGCAATGCCACCATGTTGAATAATGCGTTTCGTTCAGCCACAGGACGTCGTGTTTCAACTCAAACTGTGCGCAATAGGCTGCATGATGCGCAACTTCACTCCCGACGTCCATGGCGAGGTCCAGCTTTGCAACCCCGACACCATGCAGCGCGGTACAGATGGGCCCAACAACATGCTGAATGGACCCCACAGAATTGGCATCACGTTCTCTTCGCCGATGAGTGTCGCATATGCCTTCAACCAGACAATCGTCGGAGACGTGTTTGGAGGCACCCTGGTCAGGCTGAACGTCTTAGACACACTGTCCAGCGAGTGCAGCAAGGTGGTGGTTCCCTGATGTTTTGGGGTGGCATTATGTGGGGCCGACGTACGCCACTGGTGGTCATGGAAGGCTCCGAAACGGCTTTACGATACCTGAATGACATCCTCCGACCCATAGTGCACCCATATCGGCAGAATATTGGAGAGGCATTTGTCTTCATGGACGACAATTCTCGACCTCATCGTGCACATCTTGTGAATGCGTTCCTTCAAGATAACGACATCGCTCGACTACAGTGGCCAGCATGTTCGCCAGACATGAACCCTATCGAACATGCCTGGGATATGTTGAAAAGGGCTGTTTATGGACGTCTTGACCCACCAACCACTCTGAGAGATTTACGCCGAATTGTCGTTAAGGAGTGGGACAATTTGGACCAACAGTGTCTTGATGAACTTGTGGATAGTATGCCACGACGAATACAGGCATGCATCAATGCAAGAGGACGTGCTACTGGGTATTAGAGGTAGTGGTGTGTACTGCAATCTGGACCACAAATGCTGAAAGTCTAGCTGTATGATGGTACAACATGCAATGTGTGGGTCTCATGAGCAATAAAACGAGCTGAAATGTTGTTTGTGTTGATCTCTATTCCCTTTGTATTTAAAGGTTCCGGAACTCTTGGAACCGAGGTGATGAAAAACTTTTTTTGATGTGTGTAGAAAGCAGGAGGAAGGGATCTGACCTATCCTAAAAGAACCACTCAAGATCCGGTATTTCTGGTGTAGGCCTAATTAATTTTTTGATCCGACGTTGAAGTGTAGCCCTCAGTAATGGTCCAATGAATGGTCTGCACTGACTTTAAAGTAACGGTCATAATTTTAAAGCTTTTAGAAGGTAAAGGGGTCGCCTCCTTAGCGCAGCGGTCAGCATGGTTAGCTACCGCCCCGGAGGTCCTGGGTTCGATTCCCGGCTCTGCCACGAAATTTGAAAAGTGGTATGAGGACTGGAGCGGGGTCTACTCAGCCTCGGGTGGTCCAAATGAGTAGAGGGGATTCGATTCCCACCTCAGCCATCCTCGAAGTGGTTTTCCGTGGTTTCCCACTTCGTCTTCGGGCAAATGCCAGGATGGTACCTTCTTCAAGGCCACGACCGCCTCCTTCCCTCTTCCTTGCCTATCCATCCTGACCATCCATTACCTTCCCTCGTGAGCCCCCTGTTCGCTTTGCAGGTGAGGCCGCCTGGGCGAGGTGCCAATCACACCTCACCAGTTGTATCCCTTCCGATTCGATGTTCCCAGCTCTAGGACACTGCCAGTAGAGGCGGTAGTGGTGAGTTCCCTCGCTGAGTCCGTGGGTTCCACCAACCTGGAGGGTAAACGACTAAGAAAAGAAAAAGGTAAATCACACTAATACAGTCATCACAATTAACACCGGTTATCAGACAGATTCTACACACACCCAAAGTACACGGGGCTACATGACCGCGTTGTCGCAGCCCGTAAACTTAAGAATCAACCAACCAGTCTCCTAGTGGACTCCAGTCTATGATTTTGCTTATAATTTATCTTTATTTTATCTTAAAATGTTTGATTTTATATTTAGTCTATATACAGGCTGTCGCAAAATTACGTCGACAAACTGAAACCGGAGGTTCCGGTCCTTATCTGAAGCGACTTGAGATAGGACACTTATGGCCGGAAACGAACCGTTAAAAATCTGTGTGACGTTTAACATTAAACGAGGCAAATTGGCAACACCGCGCCTAGAAAGCGCGACTTTTTCTTATGTTTCCGTTACATACCAGCCACGAGAGAATGCCGCCACTGGCGAACTAGCTCAATGATATCGTACACGGCAAAAAATGGAAAAAAAATATGATAAGAAAAGTCTTGCGCTGGCTGTGATTCGATTCGCTACCAAATGACTCGTTTAAAAGGAACACGCCGCTCCGTTTCAGTTTCAGTTTGTCGACGTAATTTTGCGACACCCTGTATATATACCAGGGGGCTCCATTGCCCCGTATACTCTACCTATTAGTGTCCCACGTACACTTATGCTGAATGGGATATTTAATAACTGATTTACAGGGGTCACACTGCATGCTGGCTGGTTACATCAGAATACCAAGAGATAACAAGCAGACGGTTGCTCCCTACATGTTCTGAAGCGCTACCCGTCTAATGCCCCCATTGCGTTATGAAACCTCGCATTTGAGAGCGTAATAGGCTCATATGTGGTACAACAGCTGCCAGCATATCAACAATGGCTGATGTATTCAGCAACAACGAGTACACGGACATCATACTAATCTATGGAGAAGCTGGTCGTAATGCCGTGGAAGCTCGAAGTTTCATAACGCAATGGGGCACATTAGACAAGAGCACTGGGGGTAAATGTAGCGAGCAGTCGTCTGGTTTTTATCTCTTGGCATTCTGACGTAACCTGCTAGCATTAAAGGATGCCCCTTATGAATTGGGTTATTATACCTCCCGTTCATCACTTTGACATTGTACGGGGCAAATGAGTCACCTGGTATACAGGGTGTCAGAAAATAAGAGGTAGAAAATCAAACCACCCATGGGGGTGGGTCTGGGGAGCAATATGAGTTCAGATACCTGTAGGCGCAAACCAACCGTTAAGCCCCTGTGAGCATTTGTAAATACGAGAAATCTTGGCAACGTCGTGCAATGAGCAGGATCGAGTATGGCGTCTACACTCCTGTGTATTTCGAGTGATTAATGTGCAATAAGATCTGTCAATCAAAGAAAAAGAAAGAAAAAAAATTACGAGCCTTTCAGTAGTCGCATATGATGTGTAACATCTGACATGTTATTCGAATAATTCCATATTAATTACTCGCATTTCATTAAGAATGAACTCATAGTACTACCTTGTGCCAGCAAACATGAAGGATTCCTTCGTGTTATTATCATCGGTAAGTTCTCATTGCTATTATTTCTGCAATAACTACTTGTACAACTCCAGTGACAAATCCTTTCAGCAAATATGATACAATGGTGCTGTATTTTGGCCGACAGTACCTCGAGTGCTTACATTAAATAAGAATATAGCAAAAGTAGTAAGATTTTATAAATCATAATTGTTTTCAGCAAATATGATTTAATGAATATTTTCACACCAAAGAACGACAGTTTGAGGATGATTTATTGTAGGAATATCTGTAAAGGGGCCTCCAAACCTTGAAGTAAACCATATATGATTTACATTCCACATAGCCACATGGCCGACACTATGTCGTTGTACCAATCTCCGCCACCGCGCGCGCTCATTGTTTCCGTTGCATTTCCGTCCCACTTCCGTCCCTTTTTACAAAATCACCCCCACACAAAAATATACAGCAACCGAGTGGAATGATGTTACAAATTAAACATATCCAGCAACCGAGCGGAAATATGTTACACATCAAAGATTATACGAGCCTTACAGTAGTCGCATAATTATGATGTGTAACATGTGACATGTTATCCTACTATGTGTGTCCCGGGAGCGCAAATCCCTTGTTGACAGTGAACTCTGTTGGTCATTGAAATAACTACTTGTAAAACTCCAGTGCCAAATCCTGACCGTAATGAAGCATAATTGTTATTTGCCGTGGCGGAAGCAATCCACTGCCTACTTGATGCGAGCTGCGCTCTATAACGGCCAGTTAGTGAACCCATGCCAGCGATGTTATTGAAAATGGCCTCGTTTTGCCGATCAGCGCACTGCCAAAAGTATAGGCGCTATTAAAAATTAGGTGTGCGGAAGGTATATTAAATGTGTTTCTTCCAGTGATATGTTTAGACCACCGAAGTTTTAACTATTGTTAGTAGTCGGCGTTAATATACTGAATTCCTACGTTGTTTGAAGTGTTTGTTGATGCGATAAAGATTCCACATAGCCACATCGCCGACAGCACATCAAGTGCTTACATTAAATAAGAATACAGCAAAAGTATGAAGATTTAATAGCTCGTAATTGTTTTCAGCAAATATGATAAAATGAATATTTTCACACCAAAGAACGACAACTTGAAGATGATTTACTGTAGGAATATCTTAAATGGGGTCTCCAAACCTTGTACTAAACTGTATGCGATATACATTCCCCATAGCCACATGGCCTACAGTACGTCGTTGTACCGATCTCCGCCATCACGCGTGCTCATTGTTTCCGTCCCAAGCACTTCCGTCCCTTTTCCAAAATCACTCCCACAAAAATGTCCAGCTACCGAGTGGAAAGATGTTACAAAAGCAAGCAAGCTTGTAGTTTAACGTGACCGTTAATCGCGAGATCATGAGCCACGGGACCTCCTTTTTACGTGGAATCCGAACCACAGGACATGGCATTTCACTTCGAAAATCTCACATGCATTGATCGGGAATCGAACCCGGACCGCCTTGGTGAGAGGCATACAGCTAGACCGCTGAGCCACCACGCCCCCGAAAGATGTTACACATCAAAAAAATCGGAAAGAAATAATATTTTCCGGATTCGATCCCGAATTGGATGTGACCACATTGAACGGCGCCAGCACCTTACCCACTGAGCTATAAGAAGCACAGGTCAGCTGCTCAACTCGAAACACACAAGAGTGTCGATTCCACATTCGATGCTGCTCACTGCGTCAAGTTGCCAAGTTTCCTCGTAATTACAAATGCTCACAGGGGGTAACGGTTGGTTTGCGCCCACAGGTATCATAACTCATATTGCTCCTCACACACACCCCCATGCGTGGTTTGATTTTCTGCCTCTTATTTTCCGACACCCTGTATATGATATCGATTTTACACATAATTACAAGAACAATGATACATAACAGAGAATTACATTACTCTAAGAACACAAATTCATTTGCCATTAAAGGCAAAATGTTTGTAGATATCCGTATTGATAGATGAATTGAGGCATCTGGTATCAATACAAGACACAGCACATCAACCAATTTTTTTCAGGAGACAGTAAAAACCAAACAAGTTTTTTGTTTACTGGCAAATAAACATGTCGCCTCCGTAGCGTAGCGGTCAGCATGGTTAGCTGCCGCCCCGGAGGTCCTGGGTTCGATTCCTGGCTCTGCCACGAAATTTGAAAAGTGGTATGAGGACTGGACAGGGTCTACTCAGCTTCGGGTGGCCCAAATGAGTGGAGGGGGTTCGATTCCCACCTCAGCCATCCTCGAAGTGGTTTTCCGTGGTTTCCCACTTCGTCTTCGGGCAAATGCCAGGATGGTTCCTACTGTAAGGCCACGGTCATCTCCTTCCCACTTCCTTGCCTATCCGTCCCACTCTTCCCTTCCTTTCATCAGGCCCCCTGTTCGCTTTGCAGATGAGGTCGCCTGGGCGTAGTGCTGCTCACACACACCAGTTTTATCCATGACTCAGAGTCTCAAACTCCAGGACACTGCCCTTAGGGGCGGTAGAGGTGGAATCCCTCGCTTAGTCCGTGGGAAAAGCCAATCCTGGAGGCGAGATTGCATTTTCTAGTTCACTTTTAGCATTAGAGAGCGATACGGCTTCTTGATTGGCTGTTCCGACGAAACACGACTGCAGCAAGGGCTGTGATTAGTCAGCGTAGTTATAGAGTGGAACCTATCAGCGATGTCGTTCCAGGTTTGTACAAAATATGTAGAACTCCCACTATTTTAACTTCCTATTTTCTTGGTACCGGTACCTTCTATTGTAATGCGCCTAGCAATAGTTGCATGATCATTGTTCCTAGACCATAAGTGTTTCCGTATCTTCTTAAGTCAAGAACTGCGGTGAATGGCAAGCTCATTCTTTTGGCTCCGTAGTTGCCATTCATACCTTTCAGGCCGTCGGAAATAAAATATTTTGAGCCACCTCCCATGTGCATACAATTCTTGATCGGGAGTGGATGATAAGCTACTTCCGCATTCGGACAGAGTGAATGAGCTAATCGATGAAAAATATTCTGGTAATGATTCTTCTTGACGGAAACACTTATGGCCTAGGATCAATGATCATGCAATTATTGCTTGGCGCATTACAACTTATACGGGTACCTAGGAAATAGGAAATTAAAACAGTGTGAGTTCCACATATTTTGTTTCAAACCTGGAACGGCATCGCTGATAGACTCCACCCTATAACTTCGCTGACTAATCACAGCCCTTGGTGCAGTCAGGTTTCCTCAGAATAGCCAATTAGGAAGCTGTATCCTTCTCCAATGCTAAAAGTGAACTAGAAATTGCAATCTCGCACCCTGGAGGGGTACAACGAATAAACTTGCCTCTCTTTTGAAAGTTATACTGTAAGTGCTTGTCTAGACAAATATTTGCTAAAAGTTTCATAACTCATGTTGTTTTATTTTCCTTTTTTCTAAGCGTCTTAATAATTAATGTGTCTTATCTTGTTTTAAAACTTGCTGATGGATCTTGTTTTGCAACTCAGTAATCGGATGTATCTTCTTTGGAAAATAAAATAAAAGTATAAAGTCGATTGAACACATCAATACAAATGTAAACACACCGGCACTAACAGAACAGAACACAAAACAATTGCATAAGCAGCAGACAGAGCTGATGCGCTGATCGATGCGCAATAGACTCTGCCAAGATGTGTCTTGTTTTGATCTCATTAATCTACTTGTCTATGATAGCGGGTTCAAACCCGGCCGAAGCCGTCGGATTTTTTAAGAGAGTTAGAAATCCCTCAGTATGCCTTCATTCGGAGGGGAAGTAAAGCCGGCGGTCCCATGTCATAGATTTATGGCATGTTAAAGAACTTTCCACTAATTACACCTGTGTGAAGCTAAATTGTATAGGTTAAAAATGAAAACAACGCCCTTAGGTTCCTACGTTCGTTGCCAAGAGCCGACTGCTGTGGCGTCTAGTAGCTAAGTTCTGAACTAGGCCTAGTAGTCGTTGACGGTGGCGTTTGGCGGCAAAAGTAGGAAATAATTGAAAAATTCAAATTTGCAGTCCTTGCTTGAATTAAAAAAACAGATACACACACTAATACAGCCATCACAATTAACACCGATTATCAGACAGATTCTACACACACACAAAGTACACGGGGCTACATGACCACGTTGTCGCAGCCCCTGAACTAAGGAACAAACCAACCAACCAAACTACTTGTTAAGTCAAAAATGGTCATTTAAAAAAAGAATTAGTATTCTAAAGTATTGACCCAAGGGCCTTGGAACGGCATAGGAAAGAATTAAGTCTGCCTTCTGTTTAAGCCAGAAACCACTGCTACATGTGGTGCGATCACAGGATAAAAGCATTAGGTCATCGACTTGTTGCCTTTCAGCGCCGTATTCCTCACTTAATGTTGGTCGCACTGCAAGATTCCCGCGTGTTACAGTGCTATTGTATATCACATTTGTACAGGGGTTTGGTGGTTTTTATGTTACAAATCCATTTTAAAATTAAATATCATGTGAAATATTCATTCTGGATGGCTTTATGCCACTGACCACGGAGCTGAAAGGCATTAAGTCACTCCAAAATTAATTTAGGAAAATATTTTTATTAAATTAAAATTGATATTCCGCTAACAAAAATATAACCTGAATAGTTGTTCCACAACATAGATGGCTAATATAGTGTGTTAGTTAAGTTCTGTTCTGTCAATGACGTTTTATCAGTCTCCTGAATAGTAGTGAAATCTGCTTAGTACTTTTGTATGTATGTATTCTTTATTGTCAGACAGATAAAATCCACTAGTGACAATATAATAATTAACAATAAAATTTACAAGTATAAACAAAACAAAAACAGCAAACACGAACAAAAATAAAAATACACTAGTCTATTATAAATCAGCAACCACAACCATACAGACACGCACTCAAACATCCTATCTCAAGCATTAATTCATACAATCCATTTGTACAAGAAACACTGTAATAATTATTACAGAAAAAACAAAACTATCTACAGTAAACGGAAAAAGGCAAAAACATAAAATAAAAGATAAGAAGAAAAAGTTCAGAAACTTGGAAAAAAGTAATACGAGAGTGACATTCGAGGATCTATATAACAGCAAACAAAATATTACATTACTTCAGTCGCTTGTACATTCAATCAAAAAATCAATCAACCGTTCATTCAACCACATGTTCAATCTATCAATCAATCAATAAACGCAAATAGAAAATAACGCAAAATGGATACACTATTTTACAGCCCACTTGAGATGTTTCTCATAACAGTTGATAGAGAGTCGAAGTGAATATCAGTAGCACTTTTCCTCTCCATCAAGCTGTATGTTGACTGCAACCGGATCAGGCATGAATTTTTATGTACATTAATTCTCGATCTGCCCCCATTGAACGTGTGCTTCCGTCTGGTGGTTCTCTGAGGGACGTGAAAACCCAAGTCAGCTAGCAACTGAGTAGAGTCAATTCCGCCATTTACCAGTTTCCACAGGAATCTCACGTCACCCACTGTGCGCCGACTGCTCAGTGGAGGAAGACCGTACACGTTGCAATAAGTCTCATGCTCAGCTCTATGGTACGATCGTCCACCTCTGTAACAGAGCCATTTGACAAATCTCTTTTGCTCTTTTCTGCTCCAACCGATTCAATTTTTTTTTAATGTACATTATACATGGTTTGAAATCAATTTTCTTGTAATGGTGTATATTTGAAATATACTAATCACTTTACGATCAAATAAAAAATTAAAAACATTGGTATTTGATGGTCCAAGTACAACAGGTGACTCACGGGGCGGAAGTACAGGCGGTCCTAATCCCGAGTGCTTATGTACCGGGTCATCATTTTATTTCCCGCATGTACGCGCCGCTAGGCCGGTGAAGGTGGCCTTGGCAGATGCGGCCGCTAGGCCGGTGAAGGTGGCCTTGGCGTTCTCCCCGCAATGAACACGTGCGCTGCGATCGGCAATGTTGCAATAAGCTGTCAGTATCTCCTGCGTATTCAAGCTTGTGAAGTGCTAGTTGATTTGACCTAACATACAGTGCAGTCTCGGCGCAATTTTACAGTTTATGTGTTGCCTTAAAGTGATGTTTTCTATAAAACAACGTGTATTCATTGTGCTTTGTTATGCGAAGTAATACGGGAAGTTTTCAATGACCGTATAGTTAATTATCCCGCCAGATCACCCGATTTAAATCGATGTGATTATTACCTCTGGGGAATGCTGAAAGGAAAGGTATATGCAAACAATCCTCACACAAGCGAGGAGTTAAAAGAAAATATTCGCCAAGTTATAACGAACGTCACCCAGGAAGAAATTCGCCGTGTGTCTAGAGACTTGTTTACGAGGTGCCAGGCTTGCTTGCGAGCTGACGGGCAACACTTTGAACATTTCTTGTAAAACCAGGTAAGTTTGTAGATAATTATTTTCACTAGAAATTGCTATTAAATGACTGTATGTTGACGCGAAGTAGTGGGGAGAAGTCGCGCACTTTTTATCGGCCAGTGAGCGGGTGTCAGCGCGAGAGCTTGCCGCGCCGTGATCGGTATCGGATGCGAGACTTAAGTTGATGACCCTGTATGTGTAGAACTTACACCTGGCTCCCAGCCACATTCCCAGTTTGTCAGAGAGTGATGGCTCATAGATCACACCCTGTCATCTGCTGGACTCCTACATAACTGCCCAGGGCTGCTGCAAAATAGCTGGGTCTTCCTGACTGACCAGGTGGTTGGAGCTGGTAAACACTGCGCTTGAAAGGCCAGAACAGGTAGCCACCATGACTCGAAGAGATAAAGGAATTACTTCATAAATGTGAGGATGTGCAGTGAATTTAATTTCTCTTGCTCTTGATGAAGTTTTGTCCAAAAGTTAATTATTCTGTCTTCACAGAGAAGCTCTTTTATCAAGTTGACAGTTGGTGTAACTCTCTAGTGGTGGCGTACAGTTCATGCACAATGTACGAGAGGAGATACTGGTGCAGTATTTATTCTTTCCCCAGAGTGACTCGCTGCAATATGAGTCGTCTGGTATCAAAACAAGATATATTATTATTTTTGCGGTTTTGAGATTGCGGCTGGTTAAACCCAGGAGTGGTGGCGAGGCGTCTTTTGTAACCTGCCGCAAATGTATTTTGTTAGAGTGTGTTTGTTTCGAAACTTGGAGGCTTTGGCTACCACATATCTCTACCCACATTCCTTGCCATTACTCTGAGGTCAGTAACAGAGTCTCCCCAGGGGCTCACATCTAGTGGGACGTGGGTTGGCGACCATGGGACCCCAGCTGAGTCCGGCATTGCTTCCACTATCGACCTCCCTTGGTCAACTCTTGTTCTTTTCCGACCCCGACGGTATTAGGGTATCCGAAGCCTAGGGAATCTTTCACTTTTCCGCCTTAATGGCCCCTTGTCTCATCTTTTCTGATCCCTCATTCTTTGAAGGGTCAGACCTTTTCTGTTCTCTTGACATCTCCTGCCTTCTGCTCAAGGCCCTTAAGGAGGCAGGGTGTGTGTAGCCCCACCACTTCTGGTGCACCCTGGATAGTGCGAATCTGTGTGAGAAGCGCACAGCGAATAAAGCGCACATACAGGTATTTGCGAAGAAAGCGCACAAGGGCCAATGTGACAGTTTAGGGTAGGGGTTACGTTACCAGGAAATGAATACTTGGAGCTGGTTGGAGGTGAGTCATCACGCAATACAATAGCTCAGGTTCATTCCTCCCGAGCAGCCGCCCCACCTCACCGACCCCTTCTTTGTCATTCCTGTTCTGATGGTCCTTCAAGTCACTTCGTAAGCAGCAATAATCTGTTTTAGTGTTTTAAACTTACTTGTGTTAAAGTTATTTTACTAGTATACCTAGTGTTTTGAACGTTTTCTTTCTTTTTAGTATTTATACATGGTTTAGTTATATTATGGAAGTCTTAACTACTAACAAGGGTAAGCCTGCAGCACATTATAACGGATACGCATATAGGGAGTTTAGGAAGAATATAGATGGGTTAATAGTTTGGCGATGTCAGAAGGAAAGGTCAAGTAGATGCCGTGGAATGTTAAAAAGTAAAAATGGCGAAGTTTTAGAAGTTACTGATCACTCATGTGCAGCACCGGACACAGCCAGATTGGAAGTTATGAAGAGCATCAACGTTGCAAAGAAGAGAGCCCGTGAAGAAGACACGTCCATTTCAAAGATCTACAGAGAAGAACTGGGAGAACTCCACAACAAGGGCTACAATTTTGTAACAGAATTGCCGCAACAACTCACCACAAAAAGAAGTATGTACATACAGAGAAACAGTGCGCGTGGAACCCAAAAGGAGCCTAAGACTAGAGAAGAAGTAATTTTAGACGAAGAATTGCTTCAGATGAACGACGGATCAAAATTTATGTTAGTGGACGAAGGCTCAGAGGAACGGATGATCATTTTTTGTTCAGAAAAAGGAAAAGAGTGCTTGAGGAACCTACAAGGCTTTTTCATGGATGGAACGTTTAAAAGTTGTAGTAAACAGTTCGGTCAAATTTACACCATCCATGCTGATTATGGAAGCTCCGACACAGAAACTAACGTTTATCCAGTTGTGTTTGGCCTACTTCCAAACAAGAAGAAAACTACATACGTTCGTTTTTTTCGTCATGTACTGCAAGCAGTCCCAGAATGGAATCCAAGACACATCCACGTTGATTTCGAGGCGAGTGCAATAGCTGCAATTAGAGAAGTTCTGCCATCAGTTGAAATCCATGGGTGCTACTTTCATTTGAAAAAATGTCTGTGGAGAAAAATACAAGAAATTGGACTGACATGTGAATATAGAGAAAATGAAGAAATCCGACTGTCCACTCAAATGTGTGCTGCATTAGCCTTCTTGAAAACTGAAGATGTCCAAGATGGCTGGGTCGAAATTCACTCACAGGCTCTTGAAAACCCGAAATTAACTCGCTTCTTCGACTACTTCGTCGAACAGTGGCTGCATAATGACGAAATTCCTATTGAATTGTGGAATTGCTATGCTAGGCGACACAGGACTACGAACGCGGTGGAAGGTTGGCACAACAAAATCAACAATCTTCTTGGACGACCCAACCCCAAAATCAGAGATGTCATACTTTGTTTCAAGAGTGAAGCGGAGGAATCTTCTTGTATGTACATGAGGATAGAACTGAATTTAGCTGGGAAAAAGAGGAAGAAAACTTACATCGAGTTGGATAAGAAACTGGAAAGAACTGTGAAGAAGTATGAAGAAAATGGTGACATCACAGCGTGTTTAAAGACAGTTTCATATCTACAAAAACTTGGCTAGACCTTCTTTCTAGAAGAAAAGCAAGACCCGAAAAGAATGTAAATAGTAAACAGTTAATATTCACGAAGCTACATTCATGCTGATTTAAAGCAAGCCTAAGTATACTTTAAAACTGTAAATATATTTAAAAAGTTAACATTGACGAAGCTATACTCAAGCTGATTTTAAACACGCCTAAATGATTAAAAATATTTAGTAATTAATCATTTAGCCAGTCCACAGCCTGGATAAAGTGTGATGGGAATCAGAAACTAATTAATTCAACTTTTATTTTCTGTGTAACACTCCTTATTTCTAAGAAGATAGGGGCGGGATTCCTTCTGTAACTCCAAAAGGGTTGACTGTGCGCTTTCTTCGCAGTGCGCTTTTCTCGCAGTGCGCTTTTTTCGCGACACCGGATAGTGCTACACCCTCAAGGACTCACGGCTGGTGAGTTCGGGAGTTGGCGGCCCCAAGGGATTTCTGAGCTGGGTCCGGTTTTCCCCCCTTTTTTCCATTGCCTGAGGCGGACCCTCTCTCTTTCACTTTCCTATCTGCCTTTCTTGTTTCTACCTCCTTCCAAGTCCCTCAGTCCTCATTCTTCGAGGGTTGAGGGCATTTCTTTTCCTCCTGTCCTTTATTTGCCTTATTCTCCTTTTGTTTTCAATGTCTGCTTCTAGTAAATAAGTTAGTAGTTAGTTTTAGCTATAATTTAGTTCACATTTTCATAATCATTT
Source organism: Meconema thalassinum (assembly GCA_946902985.2). Lineage (NCBI taxonomy): Eukaryota > Metazoa > Arthropoda > Insecta > Orthoptera > Tettigoniidae > Meconema > Meconema thalassinum. Next base: position 91,266,385 of record OX336400.1, on the reverse strand, counting down.
TCACTATCACCCAAACCATTACTGGCCGATAACCTAGATGTTATGCCCCTTAAAACAACAATTATCATCATCATCATCATCATCATCATCATCATCATCAGTAACATTGTAGTGAAGGGTGTTCATTCTTAGAAAGAGGGATCATTATCAAGCGGTGCGTGTTTGAGAACCCCATAGTTGATTTATTGAAAGCCTGTCTTTTCGAAAGTTTCGTAAATATTGGTTGGATGGTTCCTTGGTGTTTCATTTAGCTACTGGACATATCGTAATAATTAGCTCCGTGAACTCATGGGGTGTATAAAATTTGTTTCATAACCTGTGCTAGTGTGGCATCTATGGATTCATGTATATTGCTTGGTAACCTATTCTGTGAAGCTAATATGCATTTATATTCCATACAATAACATGCGATTGAGTGAACTCGACAGTACAGGCTGGCTTCACTGTGGGAGGAGTAGATGTAGAACAGGTGGATACATTTGTTTACTTGGGAAGTGTGGTAACGAGAAGTGGAGGGTCTGAGGAGGACGTCAAGAGCAGGATAAGAAAGGCAAATGGGGCTTTTGTGCAGCTCTATCCAGCATGGAGAAACCGTAACATATCCAGGAAGACGAAAATCAGACTTTTTAATACCAATATGAAAGCTGTCCTATTGTATGCATGTGAAACATGGAAAGTTACCAATCCTATCAGCCACCAACTTCAAGTATTCATCAATCGTTGTCTGCGTCGAATTCTGGGTATACGGTGACCAGATATAATCCCAAACGAAGAGCTGTGGCAAAGAGCTAACCAACAATCTATAGAAGTCCAAATTAAACGGAGGAAATGAGGTTGGATTGGATATACTCTGCGGAAACGGAATGATGCAGTAGAAAGGGAAGCTCTGGACTGGAATCCTCAAGGGGCTCGGAGACGGGGAAGACCAAGGAACACCTGGAAACGCACCATTGAAGAGGAGGCCAGAGAACCTGGAAAGACTTGGAGGGAAGTGAAGAATTTGGCAGCAAACAGAGCCCGATGGAAATCATTCTTGGATACCCTACGGAGCGAAAGGAAATAAGTAAGTCTGTTTTTAGTGTTCCGTCCCACGAGTTCCATTCCCATGAGTTCCGAAAACAAATTTCATAGGAAAAACATCCCATGAATTCCGAGCGCGTATTCACGCCTGAGTAAATAAGCTAATGAGTCCCACTAGTTCCGAATATCCTTGAAAAACCCAGCTGTCAGTTCTGAGATTTGACCGGCTAATAATAGTACGACGCGACCTAGGAGAGTTAATGGCCTAATTTCCAGGTATTTCTTTTGTGTTTGTGTCTTTGAGTGGAGCAGATAAACATAGAGTTAACAACTAGCATTAAAGGAAACCAAATTTGGTATTTAATGGTTACAGTTTTTATAAGAAACGCGACAATAAATCAAGTAAAGTGTGGATTTGTGCTGCAAAACCATGTCCCGGAAAAGTGATTTAAAACAAGTAGTTCCGTGAAGAACTATACAGCCTATTTTCATATATCCTACTTATGTTAATTGCCTCTATCAACATACAAAATTCAGTTTGATTGCTGTAATAGATTCGCAGATATTGAGAACCGGCTAAATATTGCGGATGGTCACCATGTTGGATTTTTATATCTGTAGGTCTTAGAGTTATGTATTGTTACATGAAGAGTATTGTGTACGTGTAGTATTCAATCTTCAATCGCATGATTAGGACACAAGAAGTAAAAACGTGATTTAAAAATTTCGCACTGCTGCCATCTCGTGGTTATATAAACAATTGAACGAAGTTAGGTGTCGGTGTATTACAATGTGTCTAAACATATACTGTACCAAGTTGCATTGCGTTTGGTTGCTTAAATCGTGAGAAACGTCTATTTAAAAGTCGCAACTTCGCTTGGCCGCCATGCTGGTTTTGTAGTTATCAGGTTTTCAAAAATCTCATAGGTGAACTTCTAGTAGTTCCCTTTATCACCGTGAAATATTCCAGGGTGATATCGGTAATAGTTTCTGGTGAAATATTTCGCACAGACGCCATGTTGGATTGGTGAGACGTAACAAAATTTGAAGGGCACGGTCGGGTTGTTCGGGAATAGTGCTATGAACTTACCGCGTTTCATTGCAATCGCTTCAGTTATTAGGGGGGACACACACCATCACACACGCACACACTGACAGACACAAAAGGTGATCTCACAAGCCTATTTTTTGATAAATGATAAATGAAAATAGGCTAAAAATCGGGAATTGATTAAAGAAGTGGACCATGATTGTGTTCCTGATATGGCCAGCGTTGAAGTGTTCAAAGCAGCTTCCATGGCCAGGGAAAGGGCTAGCGAGGAGAATGACACTTCAGCCTCACTAGTCGATGGCGTTCGCCGCCCTCTGTTAGGGGAGCCAATTCATTAAAGAGGGCACGCACTCCCGGCTGGGGATAACAATGGACCTTATTTGTTTCAGTAATAAACAAATTAATTCAATTTTGACAAGCTTGAACTCGCTCAGGTAGTGTTCGGAACTGATGGGACTCGCTCTGGTAGTGTAATTGGCTGATAGCTAATCCGCTAAAGAATTTGGAACTGGTGGGAATCGGAACTCATGGGAATCGGAACTCATGGGAGGACACGTCTTTTTAGATCGTAGACTTTCGCGGCCGGTGTCTAGTTTATCATCTTGGCTTACAGGATTGAGCAGCGTCGCATATCGATAGCCGAGATGATAAACTAAAATAATTAAGTCAAAGAGTAAATAAACCCTATACATCAATGAAAGATACATAATAATTAGTAATTTTGTTATCAGAGCAAGTTCTGTCATAGGGGTCAGAAAGTCCCCCACGCCACCTCTCACGTTGTTATCAACGAGCGTCACCTTTCCAGGGTTAGCAAGTCCTAAATGCCCTCTTTACAAGTGGGAGGAGAAAGGTATTCAAAACAGGACACATCATGCTGTTTTTAAATACTGAAATAGTCGGTTGGTTTCAAAATAAGACAAGTAGATGAATGAGTATCAAAACAAGACACATCTTGGCAGGGTTTATTGCGCTTCGATCAGCGCATCAGCTTACAGGGCGCTCTCTGTGTGCTGCTTATGCAATTCTTTCGAGTTCTGTTAGTGCCGGTGTGTTTACATTTGTATTGGTGTGTTTATTTCTTTATTTAGCGTGGGGAGCGTGATGGATGTGGCTTAGCTACTCGTCTTTCACCCGGACGGCCGAGGTTCGAATCCAGGTGATAGCGGGGTGGAATGGGTCAGTGCTACCAACTGCTGAAAAAACGCACTAAAAATTTGAGCTCCATGTTGGATATCTTGCAAGGTATGCATGGGAGCTATTCCAAAATTGGCACACATCTAGATAATACTATTTCAGTTTAATTTCCAGGAGGCCAACCATGACAGTGTTGCCAAAATAATTTTAAGCCTTCTGATAGGTCCAATGTTTAAATGCATATAACTTCTACACTATCAATTGGATTTCAACCAAATTTTGTATGTAATATCTGTACATAAACAGATATGACTGAGCGTATTCTTAAGAGACACCAGGGCTGCCAACTGTTAATAATTGCTCTCTCTATATTTTTAAAATCCAAATACCAATATATCAGAAAGTATGCAAGCCAACAGCTTTAAACTATGCACACGTATATTCTGACATTTTCGATTAGTTTGGAGTAACTTATATACGTCAGTTCTACCAACATGATTATAAGCCTGCTGATAGTACCAATTTTTAAATACATGTAACTTCTATACTATCAGTTGGATTTCAACCAAATTTCGTATGTGATATGTGTAACATAACAGATATGACTATAAGTATTGTTAAGAGCAATCAGGGCTGCCAACTGCTAATAAATGCTGTCTATATTCTTTTTACCCTAATATCAATATATCAGAAAGTATGCAAGCCAACAGCTCTATACTTTACACACGTATAGCACCTGACATTCTAGATTAATTTGGAGTAATTAATACAAGGCAGTGCTGCCAACATGATTCTATGCCTGCTGATATGTCCAATTTTAAAATAAATGTAACTTCTATACTAACAAATGGATTTCATCCAAAATTGGCACAACAAGATATCATAATAATTCAGATTATTTCTGACCAGCACACGCATGGTATTGTTGGCAACATGCTTTTACGCGTGCTGATAGATCCAGTGTCTACCTGCATGTAACGTCCATTGGACTTCAACCAAATTTTGTATTCTGTACCTTAAGAGGTGGAACTAAGAATATATTCAGTCACCGGGGCTGCCAACTGTAGTGCTCTATTAGGCTACATTATACCAGGTATATTTTGAACTAATTAGATATTTCGATATTACCAAATTAATTTCGTCATTATTCTAGATAGGTTCATATACTGTAGAATAATCATTGGCATGAAAAGTAGGCTGTATAGTTCTTCACGGAACTTCTTGTTTTTAGTTATAATTTACATTTCATTATCTTCACGATCATCCAAACCATTAGGGGCCGATAACCTATGTGTAAGGGACACTTAAAACAACAATTATCATCATCATCATCATCATCATCATTTTACATTCTGGGATTTGTTCATTTTTCATTTGATCTACAATGTCTTCATGAGCTCACTGTGTTTAGCACGACGTTCTTCTGTCCATTTCCCACCAGTTGTCCGCTTTTCGTCCCGGAAAGTCCCAAACGTCTTGATGGCTGCTCTATAAAGATTTCGGTCTTGTGCATCTTCTGCTCGTATCCCCATTTCTTTAAGATCTTTCTGGACGTTAACGTACCATGGCATTGCCATTTTGGTTTTGAGTCAAAGATACTGAAGATACGTTTCGTCCTCCGGGAGTTGATCATCCGTCGTATATGATCGTAGAAGTAAACTTTGGGTTTTCGCATTCTGTCTGTGATCTTCTCTATCTTAGAGTATATTTCTTGCCTAGATTTTCTGATGTAGATGCCATTTTTATAGTCCGGGCCAAGTATGATGTGTAGGATGTTTCTTTATTTTCTCTCTTAATTTGCGAGCAAACATTATTATACTATTTATTTATTTTTTACTTGCGAATTGACCACTTAAGATCACGCTACAATTTCACTGTTTTAGTTGTAATTTCCTCTGTCTCCAGTACTCCTTCATGAGATCACTGTGCTGCTGCCGTTGTTCGGCCGTCCAAGCTCTTCCGGTCTTTGAAGCTCGTCTCTCGTCATGAAACCCTTCCAAATTGTGTATGCTGTTTCGAAACGTATCCCTTTCCAACATTTGGGCCTCCGGGATGTTAGATCTTTCAAGGTCTTTCCGAGTTTCTTTAATCCATGATGTAGTTGTTTCTTTTGTTCCAGAAGTAGTCAAACAACTGCTTGGTTATTCTGGATATGTCCAATCTGTACATGTGTCCTAGAAATATTAGCCACCGTTTCCTCATGGTCGCAGAGATTTTTTCTACATTCTGGTAGACTTCGGCGTTGCTCCGAAGTTTCCATCTTGTTTCCGTTTGGATTGGGCCCTTGATTTTCCGTAGGATTCTCCTTTCCAGAACCTCCAACTTTCTCTAGCCTATAGTTGATTGAAAGGCATTCACAGGCGTACAGGCATTCTGTTTTGACGACATTGTCGTAGTGCTTTATTTTGGCGTTCCAGGATTTGCATTTATTGTTATAGATGTTTTTTGTAAGCCCATAAGCTCTCTCCATTTTTTGAGATACTATCGCCTACCGCAGATTTCTCTAGAACATTGTCCTGTATCGTTTCACCGACATATTTAAATTTGTTTACTCTCTGAATCCGCCCTATCTCGTTTCAAGGAATTTCGGTCCTTGTGCGTCATTTATCATGAATTTTGTTTTCTCTATCGAGATCCCGAGTCCCTTCTTACTGGCGATCTTTCCTAAGAGGTTAATCTGAGGGATCGCTTCCCTTGGGCTCTCCGAGAGTATCGCAAAGTCATCTGCAAAGGCCAAACAGTTGACTTTAATCCCTCCTGATTTCCTCCCTAAGCAGATCGGGCTTATTCCTTGATTTATGAGCTTTGAGTTCCACATTCGTACGATCTTTTCCAGGATGCAGTTGAATAGTATTGGTGAAAGTCCGTCGCCTTGTCTTACACCCGTCTTGATTATTATTATTATTATTATTATTTATTTTGCGCATGCGCTTACACATTCTCAGCATTTGCTGGAAAGAAAACATTTACAATCCCAGATACCGTACATATCACAAGGAGCAAATTCTTGGTGACTGCATTGAGTAGTAGCTTCATATTCCCCTCATTGCTTCAGGCCTGATTGCCCAAGAACAGCCTTACTACGCGACACGTAGAAAGTATGACTGTTTTCTGCATCAGTTTGAAAAGGCCTGGGTCTAATTTCAACGCCGTGAGCGATTCCTTTAAGTTGTTGGGAATCACGCCAGTGCTGGAGATAATAATAGGAACTGTCCTGACTTGTGCCATGTGCCATTGCTTCCTTATCAGTTCTGAAAGCTCTGTGTATTTTGACAGCTTTTCAACATGCTTTGTTAGTATGTTGCCACTGTTTGGGATCGCCACATCTATGAAGGTGGTGTGCTTCATGCATTTGTCAACAAGAACTAAATCAGGTCTGTTGTGCACAGCTGATTGGTCTGTCAATACAGTACGATCCCAGTACAACGTAAAGCTGTCATTTTCCAGTACACTTTCAGGAGCATATTTGTAGTACGGCACTTTCTCTTGGCTCAGCAGTTGAAGTTGTATAGCCAATTCTTGATGGACTATCTTGGCAACAAAATCATGTCTCTTCCTATATTCTGTCCCTGCAAAATGGCGACAACCTGATATAATATGCTGAACAGTCTCAGATGTTGGGCAACCGTATCTGCAATGGTCATCTTGCACAGATGCATCCTTGATTATGAACTTTAGGTAGTTCCTCGTGGGGACAACCTGGTCCTGAATAGCCATCATAAAGCCTTCTGTTTCAGGAAACATCTGCCCAGAAATCAACCAAAAGTTCGACGCTAGCTTGTCGACGTGAGTTTGGATGACTTCATTGGGATGTCTTCCGTGTAGTGGCTTGGACAACCAGGCATTGAATCTATCCAAATCACTGCGCACCTGAATTTGAGTCTCTTGCTGACTTAAGAGTAGTGGTGATGAATCATCTGCTTCTGTGACAGCCCTGTGCAGCATCGAACGGTTCGATACAGAACAGAAGTATTTTCTTAGCTCATAGATCTGTCGAGCTACTTGGTTGTTTATATCAACAATTCCTCTCCCACCCATATGTCTCGGTAACATGACTCGTTCCACAGTTTTTGTTCTAAACTTGCAATGTCAGTTTTACTCCACTTGATGACCCCAAACGAGTAACTAAGAATAGGGACAGCATAAGCGTTGATTGCCTTAACCAAGTTTTTACTGTTGAGGCTGGTGTTAGAAACAAGCTTAATTCTTCTGGCAAATTCCTTCGTCAGATCTTGTTTCACTACTGAGTGTTCTATGTGTCTGGCTTGCTTCATTTCCAGATACTTGTAGGTCTCGCTAGTGAGCATTGTTGCAATCTGCTGGCCCTGAGCTGTTTCATATACACCTTCCTGCAGCTTGCCTTTCATAATGTTCAGCGTCTTACATTTTTCCAGCCCGAATTCCATTTTCACATCCTGTGAAAAGGTTTCCACTATCTTCAACAGAAACTCTAGTTGTGCTCTGGTGGCAGCATATAGCTTTAGGTCATCCATATACAGGAGATGGTTGAGCTTTGCAAGCTCCCTGGAGTTCTTCTTGATACTGAATCCATATTTTGTTGAATTAAGTTGGTTTGATAGTGGGTTCATCGCAAGACAGAACCATAATGGGCTCAAGGAGTCTCCTTGGAATATTCCCTTGTGGATTGGGATCATACTTGTTGCAATACTGCCATTTGTAGTACTAAGGCACATCACTGTACGCCACGTTGTCATGGCGTGTTCCAAGAAATATATAATCTGAGGATCAATCTTATACACTGACAAAATATGGATCAACCAATCATGGGGCACGGAATCATAGGCCTTCTTGTAGTCAATATATGCCGTGAATAAATTTCTGTTTTTGGTAAAGGCCTGGTTGGAAACCACTGAGTCAATGATAAGTATTTCTTTACACCCTTTGGACCCTTTCGTGCATCCTTTTTGTTGTGTTGCTATGATGTTATTTTTTTCACAGTGAGCATATATCCTCCTACTAAGACAGGACGTGATGATCTTATACATCGTGGGAAGGCATGTAATTGGACGGTATTTTCCAGGATCTTGCATATTTTGTGGGTCTTTCGGAAGTAGATGTGTTACACCTTGTGTAAGGAAATTTGGCATCTTCTGTGGATGAGCTACAACTTCATTCACCAGAGTAGACAGAAGATCGTATACGCACCAGAATTTCTTATACCAGTAATTCTGTATCTGATCTAAACCAGGTGCTTTCCAGTTCGGAAGACCTTTAATGATGGAAGAAATGTCAGTGGATGTTATTGGATCATATTGCATCGGATTAAATTCTTTAGAGATGTTTGTTACTTCCTGAACCCAATGAGAGTCTGAGTTAAAATTGGTGGCTTTGGATAGTTGATTGCTCCAAAACTCTTCAATTTCTTCTCTTGTTGGATAAGGAGCATTTAAGGATACATCGTTTTCACTCAGTGCTCTGTAGAATTTCTTCTCGCCTTTGACAAATAAGTTGTTGTCCTGTCTCCGTTTCCTACTGGCTCTGTATCTGGAAAGTCTGTTCGCTATCAACGTAAGTTTCTGTTTGAGTGTATCTAAACACTCTTCGGCTTTTGTGTTTGGGTCATCTCGGTCGGTGTGGATTTTGGACCGCCTCATTATTGCCTTACAGAGTCTCACCAGTCTTCTTGTGTGCGTTCCTCTGATAAACTCAGTCAAACGGCCAATATCTGTTCGCAATTTGTCGATATTGCCTATCAGACGTCTCTCCCACTTAGCAGTAACAGGAGCATATTTCTTACTGCAGGAAGTATTCCTTTCTCTCAGTTGGATGTCCATAGTTCTGATAACTGTGACGGCTCCACAGTACAGAACAGTGTGAAGAGATTCTAAGTCATTCACATCTATCAAGTGTTTGGGTAGGATAGCTTGATTCATGATATTTAAAATTGTTGATACCTTCCTAGACGAATTTACTCGAGGCAAGGCAGGTCTAAGCATTGGGTCTGTTCCATTGAACTGAGTCATAGCCGTCATCATTTCATCTGCTAGGATCTTGGTATGTGACTCATCTTCATGATGCGTATCCGGCTGTATGCCACTGACTGGCTCATTGTGTTCTTCTTGATGTTGTTCCTGCTCATGGAGCTCTTGTGCTAATTCACCCTCCCGATTAGTTCCTTGATCACAATCAAACACTCTTCTGACCTCCTGCTTGATTGTATTAAGTCTTGCTTCTGGCACTAAATTATTACGGACTATCGCCCTATATTGGTCCGCCACTCTCTGTTCAGTCACACGGAGTTCGGGGTATGCTTCATGGAACTCATTGAATAATTTCTGCCTATATCCAGTTAGATCTGTTCCAATGCGAGTCACCTTATAATAAATGCGCATTATGGTCTCGTTCATTGCGATTGACCATTTTAAGCGCTTTCTTGGCAGGCCTGCTTGGGTGAGTACCGGAAGTGGTTCTGGCACAGCACTTTCAGCAGGCAAAGCACTTGACGTTGGTTGGCTTTGTTGTAGTTGTTGGGCTGTATCTTCTTGTGCGACAGGAGCCCGCCTCATCAGCATCCTGCCACCGACGATTCGCTTGCTGTCATGTCCATCGCCGGCTCTAGACATGCCCTGACGAACCTCAGGCAGCGGCCTTTCATTAATTTTTAAATTTATTTTCTCCATATTATGGGTGGGTGCGTTTTTAACCTACAGCCAGGTGTTCATCTTCAGCCGCTCCTAACATGGAGAACAGACGCTGTTTGCAGCCGCCCGCTACGGATCAGACACTGCAGTTAAGGTTTGTTATCAGGGTTTTCCTTCCCCTAGGCAGGTTGCCTTCACCACGGCTGCGGAGTCCTGCCTACCCCATTTAGTATATCTCGTCATTTCTGGTTAGCACATACCTCATCATTGCAGATTTCTCACAACTCGCATTAGATAGGTTATACGGTATAATTATCTTGCAGGGCTATTGCTTATATTACAACAGTGGACGTCATTTAACTGCAAACGATCAGCAGAGAAGGAATGTCGTACTTACAAGAATCTATGCAGCAAATACGTGTAACCTAATTTTGTAGGTTAAGCAGATGTACACTTCAACTTTCGTAATATTAACACGTAAACAGTCCGATTACCTGCACAAATGATATGAAGTATATAATAAATGGGCTTGAAACATCCCAATTTCACACACAACACCGTACATAACCCATTTCGAGGAGGCATTTGGGGTTATAAGGCACTGTAACTAACGATGTAGCAACCACAACATGAATGTAAACAAACATATTGCAGCTGTATTTTGATGATTATGACGTTGATATATCCACAAGCACTATAACTCACACTTGTTTTCGACAAGAGTCCTTAAAAGTCACCATAGAAATCATAAACTAACCATATAAACGTGTAAAACTTACATAAAAAGCGGAAATGCGAGGAGCTCAAAATCAAGGACTGTACAGTACAGCATGCCACCGCTGGCATTATTATTATTATGATTATTATTATTATTATTATTATTATTATTATTATTTATATTTTCTCATGGATATGGCGAGTCTCAATATGCAAGATACAGACTTTACAGACGTTGATCAAGTGATTGTCATGCTTATATAATCGGCTTGCATGTCAGCGAGTCGATCGCGTGTTGAACCTAGATTTTAATTCCACTTAAGGAGAAATTAATCTCTCAAGAAGAATCTGAAGAATAACAATCTATCCCGTAATTCGATAGCCTGCCTTGTCGGTAACGTCCAGGGCTCATCAAACTACGTCTTTAGATTACTTCAGATACTTCATGAAAGTTGTTAAATGGAACGATAAGCGAAATTTTAATCTTACAGACCTGCTAACTGTGAATTTACCAATGTATATCTCGCATTCAAAATTGATTCAAACTCGTAGATTGCCGCTGTTGGTTGTAATGGTTATTTTAAGGGGTGAAACATCTAGGTCATCTACGGCTAATGATTGGAGTGCAAGTGAAAAAAAAATATATATATAATCCAAACTACAAATAAACGAAGGTATAACTTTGACTTGTCTTGACTTGATTTCAATTGATTCAGATTTGGGATAAATTCTGTAGTGCCGGGGAAAAGTGGCGAAAGTCCAAAACATAAGTTATACAGGTGAGTGAGGAATCATTATACATTTTAAAATTTCAATTACAGCTTAATGATGAGCAATTAATGACGTGCGTTTCTTTCTCCAGGATGGATATGCTACAGATGGACATTATAACAAAGAGAAAGAGAAATAAAACATAAAAGAGAGAAAAAGAGAAAGAGGAAGAAAATGAAAGAGATATGATGAAAGGAGAGAAAAGAGACCAAGAAAATAAGAGAAAAAGAGAAATAGTGCTAAAAAGATACAAAAAGAGAAACAAATAAGAAAGAGAGAAAAGAGAGAAAAAGGAAATTCAGAGAAAATGCTAATAAGAGAATAAGAGCAAAAGAGTAAAAGGCAGAACGAGAGAGAGAGCAAGATAATGAGAAAAAATGAGAAAAAGTGATAAAGAGAAAAAAGAAAGAGAAAATTAGAGAAATAAGAGAAAAAGAGAATAAGATCGTAAGAGAATAAGAGAAAAAGAACACAAGAGAAAATGAATAAATACATATCTATGTTGACAGCGTTGTCTTTGGCAACTAATTTCCTTTTAAGATTAACTACATGGTTTTGTGGTTAATGAAAGGTTACTTCGACAATGCCTTCTGACATGTCATAGCTGTAGAAGTGTGATATTGGAACATGATATTTCTCTTCCAATATTCTATCTTTCATCAGAAAGTGCCAACACTTCACATACTGCACAGGATGAAAGGCACTCGGGTACGCTCAACTAAGTTATATTGCACGGTGAAGTCTCCTGTTTTGTCTGTGGTCTGTGATTTGGTCCTTGCTTGCTCTGATCTCGGCTCTACAGTGGGGATAATTTACTTGCCCTACTGCTGGGAGATGATGATGATAATTGTTGTTTTAAGAGACCTAAAATCTAGGCTATCGGTCCCTTATGGTTAGTGTGATAGTGAAAGATGAGATGATAATGAAAACTATAACTAATACTAACTACAGACTTACATACTAGAAGAAGAAATGGTAAACAAATAAAGGATAAGGCAAATAAAGGACAGGAAGAAAAGAAATGCCCTCAACCCTCGAAGAATGAGGATTTTGAGGGACTTGGAAGGAAGGAGAGCCATGGAAGGCAGATAGGAAAGGGAAAGAGGAGAGGACCCGCCCCAAATTCAGTGGAAAAAGGGGAAAAACGGATACAGCTCAGGAATCCCTTGCGATCGCCAACTCCCGAGCTCACCAACCGTGAGCCCCTGAGGGTGTAACAATATCTAGGGTGCACCAGAAGTGGTGGGGCTACATAAACTCTGCCTCCTTGAGGGCCTGGATCAGAAGGCAGGAGATACTATGAAAAGAAAAAGAAGGCTGACCCCTCGCAGAAGGAGGGTATGAGAAATGATGAGATAAGGGCCAATAAATGTAGAAAAGGAAGATACTCCCTAAGCCTTGGATACCCTAATACCTTCGGGGTCGGTAGAGAACGAGAGTTGAGCAAGAGAGGTCGACAGGAAATAAGACGGAGAGGAACCCGGCACAAGTACGTGGAAGCAATGCCGGACTCAGCTGGGGTCCCGTGGCCGCCAACCCACGTCCCACAAGATGTGAGCCCCTGGGGGGAATGCTGGGGGAGATCCAAGCAGAGTTAAAACGATGCCCCTTAGCTAACACGAAATATTCACTGAAATACATCATGGAAATTCTGTGTGTGATATTTTTAGGGATCTGCACTAAAAGCACCAATATTAATAATAATAGTATCTATTGGCTTTCACGGCCAGTGAATTAAAACTCAGCAATGTTTCTGGGTTTGTGCTATGTCTTGTGAGGGGTTTCGCCTAGGACACCAAGCTGGCTCATCAGGGGGCTCTTGGTGTCCCTATCCGGACCCCCACAGGAGTAGGAAACTGCGCGCTACCTCCCTTCTTATAAAGCGCACCTGCGCCTCTATACTGCAAGAACTAAAAGCTCGAGTAGCCATATCCTCCCTTTGAAAGCCGCCAGGATCCCGCTGATGAGCCAGCTTGGTGTCCTAGGCGAAACCCCTCACAAGACATAGCACAAACCTAGAAAAATTGCTGATTAGCCTACTTTTCACATTTTGCAAAAATGAGGAAAATGTAGAATTATGAGATCGATCCGGGCAAATGTGTGTCAGTCTGTCCGTCCTTCTGTCTGTCTGTATATCCTTCTGTCTGTCTGTATGTGTGTGTGTGTCCCTATCAACTCCTAAATGGCCGCAGCAATCGAAACAAAATTTGGTAGGAGTAATGAACTATACCTGAATATCTCAATGCCGTGTTTGAAAATGATGTCAGTGCTACCAACTGCTGAAAAATCAAAATTGAAATTAGAGCTCCATGTTGGATATCTTGGAAGATATGAATGGGAACTATTTCAAAATTGGCACACGTATAGATAATAATATTAGCTGAGCTCTTTGCGGAGATATGGAGAACTGGTAGGATACCCACAGAGTGGCAGTCTGCATTAATTCACCCTCTCCACAAAAAGGGGGATAAGAAGGACGTTAATAATTACAGGGGTATAGCAATTGTATCTGTTCCCTACAAGATCCTATCCAAAGCACTCCTGAACAGAATTGAAGAAAATCTTGATAATCAGATTGGTGAGTACCAGGCCGGTTTCAGAAAGGGACATTCTTGTCCGGAACAGATTTTTAACCTGAAAAACATCATTAGGTATAAGACGATAGGCAGGTATGACTATGTGGTCGTATTCATTGATTTTAAGAAAGCGTATGACTCAATTGACCGCGAGTCGCTACTGAATATTCTGGAATAATTTGGAGTGGATGACACGTCTCGAAATCTGATTAAACAGACTTTGACCGACACAGTGTCAAAAGTAAAATTCAATGGCGAGATCTCAGATCCCTTTGTAATCAAAACTGGTGTCAGACAAGGTGATGGATTATCTCCAATCCTTTTCAACTGTGTATTAGAAAAGGTCATTCGTGAATGGAGGAAGACACTGAGTCGGGAAGAAGGGAATGAAGATCGATTCAGGCTAGGGCCCAAACTGAAAGGGGTGCACGTTGATTGTTTGGCTTTTGCAGATGACCTAGCTATTTTTGCCAACAATATTAAATCAGCCATTGTAAAGATTAATCGGTTGTCAGAGATGGCTGAGAAAGTAGGTTTACAGATTTCCTTTGAGAAGACAAAGTACATGACAAACATCAGTGATGGACCAGAATGGATGAAAACAAACCAAGGAAAGATTAAACGTGTAAAGAAATTTAAATACCTGGGTGAGGTAATCCAGCAAAATGGCCTAGAACAGGAAGCAATTAATCTTAGAATCTGGAAATTAGACCGAGCCTATCACCTGACGAAAAATCTCTATAATAAGAAGTCGCTGAGCATTGGAGCCAAATGAAGACACTACAGCACGGTTGTCAAACCTTTGACTTTGACTATGAACAGGCGGGGACTAGTCGACCAGTTGGTCAAAAGAGAACGCAGGGTATTGAGAAAAATTTTAGGCAACAGATGGGTTGACGGGCACATACGTTTGAAGTCGAACGAAGAGTTATATAAAAAGATAGAACCAGTCACGTCAACAATAAAAAGGAAAAGGTTGTTGTTCTATGGACACATTTTCAGAATGTCCAACGATCGTCTAACAAAGAAAATTTGGAATTTCGTGAAACCAAAGAAGAAAAAATTGGCATGGTTTGAAGAATGTAACAAAGACCTTCTAGAAATTGGTATTCCGGACTGCAAAATTATGAACAGGTGTGAATTCAGACACCTAATCAAAAATTACCAGGGATTTAAGGTAGGGGCAGAACCCAAAAGACGGAGGGGACCTCTTTCAGAAGATCGGAAGAAGGCGCTAAGTGATGGGCTCAAGAGATACTGGCAGGACATCAAAGCTGGCAGACGATCTAGAACGAAACATTGATTTTGATTGTTACTCCGTAGTCCATAGTGGCTCAATTCGAATGTAAAAAAAATAATAATAATATTTCAGTTTAATTTCCAGGAGGTCATACATGGCAGTGTTGCCAAAATGATTCTAAGCCTGCTGATATGTCCAATTTTATATGCATTTTTAAATGCATATAACATCTACACTATGAATTGGAATTCAACAAAATTTCGTATGTGCTATGTGTACATAAAGAGATATAACTGAGCGTATTCTTAAGAGCCACCAGGGCTGCCAACTGTTAATAAATGCTCTCAATTCATTTTATCCAAATTCGAAAATATCAGAAAGTATGCAAGCCGACAGCTGTAAACTATGCACACGTATTGTACCTGACATGCTATGTTAATTTGGAGTAACTTATATACGTCAGTGTTACCAACATGATTATAAGCCTGCTGAGAGATCCAACTTTAAATACATGTAACTTCTATACTGTCATTTGGATTTCAACCAAATATCGTAGGTGCTATGTGTACCATAACAGATATGACTATGCGTATTCTTAAGAGCAACCAGGGCTGTCTCTAATTTTGTTACCCTAATATCCATACATCAGAAAGTATGCAAGCCAATAGCTCTAAACTTTGCACACGTATAGTACCTGGCATTCTAGATTAATTTTGAGTAACTAATATGCGTCAGTGCTGCCAACTTGATTCTAAGCCTGCTGATAGGTCCAATTTTAAAATTGAAGTAACTTACATACTAACTAATGGATTTAATTCAAAATTGGCACAATAGGTCATATTATTTCAGATTATTTCTGATTATGCATGACATTATTGCCAACATGATTTTACGTGCGCTGTTAGATCCAATGTTTAACTGCATGTAACGTCCGTGCTATCCATTGGACTTCAACCAAATTTTGTATTCTGTACCTAGAAATGGAACTAAGAATATATTCAGTCACCAGGGCTGCCAACTGCTCTATTAGGCTACACTGTGCCAGGTATACAGTATTTCTAACTAATTAGAAATTTCGATATTACCAACTTAATTTCGTCATTATTCTAGATAGATCCATATAGATTAATCATTGGCATGCATTCTAACTTTAAGAAAATAGGCTCTTTAGTTCGTCACGGAACTTCTTGTTTTTAATAATAGTATATATTTATTTTCGTCTTAGCCTTCTATGGACCACGCTTTACATTATGCTTCGCCTTCTCTGCCTTGACTCTCTGCCAGTATCTTCTCATCCTTTCTCCTACTTCCCTCTTCTGTTCCTCTGTGTAGGTTCTTTTCTTTGTCATTGGCTCGTCCCCCGTCTCCTGGAACCCTATATACTCCTTAATTAGTCGTCTCAATTTCTCCCTATCTTCTATGTCATCCTCTTGTACCCCTATCTTGGCTAGGTCCGTTCTCACTTCTCGAAACCATTTGAGCCATGTCTTTCTCTTCCTGAAAAATTCAACAATTCATTTTTGACCCCACATTTCAATGCTGGAAAGAAAGATCAAATAAAGACCTACAGGGTATTTCATATAAAATAAGAGCGCCAAGCGGCGGCTTTGTTATCCGCTGGCGCGGTGACCTTGGCCGAGCTTGTGGCGTGCCATGGCTCCCTGCTTTAAGTGGGTGTACAATCCTATATGATATGTTACAGATGCAGCGGCCTTGCTAGCGAGACTACAATGCTGAAATCTTACTTTAGTTATTTATTGTTGTTTTAAAGAGCGGAACTACGAGGTCATCTGCCCCTCTTAACACAGATTAAAGTATACAAATTTGGAATGAAATTTAACTTTAGAGGTGGAAAGACCGAAAATTAATAAAACAAAACAAAAAAGCTAATAATTATAAAAATAACTAAAATATAGGGAAAAACAAAATTAATCATTCAAAAACAATCAGTCGTTGAGTCTTATCTTATAAAAGATGTTGGAAGTGTCGTCCTTCCTGGGTTATACAGGCATTGTATCTGGAAACCACATTCTGCCACTGTAATGTTTCTGATTGCCAGCGTATTGTTTTCTTTCATTTCCTCCAATGTGTGAGGATTTGTTCGATACACTTGTTCTATCACCATGTTAGCACTTGAGGTTTAGACTGGCGACTAAACACCTGCACTCTTATTGCAAGGTCAAGTTTGGTAATGTCAATGTTATTTTTATACAGTCCATCGGAGCTTGAAAAAAAAACCAGCCCTCGTATGTTACTATGCGCGCGCTTTCAATACTACAGCAGGGGGCCGTGGCGCGCCACAAGCCCGGCCAAGGTCACCGCATCTGCGGATACCAAATCCGCCGCTTGCGTTCTTATTTTATATGAAAGACCCTGTACACTCACTATCACAGCAAGCACCAATACTCAACATCATTAACTCCAGAAGATTTCAATGGGCTGGTCATGTACTATGGATGGGAGATGATAGGATGGTCTTACAAATCTTTAAAGAAGAACCAAGAGGAAAAAGCCAGTAGGAAGACCACGAAGTTCCTGGAAAAATGAAATCTCCAAACTCTGAATGTGGGCAACTGGCATGAACTCGCCAAAACACAGTTCTGTGGAGGCATTTTGTGAAATCGATGCGAGATCTTCGTGTCCCAAAGAAGCCTTTTACCTTTCCCAATCATGTTCACCGTTTCTGCTGCATACAGACATTCGGGTTTGATGACCGTGTCATCAAATTAATAATAATTAATGATTACAAAATTGAAAATGTCATCTGCGAGTGGCGCAAAGAAATGAACGATGGGGTCCAAAATGGAGTACGACTGGGTTACAAGAACATGAACCTTTCTATTGATTGCCTAGCTTTTGCAGATGATCTTGCAATTTTCTCCGACTCGTTAGACATGGCCACAAAACAAATTAACCAGCTGCAGGTACAGGCAACAAAAGTTGGTCTACAGATCACTTTGGAGAAAACACACTTCATAACTAACATCAAGCCAGCACCAAGGGAGCTAAAAGTAAACCAGGAGAAAATCAAACGGACAGATAAGTTTAAATATCTTGGCGAGTGGGTAGAACCCAACGTATGTGAGAAAGAAACTTTTACTTCGCGCATGAACAAAATGGAAATGGCGTACCAACTCCTCAAGGACGTTTACAACAAAAAGTCAATTTCCCTGAACGCAAAACTTAGGCATTATTGCACTGTCATACGACCAGAGGCTCTGTACGCAGCGGAATGCCTCACCATGAACAAGAAAGGTCTGGTAGAAAAATTGGAGATCAAGGAAAGAAAGATCTTGAGGAAAATTCTTGGCCCGATTAAAGACAACGGTGAATATAGACGACGGCATAACTATGAGCTGTATATTCATGTCCAGAAGATCTCTGATGTAATTAGGAAAAGGTGGATTGCATTTTATGGCCACTTGCTTAGAATGAAACTCACACGATTGACGAACCGGATCTTTAACTATTTTAAAAATAAGAAGACCAAGCCAGCTTGTTTCAGAGAGATGGAAAGTGACCTGCAAAGGATGGAAATTACCTGTGGGGATATTCAAGAACGCAATCCCCTCAGGAAGAAACTACACGACCACCAGGGTTTTCAAGAAAAACCGAAGTTGAAGACGGGAAAGATGTGGACGGAAGAAAGAAAAGAGCAACACCGGCAACGTATGAAGGAACACTGGGCAAAGATCAAAGCCCAGAGAAGCCAGTTGAAATAACGTGGTCCTTAGTTGGCCGATACGATTAAAGAAGAATAATCACAATAACAAGTAGTTCCAAGAAGAACAAAATAGCCTAATGTCATATATCCTACTTATGTTAATTGCCTCTATCAACATACAAGATTTCAGTTTGAATGATGTAATAGATTCGTAGATATTGAGAGCCATCTAAATATATCGGATGATCACCATGTTGGATTTTCATGTAGGCCATAGAGTTATGTACTATTAGTAAATGATTATTGCGTAGGTTTATTATTCAAAATTCAATCGCATAATTAGGCTACAAGAAATTTAAAAAAAGATTTAAAAAATTCGAACTGAAGCCATCCTGAGGTTATGAAAACAATTGAAATAAAAAGATGTCAGTAAATTAAAATGTGTATAAGTGTTTACCGTACCAAGTTTCACTGAGCTCGGATGGTTAAATCGCGAGAAACGTCCATTTAAATATTTAAATTTCGCGTCACCACCATGTTGGATTTGTACTCACCAGGTTATTGAAAGTCCCATAGGTAAACGTAGGATTGCACTCAAAGATTAGTAGATATTGACAACCGTCCAAATATTTCGGATGGTCGCCATGTTGAAACGTTTTTTTGATGACGATTATTGAATAGGATCACTAGTCAAACGTTGACTTTGATCGCATGTTTAGGACACAAGAAATTAAAGTATTGAAATTTCGCACAGCCGCCATCTTGAGGTTATGTTAACAATTGAACGCAATTAAATGCCAGTGAATTATAATGTGTACAAACATTTGCTGTACCATGTTTCACTGCACTCGGATGGTTCAATCACGAAAAATGTCTACCCTATTTAAATGTTTCAAATTTGCTTGGCCGCCATGTTCGTTTTATACTTAACAATTTTTTCAAAGTCACATAGGTGTATGTATACTGCTCAAAAAAATTAAAGCACCACTTTTTTCAAAGGCCACCAAATTTTGAAAAGTTGACCTACAAGCTCGAAATCTCAGTATGACGTTTGTCCTGACGCCTACCAAGCATATGCTTCAGCACAACTCCCCAACTTGAGTAGTTTCGGGGTAGCACCCCGAAAACCAGCCCATTTTCGAAAACCGCAAATTGAAGTTTGCGAAAAACGCTGCAGGTCTTGTCGCAGGTTGCCAAAGCAGTCGAAAATGAACGAGTCTTGCTCTTAAAGGTTCCACAAACACGTTGAAATCGTTACATTTGACGTTTGGGCATGTTCAACCCCCTTCATCATCCCCTAAACATGGACTACCATTGGGGGCGTCTGAGAAGGTACCGGGTGTGTTTAACCACCTGAAAACCAGTACACCGTCCTCAGTTGCTGATTGCAGTAAGTTCTTAAGGCCTCCGGCAATGTCCACACCCCCTAACACCCTCAACTGGCATGGGACCAAACCACCCCTTCTCGATTCACCCCTAAGGAAGGTTTTAATCGAGATGTTTATCAGTGCTGCTAATGGAGGGGTCTTCCCCTAACGTTTCAAAAAAGGAACTGTGCCTTTGTCGCCACCCCTTCCCCTGCAACCCCCGTTTGTATGATTTTTCGAATCAGGCCCTTTTTAAGGGCTGAAACGACGTCTTAATCGCTGAAAGGGCTGTAAAGGTCCTTAGAAGTAGTGGTGACACGAAATCAACCCCTTCCGATCGATGATTGACATTCCGTCCCCCAAATTCGAAATTTTTGCACCCCCAACCCTCCCTGTCTGGACGCGTAATGCGTCGTGGCAGAGTTTTCAGAGTTGGATGAAAATGAAGCTTATGGCCTGCAATGGAGCCCAAAATAGCAGGCTGGATAGAAATTCATCGGTAGGTTGGGAAACGGGACCAAAATTTTCAAAAAAGTGTACAGCCTACAGTAAGTACGCCCATGCATAGGCAACCCACATCACGTCCGTGCGTGTGGGTTGCCTATGATCGGCAATAGGTTACAAAGTTTGGCAATGGGAGAAAAATGACGTGATGTGGGTTGCCTATGCATTGGTGTACTTACTAGAGGCTGTTAACTTTTTTGAAAACTTTTTGGTCCCGTTTCCCACCCTACCGATGAATTTTCATCCAACCTGCTGTTTTGGGCTCCATTTCAGGCCATAAGCTTCATTTTGATCCAACTCTGAAAACTCTGCCATGACGCGTTACGCGTCCAGACAAGGAGGGTTGAGGGTGCAAAAATGTCAACTTTGGGGAATGGAATGTCAATCAAACATCGGAAGGGGTTGATTTTGTGTCACCACTACTTCTAAGGACCTTTACAGCCCTTTCAGCGATTAAGACCTCATTTCAGCCCTTAAAAAGTGCCTGATTCGAAAAATCATACAAAAGGGGGGTAGCAAGGGAAGGGGTGGCGACACAGGCGCAGGTCCTCTTTTGAAACGTTAGGGGAAGACCCCCCATTAGCAGCACTGATAGAAATCTCGATTTAAACATTCCTTAGGGGTGAATCAAGACGGGGTGGTTTGGTCCCTTGCCAGTTGAGGGCGTTAGGAGGGGTGAACATTGCCGGAGGCCTTAAGGACTTACCGCAATCAGCAACTGAGGACGGTGTGCAGGTTTTCAGGTGGTTAAACACATCCGGTACCTTCTGAGGCGCCCCCAATGATAGTCCATGTTTAGGGGATGATGAAGGGGGTTGAAAATGCCCAAACGTCAAATGTAACGATTTCAACGTGTTCGTGGAACCTTAAGAGCAAGACTCATTCATTTTCGACTGCTTTGGCAACCTGCGACAAGTCCTACAGCGTTTTTCGCAAACTTCAATTTACGGTTTTCAAAAATGGGCTGGTTTTGGGGGCGCTATCCCGAAACTACGCAAGTTGGGGAGTTGTGCTGAAGCATGTGCTTGGTAGGCGTCGGGGCAAACTTCATACTGAGATTTCGACTTTGTGCAGTCAACTTTCCAAATTTGGTGGCCTTTGAAAAAAGTGGTGCTTTAATTTTTTTGAGCAGTATATAATGGTGCCCTTTTTCAGCGTACACACTTTCAGAGTGATATCAGTAATATTTCGCACATTCACCATGTTGGATTGGTGTGACGCATTAACATTTGAAGGGGATTCCCATTACAGACCTTGAGGGCTTGTAGTGGTGTCCAAACCCTCTGGTGTTCGGGTAGCACGCATGCCTCTCAACCGGAGTCTCTGGGTTCCATTCCCGGCTCCATCATGGATTTTAGAAACTGGCGTGAGGGTTGGAACAGGGTGCACTCAGTATAGTGAGGACAATTGAGTAGCTGTCTGACAGTGAAGCAGCACCCCGGCACGAAAACCAGGATTAACGGCCGAGGGGACCCGATGCGCTGACCGCACGTCACCTCAATATCTGTAGGGCAAATGGCTGGGCAGCGATTGCTTGGTAGGCCTATGCCCTTCAAGGACTGTAGTGCCAGGGATTATTAGTGAGGACCAAAACGGTTATGTTTAGCACAGGAACTCGTGTTCGGAAACGTACCGTCTTCCCTCTACCCGCAAAAAACTACCACAGCACACGTTCACAGCTTCCGCATTTTCGGCACCACTGACAAGAGTACGTACGTCATTGAACGATCACCTAATGTCCCATATCCCCTACAGGTTTGTTGACATTCCATCCCTTCGTCTACGAAATCTCATGGGTGCCGCGTAGTTGGTTGGTTCCTCAGTTTAGGGGCTGCGACAACGCGGTCATGTAGCCCCGTGTACTTTGGGTGAGTGTAGAATCTGTCTGATAACCGGTGTTAATTGTGATGGCTGTATTAGTGTGTGTATCTTTTTTAAAATTCAAGTAAGGACTGCAACTTTGAATTTTTCAAATAGTTCCTACTTTTGTCGACAAATGCCACCGTCAACGACTACTAGGCCTAGTTCAGAATTTAGCTACTAGACGCCACCGCAGTCGGCTCTTGGCAACGAACGTAGAAACCTAAGAGCGTTGTTTACGTTCCTAACCTATACAATTTAGCTTCACACAGGTGTAATTAGTGGAAGGTTCTTTAACATGCCATAAATCTATGACATGGGACCGCCGGCTTTACTTCCCCTCTGAAGGAAGGCATACTGAGGGATTTTTAACACTCTCAAAAAATCCGACGGCTTTGGTCGGGTTTGAAAAAGGGGTGCCGCGTATTTGGTATTCTTTGAAGACGTACTGCATGAGTTCTTAGACGATGTGCCACTGCATGTGCGTCAAAACATGTGGTTTCAACACGATGGCGCCCCATCACATTTTTCACTTGCAGTCGGATATCATCTACACCACAGATTTGGGCAACAGTAGATAGGTCGTGGTGGCCTGATTGCTTGGCCTGCACGTTCACCCGACTTGACACGGCTAGACTTCTACCTGTGAGGTCACATCAAAACCTTGATTTACGAGACCCCTGTGGAATCCGAGGAAGACCTACTGGCGCGGGTTATGGCTGCGGCGGATGTTGGATGACCAGGGGCCTGTTCCACGAATGAACTTTGCAACTTTTCACTTTGCACTTTTCAGTTCAGATTTTGTTCCACCATCACTTTTCAGATTTGTCTTGCAAAGTGAAAAGTGAAAAGTTTGGAATCTTTTCACTTTAGAAGACTGTTATGTTCCTCCATTGGTGCAGAAATGCAAAGTCTACTGTCCTCGGGTGGCACTAATGAGTAGATGGGGTTTGATTCCCCCTCATCCATCCTCGAAGTGGTTTTCCGTGGTTACCCACTTCGTCTTCGGGCAAATGCCGGGATGGTACCTTCTTCAAGGCCACGGCCGCTTCCTTCCCTCTTCCTTGCCTATCCATCCTCACCATCCCTTACCTTCCCTCATGAGGCCCCTGTTCGCTTTGCAGGTGAGGCCGCCTGGGCGAGGTGCCAATCCCACCTCACCAGTTGTATCCCTTCCGATTCGATGTTCCCAGCTCTAGGACACTGCCCGTAGAGGCGGGAGTGGTGAGTTCCCTCGCTGAGTCCGTGGGTTCCACCAACCTGGAGGGTAAACGACTAAAAAAATAAAATATGTTCGAACATAAATATTCATACATATCTGTCGAGATTTCGCAAGTTTTATGTACTGTGCCACTGCGCGGGCGATTGCGAATGTGGTGGCAGCAGGATGGGGCCCCACCTCACGGATCATTAGTCGTCAGGAACCATCTTCATGATACATATCCAAATAAATGGATAGGAAGAGGAGGACCCTTTCACTGGCCTGCCAGATCACCCGATCTTACGCCACTTGACTTCTTCCTGTGGGGTCACTTAAAGCAGGTAGTATATGCACATTAGCCTGAAGATCCTGACCACCTTCGGCAACTAATCACCGAGGCATGCCAAGCTGTTACACCTCAGATGTTACAGCGTGCAAGACTGTCGGTAATACGTCGTGCTGAAATCTGCATCAACCAAGGTGGTCAACATTTCGAACACTTGCTACACTGAATATGCAGAGTACCTTGCCTTATTCCTACAGGAGGTGTGGTGGCGCAGCGGTCAAGCTCTTCGCCTCTCACCAACGCCATGTCCTGTGGTTCGAATTCACGTAAAATGGAGATCCCGTGGCTTATGATCGCGAGATTAACGGTCACGCTAAACTACAAGCTTTCTTCCAACATACCATTATGTCATCGTCTAACCTGCCTACGTAGCATCGAATAAAAACGGTCCTTTTCAGGACCAAATAAAAATTAATTCATTGGAACAGGTATATATGTGTCCGTAGTGCAGCTACTGTAAACGGCACTAAGCAAAAAAAAAAGAACTTTTTTGCCTTGGGATCGAACCTGTTACATTGCAGCATGACTGACGTTACGGCAAAGAAGCACGATTTAACCATCTTAGCTACCGTGAGCCGTGGTGGGATGCAGTCACGTATTGAGTCTATTTGTAGTCCTCATAGACACTTCATGACTTTCGTAAGGCAGTGTTGTTTGGATGTGTCGATTTACACATTCGTTATAGTTGATGGCATTGAAATAACACTGCTGCCAATAATTTCGACTTTATACTCGAGCTTGAACTCAACCGTAAAGCTGTACTAGGCCAAGTACTAATGTTTTTAGGACGACTATGATATACGCGTTAGTTGGATTGCCTTCCTCCAAAAAAAATAAGGGGCTGGTGGACCACACTGTATATATATATATATCAGTTTCTTGTGGACACGATAACTGACGTAATTTTGCACCAATCACTTTGAATTTTTTACATAATATGTATCCCTATAAAATCTCGGTCGAGTTCGTTAATGGGCAAAATCGGTCGAAGGGGGTGAAAATGGGGGGGGCGTTTATCGAAAAAGTGAAATTTCGCTATAACTCTCTTAATACGTGAAATATCGAATCCATTCAAAGTTCAAAATATGTGTCGGATAAGTGCCAAAAATGTATGTCAAATAAGTTTTTTGATAGCACCAACCATTGACCAAAGGGGTGAAAAAAGTGTTTTTTTCGGGAAACATTAATCATATCTCTCTTAATAGGCACAATATCAAAACCGTACAAAATGGATAATATTCCCCTAATACTTACCTAAAACTTTTGTCTGAAAGAATTTTTGATATGACCCACCATTACGCCAAGGGATGAGAAAAATTATTTCGGAATTTAAAAAAAAGCCAAGTGCCATCAGAGGTTACCATAACAACGCTTTTAAATTGATAAGGGATGATCTATCAGAGGTTGCCAAGACAACGCCATTGACGATATCACATTCATTTTTAGCCTACTTTTCACACTTTTCAAAAATGAGGAAAAAGCAGACTTATAAGATACTAGCTGAAGTACCCGTGCTTCGCTACGCGTCATAAATAAATTAAAATGTGAAGGTGACAGTTAAAACAGGGGATAGGCGAGGTGCTGCGCAGAGAAAGATTAAGGATGGAACATTTTGTCCAACTACAGCGCTCGGCGTTGACCGTGTTTTATAGCACAAATTTAGGTTCTACTCGCTAACCGTTGGAGATACCTTTCGGATAGAAAATGTAATTTTAAACCTCGTATATGCCATCAAAAGTTTGCTATTTCTTAGCGTTCTGTTTTTATTTTAAATGGAAATATGAAAGTTTGAAACTAAAGGGTGTAGTGACGTCACTAAAATGGTCGCCATCTTTAAATAGTGCAAAGTATTGAAATCAAAAGTAACCTATATGTTAACCAGGTAAATCAGCTACTTCCAAGTAAAATTCTTGTAAATCGGACCAGTGGTACCAGCGTGATTGAGTAATACACAGACACACACCATCTCATTTTTAGCCTCGCTTCGCTCGCGTCATAGTCGTGTCATATTGTTATTCAATGAAATGCATGTTTAACCCCGTTAACGCCCCTTTAGAACCTGAATACCCAAAAATCCCTCCTTAGTAGACGTTTTCGACACACAACAAACAAACATATCCCCAAAATATTATTCGTCTAACTTTAATAGTTTTGGTTGGTCGATGAGAGTGAACATCCAAAAATCCTTCCATAGTGGACGTTTTTCTTCCAGAATTTCACCCATCCCCATAGGCCCCTTAAATTGCATTTATGAAAGGACGGTCGAACACCTATTTATTTATTTCATTTATTTATTTATTTTTAAGCTGATTGATTTCCTCTGAGTTTCAAACTCCTCGCCCATGTCGTTTAAGAGATACACGCTCCGTTAGGAATCTTTCAACCCCCACTTTTCATCCCTTTCACCTCATAATATATACTACATCGAAAAACCATTAGACATTTGTCAGCTTATTTTTAATGATTAGTATATGTTCCAAGTATCACATCCCCAAATGAAACCACTCGTGAGATATTGTTATTCAATGAAATGCACGTTTACCCTCTTAACACCTCTTTAGAACCTGAATATCCAAAACTCTTTCCTTAGTGGACGTTTTCGCCATACAACGAACATATCCCCAATATTTCATGCTTCTAACTTCAATAATTTTGGCTCGGCGATGATGAGTGAGTGAGTCAGTCATGACATTTTCTTTCATTTATTTTTGATAATTTCACCCCTCCCCATTAACCCCTTAAATTGGATTTATGAAACAAACGGTCAAACACCTATTTACTTATATAAAGCTGTTTTCCCCCTGAGTTTGATGAGTGAGTAAGTGAGTCAATCAGTTAGGACACTTTCTTTCCTGTTTTTTTTTTCCCCAGAATTTCACCCCTCTCCAAGGGCCCCTTAAATTGGATTTATGAAAAACGGTCGAACACCTATTTACTTATATTTTAAGCTGTTTTTTTCCGCCGAATTTCAAACTACTCTCCTATGTCGTTTCAGTGATACACGCTTCGTTAAGAATCCCTCAACCCCCAATTTTCACCCCTTTCACCTCATAATATACACCACATCGATAAACCCTTAGACGTATGTCTGATTAATTTTAAAGATTAGTTTTTATACCGAATATCACATCCCCAAAGAAACAACTCATGAGATATCGTTATTCAATGAAATGCACGTTTACCCCCTTAACACCTCTTTAAAACCCGAATAAACAAAACTCATTCCTTAGTTGACGTTTTCGACATACAGCGAACATATTCCCAAAATTTCATGTTTCCAACTTTAATAGTTTTCGCTGGGCGTAATGAGTGAGTGAGTCAGACAGGACATTTTCTTTCAATTATTTTTACCAGAATTTCACCCCTCCCCATGGGCCCCTTAAATTGGATTGATGAAAAAACGCTTGAACACCTATTAACTTATTTTTAAGCTGTCTTTTTCCCCTGAGTTTGATGAGTGAGTGAGTTAGTCAGTCAGTTAGGACACTTTCTCTCCTTTTTTCCCCCTCAATTTCACCCCACCCCATTGGCCCCTTAAATTAATTTATTAAAAAACGGTCGAACATCGATTTACTTATTTTTTTAGGTGATTTTTTTTCGCTGAGTTTCAAATTTCTCGCCTATGTCGTTTAAGAGATAGGCCTACACGCTCCGTTAGGAATCCTTCAACCCCCAATTTTCACCCCTTTCACCTTATAATAATACACCACATCGAAAAACCCTTAGACTCATGTCTGCTTATTTTGAATGATTAATTTATATGCCGAGTATCACATCCACAAATGAAACCACTCGTGAGATATTGTTATTCAATGAAATGCAGGATTAACCCCCTTAAAACCCCTTTTGAGCCTGAATATCCAAAAATCCTCCCTTAGTGTACGCTTTTGACGTTCAACGAACATATGCCCAAAAGGCCATGTTTCCAACTTCAATATTTTTGGCTGGGCGATGATGAGTGAGTGAATGAGTCAGGACATTTTCTTTCATTTGTTTTTCTTCAGAATTTCACCCCTCCCGATGAACCCCTTCAATTTGATTGATCAAAAAAAAATGTCGAACAGCTATTTACTTACTTTAAAGCAGTTTTTCCCCCTGAGTTTGATGAGTGAGTGAGTCAGTCAATCAGTTAGGACACTTTCTTTCCTGCCCCCCCCCCCCCCCAGAATTACACCCCTCCCCATGGGCCCCTTAATTTGGATTTTTGAAAAAACGGTCAAACACACATTTACTTATTTTTATGCTGATTTTTTTCCCGCTGAGTTTCAAACTCCTTGCCTATGTCGTTTAAGAGATACACGCTCCGTTAGGAATCTTTCAATCACCACTTTTCACCCCTTTCACATCATTAACACATCGAAAGACCTTCAGACACGTGTCTTCTTACTTTTTAGCCTATTTTCAATTTTGAAAAAATAGGCTTATGAGATCACCTTTTGTCCGTGTGTGTGTGCGTGTGTGTGTGTGTGATTCGTGTGTGTGTCCCTCCCTAATAAAATCTAAACGGCAGGAGCGATTTCAATGAAACTCGGAAAGTTCATAGCACTATTCCCGGCGACCTCGACCGTGCCCTTCAAATTTTGTTACGACTCACCTATCCAACATGGCGTCTGTGCGAAATATTTCACCAGCATTTAATATCTCCGAAACTATTACCGATATTACCCTGACATTTTCTATGGTGATACAGGGAACTACTATAAGTTCACTTATGTGACTTTTGAAAACCTGGTAACTACAAAACCAACATGGCGGCCAAGCGAATTTGCGACTTTTAAATAGACGTTTCTCGCGATTTGACCAACCAAACGCAATGAAACTTGGTACAGTATATGTTTATATACATTGTAATGCACCGACATCTAACTTCGTTCAATTGTTTACATAATCACAAGATGGCGGATATGCGAAATATTTCACCGGCATTCTATATCTCTGAAACTGTTAGTGGTATCTCCCTAAAATTTTGTACGGAGATAAAGGGCACTACTGGAAGTCCATCTATAAGATTTCAAAAACCGGTTAACTACAAAACGAACATGGCGGCCAAGCGAATTTGAACATTTTAAATGGACCTTTCTCGCGATTTAATGTTCCAAGCGCACTGCAACCTGGTACAGGAAATATTTATACACATTGTATTCCACTGGTATCTAATTTAGTTCAATTGTTTACATAACCTCAAGATGGGGGCAGTGCGAATTTTAAAATTAAGTTTTTATTTCTTGTGATGTAGTCATGCGATCGAAGTGAAAGGTTGAATAATGAACCTACGCAATAATTTTCCTTTAATGGTACATGACTCTATGGCCTATACATTTAACAATCCAACATGGCGACCATCCGAAATATTTAGACGATACTGAATATCTACGAATCTATTTTAGCAATCAAACTGCATTTTTTAATGTTCATAGGGGCTATGAACTTAAGTTCACCTATAGGACTTTAAATAACCTGGTGATCACAAATCCAACATGGCGGTGACGCGAATTATAAATATTCACATGGACGTTTCTCGCAATTTAACCATCCGCGTGCAGTGAAACTTGGTACAGTAAATCTTTATCCGAATGTTAATCCACTGGCATCTAATTTATTTCAATTGTTTCCATAACCTCAAGATGGCAGCTGTGAATATTTTTTAAATCTCCTTGTTTTTTCTTGTGTCCTAATTATGCGATTGAAGTTTGAATACTACACGTTCACAATAATCTGCATGTAACAGTACATAACTCTAGGACCTACATATATAAAATCCAACATGGCGACCATCCGAAATATTTAGTCGGTTCTCAATATCTACGAATCTATTACAGCAATCAAACTGAAATTGTGTATGTTGATAGTGGCAATTAACATAAGTAGGATATATGAAAATAGGCTGTATAGTTCTTCACGGAACTACTTGTTAATGATGACTTTATATGCCGTGTATCACATCCCCCAAAGAAACTAATCGGGAGATATTGTTATTCAATGAAATGCAGCTTTAACCCCCTTAAGACCCCCTTTAGAACCTGAATATCCGAAAATCCTTCCTTAGTAGACGGTTGTGACATACAATGAACATATCCCCAAACTGTCATGTTTCTAACTTCAATAATTTTGGCTGGGCGATGATGAGTGAGTGAGTGAGTCAGGACATTTTCTTTCAATTTTCTTTTTTCAGAATTTCACTCCTCCCCATAAACCCCTTAAATTTGTATTTATGAAAAAAAAAACTGTCGAACAGCTATTTACTTACTTTAAAGCAGTTTTCGCCCCCCTGAGTTTGATGAGTGAGTGAGTCAGTCAATCAGTTAGGACACTTTCTTTGCTGTCCCCCCCCCCCAGAATTTCATTTCTTCCCATGGGCCCCTTAAATTGGATTTATGAAAAAACGGTCAACACATATTTACTTCTTTTTTATGTTGATTTTTTTTCGCTGAGTTTCAAACTCCTTGCCTATGTCGTTTTAGAGATTCACGCTCCGTTAGAAATCTTTCAATCCCCACTTTTCACTCCTTTCACCTCATAATATACACCACATCGAAAAACCCTCAGACACGTGTCTTCTTATTTTTAATGATGAGTTTATATGCCGAGTATCACATCCCCCAATGAAACAAATCGGGAGATATTGTTATTCAATGATATGCAGGTCTACCCCCTTAACACCCCTTTAGAACCTGAATATCCAAAAATCCTCTCTTAGTGGGCATTTGCGGCCCTTGAGGAAGCTGCATACCAAATTTCATTCCAATCCGTTCGGTGGTTTCTGAGATTTCGTGATGAATGAATGAGTGAGTGAGTGAGTGGTATTTGACAAATATATAGTAGAAGATAGTGTCAAGTCTTTGTTATGCTAAACTCGGTTGACAGTGCTGTGTGAGTAGGTGAGTAACTAACGGGATTTCAAGTAAAGATCCTCATTTTCTATACCGGTAGTGCAGAGCGCAACTGGCATCCAGACGGCCGTGTCTCGACTTGAGCTATGTTGCCATGGAAACTATCTGTCTTGCCATTCCTTCATGAGTATATTTTATGATTTGATTAGCCTGTGATTGAGTGCAAAAGGGCCTAAATCAGAAGAATGAGAAAGACTATAAAAATTCATGTAGGCAGCGGTTCCTTCTGGGTCCTGAACTATGTGTATGCAAAATTTGGTTGAGATTGGTGGAACGGTGTAGATTTGTATACGGAACCAACCCACCCACCCACATACATACATACATACAGACTTTCACTTTTATATATAAGAAGATATCCGGGAAAATGTGTCTGTCCTTCTGTCTGTCTGTCTGTCTGTCTGTCCTTCTGTCTGTCTGACTGTGTGTGTGTGTGTCCCCCTATCAACTCCTAAACGGCTGCAGCAATCGAAACCAAATTTAGTATGAGTAAAGATGTATACCGGAATATCTCAGGCCCATATTTGAAAAATACGCCAGTGCTACCAACTGCTAAAAAAACGCACTAGAAATTTGAGCTC
Organism: Meconema thalassinum; assembly: GCA_946902985.2. Classification (NCBI taxonomy): domain Eukaryota; kingdom Metazoa; phylum Arthropoda; class Insecta; order Orthoptera; family Tettigoniidae; genus Meconema; species Meconema thalassinum. The sequence goes on along the minus strand of OX336400.1, from coordinate 91,234,858 downwards.
CATGTTGGATATCCTGGAAGGTATACATGGGAGCTATTCTAAAATTGGCACACATGTAGATAATACTATTTCAGTTTAATTTCCAGGTGGCCATACATGACAGCGTTGCCAAAATAATTTTAAGCCTTCCGATAAGTCCAATTTTTAAATGCCTATAACTTCTACACTATCAATTGGATTTCAACCAAATTTTGAATGTAATATGTGTACATAAATATATATGACTGAGTGTATTCTTAAGAGCCACCAGGGCAGCCAACTGTTAATAATTGCTCTCTATTTTGTATCCAAATATATCTGAAAGTATGCAAGCCGACAGCTTTAAACTATGCACACGTAAATTACCCGACATTTTACATTAATTTGGAGTAACTTATATACGTCAGTTCCACCAACATGATTCTAAGCCTGCTGATAGTACCAATTTTTAAATACATGTAACTTCTATACCAACAAATGGATTTCATCCAAAATTGGCACAAAAATATATAATATTTCAGATTATTTCTGACCAGCACTCGCATGACATTGTTGCCAACATGCTTTTACGTGTACTAATAGATACAATGTCTAAATCCATGTAACGTCCTTTGGACTTCAACCACATTTTTTATTCTGTACCTTAGGAGATGGAAGTAAGAATATATTCAGTCACCAGAGCTGCCAACTGTATTGCTCTATTTGGCTTCATTATGCCTAGTATACCTTATTTCCAACTAATTAAGACATTTCGATATTACCCACTTAATTTCGTCATTATTCTAGATAGGTTCATATACTGTAGATTAATCTATGGCATGAATCTTAATTTTAAGAAAAGTAGGCTCTTTAGTTCGTCACGGAACTTCTTGTTCCATCTGACTATGAGGGAAGCGGCTAACTGGTAGCATGCTGAACTTCTATGCCCAAGGTGCTGGTTCAAAGCCGGACAAAGTCGCCGGATTTTCTAAGAGCGCTAAAAATCCGTCAGCATGCTTTCCTTCGGAGGGGAAGTTACAACGTTCGTTGCAAGTTGCTGGTTGCGGTGGCATCTAGCAGCCAAGTTCACAGCTAGGTGTCGTTGACGTTATTATTTGGTACAAAATTAGGTACTACTACTTAAAATTGACCGTCTGCAGACCTTACCTGAATTACAGACTAATACAGTCATCACAAATAACACCGTTTATCAGACAGATTCTACACACACCCAATGTACACGGGGTTACATGACCACCTTGTCGCAGCCCCTAAACTGAGGAACCAACCAACATCTCTGCGGGAGATAAAATTTTGGGTGAAGAAGTAACAGACTGTTAGATAGTTACACATTAGTTCCAAACCTTGCATAAGGACAGTGTGATCACAAGTATAAAAATTAACCCCAAATGACAAGAAATGTTAACTAACCTCCAATTGTAAAATACTTTCTCGCAATAAATGAGGTCTGATCCTCCTACGAAAACCTGCATATTTTGCCTATTATAGCCTATCCCCTAGTTTTCCCGGTGAAATCTACCTCCGCCTTCCCGCGTGCCGAGAGGAATTTTTTAATTTTTAAGTTAAGTAAGGACTGCAGACATTCGATTTCAAGTCGTCCCAACTTTTGCTACCAAACGCCACCGTCAACGACCAACTAGTTCCAAACTATGTTACTAAATGCCACCGCAGTTGGCTCCTGGCAACGAACGTTGGAACCTAAGAGCGTTAGTCAAATATAACATACACACATCAAAAAAAGTTTTGCATCACCTCGGTTCCAAGAGTTCCGGAACCTTTAAATACAAAGGGAATAGAGATCAACACAAACAACATTTCAGCTCGTTTTATTGCTCATGAGACCCACACATTGCATGTTGTACCATCATACAGCTAGACTTTCAGCATTTGTGGTCCAGATTGCAGTACACACCACTACCTCTAATACCCAGTAGCACGTCCTCTTGCATTGATGCATGCCTGTATTCGTCGTGGCATACTATCCACAAGTTCATCAAGACACTGTGGGTCCAAATTGTCCCACTCCTCAACGACAATTCGGCGTAAATCTCTCAGAGTGGTTGGTGGGTCAAGACGTCCATAAACAGCCCTTTTCAACATATCCCAGGCATGTTCGATAGGGTTCATGTCTGGCGAACATGCTGGCCACTGTAGTCGAGCGATGTCGTTATCTTGAAGGAACGCATTCACAAGATGTGCACGATGAGGTCGAGAATTGTCGTCCATGAAGACAAATGCTCTCCAATATTCTGCCGATATGGTTGCACTATGGGTCGGAGGATGTCATTCAGGTATCGTAAAGCCGTTTCGGAGCCTTCCATGACCACCAGTGGCGTACGTCGGCCCCACATAATGCCACCCCAAAACATCAGGGAACCACCACCTTGCTGCACTCGCTGGACAGTGTGTCTAAGACGTTCAGCCTGACCAGGGTGCCTCCAAACACGTCTCCGACGATTGTCTGGTTGAAGGCATATGCGACACTCATCGGTGAAGAGAACGTGATGCCAATTCCGTGGGGTCCATTCAGCATGTTGTTGGGCCCATCTGTACCGCGCTGCATGGTGTCGGGGTTGCAAAGCTGGACCTCGCCATGGACGTCGGGAGTGAAGTTGCGCATCATGCAGCCTATTGCGCACAGTTTGAGTTGAAACACGACGTCCTGTGGCTGAACGAAACGCATTATTCAACATGGTGGCATTGCTGTCAGGGTTCCTCCGAGCGGCAATCCGTAAGTAGCGGTCATCCACTACAGTAGTAGCCCTTGGGCGGCCTGAGCGAGGCCTGTCATCGACAGTTCCTGTATCTCTGTACCTCCTCCATGTCCGAACAACATCGCTTTGGTTCACTCTGAGACGCCTGGAAACTTCCCTTGTTGAGAGCCCTTCTTGACACAAAGTAACAATGCGGACGCGATCGAACTGCGGTATTGACCTTCTAGGCATGGTAGAACTGCAGACAACATGAGCAGCGTACCTTCGTCCTGGTGGAATGACTGGAACTGATCGGCTGTCGTCCCCCCTCCGTCTAATAGGCCCTGCTCATGCATGGTTGTTTACATCTTTGAGCAGTTTTAGTGACATCTATGAACAGTCAAAGGGACTGTATCTTGGATACAATATACACAGTCAACGTCTATATGCCGGAGATCTGGGAACCGAGGTGATGCAAAACTTTTTTTGATGTGTGTATAATTTAGATTCACACAAGTGTAATTAGTGGAAGGTTCTTTTTCATGCCATAAATCTATGACCTGGGACCGCCAGCTTTACTTCCCCTCAGAAGAAAGGCACAGTGAGGGATTTTTAACGCTCTTAAAACATCCGACGACTTCGGCCGGGTTTGAACCCGCGACCTTGGGCATAGAAACTCAGCCACCGAAGTCGCTGAATTTGCCTGACATCCTGTATTTATGTGCTGACTGTAGCAGTGTAACTGTATTAGGAACACGGATATGGAAGGTGCCTTGGTAATTGAAGTACAGCACTATCCCAGCATTTTCCTGGACGGAGTGTGGAAAAACCCTGTGAGAAACCACTCTCAGAATAGCCGTTGTCAGTGCCACGAATCAAACCTAAGATCTCCGTACTTCAGCAGCTGCTCGCGCAGTCAGGGTGCAGGATTTGACGAGCACGGCTTCACAGTGGGACGATAATATACTGCATATTGCATGATGTTGTATTTTCATTACTGTGTGACGATATTTCGTTTTTGCTCATTGACTCATGTGTTAACTCTAAGATAACATGTTTTGTTTGCTTGTACCTTACTCTGTTATTGGACGAGTTTGTGCATACAACCTGCGCAAATGGGGGGAGTGGCCAAACCCCTGCTGTGATTGCTGTGTATCGAACCGGACCTTCAGGCACATTGTCGAAGATTGCAAACTAAGAGCGTATCCAGGTGACCCTACCGACTTTTCCAGTGCTACACCATCGAAACTGGACTGGAGAAAATAGACTGGACATAAGGTCGTAATAAGGTTGATATCTGTGCTTGTATGTACTTATTAGCCTACTTTTCACATTTTGCAAACATGAGGAAAAAGTAGACTTATGAGATCGATCCGGGCAAATGTCTCTCTGTCTGTCTGTCCTTCTGTCTGTCTGTCTGGCTGTGTGTGTTCCCCCCCCCCCCCCCTATCAACTCCTAAACGGCTGCAGCAATTGAATCCAAATTTGGTATGAGTTAAGACCCATACCTAAATATCTCAAGCCCATATTTGAAAATTATGTCAGTGCTACCAACTGCTGAAAAAACGCAATTGTAATTTGAGCTCCATGTTGGATATCTTGGACGGTATGCATGGGAACTATTCCAAAATTGGCACACATATAGATAATAATATTTCAGTTTAATTTCCAGGAGGCTATGCATGGCAGTGATGCCAAAATGATTCTAAGCCTGCTGATAGGTCCAATTTTTAAATGCATATAACTTCTACACTATCAATTGGATTTCCACTGTAACTTCTATACTAACAAATGGATTTCATAAAAACTTGTCACAAAAAGAGATCATAATATTTGAGATTATTTCTGACCAACATATGCATGAAATTGTTGCCAACTTGATTTTACGCGCGCTGATTGATCCAATGTCTAACTGCATGTAACGTCCATGCTATCCATTGGACATCAACCAAATCTTATATTCTGTACCTTAAGAGATAGAACTAACAAAATATCAGGCACCAGGGCTGCCAACTGTAGTGCGCTATTAGGCTACTTTATACCAGGTATATTTAGAACTAACTAGAAATTACGATATTACCAACTAAATTTCGTCATTATTTTAGATAGGTCTATATAGATAGGCATGAATCTTAAATTTTAAGAAAAGTAGGCTCTTTAGTTCGTCACGGAACTTCTTGTTTTTTTTATTTATTTGCGAATTGACCACTTAGGATCACACCACAATTTCACTGTTTAAGTTGTAATTTCCTCTGCCTCCAGTACTCCTTCATGCGATCGCTGTGCTGCTGCCGTTGTCGGCCGTCCAAGCTCTTTCGGTCTTTGTAGCTCGTCTCTCGGCATGAAACCCTTCCAAATTGTGTATCCTGTTTATAAATGTATCCCTTTCCAACATTTGGGCCTCCGGGATGTTAGATCATTCAAGGTCTTTCCGAGTCTCTTTAATCCATGATGTACTCGTAGTTGTTTTTTTTTTTGTTTGTTCCAGAAGTAGTTAAACAACTGCTTGGTTAATCTGGATTTGTCCAATCTGTACATGTGTCCAAAAATATTAGCCTCCGTTTCCTCATGGTCACAGAGATTTTTTCTACTCTGTACTTATTATTATTGTGTTTCATGAGTAATGCCGTACGATACATAAATAAATAAAAACAGTTATCGGATAAAGCACGTGTATTCTATTTGGTCCACAAATGCATAAGCTTGCAATATGCGAAACTTTTCTTGACTGGTGTATTATAGAACTCCACAGGAAAACGATGCAGATTCAGTCACTCGATGATTTCACCTTCAGACTAGACTATTCTGCTGCACGTCTCAAACATAGAAGTTGCCGATACATCAGGGATTTAGATCGCATATAATCTTTCCGTTGCTCCTTTTTCGATAGGCAACCCAACATACTGAACTGTATGTAATGTCATCACGCCAGGAGATGGCAGTTCAACACGTTGCGACGGGGTAAGGGGAGTCTTGCAGTACGCATGCGTGGCTAGCCTATTCCAAACCTAAATATATCGGCTGGCACTCAGTTGCTGCTACTTCCTGCTTGATAATTTGTTATCGGGCTTCACGTGTGCGTGTATTGTTACCTACCTTCCTACTGTCGATATTCTTTCAAGCCCTTGTGCTTACTACAGTGAGTCTCTCTCTCACGAGTCGGCCGGCCGGCGCCCCCAGCTTATCTGTCTCCCGCTGACTCATCACTTCCCGCTCGGCATAGCATAGCAATAAGAACAGAACAGCACTTTGCTCACTTTATCCGTGCATGACATGAGATACCAATTAAAATTTAGAAAGTAGGAATTAGTAAACTAAGGTCGTACCTTATGACAGGAGATGTTGGAAATGTTCTCCTCCTACATCCACACATTTCTGGCGGTATCTTAGGAAACTCCGATTCACACGCATCAGTTCGTCTTCCGTTATTGAGGCTATTTCTCTCCGGATATGTTCTGCGATTTCATTTACTTTTTCCTCGTTAAGTACACGTTTTTTAACAGTTCGCTTCTTATCGAGTAGAGAACCAGTTCCCCTCAATTTGTTTACGAGCTTCCGCACGGTCTCTCTATGTGGAGGGCGCAAACCTGGAAAATGTGTTATGAAACGTTTAACGACTTCCCTGCATGACTCTGTTTTTACATAATTATCACATGAACACACTTTCATCTACCGTGTACACACGTGGAGGCATTATGAGAATTATACCCAAAAGTAACACTTCACAACTCGAGAATAGTTGGAGTGACAGTTGAACACTAAATACACGTTATAAGCATGGACCAGAACTGCGAAGTGCGCGCTGTGTAACAGGAAGTGATCAGTCAACGGGAGGCAGATAAGCTTGGTGCGCTGGTCGGCCGAGTCGCGAGAGAGACTCAACTGTATTAACTGTTTTGCAGTATCAGATACAGTAATGGAACCAGTGACCAACTTAATGTTTTTGGAATAGGCTACGTGATACGCAGTGAGCGGGAAGACAACTTCAAACACGACTGGCATCTCCTGGCGAGATATCAGTACTGCTCGGTTCCAAGCTCTATGAACTTGAGGGGTGAGGTGACGCGTAAGGTGGGAAGAGAAGGGCCTGTCAACAGCTCACCGTGTTATCTGGAATTCCTGTCTATTCTCCAATATTGCTAACATAGGGCCGTTGCCTATACCAGTGTGGCGTTGCAAATGAGTAAGTGAGTGAGTGACCGACCAATGTATTTGACTCTGTTACTACGTATGGACTGGGAACCCCCACGCCATCGCTCATCGTCCGTGATCCGCATTCCTCTCAGGTTCACAGACCTTGGACTCGAGCAGTTCTGTGTGGGTTACACCGTGTGCATACAACACTGCAAGCAGTAATCTGGGTACTGGAACTGATCTCGTTTAAAACTGTTTTTTGCTTTAGTACGAGACTCCAATACACTCAGTCGACTACGCAGTGGTGTCACTTGGGGGATGCGGGGGGTTCGGACCGCACCGGGTGACACCATCACAAGGGGTGACACCAAAATTAGGGTGGTTCGTAAAATTTCATTTTTAAACAAATTTAGCACAGTAGAACATCGATTTTTTACCAGTACTAAGTGTCTGTCTTGTCTGCCTTCACTTCATTGGTTATAAAATATTGTGAATTTATCATTTAGCTCATGTATGTATGTGGCTTACGTTTATCATTGAATTTCATCAAGTACATAAATGTGAGTATTTTTGGATTTTATTCAATTTTATATATATGTTTCGTTTCAAACAAAATATCACTGTCTATGATTCTATGTCACTCCATGAAATTATTCTTATTAAAGGACTTCAATAAATATAAGGCTTTCAAATATAATTTGTTTTATCTACTAAACCAAATCATCATATATATTATTAATATTTCAGTAGTATAGATCCCTCCTGCGGCGCTCTCAAGCGACCGATCGTGACAAATGAGCATTCAAATGAAAGAGAATAGACTTTAGCAGATACGAATTGCACTCTAATTTGATAAATATTTATAATTTCTTAAAAAAAAGACTTAAAAAATGAACGAAGTGTGCGATTTGCATATACTGTTTTGTAGGAACGCTCCATAATAGAACTCCACTTCATATTTTGGCCGCTGTGACGCCTGTATCATGTCATTTTAGCATTCTAAGTTGTTTACTTTATCATTTTGAATGGATTTTGAGAAACAGTAACTCAAAGGAATGATGAGTACTCAAATCGAATAATTTTATAAATATCGAATAACCGGAGAATGTTATGGTGATCCAATTTTCAGTGATTGCCGACTTAAGTTAGGGAACGTAGAACTTGGAATTCTAACTGAAATATAAACAGTGTTCTATATTGATTTGGTTGAAATAAAAACATAACAACCTTTCTTCTTAAGTCTCCCATTATAAACCCTTTGAGGAAAGTGTGATTTATGAACATGCGAGATTTCTCGCACGGGTCCGCTAGTATATATTATTTCAGTAGTATAGATCCCTCCTGTGGCGCTCACAAGCGACCGATCGTGACAAATGAGCATTTAAATGAAAGAGAATATATAATACAAGTGACACATTTCACTCTAATTTCATAAATATCTATAATTTCTTGGGACAGTCAAGGCTTTCTGATCTTGCAATATTATCAATTGAAAGTGATTTGGCGAAAGTAGTTGATTTCGATGAAGTAAATAACAAGTTTGCAGCTCTAAAGGCCAGGAATTAAAGTTTTGATTTAGTCGAGATTTAATATGACATAAAATTTTAAGTTAAAATAACAATTAAAAAAGTAATATATTTTCTATGTAGTTCTTAACTTCTTACTATCTTTTACCAACCGAACTTGAATTATCTTTTTCTTCTCTTGCCTCTGTAAACATAAGACCTATGTTTATAAACGTTACTAAGGATTCTGTATGTTTCCGTTATTAGGCACTGGCGGACTCGGCGGAGGTCTATGCGGTGTCGTGGAGGGGGGGGGGGGGGACACAATGAGTTACCGCACTGGGTGAAACCAATCCTAGTGACGCCACTGCGACTACGAGTTACGGTTGTTCTAGAACAGGGCCATCCACACAGCGTTCCGGCTGCGCTCTAAGCCAGGTCTCCGAGCGCTTTGGTGGAAGGTAGTCTACTTTCGGTTGTGGTGAGAGGAGCTTGGTTGGTTGAGAACGCGGTCTGCCCGCCGCGCCGAAGGGAGCATTGTTTGGCTCAACGTACATTTGTGAGCGTTTCTTTTCTGTTCTTAAGCTTACCAAAAGTAAACATCTTGCAACGATGAGCAATAGAAACGTGCGCAATTGTTCACGAATAGCTGTGCCCAGAAATATTGCACCCAATTTGGAGAAGATTGTTTCCCCCAAAATTAAAGCTCGTAAAAACGACGGAGCAAAAGTCACTCAAGGTCTGTAATATCTGTTCATATTGGTAAAATATTGTTGAATTTTCCTTTCTAATATGTTCACATTTCAGTTTGGAATAAATCACAATATTCTTTACTTAACACTTGCGTTCGTTTCCTGCACATTCCATACATAAGAGTACCATTCGATTTGTATATATGGTATATTTTTTTTTGCAAAACAACCCATCAATATTATGTCAACAAATCCACAAAAGCCGTCGGCCGCATGATGTACGCAGGCCTACGTATCTACTGTCGACCAAAGTATTATGTGCACTCGAGTTTGAAAGTTGTTTGTGAAGTAACCAATAGACCTACATAAAATCCAATAACATCATCATTTTCATCCTTCTATTGCACGTTAGCTCATGTAGGTTTGGAATTTTTAATTTATATTTTAATATTTTTGTCGCAGTTGGAGCACAAAAAGTGCACGTTTTTAAGCGTGTATCAACCATGCGTCACATTTAAGAATTATTATCTCAAAAACCCGTCATCAGATCGAATCCAAATTTTAACACAATATAAATTGGAATGTTGTATAACTGGTTTATTAATTTCAAAATGTTGCGTGTCCAAGAAAAAAAAGTTGTTATCATTTTTGTAAGGTAACTTTTACTCGGCTCGGGGTGGTTGAAAAATGTAGTTCTTAGTTGCGATGTAATCCTTATACATCAAAAAGTTATGCTGTATGACTGTGAAATACGCTAATTAACTCACTTATTTTATAACGGTTTGTATTTGTAGGCGGAAATAACACATCGTTCACCACCTACCCGCTCCCGGAAAAGCTGTACAGCGTTGCCGAAGTAGAGCCCATCACGCATCATGGCGTGCCTCGCTCGGAAGTGATGGGCTCCATCACAGCAACGCTGTACAGCTTTCCCGGAGCGGGTAGGTGGTGAACGATCTGTTATTTCCGCCTAAAATACAACCGATATAAAATAATTGAGTTAATTTACGTATTTCACAGTCATACAGCATAACCTTTTGATGTATAAGGATTACATCGCAACTAAGAACTACATTTTCCAACCACCCCGAACCGAGGAAAAGTTACCTTCCAAAAATGATAACAACTTTTTTTCTTGGACACGCAACATTTTGAAATTAATAAACCAGGTATACAACATTCCAATGTATATTGTGATAAAATGTGGATTCTATCTGATGACGGGTTTTTGAGATAATAATTCTTAAATGTGACGCATGGTTGAAACACGCTTAAAAACGTGCACTTTTTGTGTTCCAACTGCGATAAAAAATATTAAAATATAAATTAAAAATTCCAAACCTACATGAGCTAACGTAAAACAGAACGACGAAAATGATGATGTTATTGGATTTTATTTAGGTCTATTGGTTACTTCACAAACAACCTTCAAACTCGAGTACACAGTCATAATACTTTGGTCGACAGTAGTCAGCGTGGTCCGAACATCGCATTGCCTGTCTCCTCGCTGCCACAGTGTAGTGGTGGTAGGGGAAAGAGCGCTTGTCTGCCCTGTGTCCCCGGAGCCCGGCCGTGCTCTCAGAGCGCAATGACTGGATGGCCCTGTTCTAGAACGAATGGGGATAACATGTTGTTATTTGAAATAACGCGTTCGTTGTGTTCAATGCACACAATATCTATTTATCTTCGATATACACGGGGATAGAAAAAGAGAAAAACACTGCATATTGTTGGCTTAGTTTATTATTATAGTAGTTGGTAACTATGGAGTAGATCGTATTACAGTCTTGCGTTGTTTTCATTATGTGATATACCGGGAATCAGCTGCCCCTAATAATATTGTCTTAGTCATCCCAACTGCCACGTTTTGTCAGAAATGTCGATAAGCTTTGTACGTCGTTCGGATAATATCTTCCCACCGAGTATTTATAGAACGGTGTTAGGGAGAGAATCTTCCACCCCTTTCATTTCAAACAGTTCAACATGCAACCACAAGCTAGCTGCAGAGATATATTGAAAACCCATTAATTTGATGTATACTGTCATGAGAAACCAAAGGTGGGAAGCATAGGCCTATATCCCAGTGGTCTCCACAGTGCACGTGCTCGCCTGTTCGGATGTGTTAAGTGAAAGAAATGCATTGTTTTACAGAAGAAGGTGTCTTTGAAGATAAAAGATTTGTAAACGTTGTTATATAATTGAAATATAATGTTAATAATTGTTTTGATCACTTGAGTAAATATATTTCAGCTAGAAAGGAAATAATTATCCTGTTGAGGGTGTTTGCATTGTATAGAAGATATATAAAATAAATTTCCTGTGTTTTTAGTAAATACTATTTTGAAATTATTGAATTATATTAAAATGTACTAACTTTTACTATTCCAAAATCACTTTTATATTTTTTGTGCAGTTTTCGGTAAAGATGTTATAGGTCACTGAACTTGTCATGCGTGGGAGTTACGTTTTTTTTTAAATTATAGAGCGTGATAGGTGTTTTGTGTATACTATATCCTGTTCAATAAACCTCATTATTAAGTGATATATACAGTATTATTATTTGGAGGTGGTAAATCATTACCCCATTGCCCATTTAAGAAAATATACTCTCCGGTATGGGCAGTGGGATAATGATTTCCCACCCCATATTTCATAAAATAGAATCTGCACCTATAAAATTGTTGCATAATCCTACTCGTCTATCACCCCCAATTACAAATGTGCAAAATAATATTTTATGTTCGACCCTGACTATTATATGCCAGAAAACTGTATCATAATGATGGTCATTATAACACTATTTTTCATTATGAAGCAGTTTTTCCCACCAATCAGGGCTCAAGAAACAGTTGTTTGACCAATTAGGTGAGGATAGCAACGCATCTGCGCTGAGTTCCACGGCCTTCTAATTTAAATTTCATGCCTGGCCTAGTGTCATAGTGGGCGCAATCGAGGAGGCCATGGTCACAAGGCATTCTCTGCGTATCATGCGCTCTGTTCAGTACATAAAACTGGTGAAATCTCGACAGATATTTATGAATATTTATGTTTGAACATAAAATAGTTATAATAATTATCGTCGAACATAAGCAGTCGTATGTAACTCGCCTATAATGGTAATTAAGACACTCGTATGGAAATTATAAAACTCGCATACGCTCGTTTTATAAACATACTCGTGTATTAATTATTGCCATTATAGGCTCGTTGCATAATGTACTATTATACCCCCCAGTCTTTTGCCCTATAAAGGGTTAATATTGAAAACATAGTATAGCAGACAGGGTAGGGATCCCACATCTCATTAAAAATGTAAAATTAAGCAATTTCCTCCATTTTACGAAACCTAGAAGGGCAAAAGGGCCCGGAAAGGTTTCAAATTATGAGTCTTGAAGAGACAGGGTAGGGATCTCCCATCTCATCAAAAATGTAAAATTAAGCAATTTCCTCCATTGTGCGAAACGTAGAAGGGCAAAAGGGCCCGGAAAGGTTTCAAATTATGAGTCTTGAAGAGACAGGGTAGGGATCCCCCATCTCATCAAAAATGCAAAATTAAGCAATTTCCTCCATTGTGCGAAATGTAGAAGGGCAAAAGGGCCCGGAAAGGTTTCAAATTATGAGTCTTGAAGAGACAGGGAAGGGATCCCCCATCTCATCAAAAATGTAAAATTAAGCAATTTCCTCCATTGTGCGAAACGTAGAAGGGCAAAAGGGCCCGGAAAGGTTTCAAATTATGAGTCTTGAAGAGACAGGGTAGGGATCCCCCATCTCATCAAAAATGTAAAATTAAGCAATTTCCTCCATTGTGCGAAATGTAGAAGGGCAAAAGGGCCCGGAAAGGTTTCAAATTATGAGTCTTAAAGAGACAGGGTAGGGATCCCCCATCTCATAAAAAAATGTAAAATTAAGCAATTTCCTCCATTGTGCGAAACGTAGAAGGGCAAAAGGGCCCGGAAAGGTTTTAAATTATGAGTCTTGAAGAGACAGGGTAGGGATCCCCCATCTCATCAAAAATGTAAAATTAAGCAATTTCCTCCATTGTGCGAAACGTAGAAGGGCAAAAGGGCCCGGAAAGGTTTCAAATTATGAGTCTTGAAGAGACAGGGTAGGGATCCCCCATCTCATCAAAAATGTAAAATTAAGCAATTTCCTCCATTGTGCGAAATGTAGAAGGGCAAAAGGGCCCGGAAAGGTTTTAAATTATGAGTCTTGAAGAGACAGGGTAGGGATCCCCCATCTCATCAAAAATGTAAAATTAAGCAATTTCCTCCATTGTGCGAAACGTAGAAGGGCAAAAGGGCCCGGAAAGGTTTCAAATTATGAGTCTTGAAGAGACAGGGTAGGGATCCCCCATCTCATCAAAAATGTAAAATTAAGCAATTTCCTCCATTGTGCGAAATGTAGAAGGGCAAAAGGGCCCGGAAAGGTTTTAAATTATGAGTCTTGAAGAGACAGGGTAGGGATCCCCCATCTCATCAAAAATGTAAAATTAAGCAATTTCCTCTATTGTGCGAGACGTAGAAGGGCAAAAGGGCAAAGGGCCCGGAAAACTCTGTTAAACTAAAATCTCAAATTTTGAAAATCACTTCTTGCCTAAATGCGGATCCGTAAAAACAGCCTAACATCGCATGATTCTTTACTTGTTATCTTTTTGATTCAAATCCTAGCCAAATTAACATATTCATATAATTATTTATTTAATGCGTTCCTTGGTTCAATACCCACAGGCGTTATAAGTATTTATAAGGGCTTAAGTGAAACTCTGCATTGACTCACATTAGTGCTTGCGTTGGTAGAAAAGGCCAACTGCTAATCTAATCGACCGAATATGGTTGAGTTTCATTGACTCACACTAGTGTTCATAGTGGTAGAAAAGGCAATCTGCTAATCTAATCAACCGAATATGGTTGAGTTTCATTGACGCACACTATTGTTCGTAGTGCTAGAAAAGGCAAAACTGCTAATCTAATCGACCGGATATAATTGAGTTACATTGACTAACACTAGTGCTTGTAGTGTTAGAAAAGGTAAACTGCTAATCTAATCAACCGGGTACAGTTGAGTTTCATCGACTCACACTAGTACTCGTAGTGTTAGAAGAGGCAAACTCTAATCTATTTGACCAGATATTGGTTGAGTTTCATTGACTCACACTAGTGCTCGTAGTGTTAGAAATGATAAACTGATAATCCTATCGATCGGATATGGTTGAGTTTCATTGACTCACACTAGTGCTCATAGTGTTATAAAAGGCGAACTAATAATGTAATCGACCGGATACGGTTGTGATTGACTCACACTAGTGCTCGTAGTGGTAGAACAGGCAAACTGCTAATCTAATTAACCGGATATGTTTGAGTTTCAATGATTCACACAAGTGCGCTTAGTGTTAGAAAAGGCAAACTGCTATTCTAATCAACCAGATATGGTTGAGTTTCATTGACTTACACTAATGCCCGTAGTGATAGAAAAGGCAAACGGCTATTCTAATCCACCGGATATGGTTGAGTTTCATTGACTCACTCTAGTGCTTGCAGTGGTAGAAGAGGCAAACTGCTATTCTAATCAACCAGATATGGTTGAGTTTCATTGACTCACACTAATGCCCGTAGTGATAGAAAAGGCAAACGGCTATTCTAATCCACCGGATATGGTTGAGTTTCATTGACTCACTCTAGTGCTTGCAGTGGTAGAAGAGGCAAACTGCTGTTCTAATCAACCAGATATGGTTGAGTTTCATTGACTCACACTAATGCCCGTAGTGATAGAAAAGGCAAACGGCTATTCTAATCCACCGGATATGGTTGAGTTTCATTGACTCACTCTAGTGCTTGCAGTGGTAGAAGAGGCAAACTGCTATTCTAATCAACCAGATATGGTTGAGTTTCATTGACTCACACTAATGCCCGTAGTGATAGAAAAGGCAAACGGCTATTCTAATCCACCGGATATGGTTGAGTTTCATTGACTCACTCTAGTGCTTGCAGTGGTAGAAGAGGCAAACTGCTGTTCTAATCCACCGGATATTGTTGAGTTTCATTGTCTCAAACTAGCGCTCGTAGTGGTAGAAAAGGCAAACTACTATTCTAATCGACCAGATACGGTTGAGTTTCATTGACTCACACTAATGCTCATAGTGTTAGAAAAGGCAAACTACTAATCTAATCGACCGGATATGGCTGAGTTTCTCCTTCTTCAATATTCCATGTTAATTATATATCTTAATCACATGAAATGTATTTCAGGTTATTTTTCCACATAATCCAGTAATTGGAATTACATTGTGTTCACCGACTGAAAGAAACAATATTAATATTTTTGAAAAGGAATCTAATCAACATCTCTATTTAATCCCAAGGGATTATTATTAGCCCCAGTTTGATGAGGGAATAATAAGTGGATTCCCTTTCATCCGTTAAATGATGTAAGATGAATTATAATTGTGTACTGACTTTAATCTTATGTGTTATTTATAATAAGCTATTTATTACCTTAAGTCAATATATAGTACATTGACACCGTAGCGGTTTCGGCCACATTGTGATCTCCTTCAGCGTGTTATAGGATTAGTAACTGTGTAATAACATACAACTTAATCAACTTTTGGTCATAATAGTGTTTTATCCCTCTGTTGGGGGTGGGATAAACAGGGTAGTGTAGATGTATTAATTTAAGGGATGTTTCCGAAAAAGGGTAGTTTCCCGTAATTGGGGAAGACTACTAGTGTAATGTGTTGGTGTGAGTATGTGATCTGTTGGGGGCGTTCCTACAGGGTGTGTTTACCTGTTAGGGGATGAATGTCTAAGAGTGGGCTATTAACCTAGCCTGCCAATTATGTACGAGCGAGCGTTTAGCGAGCTCACATGCAGAGTCGACACTTCGGCACGCTGCAGTCTGGCTGCCTATTCGAGTACAATGGGATTCCTGACGGTGCAGTTCCTGGCCTTCACGGTCAGGGGCAATTAGGACTAAGGTCAGGTTGGGTGTAAGGATGTAAAACTGGGTGCAATGAGTAGTAGATGTATGTGTTTACTGACCAAGTGTTTATTGGTCAGTAGCGGTGATATACTGTCCCTTTAGGTAGTGGACAGGTATAAAGCAAAGTACAGAGTGTGTGAAATACAAAGTGTTCTGGGTAAGTGTTGCAATAATAAGGAATCTGAGCACATTGGCTAGTTCTCACCTGGTGAAGAGCTGGAACGGACCTTGGAGGAGCAGAGCCGCTGGCCACGAATAGATAATGGGGCTCCTCTGGGTCTAGCTTTTAAGGCTTTCCCCCACTGCTTGGTCGGCGTTTCCTCACCGTCGCTGCCCCAGATAGTGTGTTTATGTATGTGTTATGTAAGCGTGGCTGTCAGCGATATTGCTGGTCCTGCTTGTGTTGAGGAAGTATGTGAGGCTTATGGTATGCCTATGAGGGTGGTTTTGGTGAAAAGATGAAGGGGTGGGTCTTAGGGGTAGTGCCTCTGGGCTGTACAATAGAGAATACTATAAATATTTTAGTTCAAAAAGCTAACAGAGTAAAATTTCAGAAATCAGATCTGTTACAAAAATGTTGTTAATAAAGCATAAAAAAATCTTGATAAAACAGCTTTGAATTGAAAAAATGTTTATGTGAAAATAGCCTATATTAGAGTCGTCCAGTTGCAAAACTTGTTTAATCCACTTGTGAATAAGAATCATTTTCATGAGAAACTTTTCTCTGGACTTTGCCTCGCGTATCTTTTGTGTTTGTTGTTTTCTACTTTTTTCTTTTTGCTTCGTGTTTTTAGTTTTGTGTTTGCTTTGTGCTTTTGATTTTCAATTTTACTTTTTGCTTTTCTTTTTTGGTTTTTGTTTTGTGTTTGTTTTCTGATTTTGCTTTTTTGAATGTTGCTTTTTGCTTTATGTTTCTTGTTTTTTGTTTTCTGCTTTTGCTTTTGTTTTTGAATTTTGCTTTTTGCTTCGTGTTTTTTGGTTTTATGTTTGTTTTCTGGAAAATCAAAATAAAACCTAAAAAAAATATCAAAATAAAACAAAATATAATAAAACAAAATAAACAAAACAAAATGAAAAAAAAAACAAAAAAAATTAAATTGAAAAATTTAAAACAAAATAAAATAAAACAAAATCAAAATAAACAATACAAAAAAATAAAGAAAACAAAATAAAATAAAATAATTAAATAAATAATTTTATGACATGATCCTTATTCACAAGTGGATTAAACGAGTTTTGCTACTGGACGACTCATATGCTGAATACGTTAGGTTATAAATGATGGTTGATGTGTGTCAGTAGAGAGATATTGTAGAGAGAACTTTAGAAATAGGTGTGACGAAGTTACGAAGTCGCACCAATTTCCAAAGTTCTCTCTACAACATCTCTTTATTGGCAAATACACATCAACCACCATTTATAACTTAACTTATTCAACATACAAAGGGTGTAACAAGAATGTACGCCACAAATTGCAGGGCACATTCCGCACACGTAGACGAAGAAATTATGTTATATGAACATGGGTTCGGAAACGCTTTGTTTCCATGTCTCACCTCGTTGTCTCCAACTCATTAAGCATGGGAAACACAGGAACAGAACGTTAGAATCGTGGGGAACATGCACTGTTGGTTACGTCTGGTTACATTGTCATTATCGTAGGTGCTCCACCAGTGTTTTGTTTTACATGGCCCTGTTGCCATGCGATTTAGCAGATGTGCCTTTAGCTGTGCGACAAAACATGTACTTCATACACGATGGAGCACCTCCTCCTTTTAGTGCTAATGTCCGTCAGCCTCTAAATAACAGATTTGGTGACAGATGGATAGGTTGAGGTGGACCAATTGCCTGGCCTCCACGCTCTCCGGACCGAAAATCACTGGACTTTCATCTGTGAGGGCATTTGAAAGCTCTTGTGTATCGAACCCCAGTACAAGATGTTGAGAGTCTCCGTGACCGTATTATGGAAGGCTGCGAAACCGTACTCAATCCTCCAGGGATACATCAGCGCAAAGGAGATTCACTACGACGGTGGGTTGATGCACGGAGGGCATATTGAACATCTCCTGTGAGCAAGAGTTGCATGTGGTATGCTGGCACGTTCTGTTCTTGTTTTTTTTCCCGTGATAAATGAGTTGGAGACAATGAGGTATAACATGGAAACAGAGTGTTTCCGGACCCATGTTCATATAACATAATTTCTTCGTCTACGTGTGAGGAATGTGTCCTGGATTTTGTGCCGTACATTTTTGTTACACACTGTATATTTTCACATACACATCTCTTCAATTCAATGCTGTTTTATCAAGACTTTTAATGCTTTATTAACAAAATTTTTGTAACAGATCTAATTTTTGAAATTTTACCCCTTGAGCTTTTTTAACAAAAATATTTATAGTAACCTCTATTATGACAAAATATTTATTAAGTTGTATGTTACTGCACAGTTACTTATCCTATACCACGCTGAAGAAGGTCACAATGTACGGTTTCAATGTACTGAATATTGACTTAAGGTAATAAATAGTTTATTATAATTAATATGGTAATTTTTACGTCATCTTATGTGTTATAACAGCTGTTATTCGAAATGAACTTAAGTTTAACTTTGAAAGATGGAAATATTAAAGAAGATGCTATTAAAATTACGCCATTTTATAAATACTGGCGGACCCGAGCGAGAACTCTCGCATAATGGGTTGTGTGCGCCCCGTGTGTACAGACTACCCGCCCAGCTCTAGTGCTATGCAGCTGTAGGCGACACGGTTCTGCCAGGGGCTATCGTCTTGTTTATTTGTTTAAAAGCACTTTATAAACAAATATATTTCCGTTGACTTTTCAAAAATGCAAGATTTTTCCTCTGCTTTTGAGACGAATTGGGATCATTACTTTTGTGCTCTCAGGATCCTATGTGTGGTGAGTCTGGCCTCTGTAAACATTCATAATACTTCCTTACATCAATTCTATCATCCTTGTCTTTTACTACAATGTATTTTGACTTCATTGATCTGAACACAAATGACAAGATATAGGTTATAAACATACATTAGGCTACATACTAGAGGAATAATTTATATATGGTAAGAATACATAATAATATGATAAATGCAATTCAAACCTCCTCATAAATCGCAACAGGTCACTTTATTTATCCATTCTTTCTTCATAGACAGTTACGTTAAAGAAGATACATACATAACCGTACACTATTTGATATGTACGAGGAGCTATTGATGCAATAATTCTACCACAAGGGTCCCATTTTCATTGTTCAAAACGTTTGGATGAATTTAGAATTGCCACCTATCCACATATATACATATAATTATCCTGAATTCTCCATCTACACAACACGGTAGGTGATGCTAAATTAGATTAAGTAGATATTTGTCACATTCATATGCAGGCTAGTTATGTTCTTTCATATAAATAAAATCTTCTCAGACATATTGTTTTCCAATCTATTAGGTTAATTCATACAACGCAATAACTGGTTGGCATCTAATCAAAATTCAAACTCCGTATTTGAAGAAGATTTATTTAACTTACTATTTCAAGCGCTGAGCTGAAGTATTTGTTGATATTCGGCACTTGATTTTCTAAATTATTTATTTGTCTATATTTTGAATTTTTAATATAGAGCTTAATGTTTATTTACACTCACCGTTAAAATTTCTTAATTTTTTTTAACTGCATTTTGAAAAATTATTGTAAAGACCAAAATTACATTTTATTTTATTTAATACAAGCTGTACCTGGCATGCGTTGCAATGCCAATCAAAGAAAGTGCTGGCGTTTTAATTTTGTTTTTTGAAGTGCGTTTACATACACAATATGATTTCGATTTCCATTAACTGCCTCTAAACTATCATAAAATGGATTTACTAATTTAGAAACATTCGTGGGAGCGTGCACAACAACTCACCATAGTTTCATCTCAATCGATGAATGGTATATGAACGCATACGGGATTTTGTTGAAACGCTTCGCGCGTCGTCACTCATTTGTTGCATCTACTCGAGCGCTACCTATTATGAAATGGATTTACTATGTCAAAAACCTTCCCTGGGGTGTACTCAACGATTCACCAAAGCTTCATCGCAATCGGATGACTGGTAATGAACGCATATGTGACTTAGTTAAAACAATTCTCGTGCCATCGCTCATTTCTTGAATCTACGCGTACGCTACCTATTGTGAAATGGATTTACTAAGTCGAAAACCTTTCTTGGCGTGTACACAACAAATAATCAAAGTGTCATCGCAATCGGATGAATGGCATATGACCGTATACGTTTTTTTTAACGATTGGTGGGCTGTCACACATTTGTTGAATCTACTCGGGCGCTACCTACTGTGAAATGGATTTACTAAGTTAGAAATGTTCACATACGTGTACACAACAACTCATCAAAGTTTCATCGCAATCGATGTATGGTATATGAACGCATACGGGAGTTTGTTGAAACACTTCGCGCGTCATCACTCATTTGTTGCATCTACTCGTGCGCTACCTATAGATGTACAATGTCAAAAACCTTCTTTGGAGTGTATTCAACATCTCACCCAAGTTTCATCGTAATCGAATGAATGGTATGTGAGCGCATGGGAGACATACACACATACCCACCCACCCACCCACCCACTCACAGATAGACAAACTATCTCGTACATTGATTTGTATATATATAGACTACTAGCTGAAGTACCCGTGCTTCGCTACGCGTCATAAATAAATTAAAATGTGAAGGTGACAGTTAAAACAGGGGATAGGCGAGGTGCTGCGCAGAGGGAGATTAAGGATGGAACATTTTGTCCAACTACACCGCTCGGCGTTGACCGTGTTTTATAGCACAAATTTAGGTTTTACTCGCTAACAGTTGCAGATACCTTTCGGATAGAAAATGTAATTTTAAACCTCGCATATGCCATCAAAAGTTTGCTATTTCTTAGCGTTCTCTTTTTATTTGAAATGCAAATATGAAAGTTTGAAACCAAAGGGTGTAGTGACGTCACTAAAATGATCGCCATTTTAAATAGTGCAAAGTATTGAAATCAAAAGTAACCTATATGTTAACCAGGTAAATCAGCTACTTCCATGTAAAATTCACGTAAATCGGACCAGTGGTACTTGCGAGATTGAGTAATACACAGACACACACCATCTCAATGTTAGCCTCGCTTCGCTCGCGTCATAGTCGTATCATATTGTTTTTCAATGAAATGCAGGTTTAACCCCGTTAACACCCCTTTAGAACCTGAATACCCAAAAATCCCTCCTTAGTAGACGTTTTCGACACACAACAAACAAACATATCCCCAAAATATCATTCTTCTAACTTTAATTGTTTTGGTTGGTCGATGAGAGCAAGCATACAAAAATCCTTCCTTAGTTTACCCCTCCCCATATGCCCCTTAAATTGCATTTATGAAAACACGGTCGAACACCTATTTATTTTATTAATTTATTCATTTATTTGTTTATTTTTAAGCTGATAGATTTCCTCCGAGTTTTAGACTCCTCCCTATGTCGTTTAAGAGATACACGCTCAGTTAGGAATCTTTCAACCCCCACTTTTCATCCCTTTCACCTCATAATATACACTACATCGAAAAACCATTAGACATGTGTCAGCTTATTTTTAATGATTAGTATATGTGGCAAGTATCACATCCCCAAATGAAACCACTCGTGAGATATTGTTATTCAATGGAAAGCACGTTTACCCCCTTAACACCTCTTTAGAACCTGAATATCCAAAACTCTTTCCTTAGTGGACGTTTTCGACATACAACGAACATATCCCCAAAATTTCATGTTTCTAACTTCAATAATTTTGGCTGGGCGATGATGAGTGAGTGAGTCAGTCAGGATATTTTCTTTCATTTATTTTTGATAATTTCACCCGTCCCCATGAACCCCTTAAATTGGATTTATGAAACAAACGGTCAAACACCTATTTACTTATTTAAAGCTGTTTTCCCCCTGAGTTTGATGAGTGAGTAAGTGAGTCAACCACTTAGGACACTTTCTTTCCTGTTTTTTCCCCCATAATTTCACCCCTCTCCAAGGGCCCCTTAAATTGGATTTATGAAAAAACGTTCGAACACCTATTTACTTGTATTTTAAGCTGTTTTTTTCCACCGAATTTCAAACTTCACGCCTATGTCGTTTCAGAGATACACGCTCCGTCAAGAATCCCTCAACCCCCAATTTTCACCCCTTTCACCTCATAATATACACCACATCGATAAACCCTGAGACATATGTCTGATTATTTTTAATGATTAGTTTATATACCGAATATCACATCCCCAAACAAACAACTCATGAGATATCGTTATTCAATGAAATGCACGTTTACCCCCTTGACACGTCTGTAAAACCCGAATAAACAAAAATCATCCCTTAGTTAACGTTTTCGACATACAGCGAACATATTCCCAAAATTTCATGTTTCCAACTTTAATAGTTTTTGCTGGGCGTGATGAGTGAGTGAGTCAGACAGGTCATTTTCTTTCATTTATTTTACCAGAATTTCATCCCTCCCCATGGGCCCCTTAAATTGGATTGATTAAAAAACGCTTGAACACCTATTAACTTATTTCTTAAGCTGTCTTTTCCCCTGAGTCAGTCGGTTAGGACACTTTCTCTCATTTTTTCCCCCAGAATTTCACCCCACCCCATTGGCCCCTTAAATTAATTTATGAAAAAAAAAAACAGTCGAAAACCGATTTACTTACTTTTTAAGCTGATTTTTTTTCGCGGAGTTTCAAATTTCTCGCCTATGTCGTTTAAGAGATATGCCTACACGCTCCATTAGGAATCCTTCAACCCCCACTTTTCAGCCCTTTCACCTCATAATAATACACCACATCGAAAGACGCTTAGACACATGTCTGCGTATTTTTAATGATTAGTTTATATGTCGAGTATCACATCCACAAAAGAAACCACTCATGAGATATTGACATTCAATGAAATGCAGGTTTAACCCCCTTAAGACCCCTTTAGAACCCGAATATCCAAAAAACCTCCCTTAGTGTACGGTTTTGACATACAACGAACATATCCCCGAAATGTCATGTTTCCAACTTCAATATTTTTGGCTGGGCGATGATGAGTGAGTGAATGAGTCAGGACATTTTCTTTCATTTGTTTTTCTTCAGAATTTCACCCCTCCCGATGAACCCCTTCAATTTGATTGAAAAACAAACTGTCGAAAAGCTATTTACTTACTTTAAAGCAGTTTTCCCCCCTGAGTTTGATGAGTGAGTGAGTCAGTCAATCAGTTAGGACACTTTCTTTCCTGTCCCCCCCCCCCCGAATTTCACCCCTCCCCATGGGCCCCTTAAATTGGATTTATGGAAAAGCGGTCAAACACATATTTACTTATTTTTATGCTGATTTTTTTCCGCTGAGTTTCAAACTCCTCGCCTATGTCGTTTAAGAGATACACGCTCCGTTAGGAATCTTTCAATCCCCACTTTTCACCCCTTTAACCTCATAAACACATCGAAAAACCCTCCGACACGTGTCTTACTTTTTAATGATAAGTTTATATGCCGTGTATCACATCCCCCAATGAAACCAATCGGGAGATATTGTTATTCAATGAAATGCAGGTTTAATCCCCTTAAGACCCCTTTAGAACCTGAATATCCGAAAATCCTCCCTTAGTAGACGGTTTTGACATACAATGAACATATCCCCAAACTGTCATGTTTCTAACTTCAATAATTTTGGCTAGGCGATGATGAGTGAGTGAGTAAGTGAGTGAGTCTGGACATTTTCTTTCAATTTTCTTTTTTCAGAATTTCACCCCTCCCCATGAACCCCTTAAATTTGATTTATGAAAAAAAAACTGTCGAACAGCTATTTACTTACTTTAAAGCAGTTTTTCCCCCTGAGTTTGATGAGTGAGTCAGTCAACAGTTAGGACACTTTCTTTCCTGTCCCCCCCCCCCCCCAGAATTTCATCTCTCCACATGGGCCCCTTAAATTGGATTTATGAAAAAACTGTCAAACACATTATTTAATTCTTTTTTATGTTGATTTTTTTTCCGCTTTGTTTCAAACTCCTCGCCTATGTCGATTAAGAGACACACGCTCCGTTAAGAATCATTTAATCCCCACTTTTCACCCCTTTCACCTCATAATATACACCACATCGAAAAAACCTCAGACACATGTCTTCTTATTAGCCTACTTTCGATTTTTGCAAAAAATGAAAGTAGACTTATGAGATCAACACAGGGCGAAAAAAGTGTGTCTGTCTGTGTGTGTGTATGTGTGTGTGTGAGTCTGTGTGTGTGTATGTGTGTGTGTGAGTCTGTGTGTGTGTGTGTGAGTGTGTGTACTCTGAATGTCTGTCCCCCCTATCAATTCGAACACGGTGAATGCGAATTGAACGAAATTTGGTACAAAGGTAGCACTAGCAAAGGACACCTCAGTGTCATGTTTTATATCGCCGCCATCTTTACTAAAACTGAATGGCGGCCACTCAAACGTTCAAAACGTAAAATCAAATAACGACTAACCAAATCATCCAATCTCTACCAAATTTGGTAACAACATACCTTCGTATAGGATGCGTCTTGTGACCAAACTACAAGGTCGTCCGCCATACCATTTCAGGATGGCGGCCGTGCGAATTATGCAAACTTTGTAATCCATATCATGGGACCCACCAGTTCCGATTATCGAGCCGAGAATCGTTTTAACTGTTCTAAAGGAAGAGGCACGTACGAAATTAAAAGTTTATTTAGTAATACTATAGTGCAGACGTGATTTTAAAAAGCTCAGCTGATTCATT
The DNA here is from genome assembly GCA_946902985.2 of Meconema thalassinum. Lineage (NCBI taxonomy): Eukaryota > Metazoa > Arthropoda > Insecta > Orthoptera > Tettigoniidae > Meconema > Meconema thalassinum. The sequence continues at coordinate 91,210,061 of OX336400.1, read as the reverse complement.
AATAAGAGAAGATGGCAGCGGATATCTTGTGCCTGACTTATATTTCACTAATTTGAGTATTGAATGCAATATACCGTACTGATAAAAAATAAATAAACTTTGTATGAAATGCTTTATATATAAATAATATACTCCAGTGATGAAATCGTTTAGTATAAATCATTATTTGCTAACAAGTTCTATGTAAGTCATTTTAAATAGAACGATATTCGTTGACACAATTAGCTCAGTAGTCAGTTGGTCACTAGTCGTGGCCGAGTGAGGTGCGTGTGAGCGCGCTGTGTGACCGCATTGGAAGAGTGTACATTTTCTAATACCGGTGCTTCCGATAGTTCCACGGGTGAACTGACCTTCCGTGTGTCATTCGGACAATACTTTTTCAAGTAGTGTTCCAGATAGGACAACAAAACCAGGAAACCCAGAAAACCCCGCTGAAAATCATGTCCGGATACCAGAGAAAAAATACCGTACGCTGCCAATGGGACAAGCAGAGTTCTCGCGCCACACCAGGAGAAATTCACCGCTGGATTAGCGATACTCTCCGGTTGACTGTCGACCAAGTAGAAGCCATCCAGTTAAATGCACAAGAAAAAACCATGTACATCAAGGTAATCAGCATATCTATTTATCAGAAATTGTTAAATAATTTTGCAGATCCTATTAAATTTCAGTATGCCTCAGGCGAAATGACTAATGTTAAGCTCTCCCCAGCGGATTCCAATTTTACCACAGTGCGTATATTTAATGTCCCACTTGAAGTTCCACCTGAAATTTTCAAATCCGTCCTGTCGAAATATGGCACTGTGAGTGACGTCAGGAAAGAACAATGGTCTTCTGCTTATCAGTTCCCGGTGTATAATGGAATACGCGCAGTCACAATGGAAATAAAACAAGATATCCCCTCCACTGAGACTTTTGGTGGCCATTCTGGCTATCTATCTTATAATGGACAGAAACAGACCTGTTTAATTTGCAATGCTAACACACACCTACGTATCAACTGCCCACAGAAAATGATTCCCCTCGGTATAACTCCAACACAACAACGACGTGTTCAATACTCGGAAGTCGTGACACAGCAAACGTCACATGAAAACATGTTTATTGATCAGTCAGCTGGGACAACACCAGCAGTGGCCTCTGATACACACGACGCAGAACTGGTTCCTTACACTGACCAGCTCAGCGAGTCACAGAGTGCACCTGTGCTATCGGCAACATGTATCGCAGCCTTAGAACCAATTATGCCGCCACTACAGGCTGCCACAGAAATTTTGTCTTCACTGCCCCCACCTTCTCTGGTACCTACCGACTCACCTACGCAGGTTGATCGAGGATCCGAGAACGTATCTAAAAAGATAAAAACAAATGCCTCGATTGCCGTACCAGCCCAGAAGAATCAAACTGGCTCTACAACCGTTCCCGCAGCTGTGAAAAAGAAACAAAATCTTCATTCTACGTCATCTAGGGACCCACGAACGCTCTCAAACGCTGACTGCCGGCCTATGAATAGCAATCATAAGGAACTCTCTCAACCTAATTTGACATAGTGCACCAGGATAATTCTCAGCTGTGTCTTCTTTCGAGTCCACCTTCCAGTATGTCTAGCACAGGTTTTATACTTCTCTTAATGGCGCAATTTCTCGCTGTGGCCACTGTGAATATCAATGTAATAGAATGCCCTCTGAAATTTCAACTGTTGGAGAGATTCCTTCGAGATGCAGACATTGACATTGCCTTCATTCAAGAAGTTGCCATACCGTGTTTACCCATATCTGCCTTCTACAAACAATACATCAATACCGGTAATACGAATAGAGGGACCGGATTCCTCATAAGACATGATATCCCACTCGAAGGTGTGCTATGTCATCCATCAGGACGCATAATATCTGGACACATAAACAATACCACCCTGATAAATGTATATGCCCCATCTGGGTCCAATAAACGTGTGGAACGGAAAATGTTCTTTGAACAGAGTATACTGCCTCATCTGCACGATGTTAAGGAAAAACTTATTCTTGCAGGGGATTTCAATTGTATTCAACGCCCAGAGGATTCCACTAGTCCATACAAAGGTGTCAACCCGGCTCTCAGGACCCTTCTTACCTCCCTACACCTCATTGATGCTGTGGATAGTTTAAAGGTGCCCCTGCCCCATTACACCTGTATAAGTCACAACTCCTCATCACGAATTGACCGCATCTACTTTTCACAGGAACTTATCCAGCCTCGACGATATGAAGTGATACCTGCCAGTTTCACTAACCATCATGCTGTCGTATGTACAATCTCTTACCCCCATCCCATATTTCACTTAGGAAGAGGTTATTGGAAACTGAATTGCTCGCTGTTACTGGAGGAGGAATGCCAAGATATTTTCAGACAACACTGGACTCGATGGGTCCAACAAAAATGCAAATTTCGCGACTGCGCAGACTGGTGGGATATTTTGGTTAAACCAGGGATCCGCCGCGTCTTTAAGAACATATCCTACCAACGAGGTCGGGAAAGACGGGATACAGTTGAATTTTACTATCGAGTTCTTCGCCAGCTCCAGCAAAGATCTGATGCTGGGGAGCGTTTATATGACCAGATTCGGGAAGTTAAAACCAAGCTCCTGTCTCTACAGCAACGAACGCTCGCTCATATAAACGTGGCTTTAAAAGATCGTACAGTGCTCCCAGACGAAAGTGCAAGTGTATACCATATCGCCAAAGGACAACGTGAGCGGCAACGTAAATATATCCACCGCCTCCGCACCAGTACTGGAAGTGTCGTCACCTCCCCTGACGCTATACGTAGTGAAATATCACTATTTTATCAACGGTTCTACGCTCCGGCTCCAATTGATCCACAGCAGGTGACCCTATTGCTTTCATCTTGCAATACCCATCTGTCTCCGGACAACAAAACTCGGCTCAGCGCGGATATTACGGATGAAGAGATTCACTCTGTGGTTAAGCACCTCCCAAACAACCGCTCACCTGGCATTGATGGACTGCCATATGAAATGTATAAACACTTCTGGCCTCTCATTGGCCAAGAATTTTGTCATGTCCTGCGTACCATTCTCCAACGTCGTGCTCTTTGTCGATCACATCACGAGGGTACCATAGTCCTCATACCAAAAACATCCTCTCCCATGGCAGTTGGTGACTTCCGACCAGTTACTCTGCTCTGCAGTGATTATAAAGTCCTTACCAAAGTACTTGCATGCCGATTGAAGACTGTTCTACATGATATCATTGGTGATGAACAATGTTGCAGTATTCCTGGAAGAACTCTGTTAACAAACTTAGCGATACTAAGGGATCTACACCTAAAAGCCGAAATGCTCCCCACTGAGCCAATGAGTTTTCTCAACTTGGATCTTGATAAAGCTTTCGATCGCATCAGTCATGAATACTTGTACATGGTCTTGCAGCACTTTGAATTTCCTGCAATCCTTATTGACTACATTCGTATGATAAATTGTAATGCTACGTCTCGAGTGCTCGTCAACGGTTTTCTTTCCCCTCTGATTCCAATACAACGATCAGTTAGGCAAGGATGTCCCCTCTCCATGCTACTTTTTGTCATTGGCCTTGAACCGTTCATTCGGACTACCCAGGTGAAGCTACAGGGTTACAAACTGTCCACACATGTTTTTGGCATGTGCGCCTATGCTGATGACGTATCCATATTGATCCGCAATAACGAAGACATCTCCCACATCGATAGCGTCCTTCAGCTCTACCATATCGCCTCTGGAGCACAATCGAACCCCCAGAAAACTGCTTTGCTTCCGCTCAATAATAACTCAGTGATTACCCAACAGCCCTGGTTCCGGATAGTAAATGAGGTGAAAATTCTTGGCATTACCTGGAAGCAATCGATTCTGGACACGGTGCACGCAAACTGGACTAAGGTCATTGCCAAAGTTAGGGGAGTGCTGATCCAATTTGGTCAAAGAAACCTCAATATAGTGCAACGGGTCGTAGTCCTCAACGTATTTGCGCTCTCTAAAATATGGTATGTCGCACAACTTTTCCCACTGCCCAAAATGTTTGAGAGCCAATTGGCAAAATATATAGGTTGGTTTCTATGGCAAGGATTTTTGTTCCGAGTACAACGGGAACAGTTGTATCTCCCATCCCGGCAAGGCGGGCTAGGGCTAACCGCTCATGGCATGAAATGCCGTGCACTCCTCTGCAAGAACGACATCGCCATTCTTTCCCAACATGACACTTTTACGAAAGCGCTATACAAAGATATTCGGAACACAGCCCGTGGTTGTGAGAGAGCTTTGCCGAAGATATTTAGGGACCATCAACAGCACCTTCTGGAAACTGTTCGCCAAATGCCTTCAGGGACTGTTCCAACGACGAAAAGTATTTATAACATGTTGCGGCAAGTGGTACACTCCAAACCGCGAATCGAGGCCACCACCCTCTACGTCCATTGATTGGCCCACTGTTTGGAAAAATTTTGGGGCTATGACCATTTCTTCTGCTGTACACTCCCGGGTTTTTATCTTCCTCAACGATCTCATCCCAACCGCTCTACGGCGATATACCATCCGTCTTGAAGCTTACCCATGGTGTACTATATGTGGTCAAACTGATACGGCGATACACCGCTTCACATCATGCACGCGAGTTGCCTCCACGTGGCTGTGGTGTAAGGGAAACGTATGTCAACTATTAAATGTGCCCACGGATGACCTTGATGACAGGAAGTTGATTCGCTTGTCGGTGACCGCCTTCCCCCAAATTAAACAGACTGCCATTGTGTGGATAATGGGCCAATATGTACACTTCGTGATGGACAATGATCAACATTTCTCAATCCTGGATCTCAGGTATCACCTGCAGAAAGAGCGTTGGAAGCTTAGTGAAAGTGGACAATTGTACGATAAATATGGACACTATCTGGACTTTCTTGTGATGTAATAGTATGGTATGTATCATATCTGAAAATTCTGTAATTCTGTAAAGAGCTAAAAAAAAAAAAAAAAAAAAAAAAAAAAGTAGTAGAGCGATAGCCTGTCGCTCAGATTCCTATGGTTCAAACCCGATCAGAGCTAGTTTTTTTGCTTGAAATGTTATATGTTTATTGTTTTGTAATGACTCAGATGTTTTAAAATTAAGCGTTATATTGTGCAAATTATGGTGCAAAATATATATTTAATTAAAACATAATTCGCCAGCAGATTTACTCGAGACATCTAGCTGCCAAAAAGGTAACTTCCAGATTTTATTGAAAAGTTTCTTCTTCTGGCCGCTAGAATGCACTCGCACTGTTAGGATTATATTGTTCGATATTTCACCACTAGATGTCCCGACTAGTCTACGTGGGGATCCATTGATTACTATACCATTATCATTCTATGCGCATCGAATTTGAAGAATGACAAGTTGATACTACGATACATTTTAACTTTTTATTTTAAAGGGTTTGTAACAGCCTATTTTGCGTTACTTGAAAATGTTATTAAGCGTTATATTGTCCACATTATGGTGTAAAATATATATTTAATTAAAACATAATTCGCCAGCAGATTTACTCGAGACATCTAGCTGCCAAAAAGGTAACTTCCAGATTTTATTGAAAAGTTTCTTATTCTGGCCGCTAGAATGCACTCGCACTGTTAGGATTATATTGTTCGATATTTCACCACTAGATGTCCCGACTAGTCTACGTGGGGATCCATTGATTACTATACCATTATCATTCTATGCGCATCGAATTTGAAGAATGACAAGTTGATACTACGATACATTTTAACTTTTTATTTTAAAGGGTTTGTAACAGCCTATTTTGCGTTACTTGAAAATGTTATTAAGCGTTATATTGTCCACATTATGGTGTAAAATATATATTTAATTAAAACATAATTCGCCAGCAGATTTACTCGAGACATCTAGCTGCCAAAAAGGTAACTTCCAGATTTTATTGAAAAGTTTCTTATTCTGGCCGCTAGAATGCACTCGCTCTGTTAGGATTATATTATCGAAAATATCCACATAGTTTGTATACACACGTCTCTGTAGGGTCATGGAAAGATTTGTTAATTCAATTAGGGTTGTGAAAGCCATGCACAACCAGACGTGTAAAGACATGCCTCAACTCAAAGTTGGATGTTGCCCACGGCAGGTCGTAATAATAATAATGTTATTGGTTTTACATCCCTTTTAACTACTGCTGCTTTTAGAGACACCGGGGTGCCGGAATTTTGGCCCGAAGGGGATCTTTAACGTGCCAGTAAGTGTACTGACACGGCTCCCTCGCATTTGTGCACCCTCAAATGCCAGCTGACTGCGCCAGGATACGAACCTGCAACCTAGGGCCCAGCAAGCGAGAACGTTACCGCTGAGCCACGCCGCCAGTCCGGTCGATTATGTCTCCAGATCCATAACATTCTTGATATACTTCTTATCTTTCTTTCTTTCTTTCTTCAATGATGGTAGCAGTTTTTATCTAGGTCGTGGCGTTTGGTAGAGGTAAATCGTTTCTAAGGTCTTCAACAAAGAATAGTTCTATTATACTCTTTGATAATAACAACGAGTTATAACTATACTCATACATTTAGGAGAAAGTAGGCTATATGTTCTTTACTGAACATCTTGTTTTTAATGATGAGTTTATATGCCGAGTATCACATCCCACCATGAAACCAATCGGGAGATATTGCTATTCAATTAAATGCAGGTCTACCCCCTTAACACCCCTTTAGAACCTGAATAGCCAAAATTTCTCTCTTAGTGGGCATTTGCGGCCCTTGAGGAAGCTGCATACCAGATTTCATTCCAATCCGTTCGGTGGTTTCTGAGATTTCGTGATGAATAAATGAATGAGTGAGTGAGTGAGTGAGTGAGTGGTATTTGAAAAATATATAGTAGAAAGAAGATAGTGTCAAGTCTTTGTTATGCTAAACTCGGTTGACAGTGCTGTGTGAGCAGTTGAGTAACTAACGGGATTTCAAGTAAAGATCCTCATTTTCTATACCGGTACCGGTAGTGCTGAGCGCAATTATTGGCATCAAGTCGGCCGTGTCTGGACTTGAGCTATGTTGCCATGGAAACTATCTGCCTTGCCATTCCTTCATGAGTATATTTTATGATTTGATTAGCCTGTTTTTGAGAGAAAAAGAGCCGAAATCAGAAGAATGAGAAAGACTATCGAAAATTCATGTAGCCAGCGGTTCCTTCTGGGTCCTAAACTATGTGTATGCAAAATATGGTTGAGATTGGTGGAACGGTGTAGATTTGTATACGGAACCAACATATATACATACATACAGACTTTCACTTTTATATATTAGATATTGTAAGCCAGTGAAATGAAATTCCTAAGAAGTATGATAGGTAAGACAAGGAAAGACAGAGTGAGAAATGAAGATGTTAGGAAGGAAGTTGGGATGGGAAAACTAAATGAGAGAATTGAGAAGAATAAACTAAGGTGGTTTGGACATGTAAAGAGGATGGAGGAAAATAGAATACCAAGACAGATGCTGGAGGCCAAGTGCAAGGGAAAGAGAGCAAGGGGAAGACCTAGAACAAGGTGGATCGATTCAGTGAAGAACAGCCTGAGAAAAAGAAATCTGGACTGGGACAAGATCGTGGAAGAAGAATTGTGGAAGGAAAGAGGAAAGTGGAGAAGTGCCATAAATACCCCGACCCGGCAGGAGCTGGATAAGGGGAAATGATGATGATGATGATGATGATGATGATGATTGTAAGGATATCCATTTTATTAATTTATTTCATATTTATTACAATTTTTAGCCTATTTTCAATTTTGAAAAAATAGGCTTATGAGATCACCTTTTGTCCGTGTGTGTGTGCGTGTGTGTGTGTGTGATTCGTGTGTGTGTCCCCCCCCTAATAAAATCAAAACGGCAGGAGCGATTTCAATGAAACTCGGAAAGTTCATAGCACTATTCCCGGCGACCTCGACCGTGCCCTTCAAATTTTGTTACGACTCACCAATCCAACATGGCGGCTGTGCGAAATATTTCACCAGCATTCAATATCTCCGAAACTATTACCGATATTACCCTGACATTTTCTATGGTGATAGAGGGAACTACTATAAGTTCACTTATGTGACTTTTGAAAACCTGGTAACTAATAAACGAACATGGCGGCCAAGCAAATTTGCGACTTTTAAATAGACGTTTCTCGCGATTTGACCAACCAAACGCAATGAAACTTGGTACAGTATATGTTTATATACATTGTAATGCACCGACATCTAACTTCGTTCAATTGTTTACATAATCACAATATGGCGGATGTGCGAAATATTTCACCGGCATTCTATATCTCTGAAACTATTAGCGGTATCTCCCTAAAATTTTGTACTGAGATAAAGGGCACTACTGGAAGTCCATCTATAAGATTTTCAAAAACCGGTTAACTACAAAACGAACATGGCGGCCAAGCGAATTTGAACATTTTAAATAGACCTTTCTCGCGATTTAATGTTCCAAGCGCACTGAAACCTGGTACAGGAAATATTTATACACATTGTAATCCACTGGTACGGTATCTAATTTAGTTCAATTGTTTACATAACCTCAAGATGGCGGCAGTGCGAATTTTAAAATTAAGTTTTTATTTCTTGTGATGTAGTCATGCGATCGAAGTGAAAGTTTGAATAATGAACCTACGCAATAATTTTCCTTTAATGGTACATGACTCTATGGCCTATACATTTAACAATCCAACATGGCGATCATCCGAAATATTTAGACGATACTGAATATCTACGAATCTATTTTAGCAATCAAACTGCATTTTTTAATGTTCATAGGGGCTATGAACTTAAGTTCACCTATAGGACTTTAAATAACCTGGTGATAACAAATCCAAAATGGCGGTGACGCGAATTATAAATATTCACATGGACGTTTCTCGCAATTTAACCATCCACGTGCAGTGAAACTTGGTACAGTAAATCTTTATCCGAATGCTAATCCACTGGCATCTAATTTATTTCAATTGTTTCCATAACCTCAAGATGGCAGCTGTGAAAATTTTTTAAATCTCCTTGTTTTTTCTTGTGTCCTAATTATGCGATTGAAGTTTGAATACTACACGTTCACAATAATCTGCATGTAACAGTACATAACTCTAGGACCTACATATATAAAATCCAACATGGCGACCATCCGAAATATTTAGTCGCTTCTCAATATCTACGAATCTATTACAGCAATCAAACTGAAATTGTCTATGTTAAATAGTGGCAATTAACATAAGTAGGATATATGAAAATAGGCTGTATAGTTCTTCACGGAACTACTTGTTTATTACTTTATCATAAACATGTTCACTTCAAATTAAGATTTAAGTCTGCCTGTTAGGTAGTCAGCCCGAAGGCTGGTTGGATCCTCAAAAAGCACCGCCGTTACGTTATGTGAGTAGATGCCCACAAAAACCCAAGGCAGTGCTATATTGAGGCGATCTAGGCAAGAAGAGGAGTGAGGTAGTTTGCCATTGCTTTCCTCACTGAGTCAGAACAGTGGTCCTAACGCTATGAATAGAACCTTTCACAGCATCCACAGGCACTGACTGTGCCCTGAATGGCATTACTAAGCACCACCCATTCCTCAGTATCTTCCATATAATCACAGCCATGAGTGAGACTGAGACATCGGTGAAAAGCCACCTTTTACTCTAGCCTGTGCCAACTGACAAATGCAAATGCACTGTATTCATCAAGAGATGGCAAGCAGGCACTTACATCTATATTATTGTATTTTAATTCTTAATTGGTTTCATTTAATTTGAGCTGAAGAAGACCTCAAAGTCAGGACGAAACATGTACGATATATGTATTTAAAAAAATATTAGTGCGAGTACTGATTGGTGTATAATTTAAACCTTCAATTCATCTGTCAATACGGATATTTATAACATTTGTGTTATCAATGGCAATTGTGTTTGCATTCCTCGTTTTCTGGACATAAATTTCCCAAACACCCTGAATATAGCATTAGTCACCTAAATATTAGCCTACTTTCGATTTTTGCAAAAAATGAAAGAAGACTTATGAGATCAACACAGGGCGAAAAAAGTGTGTCTGTATGTGTGTGTGTGTGTGTGTGTATGTGTGTGTGTCTGTGTGTGTGTGTGTGTGAGTGTACTCTGAATGTCTGTCCCCCCCTATCAATTCGAGCACGGTAAACACGAATTGAACGAAATTTCGTACAAAGGTAGCACTAGCAAAGGACACCTCAGTGTCATGTTTTATATCGCCGCCATCTTGACAGAAACGTAATGGCGGCCACACAAATGTTCAAAGCTTAAATCAAATTACGACTAATCTAATCATCCGATCTCTACCAAATTTTGCAACAACATACCTTTATGGAGAAAACATTCTTTGACCAAATCGAAAGGTCATCAGCCTAATAGTTTGCGGATGGCGGCCATCTTTGTGTGAAAACCGATTCCCCCTATTAATTCCAACACGGTGAAACCGAATGGAACGAAATTTGGTACAGAGGTAGTACTAGCAAAGGGCACCGAAGTTGCATGTTTAATATCGCCGCCATCTTGAAAGAAACGTAATGGCGGCCACACAAATGTTCAAAGCTTAAATCAAATTATGATTAACCTAATCATCCGATCTCTACCAAATTTTGCAATAACATACCTTTATAGAGGAAGCATCCTTTGACCAAATAACTAGGTCATTAGCCTAATAGTTTGCGTATGGCGGCCATCTTTGTGTGAAAATCGATTCCCCCTATTAATTCGAACGCGGTGAAACCGAATGGAACGAAATTTGGTACAGAGGTAGCACTAGCAAAGGGCACCTCAGTGTCATGTTTTATATCGCCGCCACCTTGACGGAAACGTAATGGCGGCCACACAGATGTTCAAAGCTTAAATCAAATTACGATTAATCTAATCATCCGATTTCTACCAAATTTTGTAACAACATACCTTTATGGAGGGAGCATCCTTTGACCAAACTAATAGGTCATTAGCCTAATATTTTGCGGATGGCGGCCATCATTGTGTGAAAATCGATTCCCCCTATTAATTCGAACACGGTGAAACCGAATGGAACGAAATTTGGTACAGAGTTAGCACTAGCAGAGGGCACCTAAGTGTCATGTTTTATATCACCGCCATCTTCTCGGAAACGTAATCGCGACCACCCAAATGTTAAAAGCTAAAATGTAATTACGACCAACCTAATAATCTAGTCTCTACCAAATTGTGCAACAACATATCTTTATGTGGGAAGCATATTCTGTCCAAACTGCAAAATCATCAGCCCAATAGTTTGCAGATGGTGGACAATTATGTGTGCAAATCGATTCCCCCTATCAATTCAAACACGGTGAAACCGAATTGAACAAAATTTGGTACAGAGGTAGCACTAGCAAATGGCACCTCATATTCATGTTTAATATCCCTATAGGACGTTGTGTATTCAACAAGCTACTACAACCAACATTCAATTATACTCCTTGAAAAGGACAAAGAGTTATAACAATACCCATGCATTTAGGAGAAAGTAGGCTATATGTTCTTTATATTTGCTTGGCTTGGACATTCTCGCTCACGCGCTCCGCCAGTTGCCGGCTGTCGCGTGCACGTATTTTCAGCAGTAAAATCAGTAACATGCATATTTACTCACCATGTTTACAGTAGATGCTGAAAATATTCCCCATCCGCTGCCAAACATAATCCGCATCTTCTTATGAAATTTCTGGTTAATCCGGTTAATTTTGCTTCAGTAAGGAAATAACGACCTTAACGTCTATTCGTATTGTTTACTGAACCTGTACGTTTGAATCTCAAATTAGCCAGTTGTGTTATTGTCCGATTTATAGGAATGGATCTCCCTGGATATTTCACCCGAAACTTTTTTCTTGTTCTTGAGCACGATTTCCTGCACTTTATATAGGCCTACGTATTGTGAAGATATACACGAATATTTCACATAAGGCATTATAGCACTATACACAATCACAATAAAACAACTGGCTAAGAGATTCAAACGTACAGGTTCAGTGAGCGATAAAAATAGACGCAAGGTCGTTATTTCCTTAGTGAAGGTAAATTAACCGGAAACTTCATAAGTAGATGCCGATTATGTTTGACAGCAGATGGGGAACATTTTCAGCATGTACTGTAAGCATGGTGAGTAAAAATGCATTATACTGATTGTAAGCAACAACTCTGCCGTACATACGCGCACACGGCAGCCGGCAACTGAGGCGCCACTGGCGTGATCGAGGAAGTCCTAGTCAAGCAAATATAAAGACCCTGTGTTTACACATAAAGAGAATGAAGGCATTTGTACAGTCTTTGATCACATAATATTTTTGGGGGCCTGAACAACAAATGATTTGATTAATTTCACTGTGCAATACTAAGGGATCCGGAAAGTGGTAGCTGTGTGAACCTATTATTCAGATCGTGTACTTAACTCATTTGGATTCAGGAATTAACAAGGGGAGTATCCAGTGCTGGATTACCCATTAAGCCCGACTAGGCCCAGGCCTAGGGCCCCCAATTATCTTGGGCCCCCAAGCAATTTCTAATTTAGTTCAATTTTATTCCGAAGATTTAGAATGTTTTTATCCGGAACTGAGACAGTTCCAGTATTATATTAAAGTACAATGTCCTTTAAAAACTGAGTTCACTTTTTCTAAACTTTACGAAATTCTTATTCGAGACAAGCTTGAGTCTGTTTTTCCGAACGTTGAAATTGCTTTTCGCATTTTCCTGACCCTCATTATAACGAATTGTTCTGCGGTGCGCTCGTTTTCAAAATTGAAACGGATCAAAAGTGCTCAAAGAAGTATAATGTCACAGGAACGATTAGGCATGCTAAGTTTAATGTACATCAGGTCAGATGTTCTGCGGGAAATTGATTTTGATGGCACTGTAGAAGATTTCATTGACCGAAAAAAAAAAACAGAAAAAGAACTTGATTACATTTTACAGAAGTAAACAAGAAGTTCCGTGAAGAACTATACAGCCTACTTTTCATGCCAATGATTATTCTACAGAATATGAACCTATCTAGAATAATGACGAAATTAAGTTGCTAATTTCGAAATTTCCAATTAGTTCGAAATACTGTATACCTGGCATAATGTATCCTAATAGAGCACTAGAGTTGGCAGCCCTGATGACTGAATATATTCTTAGTTCCGTCTCTTACGGTACTAAATACAAAATTTGGTTGAAGTCCACTGGATAGCATGGACGTTATATGCAGTTAAACATTGGATCTAACAACGCGCGTAAAATGGTGTTGGCAACAATGTCATGCATGTATTGGTCAGAAATAATCTGAAATAATATGATCTATTGTTGTGCCAATTTTGAATGAAATCCATTAGTTAGTATAGAAGTTACATGCATTTTAAAATTGGACATATCAGCAGGCTTAGAATCATGTTGGCAGCACTGACGTATATTAGTTACTCCAAATTCGTCTAGAATGCCAGGTACTATACGTGTGCAAAGTTTAGAGCTATTGGCTTGCATACTTTCTGATATATTGATATTAGGGTAACAAAAATAGGGACAGCACATATTAACAGTTGGCAGCCCTGGTTGCTCCTTAGAATACGCAAAGTCATATCTGTTATGTTACACATAGCACATACGAAATTTGGTTGAAATCCAAATGATAGTATGGAAGTTACATGTATTTAAAGTTGGACCTGTCAGCAGGCTTAGAATCATGTTGGTAGCACTGACGTATATAAGTTACTCCAAATTAATATAGAATGTCAGGTACTATACGTGTGCATAGTTTAAAGCTGTCGGCTTGCATACTTTCTGATATATTGGTATTTGGATAAAATAAATTAGGAGCATTTATTAACAGTTGGCAGCCCTGGTAGGTCTTAAGAATACGCTCAGTCATATCTGGTCATGTACACATACAACATACGAAATTTGGTTGAATTCCACTTGATAGTGTAGAAGTTATATGCATTTAAAAATTGGACCTATCAGGAGGCTTATAATCATTTTGGCAACACTGCCATGTTTGGCCTCCTGGAAATTAAACTGAAATATTATGATCTGTACGTATGCCAATTTTGAAATAGCTCCCATTCATACTTTCCAAGATATCCAACATGGAGCTCAAATTTCAATTGCGATTTTTCAGCAGTTGGTAGCACTGAGATCATTTTCAAATATGGTCGTGAGATATTCAGGTATAGATCTTTACTCCTACCAAATTTTGTTTCGATTGCTGCAGCCGTTTAGGAGTTGATAGGGGGGGACACACACACAGCCAGCCAGCCAGACAGACAGAAGGACAGACAGACGGACAGACAGACAGACAGACAGACGGACAGACAGACAGACAGACAGACAGACAGACAGACATTTGCCCGATCTCATAAGTCTACTTTTTCCTCATTTTTGCAAAATGTGAAAAGTAGGCTAAAAATAGTATGATTTGTTAAATTGTTCATCAAATCATCTGAAATGCTTTCAAATAACGATGATCGTTTCAATTGAAATGTATGTATGTATGTAGGCCTATGTATGATTTCATAAAAAGTGTATTATTTATCTTGAGAAAAGGAACTCTTGTATATACTTTATTAAATGTACACTACAAGAACTAAAAAATTATTTGTAAAAAATAAATAAAGCGGCCCCAAAAATCTGAGGGACTTGGGCCTCGTTTTACCTTAATCCGGCACTGGGAGTATCAGCTATACTAATCCTCACGAGTAGGCAAACAGTTTGAGTAGATTCGTCTTTCTCTGAACTTCAACCAGCCAATGGTCTAATAAGATGATGTAACATAACATCCTTAACGAAAGCTTTTGATGCAACATTGTTATTCTGCCCTCGCTGCAACTTCACATTATACTTGTCTGATATGTCGATGTACACTAATGGGTAATGCTACATTTATATCTGTGTATTTCAATCGTCATCTTGGCCGACAAGCCTGAGGATTTGAATGAGTTTTTGAATGGTATAGACTCCGTCTTACGGAAAGAATTCATGATGAAATTAAATAAATGTAAAACAAAAATACTGGAATGCAGCCGAAATAAATCAGAAACCTCTATGGAGATCAAATTGGCAGGTGAAAAGCTGAAGGAAGTAGGAGACTTCTGTTACTTAGGAAGCAGGATAACCAGTGAAGGACGAAGCAAAGAGGATATAAAAAGTAGATTGGCTCAGGCAAAGAAAGCCTTTCTACAAAAAAGGAATCTGCTGACATCGAATATAGATTTAGGTATTAGGAAGTCATTTTTGAAAGCCTTTGTCTGGAGCGTGGCGCTCTATGGAAGTGAAACTTGGACTATTGGTGCAGCAGAAAAGAGGAGAATTGAAGCATTTGAAATGTGGTGTTACAGGAGAATGATGAAGATCAGATGGGTAGATAGGGTCACAAACAAATAGGTATTAAGACGAGTGGGAGAGGAGAGATGTTTCTGGCGACTGCTAATGAAGAGAAGAGATAGGTTGGTAGGACACATACTAAGACACCCAGGAATAGCAAGCTTAGTTATGGAAGGAAGGATCGAGGACAAAAACTGTAGGGGTAGACCAAGGTTAGAATATGTTAAACAGATTGCCTCGGATGTAGGGTGTCGGAGCTATGTAGAGATGAAACGATTAGCTCAGGACAGGGAGGCTTGGAGAGCTGCATCAAACCAGTCAAAAGACTGAAGACTCAAACAACAAAATTTCAATCATTTAAATAAAGATAGGCCTATAGTATATGTTAACACGGCAAGCTAAGCTGGCTTTGACTGGCGTAGATCGTGGGCGTGCGTACCCGGTTCAGCCGGTGGTGTCGCGGTCCACAGACTCATCTCGTTAATTCACACGTGTTTTTCATTCATATGGACGTGTATCTGCAAATCGTAGACGTTAGTGTTGCATGTTTGTTGAGTATTGAGATTGATTTGTCATGTCTAGACACCAATTCACATTGCGCGAACGTGTGTATATCCATATGCATGAAAAGCAGAAAATCTTGTTCTGAAACGAGACGAAAATTTCGAATCAAGTTTCCAGGAAGACCTGTGCCTAATACCAGTACAATTTAGGAGGCTCGCTAAACGATTCAAGGAAACTGGCTCCGTAAATAATAAAAGAGCTGACATGCTTTCTTTCATCCGAAGATGGCAGATGCGTGTTACAAGAGAGGGAGGACATTTTCAGCATCGCCAATGAGCACTGTAGTACACATTATTGAACATGTTAGGTATAAGTGTGAAAGTGCGCGCCACCACCGAATGAACCGGGACGTGCCTTCGCGATCTGCGCCAGTCACAGCCGGTTTAGTTTGGCGTGTTTACTCGCGCGCACATAGATAATGACTCTGTACAAACATTAACTGTGTGGTCTAATTTTCCTTAGTATAATGGGTCTAGTTGATGTTTGTCTTCAAAGTATTCAATAACCTTTTGTATAGTCCATATTTAATATCACAGTTTAATTTACGTGTCCCACCTCCCTCAACTCGACCTAAGTTTATTACATTTTACTGCCCAAGAACTAGAACTGAACAGCATAAACATTCCCCAATAATAAGTGCTATTCAATTATACAATGAACATTCAATAGCAAACAACCTCGACTTATTCAGTTACACATATAGTTCCTTTGTTTCTGCCTGCTGTGCGATCACATGAACTCGTACATTCCACCTACCAATTACCTGCACAGAATTATTATATTTTCGTATTTAGTTGTAGAATTAATTTGCATTACAATCTCAGCATTATGTCTGTCAATTATATTATAATTTGATAGAATTGTGTAACCAAATGTACATGTGTTTCTTTTTATTAGGTATATGCCTGTTAGAAGCACAATAAATCCAAATAAATAAATAAATAAACAAATATTATGATTTGCAGTTTGAATCTCGTTACATGAGGTTAAATTGATTTGTAAAATACGCATGAGTATTAGAACAACACAATATAGCAAATCAAAAGAATAAAATAACAACATAGCATTTGAATTCTATTATATATGGTTATTTATCTGAGCACAGACGTTGGGTGTATAGGTGTTACACCTTAGCGTTTCTGCTCAACTACTGTAATCTATCTGTTATGTTGTCTTGTTCTAACATTGCTAGGCGTGCATAATACTAATAGGTAGTTCACAAACCCTTATACAACAAACTAACCTTGCGCCTCGCGTGTAGAACTGTCGCCTCGAGGACCAACCCAGCTGACGGCTCCTCCCGGGACGTACTCGACTGGGTATTTAAGAAAGGCGCACCCGGGAGGCCTCGTCAGTTGGTTCAAGGATCATGTAAGTATAAGAGATTCGTCACTTTCGGTTATAGAATTTCCGAGAGAGAGCACCGCCTGAGGCTATGTACCACTATACCAAGACTGGCAACATAAAAAGTAAAAAGCCATATGAATGTAGCCTTTATTACACGTAATTGAACAGTATGTTCTGCGATGAGTTATTGATTATTGATGAAAATAACACAAACATAACTGCGCCTTTCGCCAGGCGTAAAAATGTACGTCCAGATAGGTAAATAGTACTCTTTGATATATATCAATGTTAGCAATAGATTTGTCACGAAGGACAGAATTATGCCGTTCTAGAGCTTAATTCACCTTTAGGCTAATTAAACATTGCTCTCCTACTCTACAGAATTGTTGGGATATTCGATGAATATAAAGAAAACTGTCCAAATGCACACTCTATATTGCCATAACCTCACTTTTGCCTAGCATGCCGGCTGCCACCCACCCCTCCCCGTAGCCCTAAACCACAAATTTTATTGCAATGTAAAGGAGAATGCGTAAGAAAACAAACAAGAGATGATATGCACACATTTATTCTCTATATATTTTTATTCGAGAGTAGGCCATATTGTCCACTAGTTTTACACATGGTCAACACCAGGAAGATGAAAATTGCCGTATTGTTCTTACTATCATTATAATTCTTACATCCCGGTGCTTGGCAATTTTTCCTCCCTTGCAGTGGCGTGATTGACTCTCAATTCAATTTAAATAAATAATCAAAATACCGAACAAATCAAAACAACCAACACCACCACGAGGAAAATCAATCAAAAGAGACTATTCCCGCTTCCGCCAGTCGGTTTGATGTCAGCGTTGGGTGAGTGCCAACTACGGAAACATAGTACTGAAATTAATTCTTCATTGGTTGGCAGAACATCTATATCGGTGCTTTATCGAAACCCACGCGCTCCCGATGATCTGTCATCCCCCTGAGTAGGTTTGATTCCGGAAGGTGATGTAGAGGATGGATATTAGAGAGAGGAGAATTCTCCGGAAGATCCTCGGTCCTGTAAAGGTAGATGAAGAATTCCGTAGCCGACATAACTCCGAGCTTTAGGAAGATGAAGAGAAACTCTCCGATTGTGCGAGATAAAAGAGAATAGCCTTTTACGGCCATATCACGAGATTACCTCCCACAAGATTGACCAATCGTTTGCTCACTTTCTGGCACAATAAGAAGGTTCGTACCACGTGGTTGACGAAAACTGAGAATGATAATAACGAACTGGGAATATCAGATCTGCATGACAGACAGGCTGTGAGGCGTGCTTTGAAGGAAGTCCATGGTTTTCAGGAGAAACCTTGGAGGAACGGTACCCCCTGGACTACTGAAGGGAGTTACACCGGCAGAAAATTCGTCAATACTGGGCGAAGATCAAGACCCTCCAGTTGAATAAAAGTGGTCCTAAATACAGAGAGTTTAGTTCGTATGTAACGGAGACCCTCGCTTGCCCGCTCGCCCGCGTTGCACGCCTGTCTCCCGTCAGGCATTTTGCCGTTATGAGGCGCTTGCGCGTCACTGAGTCATTGAGTATAGGAATTTGTACTTAAATTTTGTACTTGAATGTGATCCTTGACCAATTTTTTGACAAACTGACATACGGAGAGCGATTGTCAAATTACTTTCAACAAGATTCTGCCACTGCTCACACTGCCGAAGCATCCATGACTGAATTGCGTCGCATTTTTGGTACGAGGATTATAAGTCGGAACGTGTGGTCCCCGCGAAGCCCAGACTTATCACCATGTGACTTTTATTTGTGGGGGACGCTTAAAAATAGAGTGAATGCCAGAAACCCTCACACTATAAATGAGCTTAAAGACTATATTACAGCTGAAATACAGTCAATCGGTGCTGAGGAACTTCAGAGAGCAAATGCCAGTTTCATAAGAAGGTGCCAGCGATGGGTAGCAGTGAATGGCGAACATTTTCAGCACCAGCTGTGAACTAGGTAAGTAAAAATTCCTATACTCAATGACTCAGTGCCGTGCAGGTGCCGCATAACGGCAAATTGCGTGGCGAGAGACATGCTCGCGCCACGGGTGAGCGGGCAAGCGAGGGTCTCCGTTACATACAAACTAAACTCTCTGTAGGTCAATTCAAGAGAAGAAAAAACTAAACTTATATAACGAGATTCAAACTGCAAATCGTATTATAAACTTCAACTACACCCATTATACTTTAAGTTCACAAAGGTAACAATTCTAACACCGTGATCACGATATGATGACCGTTTGAAGGACAAACACATATTCCTAAGACGGCATATTGTAATAGTAAACATAACTAAAACATGTATTTTTTCCAGGAATGCTTATTTACTTATTTACCCCACCCAGTAATTGGGCAAATTTGAAGAGTTACAACTAACAGTTCGTATAGGCAACTCTTAAGGAATGGCTTCAAAAAATGGCGTTTCTGCGGACTATATGCTTTACATTGTGGTCCTCACGTTTGAAGGAGAAATATTCAACATCTTTATCACCTCCTGGCTTTCACAGCTTGGTGAGTACAAGATGTGCTTCCACAGGCACATATATACATTTAATTCAGTGGTTCTGAACTCGTAGAAGTGCCATAGCACAAAGACATTATTAAAAAACTTAGCTTTCAAACAGACCATTAGCAAGATGATCTTCAAAATATTCTACTTTTTGAGAATTATGCATTAAAATGAAGCATTTGTAAAATGAAGACTTGAAGAAATTTAATAGTTTAGTAATGGTGCAATATTAGGTTCTTGTTGAGGAAAGCAATGGCAAACTACCTCACTCCTCATCTTGCCTAGTACATCTCATTTTAATGCTCTTTATGATGGTACTTTTTGAGGATCCAACCAGCCTCTGGGTTGCACTACCTCATTCAGTTATTCTCCCATTTAAAGGCTTGTTGACAATGTCATTGAGGTACAGTACACAAGACCACTCCAAGTGAGCAGCTACCAGTTATGCCTCATGGCAGTCCCGGGCTTGGATGGCAGCGTGAGAGTGGGGAAAAAATTGAATACCATTCGTTGAGTGCCAAGTACTCTGGCTGAGTGGAAAGGAGTGATGGAACAATCTGTGTTTACGAATATAATACAGAAAAGTTTGCCTTTTTCTGTTGCTGGGGAGGATTCTATATTGCGATAATTTCATCAACTTAGTTTTAACACATAAAGTGATAAACATATCCTGCATAACTCAACAAATTGTTAGCAGGACATTTTTATAACTTTATGTGTTAATTATAATGGCTCAACGGACAAAATTCATTTTGATTCTCTTTCGAGAACATTTGATTACAACTTAGTTTTGTCAAGAAACATTAGTATAGAATGTCATATTCCCTGCTGTAGTCAGATCGGGCAAACAGATACAGACCCTCACAAGAATGAACAACTGTCAAGGGCTAGGGCTGCCAGAGTTCCGTTTTACCCGGAACAATTCCGTGTTTCCTGGTTTTGTTCCGCGTTCCGTTTTAATCTTTAACGGAACGACAAATATTCCGTTTTTTGGTTAATTTTATAATATACAGAGAGGTTAGTTTTTCTGTATCGGAGACCCTCGCTAGCCCGCTCTCCCGCTGCGCGAGCCAGTCTCCCGCTACGCACTTGGCCGTTATCCGCTTCTTGGCGCCACAAGTTTCCCTCCTTTGCAGACTGCTGAGAGCTTTAACAGTGTGAGGTTCAGTTTAATCAATTGTTCACGTGTTTAGTGCTCAGTGTGCTGTTCCAATGCGATTTTCATTACGTGATCGTGTGTATATGTATAATACCTTCATAAAGTACAGGAAATCTTGTTCGAAAAAACGACGAAAATTCCGTCAGAAATTTCCAAACAGGCCCGTGCCTAGCGTCAAAACAATAAAAGATCTAGCAAAAAAGTTCAAACATTATATTACAGCTGAAATACAGTAAATCGGTGCTGAGGAACATCAGAGAGTAAATGCCAGTTTCATGAAAAGGTGCCAGCGATGTGTAGCAGTGCATGGCGAACATTTTCAGCACCAGCTGTGAACTAGGTAAGTACAAATTCCTATACTGAATGACTCAGTGTGGGGCGGGCGCCGCATAACGGCAAAGTGCGTGGCGGGAGACAGGCTCGCGCCACGGGCGAGCGGGCTAGCGAGGCCCTCCGATACAGAAAAACTAACCTCTCTGTACTAGCAGGTACCCGTGGCTACGCTCGCGCCATAGTTATGTCATATTGTTATTCAATGAAATGCAGGTTTAACCCCGTTAACACCCCCTTAGAGCCTGAATATCCTAAAATCCCTCCTTAGTGGACGTTTTCGATACACAACAAACATATCACCTATATCTCATTCTTCTAACTTTAAAAGTTTTGTTTGGTCGATGAGAGTAAATATCCAAAAAAAAAAAAAACTTCCTTAATGGTCGTTTTTCTTCCAGAATTTCACCCCTCCCCATGGGCCCCTTAAATTGGATTTATGAAAAAACGGTCGAACACCTATTTATTTATTTATTTATTTATTTTTAAGCTGATTGTATTCCTCTGAATTTCAAACTCCTCGCCTATGTAGTTTAAGAAATACACGCTCCGTTAGGAAACTTTCAACCCCCACTTTTCATCTCTTCACCTCATACATAGTATACACCACATCGAAAAATCATTAGACACGTTTCAGCTTATTTTTAATGATTAGTTTATATGGCAAGTATCACATCACCAAGTGAAACCACTCGTGGGATATTGTTATTCAATAAAATGCACGTTCAGCCCCTGAACACCCCTTTAGAACCTGAATATCCAGAAATCTTTCCTTAGTGGACGTTTTCGACATACAACGAACATATCCCCAAAATTTCATGTTTCTAACTTCAATAATTTTGGCTGGGCGATGATGAGTGAGTGAGTGAGTCAGTCAGGACATTTTCTTTCATTTATTTTTCAGAATTTCACCCCTCCCCATGAACCCCTTAAATTGGATTAATGAAAAAAAAACTGTCGAACACCTATTTACTTATTTTTAGCAGTTTTTCCCCATGAGCTTGATGAGTGGGTGAGTCAGTCAATCAGTAAGGACACTTTCTTTCTTTCCTGAATTTCACCCTTCCCCATTGGCCCCTTAAATTGGATTTATGAAGAAACGTTCGAACATCTATTTACTAATTTCTTAAGCTGATTTTTTTCCACTGTGTTTCAAACTCCTCGCATGCGTCGTTTAAGAGATACATGCACTGTTGAATCCTTCAACCCCCAATTTTCACCCCTTTCACCTCATAATATACACCACTTCGAAAAACCCTCAGACAGGTGACTTTCTATTTTTAATGATGAGTTTATATGCCGAGTATCACATCTCCCAATGAAACTAATCGGGAGATATTGTTATTCAATGAAATGCAGGTCTACCCCCTTGACACCCCTTTAGAACCTGAATATCCAAAAATCCTTCCTTGGTGGGCGTTTTCGACTTACAACGAACATATCTGCAAAATTTCTTGTTTCTAACTTTAATAGTTTTGTCTGGGCGATGATGAGTCAGTGAATCAGTCAGTCAGTCAGTCAGGACACTTTGTTTTATATAGGAAATTCAATTTCGCACCAATTTTCGAAAATCCCGCTTCAGAATTGATTGTAATATCTAGCTAGTTTTCTGGTGATACAGGCTCACGTTTGAAAGAGAAAATGATTTCTATGTCTGTGTCAGATAGAGGGGTAGGCCTACATGTTATAGATTTATTAGGGGCAACAAAATTAAGGAATATCTTAGTCCTTGTGAAGTTGATACTCAGTATTTTCCCCTCCAATGCATTTAAGGAGAAAGTTTTTTCTGTCAAATGGAGAGATGATAGAAACACAAGCTCCTTTAAGTTTGATAAGACAAGAATTGTTCACATCTTACAATTATGACATAAATTGTAGGGAATTTTATCAGAAGGTGCTTACAAATAAAAAATCCTTGCAAAGGGTCGTTCAAATAAAAAGCATTTGTAAGTTGCTGGTGTCAGAGGCCTACATGATATGTCAACAATAACTAGTTTTACTTTTGTGTATTTGATTATGTAATGCTTATTTAATACATATGTGTTATGTTATTACAACATTTAACAACCTTGATTTAAGAAAAGCAATGTTTTGGGACTTATGTTCCGTTTTTCCATTCCTGAAATCTGGCAACCCTATAGTGCGTCTCAACCTTAAAAGACAGTACGCATTAAATGGGGCGCGCTGATGCCAGATCTACTGCATATACAAAGTTCTGCAAGGGCGGGCACATGATGTAATATAACTCGTATACAGGCGTGCTTTTACGCAAAACTCGGGAAATTTCCAAAATATGTGTTTGTTGTATATAACTGTAGCTCATACCTTGCAGCGAACAACGCTACAATATTTAGATATGATACGCCGAACCTCAGAGCGCGAGTTTAATGCACACATTATAACAATTTATATTTTTTCAATTATTCATGAATATGATAATATTATCATATGTTATTCCCGGGATGAACAAAGGCAAACTACGGAAACCACTTAGAGGATGGCTGAGGTAGGAATCGAACCCGCCTCTTCTCAGTTTTGTCTCATGAAGTTGAGTACACCCCGTTCCAGCCCTCAGACCAGAATTAAATTTCTTGCCGGAGCCGGGATTCAAACCTGGGCCTCCACGGTGACAGCACGGTGACAACCAGGAATGCTAGCCACTACGGTACGGAACGAGGCGGACAATTTATAAAAAACTCAAGGACCACTTCATTTCACAGTTTAACTTCACACATTTTTTTAGCGTATGGCTTTTAGTGCCGGGAGTGTCCGAGGACATGTTCGGCTCGCCAGTGTTGTAGCTGCTTCGAGGTGGACACCCAGTGGGTGAGCTACACGTACCGTCGCGTGTGGAGTGTTGTCTGAGGAGGAAAGTTTGAATGTAAGGACAAGGAGTTGGAAGGTAGCGGCTGTGGCCTATAGATAGGGACCAACCCCGGCATTTGCCTGGAAGGAAGATGGGAAACCACAGAAGACCACCTTCAAGGTTACCGGCGGGGGGATTCGAACCTCCTCGCCTCCCGGATGTGAGGGACTGCCATCAGTCATGCCGTAACAACCACGGCTAACTCACCCGGTACTTCACACCATCACACGGGGAGATACTGGCGCCTGAGTAAACAAACATACGCAGCGTCAGCGCTGGGCGGGAGGAATAAGTGCGATAACTTGTGAATGCTATCTGATATCGAGCTCGGGTTTGTTTTAAAAACTTTTTCACATATTAATGAACAATTCTTCTCGCTTAGTCACCAACGTAAAGTCAATAGCAAAAAAGTTTGTCGCTACGTGACTTTCCTGTGATACCATCTCAGATTACTCAAGTAACATTTAAGAAAAAAATTCATAACTTTCATACTATGAAAATAATTACCCCCTGAGAAATAGAGTATCTCCTACCAACATCAGGGAATCTAAAAATAAATTCTTGATCTGTTGCGATCATTAGTTCATTATCTATGGCGTGATAAGTTTTATATCTGCAAAAATATAGATTCGCGCTAAAATATCGTAACTGTGAAAATTGGTTCATGTGTTAATTATTTATGGCTTTTATTTTTACATGATCATTAAGAGCGGAAAATTCTCTATAAGACCACGCAAAAAGTTTCTTAGATTTGTCACTTTCAATTATTGGGATTTGGCAACATCGCCGGGGTGGAAGAGGACGAAGCTAATTGCAGGACATAGGAGTGCGAGTGAGAGGCAACTACTACATTTAATTCCATACTGTCTTTTAAGGTTGAGACGCTCTATAGTCGAGGCACCTCTCTTCAATCTTGTAAGCAGTAACCATAGTAAGACAGATGTATCAATGAATGTATAATCCCTTGGATAGTACTGAAGACCGGAGAGGAACATCTGATCAGGACATGTGTTCTGACATCACCACAGATTTGTAGAGGGTAAGTCTTGGACAGTGGAAATACAAGAAAGAACTAAACGTGGAAATAGATGATATTACGCTCTGCAAAGCATGTTTAAATCCAGAAATGTTAGTAGGAATACTAAAGTAAAAATTTGCATTACAATACTAAGACCTGTGGTTATGTATGGATCGGAATGTTGGGTTCTGAATAGAAGAGAAGAAGACTGGCTGCGAAGATGGGAAATGAAGATCTTGAGGAAAATATACGGACCAGTGAGAGGAGGAAGGTTGGAGAATAAGGACAAATGTAGAACTACAGGAGCTCTTAGGACAGGCAGATATTGTGGTGAAAATTAAGCAGGGGAGGATAAGATAGGCATGACACGTACAGAGAATGCCAGAATCGCGTAGTGTCAAAAAGGTGTTTACACAAAGACCGGATGGAAGAAGGAGAAGAGGAAGACCCAGGATACGGTGGATAGATGACGTGGAAGACGACCTTAGGAGTCTGGGAATCAGGAACTGGAGAAGATAGAGATGAATGGAGGCAGGTGATAAAGGAGGCCAAGTTTCTTCACGGATTGTAGCGCCGACCAGTAAGTAAGTCAGTCTTGGACAGACACAGAGCAGCGTCAGAGGTGTATGTATACCCTTCATATACTTTGTTGGAGTGCTCTGAATTACACAATGTACGGGGTGAGCAACTCAACGCACAAAGAGATTATTAAAAGCTTAGCTTTCAAACAGACCAATAGCAAGATGATTTTTCAAAATATTCTAATTTTTGAGAATTATCTACACATAAAAAAATTGAGAAATGGCACATTATGCAAATACTGACAAGAGAGCTTCCAAAACTGAACCAATGATCAAATGAACTGTCATGGTGCACTGAGCCAAAATAAGGAACATACTTAAGCAATTTGAAACGTTTTTGATTGGCTACTTACTAACATTATTGACAACATGCACTGCCATAGCTCTATCCACGTTAATTGGCTTCTGTATTATGCAGTGCATCCAGGCGCGGATTCAACGGGGGGGGGGGGGGGGCGGGGGAAGGTCACGGGGATCATTCCCCCCCTCCCCTCCCACACAAACGGAGACTATTTTTTTTGCAAACTCAAAAAACGAAAACACAATAACCAGACAAATAAAACTTAACGAATTTTAACTGAAAAACAGGATTTTTTTTCATTTTATTCAATACTGAAAATATCTTATTGCAATTATTATGTTCTGTTACAACTGTACATATTTACAACTTCATACCTGTTATATAAAAACGATTATTTATGTAACAAAATCAACTCGTCTATTTTGTTTAGCAAACCTTGTGATTACCGAATCGATGTCTATAGTGATGTCACGATGAATGTGCAGCAATACACGGATAGGAATTTGGGGCTTTTTTGCACCAAAATATTTTGCCGACGTCCAAACTGCAAGCTTGGTTGGCAATTTAAGCTGTGACTTTCTCCCTTTGTCGGTACCAACTCGACTTGCCGAAACTGTAACGTACCGGTACCTTGATACTTTTCTCGAAGCTCGACGTAAAAGTCGCAAAACGAGCCATTGCAATTTGTACGAATAGATTTGGTGCGCTAAACGTATCAAATTTCTATCCATGTAGCTTGCAAAAAGATTAGTCTGGATTTGTACGTTTGGTTATTTTGTGATTGCGTTTTTAGTGTTACCATTTTTCTTAACAATTTCGATTCTCTGACCCCCCCAAGCCAAACTCTAGATCAGCGCCTGAGTGCATCCCTTCTTTTCGTCAAAAGGGTCCGTGGTTATAAAACACCCGTGCAAACAGCGATTCATTGTGAAATTTGTGGTAGTATTGTGTTCCATTCTACGATAGTACTAAACATGTTTCTACAGTGGGCCTATGTCTATCATTACAACTTCACCAGAGCAGACTTTATGCAGCATCAATTAAATGCTCCTCTGTGAGAGGATGATTAAAATATATATATATGTTTTCAGTGCAAAACCCTCCTCCCAAATTACCAGAGTTATGAACGATCGAATGCTAATAGGATTTAGCATTTATCCTGGCTTTCCTCCATCAAACTCACCCCCAAATGGCATTGTCTGAGGAAATCCAATGAAATACTTTCTGGACAATGATAAAATTTCAACTGAAGATTTCTGTTCCAAACAAGAGCAGTGGTTATATCCTCAGGGGGAGGACGATCGTTCAGATCAAATATCAACACTTTCAACCTGCTAAAACCACATAACAGTTTCAGACATGTTAAGGTCACTCGCTCACACTTATACAAATCAAGGTGTGTCAGCTTTGGAATTAATTGTAAATGCTTTATGCCATCATCAGTTACATGAGAATTCCAACGTATGCTTAGATGTGTGAGTCTCTCCAAAAGGTGGGCGTATTTCAAGGTAGCATCCCGCGCTGAGGCATATTCACCATGGCTGTCATTGTGGTGACGCAGGAGTAGACTTTGTAGGTTGGGACAATTTCGGGCAACATCACGCCAAACATCTTCTTGTGATTCAAAGCAACTTAACAACTCAAGGTGGGTAATGTTCGGAAACAATTTGAATATTGTTTTATTCCTATTTGCAACAATCGTCTTTGAATGGATAATTGCCAAACTTGATATATTTCTTAGGGGTTCAGTGTTTTTTGATAGCAACCCTTGTACTCCTTCACACACTTGAGACAGGCCCAGGTCACCTAATATGTTACACACAGATAAAAGTGGCAATACACAATGCCCATCGTCAGTCCCACACGGAATACTTAATGCCTTCAAGCTATGCTGCTTTTTCTCTAAGAAATGAACAATGTCCTTTTTGTGAAAGAGAAGCGGCTCAATATGCAATTCTTCCAGGTTAGGAAAAGTACTGTCTAGATATGTAAAATTCATGTACCGGTAAAACTCTTCTTTAAAGGTAAGGCTCAATGTCTCAATACTGTTTAATGGACGAGTGATGGTGACTTCTTGATTATTGTAAAATTGGTCCCAATACATATGAATAGTATCTAGATTAGGACAATGATCAATAAAGTGTTCAATAAGTTCAGTAAATACACTGACAGATTCCAAGTCGATAGCTCGTAGCTGTGGAGAAATATTCAACATCTTCATCACCTCCTGGCTTTCACAGCTTGGCGAGTACAAGATGTGCTTCCACAGGCATTTCATCCACGATACTTGCTGCCACCAAGGACAAACAAACTGAACGGACATCACCAGGTCGTTGAATGATAGGTAAGAGAATATCTCCACCAAGACTTCACTGGGAAGCCTATCAGCGCACGCACTCATTTTTACTCTGAAAGCAAAAGAGAACAGTAGTTCAAATATCTCACAAGTGACTTAAGACCTACGTCTATATTCCACACACCTCTGACATGCACACTTCACATATAGTTTTGCTTGCACGTCACAATACAGTACACATATTCCACTCAGTCGGTGTTTATTGATTGTACATATGAAAAGCCAAGAATATGACCATGGCGGCCCTTGTCCTTATTGACAAATTTTAAATATTCAGTAGGCCTAAGTTGAAACTTTGAGTCAATAAATAGTTGTACATGTACATTCACGGCCGACTGAATGAGAGCGCAGATCATATTCAGTCGGCCGTGGTACATTAATCACAGTACCGGTTTCGGCCACATTGAGACCTTCTTCAGCGTTATACCATGGGATTCTTTTGCTGGAGCGGGGCTTGGCTGCCGGCTGCCGGGAGCGCGCGCCTTCCGCTAGGCAACCGAGCTCGATCCGCGGGGCTGCGCGAGGCGGAGGCGAGCTAACCAGGGCCATTAAATCCATTAAGTCACTAAACTTTTATCAACGAAGGTGTGAAGTGTCAGCGCACAGATAAAAAGGTAGCATAAACAAAAGCTACAAGATTTAATTTAAGAAGCACAGATGTTATTTTATTTAATGGGAATCTTGGATGACCTCATGTCACCAGTTAAAGATTAGAATTTATCTTTTCAGAGAAGATACTAAAAATGTTCTCCTTCAGCTGACAGAAATAAATTGTTACATTATGTCGCTACTCCTGCACCACCCTGCGTGTTTACTGTAATTAATTGAAGCACGGACCTAAGCCCGTTTGTTGTTCAATTATGGGTTAATTTAACATTCAAAGTGTACAGATCAATTACCCGTACCCTAGTGGAGCTGGAGAACAATATACGGCAGCAGATATCCCTCACAACAGAAGGGAATTACAAAGTGTAAACGCAAATCTATTTACACGGTATAACGTCTGTCTGTCAGTTGAAGGAGAACATTTTCAGCATCTTCTGTGAAAAGGTAAGTTCTTTAGTCATGATATGCTGGTGTATTAATGTACTTTGTTACGGTTTCCACCTGCTCACAATCCGCGGTGCGTGCTCGGCTGGCCGGCGGAATGCGCGCGCCCGGCAGCTGGTTGCCCGTCCCGCTCCAGCAAAAGAATCACCCTGTATTATAATATAAGAAAAGAAGCAAGACTTGCATACAAAATTTCCTTATCAAAAGTTGTTATCAAAATGATTAGATAAAATGCTAATAACCTAAAGGCTGAAAGACACTTAAAAAAGGGTTTAAAATCAGATCTGTTACAGTGTGTTAATAACATGAAATATATAAATCTTGATTAAAAACAAGATGTTCAGTAAAGATCATATAACCTACTCTCTCCTAAATGTATGAGTATAGTTATAACCCATTGTTATTATCAAAGAGTATAATAGAACTATTGTTTGTTGAAGACCTTAGAAACGATTTACCTCTACCAAACGCCACAACCTAGATAAAAACTGCTACCATCATTGAAGAAAGAAAGATAAGAAGTATATCAAGAATGTTATGGATCTGGAGACATAATCGACCGGACTGGCTGCGTGGCTCAGCGGTAACGTTCTCGCTTGCTGGGCCCTAGGTTGCAGGTTCGTATCCTGGCGCAGTCAGCTGGCATTTGAGGGTGCACAAATGCGAGGGAGCCGAGTCAGAACATTTACTGGCACGTTAAAGATCCCCTTCGGGCCAAAATTCCGGCACCCCGGTGTCTCTAAAAGCAGCAGTAGTTAAAAGGGATGTAAAACCAATAACATTATTATTATTATTATTATTATTATTATTATTATTATTATTATTATTATTATTATTACATATACGACCTGCCGTGGGCAACATCCAACTTTGAGTTGAGGCATGTCTTTACACGTCTGGTTGTGCATGGCTTTCACAACCCTAATTGAATTAACAAATCTTTCCATGACCCTACAGAGACGTGTGTATACAAACTATGTGGATATTTTCGATTGCTATTTGCCTGAAATAAAAGTAGTAATTAATAACCTGAACTAACACAACGGCTTGAATTCAGTTTCTATGTGAAATCGTTTTGTTCTTTACTTCAAATAACATTTTCAAGTAACGCAAAATAGGCTGTTACAAACCCTTTAAAATAAAAAGTAAAAATGTATCATAGTATCATCTTCTCATTCTTCAAATTCGATGCGCATAGAATGCCAATGGTATAGTAATCAATGGAGCCCCACGTAGACTAGTCGTGACATCTATTGGTGAAATATCGAACAATATAATCCTAACCACGGCCGACTGAATGCGCTCATACCGGCCTAGACAATGAGACCTTTTTCATGAAATCTTGTTAGTTACTCAACTGCTCACACAGCGCTGTTCACCAAGCATTGAACGACTAAGACTTATCTCTACTTAGTGTAAAACGAAGTCCCCGATTCTTGGATATCACGGGTAATCTCGAGAACCACTGGATGGATTTTGATGCGGCTTTCACCATTCTGTACAGGTAATATCGAGGAAGATTTCTGTAGAAAATAATTTATTTATGATCAAAGGGAGCCAAGCAGTAACGATTTTAGATTTCAGTGAATAGGTCGAAGAAAGAACTTGACGTCCGTGCCCTTTTTAAGCTTACGCTGGACAAACCGTTAAAAATATCAATATACTATGAGTGTAAGAATTGTTCAGCATGAAAAATTGTACAAAAAAGTCCGCGTGAGCATATCTCTATCTTCGATACATCGCCCACTATAAGTGTTTTTAGTTTGGACGGGAGGGGGATTTGGCTTGCATCTCGCCATTCTTAAATTACGTCTGACAGGAATTCCTTGCACATTCATAACTGTTCCCGGGCGAAGCCGGGGCGGGTTGCTAGTGACACTATTATATTATCATTATAATTCCCACAATATCAAAATGCAAATTATATCACAAAATAAAATAGCGTGCTAATAAATCTAAGAGAAATTAGACATACCTTGCACCTCGTTACAGTTGAATTCGATCAGAATCACTCGGTTTTCATTAAAGTTTATGCATTTTTCTGCTGAAAGGTTTGGAAGTTCGGCAACAGGAAACTAGGACTGTTATTTACTTAAAATATTCATTTTTGTATTTTTGTACTATTTGTGTTCGTAATTTCATTACATTGTCAGAATTACCGACAGTAGTGGCTACGCAGGCTAAAGCGCAGCGTTAGGCCATGGGGCCAAGATCTCTGCTGACTCGGTAGACGCGTATGTTCGAGCCCCACCGTCGGCCGTCCTTGAAATGATTTTCCGTGGTTTCCCATTTTTCAACACCAGGCAAATGCTGGGACGGTACCTTCTAACAGGCCACGGCCACTTCCTTCCACATCCTTGCCCAGTTTCATTCATCTTCATCCATTCCATCTCTCATCCTGAAGCGCAGGTCGCCCACGGACGTCGACTAGAAAGACCTGCACTCGGCCTCTCAGGAGGCCACACGAAAAAAAAAAATGTCATAATTAATGCTTTAATTAGTAGGGTATACTATTCAGTGTACCTATTATAAATAAAAACCGTGAGGTTTCTCACCTCCCCATATTACGAAACCCGGTTGCCTAATACGGGGAAAGTGCACTTTTAAAGTTAACAATAATATCTGAGGGTATTACAACATCAAACGTGCCCATATTTGTAATAAGTTATACATAGTATATCGCCTGAGGTTTACATTGGTGAGAAAACCAAAATTATTCCGTTCCTTCTTATGTCTAATGTGAGCCCTATAAAAAAAACCTCCCCATATTTGGCGACTTTCCTCTACCCATTTTTAGAAGATACCTTATGCACTGGACAGCTGAATCCGTGATTAATTGTATAGGTAGCTTCGTAAGTCTCAGAACTCAGGAAGTCCTTTCTAGCAGCGTTACTAGCAGCTTTCAAAGTTTCAAGGTAAGAAAGAAAATATTCCTCTAGCCAGTTTAGGCGACTGACATTTAATGAGAAAAAATGCCCTTTATCTGGATTTCTAGACTGAATATGATGATATGTGATGCTTACGTCATGCATAGCGAACCATTTATTAACGTTTTTTTTAATGGTTGCTTCTGCGTCCATGAATGTGTACGCTTCCGGGTGCATGCCTATATTTTCTTTCAGTGTACTAATGGCACCAATAACTTCTGACGAGAACACTTCCTTGGCACGCCGAACATTCATTTTTTCAAATTTAGTGGGTTCGATGTGTTTTTTAGTGAGGTGTCGGACCGGTTTGGCGATCTCACCCTTTTGCATTGTGTATAGTAATGACAAGTATTTCCATGAAATTATTCCAGTACCATCAGTCATCTCTCGTTACAGAAACTGCGTTCTAATGTTTTTTTGTTTTTTGTTTTTTTTATAATGTGACAATTATCAAAACTAGGGAATACATTCCTAGACTCGTCGTATGGGTGATTGACCATTGGTTGCAAATTCCCTCCCCCTAAATGCCTCATCATTGTAGTGTTAGTTTTGTGATTATCAGAGACAGTTATTATAATTATGAAACCGCATTGTTCAACCTCGAGAATAACGTCCAGCAGGAGTTTATGTAAGTCCCGTCCTGACAGCTGCTTCGTGAAAAAGAAGGCACACGGTATCTGATAAATTGTCGAAAGATCTCTTAGCACAAAACACAACACACGATTAGCTGCTACTTGTTCCCCTCCCGTCCAAACTAAAAACACTTATAGTGGGCGATGTATCGAAGATAGAGATATGCTCTCGCGGACTTTTTTGTAGAATTTCTCACGCTGAACAATTCTTACACTCATAATATAATGATATTTTTAACGGTTCGCCCAGCGTAAGCTTAAAAAGCGCACGGACGCCAGGCTATTTTTTTTACCTTTTCACTGAAATCGTTACTGCTTGGCTCTCCCTTTGGTCATAAATAAATTATTTTCTACACAAATCTTCCTCGAGATCACCTTTACAGAATGGTGAAAGCAGCATCAAAATCCATCCAGTGGTTCTTGAGATTACACATTTAATATACGTACTGTACAGCTGATTTCTTATCGCGCCTATAATGGGAGGGGAGTGCGCTCTACCGGCAACGAGTAGAAACTTTCCAATTACATGTTATACATGGGTTCTGACTGGGAATGTCAAGGCCGGTATAGAGCGCAGCTCGTATTCAGTCGGCCGTGTCCTAACAGAGCGAGTGCATTCTAGCGGCCAGAAGAAGAAACTTTTCAATAAAATCTGGAAGTTAATAAGTAGATCGGCGTGCAGTTACCTTTTTGGGCAGCTAGATGTCTCGAGTAAATCTGCTGGCGAATTATGTTTTAATTAAATATATATTTTACACCATAATATGCACAATATAACGCTTAATTTTAAAACATCTGAGTCATTACAAAACAATAAAGATATAACATTTCAAGCAAAAAATCTAGCTCTGACCGGATTTGAACCATAGGCATTTGACCGATAGGCTAACGCTCTACCACTGAGCTAATTGTGTCAACGAATATCGTTCTATATAAAATGACTTACATAGAACTTGTTAGCAAATAATGATTTATACTAAACGATTTCATCACTGGAGTATATTATTTATATATAAAGCATTTCATACAAAGTTTATTTATTTTGTATCAGTACGCTATATTGCATGCAATGCTCAAATTAGTGAAATATAAGTCCTAAACAAGATATCCGCTGCCATCTTGTCTTATTACTGAATCAGCTCAGCTTTTTAAAATCACGTCTGCACTATAGTATTACAAAATAAACTTTTAATTTCGAACGTGCCTCTTCCTTTAGAACAGTTAAAACGATTCTCGGCTCGATAATCGGAACTGGTGGGTCCCATGATATGGATTATAAAGTTTGCATAATTCGCACGGCCGCCATCCTGAAATGGTATGGCGGACGACCTTGTAGTTTGGTCACAAGACGCATCCTATACGAAGGTATGTTGTTACCAAATTTTGTAGAGATCGGATGATTTGGTTAGTCGTTATTTGATTTTACGTTTTGAACGTTTGATTGGCCGCCATTCAGTTTTAGTAAAGATGTCGGCGATATAAAACATGACACTGAGGTGCCCTTTGCTTGTTCTACCTCTGTACCAAATTTCGTTCAATTCGGTTTCACCGTGTTCGAATTGATAGGGGGGGACAGACATTCAGAGTACACACACTCACACACACACAGACACACACACAGACTCACACACACACATACACACACACACACAGACTCACACACACACATACACACACACAGACAGACACACTTTTTTCGCCCTGTGTTGATCTCATAAGTCTACTTTCATTTTTTGCAAAAATCGAAAGTAGGCTAAAAAGCAGCTTGACGTTGAAACAGTGATCTAAAAAGAAGAATAAGACAGGAATGTGAAACAAATTATAAGAAGTCAAAAATAAGTGGGAAATATGAACATTAGAAAACATGTACGCGAGACCAGACGATCCAGTCGGACTGCGGCAGAGAACGCTCGGCTCACCATGCTAAATTGAAATATTCAAGCAACAATACCCCACTACAAACCGTTACCCATTGTTTCAAGCCACTTCCTGAATCCACTGCTGACCACGGAAAGGAGCGGAACCCTTGATAATGCCGGACGCAGTTTCCGGTGAAACGTCGGGAGATATCCTATCTGGACCACGGCCTACAAGCCCGAAAAATTTGTACTTAATTATGATCGCCGGCCGTGAAAGCCTAAGCTGTTATATTAGAAAACTCGTCCGTCATATAACCTACAAATTTTCCATGCACATATAATAACATTTTGAAAAAGAAATTTTTGTATGCAAGTCTTGCTTCTTATCATTAGGGCTCGGATTTTTATGTGCAAAAAATCAGGAAAATATTTATTTTTTATGTATTAAAAATACCTGAAATATGAGGCAAAAAGTAAAAATATGAAATTATGATTTAGTTTATTAATGTGGATATAAACAATATGCAGTGCTCACGAATGCAATTTATTCTATGTCTCACTGACTGCTGAAATATTACAGTACACAATAAGATACATCTTCAGGTTGTCCATCACAAAAAATGACCGACGATTATCGCAAAACACTTATTCTGAAGGCGCGAAACTGCGGCAAAATGTTTCTTTCCCTTGAGGTGTTGTGTAACATGAGATCACTGTTCAGCGTTGATTGCTTTCCCAAATGGTTGGCAGAACAGAACGTCCCCATCAGAAATAAAAGTATCCTTAAATTCCGCAACATACTGCTGCAGACGATAACTTGTAGTTGTTTTTACATTAAGCATCGTAGAACTGCCTTACACTTCACAGTGCCAGAAATGAACTGCATTTGAGTGACACTGGTTCCAGGTAGCTCGGGGAGGGGAGGTCTTAGCACGTGGTGCAATATGGCGATGGACAAGGAAATCCCTGGCTTCCACAGTGAGTGGAACGGGCCGACAACTTAAGAATAACTCAGTTGCAAGCTGACATGAAGATTACATAGCTCATAGGTTCTTCCCCGTTGAAGTAACACAGAACAAAAATGCAATAAACTGACAGGTCTAGCTAGCATACTGATTCTGAAATATGTAAATAGTATGTCTTTTTATGAGCTAATAAGTGAAAAGCAGGAATTTATGTATTTATCGAAAAAATGCTTAAAATATGTATTTGCATAAAGAAATATTTATTTACCTAAAAATCCGGGCCCTAATTATCATATTTTATAATATAACGATTGGTTGGTTGGTTCTTAAGTTTAGGGGCTGCGACAACGTGGTCATGTAGCCCCGTGTACTTTGGGTGTGTGTAGAATCTGTCTGATGAAATGAAAATCCACAGCCTGCTTCCAGTCTCCGACCGGGTCAGGAATGGAATGAATGAAGCCCCCATCTAGCGGCGAGGATATGAACTGTGCCGGCTGCCGAGGCCTGACGCACTCCTCCGGGGCAATGATTAAATGAATGACAGATGAAATGAAATGATAGTGGAGAGTGTTGCTGGAATGAAATTTTGACAGGGAAAACCGGAGTACCCGGAGAAAAACCTGTCTGCCTCCGTTTTGTCCAGCACAGATCTCACATGGAGTGACCGGGATTTGAACCACGGACCCAGCGGTGAGAGGCTGGCGTGCTGCCGCCTAAGCCACGGAGGCTCCAATCTGTCTGATAATAATAATAATATCGTATGGCCTCGGTTGCCTGGTGCAAGCTTTGCTATTTGACACCCAGAGGGTAGCTTGCATGTCGAATTTCGTAGTTCCTTGACTATGAAAGTCAAGGAGGTTAGATGTTAGATATCTAATCTCCTTGAACACAATAGCGCTTTCTAGTAGAGAAATGAGGAACTTTGTGCTGGCGGAAACTCCCGAGATTAATTTTGCCATTATGAACTCGGCCTACTGAATTCAAATGGGTTCTTTGACATGCCAACATCGTATGACATGCGTATCGTATTTTTGCCGCCTTTCAAGAATCACTTACGACGGTCAGGGGCGAACCTGCAATCTTGGGGTTAGTAGACCGACACGCTATCCACTCACCCACCGTGGCAAGCTGATAACCGGTGTTTATTGTGATGACTGTATTAGTGTGTGTATCTGTTTTTTTTTTTAAATTTAAGTACTGCAACTTAGAATTTTTCAAAAAGTTCCTACTTTTGCCGCCAAGCACCACCGTCAACAACTACTAGGCCAAGTTCAGAACTTAGCTACCAGACGCCACCGCAGTCGGCTCTTGGCAACGAACATAGAAACCTAAGAGCGTTTTTTACATTCTTAACCTATCCAATTTAGCTTCACACAGGTGCAATTAGTGGAAGGTTCTTTAACATGCCATAAATCTATGACATGGGACCACCGGCCTTACTTCCCCTCCGAAGGAAGGCATACTGAGGGATTTTTAACGCTCTTAAAAAAACCGACGGCTTCGGCCGGGTTTGAACCCGCTATCTTGGGCATCGAAGCTCAGCATGCTACCGACTACGCCACCGAAGCCGCTCTATAATTTAACGCTGAAGAAGGTCACAATGAGGCTGAAACCCGTACGTTGATTAAAGTACAAGCATTTATTGACTCAAATTGTCAACTTACTTATTGAAGAGGAGGCGTAGAAATATGAGATAGCAAGTTTTTCACCTCTGTATAGTTCCGAAATCTTTCGAAGGAATTTCCAACTACGTGTCCAAGATCGCTATTGTTTCACCCATGGGGTTGCCACATCAGCGTCAGCTCTACTCCACGGTGGATGTTTGTTTGTACTACTGGTGTGGAAAGTTTTTGTACCTCGTCGCGGAAGTGTGGTTCACAATGATATACATTCTAATTTTCCAAGAAACAATTAAAGTAAGTTGTTCTTCATTAATTGCACTCTTATAATATCAGTGACGATTTATAATAACGTGACGTGTTATGCGTGAGATGATGACAAACTCTAAAGTGGCGACTTGGTTGTAATATGAGACACTTGGTTGGTAGTAATATGAGACTGTCTCATATTGCTACCACCTTTAATTAGCATGGTGTTTAATGCTTTAATCAATGCTAACCTCTGTGCCATTTGCCAAGAAAGAAGTTAAAGAATGAAAGTAAAAGGTCTAAGAAAGAACTACAACGAAGAGTATATGTTAAAAGCCATTGAAGCGGTAAAATTAAAGGAATGTGGGTGGCTACCTGAAAGCATCGAAGAAATATAACGTGCCACAGTCTACACTACCGCGTATGTGTTCAAAGGTGATACATTTTTTGTTTTATTTTGCTGTTTTCTCTTCTCAAAACGTTCCTATACCCGCTACACTATTTGAAATGTTTTAGTGTAGATATGCATTTGACTGTTAAAGTTTTCATGGGTTACATTTTTAAATTATAAGTTAGTTTCTTTATTTCTAGGTTAGTTAGTTAGTTATTGTTGTTTTACGGGGCGGAACTACGAGGTCATCTGCCCCTTTATTTCTAGGTGAGTGATGATACTAGGCTACTGGTGAAACCAGAATCAGAAGATGCGACCTGCTTATTTTGAGACTCAAATTTCTCAAATGATTCTAAAGGTCAACATTCAGTACTTCTTATGCAAAAGTCGACCCACAGGGATTGTCCAGGTCTGGAGAGTGTAGTATATGTTTGTGATTATTGTAAAATTGGCGAATCCTAGGTATGCTGGGCCTGGGACTCATGTACAGGAATGTTATATCAATAGATTCTTCCCTAAGACTTTGGTATGAATTTCATGGTTTTATTTAATACAAAATAGAAGTGTCTTATATACCCAATTTAAAAATTCTTTCAAACTGAGTTTTCTTAGAAAAAATTAAGTATTGTAAATACTATTAGCTTGAGAAAATTCATTTTCACGCTGCATATTCCACATAAAATTTACAACGAATTTCCTTTAAATTTTTTATTTATGACAATTGTGACACCTTCTAGGTCCCAAAACAAAAAGGATATCTCATATTCCTACCCCTTCCTCTACATGTCATACGAATTGCCTTCAACGAATTAATGCCATTGCTTTAGCCATTGAAATCGCATTAATATGATTGGTTCACAAATGAAGCGACGTATGGATAACACATCCTGAACATTAGCTATGTCACCATATCTACAACAATCACCAAACAGTAAAGTTGATGTGGCAATGTATCTGGGACAACCAAGTTTTCGACTCCTTTAACATTGCCTTCTTACAAATATTCCCTAATGCTGCTAATGAAATGTTTCATTGTGCAGTCTCATTGGAGGGCTGAAGTTGCTCACGTTCGTAGGTTTAACCTTAACGTTTCATAAGGCAAAACTACAGGGTCTTCATATTTGCTTGGCTAGGACATTTATGACTAGGGCTCGGATTTTTGGGTAAATAACTATTTTTTATGTAAATACATATTTTAAGCATTTTTTCTA
This sequence comes from Meconema thalassinum, assembly GCA_946902985.2. Lineage (NCBI taxonomy): Eukaryota > Metazoa > Arthropoda > Insecta > Orthoptera > Tettigoniidae > Meconema > Meconema thalassinum. The sequence goes on along the minus strand of OX336400.1, from coordinate 91,170,747 downwards.
TAAATACATAAATTCCTGCTTTTCACTTATTAGCACATAAAAAGACATAATATTTACTTTTTTAAACCAGTATGCTAGTTATTTCAGTTTATTGCACTTTTGTTCTGTGTTACTTCAACGGAGAAGATCCTGTGAGATATCTAATATTCATGCAGAGCGTATGTCAGCTTACACTTGTGTTATTCTTAACTTGTCACTGCGTGCCACTCACTGTGGAAGCCGGGGACTTCCTTGTCCATCGCCATATTGCACCACGTGCTAGACCTCCCCCTCCCCCAGCTACCTGGAACCAGTGTCACTCACATGCAGTTCATTTCTGGCACTGTGAAGTGTAAGACAGTTCTACGGTGCCTAAAGTAAAAACAACTACAAGTTATCGTATGTTGCAGAATTTAAAGATAATTTTACTTCTGATGGGCTCGTTCTGTTCTGCCAACCATGTGGGAAAGCAATCAAGGCTGAACAGCAATCTCAAGTTACACAACACCTCAAGGGCAAGAAACATATTACCGCAGTTTCGCGCCTTCAGGGGAAGTGTTTCGCGATAATCGTCGGTCATTTGTGATGGACAACCTGAAGATGTATCTCGTTGTGTATTATTATTCTTCAGCAGTCAGTGAGGCATAGCATAAATTGCATTCGTGAATGCTGCATATTGTTTATATTCACATTCATAAAATAAATTATTATTACATATTTTTACATTTTTGTCACATATTTTAGGTATTTTTAATACATAAAAAATAAATATTTTCCCGATTTTAAGCACCTACAAATCCGAGCCCTATTTATGACTTAGTACCTCGAGGGGAATCAAACCCTCGTCCCCCAAGGGCGTTAGGTGTGACATTTCGCACAGCCAATGTAAGAAACGTCTATATTCTATTTTTATGAACACAATACCGTAGCTTTCCGGGTTACACGCCGCAAATTCGAATTTATGACCTGGGACTTAGTTACTTATGGAGTTGAGGTGGTACGGATATTGTTTCTCGAAATGTGACTTTCTTACATCAATTATGGGTAAATCGAGGGTGCTTTTCACGAATATACTATTAGTTTTGCACCCACACTAATATTGACGAGTAGCATCTGTGAAAAGCTGTCTCCTCGGTCTAACCTTGGCGTAATAAAGGGCCCTTTTCAGGGCCACCATCTGATCTGGGAAATAGCTAGTTTGCTGGTATAGGAAACTATGGCAAAACTAATTCGTGATCAGCCACCCTGATTTACCCGTAATCAGGGATGGTAAAGTGAACGAAATTTTATATTTCACTCCGGAGCAGGAGTGGATTAAATTCAGCCAGACAATTCAATACTATTCCAGCGTAGAATAAAACCTGGTGTTAAACATATAATTTCACTCCGACAAATAACAAAATTGGGAATGAAATATTGAATTCTATACCTCTCAGAATAAATCTCGGGTGAAATAGAATTGAATTCCGCTAGGAGTGAAATTATTATATATCAATTGCATTGCATTTTATTTCTCTCGGAATGAAATGTTAAATGAGACATTCTATTTTCTTCCGAAGGGAATAACATTAAATCCAAAGAATTTAATTTAATTCTCCTCGGAATGAAACTCAGAAGGAAACATTGAATTCCACCCCGGTGGGAATGAAATCAAATCCATACGCTATAATTTGAATCCTCGGAGTTAAATTATCAATACAACATTTAATTATATTCCGACAGGAATGAAATTCAATGCATGGAATTTAAATCTACTCCTTTCAAAATGAAACTCTGAACAAAATATTTCGGTCTATCCGGCCGGAGTGAAATGTAATCCATACAATTCAATTCTATTCCTCTCGGAACGAAACTCTGGACGAACATTTAATTTTATTCACCCGGAGTAACATGAAAATTAACAGGAAATTAAATGAAACTGCTGCAAAAATAGGTCTAAAGATTAATGAAGAGAAGACAGAATACATGATCATACAGAGAGAAAACATCACTACAGACCAACGCAACAACCTTCATACAGGCAACTTACCTTTAAGAACACGCCAAACTTCAAATACCTTGGGGTAAATATAAATGACTGCAATAGAAGACAAATTGAACACCAAATTAGATTACGGAATGCAAACAAAGTTTACTTTTCCCTGCATAAATTACTTTCCTCCAAACTTTTGACCAGGAAAACAAAACTAAAACTATACAACACGATCATCAGGCCGGTACTGCTATACGGAGCCGAAACGTGGAGTGTGACCAAAAGGGAGGAACGCCAACTTACAGTCTTCGAAAACAAGATATATAGAAAAATTTTCGGCCCCATTTTTGACCAGGAAACACAAAGATGGGTTCTCAGATCAAATCATGAGCTGTACAAGTTGGCCAATCAACCCAGAGTAGTGGACGTCATGAAAGCGAAACGGCTGCAATGGGCAGGGCATGTTATCAGAATGGACGCTGCCAGAATAGTTCGCCAGGTGTACGAGAAGAAGACCGAAGGCTCGAGACCCCCTGGAAGACCTAGGAGTAGATGGCAAGATGAGGTGACCTCTGACTGCAGACAAATGGGTATTACTGGATGGGAGAATACTGCGCTGGATAGGAGGAAATGGAGGCAGATAGTGAGAGCAGCACGGGATCGTCACGTCCCAGAAAAGCCAACGGAGTGAGTGAGTGTGAGTGTATAGGAAATCCATGGAATATAATTCAAACGATCATTTATTTCTATTCCTGTTTGAGTGAAATTACATACATACAATTTAATTCTAATCAGGCCGGAGTGAAATTGAATCCATGCAGTTAAATTCCATTCCTCCCGGAATGAAACTCAGACCATACATTTAATTCTATTCCAAATAGACCGACAGCGGTAACTACGCTCGCTAACGCGCAGCGCTAGGCCAAGGGGGCCAAGCTCTCTGCGGACTCGGTGGACGTGACATAGGTTTCCGTGATTTCTGATTTTCAACTCCATGCAAAAGCTGGGACGGTACATCCTTGCCCAGTTTCATTCATATTTATTCATTTCACATCTCTTTTTAATGAGATGTCTGCGTACGTTTCATACCTTTTACGGTTAAATGTGAAATAGGAGTGGGGCGTGGTGGTGAAATGCCAAGTTGCTTGCTAATCGCAAATGCGGACTGGGTTCGACTCCCGGTCAATGCAATTGAGATTTTTGAAGTGAAATACCACCTCCTGCGGTTCGGATGGTGGTCCCGTAGTATATAATCACGAGATTGACTGTCACGTAAAACTACAGGCTGTACACCTCCTGCTGTAGCGGCTAACAGTCTTGGCTGTCGTCCTAGAGGCCCAGATTCGATCCCTGTTCTGTCAAGAAATGAAATTGTGGACTGATGGCTGGAACGGGGTACACACAGCCTCGTGAGGCACAACTCAGAAGAGGCGGATTTCATTCCCACCTAAGCCACCCAGAAACTGGTTTTCCCCTTCCCTTAAATCCGTTTCCACGTTAAATGTTTCACATGACCTACATCAGACAAATTGTCCTCGTTGATGAGGTGAAAATCTGGAATACTGTATACTGTGTCCATTCCAACCTTCCCGCCTTGTGATTGTTGTTGTTTCATTAGCCTCATACACTAGGGTGCGTGGAATTCTTATCTCATAACCTTTGTTATTGTGATGGAAAACTAGCTCTTTCCCAGATCAGTTGGTGGCCCTGAAAAGGGCCGTTTATTAAGCCAAGGCTCGACCGAGGAGAGGTGTTTAAGCCTTCTTTTCGGTCTTGGACAGGAGCACTGCTGAATGTTGGGCAGCACACCACCCTGAACAATGGTCGCTCCGGACAGCAACTTGTTCAGCTCCTCATCGTTACGGATGGCCAGCTGGAAGTGCTGGGGGATGATCCTGGTCTTCTCGTTGTCACGGGCAGCATTGCCCGCCAACTCCATGACGGCGGCCAAGTAAACAGGGGCACCGACTCCCACTCTCTCCGCATAGTTGTCCTTGCGCAACAGGCGGTGGATACGACCCACAGGGAACTGCAGCCAGCACGGCTGGAACGAGACTTGGACTTTCCCTTCATCTTTCCACCTTTACCTCGTCCTGACATGTTGCTATGCTATCGTGTAGGGTCCACTTCGCAAAATGATACGCTAACCTGACCTGACCCATGCATCGCCGGCTTCGATGCAGACTTTATTGTAGCCTATCAGCCCGAGGGCCTTGAGAGCTATGACCAAAGAGGATTCGACCAACTGCAATTGTGTTAGGGTGATTGGGCGATTACAATGAAAACAAATTGGCCAGAAAGTGACCTAAGAGCATGACATACAGAATGTAAAAAGGATGGTAAAGAAGTTAGAGATTAGAGGTGAACTCGAAAATAGAAAGTTCTCAAGAGAAGAAAAGGTGTGCTATAGTAGCGAGTTTGGTATGAAGATGAAAATCATTCTATAATAATGCGGGGGCGCTTATGACGGATCCCCCTGGCTTGGTAATTACCCAATCTGTTTATGAGTGGGTTTGTACTGAGTGTAGCAGTTCTATATTGTCTAACTGCCTGTCCGTGAATTCTCTGACTGATTGTCGGTAGACCATATTCATTATGTAATTGAGCATTGCGCACGTACCAGGGGGCGCCTGGTATCGTTCGCAGCGCTCTGTTCTGGACGACCTGAAGTTTGTTGATATTAGAGGGGGCAGCATAGCTCCACGCTGGGCTGGCATATTCCATAACAGGACGCACAATTGTGCTGTATGTGAGGAGTATACTCCTGTCATCTAGTGCACTCTGGGACTTAAGTAGGGGCAGAGTTTCGCTTGAATCGCTTTCGCTGGGTTTGCGCGCTGTGTGACCTGTGCGAAAGTAAGGCCTCGATCAAGCGTGATTCCCAGGTACTTTGAAGCTGGCTGCCATCTGATTACTTCGCCAAAGAAGTTTAAGTCCTGGACTTCCGTGTACTTGCGTCGTTTGGTAAACAGGATCGCAGCACATTTACTGACATTAATTTTGATTCTCCAATCCCTTAGCCAGGGCTCTAAGGTGTCTAACGCGACTTGGAGGTTGGCTTCAACCCTATATTCTCTGAAGGAGGTGGAAGAAATAGCAGTATCATATGCATATAAGTGGAGACTAGTAGCATCTGTTTTAGGGATATCAGAAACGTAGACGTTGAAGAGGGCGGGAGCTATGACACTATCTTGCGGTACACCGGCTTTGATTTTCCTCAGTGAGGATTGGGCGTCAACCACTTGGACATAGAATTGCCTTTTCCTAAGATAGGAATTGATGACCTTGAATAAGTGATCTGGAAATCCTTTGTGCTTCATTTTGTACAGCCAACCGCTGTGCCAAACTTTATCAAAAGCACGGCTGATGTCTAAGAAGCAGACTCCTGTCAAACGACGATCATTAAAAGCGCTCGTGATGATCTCTATGAGCCTAAGAAGTTGTTGCACCGTGTTGTACCGTGGAATGGACTTTGCGAAATCCGAACTGCTCATCATTAATAATTTCAGTGATGCCTGGAAAGTAGGGTCATTTCAAAGAGTTTGGAGATGACCGAAAGTAAGCTGATTGGTCTATAATTCTGTGGAAAGGTGCCATTAGTGATAACTTTAGCTACTTTCCAGTACCCGAATCGGTAGATGGCGTTAAAGAGTTTAGTTAGGCAAGTTAAGGCGTTTAAAACTTAAAAGGTTCATTCGGGTTCCGTATTGATAAACTAATTAGTATAAACAGGTTAAAAGTTCCGCCTGATGAATACTTGTATTAATTATGATCACTGTGTGGTCATTAATGGGACATGTTTCGAGGCCTAAATAATAGTTTTGGCCCCTCCATTAGCCGATATGACTGAACGATACAAGAATATTTTTTGCGTAGCACTTAAAATTCCCTTAAATTTGAATCTTGTATGGTGCACCATAAAGAGAGATTGAAACATTTACGCCTAATATGAGTTATGTCAAAAGTACTTATGAACTAGGTCTATAAACGTTTTCAAATGACGCCTCACGGTGGTCTTTAGATGTTATTCAAGCCACAAATGTATGGTACTGGTTCGGTACGACAGCAACAGTTCAGAACACCTTTGTTGGAATCAGCAGTAGGAACACTTAATTCCTCAATACTTCACCAGCAATATAAGGATAATAAAACCAATGAATGCACTGCACTGAAATCATATCTTGCTTAATATAAAGCTTACGAAGTGCATAACTTCAACACTTGCCATGGCAGAGATTGGCATCTAATCCGTCTTGTTAGAGCAACGATTAATAACTAAACTTATTATATTGGCAAATAGCAAGATTCCAACAAAGGTGTTCTGAACTGTTGCTGTCGTACCGAACCGGTACCATACATTTGTGTCTTCAATAACACCTAAAGTACCACCGTGAGGCGTCCATTGAAAGTGTTTATAGACATAGTTCATAAGACTCATATTAGGCGTAAATGTTTCAATCTCTCTTTATGGTGCACCATACAAGATTCAATTTTAAGGGAATTTTAAGTGCTACGCAAAAAATATTCTTGTATCGTTCTGTTCTTGTATCTTCTGATGAAGGGGCCAAAACTATTATTTAGGCCTCGAAACATGTCCCATTAATGACCACACAGTGATCTTAATTAATAAAAGTATTGATCAGGCAGAAATTTTAACCTGTTTATACCAGTAGTGGTTTTGTAGCGGTTCACGGCCCTCCACCACCACACCCTCCACACAAGATGGCGGCGGCGCGATATCTCTCGAACGCATGGTCGGATTTTGACGAATGAGGTGTCATTGAACTCGGGCTGACACCCCCTTTCCAATGGACAACATATTTCTACTCCAAAAGAAACCCTACCCCTACTAGGGGGTGAAAATGTAATTTTTTAGAGAATCTCTCTTTCCAAGTGCAACATGTGAGAGTTTGAATGCCAATATGGAATTAAACGTTGTTCCGCAAACCAATAATCGAAGAGGGGCATGTTAGGCCCTGAGGCGAGAACCCATGTTATTGTTGACGAGCCCCTGCTGTCGGGCCCCTGTTGATGGGTCATTGTTGACGAGTCATTTTTGGCGGGTCATTGTTGACGAGTCCCTGTGGACGAGTCCTTGTTGACAGGTCATTGTTGAAAGGTCATTGTTGACAAGTCATTGTTGACGGGTCCTTGTTGACGGGTCCCTGTGGACGGGTCCCTGTGGACGGGTCCTTGTTGACGAGTCCTTGTGGACGAGTCCTTGTTGATGAGTCCCTTTGGACTGATCCCTTTGGACCGATCCCTTTGGACTGGTTCCCACGGACTAGCCCATGCATTTATGTAAATTATGTCAAAGGGCCTAACTACATTTTACGTGTAAAGCAGTGTGTTGAACTGACGTTGTTCACCAACCCCCACTACTATAATGTGATAACGATATGAAAGGAAAGTTACGAAATACATGTAAACCCGTGTGACATGACCTTTTTACCCTCCTCCTTGTGAAACAAGTCACATCCTGTTCTGGTTCATACGTTAGAAAATGCAAGTTCATGTGTAATATGACCTAACACACAGGTGTTCACCTGTACACGCGCACGATAAGAGCTAACAAGTCACAACCTGTTTTGACAGTGGTGGGAGGTGAAGGGGGGAGAGGGGGGGATGGGGAGTTGGTGTAAGAGAGAACACAGGTGAAGAGAGAAAGAAATATGTATTGCTCATAATACATGTAGAGCTGAGGACTGTACATAAGACTGTAGGTTAAGTACAACATGAGTGAATAAATAAATACAAGGCACACAGGTTCACACAACATGTAATTTATTAATCCAAGAATTAAAGGCAGAGCTAAATCCCAACCATTTTACATATAGTTTATTTCCATTTTGTTTCAACACTTTTTCCACAAGGTAATGTTTAGGAAACGCTGTCTTTTGGAGTTCTTGAAGATAAAACCTGCCTTTTATGGGTTGATGGTTGAGGTCCTCGAGTAAATAGGTGAATGGACTGTTCAGGTTGACTTGACGAATTCGAAATAGTTCAGTCCCCCAATTTGGTGTGTAGCTCTTGTCGAAGACGGACTTGAATTTGCTCACACGAACATGGTCCCCAATGTTAAGGCGATGACGTTTAGGGTCTGTTGTTTTTATGGGGTTAAACAGTTTATCCAGTTGTGGAATATTTTTAGTTACAAGTCGTGGCTTGGTCCCAATGGTTCTGTGTTTGGTGTCATTGTAACGTGACACTAGCTCAGGTAACAAGTCCAACCAGCGATAAGTGCCCTGAGCGGTAAACGCTTTTCACATATGGGTTTTCAATGTTCGGTTGAACCGCTCGACCACGCTGGCTTTGAGATTTCTGTACGTGGTGTAATGGTGAATATCCTTAGATTTGAGAAAACTGGAGAAATCCTTGTTGAAAAATTCTTTTCCCTGATCGGTTTGTAGCAGCTGAGGTTGACGTTTAGATTGATGAATAATATGTTGAAAGGCTTTGGTGACTAGTGGACCAGACTTGCGACGCAAAGGTTCAAAAAACGCCATTTTGGAATAAACATCAATGACCGTCAACATATAGCGTACACCATCGTTAACGCTAGCATAGGGAATCATTTCAACCAAGTCTGCTTGCCAAAGTTCATCCACACCCTGTGAAATCACCTTGAGTCGCTGATAGTGACGTCTAGCTGGACGATGCAACTCGTGAGCAATACCCATTTTAATGGGAGAGGGCTTAAACAATAATTTTGGCATTTCGAAGTTCTTCCTCAATTTCTTGAATTTCCCAATCGTGACCAGTATGGCCGGCTTGACGTGAAGCATGCTACAGCTGTAGTCGCTGGACGAGTTTATTTGGATTGTGCCAGTAGGTAACATCCACAAGGGGTTTTAATGGTTTAAATGTCACACCTGAAGCGGACACTTTACGACGACCACTTTGACTAGTGGGGAACATTTTTGCAATGATGGTTTTATATTTTTGAGATATATTGGCATTCACTTGTTGAGTGGGATCATACTGTCTTTTGTGGGCGTGGGTGTCCAATAAAATGGACTTATATTTACCAAGGTCCTCTGGCGTATAATCTTGAGATGAGGGAGTCCGAGAGAATAGTAGCTTTAACAGTCCTGGTGTTAATTTATAGTTGATCTTTTTAATGACAGCTTTAGTGCGACTAAATTTAATCGATGAATCACCAATTTTAAAATTATCATCCTCATAGCGAACGCCATATGTGGTATCTGTGTTTCCAATAAATAGATTGGTGAAATAGGTTTCCAAAGTTGAACCATAATATTTTATTAAAATGATTTTCAGTTGAGCTTTATGATGAGGGGTGGCCAAGAGTTGTGAAAATGGTGACGATCTGGAAGAGCAAGGTGTTTCGACCATGGCCAAGGATTTCCTTTTTCTTAAAAACTCTGCAAGGGGTGATGCCTTTCTTTGAGGCGTAAACACTTGTTCCTCATTATCCTCAACTTCGCTAAAACTAGTTAAATCTTCCTGTTCCTGTTCCTCTTCCTCGGGGTCCTCGTGGTGCGTCTGAGTGGCTTGTGAAACGGTAGGTAGCGTTTCAGATGGCTTGAAAGAGGGTTTCAACATGGCTTTTAGCGGAGGTGCTAAATGTTGTTGAATAAACAAAGCATGATCCGTATGCGATCGTTTCAATTGACGAAACTTTTGGCGAATAGTATTTTTTGCTCTAATAATATGCTTTTTCAATTGACTCTCTGCTAACGCCATGATGTCGTGACAAATGACTTGAGAGGGAATGATACAGTGCCTTAAATAGCAATAAAATGATCAAACCCTAAGCGATACCGCCCTTGGTTGAGTTCACTTTGTTTGTCAATCACTAAACAGGCATGATGTTGTGTGTTCCAGCACTTTCCATACAATTCTGTAAACATTTGAAAGGTCATATCCGGATTCACATGTTCATTATAAATGTGACGACTGTTCCTCTCGTCCTGGCGAAATAAAACAATGACATTAGCATTGTCACGAATCAACTGTTTGGACATTTTAGAATACGTTTGTCCAAGATATAAGCAATCGATATGTTTGTGTCGACCCATGCTGAAATAGCTTTGAATGATGCCTTGCCGTTCAGTGGATACATCATCGAAAATCATGAGTGAATCAGGCTTTACCTCATCGGGTGAAATAACATTTTCTTGCGTGGAAAATGTAAAATACCCCATATTCTCATTTTGTAATCCAGACATGACTTGATCCAGAAACACGTAGAGGGGTTGGTAGAGAGATTTTGCGAAAAAATAAATATTTTGAAAACACAGACCATTGGGCGCTGTAATAAGTGTCAGCAAAAGATTGGTCTTTCCACAGCCGGAAGGTTCTACAATGATGCAGCGAATGGAAGATGGAAACAGTGAACCATGGCGTTGTTCACGTGATGTGGGGCAGAGATGGGAAACCATGTCCCCCACGGGGAATGACTCTTGCTGCATAATTATCTTCATTTCAACTAAGGCTTAGAAAGGCTAGCAGGCTGTCTATATACATCGCACCGAGCCTTGTTATAGAAACAGTAGACTCGTACTACAGGTTGACGATGGATGTCTTTGGACGTGCATTGATGGTCAAAGCTAGGTCTGTTCCCATACATGATCCTATACAAGAAACAGATCCTGCTAATAAACACTATGTGGATTGGTCAGTAGTGCCACGCGCAAAACAAGGAGATTATGACTTTAAAGGAAAGCGGTTAACCCATGTAAAACACCCTCAAGTGTCTACAGACGTTACTACAAAAAAGTATGTGGATAACAAGGTGTATGAGTTTTATGATAAAGTGCCTCAGCTTACAGTGGATGGCTATAGCGCTAATCATCACCGCATTATTCACGTGGAAGACCCACAAGAAGATGATGATGTCTGTACCATGCAATACGTGACCTTTGAAATGAAAAGGCTTTATAAATTTATCCCATCTGTATTTTTAGTGTATCTGACAAATGTAAAACCTGTGAATGAGAGAAACCATATACCGCTAGTTCATGACCAGCACTTGACCTATGTGCTTGCTACGGGTTTAAGCCACTATCGATTACACTATAATGGAACCATTCACATGAAATATGTCATACCTCATGAGAACCATTTACAAATAGAGATAAATGGTCATAGGATGTTGGTCCATAACCATGAAATGGCCAATGCAAGAGACGAATTATCCTTTCATCTCAAGTTGACATGGGATGAAAAGCAAGCTGGAAAAACCATAAACGATTTCCCACTTTATGTAGAATTGGAATATGCAGCCATAAAATAACAATCTGACGTTAGTTGTGACTTAAACTTTCTTGTGAAAGGTTGTTGATCATCATCATCATCATGGTGAAACAAAGATATGTGGTGAGAAAGACTAAAAATATGACCCTATCTTAGGCAAAGCCTGAGCTTAAGACATTCGTGGACAAGCTCTTGCGAAGAAAAAAAGAAAAAATAATGTGTTGACCATAAGGAAAGCTCTTCGAGCAGCACAGAGACATGTTATTCCAAAACGTCAGCGACAGGGTTCAAAACAAGGGCGAGTGATTCCCGTCCCCAAACGAGCCGGATTTTTACCTGCATTATTTGCTGGTCTGGCTGCTCTAGGCTCACTTTTAGGCGGCGCCAGTGCAGTGCCAAAAACTATTAAAGCCGCGCAGCAGGGCAAGCAACAACTCAAAGAAAGTCAGCGACACAATGAAACAATGGAAGCCATTGCTATGGGGGCTATAAATGACAATTGAAGCCAGCCTTTTATCAACAAGGATTTGGAATTTCACCTTTTTGAAATAAAAAAAGTCCTCTCGGCACGCCGGAAGGCGGAGGTAGATTTCACCGGACAAACTTGGAGATAGGCGAAAATAGGCAGAATATGCAAGTTTTCGTAGAAGGATCAGACCTCAATTATCGCGTGAAAGTATTTTATAATTGGAGATTAATTAACTTTGTTTTTCTTCATTTTAAACATATTTTTAACATTTTATTGTCTTACGGGGACGGAAACCTTCTTGTCATTTGGAGTCCATTTTTAGCCTATTTTCAATTTTGAAAAAATAGGCTTATGAGATCACCTTTTGTCCATGTGTGTGTGCGTGTGTGTGTGTGTGTGTGTGAGGTGTGTGTGTGTCCCCCCCTAAAAAAATCTAAACGGCTGGAGCGATTTCAGTGAAACTCGGTAAGTTCATAGCACTATTCCCGGCGACGTCGACCGTGCCCATCGAATTTTGTTACGTCTCACCAATCCAACATGACGGCTGTGCGAAATATTTCACTAGCATTCAGTATCTCCGAAACTATAACGGATATCGCCCTGAAAGTGTGTACGGTGATAAAGGGTACTACTAGAAGTTCACCTATGAAACTTTCAAAAACCTGGTTACTACATAACCAACATGGCGGCCAAGCGAAGTGGAAACTTTTAAATGGACTTTTCTCGCGATTTAACCATCCAAACGTAATGAAACTTGGTACAGCAAATATTTATACACATTGCAATGCACTGGAGTCTAATTTAGTTCAATTGTTTACATAACCTCAAAATGGCGGCTGTGCGAAATATTTCACTGACATTCTATATCCCCGAAACTATTACAGATATCACCCTGCAATTTTGTACAGTGATAAAGGGTACTGATACAAGTTTACCTATGTATAATTCATAAACCTGTAAAGTACAAAACGAACATGGTGACCAAGCGAATTTGAAATATTTTAATAGACTTTTCTCGTGAGTTAACTCTCTGAGCGCAGTGAAATGTGGTACAGTAAATGATTTTGCAGATTGTAATGTACTGCCATCTAATTTAATTCAATTGTTTACATAACCTCAAGATGGCGGCTGTGCGAAATTTTAAAATTAAGTTTTTATTTCTTGTGTCGTAATCATGCGATCGAAGTGAAAGTTTGAATAATGAACCTAGGCAATAAGTGACCTTGAATGGTACATAACTCTATGGCCTATACATATAACAATCCTAAATAGCAAGCTTCCGTAATATTTAGACGGTCCTCAATATATATGAATCTTTTACAGCAACCAAACTGAAATTTTTATGTTCATAGAGACTATGAACATATGTTCACCTATAGGACATTCAGTAACCTGGTGAGCACGAATCCAACATGGCGGCGACGCGAAGTATAAATATTTAAATTGACGTTTCTCGCGAATTAACTATCCGAGTGCCGTGAAACGTTGCACGTTTTAAATGCTTACACAAATGTTGATCCACTGGCATCTAATTTATTTCAATTGTTTGCATAATCACAAGATGGCTGCTGTGCGTAATTTTAAAATCTCGATTTTACTTCTTGTGTTCTAATCATGCGATTTAAGTTTGAATACCACACTTACACAATAATCTTAATATAATAGTACAAAAATAAAAATCCAACCTGGCGACCATCTGAAATATTTAGACGGTTCTCAATATCTACGAATCTGTTACAGCAATTAAACTGAAATTTTGTATGTTGATAGAGGCAATTAACATGAGCAGGATATATGAAAATAGGCTGTACAGTTCTTCACGGAACTACTTGTTATACTTGTGGTCACACTGTCCTTATGCAAGGTTTCGACACTGATGTGTAACTATGTAACGGTCTGTTACTTCTTCACGCAAAATTATATCTCCCGCAGAGATGTTGGTTGGTTCCTCAGTTTAGGGACTGCGACAACGCGGTCATATAACCCCGTGTACTTTGGGTGAGTGTAGAATCTGTCTGATAAACGGTGTGAATTGTGATAGCTGTATTAGTCTGTAATTCAGGTAAGGAATGCAGACGCTAAATTTCAAGCAGTAGTTCCTAATGTTGCTACCAGATACTAACGTCAACGCCACCCAGCTGTGAACTTGGCTACTAGATGCCACCTCAATCAGCAACTCGCAACGAACGTTGAAACTTCCCCTCCAAAGGAAAGCTTACTGAGGGATTTTTAGCGCTCTTAGAAAATCCGACGACTTTGGCCGGCTTTGAACCCGCGACCTTGGGCATAGAAGTTCAGCATGCTACCAGTTACGTCACCGAAGCCGCTTCACACTTAGTCAGATGTCATGGCAACGTCTGATGGCTCATCCCTCATCAATTTAGTAGTGTTGCCATGTCAACCACTGATAGCTCTTGGCATTTTCTTATAATTCCGAAATCATTTTTCTCATCCCTTGGCGCAATGGTGGCTCATATCAAAAATTCTTTCAGACAAACGTTTTAGGTAATTATTAGAGGAATATTGTCCATTTTGTACGGTTTTGATATTGTGCCTATTAACAGAGATATGATTAATGTTTCCCGAAAAAACCACTTTTTCCCACCCCTTTGGTCAATGGTTGGTGCTATCAAAAAACGTTTCAAACATAAATTTCTGAGCTTTATCCGACACATAGTATGAACTTTGAACGGATTCGATATTTCACATATTAAGAGAGTTATAGCGATATTTCATTTTTCGAAAAAAAGTTCCCCATTTTCATCCCCTTCGACCGATTTAGCCCAGTAACGAACTCGTCCGAGATTTTATGGGTATACATATTCGGTAAAAAATTCAAAGTGATTGGTGCAAAATTACGGCAGTTATCGTGTCCACAAGAAACTGATATACATATATACATATATTACATAAATTATATATAAACTTTTGAACTGACGGTGGTTTTGGGGTCTGGGGGATGTGAAACGCGAAGATATGTCGAAATTTTCCGGAAATTGAAACATGGTACCCATTGCAATAGTTAGCTTTCTAATGAAATCTACCTTAAATACTGCCGTCAACGACACCTAGCTGTGAATTTGGCTACTAGTTGCCACCTCAATCAGCAACTCGCAACGAACGTTGGAACTTCCCCTCCGAAGGAAAGCAAACTCAGGTTTTTTAGCGCTCTTAGTAAATCCGACGACTTCAGCCGGGTTTGAACCCGCGACCTTGGGCATAGAAGTTCAGCATGCTACCAGTTCCGATACCGAAGTCGCTTCCCACTGACATATGAAAACTGAATGTGATCTCGTGCAGTGGCGTTGTCATAGCAACTGCTGATGGTCATCCTTATCAATTAAAAGTAAAGTTGTCATGGCAACCTCTCTTGGCACATGGCATTTTCTTATAATTTAAATCATTTTGTTCACCCCGTGGCGTAATGGTGGGTCATATCAAAAATTCTTTCAGACAAAAGTTTTAGGTATTTATTGGAGGAATATTGTCCATTTTGTGCGGTTTTGATATTGTGCCTATTAACAGAGATATGATTAATGTTTCCAGAAAAAACCACTTTTTCCCACCCCTTTGGTCAATAGTTGGTGCTATCAAAAAACTTATTTGACATAAATTTTTGTCACTTATCCGACACATATTATGAACTTTGAAGGGATTCGATATTTCATGTATTAAGAGAGTTATAGAGATATTTCACTTTTTCGAAAAAAGCCCCCCATTTTTACTCCCTTTGACCGATTTTGCCCATTAACGAACTCGACCGAGATTTTATAGGGATACATATTTTGTAAAATAATCAAAGTGATTGGTGCAAAATTACGGCAGTTATCGTGTCCACAAGAAACTGATATATATATATATATATATATATATATATATATGAGGCCTCCGTGGCTTAGGCGGCAGCACGCCGGCCTCTCACCGCTGGGTCCGTGGTTCAAATCCCGGTCACTCCATGTGAGATCTGTGCTGGACAAAACGGGGGCAGACAGGTTTTTCTCCGGGTACTCCGGTTTTCCCTGTCAAAATTTCATTCCAGCAACACTCTCCACTATCATTTCATTTCATCTGTCATTCATTTAATCATTGCCCCAGAGGAGTGCGTCAGGCCTCGGCAGCCGGCACAGTTCATATCCTCGCCGCTAGATGGGGGCTTCATTCATTCCATTCCTGACCCGGTCGGAGACTGGAAGCAGGCTGTGGATTTTCATATATATATATAGATAGATACATATATACATAAATTATATATAAACTTTTGAACTGACGGTGGTTTTGGGGTCTGGGGGATGTGAAACGCGAAGATATGTCGAAATTTTCCGGAAATTGAAACATGGGACCCATTGCAATAGTTAGCTTTCTAAAGAAATCTACCTAAAAACATCTTTAACCTCAGCCATAGCAAGACATGCCCTGACGCATCAACAAGTGGAAAGCTATGCTAAACAACTGAAGCTTTCTCATTTTCGAGGTGTGTTTATGCGAAACCAATTGCCCTCACAACCCTGGAAACATGAATGTGCTGTTGTCAATTTGGATGATCACCGAGGACCTGGAACACATTATGTAGCTTATGTCAAAGAGGGATCCACTGTATGGTACTTTGACAGTTTTGGGAATTTGCCCCCACCCTTGGAACTAGTGGTTTATTTTGGAAACAGGATCAAGATATATTATAATATGAAACATGAGCAAACGTTTAACAGCCAACAGTGTGGACGTTTGTGTTTAATTTTTTTTATATAAGAAGCAGCATAAGCAAAAACGTCAACAGTATGTCGGTGGAAAGTAAGACGTTTACATTGCAAGGACGTGGACCTGAAGTGAGCCTAGACTTTTACCCACCTATCGAATTGAGTGAAAACCCTATGGTTTAGGACTTGTTTCTCTTGAAACGTACAATCGAATATACAACATACGTGAAAATGTGAACAACAAGTTTTACTATGATGATTGTGTGCTCACCCTGAACTCTGGTGGATACAGGATAGATTACATTTATGAACACATTTATGTGGTGTTGATCAATGAATATGGTTTAAAGTCATTTCTCGATGGAACGTGCAAGTTTGAACTTGTAGGAAATACCAACACTCATCGTTGCAGTATTTTTTCTACATTCAAAATTGACTTTAAAACACACCCCGATTCCATTGGTCCATTACTAGGATTTAAACCACGCATGTTGGAGCCCAACAAAAAACATGAATCAGACCATGAAGTGAAATTCATTGAGGACCATCATGTGTCGGTGACGTGTAATATTATTAGCCAAGTTTACACTAATCAACAACCATCGCATTCGCTTTATGACTTTATTTTAACATCGCCCAATGGCTATATTATTCGTGAAAACCCTCCAGTGGTGCTTTTCCATTCTGTGGCTGTCGATAGTATTAGTAATATAACATTAAGACTGATTAATAGAGAGCAACAACTCATTGATCTAGATTCTACCACACCAGTGACTTACAAGTTGGTGCTAAAACCACTATGAAGTTTGTATATAAAGCAACAGCGCCGTCTAGGAATGGTGTTAGTTGTTTACCACGTGAATACACGTTAACATCTCAGAACAAACAAATTTTACAGCATTTGGTTTACTACGTCAATCCCCGCGATGAATTCTATCCTAGAGGAAGCGAACCACATCGAGGAGCAACCAGAAGTGGTATGAATTGATCTCCATTCTTATCAAGCTCAAACACCTGGACTCAATAACAATGATGAAATTCAATTTGTTATCAACAACCAAGATATTTACACTCTACCGCATGAAAGTGTTATTCAGATTGAAGGTCAGCTCACCAAAGCTGATGGCTCTACACCCACCACATTCAAGTTAGCCAACCATGCTTTCGCCTTTCTGTTTTCTGAAGTGCGTTATGTGATTAACGATATCGTAGTGGATAGCACTCGCAATGTGGGCATTTCCAGTGTCTTGAAACTATATCCCTCTTATAGTGAGGAAGAAGCTAAAACACTTTGCATGGCGGGTTGGTGCCCTGACTCGATCAATGACTGGATGGTACACACCGATGGTACCTTTACTGGATATTTACCTCTTAAACTGATTTTAGGCTTTGCTGAACATCACCAGCGCATTGTGGTCAACGCAAGGCAAGTGCTTTATCTAGTGAAAGACAGGAGTGATAATAATGCACTCAAGGGAGCCGACAATGCCCCCATTGATTCAAAAATTCAACTACAACGCTTGCTATGGAAAGTGCCTCATGTGACCCTTAACGATAGCAAAAAACTGGACATACTCAAAATGGTAAAGAGAGATATACCTCTACCCATGGAATTTAGAAGCTGGGCACTCCTTGAGTACCCTCTATTGCCCACCACCAACACACACAGTTGGTCTATAAAACCAGCCCGCTATACAGAGAGACCTCTCTACATGATTGTGGGTTTTCAAACAAATCGCAAGTATCAACAAACCAAAGATGCCACGCAATTTAATCACCTGCAATTGAGAAATGCACGTCTTTTCCTCAACGGTGCTGTGTTTCCTATGAAGGACTGGATTTAGATTTTTCAAAAAATAAGTTTGGCCCCCTGTACAACTTGTTTTCTAAATTTAGATGGTCGTATTATCAAAAAGAGAATTGTCCTATGTTGTCACCCCAAGCTTTTAAGACAAGGGCACCACTGATTGTCTTTGACTGTTCCTACTTGGAAGAGTCTTTCAAACCATCCAATATTGACATTCGACTAGATTTTGAAACGCATGACAATGTTCCAACTAATACGACGGCCTACTGTTTGATTATTCATCACAAACAAGTCAACTATTATCCACTGTCCAACCAAGTGACGAGTGTATAAATAGCAGGTCAACCCACATCAAACCACTCAGTCATGTCTTGCTTTCAAGCCTCAAGAGAAGTTACATCCATGAATTTAAAATCTGAGGAACAACGTTTCAAGACCTTTGCGACGTGGCCGGTGCCTTTTATAAACCCTCAAGCCTTAGCGGCCGCTGGATTCTACTATTTAAAACAAGAGATGAAGTGAAATGTGTGTTTTGTCCCATTATCTTAGACCAATGGCAAGAAAGTGATGAACCCATGCAGGAACATCAGCGCTGGTCACCTGCCTGCCCCTACCTGTGCAGAATGGAGGTGGGTAATATACCCTGTCATTCAAGTTACCCCTCACTCATGCCTCTGAGTGATGAAAAAAGTTATGATACGTGTGGACTTTATGGCGTCAACAGTGCTTCAGTGAGCAGCTCACAGTCAAAAACACCCAGTTTAGAGACATTAGAATATCATCGGTGTTATGGACACTATAAACACAAAAGACTTTTATGTTGTATGAGATGGTACCGCCTCTATCCTAGAATGAAAAAATAATGTAAAACTTGTTATGCTAATAAAAAATGTAATAAAAAATTGGTTGTTGTTGTTATATTATTATTTCTTATGCCCCCCTGTCATATCCTAACCTCTATAGTGACTACTCTATGTTTTTATTTTCTTTTACTAGAATGGAATGTAAGTAAATGACATGGGTACACTTTACTGAACAATTGTCAGTCTGTGGTCAGTTGGACCTGATCCAGACAAGAGTGAACATGTTGCGTACACTGATTGTCGACTGTCAGGGGTTTAAAATTGGAGATAACATATTTATATTTAAAGAAGTGGCCATCATCGATTGTTCCACTTTTTGGATATCACAAGCTACCCATTTGGTGTTTAAACCACCTTATGCGTTTGATTTATTGTGTGATAAGGACCGTAAACAAACTCAGTGGATTGAAAGTCATATGCAACTAGACTGGAAGCAAGGAACCATTTCATATAAGCACCTGGACATGGTCATGAAAGCCCACTTGTCTTCTGCCCATGTAGTATTTGTGAAAGGTAGTGAAAAACGTCAATGGCTACAACCATTTTTGGCGTCTTACTGTCAATGTATCGATTTAATGGACATGGGCTGTCCCTTGCTGCAAACACTCATGGACAGCTGCCCCTGTGACAATATTACCCATAAAGTCCTGGCACAGGAGTGGCAATTGAGTCATTGGCTAACCACCAATGCCTGCTGGTAGTTGTTAAATAAAATTAAAACTAAAGGTTTACCTGTGGATGACACCAGTGAGATTTCTACAAGCGACGTGTAAATACCAACGTGATACCATGGAGAAAGGGGATGCTACCGATAAAGCGATTGGAAAGTTCATTGTGTGTAAAAAGAAACTAGACAGTTTTACCAAAGAAGAATTATTGGCTCTTCCAAAATCATTCATTTATTATGTCGCAGCAAATGCAGTGAAAGAAATCTGGCAACATGTACCAAAAGCATGGACTCAAGACCCTGTGTTAAGTGAATTGCAACCATGTACGGATTATGATCACCATAAGCAAGTGGCTATGGCAAAAATACCCTCTATGCGACAGTGTGCTACTTGCCAGCTGGTCAAACTGTATCACGGTCATAAAAGTCAGTGTAAAGACTTTGATTCCTCATACCACGGGTGTGATGAAGAAAAAAAGCAGCAACAACAAACATCATCCACAGAGGAGGAGGAAGATCAAACCTTCTTTACCATCGATGGAAAAGGATATGCCAGACCTGTACTGGCAATGGCGTCATTGATAAAGTAATTGAATACTTATCTTTCGAAATCTACCTACCTGGCTATTATTTGTGTAGTCCTGGAACGTGTCTTGAAGAACCTTTGCAGCGTGGTGATATACCTATTAATCCTTTGGATCAAGCATGCACCTTTCTTATCACCACAGTCATCCTGCATTAAGACGTGTACTGGATAAAGTATCGTTGAAAAGCTAAATAACGTTTGACATCCTGTGATGTCTCAGTGGGGAGAGGTAGGCAGCTCTCATTGTGATTAGTGTTATATAAGGAAAGTTAATGATGAGTGGACATGAACATTGAAAAGGATTGAGGAATTGGTATTTCTTTTGTATTCTATTTTTGTAAAGCTCTACTTGTTGTGAAATAAAACAAGGTTTACAAGATCACAACATCTTTTAATTTTAAAAATGGTGATAGAAATTTCTTCATTTTCATTTTTTCTTACGTGAATATTTACAATTTCCACTTCCCCTTTTTTACATTCCCCTTGTTTAGTTCACACATTCTGTACATTTTTGTTGTTGTGAAATAAAAACAAGGTTTACCAGATCGCAATGTCTTTTTAATTTTAAAATGGTAATAGCCATTTCACTTTTTTCACACATGGATATTTACAATTTCCACTTTACATTTTTACATTCCCCTTGTTTAGTTCACACATTCTGTAGATTTTTTAAAATCTTCTTCGTAATATACAAAAGCAAACATTTTACACTAAAATGTATTACTTATCTTATTTTTACTAAATTACAGAAGCCTAACATTATACATTCTACTTATAGTTTTTACAAAGAAATATTACAATATAAAAAACACGCTACAAATATTACAATATAGTGATAATTAGGCTTATGTAAAGTAATAGTCGTCAATGCGACTGTTTCCCCAAGCAAGAGTATCAAATGTGTTGGGTATAATGAATCGTTTGTTGTATTCATTACTTAAAGCAACTTTGTTCAGCAAATTGGTATGTAGCTGATGATTTTTACTTCTAAATACACACATTTTCTTATATATTACAGGTGGGTTACTAACTATACAGTTTTTATAATCTCTTATATCTAACTCTTTACTAACAACATTCTTTTTCACTCCTTTTAATTTCTTTACTACTACATCATCAATTGTCATATAGCTGTATGATTTAGATTTTGTGCCTACAAAGGTGTCTATAATAACACCAGCACATTCATCCTGAAATTTCCCAAGAACCTTTTTGTTTACTAGAGGTAAATGGTAAATATTATACTCGGGGTAGTCACTTGTAGAGGAAAGTCACCATATATGGAATAGTCACCTAATATGGAATACCGTAATATTTCGAATTGTGTGGTTGGTAGATCTCCCTTTCCTGTCAGTGCTTGCGTGTGACGTCATTGTATTCCCGAGGTCACTGAGAGAGACGACTCTGCTGAGCTTGGTTGGTTAGTTATCTGCTGAAGTTTGAATCTTCCATCTTTCAGATTTTGTGAGGTATGCACTCATTGCATTATTGTATGCCTTTATTATCGGGTATTATTCTTATCCTAGGAGGCAAATTATAGTGTATGTGCTACGCTATTAGCTATATGTAGTTGTTAATCCTTACGTTCATTTTCTTTTCCGTTGCGCATCATTGAAATCAACATGGCAAAGTTCCCAATATGGAATACATGGGGTCCGCAATATGGAATAGTATTCCATATTTGGCTCCTCATTCCTGTCACTTTATTTGTATGAATATTTATCAATTAATTGTACAATTTTTCTAGATCATGTCAAGGTGAAAGACAACAGAAAACGGTGGAACTCGGATGACATGAAACAAGCTATTATTGCGGTACGAGAAAAGAAAATGGGATTTAAAAAGCAGCTGATTCTTCCGATTCTTCCACGTAATATAAAAAAGCAACTCGTATAGTACCTGAAAATGATGGACGCAAGATTTTTGGTCTCTCTAGGAGTGACGTGAAACAACTTTCATTTCAACTAGCACAGGCAAACAACATACCACATCCGTTTACCAAGGAACGAGAAATAGCGGGCAAAAAATGGCTAAAACTCTTTTTATCTCGCCATAGAAACGAAATATCGTTACGAACACCCATAGGAACATCTTTTGCCAAAGTGAAAGGATTTAATAAGGAAGCTGTGTTCTATTTCTTTGACCTACTGGACCGTGAGTTCGATAATCATCATTATGCTGCTGATAGGGTGTTCAATGTAGATGAGACTGGTCTGTCGATCGTCCAGTCGAAGGTCCCTTAAGTGATTACTGCGATTAGTGTGTGACTTCTGTAAATAAACTACTAATCACATGAACTTCATTACGTATTCCATATTTGGAGCCGTCTTGTTTATTATATAAAATGTCACTTTCTTCCAAAAATATTTCTAATTACTTCCACATAATATATTCAGCTTAGCATTATATGACATTCTTTGTATAAGTAATTCCTAGAAATGGTACACATTTGAAAACAGTTTTAATTCAATCAGTTATTTCAATATCAACACAAATATAAATGGTATTCCATATTTGGCGACTTTCCTCTATCAAACCTATTTAGCTCAGTTTTGATATCCTCATAAAAATCATCAGTTTTAAACTCATAAATAAAAGAATCTGTGTCTGTGTAGAGTAATTTAGCATTATCAAGATAGTTTTTCTTTACATAATCATAGTGAAATTCATACATAAGTGTTTTTGACAATTCCAGAATGGTGTAACCCACATATATGGGTTTGTTGTAAGTTACTTTAAGACGATTCATTTGTATTACAACTAAATCCTCATGAATAATTGAACAGCTATGAAAGTTAGGCTTGCTTATTAAGTTGCTCCCACCATACCTTTTACCATCATTCTCCCACTTTGTTATCAGCTTTACATCAACTCGTTTATCAACATTCTCCTTAGTCTTTCCAAAAACACTATTATTCATGAGTTTATAAAAATCTTTTTCAAACGCGCTTATTGACTGTGTTCTTAAATTATTGTTTAGATCAATATACGGTTTGAGCCATGCTGACTGATGAAATTGCAATACGCGATGAATTTTAGTTAATTTCAATCCATGCTGTAGACACTGTTTCAAGTTTTGATAATGTATTACGTATTTACATTTATCATTTACATTAGCAATTAACATTTTTGTTCGTAATGTGATGTATGGAGATTTCATATTCTCAGGACAAAATGGTAAATCATTATGATCATCATGTAACTCTTTAGGGCACTCAAGATTTACCTCTAAAATATATCCTTTATCATCGTTATCATTAAGAGTGTCAACATGTAAGACATCAATTTCAGGTTGTGTCAGCCAGCGAAAATCTTTCAGTGGTAGATATTGACTCATAGCCCAACCATATTGGTTATTTGCATCGAGGTAGAAAATATACTTTGACTCTTCACAAGGGTTGTAGCAAGGCATGTATTTATTATTCGCTTTAGAGTACCGTCCATTACATTG
The DNA here is from genome assembly GCA_946902985.2 of Meconema thalassinum. Taxonomy (NCBI): domain Eukaryota; kingdom Metazoa; phylum Arthropoda; class Insecta; order Orthoptera; family Tettigoniidae; genus Meconema; species Meconema thalassinum. The sequence goes on along the minus strand of OX336400.1, from coordinate 91,147,040 downwards.
GCTTAATCCACCTCGATTTGATGATTTAATAAAATTGATTATGTCTATATCAGTCATTAATTCTAAATTTACTTTCGTTTTTTTCAACATTGAACTGAAACTTAACCCAGGAGCAGTGAAATACGTACAAGGATCAAGGTCATAAGTTTTCATACTAACATTCCGAAAATTTTCAAAAACATCTGCTAATAATAACACATCTGTCTTATCTGTCTTCAAATATATGTCTGAAAATTCTCCTAAAGTTTGAATGTGGAACTGTGTCCATACACGTTGTGCATGTAAATATTCCAGATCACTGATATGACTTGTGTTTAAGGAACTGTAAAATGCATCTTTCGGCGGTAAAGAACACTCCTCAAGACGTTCCACACAGTTAATATATTCATAAGGGAATACACCCTTTTGACGAATCATAAAAAATCATCTTCTTTAGGAAAGACACGTTGAATTTCATGAAACTGATCTGATTTTAAATTACTAGCCAGCTTATCAAGACTACTCGGCATAAAGCGGAATGAATCTAAAAATCGCAGTTTAATGTTTTTTATTGCTAGTTTTGATGTATTTTGTGAACGATATGTATTGTTCCTTATTATTTGCGATCACATCAATTTTCACATCTGAAGCTCCAAATTCTTTAACGATAATGTGGTTATCGTATTTGCTACCGTTATGTAGAATGACCGGAATGAATTTACTTACTCTATAATATTAAAATAGAGGATATACGGATGGCATCTTTCTCAAGCCTTTCCATAAAAACTTTAGGTGCATCAGGTCCTCTATAGAGCTCAAACTTATTTAAAGAGTCATCGTAACTGCAATTAATATAATATGCAAAGCTAAAAGGTACATGGATGTGAGTAGTGTTGGTGAAAGGCTGGCTGGATTCGATGAACATGTATTAAATGGTTTTAGCAAAGCCTCGAAGTCAGCATATATAACAAATGGTACTCGAAGCTGATTCTCATAATCCTTAAATTTTAGAATGTTATTTTTAGGAGTCGGTAATACCGTACACACATGATTATACCCCCATTTTTGATGTTGAGCTAATTGATCCTCCTTTCCAAAATATAACAAACAACCATCGCACAGCCACTTCTTCCCTTCATATTTTGATAGCTGACTACCAACAAGTCTACTAAAATGTTTTATCCAACAATAGTGGGCATTTTCACCTTTAGTTATGTACAGTAAATTTACATGAGCATTCTTTTTTTCCTGAGTATAATATAGAGGACCTACTATTCTCTTATTTTCAATTCCATAAACATTAATACTCATATTGTTCAGCTCTTCAAAACGTTGAATGTCTTTTATCGCCATAGGAAATTCCATTTCTTTTAAATCAAACACTGAGGAATAGTGAGGATAAGATGATGTTCTATACCGATGCTCCACTGCTGGATAGAGAGCTGAGGTTACAGCCCATGCAAAACATGCATGGTCACTATTCATAACGTTCACAACAGCTTTCTTCCGTTTGATCCATGCTGGTAAATCAATGTATGATGATGCTCGAAGGGGATTATATTTATTCATGTTGGTTTCTAAATAAAGTACTTCAACCAACGCACAGCCTGACTCCCTTTCCAGGAATTCTTCACTCTTCACAATGATAGCACTTGAAATATTTTGGTATATATCACTAATATTAGTTGATTCACTAACAATTACATTTTTTGTATTAAAAGATCTGATATCCATAATTTCACCTTCGCTCCCAGTTTTTACATAGAGTCCAAAAAGTTCAAAATTCATTTTAGATGTTTTATGCTCCACTAAAACATTTTCTAAAAAGCCAAACACAGTAGGTTGAACATTTCTTAAATATGATTCAATACTTTGAGTTTTTTCTTCACTATGAAGTCTGTAACTAGCAATTCGACTTTTAAACGCACTACCAATTTGTTGAATATTTCCAGAATTTCTTTCATGGCAAGCGTTATTTTTATGATGAATACTACGTAAGTGTCCATGAATGATTGAAGGTATATCAATATTACATACATCACAATGTGTTATCGAAGGTTCACCATTCTTCTTTCTTTTTGTTGCACAACTATTTTCACAATCTTGAGAATGTTTACGCTTTTGAGCATCACATTTGTTTAAAGGTTCCGTGCTAGTTGATGGTTTTACAGATTTCAATTCTTGTTGTTCCCCATGCACTTCAACCATGTGGGATTGATATCGCTTTACAGCAGAAAAACCAAGATCGAAAGCTGAACATGAAAAAGGTGCTGAACTGACATGCATTAAATTTACATGCCGTCCAAGACTATCTTGTCTGTTAAATGTGGTAGCACAATGACTGCACACAAATATTTTAATGTCATGTTTAGCATTTGCATGTCGTTGAAGGTTGTCAGGTCTTGAGAACTGTTTCTTACAGTCAGCACACTTGAACATTATGATCACTTTCGAAATTACCTATAAAAGAAAGAAATCATAAATGTTAATAAATGATAAAACAAAGTATAATATAAATAGTTTAATTACATTCCAGTCGATGGTTATAGCAGAGTATTTAAATCGATCATCTGTGAACTCCTAGCAAGTCTAACTTCATGTAGTTCTAACTGGAGGTTACTATATACCACTGTCACTGACACCTTGCGGTGAACATTGGAACTTGATAGAGTGGTAGAAACCAGCGGTCGGCAGTTAAGTGAGCTAAGTGTGATGTCATAGCCAGTCTTAAAACAAGTCTAAACTTGTAGAACATGTCACGTGATAGAAACCAGTGATCACCAGTTAAGTGAGCTAAGTGTGACGTCATAGCCAGTCTTAAAACAAGTTTAAACTTGTAAAACATGTCACGTGACAAGCTTAAGTTAGGTAAAGTTAGGTTATGTTAGGTGAACTGAGGTTAAGTCTTTAAATATTCCCTCTGTCACTGACACCTAGCAATGAACATTCAGACTTAATAGAGCGGTATTCAAAATCTAACCTACAAAATTAGCTTTACACACCATGGTCAAGTAGTTCCAACTTTTGACTGCCAAATATACCATTTTCACTGACATGTAGTGGTGAACAATGGAAAATATCACTCTAACTGTTTAAAAGTTATTAGAGGGGCACTTACCTTTTTATAATTTAACAACTGCTGCCACTGAATGAATAGATTGTAGGAATCTGGTAACCTAGAGTTACCCAATTATCTATAAACAAATCAATCAATCAATTAATCAATAAATACATTCCAATCAATAACTTCAACATCAATTAGTAATAAAAGACTACAATCCATTAATAATAAGTACTTACCTTGCAAAATAATTTAATGATTTTCTACCAAAAAGGCTTTTTTACAACTCTTGAGCAGTAATAGAGCACTGTTCACTCAAAGCGAATAATAAAGACTGACAGTTGGGAAATATATGACACCTCTCTTATATAAACTCTCATCGCTCGTGTCAGCAGTTTTTTGCAAATCATTGCAATTCCTTTCCCAATACAGCTGAGAGTCCAAAGTACACTAGGAACACCTGTGTGGTATCCAATGACTGCTGACTTTGCATGGTCATCACCCACTGTCTTGATCAACACCTGAGGTTTCAAATTACTGCAGCGTCAGTCATAGCAACAGCAGTGTGCGCTTTCTGCCATGTCAGCAACATGACACCGGAAGGAACACCTGTGTAATATCCAATAACTGCTAACTTTGCATGATCATCACCCATTGTCTTAATGAACACTTGCGGTTTCAAATTACTGCAGCGTTAGTCATAGCAACAGATCTGCACGCTCTCTGCCATGTCTGTAATATGACACAAGAAATCACAAAACGTCTTACTGCACGTACCATCTCCACAGTTTTAACATCTTAAGAACATGTATTATTCTCTTTCTACTACAAATGACTCGTTAGAACACATCCATCCACCAAGTTAGATCCCTTCTATGTTCACATGTATTTCGTCACTTTCCTTTCATATCGTTATCACATTATAGTAGTGGGGGTTGGTGAACAACGTCAGTTCAACACACTGCTTTACACGTAAAATGTAGTTAGGCCCTTTGACATAATTTACATAAATGCATGGGCTAGTCCGTGGGAACCAGTCCAAAGGGATCGGTCCGAAGGGATCAGTCCACATGGACTCATCAACAAGGACTCGTCCACAAGGACTCGTCAACAAGGATCCGTCCACAGGGACCCGTCAACAAGGACCCGTCAACAATGACTTGTCAACAAGGACCCATCAACAATGACTTGTCAACAATGACCTGTCAACAAGGACTCGTCCACAGGGACTCGTCAACAATAACCCGCCAACAATGACTCGTCAACAATGACCCATCAACAGGGGCCCGACAGCAGGGGCTCGTCAACAATAACATGGGCTCTCGCCTAAAGGCCTAACATGCCCCTTTTTGATTATTGGTTTGCGGAACAACGTTTAATTCCATATTGGCATTCAAACTCTCACATGTTGCACTTGGAAAGAGAGATTCTCTAAAAAATTACATTTTCACCCCCTAGTAGGGGTAGGGTTTCTTTTGGAGTGGAAATATGTGGTCCATTGGAAAGGGGGTGTCAGCCCGAGTTCAATGACACCTCATTCGTCAAAATCCGACCATGCGTTCGAGAGATATCACGCCGCCGCCATCTTGTGTGGAGGGTGCGGCCGTGAGCCGCTACAAAACCACTATTTATACCAAATTAAGGCATTCTTGCTTAAATTTTTGAGATAGGAAGCTGATACTTCGTCAGGGCCGGGAGCCTTGCTGGTTTTCTGCTTCTTGATGAGATTGAACAGCTCCCTGAAACCCACCACTAAGTTCGCGACGGACCAAGTTGACAAAGTCATCGTCACAAGGTTCCTGGTTGGGTTCGCAGGCTCTCTCAAACGTATCCGCCAGGGCGTTAGCCTTATCAGTGTTGGTGGAAACCATTCCACGTGCCCCGTGTAATGGTGGAATGCCAGTTCTTTTCTTGAGGAGTTTTTGGCCATACCGTACAGGGAGCTGGAATTCTCAGCCATACTTTGTAACTTGCCTTGCCATTCCTTGTTACGGAGGGTAACCATGGATGAATGGATCTGACGTTTAAGCCTGTACCATTCTTTCTTGATACGAAGATCACGAGTGTTTTGCCACCGCCATCTGACCATGTTCTTCCGTTTGATAAGGGCCTGAAGAGCAGGGGGAATGGGAAAAGGCTTGTGTGGTCTGTGTTTGGGACCGATAGCTGCGGTACGGGCTGCGTGTATGAGTGAGTTGGTGAACTTCTCTACGAGGGAGTCAATGTCTTCCTCGCAGCGAATGCTGGGATTACCAACAACGGTGGTTTTCAGGATATTTTGGAAATATTCCCATCTATCTTGCGGGCATGAAGAGGGATTTCGGCTCGGGAAGGCTGGTAGCTAGAGTGTAATTTGATGAGAATGGGGTCGTGATCAGATTTAAGTATGTTAAGGTTGTCGACTGCGATAGGGATATCAAGGTTCTTGATGATGGCCATGTCCAAGGTATCCGCAAGTTTGTTCGGATCAAACGGAAAATACGTAAAGCCAGGCGGGTTTGTGGGTTAAACAGCCGTGATCATCGCAAAATTTTTCAAGAAGCCTGCCCTTGGCCGCCGTGAGTCGACTATTCCATAGCCGATGTTTGCTGTTAAAGTCGCCTGACAAAATCACTGGGATGTTGTCAGGAAACAGTGCCTCCAGATCGGACGGAATAAACGGCACGCTTGGGGCAAGCAGCAGGAGACAAGAGGGTACGGGTCGCTAGCTAATTCGACCTGTAAGATAGTGGCCTCAATAAACCTCAGGTCGTCTGGAGTGGGGATGCGTTGGTGCGACAGGTCGGACATCACGATTATGACAGTGCCTCCACTCGGACGTCCTATTCGGTCGTTGCAGTATATGTGATACCCAGGGATGTAGACATTGTTGACCGGTTTGATGTCAGTTTCACCTAGTAGGACGATGTGAATTTGTTCCTGTTGTAGGACGTCAGTGAGTTCATCAATTTGTGAGTGGAGGTGAAAGGTATTCCATGCCATAATCTTGTTATTGACACCAGCTTGCGTTCTAATAGCCATTGAGGAGGTAATGCGAGCAAACGTCGAATATGATTTGAACCCTGGAGGGGATATCTGAAGCATTGATGAGCCTGCGTAGGGTGGTCTTGATGATTGTGAGACGTTCTCTGAGGGAAGGATCATTAATGAGCTTAAAGATTTCAAACATTTCGTTTGAGGCGGACGGAACAATAGTAGTTTGAGCCGGATGGGGTAGGCCCAGGAAGTTAGTGCTATACATAGCGGTTAGGATGGGGGGGGGGGAGAGTGACGAGGTGCTGGGGTTGGGGGCTGGGAAGGGGTGGGGGGAAGCGGCTCCTGCGAAGCTGGTGCCGAACCTAACTTTGTTGCGGCCTGCCACATGCCCGGCAGGTGCCTTGCCAGCAGAGGGGTGACTGTTATTCAAGGTGGTTGTGAGCTTCTTGTATACTGGACAGCCACGGTAGCTAGCCACAGTTGGTGCACTTAGTAACGGCGTCCTCTTTGCCGTAGTGGGGACAATCACTAATTCTATGTTCCTTAGCGCAGATGACACATCTTGCCTGGCAGTAGCAGCCGCTGGATGCGTGGCCGAACCCCTGACTTTGGTAGCACTGCACGGGACCTGCTTGACCCTGGTACCTAACAACAGTGACCTGGCAAAAAAAGGAGGGACGTAACTTGGTAAATGTTACGGTCAGGGACGGTAGTAGAGTGCGCTACCAAGAAGAGGGGTAACTTCTTAGAGCGGTCAGTTGCTTGTGTGAGCTGACTGGCCCTCTCGATTGAGAAGCCAAGTTCGGTGAGCGCCTGATGGACTCGGTCATCTTAGGTAGATGGGTGAAGGCCGCGGGTGACGACCTACCTAATGTTCTTGGGGGCTGAGGGCCTGGTGTGGAATTCCCCATTGCAGTTAATGAGGAAGTCAGTTGTTCGGGGGTGTTGACCGTCACACGAAATGTGTCTGGGAGGTTCTTGATCTTGAAGGTGAGGCCTTCCTATTCCAGCTGATCACAGAGGTAGTTGATGTTCCCCACGTTTCTTTTTTATGTAAACTGGGTGAACAGAGATCTTGGGAGGGGATGGGGCCCTAGGCGTATTGGAGGTGCCCGGCGCAGGTTCGGGGATGGGTTGCTCCCCAGAGAACTGAGAGGGGTTCGTGGGGGGGGGGGGGGTCATCAATAGGGCCAAATGGGTTGATGGAGAGCAGGGACCTAGGGGGAGAAGCATCGTGGATTTTGCCTGCTTGAGGGCGGGGGACTTTCTTGAAGCCACAGTCATCCTCAGAAGAGGAATAGGCGGATGTATCGATGTCGGATATCTGGGGCAGGGTGGTAGAGGCTGAAGCCTGGCTAATCTTGGGGCTGGCGCCTTGAGTACCAACAGGAGAAGAGCTGGGGATAGAAGGGGCAGAAGCAGGGGAGCCCTCTGGGGTGAAGATTTCACCGGCTCGAGAGGTACTGGGCTGAGGGCTCAGTGGCTTAGGGGGGGGGGTGGAGGGGGGGCAGGGAGGGGTCATCCCGTGCAGCGCCTCCCCTAGTCAGAGGCATCGTAATGTCCGGCGAGGCGGGGGCCAACCTTGCAGGTACCTTGAGTACCTCGGACCCAAGGACACGTGTCTTCCCGACCTTGGTCATGGGCTTGGGAGAACAGCCCCCTGCCGAGGCAGGGGCTGGGCGTGAACGTGAGAGTGTGATAGTGACAGGCAGTGTGTGTCCCTACACAGTTTGGCGTGAGGCGCCAGGGGAGAGATGGGAGGGAATTCAGACGCCCTAGGGCGGTGAAGCTAAGTTTAATCGTGCGGCAGAAACCCAAGATTGAGCCGGTTGCAGCAGGTTACCCAGTTGGTCGGTTGGTGCCAGACAAGATGCGAGTCGGCGATCTGGGATCTGGCTAATCCTTGGCGTTTAGCGGAGCAAGTATGGGGCGAAGTTAATTAAGACCGTTGAAGACGGCAAAAGGGGTGCCTAGCAAGAACTAACTGCCAGCTCGTCGACTATAAAATCAATCGCACCTAAGTCTCGCAAGCTGGTCTGGTAGTAATAGGGGGACAGCTTGGACAGCAGTGATATTCGAAGAATGCTCTTTTGAAAAGAAAAAAAAAATGCTCTTTCAAAAATTATCACTAGCTGTCAGGTGTCGGGGCATATGGGAAGACCTCCAGGCCTGGCGGAAATCCCCTCCTGCGTTTCTCGACGATCCGCTGCCCAGCAAGCCGGTGTGTTCGTCCCCCCTGACCACTGCCTACTAGGGCCTGTGGTCTCTTCCTGCTGAGGCAGCTGCAGAAGACTGAGGGTATTAGTGTGATCGGTGAGGCGTCATGACGGCACGCAACCGAGTGTGGGCAGAGCCGGTGTTTGCGATAAAGATGGGCGAACCCGACAAAAAGTTACGGTATTGTGTTCATAAAAATAGTATGAAGACGTTCCTTACATTGGCTGTGCGAAAAGTCACACATCACGCCCTTGAGGGACGAGGGTTCGATTCCCCCGCCCCAGGTACTAAGTCATAAATTCGAATTTGCTGCGTGTGACCCAGAAAGTTAGGGTATTGTGTTCATAACAAGTGATTAGTACAGTATTTCCCAATAACATTTCTAAGAATTAACAATTAATTATAATAGTTGAATATTGAAGTACATTTTTAAATACTGTAACGTACAAAGAATATCGTGGTAGCCTACATATTCTCCGAACATTTTTTGAAAAATTTTCCAATCAAAATGTTTTGGAAAATTTCCCAATTACATTTTTTGGAAAAAATCCAAAATTTTTAGGAAAATTTCTATCACTAGTAAGAATTATAAAGGTAATAGTCTTACCTAATAAAATAGCCAGAGTTTTGGTGGCCTTCCGCTCCTTCTTGGCCGATGCCTTCTCCCGTTTCTTTTTGCTCGCCTTGTTCACCTTGTAGATGTGGAGTCTGGACCCCGTGGTGGCCTTGCGTTCTTTCTTAGAGCCCGTCAGTCCAGTGCCTGGATCCGGGAGTTTAGCTGGACCTCTGGGTTCGCTTACTGTAGCCGCACCGTTTCTTCTCGTCTGCAAAGAAGAAACACTCCCGTTAACACGTGCTTGCTTATTATGTTGATGACTATGTTAGTGGCTTCGAATAGAGGTTTTTCTTTTAACCCTTTATGGGATAGTGGTCTCTATATTAACCACCTGTCATAAGGAGAGTTTGTGCTTTCAAAGATGCTGATAGTTGAATCTTTCACTCAAATTTCTGAGAATTTTCATGCCGAAGTGCTAGTATTTCAAAACTTCAAATATTACCGTACGTATCCACTTGACGTAATGTGTTGGATAAAACCTTAAAACCTTAAAACTTTAAAACTAAAAACATTAACAATTAAAGTGAAAAAACAAAATATAAATATAGAAATAAAAATCATAAAAATAAAAATACAAGAATAAATGGAATATACAAATTAAAGTAATAAACATAACTATAAAAACATTATGAAAATAATTGTAAAATTCAATTTGAAATTAGTTAATTAATTCAATAAAAATATCAAATTTAAATATATAAGAACATACATTGAAAATTAACAAGTAGTTCCGTGAGGAACTATACAGCCTATTTTCATATATCCTACTTATATTAATTGCCACAATGAACTTACAAAATTTCAGTTTGATTGCTGTAATAGATTCGTAGATATTGAGAACTGACTAAATATTTCGGATGGTCGCTATGTTGGATTTTATATATGTAGGTCCTAGAGATATGTACTGTTACATGAAGATTATTGTGTACGTGTAGCATTCAAATTTCAATCGCATGATTAGGACACAAGAAGTAACAAGGAGATTTTAAAATTTCGCACAGCTGCCATCTTGTGGTTATGGAAACAATTGAAATAAATTGGATTTACTGTACCAAGTTTCACTACACTAGGATGGTTAAATTGCGAGAAACGTCCATGTCAATATTTATACTTCGCGTCGCAGCCATGTTGGATTTGTGATCACCAGGTTATTTAAAGTCCTATAGGTGAATTTATGTTCATAGCCCCTATGAACATAAAGAAATTAAGTTTGATTGCTATAATAGATTCGTAGATATTCAGAGCCGTCTAAATATTTCGGATGGTCGCCATGTAGGATTGTTAAATGTATAGGCCATAGAGTCATGTACCATTAAAGGAAAATTATTGCGTAGGTTCATTATTCAAACTTTCACTTCGATCGCATGATTACGACACAAGAAATAAAAACTTAATTTTAAAATTCGCACAGCCGCCATTATGAGGTTATGTAAACAATTGAATTAAATTAGATGCCAGTGTATTACAATGTGTATAAACATTTCCTGTACCAGATTTCAATGCGTTTGGCACATAAATCGCGAGAAAAGTCTATTAAAATTTTTAATTCGCCTGGCCGCCATGTTCGTTTTGTAGTTAACCGCTTTTTGAAAGTCTTATAGATGAACTTCCAGTAGTGCTCTTTATCTCCGTACAAAATTTCAGGGTGATACCGCTAATAGTTTCAGAGATATAGAATGCCGGTGAAATATTTCGCACATCCGCCATCTTGAGGTTATGTAAACAATTGAACGAAGTTTGATGTCGGTGCATTACAATGTGTATAAACATATACTGTACCAAGGTTTATTGCGTTTGGTAGGTTAAATTGCGAGAAACGTCTATTTAAATGTCGCAAATTCGCGTGGCCGCCATGTTGGTTTTTTAGATACCATTTTTCCAATAGTCACATTGGTGAACTTCTAGTAGTTCCCTTTATCACCGTAAAAAATTCCAGGGTGATATCGGGAATAGTTTCGGAGATATTGAAAGCTGGTGAAATATTTCGCACAGCCGCCATGTTGGATTGGTGAGACGTAACAAAATTTGAAGGGCACGGTCGGGGTCGCCAGGAGTAGTGCTATGAACTTACCGAGCTTCATTGAAATTGCTCCAGCCGTATAGAAGTTATTAGGGGACACACACACACACCTCACACACACTCGCACACGCACACACAGACACACGGACAAAAGGTGATCTCATAAGCCTATTTATTTTTTCAAAATTGAAAATAGGCTAAAAACAAGTAGTTCCGTGACGAACTAAAGAGCCTACTTTTCTAAAAAATTTAGATTCATGCCAATCTATATAGACCTATCTAAATTAATGATGAAATCAAATAGGTAATACTATTATTTCAAAGTACTTCAATTTGAAATACACCTTAAATACTGTAGCCTAATAGAGTAACTTACTATACAGTTGGCACCCCTGGTGACCCTGAATATATTCTTAGTTCCATCTCTTAAGGTATAGAATCATATACAAAATTTGGTTAAAGTCTAATGGTTAGTATGGACGTTACATGCTGTTTGATATTGGATTTATCAGTTTGAGATAAATCATGTGGGGAACAATGTCATGTATGAGATGCTCAGAATTAGTCTGAAATATTACGATTTATTGCGGGGCCAATTTTGGATAAAATCCATTTGCCAATATAGAAGTTATATGTAATTAACAATTGAAACTATCAGAAAGGTTAGAATCATGTTGGCAGCACTGAGGTTCATTAGTTACTCCAAATTTATCTAGAATATCAGGTACTATACGTGTGCAAAGTTAAGAGCCGATGACTTGCGTACTTTCTGATATATTGATATTAGGATTAAACAAATAGAGAGTTCACTTATTAACAGTTGGCAGCCTTGCTGGTTCTTACGAATACGAATAGTCACAACTGCTGTGGTACAAAAAGCACATACCAAATTTGGTCGAAATGCATTTGTTAGTATAGAAGTTATATGCCTTTAAAAACTGGACATATCAGCAGGCTTAGAATCGTGTTGGCAGCACTGATGTATATACGTTACACCAAACTACGGTAGAATGTCAGGTACTATACGTGTGCAAAGTTTAGAGCTGTTGGCTTACATACTTTCTGATATATTGATAATAGGGTTACTACATAGAGAGAGTATTTATTGACAGTTGGCAGTCCTGGTGGCTGTTTAAAATACGCACAGTCATATCTGTTGTAGTACACATAGCACATACGAAAAATGGTTGGAATCCAATCGATTGTATAGAACATGCATGCATTTAGAAATGGGACTTATCGGAAGGACTAGAATCATGTTGGCAACACTGGTAGGTATGGACTTCTGAAAATTAGTCTGTAATGCTATTGTCTACTGTGCCCTTGGAAGAGGCACAGGTATCGAACCCACACTCTTTTACTTCAGAAAAAGAAGATATATTATAGGTTTTAGTACATTTTTTAAGGTTGATGAAGGGTTAATAGGAAATAGCCCTAGTAATGACGCATGGAGTTGGTGATGCAACGCGAGGTAAAGCTTGCAGCTGGGGGATGAGATCACTTCGACAGCTCAGCGATGAAGGGTTACGCATAGGATGGAAATAGCTCAACAAAACTTTCCACTCTAGACAGAGAGAGAAGATCCAGTGATAAAACCCTGAGTCAACGATAAATTGCCAACACCGTCGTGGAGGCGAGGCCAAGAAATTGGAGAAATTATTGAAATTAGCCAGTTACGTGCAATAATCTGAAGAAATAACTTCGCCAATGTTATTTATCCTGGAGGATAGAATTTTGAAAGCAAGAAAAGTTAATAACAATTGCACCGTATAGAAATGACATGTCAGCGCTACGCAATCGGGAGTTCACCAAGCCAGGAGTTAGTAGCGGTGGAAAAAAAGAAGGGACCACCCACACAATTCAGGAGCCCAATTTAATTAATATTTTATAATCCTACGATCGGTTTTTAGAAAATTTGATATATTTTTGACATTTAAGCCATGAGCATTCAGGGGGTAATTTTTCTATAATTGTGCGACGATTACTTTAGAAGTTAGATCTGGAGAAGAAGCCAAACTGATCTTTTTGTAGCAGAATCAAATATAAACCCTGGGTGCGCCAGGAAATTCATGCAGTCATCACCAGTCCCGTAAGACGTTATACTGTGACGCCGAGGTATCGCACTCCATGAGGGGAGTTGCTGCTCCAGTAATTATTCAAGTGCCACCGTGCAATTGAAGCGTCGTAATCCTTGTTTGAAGGAAAAGTACTGTTAAGCTTCGAATTTTATAAGTTAATCTACAGACTTAAGCAAAGTAGTATACTTTGACTTTAAATACTTTGGCCGGCGAGGGCATTTAAGTCGTATAATTCAGTAAAGTAGAAGCATCACAATATCTCAAAGTACACGAGACAACGATTGAGTAGTGAACTCTATATTTTTTATCCAGTACGTTAAGTAACCGAATTAGGGCAAACGTAGGATAAACGCCTAATTTTTCTGAACTGAGGAGATTAGATCAAGTGACGATAGATTTTTAGGAATCTACATTCGAGGCATCATTAGCCCAGTCAAAACGCAGTAAGACTTTGGAATCAATTCCAGAAGCAAAGACTATATTCGTCAGGAGTAAAAGTCCAGACGAGGACCATAAGAGAAGCAAATACTAGATCGCTGTAGTAGCAGACACCGCGAATCTAGATGTGAACGTCAGTTATAAATATTTGCTAGACCAACATTTGCGCATTGCACGAGATACGACAACGTGCAGTAACTGTAAGAGTGCCGATAGTCGAAATAGACCGGATAGGAGAATCAGCCATACCAGTAGAGGGTAAGAGTGAACGAGACTTTCAATCACCCCAAGTAGGAGTAGGAAGTCGACGTGAAATACTTGCAACCCTTGGAGGAGGAAAAGAAAAAGATCACGTGTGTAAGGCAAAAATTAAGTGCCGAAAGTGAAATTTTTAAGTGTAATATAATATTTGTAAAAATTTAAGTGTTAATAATTTTTAGTGATTTTTAAATGGTAACAAATACCATGAGTGTATTTCTTAAAGATAAGAAAACCAGTGTATGTAATTTTTGTAAATTGAAAGAAGTATTAACGTATTTGAAGATGAGTGTTAAAATGGTGTAAACACAAGTGAGAGGGCAAAAATGTACCGTCATTGGAGACCAGGTCACTGATCTGTGCAAAAATCATGTGAGTACCAGATTGTATTATATGTGGTGTTCGGGAGACCTCATGTAACAATCTATATGGAGATATGATTCTCAAATGTGAAACAGGGATGTATAAAACAGTGTATAACAATGTATTGCGCGATCTTAAAAAATAATGTAATGATGAATATAACTAATTAAATGTGTTAATTAATACTCAGTAAAAGTATTCAGTGAAATATTAGTAAATGATGGAAGATTGTAATGATTTATAGAAGCAAGATAATAATAATAATAATAACTTCATGAATTAATTGTTTAATTAATTTTCATATGGTAATGATGGAAGCCGTAGAGCTCCTTGTAATAATGATAAAAGGATTATTGAACTATTTAGAGTTCTCAAATACCATGTCAGAATTGTTTATTAAAGGCAAACGTTATATTTTTGGGACGAAGATCAATTAAGTGATGTGAATTAAATAATCTTGCTTTGGAAGGAAACTTGGCTATATTGAAGTAATTAGCGCTTTGGTGCGCATGTTTTGTAATGATTACGCTAGTACGCAGTGAAAATATGCTAGGCGGAGTAATTATGGGGAACAGCTGGATGCGGTAATTGATTATTTGTGTGTATTTGCTGTATGCAAGCTTCGAAAGGGTGCTAATTTATATTGAATGATGAGCGCAGGGATTTGCATTATTGTCACCCAGAAGACGCTATTGTTGGACGGTTGGTCTGATACCACCGATCCTGTTACTCTTGGTTCTAAGCCCTCAAAGTGGAAATAGTTCCCGAGGCTGACCGAGGATCGATCCGAGATTCCTCTACTTCGAAAGCCCCTTATATATTGTGGATTTTATTGATTATCTTACCTGTCAGTGCTAAAACTCCATAATTATAATCTTGCCTGAGCCAGAGGGATGGGTTATAAGAACCTCATAATGTATTGTATTGAAATGAATGACTCGCCTTGTCTTCCCAAGTTAAAGAGAGCTGCTTTCTGCAAATTAGTTGAATGTACCGTCCCGAAGGGAGAAGGCCTTGCGCTCCCCCTGTAAAGTCGTACATTTGCCTGAGTGTTTGACACTTTAACAGACCCTCGTTGTTGAGATAGGTCGTGTAAGGAACTGTAGGTTTCCGTGACAGACGGAAGTAAATAATAATGTTTTAGATGACCCAGTAGTTGGACTGAGATCCATTCAGGTTAAATATTCTTGCTTGTACAGTTCAGATCCGCGTTTCACAATGATGTAATTGTCTATTTGAGACAAATATAAAAATCCCTTCTTTATTGTTACATGACCGTACTATTGTTCCCGAGTTATAATGGAAACATTTGGGGTAACTGGGAGTTTTATCCTGATTTGATTCTATCAGTAGTTTCCAAAAACTCGAGATACACGAGATCTCCCAACACGAGTGTAATTTGGTACTATTGAAGAGAGAGATGGTAAAATTTGAAGTTTTCATGTGAGCCCAAATAAAAGGTAATTGCCAGTACCATTGTCATTGTAACTCAGTAATAAGTAATACTCAATTAAGGAGTAATAAGTGTGTGTTTAATTATGAAAATAATATGTAAATGTAAAACACCGAGCCATCTTTGAGCTCGTTTGAAAATTTTATGTAAATGATTTATGGAAGTGAGACCTAGATGACATTTTGGTCAGGTTCAATGGAACCGTAAACTAATGTTTTTATAGATTTTGTTTAGTGATCCCTTGTTCTTATTAGAACAACTTTTCAGTTTTTATGTTTTATTTGTAGCGCCTAATTTTTGAGTTTTTGAGTTTATTAAATATATTTAGATTTTGAATTTGATGTTTATTTTTTGAGTGTATCGTAAGCTTATTCCGGAGTGTGTAAATCATACAGTGGGAGAACATGCTATGCCCCGAAAAGGTCTAATTGAGCTGGCGGACTATGATTTGCATATTCTTTGTACTCAAGGGAACACTACATGTGTGCCAATTTTGGAATAGTTCACATAAATAACTTCTGAGATATCCAACTTAGAGCTCAAATTACAATTGCGATTTTTCAGCAATCGGTAGCACTGACGTCAATTTCAAATAGGGCGTTGAGATATTCCGGTATAGATCTTTACACATACCAAATTAGGTTTCGATAGCAGCAGCCGTTTAGGAGTTGATAGGGGGGTCACACACACAGCCAGACAGACAGAGGGACAGACAGACATTTCCCCGGATCGATCTCATAAATCTACTTTTTCCTCATTTTTACAAAATGTGAAAAGTAGGCTAAAAATAGTATGGAGACGCTACTTACATGGCTGTGCGAAAAGTCACACCTCACGCCCTTGAGGGACGAGGTTCGAATCCCCTCCCAGGTTCTAAGTCATAAATTCGAATTTGGGGCGTGTAACCCAGAAAGTTACGGTATTGACTTCATAAAAATAGTGTGGAGACATTTCTTACATTGGGTGGGCGAATAATTTTTGTAAAAACGTCACATTTCTAGAAAAACAAGATGTTCAGGAAAGAACATATAGCCTATTTTCTCCTAAATGTATGTAGTTATAACTCTCTGTCCTTATCACCTCCTATTTCTTCCAATTCGAAGTGCAAATTGGTACACTGGATTTGAGCAGTGGTGTTCAAACCATAGTTTATAATTTACCCCAGGGTTTTGCAATTTCATCTGAAAACACTCCAAACAGCGTAGGTATTCAGTATATTAACACCGACTACTTACAATAATTGAAACTTCGTTGCTCTAAACGTATCACTGGGAGATACATATTTAATATACCTATCACACAGCTAATTTGTAATCGCGCACGGCTAACGAGAAAGACAGGCTATGGCGCGTAAACCAAACCCTTCTGTGACGTAGGCAATTTACTGCTTGATGGTGCTTGTACGTTTAAGTCGAGAGCAATTCATAAGCAGCAGAAATGCAATATTTTATATCAATCTTCATAAAATGGACGCAGTTTAAATGTTCCGTGTGTTTTCAAACACGATAAATTATACTGTATAGGTTTGCAAAACTACGGCTGTTGAAGTTTCTCGTTACAAAAATCCACGCGAACTAGGATTCAAGGTTCCGTTGTGTCTTTAATAGCTGCAACGAGTAGACTACAGTAAGTTGAGTTGTAGAATCTGTGACCATCGTTGTGAGTTAAATTACGTGCACATGAGTATAATTAGATCAAAGAATTTTGCAGCACAGTATAGATATCATTAACTTATTGTCGTTTCAAGGGGCGGAACATAAATTAATACGTTTATAGAAGAGATCTGCGGAATACACTCGCCACCGACTAACGACTTGTATCAATATCTTCTACGAAGACAAGTGGTAAATGAATACCAACGTTTATACAGGTTCAATGATGTAGACAAGATGACTAGGTACCACACCGGCAGTAAAACGAAGACCATAGAATATTATATCCGTGAATATATTTCAATTATAAAAACATTTGATACATTTGTGTATTGTATATCGTTCAATTATAAGACTTATACATGCATACATTGTCCGGCGTCATTCATAGTATTTCATAACCTTCCTGGGCCAGTTATTCTCGTTGGCCGTGATAATCGCGCCTTATCTTGGGGATGTGTGCCCTCTATCAGCAAAAATAATAAACTTTTCAATTATACTGTAGACATGGGTTCACTAACTGGCCGGTATAGAGTGCAGCTCGCATCTAGAAGGCTGTGGTTAGCTATAACATAGTTCAAGTAATTACTATTAGATGTCACTCCGGTGGAGAATGTTGTATTAATTAAATATATATTTGCCATTGCGAAATGCAGCATATCAAGAAACAATAAATTTAAAAACATTCAAGCAAAAAAAAAAAAAAAAAAACATCAACTGTGATGGGATTTGAACCACGGCCAGCCTGATGAAATTCCAGAGCCCTAACCACTCAGCCAACCGTGCACAGACAAGTAGAACGTTAGGAACCAATTTAGATACAAGGTTATTGCAAATAATGGCTTGGACTAAACGATTTCTTCACTGGAATATATTTCAGACCGAGTTCATTTCATATAAAGTTCATAATTTTTTATCACTGGGCTATATTGCATGCAGCATACTGAAATTAATAAAATATAGGTCGGAACGATAGATCAGCTGCCATCTTGTCAAATAACCGAGACGACTCAGCTTTCTAAAATCACTTTTAGACTATAATATTACAATATAAACTTTTAATTTCAAACGGGCCACGTCGTTTAGAACAGATTAAATGATTCTTTGTTCAATAATCGGTACTGGTGGGTCACATGTTATGGATTATAAAGTTTGCATAATTCACACGGCTGCCATCCTAAAATGGTACGGTTGATGACCTCGTAGTTTGGGCACAAGACGCGCCTCATATGGAGGTATGTTGTTGCCAAATTTGGTAATGATCTGATGTTTAGTTTGGTCGTAATGAATTATTAAGTTCTGACCATTTGAGTGGCCGCCATTAAGTTTTGGTAAAGATGGCGGCAATATAAAACATGACACTCAGGTGCCCTTTGCCAGTGCTACCTCTGTACCAAAATTCGTTCAATTCGGTTTCACCGTGTTCGAATTGATAGAGTACACACACTCACACACACACACAGACTCTCACACACACACAGACAGACACACAATTTTTGGCCCTGTGTTGATCTCATAAGTCTACTTTCATTTTTTGCAAAACTCAAAAGTAGGCTAAAAATATATCCGTACCACCTAAACTCCATAAGTAACTAAGTCCCCCATAAATTCGAATTTGTGGCGTGTAACCCGGAAAGGTACGATATTGTGTTCGTAAAAATAGTATGGAAACGATTCTCTCATTGGCTGTGCGAAAAGTCACACCTAACGCCCTTGGGGACGAGGGTTCGTTTCCCCTCCCAGGTACTAAGTCATAAATTCGAAAATGCGGTGTGTAACCCAGAAAGTTACGGTATTACCTTAATACAAATAGTATGGAGACGTTTCTTACATTGGCTGAGCGAAGAGTCACACCTCAAACCCTCGAGGGACGAGGGTTCGATTCCCCTCCTAGATACTGTCATAAATTCGAATTTGTGTCGCGGAGCTCTAGTACAGCCGAACTATTAATACGGGTGCAAAACTAATAGTATATTCGTGACCAGCACCCTCGATTTACCCATAATTCATGTAAAACAAGAAATTCCGTGACGAACTAAAGAGCCTACTTTTCTTAAAATTTAAGAGGCTTGTCAATGATTAATCTATATGAACCGATCTAGAATAATGACGAAATTAAGTTGGTAATATCGAAATTTCTAATTTGTTCGAAATATACCTGGTATAATGTAGCCTACAGTTGGCAGCCCTGGTAACTGAATATATTCTTAGTTCCATCTCTTAAGGCACAGAATACAAAATTTGGTTGAAGTCCAATGGACAGCATGGACGTTACTTGCAGTTAGATATTGGACCTATCAGCGCGCGTAAAATCAATTTGGCAACAACGTCATGCATGTGTTGGTCAGAAATAATCTGACAGATGATCTCTTGTTGTGCCAATTTTGGATGAAATCCATTGTTAGTATAGAAGTTGCATGTATTTTAAAATTGGACTTATCAGCAGGCTTAGAATCATTTTGGCAGCGCTGAGGTATATTAGTTACTTCAAATTAATCTACAATGTCAGGTACTATACGTGTGCAAAGTATAGTGCTGTTGGTTTGCATACTTTCTGATATATTGATATTAGGGTAAAAAAAATAGAGACAGCATTTATTATCATTTGGCAGCCCTGGTCGCTCTTAAGAATGCGCAGAGTCATATCCGTTATGATACACATACCACATACGAAATTTGGTTGAAATCCAATGATAGTATAGAAGTTACATGTATTTAAAAATTTGTCCTATCAGCAGGCTTAGAATCATGTTTGTAGCACTGACGTATATTATTTACTCCAAATTAAACTATGATGTCAGACACTATACGTGTGTATAGTTTAAATCTGTCGGCTTGCATACTTTCTGATATATTGGTATTTGGATAAGATAATACAGAGATCATTTATTAACAGTTGGCAGCCTTGATGGCTCTTAAGAACACGTTCAGCCGTATTTGTTTATGTACACATAGTAAATTCGAAATTTGGTTGAAATCCAATTGACAGTGTAGAAGTTATATGTATTTAAATATTGGACTTATCAGCAGTCATAGAATCATTTTGGCAACACTGCTATGTATGGCCTCCAGGAAATTAAACTGAAATATTAGTATCTATGAGTGAGCCAATTTTGGAATAGCTCCTATTCATACATCACAAGATATCCAACATGGAGCTCATATTTCAGTTACGGTTTTTCAGCAGTTGGTAGCACTGACATCATTTTCAAAAGGGGATTGAGATATTCAGGTATAGATACCAAATTTGGATTCGATTACTGCATCCATTTAGGAGTTGATATTGGACACACACACACACAGACAGACAGACAAACAGAAGGACAGACCGACACACATTTCCCGGATCGATCTCATAAGTCTACTTCTATGTTCGACGCTGACTATTATATGTCAGAAAACTGTACTATAATGAGGCTCATTATAACACTATTTTTCATTATGAAACAGTTTCTCCCACCAATCAGAGCTCAAAAAACAGTGTTGTTTGACCAATTATATAAGGATAGCATCGCACCTGCGCTGAGTTCCACGGCCATTTCATTTAAATTTCACTGGTTGTCCTAGTGTCATAGTAGAGTAATCGACGAGGCCATGGTCTAATGCAAGGCATTCTCTGCGTCTCATGCACTCTGTTCGGTACATAAAACTGGCGAAATCTCGACAGATATTTATGAATACTTATGTTCGAACATAAAATAGTTATAATACCGGTACGTAATTATCGTCGAACATAAACAGTCGTATGCAACTCGCCTATAATGGTAATTTAGACATTATTACACTATTTTTCATTATGAAACAGTTTCTCCCACCAATCAGAGCTCAAATAACAGTGTTGTTTGACCAGTTATATATGGTCTTATTTCTTGTCATTATAGGCTCGTTGCATAATGTACTATTTCCTCATTTTTGCAAAATGTGAAAAGTAGGCTAAAAATCACATTTCGAGACAAAATATCCGTACCACCTAAACTCCATAAGTAACTAAGTCCCAGGTCATAAATTCGAATTTGCAGCGTGTAACTCGGAATGTTACGGAATTGTGTTCATAAAAATAGTATGGAGACGTTGCTTACATTGGCTGTGCGAAATGTCACACCTAACGCCCTTGGGGGACGAGGGTTTAATTCCCCTCCAAGGTCATCATCATCTTAAGCAGATTCCGACCGCTGGTCGGGTCTGCTTGGAAAATAAGCCTCTCCATCGTTTCCTGTCCGTCCACCATCTCTCGTATTTCACTGTGTCCCAGCACACTCCTCTTTCCTCCACACTCTTCTTAACTCCCTTCGTCCATCTGTCCCTTGGTCTTCCCCTTGGCCTCCTTCCCTTCATTTCCATTCCAAACATCTTCTCCGGTATCCTCTCCTCTCGCGTCCTCCTCACACGTCCATACCATTGTAGCCTAAATCGCTCTATTCTATTTTGCAATGGTTCCTCTCTTACCATCTCTCTGAATCTCTAATTCCTTACTCTGTCCATTCTTGTTACTCCTACCCTACTCCTCTGGAACTTCCATCTCCACGGCTCGTATTTTTCTCTTGTCCCTTTCTTTCATCACCGATGTTTCTGAACCATACGTCAAAATTGGCACAAAGTAGGTCTTGTAGATGATTCCTTTACATTTTTGTGGTACATCTTTATTCCATAACATCCCCCTAACACTCTTGAAAAATCCATCTGCGCACCTTCCCCCTTTCATTTATTTCCATCCTATTGCCTTCCTTTTCTTTAATTATGCTTCCCAAGTACTTGAAACATTCTACTTTCTGCAACTGCTGTCCTCCAAGTGTTATGCCCGTATCCAGTCTGTTCTTCCTCCTCGTTGTGATGACCATTTCACTCTTTTGTGCTCAGAACTTCATCCCATATGATAACACTACCTTCTCACACTCATTCAATTGCTCTTGTACTTCTTCCTCAACCTCTCCCCATACCAGAAGTTCATCAGCAAACAACATTGCCTTCATTTTCCTTTCCGCAATGCTATTTACCACTTTTCGTATGATTTCATCCATCACCACTATAAATAACAGGAGGGGAGAGGGCAGTTCCTTGTTTCGGACCACTCTCTATTTGAAACCATTCCGTTCTCTCCCTTCCCACCTTTACACAGCTTTTGCTTCCCTCGTACATTGCTTTCACTCTTGCCACTGTCTCCTTGTTTACTGCTTTTGCTCTCATTGCTTCCCATACCTCGTTTCTATTTATACTATCATATACTTTCTCAATATCCAAGAAGGTCATCACCAGATCTTTCCCACACTCATAATGGTGTTCTTGTATCTGTCTTACAGCAAAGATGAGGTCAACTGTAGTTGACCTTCCTGGCCTGAATCCATACTGTTCTTCCCTCAGCCCATCTTCAACTTCTGTCCGAATTCTTCTCTCCAGAACCTTCTCAAATATTTTGGCGCAGTGGCACATGAGTGTAATTCCCCTGTAGTTCTTGCATTCCTTCCTACTTCCCTTTTTAAATATGGGTATTATTATCCCTCTTTTCCAGTCCTCTGGTATTTTCTTCTCCCTCCATATCTCTTTCATTACTTGAAAGAGCCACTGTGTTCCTATCACCCCTGCTGCTTTCACCATCTCCACACTTACTTCGTCTATTCCCGGTTCCTTTGCCCCTTTCATCTTCTTTAATGCTTCTTCCACTTCTTTGCATGTCAATTCCTTCTCTGAAATGTCTTGGTCATTGTCTGTTTCTTCCTCCACAATGTCCACTACGCTGGTTTTAGTTGGATTTAGGAGTTCCTTGAAATATTCTATCCAGATAACCTTTACTTCTTCCATATTTTCAACCTCCTTTCCTTTCCCGTCCACCATTATGACATTTCCCCCTGTATTTCTTCTCTTTGCCTTTATCATTCCATACAGCACTTTCCTACTGCCATCACAGTCCTCCTCCATCATTTCTGTCCATTTCTCCAGGCATTTCTTTTTCTCTTCCTTCACTACTTCTCTTGCTTCTTTCTTCCGCTCTTGGTACTCTTCTCTTGTTCCGTCTGTCCTCAGTTGGAACCATTTCCTAAATGCTTCATTTTTCTTTTTCACAGCTTCCTTAGTTCAGGGGTTCCACCATGGTGTTTCCTACCACCTTTTCTCTCCACTAGTTCTGGTACACACGATTTCCGTTGCTTCTACCAACACGTCCCTGAACCTATTCCATTCTTCCTCACCTGTTCTCGGATCATCCTTCGGTAATTTGTTCCTCATTAATATCCGGAACTTCTCCTTATTTCCATCCTCCTTCAGCTTACATGTCCTTATTCTTCTTTCTTGGTTCTCGGTTCACCTCTTTTCCTTCTGTCCTCTCACCTTGGCGACCAACAATCGGTGGTCACTGTCCTGGCCTTCTGAAGGTATTACCCTTATATCCGTGATACTCTTCTTTGTCGCCATCCCGCATAGAATGTCGTCGTCGTCGTCGTCGTCGACTTTAACTCGTTTCCGAGTATACATCTTCTTCCAAAACAGTCTAAAATAATCTAAGGTTGAGGTCTGTGGGCATGTTTGCGGTGACTGAACAGCCCAATGCGTGCATGAAACAAACGTCCACACAGATCACACAGAACTGTTGGTGGAGGGCGTGGCTGTGCTGCACGGAGCTTTCGTGCTTGTCGTTTGACCTTAACAATTCTACGACGTTCTTCTTCAAACATTTTGACAGCAGCCGGGATGGTCTGGCGCCAAGTTGAACGGTCTTTAGCAAGCTGGTCCCAGGTTTGTGGATTGAGACCTGTCAACTTCATATTCTGCTTAAATTGGTCCTTGTAACGTCTCTTAGGGCCTCCATGAGGTCTGGTGCCGGAGGTGAGTTCACCATACAGAATGTAGTCCACCACTGAATTTCTAGTCAAATCCCTGCTGTACCAAGTAATTTTACGACTCTCTATCTTCTTGTACCATGTGTTTCCAACCATTAGCCCATTTATCTTGCACAGTTCCAGCAATCTCTCTCCTTCCTTATTCCTGTTTCCCCATCCTTCACCACCAGTCACTTCCTCAAAACCTCTTCTATCAGATCCGTCTTGGGCATTTCGGTCCCCAATGACTATCAGGTTTCTCCCTACTGATTGCGTCAGTAACTCGTCTCCAAACTGGTCCTTCTCGCCCTCTGTGCATCCCACCTGTGGTGCATTGACTTGCAGAATATCCTGGTTTCTACCTTTCACTGTGATTCTGGCTCTAATTATTTTATCAGTTACCCTCTTCACTTCCGCCCCCAGCCCTTCTCTCACCACCATTCCCTCTCAATTCCTTTTCCCCTCCTCATTTCCTATCCAGTATAGCTGCAAGCCATTTTTTAGTCCTTTTCTTCCTTCCCCTCTCCGTCTGGTCTCTGCTAGTCCGAGTACATCCTGTTGTCTCCTCTCCATCATATCCACAACCTCCCCCACTCTTCCCGTCAATGTCGTTATGTTCAGAGTTCCAATTCGTAGTCCATTTCCATAGCCTGGTCTGTTTCCTCTAGATCTGCCCTTTTCGAGGCCTTTTCCCATTTTAAAAGCAGTTCGGTATCCATTAGTGGCTTGCTCGGCCTAACGTTCCTTCACCATAAATCTGGCAAGGGGCCTGTTTTTGGTCGCGAGAGGTATTTTATTTCCCTCAAACCCTCCGGACAAGCCCCCCTATCTGCCATCTGGGACGCGTCCGATAGAGGAGCAAGCTAACCACCACGAGGTTTTGCACCCATATTAGTATTTCGCCCCTTCCCAGGTACTGCCATAAACTCGAATTTGTTGCGTGGTGCTCTAGTACAGCCGAACTATTAATACGGGTGCAAAACTAATAGTATATTCATGATTAGCACCCTCGATTTACCCATACTTCATGTAAAAAGTCACATTGTGACAAAAAAAAATATCCGTACCACCTAAACTCCATAAGTAACTAAGTCCCAAGTCAGAAATTCGAATTTGTGGCGTTTAACCCGGAAGGTTACGGTATTGTGTTCATAAAAATAGTATGGAGAAGTTACTTACATTGGCTGTGTGAAACGTCACACCTAACGCCCTTGAGAGATGAGGGTTCGATTCCCCTCCCAGGTACTAAGTCATAAATTCGAATTTGCGGCGTGTAACCCAGAAAGTTACGGTATTGTGTTCATAAAAATAGTATGGAGACGTTACCTACATTGGCTATGCGAAACGTCACACCTAACGCCTTTGAGAGACGAGGGTTCGATTCCCCTTCCAGGTACAAAGTCATAAATTCGAATTTGCGGCGTATAATCCTGAAAATTACAGTATTGTGTTCATAAAAATAGTATGACGACGTTTATTACATTGGCTGAGCGAAAAGTCTCACCTAACGCCCTTGAGAGACGAGGGTTCGATTCCCCTCCCATGTAGTCATAAATTCGAATTTGTCGCACGGTTCTCTATTACAGCCGAAATATTAATATGGGTGCAAAACTAGTAGTTTATTCGTAATTAGCACCCTTGATTTACCCATGATTCATGTAAAAAAAGTCACATTTTGACAAAAAAAATATCCGTACCACCTAAACTCCATAAGTAACTAAGTCCCAAGTCAGAAATTCGAATTTGTGGCGTGTAACCTGGAAGGTTACGGAATTATGTTCATAAAAAAATGTGGAGACGTTACTTACATTGGCTGTGCGAAAGTCACACCTCACGGCCTTGAGAGACGAGGGTTCGATTTCCCTCCCAGGTACTAAGTCATAAATTCGAATCTGCAGCAAGTGACCCAGAAAGTTATGGTATTGTGTTCATAAAAATAGTATGGAGACGTTACTTACATTGGCTGTGCGAAACGTCACACCTAACGCCCTTGAGAGACGAGGGTTCAATTCCCCTCCCAGGTACAAAGTCATAAATTCGAATTTGTGGCATATAATCCCGTAAATTACAGTATTGTGTTCATAAGAATAGTATGACGACGTTTCTTACATTGGCTGAGCGAAAAGTCACACCTCACGCCCTTGAGGGACAGGAGTTCGATTCCCCACCCAGGTAGTCATAAATTCGAATTTGTCGCGCGGTTCTCTAGTACAGCCGAAATATTAATATGGGTGCAAAACTAATAGTTTATTCGTGATCAGCACCCTCGATTTACCCATAATTCATGTTAAAAAGTTACATTTCGAGACAAAATATCCGTACCAACTAATCTCAGTAAACAACTAAATCCTAGGTCATACATTCGAATTTGCGGCGTGTAACCCAGAAAGTTTCAGTATTGTATTCAGAAAAATAGTATGGAGACGTTACTTACATTGGCTGTGCGAAAAGTCACACCCAACGCCCTTGGGTTCAATTCCCCTCCCAGCTACTAGGTCATAAATTCGAATTTGCGGCGTGTAACCCGGAAAGTTACGGAATTGTGTTCATAAAAATAATATGGAGACGTTTCTTACATTGGCTGTGCGAAAAGTCACACCTCATGCCCTTGAGGGACGAGGTTCGATTCCCCTCCCAGGTACTAAGTCATAAATTCGAATTAGCGCCGTGTTACCCAGAAAGTTACCTTATTGTGTTCATAAAATAGTATGGAGACGTTACCTACATTGGGAGTGCGAAAAGTCACACCTCATGCTCTTGAGGGACGAGGGTTCGATTCCCCTCCCAGATACTACGTCATAAATTCGAATTTCCGGCGGTTAACCCACAACGTTACGGTATTTTCTTTATAAAAATAGTATAGAGACGTTTCATACATTGGCTGTGCGAAAAGTCACACCTGACGCCCTTAAGGGACAAGGGTTCGATTTCCCTCCCATGTAGTCATAAATTCGAATTTGTCACGCGGTTCTCTTGTGCAGTCGAACTATTAATATGGGTGCAAAGGTAATAGTATATTCGTGATCAACACCCTCGATTTACCCATAATTCTTGTAATAAGTCATATTTCGGGGGAAAAAATATCCGTACCACCTAAGCTCCATAAGTAACTAAGACCCAGGTCATAATTTCGAATTTGCGACGTGTAACACAGAATGTTACGGTATTGTGTTCATAAAAATAGTATGGAGACGTTACTTACATTGGCTGTGCGAAAAGTCACTCCTCACGCCCTTGAGGGACAAGGGTTTGATTCCCACCCCAGGTACTGTCATAAACTCGAATTTGCGGCGTGTAACCCAGAAAGTTACGGTTTTGTCTTCATAAAAATATTATGGAGACATTTCTTACATTGGCTGTGCGAAACGTCACTCCTCACGCCATTGAGGAACGAGGGTTCGATTCCCCTCCCATTTACTAAGTCATAAATTCGAATTAGCGCCGTGTAACCCAGAAAGTTACTTCATTGTGTTCGTAAAAATGATATGGAGACGTTACGTACATTGGGAGTGTGAAAAGTCACACCTTACGCCCTTGAGGGACTAGGGTTCGAAACCCGTCCCTGGTACTACATCATAAATTCGAATTTGCGGCGTGTAACCCTCATCGTTACAGTTTTTCTTCGTAAAAATAGTATAGAGACGTTTCTTACATTGGCTGAGCGAAAAGTCACACCTGACACCCTTGAGGGACAAGGGTTCGATTCCCCTCCCAAGTTGTCATAAATTCGAATTTGTCACGCGGTTCTCTGGTGCAGCCGAACTATTAATACGGGTGCAAAACTAATAGTATATTCGTGTTCAGGACGCTCGATTTACCGATAATTCTTGTAAAAAGTCACATTTCGGGGAAAAAAATATCCGTACTCCCTAAACTCCATAAGTAACTAACTCCCAGGTCATAAATTCGAATTTGCGACGTGTAACCTAGAAAGTTACGGTACTGTGTTCATAAAAATAGTATGGAGACGTTACTTACATTGGCTGTGCGAAAAGTCACTCCTCACGCCCTTGAGGGACAAGGGTTTGATTCCCACCCCAGGTACTGTCATAAACTCGAATTTGCAGCGTGTAACCCAGAAAGTTACGGTTTTGTCTTCATAAAAATATTATGGAGACATTTCTTACATTGGCTGTGCGAAACGTCACTCCTCACGCCCTTGAGGAACGAGGGTTCGATTCCCCTCCCATTTACTAAGTCATAAATTCGAATTAGCGCCGTGTAACCCAGAAAGTTACTTCATTGTGTTCGTAAAAATGATATGGAGACGTTACGTACATTGGGAGTGTGAAAAGTCACACCTTACGCCCTTGAGGGACTAGGGTTCGAAACCCGTCCCTGGTACTACATCATAAATTCGAATTTGCGGCGTGTAACCCTCATCGTTACAGTTTTTCTTCATGAAAATAGTATAGAGACGTTTCTTACATTGGCTGAGCGAAAAGTCAAACCTGACGCCCTTGAGGGACAAGGGTTCGATTCCCCTCCCAAGTTGTCATAAATTCGAATTTGTCACGCGGTTCTCTGGTGCAGCCGAACTATTAATACGGGTGCAAAACTAATAGTATATTCGTGTTCAGGACCCTCGATTTACCGATAATTCTTGTAAAAAGTCACATTTCGGGGAAAAAAATATCCGTACTCCCTAAACTCCATAAGTAACTAAGTCCCAGGTCATAAATTCGAATTTGCGACGTGTAACCTAGAAAGTTACGGTACTGTGTTCATAAAAATAGTATGGAGACGTTACTTACATTGGCTGTGCGAAAAGTCACTCCTCACGCCCTTGAGGGACAAGGGTTTGATTCCCACCCCAGGTACTGTCATAAACTCGAATTTGCAGCGTGTAACCCAGAAAGTTACGGTTTTGTCTTCATAAAAATATTATGGAGACATTTCTTACATTGGCTGTGCGAAACGTCACTCCTCACGCCCTTGAGGAACGAGGGTTCGATTCCCCTCCCATTTACTAAGTCATAAATTCGAATTAGCGCCGTGTAACCCAGAAAGTTACTTCATTGTGTTCGTAAAAATGATATGGAGACGTTACGTACATTGGGAGTGTGAAAAGTCACACCTTACGCCCTTGAGGGACTAGGGTTCGAAACCCGTCCCTGGTACTACATCATAAATTCGAATTTGCGGCGTGTAACCCTCATCGTTACAGTTTTTCTTCATAAAAATAGTATAGAGACGTTTCTTACATTGGCTGAGCGAAAAGTCAAACCTGACGCCCTTGAGGGACAAGGGTTCGATTCCCCTCCCAAGTTGTCATAAATTCGAATTTGTCACGCGGTTCTCTGGTGCAGCCGAACTATTAATACGGGTGCAAAACTAATAGTATATTCGTGTTCAGGACCCTCGATTTACCGATAATTCTTGTAAAAAGTCACATTTCGGGGAAAAAAATATCCGTACTCCCTAAACTCCATAAGTAACTAAGTCCCAGGTCATAAATTCGAATTTGCGACGTGTAACCTAGAGAGTTACGGTACTGTGTTCATAAAAATAGTATGGAGACGTTACTTACATTGGCTGTGCGAAAAGTCACTCCTCACGCCCTTGAGGGACAAGGGTTCGATTCCCCTCCCAGGTACTAAGTCATAAACTCGAATTTGCGGCGTCTAACCCAGAAAGTTACGGTATTGTGTTCATAAAAATAATATGGAGACGTTTCTTACATCTTAGCCTCCAATAATATAAAGCCTACTCAATCCTGGCGTTCTTTACATCTACACTGTCCTCCTAGCAGTGCGCGTATTGACCACTGCAGCGCTGAGTACCCACCTAACATTTACATGTAATAGCATTGCTATCGCGAGCTATAACCAGCAAAAGTATACCTACACACTATATTTACAGTACATGAATACACATTGTTGAGTACGATGAAGTAAAATATAAGAGATGTTCATCTTTCGTACTAGGAGTTCGTTTCAACTGCGGATTTCCCTATCAGATAGCACGCACAACTGTCTGGTATGTAGGCCTACAAGAGTAAGGTACCGTACTGTCAGTAGATGGTTGCACTGGATATTTTTACCAGTGTACCATACAGTTTCAGTGAAAAGGAACGACTTTTCTTAATTTCTGAGATTCATTCTTTTCATAATTTCTTTTCTTTTTTAAAGACGGGCGGGCATCAATTCCACTCGGTCGAACATCAATTCCCCTCGATTT
Source organism: Meconema thalassinum (assembly GCA_946902985.2). Taxonomy (NCBI): domain Eukaryota; kingdom Metazoa; phylum Arthropoda; class Insecta; order Orthoptera; family Tettigoniidae; genus Meconema; species Meconema thalassinum. Next base: position 91,116,940 of record OX336400.1, on the reverse strand, counting down.
TCCTCAATTTCACTCGGTCATCCAAGGGACCCAAAAATGAGTTCCTCAAGTCCGCTCAGGCTTTGGCAAGGGGTCGGCAAAGGGGTTATCCCCAATGACGTAAACAAATGTCATAACCCTCCTGCTCGCATACCAAGGGCCGGGTCAAACACCATCTGCAGCGCATGGGTGAATTCTTGAATGCTGCTAATATTTCCGTTCTAGGCTGGAAAACAGTATTTTCAGCATCCACAGCTGATATCGAAAGTATTTTTAGGTACATATTATACACCTATTATTATCTAAATTTAATTTTATAATGCCTGACTAGGTTAAAAACATACAAACGTTTAAATATCCACAATGCATAAAATTTTTAGAAATAATAGAAAACTTGGCAGACTTATTTAAAAGAATATTATGATTAATTTAAAATCACTTGTATTTTCTGCCATATAATTTATAATGTGCCAAACACTTTATACCTGATTTAACGAATGAGCGGACTTGACATCAGAGCGGTTGGCCAATGGCGAACACCACAACGCCATCGGTCAAGCGCTCTAAAATCATTTTCTTTTTTTTACTTATTTTATGCATTGTTTTTAGAATGTGCATAATTAAATGTTTGTATGTTTTTTAACCTAGTCAGACATGGTAAAATTAAATTTAGAAATATTAGGTGTATAATTTGTACCTAAACAAGAATTTCCGTGATGAACTGAAGAGCCTACTTTTCATGCCAATGATTATTCTACAGTATATGAACCTATCTAGAATAATGACGAAATTAAGTTGGTAATATCGAAATGTCTAATTAGTTCGAAATATTCCTGGTATAATGTAGTCTTATAGAGCACTACAGTTGGCAGCCCTGGTGACTGAATATATTCTTAGTTCCATCTCTTAAGGTACAGAATACAAAATTTGGTTGAAGTCCAATGGGCGTTACATGCAGTTAGACATTGGATCTATCAGCAGGCGTAAAAACATGTTGGCATCAATGTCATGCGTGTGCTGGTTAAAAATAATCGGGATATATTATGATATCTTGTTGTGCCAATTTTGGATGAAATCCATTTGTAAGTATAGAAGTTACATGTATTTTAAAATTGGACCTATCAGCAAGCATAGAATCATGTTGGCAGCACTAACTTATATTATTTACTCCAAATTAATCTAGAGAGTCAGGTGCTAAGTATAGAGCAGCTGGCTTGTATACTTTCCGATATATTGATATTAGGGTAAAAAATAGAGACAGCATTTATTAACAGTTGGCAGCCCTGATTGCTCTTAAGAATACTTTTAGGCATATCCGTTATATTACACATATCACATACAAAATTAGGTTGAAACCAACTGATAGTATAGAAGTTACATGTATTTAAAAAATGGTCCTATCAGCAGGCTTAGAATCATGTTGGTAGACCTGAAGTATATATGTTACTCCAAATTAATCTAAAATGTCAGGTACTATACGTGTGCATAGTTTAAAGCTGTCGGCATGCATACTTTCATATACAGGGTGTATTTGATATGATGGAAGTCCGTTACACTGGTGATAGAAGAGACTATTTTAAGCTTCCTAGGTAAAAAAAATTGTCACCTATCTTGAAATTGATAATTAATCATTAAAAAGTCAATGTTTTTAGTTATTTCAGAAACTAATCAGGCAGAAAGTGGTGCGGCAGGCTGGGGTAAACGAGGCGGAGCCAGGAGAGACGACGCGCGAAGGGGAAGTTGTTACGTAATCGGAGCATTGACCTTACCGGTTGACTTGAGGGGTGGTAGGCTATCAGCTGTTATGAGGATGAGCTCTACCGTCTCGTAAGAAAATGTGCATTGCCGTTGTTCTTGTTGTTGTTGTTGACAACGCACGCAATGGCTTGGGACGTTAGGACCGGTAGTATTGTGTAGCCTACTTTGTAAGTGTGGAATTCATTGATTGATGTTCATGTATAAAATAATTTCGATACTCAGCCCTGATGTATCATTGGCGTCCGTGTCGGACCTTCTGTTGACTAGTTTCTGAAAATACTAAAAACATTCACTTAATGAAATGCAGTGTGACAAAATTCCGACATCCCGTAGTCTGTTCAGAACTAGGCATTTAGGACGGAAGTAAAATACTTGATGTTTTGTTTGAGAGGCTTGGCGATTTTGGTCATTTAGCCCCATGTAGCTGGGTGTGGGTAGAATTTGTGTGATGACCTGTGTTTTGTGGTTTCTGCAGTAATGTGGGTATTTGTAATTCAGGTGAGGATTCGGAAGAAGGCGCCGGCCGTTGGGGCAGTGCAACTGCCTCTCACCTGGAGGCCCTGGGTTCGATTCCTGGCTCCATCAGGGATATTAGAAACTGACGTGAGGGCTGGAACGCAGTGCACTAAGCCTCGTGAGGGCAATTGAGTAGCTGTCTGACAGTGAGGCAGTTCCCGAGTCAGGAAAATCAAGATTAATGGCCGAGGGGACCCGATGCACTGACCACGCGTCACCCTAATATCTGCAGGCCAAATGGCTGGACAGCGGTCGCTTGGTAGGCCTAGGCCCTTCATGGGCTGCACTGCCAGCGGTTATGATTATTGAGAAGAAGGCGGCCGTGGCCTTAAGTTAGGAACAATCCCGACATTTGCCTGGGGTAGAAGTGGGAACCCATGGAAAACTACTTCCAAGATTTAATACTATTACGGTACCACATGTTCATATTGTGAATTGTCCCATACCATCTCCAGCCCTCGGGTGGCCATTAACTGGAGAGGGGGGGGGGGTTGATTTATTGGTCCATCAACAATGTAAATACATATGAAAATACACGAAAATGAAAATAAAATACAAATACATTGTTACAATACAGTGTTATAATAATAATAATAATAGTCTAATAATAATAATAAGAGTCAGCATGTGTAGTTCTGGTGGTAGAGTGCTAACCTTCACGAGGGTGCGATCTACGTTCAGTCATGTAGTAAATAAATGGGATCTAATACGATCATCTCCATGGATTTCATGGCACATACAAGAAATCCTACGTACATTAAAGTCTGGGAACTCGACATACCAAAAAGAAACATAAAAGAAAGTGTGTCTAAAAGCCTATTATTACTATTATAAGTATTATTAATATGTTTATTACAGTTGTTGCACTATCTTCACACAAAGATAGACCAACAGTTCCTTAAATTAATTTACCAAATCTTTAGGATTTCTATTTTCTATGCATAGTTCATGAAGCTGGCAAAATCCTAGACAGATCCACCATCACTAGTCATGTTGCCACTCCCCATGAAGGTGTGAATCAGCTGTTCATAGGCTCGGTTTGTGTATTTCAATGTCATTGGCAGACAAGGCGATGAGGTCACTCAACTGCAGACTCTGGTCAACATTCCTCAGCGTAGGAGGGGAGGGTGACGGGGAGAAGTCAGCTCTGCTGCTGAGGGGAACGAAGTGAAAGCCCGTTTCCAAGACATTGACCGACGATTTTTGTGATTTAATTCCACCTACACTAATTAAGATCCGACTTAATTTCATGAAGATATTTGCTTAGAATACCATCTTCTATCACCAGTGTAAAGGACTTCCATCATATCAAATACACCCTGTATATTAGTATTTGAAGAAAATAGAGAGAGAGAGAGCAATTATTAACAGTTGGCAGCCCTGTTGGCCCTTAAGAATACACTCAGTCATATCTGTTTATGTATAGATATTACATACAAAATTTGTTTGAAATCCAATTAATAGTGTAGAAGTGATATGCATTTAAAAGTTGGACCTATCAGAAGGCTTAAAATTATTTTGGCAACACTGTCATGTATGGCCTCCTTCAAATTAAACTGAAATATTATTATCTACATGTGTGCCAATTTTGGAATAGCTACCATGCATACCTTCCATGATAGCCAACCTGGAGCTCAAATTTCTAGTGCGTTTTTTCAGCAGTTGGTAGCACTGACATCATTTTCAGATATGGGCTTAAGATATTCCGGTATACATCTTTACTCATACTAAATTTGGTTTCGATTGCCGCAGCCATTTAGGAGTTGATAGGGGGGGGGGAACAAACACACAGCCAGCCAGACAGACAGACAGACAGACACACACACATTTTCCCGGATCGATCTCATAAGTCTACTATTTCCTCATTTTTGCAAAATGTGAAAAGTAGGCTAAAATACTTTCGATATCAGCTGCGAATGCTGAAAATACTGTTTTCCAGCCTAGAACGGAAAACTCAGCTGCATTCAAGAATTCGCTCATGCGCTGCAGAAGGTGTTTGACCCGGCCCTTGGTATGCGAGCAGGAGGGTTATGACATTTGTTTACGTCATTGGGGATAACCACTTTGCCAACCCCTTACCAAAGCCTGAGCGGAGTTGAGGAACTCATTTTTGGGTCCCTTGGAGGACCGAGTGGAATTAAGGAAAATCGAGGGGAATTGATGTTTGACCCTCAAAACGTAGTCTCGTGTCATTGGTGTAGTTAGTGACAGATGGGCGCAGAAATATTTGCAATTTTATCCTGCTCAGTTCCTCAGGATGATCACTTACTCCACACTGTAGAATATGATTTTTAGCAACATGTGACAACAGTATTCTAGTTAATGTTCATGTTATTCCTGGACTGCTCAGCGTAACCGATATCATTTCGTCCGTTACTTCTTCCAGCAAAGCAAAACCTGGCTTACGATACCGGAGACCACCTCTCCCTCTGTCTTTGAATTTTAAATTAGTGACATTACCGGAGTTGGACTATTGATACCGAGGGGCAGTTGACCTCGCTGTTCCGTCCCTTAAAACAATAACTAACTCGGGATACCACTAATTTTATCAGGCACTGTTGAAGTGATATAGGTAGCCTATGGTCTTCAGCCCGCTGTTATTGTTGTTGTTTCTTTAGGGACGTTGCAATATCGTGGTCATGTAGCCCTGTGTTCTTGGATGTGTGTAGAATTGGTCTGATAACCTGTGTCACTGTAATGTCTCTAATAGTGTGTGTATTTGTAATTGAGGTAAAATTTGGGTAGGAAGCGGCCGTGGTCTTAAATTAGCTACCGGTACCATCCCGGCATTTGCCTGGCGTAGAAGTGGGAAACACTTCCAGAATAGCTGAGGTAGGAATCGAACCCGTCTCTTCTTAGGTTTGCCTACTGAGGCTGAGTATACCTCGTTCCAGGCCTCAGAACTAGGAATCGAACTTGGGCCTCTGCAGTGACAGCCAAGAATGCTAGTCACTACGCAACGAGGCCTGGTATCTGAGCAGTGAGAGTGCAGCCAACACACAACAGTTAAGTGCGCCGAATAGCTTCGCCTAAGCTTAGTACAGGCTCTTTGTCAATTGGATAGAACCCCAGGAAGAAAATGCAAACCATCAGGAAAAATACGTTGAAATGCTCCTTCCAACGGAACACCACGCGTCCGTCGGCAGCGGAAATTCACACCTTTGTGGCGGAGATGCTGAAAATCACGGTCGACCAACTGGAGACCCTGCAACTTGACGCACCGTCCAACTCTGTTTTTATCAAGGTAATCTCTCAATCTATTATGGACAAACTTTTGAGTAAATTTGCGGGAACACACAGGCTTACTTTGTTTAATGGGGAGTCTGTTTCGGTAGAAATTGCCGCTGCCGGCATGGAAGCCACGCAGGTAAGGCTCTTTAATATTCCGCCTGAATTATCAAATGATACAATACGCACCCATTTTGCAAAATATGGTACAGTCAAATCCATCACAAATGAAAGTTGGTCCCAGTATTACAAGTTACCAGTTGCAAATGGTATCCGACAAATACAAATAGATTAAAAAAAGCAAATTCCGTCCTTTATCATGATTGATGGGCACCGTGGACAGGTTAGCTATGAAGGGCAAGTTAAAACATGTGCCATATGTCAAGCTATAGACCATCTGCGTATCGACTGTCCGCGCCGATACTCGGCCATGACGCGCCTTGAACGCGACACACGGACAACTAGCCTTGCGGCTATGGTCACCCCTAGATCCAGCCGCCGTATAGACGACTCCCCGCATCACAGCCCAGGCGATACTCAAGCACGCTACGATACAGATTTTCCCCCGCTAGACAGCACGCCTCCCATGGAGACGGAGCCTGTCACCCTGGCTGACAGCATAGGTGTGCCTGACATGAATCCAGAGTCTGTGGTCTTGCACCAGGAAGAGTCATCACAGCAACCCTTGGATGCTGACCGGTCACCCCCTCCAGTTGCCAAACCTACCCATAGTTCCCCCCAAGGAGAAGGCTCGGCACAGGAAAATTCGGGGATACGCCAAACGACCACCTGGTCTGAGGACATTGAGGAAAGCATGCTCGTTAGCCGTGGGCATACTTCTGATGACTCAGATGCTTCGCTCGCAACCCCAGTCGTGAAAAATCGTAAACCTAAGCGCAAGGTTAACCCTACTTCCGATGAATCCGATGCTTCGCTCGCCACCGAACTTGTTAAAACCCGTAGAGCACAGAACAAGCCTAAGCAGCTGAAGAAAGGTGAAATACGTGTCAGTGAGATAGACCCTCGTTTCCGAGTGCCGGAAACCATCAGAAGTTGTCCAACAGAGGCCTCACCTGCTGCGAGCCTTACTACCGGCGAAGCCCTTGAGGTTCAGCAAATGATGTCGGACCTGTGTCATATGGCAACCCTTCCTAGCCCCGGACCCATTCTTTCACTTCTACGCAAGTGCGCTCAAATGGGTCAGCATGAGGGAGTCCCCGAGTTCGTTAGCAAGATGCGGGCTAAATATAGTGAGCAGTCCCGGGAGGCACTGCAGGATTTGGATCTACAGTTAGCTCCCCTCTTAGCCGATATCAACTATGGACCATAATTCACATTTGAAGACCTATGCCACAGTAAATGTTCCTGGCTTGAGGAATCCGGCCACTCAGGCGCTGTTAAGCCGTTTTCTGCGTGAATATGATGTTGACATTCTTTTTCTGCAAGAAGTCAGCGAATGCAATATTGGCTTCCTCTATGAACATGACTATATAGTTAACATGGGCACCACTGCTAGGGGTACGGCCATTATCTACCGTAAAGGCACCCTAGTAACGGATGTGGTGATGGATCCTTCCGGGCGTATAATATCTGCTACGGTACATGGTGTCAGGATCATAAATGTTTACAGTCCATCTGGCTCCAATTATAAATCTGAGAGAAACGTTTTATTTAGGCAAGACATCTTACCCCACCTGGTAACGAATCTCCCCATTCTATTGATGGGGGATTTCAACTGCACCTTACGCCCCCAGGATCAGACGGGTTCCTTCAATTTCTGTCCTGGGTTACAGGGACTCACCCAGAGCATGCAACTAATAGATATATGGCCACACATACATGGCAACCAGATCCAATATACATTTTGCCGTGGCGCCTCTAAATCCAGGATTGATCGGGCGTATATGTCCAGTACGCTTGCCTCACGTGTACGCGACTGTCGGATAATCCCTGTCGCCTTTAGTGATCACAATGGCTTTTTATTTACGGCGCGAAGTGCCGTCCCTGCACACACAATACAAGGGCAAGGCACGTGGAAAATGAATACCAACTGCTTTGAAAGGGAAGAGGATTCACAGCGTTTTGAGGCTGTGTATCGGCAGTGTCAACGGCTGAAACACCGTTACAACAATGTGGCTGACTGGTGGTTAGAAAAGGTGAAGCCGGCCATTCGGGCAGTCGCCAAAGCCATAACCTTTGAACGTAATCAACGTTTATATCGGAAACTGGACTTCTATGACACCGTGTTACAGGACCTCCACCATCGAGAACAACTAGGGGAAAAGGTGTCGGTGGCACTACGCACGATTAAGACAACCATCTGCCATGTCCGAGAAAGCAATTTAGCCACCCTACAGCAGCATGTCAAGAAATATTCCTTGATTGACAGGGAAAAGATGTCTGTTTATCAGCTTGGCCGTCTCCGCCGCTCGCAAGGGCGTCAGTGTATTAGTCAGTGGACGGGACCGGATGGGGGCATATTAACGACCCGTGAGGAACTACTTCCAGAAGGTGAGCGCTATTTTCGGGAGATGCTGGCTGAGGAACCAGTCTCGGAATCGGCAGGTAACCAACTCTTGACGTCTACGGACCGGCACCTGGACAACGACTGCATGCGTCAACTTGGCGCCCCAATCATGAAGGCAGAGATCGACTATGCTCTCCGAAACACAGCTAATAACAAGACTCCGGGAATAGATGCTCTGCCGTATGAATGGTACAAACACTTCTGGCACCTTGTTGGGGATGAGGTCACCCAAGTCCTCAACTACCTATTCACACATGAAGTACCCCACGGCTTTACGGAAGGCGTTATCCTTTTGATTCCCAAGATTAATGGTGTGCGTGGTATTGCTGACTACAGACCAATAACTATTCTCAACACGGATTACAAGTTGATGACCAAAGTCCTAGCACTCCGGCTCAAAAGTGTGCTGCACAGCCTGATAGGCCCTGGTCAAACCTGTACGATACCCCAGAAGACCATTCTGCATAGCATTCTTGCTATCCGAGACCTCATTCTTTATGCTTCAGGTAATGGAAATCACGCGGCGGCCTTGCTGAATATTGACCTGAACAAAGGCTTTGATAGGGTCGCCCACGCATATCTTTGGCAAACTTTGCGTCACTTTCACATTCCTCTGGGCGTCATACACTGCCTCCAACGACTCTACGCATCCGCTTCATCCAGAGTGTTGATAAATGGATTTTTATCCCGTCCAATTCCCGTCCATAAATCCATCAGGCAGGGCTGCCCATTGTCGATGGTGCTCTTTGTTTTGGCTATTGAACCCCTGATCCGCAGTCTGGACGAGAAACTCCAAGGTATCGATCTGCATGGTGCCCATATCACCCTGCGGGCATATGCCGATGACGTGACCGTCTTTATCACTGATGAGTCAGAACTTACGTCTACGAATAGCATCATGGACACCTACGCCCTAGCATCAGGTGCACGCATCAATGCTGCGAAGTCATGGCTCATGCCCATCTGCTTGCCTACAACAATCAGGACGCCGCACGACCTAGCCATTCCAATAGTTGACAGGTGTACAATATTGGGGATAACTTTCTTCCCCGATTTTGCAGAAACTGTCAGCTATAACTGGAACCGGAGGCTAAATACGCTGAGATTTCAATTAAAGGAAGAACTGACGAGAAGATTGAACCTGATACAGAAAGTGTGGTTTATTAATACCTTTGCCCTGTCCAAAGTATGGTTTCTGGCACAAGCAATCCCAGCTCCGCACGTTCTCTGCCAACGAATGGAAATGGCCATCGGGTATTTCCTCTGGTCTGGATACCGCTAACGGATTCGTCGAGATCAAATGAACCTGCCACTCCGAAGAGGCGGACTGTAACTTGTGGCAGTTGAACACAAATGTGCCGCCTTGCTGGCCGCACAGCTTTTTCGAGCGCAACACCATATGGGGGACCCCTTTGACACTGTCTGTATCCAGTCACTTGTCCCAGGTGCGAATCCCCAGATGCTCATCCCAGCCAATGTTTTCAAGAAGGAACTCGCAATTCTTAACCGTCTGAAATCCAGTGTCTCCACACCCTTCACCGCCCTCCCTACCAAGGTGCTTTATAGGTTTCTGCTCGCCGAAAGACTCTTCACTCCCTATATACAGATGAAATATCCTATGCGAGCCTGGTCGACTATTTGGGAGAACCTGTGGAATCCCTGGATTCCACTGGAATGGCGATCGACATTATATGAGTACCTCAATGAAATTGTGCCGACCAGAGAAAAACTGTCTCGGCATGGGCAGAGTGATGTCGACCAGTGTGACGCCTGTGGTCGCACTGACACATTAGACCATCGAGTCACTACGTGCGGGAATGCGACAGTCGTCTGGACTTGGACCCTCCAGGCAATATCTGGAATCTGCGGACGGCCGCTGGACGTGTCCGATGGCATGAAGGTGCAACGTTTTGCAGTAACACATTCCACTGGGGAAAAGCGTAACGCCATCCTCTGGTTCACGGCGGGAGCGATTCATTACAACCTCTCCCGCCACAGGTCTCGGGACCACACACTGGTGGGGTTCTTGGACCACCTCCGCAGGGAGAGATGGAAATCCGCCAAACATGGAACACTGACTGCAGCGTTTGGACGGCTGTTATGTAGGTTTTGAATTGGACAGCCACGAGTTCTTATCGTCAGCCTGGAGTGTTTAATGAGGATAAGTGCTTGTGACTTTAAAATGGTGCAGTGACGATTACTTTCTGTGTTGACCTTTACAAAGGTGCAGTGACATTTTGCTTCTGTGTTGTTTTATAAACAATGGTGCAGTGACTTTTATTGTCTGTATTAACTATTCAAATTGTGCACTGACAATTCCTTTCTATGTGTGTAAAGTTATTACTATGTAAATAAAACCACCTAAAAAAAAAAAAAAGGCGGACTGGACAGCTCGTACCTATTACCCTCCAATATAGGACATTGCAGCAGCTCGTTATAGAAATTTGGTCATTGAGCCCCGTGTCTGCTACCCTCTGTCATTGCGGCGTGTGCATTTGTAATTCTGGTGATGATTTGGAAGGTGACCTTAAGTTAGGAACCATCCCGGCATTTGCCTGGAGTAGAAATTGGAACTACGGAAAACCTGTCCAGGAAGGATGAGATGGGAATCCAACCCACCTCTTCTCAGTTTTACCTCATGAAGCTGAGTGTACCCCGTTCCAGCTCTCAGACCAGAATTAAATTTCTTGGAAGAGCCTGGATTCTAACATGGATCTCTGGGGGCGACAACGAAGAATGCTAGCCACTACACGACGAGGAGGTCAGGTATCATCATCATCAGAACTGGAGCAATAATACAAGATCACCTAATTTCCAGTCGCATGGTCAGCGTAGGCTACATACCTTCCCTTATTGTTTTAATCCATAATTTCCAAGTTGACTCTGGACTAGGAAATTCATGAAAACTAGTTACAGGAACATTATTTCTAGAGCCTTGTTTACAAAAAGACCCGTGACAATATACCATCGTAATACAATGGCCTTATTTCAGTAATATAACTTGATTCGTGCGTACACAAATGTATATAAATACCGCGATCAGAATAAACATGTAGGGGGGGAAGGGGTGTATGCAGCGCCTCTATCGGCAAACATAGCATCTACAGGGCGGACAGCTCCCAGAGGCCATTGGGCAGGCTTTTTATTATTGAAGGATAAGCTTACATTGGATGTGCGAAAAGTCACACCTAACGCCCTTGGGGGACAAGGGTTCGAATCACCTCCCTGGTAATAAGTCTTAAATTCAAATTTGCGGCATTGCGTTGAAAAAATTTGTATGAAACCGTTTCTTACATCGGATATGGTAAAGTCTCACCTTATTTGCTTTCAGAGTTCTTTTTCCTCGCTATATTCTTTGTCTTCGCAGAATTGAACAAATGACTTTTGCAGAGCTAAGAGAGTGCTTAGCAATTGTGTTGCTATCCCGAATCTGTGTTAGCAACGCGCGCATGCGTCGCATGTCTTTTGTTCGCCACGCGCGCATGCGCATTCGACCGCAAGTCATTTGTTCGCAACGCGTGCGCGTACGGACTTGTAAAAGAAGTATAATATTCCGGACCACCGAAACTCCATAGGTGCCCATTTCTCAACGGATATTGTATCAAACCAATCAAGATATCTGGTATAACAAGAAGTTCCGTGACGAACTAAAGAGCCTACTTTTCTTAAAATTTAAGATTCTTGTCAATCTATATAGACCTATTTAGAAAAAAATAGCGAAATTAAGTTAATAATATCGAAATTTCTAATTATTTCGAAATATACCTGTAGCCTAATAGAGCACTACAGTTGGCAGCCCTGGTGACTGAATATATTGTTAGTTCCATCTCTTAAGGTACAGAATACAATATTTGGTTGAAATCCAATGTATAGCATGGACGTTACATGCAGTTAGACATTGGATCTATCAGCGCGCCTAAAATCATGTTGGGAACAATGTCATGCATCCGTTGGTCAGAAATAATCTGAAATATTATGATCTCTTGTTGTGCCAATTATGGATGAAATCCATTTGTTAGTATAGAAGTTACATGTATTTTAACATTGGACTTATCAGCAGGCTTAGAGTCATGTTGGCAGCACTGACGTATATTAGTTTCTCCTAATTAATCTAGAATGTTAGGTACTATACGTGTGCAAATTTTAAAGCAGTTGGCTTACATATTTTCTGATATATTAATATTTGGGTAAAAAATAGATACAGACATTATTAACAATTGGCAGCCCTGGTTTCTCTTAGGAATAAGCATAGTCATATCTGTTATGGTACACATAGCACATACGAAATTTGGTTGAAATCCAATCGATTGTATAGAAGTTACATGTATTTAAATTTGGTCCTATCAGCAGGCTTAGAATCATATTGGTAGCACTGACGTATATACGTTACTCCAAATTAATGAAGAATTGCAGGTACTATACGTGTGCATAGTTTAAAGCTGTCGGCTTGCATACTTTCAGATATATTGGTATTTCGATAAAAGAATAGAGAAAACATTTATTGACAGTTGGCAGCCCTGGTGGCTCTTAGGAATACGCTCAGTCATATCTGTCTATGTACGCATATTACATACAAAGTTTGGTTGAAATCCAATTGATAGTTTAGAAGTTATATGCATTTAAAAATGGGACCTATCAGTAGGCTTAGAATCATTTTGGCAACACTGCCATGTATGGCCCCCTAAAAATTAAACTGAAGTATTATTATCTATATGTGTGCCAATTTCGTAATCGTTCCCATGGATACATTCCAAGATATCCAACATGGACCTTAAATTTCAATTGCGATTTTTCAGCAGTTGGTAGCACTGCCATCATTTTCAAGTGTGACATTGAGATGTCCCGGTATAGATCTTTACTCATACCAAATTTGGTTTCAATTGCTGCAGCTATTTAGGACTTGATAGGGGGCAGGGGGGGGTGCACACACACAGACAGACATTTTCCCGGATCGATCTCATTAGTCTACTTTTACCTCATTTTTGCAAAATGTGGAAAGTAGGCTAAAAATATGTACACTTACCTGTCCTAATAGACTGCAGAGATGCTACTTCTCACGCACACTTGCCCAAGCGAACAGTTGAAGTAAAACAGACTACTTATCTTGATCTGCACTGCAGCACACTCACAAAACAAATGAGCACACTGTTGCTTCGGCCTGACTAAATTGTTGGTGTCGCCACTTGTGTGCCTTCTCGGAACCTTATCTACTCTACGAGCGCATTCAGTCGGCCGTGACTCTACCACGGCCGACTGAATCGAGCTGCGCTCTATACCGGCCTTGACATTCCCAGTCAGAACCCATGTATAACGTGTAATTGGAAAGTTTCTACTCGTTGCCGGTAGAGCGCACTCCCCTCCCATTATAGGCGCGATAAGTAGAGCCCTGCGCGGATAAACAAAACCTTATCCGCATCCGCACGACTGTTATCCGCATCCGCCCCACATCCGCACGACTGTTATCCGCATCCGCCCCGCATCCGCAAGACTTGTATAAAAATCCGCTGATATTTCAATTCTGTTTTACTGACCTCCGCTTTAGACAAAAAACTGGCTATACTTTTGGCTACTTGTGCCGCAGTAAGTTTGATGTGCCTGATTTGTGTCCTGAGTATGAATACACTTTTTTACAGGTAAAACATCCTACTATATCGTTCATCTCTTTGGTTCCATTGAAAACGTAACCAAATATCTGCCTTATCCTCGACTTGAGCTTTGTTTCACGCACTATTGCATATTCACCTTGTTTTTTTTTAATAGATATTTTATCAATGTTGGTTAAATGATGTCCATACTCCCGGTCGCGGTAACATTTACTAAGTGAACTTCTCTTTAAGCTTGGAGATAGAGATTGACATTTGGCCGGAACTTCCAAGTCAGTCATCATACTTCTGCCTCTTGACCCATCAATGTTAGCATAGTTGATGTCATAACTGTCTCCATTGCAATATCACAGCCCACGCGTTTCAGTGCCAAGATGGAAATAAATCTACAGATAAACTTGGAACCAGATCTTCCAGGATAGCTTAGATAGCGAAGTAGCTGACTTGAGAAATGTTAATGTCACCACGATGAACTAACAAACTTATTGACAGCATTATATCTCGTGGGTAATGGCAGTGAGAAATTGATGATGATGATGAGATGTCAAGACTTTCTACTACAAACCTACGGTACGGTACTTAATAAAATGTAGTTGAAACCATATGAGTAAAATAGTCTTCTCGTGTATGACTGCAAAACGTACCCGAATATTTCGTACGCAATAGGCTATAGGAGTATTCCTCTTTTAAGCATGAAGCTGTAGATTGGCATATCAAATATGTAATATTATCGAAAGTTCCACATCGTATTCTAAAAACTATCCGCAAATTTACTCCAAACATTATCCGCAGCGTATCCGCTATCCGCACAGCCATGCAAACTATATCCGCGTGGCGAAAAATGCTGCGGATATCCGCGGGTATCCGCATCCGCGCAGGGCTTTAGCGATAAGGAAAAAGCAGTACAGTACGTTCTTCTCACAGTGTTACGTGTAGAACAACAACGTTTTGTTTCAGTTTCAATTATTGTAAGTAGTCGGTATTAATGTACTGAATTCCTACGTTGTTTGGAGTGTTTGCTTGTGAAGTTGTAAAATGCTGGGGTAAATTATGAACTATGGTTTGAACGCCGCTGCTCAAATCCAGCATGTCATACTGTTGTGTGCCATTTTGCACTTCAAATAGGAAGAAAAGCGGAGGTGTGCTTTCATTTCATGAGTTCCCGTGTGACACAGATAGGTGTGATGAATGGCTTAGGGTGATTTCTCGCGATAAGTTTGTTCTGAACACGAACTCTCCTTCGTCTGTTGTATGTAGTCTTCATTTTAAGGAAGATGATTATTCACATGTAGGCAAGTCCAGAAGGCTAAAGAAAACTGCTGTGCCGTCGGTGTTTGCTAATTATCCAGTCTATAAGTTACCTGTTATAAAGAGACCCCGAAGGAGCATTGTCAAGTTCAAATTACCCTCACCCAAAAAACTGAAGAGTATTGTACATGATGAGGAAACTCCAGCTGTGGAAATTCCCAGTTCGCCCTTGCCTTACACTCAGTCTGTGAATATAGGACACTCGAGCACGCAGACTGATGCCTACGAGATCAAGGAAATGATGAAAACGATTAATCGGTTGCGAGTGAAAGTAACACGGCTGAACAATTCTCTGCAGAAAAAACAGGAGGAATTAATGGAAACAAAAGTTACACTTAACCAATTCAAAGATGATTTATTTCACAAAGAAATTGAGCACTTGAAGCAAGATGCGACTGAAGGAGAAATTCGAGCGAAGTTCATTTTAGAGCAGCTACTTTTGTACAGTAAACGCAGACCGAGTTGGAGTTTAGATACAATTAGGGAGTGTATTATTTTTCAATATATCTCACCGAAGGGTTATTCCCATATAAGGAAAAGGGGCTTTCTGAAATTACCCTCAAAGAGGACTCTATGTAGATATTCCGGTTCTAGTGATTGTGCGACAGGTGTTACTACATTGATTAAAGACAGGCTTATATTAGAGGCAAACAAACTGAATACTCCTGAACGTTTCTCATCCCTGGTTGTAGATGAGGCTGCAATAAATCCTAAGATTATTTATGATAGGAAACTCGACTGCTTCTTCGGGTACAAGGACACAATTCCAGCACCGTCTCATCAAAAGGAAAGAGAGGATGAAAATTACAGCCGGGAACAAGTAGCAGCCAATCGAGTGTTGTGTTTTGTGCTAAGAGGCCTTTCGACAAATTATCAGATACCGTGTGCCTTCTTTTTCACGAAGCAGCTGTCAGGACGGGACTTGCATAAACTCGTGCTGGACGTTATTCTCGAGGTTGAACAATGCGGTTTCATAATTATAAGAATTGTCTCTGATAATCACAAAACTAACACCACAATGATGAGGCATTTAGGAGGAGGGAATTTGCAACCAATGGTTAATCACCCATACGACGAGTCTAGGAAGTTATTCCTTAGTTTTGATCAGTGTCACATTCTAAAAAACATTAGAACGCAGTTTCTGGAACGAGAGATGACTGATGGTACTGGAATAATTTCAGGGAAATACTTGTCTTTACTATACAAAATGCAAAAGGATGAGATCGTCAAACCTGTGAGACACCTCACTAAAAAACACATTGAACCCACTAACTTTGAAAAAATGAATGTTCGGCTTACCAAGGAAGTGTTCTCATCAGAAGTTATTGGTGCCATTAGTACACTGAAAGAAAATGTAGGCATGCACCCGGAAGCGTACAAATTCATGGACGCAGAAGCAACCATACTTTTTATGAAAAACGTTAATAAATGGTTCGCTATGCATGACGTAAGCAACACATATCATCATATTCAGTCTAGAAATCCAGATAAAGGGCATTTTTTCTCATTAAATGACAGTCGCCTTAACTGGCTAGAGGAATATTTTGTTTCTTACCTTGAAACTTTGAAAGCTGCTAGTAACGCTGCTAGAAAGGACTTCCTGACTTCTGAGACTTACAAAGCTATAAAATTAACCACGGAATCAACTGTGCAGTGCATAAGGTATCTTCTAAAAAATGGGTATCATTATGTTCTGACTCGAACATTCTCTAGCGATACTGTTGAATCACTCTTCAGTACATTGCGCCGTATGTCTGGGTCAAATGACATGCTGGACTCAAGATCAGTGAGTTTCAGTTTGCAGAAGATTTTGAAAACTGGAATTCTGAGTACATCAACTTCCAGCAATGTAGAGGACTCTGCATCTAGCATCACAGTTAACCCAGTTCAGAACATGATTCTTGGAAATGCACCAGCTTCAGGGAATAGACCTGTCATTCCTCAAAGTATTCTGAATATTCTACAAGATCTGTTAAAGGAGCCTGGTATGTTACATTATCTTTTATAAAGTGGACTAATGATTTGAGTTCTGCACATAACAATAATTACTAGTAAGTTGTGTAATTCACCTAAATCATACTAACTCAGTTAAATTTCATTTTCAGCAATACCATTTCCGACAATGAAAACGGCAAGTCTGGCTAACGTCGGTGGCTACATTGTACGCGCAGTGGAAGAAAGAATTTCAAGTACGGAATGTTTGGACTGCAATTCGCAGATCTCTAACTCCTCTCCACTCATGAGCCTTATCACAACACAAGATTTAGGACATCTGCGTTACCCTAAACCTGCTTTTGTGTCAATACTATCTGTAATTCAGCTCTTCGTTGAAAAAGCTGCGCCATGTGTTCCTGGGAGAAATGTACTAGACGTTATATGTTCGGAACTAGTTCCAGTTTTGTCTAAGAGTCCACTTCTACAGTGTCCAATTTGCGACGAGACCGGTCCAAACGGACTTGCCATCATTATTGGAGAGAAATTTGTATCGCCAATTTTGGATAATACCTCGCAAACTGAAACTGAAAGACTGGTTGCTTCCAAACGCCTCCTATACAAACCGCTCAGCAGGAAAATGCATAAACTTTAATGAAAACTGAGTGATTCTCATCGAATTCAACTGTAACGAGGTGCAAGGTATGTCTAATTTTTCTTAGATTTATTAGCACGCTATTTACTTTGTGTTATAATTTGCATTTTGATATTGCGGGAATTATAATGATAATATATAATGTCACTAGCAACCCGCCCCGGCTTCGCCCGTGAACAGTTATGAATGTGCAAGGCATTCCTGTCAGACGTAATTTAAGAATGGCGAGGGGCATGAGACACCGCCCGTCCAAACTAAAAACACTTATAGTGGGCGATGTATCGAAGATAGAGATATGCTCTCGCGGACTTTTTTGCAGAATTTTTCATGCTGAACAATTCTTACACTCATAGTATATTGATATTTTTAACGGTTTGCCCAGCGTAAGCTTAAAAAGTGCACGGACGCCAGGTTCTTGTTTCGACCTATTCAATGAAATCTGAAATCGTTACTGCTTGGCTCCCTTTGATCATAAATAAATTATTTTCTACAGAAATGTTCCTCGATATTACCTGTACAGAATAGTGAAAGCCGCATCAAAATCCATCCAGTGGTTCTCGAGATTACCCGTGATATCCAAGAACCGGGGACTTTGTTTTACACTAAGCAGAGCTAAGTCTTCGTCTTGCAGTGCTTGGTGAACAGCGCTGTGTGAGCAGTTGAGTAACTAACAAGATTTCATGTAAAAGGTCTCATTGACTAGGCCGGTTGTGGAGAGCTCGCATCCAGTCGGCCATGACTCTACTTTTACGCTTAAGAAGGGTTTTTGCTGGGAGCAGGGGTGGCCAACCAACCCGTGTCACGCATTGATGATTTCTAATATACGTAAGTGACACTCACGAAGAAGTCACTATATGCACTTTTATTTGTTTATTGAAACAGGCTCAAGCGGGCGATTCACATAAGTCTGATGTTACATATATATATATATATAGCAAAAGATTTCCCCCATCTCTGCCGTTTGAGCCATGGCCCTGCGATATTGTTGCAAATTATGGTCGACATTTATCAGAAAAACAAGATGTTCAGTAAAGAACATATAGCCTACTTTCTCCTAAATGCATGGGTATTGTTTTAACTCTTTGTCCTTTTCAAGGAGTATAATTGATGTTGGTTGTAGTAGCTTGTTGAAATACAACGTGCTATAGCGATATTAAACATGAATATGAGGTGCCCTTTGCTAGTGCTACCTCTGTAAAAAAATTCATTCAATTCGGTTTCACCGTGTTTGAATTGATATGGGGAATGAATTTGCACACATACATGGCCGCTATTTGCAAACTATTGGGCTGATGACCTTGTAGTCAGTCATAAGATGCTTTCCACAAAAAGCATGTTGTTGCAAAATCTGGTAGAGATCAAATTATTAGGATGGTTGAATTTGATTTAAGCTTTTAACATTTGGGTGGCCGTCATTCCGTTTCCGTCAAGATGGCGGCGATATAAAACATGACACTGAGGTGCCGTTTGCTAGTGCTACCTCTGTACCAAATTTCGTTAAATTCGGTTTCACCGTGTTTAAATCGATAGGGGGAATCGATTTGCACACATACTTGGCCACCATCTGCAAACTATTGGGCTGATGATCTTGCAGTTTGGTCAGAATATGCTTCCCACATAACGATATATTGTTGCAAAATTTGGTAGAGACTAGATTAATAGGTTGGTCGTAATTACATTTTAGCTTTTAACATTTGAGTGGCCACGATTACTTTTTCGTCAAGATGGCTGTGATATAAAACATGACACTGAGGTTCCCTTTACTAGTGCTACCTCTGTACCAAATTTCGTTCCATTTGGTTTCACCGTGTTTGAATTAATAGGGGGAATCGATTTTCACACAAATATGGCCGCCATCCGTAAAATATTAGGCTAATGACCTATTAGTTTGGTCAAAGGATGCTCCTCCAATAAAGGTTTTTTCGTTGCAAAATTTGGTAGAGATCGGATGATTAGGTTAGTCGTAATTTGATTTAATCTTTGAACATTTGTGTGGCCGCCATTACGTTTCCGTCAAGATGGCGGCGACATAAAACATGACACTGAGGTGTCCTTTGCTAGTGCTACCTTTGTACCAAATTTCGTTCAATTCGCGTTCACCGTGTTCGAATTGATAGGGGGGACAGACATTCAGAGTACGCACACTCACACACACACACACACACACAGACTCACATACACACACACAGGCAGACACACTTGTTTTCGCCCTGTGGTGATCTCATATGTCTGCTTTCATTTTTTGCAAAAATCGAAAGTAGGCTAAAAAATCGTCATGAACTTTGTGAAAAGTAAGTACTCACAGATGTCTGCCTGTTAGGTAGTCAGCCCGAAGGCTGGTTGGATCCTCAAAAAGCACCGCCGTTAGGTTAGGTTATGATATCCACAAAAAAAACAAGGCAGCGCTATATTGAGGCGTACTAAGCAAGAAGAGGAGCGAGATAGTTTGCCATTGCTTTCATCACTGAGTCAGTATAGCAGTACTAACCCTATGAGTAGAACCTTTCTCTGACTGTGCCCTGAATGTCATTACTAAGCACCATCCATACAGGGGCGTATAAAAGGGGGGTTTTGAGGTGCTCATCTCCCTCCCTCCGAAAAAAAAATGCAATAAAAATTAAGAAAGTGTTGCTTTTGTAAGAGCATAAAATAATTGCAGATTTGGCTGTACCCCAATCTTAACTTATTGGCTAAGTTATAAACAATATTTAGATTGAAATTTGACTAACTCGTGGAGTAGGGGCTAGCAGTCTTGGCTGCCGCCCCGGAGGTCCGAATTCGATTCCCGGCTCTGCCAAGAAATTTTAATTCTAGTCTGAGGGCAGGAATGGGGTACACTCAGCCTTGTGAGGCAAAACTGTGAATTCATAATAATAATAATAATAATAATAATAATGTTATTGGTTTTACGTCCCTTTTAACTACCCTGGCTTTTAGAGACGCCGGGGTGCCGGAATTTTGCCCCGA